>CM073595.1:72539348-75025954 GCA_037074705.1 Zhengitettix transpicula | reverse complement strand
CAATCAGAACGCAGTCAATCGCAGTGCTGTATCGTTGAGCTGTATACGAAAACCATTTGAGACCACGTGTACGTGGCAATACCGGAAATAACAAGTGCCATCTAATTTTAATCGTACCTTAATTCATTAAATAAAATTATTATAACGTAAATTTTTAATGTAATAATAGGCTATATTCTCCATCTTCCAGAGTATGTGTTTTATCTACTACTGGAACCTGGATTGTTTTACATGTCCACATGACATGTCTTTGAACAAGAATAAGTCGTAAACAATTGATTTAGGTCCACATCGTGATATAAGGTAGTTACGGTTGGTCTCTGCCACGTCTGAAGAGTCCCAGCGACAGCGGAACTCGTCATCAGAGCCATTGAAGCACCTTCGCCAAGACACCGTCAGTGACATCAACTGCTACGTCGTGAAGAATGTACGGAATAAGCACGAAACTTCTAGTTCACATCGTCACCAGTTTACGTCATACGCTTCTGTCTTCGTGGCATCAGAGGAAATGAAACCATTCCACTGGCATTTGTCATTAGTGTCTTGGAACATCATCAGTTTGATTGACCCGGGAGAGAACAAAAGGTGTCACAGTTTTGTTTCCACAAATAAGCAAATGTTTGTCCAAGCGCAACTGCCAGCTAATTTCCCGTTTTTCTACCTTCTCGCAGAGAACACCAAGACTGCCTTTGATCAGCCAGGTGTATTCCAGGTCTATAGAATGTTGGCAACAAAATCACTCAAAAAATTCAATCATCTATTCAAAGCTCTTCGCTATACTATAGGGGAAAGTTAACTTCATTACCGACTTATCGGTGTGTAATAGCAATTCCAAAGTAATGGACAACGACCGGTCCTCGTGGAACGCTGCCAAGACATTGATATTCATTGACTGAATCGTAAAGAATGGATATTCAGATGAACCGTGACAGTATTTTTAAAGAACAGAGTATACATGTTATCTAATATATTTTAGTGATTGCTTAAATCTTTGATTTAAACATAGCGGTTCTGTTGTATTTGGACCCGTAGAAGTTGGAGTGGAAGAGTCGAAAGCATTCTTCACACGCAGGGTTGCGAAAGCGCCGTGCCTTTTGTTTTTTTCCCAAATTTTACATTGTATCGTTATTTCTGGTATTGTATACGGCAACTAATTAATTTTCCTTTTATCAGAAAAGAATATACATTCGTCTGTATACGCCACCAGTCATGCACAATGAATTTTTCTTACACCTCACCTTTGCAATTTTGAATAATAAAATTTATGCTTTAATTATTACAAAGAAGCCTCATCCTGAGGTGACGAATTATAATAATTAATTACGATGAGGGATACAGATAGTATTCATTAATCAGAATTTTACATCTTATTAAAAACTCAGACAACATGAACGTACACATTTAAATTTCATGAATTCATAAATAATAATTACCGTCCTTTTAATAAAAGTCTAGTTTCATTTATTAAAACTTTATTCAGTATAATAATTATTACAAATGTCAGGTTTGTTTATTTTAAATTATATTTAGCAAAAAATTACAATGAATAATAATTTTTAAATATAATTAAAAACCCACTTTATTCAGTCTCTTATGATTAGAATTTTAAATACCTTCAAACCATATATAATGAAGATAATTGTCAACAGAAGTTTTATATTGGCCATGACGCTTGTCCTTAAATTGCATAGTTATTAATAATTGTGAAAATTTATTAAACCTATATTCTAATTGACAGTTATTAATATATATTAATTGTAATTCTCGAATTTTGGGCTTTATCTTAAATATTTATAAATTTTTATTTTGAAGGCTGACTGCCCCTTCAATAAATGTTTTAAGATATCAAAAATTCTTAATATTTGTGACTGATAAAAAGCGGGACTTAAATTTTTTTAAAATTTTTATTTATTTTAAATATTAATATATATATATTATAAATCTAATGGTTCAATTCTTTAAATATCTAAGAATCAGTGTTAGGATAATTTTCGAACTGGTCGGTTGGGCCAGATAATAAGACAGAATCAATTGACGTTTTGATACATTGGCGGCAACTTACGAGACAGCATTACAAGAAATAAAGTTGACTTGAATGAACCGCGACCATTGATGTCCATCGGCGTAGAATATATCATTCGCCCGGTTTCTATTGAGCTTCAGCCCTTTTCGTCCAGATGTTTTGACGTCGTGTTCGAAGTGACCTTAAGACACCATAGAACGCCCATAAATGCAGCTTTTAGGTTAGCTTTACACTTGTAAGTAATTGCAGATAATGATTGTTGCAATTATATGCAGTACCATGTACAATGATAAGCGCAAGCGAGTGCAAGTACTTGCACGGTAGTCCTTCCCCCCGCCCCCACTTCCCCATGCAACTGGAGTTGTGACGTCACATTTATGAAACGTTGTGTTTGTCAAATATAATGTTTGAAAATTCATAATAATTTTTTATGACAAGTCAGTATTATAATCGTTAATAAGTCATAAATTTATTGATATAAATATTTATTAAATGAACAACGATGTTTCGTCTTAAAAAGACCTCTTCAAATAATGACAATAAATCGTAATGAGAAATGAAACGATAATTATCTGCAATATTATGTGATGATGCAAAACTAAAATGAATGAAAATTGAATGTTGAAACCAATAACATGCCATTAATAGTAATATTACACTCGTCTTCCGTTTGAAGTAGCACATGAAATCTACTATAAATCGATTACAAATAATATTAAAGTACTAAATATTTTTCTGAAATCAATTATATGCATGAATAATAATTTGCTGGTCGTTTCTTTCTGTCTGTCGGTTAATTAATGAACGTCTCAGGAAACTGAAGTAGGATGTTCAATGTGTAAGCTTTCACTTCCTTCCAATCCGGTTCCTTGGTTACGTTTTACCAATTTCAACCTTTCTCCACCTCCCGGTGAATCGGATAATCGATACAACGTTTTAAAGTAAAATCATTTACCTGTCCAGTTCTGTCAACTTTACAAAGTCCTGAGGGTCAGTAAGGCACGGCTCAATTGGATTTGAAGTAGCCCTAGATACCTCTGAGCGATTTGCTTCGAATTTATCTTGTTTTTGATTTATCATGCATAGAAAATGAATCGTCTTCATTTAATGATTTATAACAGGTACAATGATTTTTCATACCTATTAATACATTTTTGGACGTTCTTCGCGTACGATTTTTAATTTATTTAAAATTAGAGGAAATGCAATCGGTTGACGAAGAACAAGTTTACAATTGGAGACTAACAACCGGCAGCTAACACAACAGAATGCCGCTACGTTCCTGCCTCGACACTTCGTAAGTCGTAAAAGTGATAAGAATCTGCAACTCGACAGGTGCTGGAAACAAAGGAACTACATCTGGCATCTAGGATACAAAGAGACTAATTATTACGACATTCATTAAAATGTCTGATATTTTTATAGATAATACAAAACTGTCTTTCATTATATTTATGCTTAGTGAATTGACTCCGTTATAAATTTATTAACTGCACGGAAGAAAATTTGATGGTACTGTAAAACAATAAATATGTAAAGTGAACAAATATGTAATATAACACAATGCGGGTGATATTTAAGTCTGAATTACGAGTAAAAGAATGTGAGTTCCAAATTTTGTACAACTGGATTTGTAGGAATCGATTAATTCAATTTAATCATTGATAATTATATTTAACAGTTTTTTAAATTATACAATAAAAAATAAATAATCTACGCATCATAGGAAATGAGAGGTAGGATTGATAGGACTGAATTTAGACGCGGTCACGACGAAAAAGCTGGCAACGAACGAGCAGACGAGTCGGCCAAGGAATCAGTCGCTCATGATTTCCAGTCAGTCGAATATAATGAACTTTGACCAATGAGGATATGAAACCATGGAATTGTGGCACAGAGAATGTACGCTGGGAATTATAGGGTAGGGGAAGGCGTACGTAGATTTGTCCCAGTGATTAAATATGAGCGATAATCATATAGGAGCTCAAATGCGATATCTACTGACGTCAACGTAAACACCAGATCCTGCAAGGCTGATTGCCGGTCAGCAATATTTACCTGAGAGACACTTTTATAAACGGAATTGACCAGGAATCTGTGGTTCCTGTGGACGAAAAGGACCGTCACAAACTGATGGTATGGATCTCTGATCGCTAGATTAAAGAGCTGTAATAGTTGTATTGAGATAAATGTTTTGTTCTTGGATAAGGTAGTTAATTGAGTCACTGAGAGAAAGTTTTAGAAGTTCTTTTCAAATGGAAGACGATTTGACCTTGAAGCTCTTCTTTGTGCCGTCCAATCAAATTCATGCGACATTGTCACATAATTGTCCACGCAGCTGCGCTTGTTACATCGATGCGATCTTGAAGTGAGTAGCTTCATGGAAATCAAGTACAAGTAGTGATTGCAGAAGAGATAAAATCTTGACTTCACAAACTTGTCAGTTTCTCACTTCAGAAGCATGCGATATGAACACAAAGTTTTTTTTTTAATATTACATTTATCAGCAATCAGATACATTTTAATCTATAAGCTAATGTGGTAGCTTTGACATTTTATTTACATATCATACATTATGGCATGATGAGATCCCCTCCAGCGAAGAGAACTTGTAAATCTTGTCTAGAGATGTGCTGGCCATTTTCTTTTCAGTCTTCTTGTTTTATCATTTTCTAGTAGTGGTTGTAATAATGGGTTTTAATGTGATTTGAGATTTACGTGGTGACTAACACTCTCTTGACGGGCAGTTTCCATAACAGTTGGTATTTTTAAGTCATTGTGTATTTGTTCATTTGTTATGTACCCAGGGGGCGTTAACGATGGCTCTTAATATTTTAGACTGGCATCTTTGTATTATTGCAGTATTTGACTTATTGGCACATCCCCATAATTCTATCCCGTAGGTCCATATTGGTATAATTATGGTTTTATATAGTAGTAGTTTATTTTCTATGAACAGGTGTGATTTGCGTCCTAGTAACCAGTACATTTCTTTTTGTTTAATATCCATTTGTTTTCTTTTCTTGGTGATGTGGATTTTCCAATTCAGTTTGCTGTCGAGATGTAAACCCAAGTATTTGACAGAGGGTGATTTAGGTATCTCTGTGTTGTTTCTAAAGATCGGTGGGCAGTGTTTTTTTACATAATGTAAACGTCACATGAGACGACTTTTTTTCATTTATTTTTATTCTCCATTTCTGAAGCCATACTTGAAGGAAGTTCATATATTTTTGAATGAGTGATGAAGCCTGGTTTATATCCGAATGTGAGGTTAGGATCACAGCATCATCTGCAAACGTTCCTAGGACAATATTTTCGACCGTTGGGAGATCAGAGGTGAACAACAAATACAACAGGGGGGCCTAAGACACTGCCCTGGGGAACTCCTGCATTAAGTGAATGTATAGATGAGACGTCTTGTTTCACTCTTGTACGGAATTTTCGGTTTGTTAAGAATGATTCCAACAATTTATAGAACATAGGCAAGTTTTTTTAATTTTATATCGTAAACCCCGATGCCACACCTTATCAAATGCCTGACTTATGTCTAAGAATATTGCTGGACAATATTCTTTATTTTCGAAGGCTCTATTAATGTAATTTGTTACTCGGTGGCACTGCTGAGTTGTAGAATGACTCCGTCGAAAGCCAAACTAATGATGTGGAATCCAGTCATTAGCCGTGAAGTCGGGATCAATTCTTGAAAGCAATAATTGTTCCAGAAGTTTTGAGACTGATGAGAGCAGACTAATGGGTCGGTAAGAAGTAACATTTTTAGGATCTTTACCGGGTTTGATAACTAAAATTATCTCTGCTAACTTTAGTTTCTCGGGCCAATAATTTATTCTAAATATTGCGTTAAATAAATATGTAATAATCAAAAGACCTTTTCCAGGTAATTCTTTCAGCATTTTTACGGTGATGAGATCCATTCCAGGTGCTTTTCTAACGTTCATGTGCTGTATCATATTTTTTAGTTCCTTCGGAGTGGCTGGTGCTATTTTCTCGATTTTGGACAATGGAGTACTTAGAAAGTCATCAATTTCAATATCTGGATCATTACTGTGAGGACAAAATACCTCACAAAGATGGTTTGCAAACACTTCAGCCTTTTCTTTATCACTCTTGGCCCACCTTCCTCCAGTAGTTGTCTGTTGATATATTGGACTCGTTGCAATTGTTGGTTTACGGTAAGATTTAATTGGCTTCCAAATAGAGTTATCATACCTATTTAAACTTGTAATATAGCCTTTAAAGGATTCTTCGTTCCAGGAATTTAATTTTGCCTTGAGTTTGCTACTTAGACGATTAAATGTAGTTTTATCAGCTGGGGAATGGCTTCTTTGCCATTTTGCTCTTGCTCTTCTCTTTTCTACTACAAGATTTTTAATTTCTAATGGAATATTTATGACATCTTTCTTGCGGGGTATTATTTTTGGTGTGGCTTGTTGCACCGCCTGTTGTAATGTTTTAATTAAGTTGTTTGTTGCGGATTCGACCTCATTTTGGTCTTTTAGGCTTACATGAAGGTCAATATCTTCATTTAGCTTCTTGCGATACTGATCCCAGTCTGTTCTTGAATTGTGTAGCTTAGTAGGGTACGAGATTATTATTAGGCACGCGCTGACTGTTGCTATCACTGGAGTATGATCAGAAGACAGATCACAATTGGATTCCACATTCACGTAGGAGGAAGAGATTCCGCATAAGATAAAAAGGTCTACAAGATCCGGTATTTTGTTTGTATCAGTTGGCCAGTATGTAGGCGTGCCTGTTGATAGGTGAGAAAAATATCTTTCTTGTACTACTTTCATTAGTTCTCTGCCGTTTGTGGTAGATAAACGAGAGCCCCAAGCAGTATTTTTACTATTAAATTCGCCTCCTGCTATAAATTTTGAACCCAAGGTGAGGAAGAAGGAATCAAACTGGCCTTTTTTGATGTTGTGTTTTGGGGGGCAATAAACAGCAGCAACGGTTAGATCGTAAGGTAATATACTGACTCGAATTGCGGTTGCCTGGAGGTAATCTTTTTCATAGTTTGCCACCACATAATGCTTGATTGCTTGTTTTATTATTACTGCTGTACCCCCATGAGCAGTACCATCTGGGTGATTTGTGAAGTACATGTTATATAGAGGTATTTTAAAATATGTTCTATCAGTAAAATAAAACTTATTAACATAATATCTATTTTGATGAACACAAAGTGTCGCTGATTTTCAGCAAGACGAAACAATCAGACTCTAGCAGATCCCCTGGTTTTATATCAGTCCAAAGACTAATTTTAATGACTTGGATATAGATGTTGTGCGAAGGACTAATTTTGACGTGCGAGCGACAGGACAAAGTGATACGATGTGGCAACGTATCTCCATTTCTCTGCTCTCATTCGAATACCACTAAAACTGTGCTTCTGCCTTCGCGGCTGTATAGGGTAATCCTCGCCGACCGGGACTGAATTCTAGGAAACTGCCCGCAGGCCGACTTCCGTCGAGTAAAGGTAAACATTGTTAAATTTAGTAGATATCCCGAACACACCTGAGGACAAAAAATTCAATTTTCAAAGGAATTATTCAATTAAATATCAACACTGAACTGAAATGCAACTTGTTAGTTTGTAACTTATTGTTATTGATAACACAATGTAGGTTAAATATTTAAAATAAATAGAAGCCCTTTAAATTCTTGTTTTGTTAAATAAATATTAAAAACAATTTTCGTACATCGATTAAATTAAAATGATAAATTAATAGAAATAAATTAAAAAACAAAAGCAATACATGAGTGTAAATTTTTTGCGAAATAAAATTAATTACTAAAGGCTTTAGTGAATACTATTTTAGTCTACAGGTGTACAATTTCTATTAAATTCAGTTTTTAAGGTAACGAAATCTTACAGACATGATACTTTTTAATAAAATTATGTATAAATATAACTTATAGAGTATTACTTACAATTTATATATTAATTAATTTAATTACTACTTTCGTGTCCTAAAATTATTTTTGGAAGAAGAATTTTTGTATTGTATGACAGAGCCCTATAATAGACTTTTAATATATTCATATAAAGGATTCCGTTGGAGGGTCCTGTCGACGTGACCCTAATCATGGAATTTTTCGCGGCATTAAGCCGAAGTGGTTGTGTTTCAAGATGAAGTCACGAGAGCGTACTGGCGCTTGTCTTGGCGATCTGCGCCCTTGTACCAATTACGTTGCGATGTTATAAAGGCACCCTTTCATTCGCCTTAGTCCTCCCTCGGAGAAACTCGTTTGCGAGGGGAGAGAGCGCAGTGTTCTTAATTACTTTCCAAATAAAACGGCAAGCGGCGACGACTCGTTGCTTTTGGACAGAGGCCAGCGCAACACCACTTCTCGCACTCCAATTTATCGCCACCGATGCATCATACTAATTCTAAGATTCTCTTGCTGCAGTGGCCCGTTTCACTAACTAATAAACAGGATTAAAACTGCCATCAGTGCGACGTGTTCTGCCCCTGGTGACGGTCATGACTTTACTTCACTTCTTCTTGTGATCTGTTTCTTAGATTTAGATTTATTGAGTCCATAAGCCATCTACCGAGGAAATAGGACAACAAACCAAAATATCTTTCACTCATCAGAGAGAGAGCAACAATGAATAAATACTCAATTGATATTGTACATCTATATAATAAAAAAGGATGTATATTTGTATGTATGTATGTATGTATGTATGTATTTACGTTGTTCTTTATACAAATTTTATCGCGTGGACAGAATGCAACAAAAATTGGTATACGTATTCTGCCAAAACCGAGAACCGGTACTGTGGGGGTGTCAAACCCATAGCATAAAGGTGGAAAGAATTATAATTTTAAAAAGTGATCATTAAGTGATAAATTACTGCGCGCCAATATATCATGACGTCACGCGACAGAGAGAGACGTTACTACGCGACGAACAAAGGAAATAGTTCGATTTTTCCGTAATGAAATGAAGCAGAAATATTTTCATTGAATAAAAGTATAATTCTATCCAGTAATACTCCATCGAGTGATAATAAAAAACAATACATGAAATACTTTACATACGTTGCGGAAAATGTTAGTTAATTTAGTGAGTGCAATATGGCCACTATTTCTTTACATTTGGAATGTAGCTATCAATTTGATCACTTCAATCCTTCGTAATGTGCGAATACTGATGGACAATTATATCCTGCAATACTCAAGAAGTATTGTCCGAAGACTTACTGACAATTATTTGTTCACGGAGAATTATATTTCTAAAGAATAACGATGGTATGTTTGTTGCTATTATGCAATTAACTTCTATGTATCTTAAATTAATGCAGTATATTTATGTATTGGTAAATAAATTCGGAGGTATGTTTGTTGAGATTGATGCAATAAAATTCAATGTATTTTATAGCTGTTCAATTAAAGCACTATTGGTCGAAATTGTGTACGGAACTAGGAATAGTTAGATTTAGGTTGTGTCTTCTTGACTAAAGATTAATATAGAATTAAATTCTTTTTCGGGTTTATATAAATAAGACACGGGCAACGCCGGGCACTCAGCTAGTAAATAATAAATTACGTAAATAAGACCAAAATATAAACATTCTGAAACGTCTAAAAACACTAGCTTGCGTCATATTCATCTGTAAAGCACTGATGCTTAATAGTAGGCAAACAATAGTATAACCAAATATAATTTATAAATGCAATTAACAGGTTTGTACATCGGCTGATCTCTCCTTGACGTATTTATTAACCCAGAACAAGTATAATAATTTTAAAATATTTTACTGCTGAATAAGTCACAAAACAGTCTCAAAAACTGCTGGCTTTTATATCTTCAGCTGTGAAATCTCTAAAATAACAATTCTGTACGCGACTGTTCTTACGATTTTTTGACATTTAAAAATAGAATTTTCTAAGTACTCGTTTAAAAAATTAGATGGTCTTTCTGAGTAAATTTAATACATTTGAGTACTTAAATTCATGAAGAGGAAATAATTTCTCTGGTTAATAGTAGACGAACAAAATGCACCCTATTTGACTCCCAACTGTTCTCCGTCCTCGAGAATACAAAGAATTAAACAAAAGTACTGCGTTATTTCAAAGTCATTAATTTATTTGTTAAACTATGAGCAGTTATTGTGTATATCAACTTAAGCATGTACTAGTCTATAATGAAAAAAAAAACATAGTACAAGTAAATTTCACTTAACCAGGTAGTAGCATTAAGATGAGCCTTAAAATAAATATTATATTAAATGAAAAGCCAAATATAAGTTTTAAATACAAAAAATTTAAAATATTTATTAACCCTCAATAACTACACACTTCAAAAAAGTTTTACGGGTGAATATGACAACAAACTAGCGTCGAAAGCTCCTTGTTTTCTTATAACTTAGCGAATTTTAATGTAACGTGAATTTTAATATAACGTCTGTTTCTAGATATTTAAACACTATAACAACAAAACCGAAATTTCTAAGTAAACAAAAATTTCATGGTTGTGAAGAGTAAACTTTATGTATGAGAGTGAGTAATTTATTTCATCCACTTCATTCACTACTCCCTGGGAGAATATATATATTCAAATTTAATGTTCTGTCAAAATACTTCCTTGTTTAACGTAACCATTTCTTCTTGTCAAGACCGCATTGGGAATAAATTTATTACATATAAATATAATAAATATAAATAATAATACATGTACCGATGGCACCAAAAATTATTACATTTAAAATAATTAAGTCATAACGTGGCACAAAATCCATTAATTTCTCTATTAAGCTCATTACGTTCTGGTCTGAAAGAAGAAAAAAACAGGAATTAATTATAAATAAATGAATGACACTAAATTTGATCAGAAAGTAAAAATATTATATTTTTATATAACAATCTACCCGTTCATCTCCACAAACTAGCGTCTGAATAACTTATATAAACATTCATTATCCAATCTGTAAAATAGCCAATCAGAATCAATTAAATTTCTTTACAATATGTTAAAATACTTCCTTGTTTAACGTAACCATTTTTTTTGTCAAGACCGCATTGGGAATAAATTTTTTTACATATAAATATAATAAATATAAATAACAATACATGTACCGGTGGCACCAAAAATTATTACATTTAAAGTAATTAAGTCATAACGTGGCACAAAATCCATTAATTTCTCTATTAAGCTCATTACGTTCGGGTCTCAAAGAAGAAAAAACAGGAATTAATTATAAATAAATGAATGACACTAAATTTGATCAGAAAGTAAAAATATTTTATTTTTATATAACAATCTACCCGTTAATCTTCACAAACTAGCGTCTGAATAACTTATATAAACATTCATTATCAAATCTGTAAAATAGCCAATCAGAATCAATTAAATTTCTTTACAATATGTTAAAATGGTTGTTATTTTATTGTTTATATATATATATATATAAATGTGTGTATAAATGTAATAAGTAATATACAATAGCTTCATTATTAATAAATATTTAGAATTAGTCGGGCCTATTTTTCTAAAAACAGCAGTCTGTTTAAATTAACTTGCCATCCATCTGGTTTAAAATTATATTTCCAATTTTAATGATTTTAATTGTTAAGAGAAAGATAGAAAATTTAAGTAAGATTATTCGTAAAAATTATTAAGTAATAATTTATTGCTAAATACAATTTCAAATATATTTTAATTTCAACAGACGTTCTTTATTTACGGAAGTGTAAATGCAAAATAAAATATCTCTGGGTAATTCGCGTTAACAGAACGTTAATTTAATTTTGAAAAAAAAATGAAATGAAAGAAAAATCGCGGGGTTTGCTTACGCAGCCTCGGAATTCTGTCGGTTCCATGGGCTGGCTGCAGGAAATATTGTGCCGGTGTCTTCAGCGTCGATATCGTCTATTTCGGTCCTCGGAGCTGCGAATATTTCTCCCTAAGCTATGGAACGCTTTTTTGTTTCTGTGTCAGTACAATGTCACTCTACGACGTGTTCCAGTATAACCAATGTAAGTTTTTATTTTACACTAGCTAGGTGCCCGGTGTTGCTCGTGTACTTATTTATATAAACTCGAAAAAGTATTTAATTGAATACTTAAATATATTCCTCGAGTATTTCAGGATATAATCGTCACTCAGTCTTCAAACATTACGAAATATTACATTGATGAAATTGTTAGCTAGACTCACAACTAATACAGCGCGAAAATTAACTTACATTTTCCCCAAGGATGGTAAAGTAATTCGTATTCTTCTTTATTATCATTCGATGGAATATTGCTGTATAAAATTATACTTTTTATTTAAAGAAAATATTTCTGCTTTATTTCATTCCTAATAAAGGAGATATTTCCTTTGTTCGTTGCGTAGTAACGTCTTTCTCTCGCGTGACGTCATTGTCTCTTGGCGCGCAGTAATTTAATATTTATTGATCACGGTTTTTAATTATAATTCTTTCCACATGTATGCTAGGCGTTTCTCACCCTCACAGTACCGTTTCTCGTGTTTTGAAGAATTTGTGTACCAATTTTTGTTGCAATCTGTCCACGCGATAAAATTTGTATAAAGAACAACGTAAATACATACATACATACATACATACATACATACATACATACAAATATACATCCTTTTTTATTATATAGATTCGGCATCCAATCAGCTTGGCGAAAAATTCTTCTGCCAATCACGTGGTCTTGAACTGTAAATTGTTTTCGTCAAACCTTGGCGTGTCACAATCCACCTGATCAGACCGCCAATGTTACTTCAGCAGAACCATTATTTTGAATGTCTCGGGGATTTACGATGGCGGGCACTTTCCTTCTACTTTTAATTCCATTGTCTACTTTCCGCCCGGTGAATCTAAAAAGTAGGTACTAAATCGCTTTTTAAAAAGTGTTGGGTTCCTGTAACCCAAGTTGGTTCAAATTGAAGTAGTTGTCAAATTGGTTTACTTAGCGCTGATCCAGTTGAATCACGAGTTTAATCAATGCTTAGTCTTTATAGATATATTTTAAAAAAAGTATGTTGCATCTTTCATATTTCTCTTTTGATGTGGACTGTCACACAACAAATAACCGTTATTATAGAATAACGTTTTAAAAATTCTGAAAATAAGTTTTTTTGTAACACACAGTCAAGGAATAAATATCACATTTTAATTATGGTTAACATAAATAGACAACTGGTGTACAATTTAAATAAAAGGGTTTTGGACGCGGTCTATAGAAATTATTATGATCTATTGTTATGTATGACGTTTTTATTGACATGATTAAGAACTTACCTCTTTACAAATTTTTATGGTAGAAATGGCGTGGGAAATTCTTCTTCCGTATAGGAACAATTTTAAAATAATAAGATACCGAAAAGACTTCCGTCCTAGGAATTTAGGAAACTATGGAAGTTACAAATCAGGATGGGGCACTTATGTAATTATTTAACATTTTTGGGGAACATAAAACTTGGTGCGACATTGGAAGTAGATTTCCCTGTTGAGTATTAAATACATTACAGAAGGCAGTAAATTTCTGACCCGCATCGGTGTGAAGCAGTTGCGTCGCAGGATTTCATTCTGCAATAACAATTTTCCATTATCTATCTATCTATCTATCTATCTATCTATATATATATATATATATATATATGGAGTAAATCGTATATACAGTTCCATTGCCGTTGAAAGGAAACAATTATACATAGTAAAATTTTTATATCTATGTTTATATAAAAAAGGACAGGTGAATATGACTGAAAATTATTACACTTACCATCATCGTGCTCCACATATTTTCTGATATTACATGTTCCTTGGAGTGAAAACCACGTAAACACTCGCCGTAACAAATGTCACATCAAAATTTACTGTCGTTTACTGTAACGTTTTCACCGGTATCGTTAAAATAGTTTAAATTCACTAGTAACGGCAGTTTGAAAGTTCTGAAAGTATGTGGTCGAGTTGTAAGGTTTGAAATAGAAATTATGGAGGCGGATGTGAATTTGCGCTGCTTCGACTATCTAAATAAATTTTGTTTCTTACTGATATGGTTACATATATTTACCAGCTTTACAATCACGGAAGCAATAATATTCAAATAAATGCACGGGTGATGTTTTCCGGTAGGAAAACGAAATCGTTACAAACCAATAATTATTACATTTATTGAGTCAAGGTTGCAATATTTTTTTCTAGCGGGTTTGACGCAGTATTTCCTTTTCTATTTACACTAGAGCTCGGAGGAGGCCATTAGTGTTCAAGTATAATTATATTTGCTGAATGTCTGTACTATAAAACGTTGCTTATTATTTGATATGAAAAGAGTTCATCCAGATGTGAAGAATATTAGTAAATGCTGCCAACTTTACGTATCTTATTTCGTTACATACCATTCACTCACATTTCAAGTATACCTAAAAAATAAAATGATAGAAATTTTTTCTGTAACTTGAAATTAATTTTGTTAATACAGAAATATTTTTTCGCGTCACAGTTGTTTCGTGGCATGAAGCAAACGGTATTAATTTTCAAAGAGGCGAAGAATATTAGCGAAAAAGGTTTGTTACAGATTCGAAGGTCCAATAAAGCCTAGAAACATCTTGACCGCACAATCAACTTAGTGATAAGATATTAAAACAATTTATCATTTCATATATTATTT
This sequence comes from Zhengitettix transpicula, assembly GCA_037074705.1. Classification (NCBI taxonomy): domain Eukaryota; kingdom Metazoa; phylum Arthropoda; class Insecta; order Orthoptera; family Tetrigidae; genus Zhengitettix; species Zhengitettix transpicula. Next base: position 75,011,272 of record CM073595.1, on the reverse strand, counting down.
AAGTTTGAATAGTGCTTTTTTAGCATTAAAACTTAAAAATTAACGGCTTCTATCATAGTACTATTAATAGCAACATTGAATTGTTGGTATTCAGTTGTACTTCATTATAGAATTATGCACCAAATCTCTTGTTGCAGGGAATTTTTACTTCTGGAATGGCTTTCTTGTGGTTATTGAAAGAATATTCATTTTTGCGCAAAGCATTTAGAAGAAGTTTATTTTGAAAAACATATGGATGATGGATGTTAAAACAAATAAAAAAAATTACGAAAATACTAGGACCGAAAAACTTTTTTATATTAATTAGGAATATAATAAACAGATGCATATCGCTTATATTAACCATTAGTCTTAAATTGTTACAAATTATGTTTTGATAGTCATACTCTTTGGTTTCTGAAATATAATTTCCAGAATTAAAAAGAAAAACGGAATTTTTAAAATTTTTCTATTTATTCTCTTTCTGTAACATGCCAGATTTTTATGTTACAACGTAATCTTTCAGTTTTTAGCACCTCAAATTTTATGTAAGAATCAGGATATATAAAAATGCTCAATTATTTAAGGTACACATTTTTAAATGTGTATTTAAATACAACATAAAATGTATAACAAAATATCAGTAAATTAAAAGAAATTTGATTTGTGTCATTATTATGTAGACTGCTTCAATTTTAAAGAAAATAAATCATATAAAATATATTATATTAAAGTATCTTTTTTTAATAAATATCTCATTTGATAAAACTTCAAAAATAATTTAAACTTTAGGATAAGGACACGAAAAATAAAATTCGCAACTTGGTAATTTTTTAATTTCAATTGCAACTTTTAGTATAGTATCCTTATGTTTAAATAAATCTTTTTATATTTGCCTAAATCATGCATTTATCGATTTACTTTAAAATTTATGATTTTCATTCGACGTTCCGCAAAATTAATACAATCTGGGAAACTGATTGAATAATTTTATGTTCTACAAGAAAAACAGAGGACTATATTGATGAATTAAGTCTTTATTATGAAGTAACATAAAAATTTAAAAAACATAAGTGATTATACATTGCTAAATTAACCGGTTATCAGTGATTTTAATTGATAAAAATAAAATGTTAAATTTTAGATTATAAATAGGTAGATAAATATAGTATATATGTCAAGCCTTTTCAGAAATTTTTAATAAATATGTAAGACTGCTTTCCTCGTGTTACTGATAAAAAAAACCGTTGGGGTAATTAATATATTAAAATACATTAAAATGGATCAGTCTAAAATATAATCATCGAACCAAAATTATATGAATTTACAGAATTGTTTATGAACATGGTTTATACATTTATTGAAATGAAAATAATTTGGTGGAGTTCTTCATAGGTGTCGCTTCAGAACGCCTACTGTAAGACAGAACGGTCATTAATAATGCAGACGTTACAAAACTGTTTCATGTACACTTTTCCTAAATGGAGTGTAATATATCATCGTGAAATGTAACGCACACTGTATAAAGCCCGCTTAATTTTACCGGAATTGAAACCAGTTTTGAAACACGAAAATATTCGGCTGTTACACGATGTTGTGTGTACGTGGATTATACCATCTAAGTTCGGGTTTTCTGATGTTTCTGCGGGCTAAGTGATGGATTAATCATCTGTTTGAGCGTAGCAGGAAGGAAGAACGTGTAAGTACGTTTGGAAGCCGGGAGGGCAAGAACCAAGAACCTTATTTATTACCAGTTACTCGGACGTGAGTTTGTGACTTACTGCAGAGACCATGTTGTCAATAATGATCAAATATCAAGCTAATTCCTGAAACGCTAACTGATTTTTCTCAGTTTCAATATGTCTCAAAAGGACACCAAATATGCAGAGTTATCCAAGACAAAATCAATATAATAAAAAAGGATGTATATTTGTATGTATGTATTTACGTTAATTTATATACAGATTTAGACGCGTGGACAGATTCCAACCAAAATTCGTACACATATTCTACAAAACACGAGAAACGGTACTGCGGGGGTGAGAAACCCGTAGCATAAAGGTGGAAATAATAATAATTAAAAATGTGATCATTTAGTGTTAAATTACTGCGCGCCAAGAGACTGTGACGTCACAGCACACGCGAGAGAGAGACGTTACTGCGTAACAACAAAATAGTAACTTATTTCGTAATGAAACTAAGCGGAAATATTTTCATTGAATAACAAGTAAAATTTTATCCAGGAATACACCATTGAATGATGATAAAAAATAAAAAGAACGATTATACGATTTGTGGAACTAATTTTCTTTTAAATAACTTACCTTTTAAATGGCTGACATGGCATAAATATGGCACGTACCACGATTTTGCCCAATTGGAGGAGACATACAATGGTTGTAAAAATCAGTACCTAATATTTGTTAATCATTATAATTTAATATATTTTTAATGTGCTGAAACTGACGAATTATTTCAAGTAAGATTTTGGAAATTTTTTTGTTATATGTGTATATCATTATAATTTCACATATTTGATTGTTAATGTGTAAAGATTGTGTACCTGTGCAACGCTGGGCACCCAGCTAGTAATTAATATAAGTTAATAAATGTTATACAAATTTGGTATTTGTTACACTTGTAACATACGTAACTAAACATAAGATCATATACTTTAAAATTCGGATGTACATGCTAGTCCTTGAGGTTGATAAATTCTCATCCCAATTAAATAAAACCATAAAACAATTCCAAAAATTATTCATATTTAAGGAAACCTTTTTTTTTAAAAAAAGAAAAAGAAAAAAGCACCTCCGTCCGAAATGAAAATGATGATTAAAATACGGCGTAACTTTAAATAATTCGCTTTAAATTCCTGCACTAATTGAAGCTTAACTGTGGAATTTAAGGTGTTTTAACAAAATATGCTCACGAAGATTGGGTGGCGTTGCATGCACTCGTGAGTCGTCGATCCAGGATCCCGTCGCACAGATGTTCCAAATTCACTAACTGCTTCTTCGGTCCCTGTTGACCTTGGACGTCCCGTAGGCTTCTTATTGAAGGGTGAAACCTATATCGTCGAAATAAGCGCACATTCATTGTGACACAGATTCGGGACATCCAATAGAAACTGAGCGAAGTAAACGTATAACAACAGTACGCGGATCGTCATTTATTTTTAATTGTTTCACACAGACCGAGCGTTGCGCTACATTGAAACTATCTTCCGTGACTGACTTTCCAATATAATCACCTCCATTCCCAAATCGCGGTATTAATTACAAAGTACAAAAAGTTGTCTTAAAAATGATTTTGGTTTCTAATATCAGAATCAATAAAATATCGTAAATCTAAACGAATTTCATTTATTGGGAAGTATTTGTATTAAAAAAAATAGGACGTTTGAATTTGGCGTTTAAACAGATTACTCTATTTTTGAATTATCATTTCATATGTAGTCAAAAGAAACGTAAATTATTAACGCGATAACGATAAGTATTGTATGTATCAGTCTCAAGAACCTAAACCGAACACATTTATTGTAATCAACCGAGAGCTAATACAATATTAATATAATTTGAAAGTTATTGTATGTCAATATATGTCTTTAATGTATAGATTTTATTATAAATATTATAAAAATGTCTGTTTCATTAATTGCGTCTTTATATTGAGTAAATATTTATTTGTATAAGGATCCAAATCACGCGTAATTTTCAGGATCGTATCTACAGATACGATAGAGTTTTAGGTGTATAATATAACCTAGTTCAGCTACTTCCATCGCTATTTGCTACTACGACTGACGCTTCCTGATGTGATTCTAATAGCTAATGCGAGGCAGAAAAAAAATTGTTTTCATATATTTATACTGACCTGAATAACGCGGCTAGGAACTGAATTTCTGAGACTTTTAGTAATACTACCATTAGTTTAGTAACCTGGCAGCTCTGAAGCAATATACTATTTTTAATATCGTGTCGGAGCAGCGTTTCATTTTATTGAAAACGAGCTGGGTGCCCGGCGTTGCCCGAGATGTCCCGATACACTCCAATTTCGGTTGCTTTTGCGCTATTTTTATGTAACGCTCCTCGAACATACCCGTATAAGACAATTTTATATAATATATATAGATAGATAGATATACATACACTATTTAAAACAATTATTAAATTTGTAGACATATAATTTTTCCATCTGAAATTAAACTATTTGGTGGTTTTAGCAATCTGCAGTTGGTAGCATTGTATAAAATTAATGCAAAACATTACGAAATACGCTGTCTTCAATAAAAAAATATCAATTTTGAACTTTTAAGTATTGTTTTTATCATAATTCTATGTATCTTCCAGTGCGTATTGCAAGATATAATTGGGAAACATATTGGTCCCTGATCCCGTTAAATATTCCACGTCAAAAGTCAAGTTATTTAAAAGAAAATTAATGCCATGGATTGTATAACCTTTCATAATAAATTATATTTATCACTCGATTTGGTATTGGTTGATTTAATTATACTTATTATTCAATCAAAATATTTTTGCTCAGCTTCATTTCTCAGAAATTGAACATCTATAACGTCGTTCCCAAAAATGGAAAACAAATATTGCTATCCTAACCTCAAATTTTTGTTTCACGACACAAATTGCACGCAATAATTTGTTTACATTTATACAAATTTATAGAAATACGTTGCGTAAAGTATAATTAATTGTACTTTTAATTCAATTTAAATGTTCCTATTTCTGTACATACCTTTGACTGATAGTGCATTATATGAATAACGACCATAAAAACTTTCGGAGTTCCGTACGTCATTTTCAATACTTTTATAGTTACAAACATATAATTCAGCAGTCGTACCTTAAACAAATCTTATTATATTCTGAAATATTATACAGGATACAATAGTACGTTATATTATGAAATTTTATAAATCTCGACCGACACACATTTGAATGTATTATAAGGCGCCATATTGGCTTTATCAAAGATAGCGGGATAATTAACTATTCCAAATTAACTTTGCGCAAGGATGGTAAATTTTTTTTATTACTATTCGATGGATTAATACTGGAAATTTTTTTATTTTTTATTCAATCAAAATATTTCTGCTTTATTTCATTACGAAATACAGAACTATATTTAGGATGCGTCAATGTCTTGAAAACTTATGACGTCATCGTCTCGCGCAGTAATTTAACACTAATTCGTAACTTATTTCAATTATAATTATTTCCACGTTTATTCTAGGGGTTTCTCACCCCCACAGTACCGGTTCTCGATTTTGGCAGAATATATATACCAATGTTTGTTGAATTCTGTCCACGCGATAAAATTTGTATAAAGAACAACGTAAATACATACAAATATACATCCTTTTTTATTATATAGATACTTGTGTATAGTCCGTTTTAAATGAGAAGTCTCCTGGCGTGTCCCGTGTGGAGGGAGGCACTCATGCCACGTACGACACACGACTTATACAGCTCCCTGAAAACAGTAGAACAACACCGCTATGGTTCAGCAACGCTATTTTATTTCAAACGTTGTGATTGGTTGATTCAAGGTCACACCACTCGCAGGAACTAACCGCCATCGGTCTTCTAATTTAAAACAGACTGTAAGTATTTACGTAGCGTGGATGTTTCACAAGTTCACGGAGCCGCCCCCTCAACGTTTCGCGTTCCAGCAGCGTCAACATTTTCAGGCGAAGACAGACGGCTTCTGTGCAGTGCTGCGACTGAATCGATTGCGAGACCAGACTCTCCCTCCAGCCAGACGCCCAGGAAACGCAAAGAGGGAAGACTTCGTTCGTTCCCCAGCAAACATTTACCAAATACTTGTCCCCCGTGCAGAAATATCTCACCTCTGGAGCCAAGGATTTCTAAAAATTCTGTTTAGCCAACATTAGGGCGTAGCGTTGTGTCCGTGTCCGCATGAGTCTGGACAGCGAAATCAATAACGACAGTTGCAGTGTTTCGTTACTTCAGTTAATAATAGTATTTACATACCAATGTTGCAAATTTGCAGAATGTCACAATAATTAGTGAAGACGTCACTATCAAATATCCGATTTCCTTAATATTAAATGGCTTTGAAAATAGCAATATAGACCTTACGTTTAATATTATATTCAATTTTAGTACTTACGTACAATTTATTTACATAATGCACGAAATATTTTCATTGTATCGTTTCTGCACTGTATTTACACATCGTGTTAATGCCATATTGATACTTGGGTCTACAATTAAATATTTTAATTATTCAAAATTAAGAAATGGACTAATGTAAAATAATAATTTTATATGCAACATAAAAATTAAGTTAGTTTCAAGATAAAACTTGCTTGTAAATATTACCAACAGGTTACACATGTAAGCGCTAACATAATAAAATTATTAAAATATAATATTCATTTTTAAGTTTGACGTAAATAAGCAAATTAATATAACAATATTATCTTTAAATAATTTTACTACCCTTATCGCTTCTTTTAAGATTATTTTACATTTTTCAAATTTAAGAAATGAACTAATTTAATGTTTATTTTTAATCAGTAACGTATAAAATTGAAGTTCATTTCCAGACAAAATTATTTTTATCTCGTATTTAAGATTACCATTGAATGAAATTAATTCCGACCCTTTCCCGATCTGTTAAACGAAGTTACTGTATTGTCTTACTTCCTCAGAAGCTGAATAATTTATCCAATAAATAAATACAACTATGGGTTGATGACATCGAGAAGGATATACAAACCATGAAAGTAAGAGGATGGCGGAGACTGACACAGGAGAGGGCGGAATGGAAGAAAATTGTTAATAAGGCCAAAACTCACATTGGGTTATAGTGTCAATAAAAGAAGAAGAATTAGCATGCGGATTCCAGGATTAATGACCAAAATATTTCATAATATCCAGATGGTAATTATTATATTTAATGAAGATAGCACATTATATATAGGATGGCGGCTCAGTTTAGTGTTCTTCCTTGCAGGTGCTCCCCGTGTGCAGCCAATCAGCATCAATTAGCGTTTAGAGCTTGTCCGCGTTAGATCTAGGGGACTGTACGCTTTCGTTCCACGCTGCCTCCCCTCCCTTCCCTCAATCGGCGCCGCACACCATCGTTCGCGACTACTGCTATAGCCCACGAAACGATTTACAAGGACGTCAAGTGGTAAACGAGACACGCTAAATGAACTTAATACCGACAATGTGAAGCTTTACCCGAGCCTCACCAAGATTTTCATATTTTCGGCATTGGAGTTCCAGGGGACCTCTTTTGGGGCCGGTTAAGAAAGATCTTCAATACGTTTGGAGGTTAAGTTGACTTCGGAACTGGTTATGAATAAAAATCCGACATGCCTGTCGGCAAGTTCCAACCAGATAAACTGAAAAAAACGGCTGAAGATATTTCAAATAAGTTTCATATTTGTATTTGTACTTTTATAAGATACTGCATCAGCTTACTGACTCAAGAATGGAGATTTGGGGGAAAGTCAGAACAAAATAACTGCATTATTTTTGGACTAATAACCTTTTCTACTTCATTTAGAAAATTGTAAGCTCCACGAGTACACAATATAATTAATTTTGTGCAATCACCTTTAGAAGACTGAGTCATTTCCGACCCAAAGAGAATTGAATAAGGTTTATTTTTAGGAGAAACCCAAAAGTTACGGACAAAACTGAATTTTATTCAGTTATCGTGAGCATTTCAGCTGTACTGTTGTTCTTCTAATATAATTTAGAATCGTTGATTTCTGTAATTTATGTGTAATGTCAATACCCTTAGGAACTGGGGTCCAGTGAATAGGAGGTCCTAGATCCAGGTTGTGCTTTTCCTCGTCGAACCCCTTAAAATATCAGAGATTTATTTATTTGATAGTAAATAAATTTCATTTCATTGGTGCCAGCATTTTAATTTCATGTTGCGTTACATCCAACCGTTTGAAACAACATTCAGGCGGGTTTTTAAAATCAGTTACCCGGCATCTTTCCCGACCTGAACTGACGTCAATATTTTCCCTCCGAGACTACATGTGACAGAAACCCAGACTCGCAGCAGAATAGAGTGCCAGCGATTTCGACACAAATCATTGGAATTTTCCAGAACATTCGGCGGCGGAGCTCTGCTACCATTAATCGAAGACAGGGAAAGCGTTACAGTCGTCTCGTGTTCTCCCTTGCCGTACAAATTACGAATTACAAATAAGGGCTGAGAAATACTGTCTAAGTCATACCAATGAAATATTTTGTTTATTAAATAGCTCAGTTTTAATTATAGAATCATGCAATCAATAAATAAATGGGCTACATATAAACAAAATTCATAAATGAACTGACAAAAATACAACTACTCAACATTTAAAAAAAAAATGTTATGCTCATTTGAGTTACAACAGGCATTGCAGATTGAAAATGTCTCTAAAATTCTACTCAAACTTTATTTAGAGACAGAAATTTTTATCTGATATTAAATATATATAAATATAAACCTTATCAATAATTGTAAAGAAAAATGTTCTGTAAAAAATATATGATACTAACCACTCTTTGCAAAAAACAGTAAGGGATGTTTTTCTCTTTGGAACAATAAAGATGAAGCTGATTAATAATAATAAAGATAGCTAAATACATAGAAAATAAGTGAATATATAAATACCACGTTGTGAGGTATTTACATTATCACTTATTTAATCTGTATTTGGCTGTCTTTATTATTTTATTTTTTCAGTTTCATGAAGCTGATATTGATAGAAGAATCTGCCAATGTATAAAAATTTTAAATTAAATCGTTTTTTTATAATTTTGTTCAAAAATGGTCAACCCTCGTTAAAATTTATTTTTGTATTTTAATTTAAGATTTATAGCCGTCAAAATCCATTTTATACCTGAGGAAGTTCTAAATTAAGGCCGAAACGTTGTGTGTCAGTTACTTCATCAATTTTTTTCTGACTTAATTTACTTATTTTAAAATTGAAATATATCATATAATCATAATTATTAATATCACGGAGTTTCCGACGATTTTCAGAATATTTCGCAGGCAAGAAACAATTTTCAACATGTCGAATTCAGAAACGGAAACTTTTTTTGGAAAAATAATGTATATATTTTTTGCATCATATTTCCTTATTCATCTATTTAATATCTTTCTAATTCCTGTATTTTATTGAAGCTTAACTCTTTTTATGACGTGTAACACTGGAAATTTTTTTTTGACGGTGCAAGGTGAAAATTGAATAATGACTGACCACAAATATGAAACTGCTGTAAAAGTATAGCTTCAAACATGAATTAATTATTAATTTCTCTTGTAGTCCAGAATGAAATCGATTCATATTAAAAATATTAATTTAAAACTCCTCTCCCGCTATCGGAAGGGCGTGGGACAGGTAACCAATGCCCGGCCTACCTGATGAAGGTTTTTCTAGGGCGAATGCCGTGTAGGATCCTTAAAATATAGCCCGGGGGCCCTAGTAACCCTTGGCTACCTTCTTCTACCCTTCCACATCCCTCCCTTTCATATCCCTTCCTATGCTATTAAAGGGGAGTTGCCCAAAGTGGATTACCCTCATGTAGCCTGTTGCCCTAAAAAAAAATCCCTTCGTATGCTATTAAATGGGAGTTTCCACCATATGGATTACCCTCATGTAGCCTGTTACCCTAAAAAAAATAATTCCGCACCCCCTCTTTCAGTCCCTTTCCTATGCTATAAAGAGGGGAGTTACCACTATGTGGATTACCCTATACACCTTCTTATCCTTGAATGAAAAGGAAATGTCACAATAATACTGCTGAATACTAGAGAATCTGACTTATGATCGAATACCCTGACTTATTTTATAATTCATAAAAGTACATTTTTATTTTTACAGACCTACTGTATAGACTAAATCCATATTTAAATTAAAATCAGATATTTTCAACATTCTTGTAATTTAATAATAATTAGAAAGAAAATATGAACATTAATTTTATAAAATTAAAATTACATATTTATGTCATGTTTTTTTTTAATAAGATTATGTCAAAAGCTAAAATTTAATTTATTATATTATATACATTGAAATTAAGTAATATATATAACCATTATTAATTAACTTTTGATATATTATTATAAAAAATTTAGTATGTATATGTAATTTTAATTTGTAAAAATTTAGCTTCATATTTACCTTTTAATTCGTAAATTTTATTTTTATATTAAAAATGTTGATAACATATTATTTAAATTTAAATATTAAATTCGAAGTATAAGATGACATACAGTATACGTGTGATTTGATATTTTTGTACGACAAAATTGTTACTGTTGATCCTAAACTACCTCATAGAAACGTGATAAAGGTAGACTAAAGTGTTAAATAAACAATTTTTAAATATCTGACAAAGCATTAATATAATTAATTTATAATATTCATAAGACAGGCCGAAGTAAAAGTACTATTAAAATTGTTTGCTCATTTTCAGACGTGCGATTTGATTATTAGTGTGTATTTTCTTTTGTGTGTTCGTTATATATGACAAAGAAATTAACGTCAGTTACAAATAATAATACTAGAAACGAACTTCACACAGAAAAAAGCTTAAAATAGAGAAACAAAAACTAAGAAAATTTCAATTTAAAAGTGCCGGACGTTTCGACGCGGATTGGCGTCTTTTTCTGACGGCGAAAAACGGGGAAATTAAACAAAGAACTAAAAGTTCCAGTCTTAAGTTTTTCGCCGTTAGAAAAAGACGCCAATCTGCGTCGAAACGTCCGGCACTTTTAAATTGAATTTTTTATTTTAGTTTTTGTTTCTCTATTTTAAGTTTTTTTTTCTGTACGAAGGTCGTTTTTAGTCTTAATGTTTGTTATATCTTCATATGTTTTTCACATTTGTATGTGAATAGTCTTTGTGTACTTTCATAATGTGTACTTCAGTGTTGTGTGTGTAATAATTATATGACGTCCTATATCCTCAGTGGAGGACTAACGGAATAAATAAATCAATCTCAATCTTTACTGTTGCAACCAACGGAATTCCCAAGAAATGTTTCGAATATATTTTTGTGGTTTTGACGACATTCAGTTCTATGTTGTGAATTTATAAAATTTCTACCTGTCGTGCTTCAAGAAAGTGAACGAATATTTTGGCAACAATTGGTGAAACCGTGTCTTAGCATGCAGTCAGCATTTGACAAGATTTACCCACCAAGTGGAGGTTTATTTGCACACACGTCAGGGAACTGCATGTAAATTAGTTCGGGTGCATCGCCCTGGGGGCGGGGGGGGGGGGGGGGCGGGGTTCTATAATTGATTCGGACGCGAGTAATTCAAGTAAAAAGCAGGTGAACAGAACACGAGGGCTCTCGTAACTTATGCATGGGAACACCGTGACCCAGTGAGAGCGTGGTCCATGCGCCTTATTAATTTATGGGTGATTACGAAGGTGCTTTGCATATTTTAGGTCTGCTTTATCACAATCCTCCCTTCCCCCCTCCACTCCCCCCCGCGCGTCTAAAGCGCAGAGAAATGCTCGCCAATATTACCTTTGTGGTCCACTGCTCCGCAGAATAACACGCGGATCGTAAATAAATTCCCGTGTTTTCCGAGCGTCGGGAAAGCTTCCGTCGAGTGCGAAGCCACGTGAAATTCGGAAGGAGAGTCTAACGCTTTCAAAATAACTAACGTGTCCGGAGATTTCACAACGACCCATAAACACCTATAATTTACGATCGACAGTTGCCAATTGCAAATCTTTAACCTAAGCATTAGCATACAATGATTTGCTGATGTGAGTGTCATAAATTAATTTTTTCCTATAAGTTCATGGAAATTTTTTCTGTAATGGAATTGCATCAGCACGCGGACTCGCAGAATGCTTCAGTTAGATTGATTGGAATTCAGAATTGTGTACAAGGGCGGAGGAAACAATTTGTGATACAATAAATAAATAAATCTAAATAAACGATATTCATCTATAATTGTGTTGAGTTATTTTACAGAAAAAACTCAAGGTTCGTTCTCAGTAAATGTTTATTTTAAATTTATTCTGAAGCTTTCAATCTTGTTGATCATAATCATCTATAAAAAAATTATTGGTATGTTTTGGTTGCGTGACCTTCTACATTATTTACACGATAGAGTACATAATATTGTCTTTATTTCTAGGGCCATATAAAAATATTGTTACATATTTAATCTCACTATCACATATTAAAAACGTTAGTCTAAGTACACTTTTCTCACACTAATAAAATATATAAAATACACTAAATGTTGCAGTTATTCTGTATACATTACAAATTTTCGACCGCAAAAAAATTAAATATTAAATTGGATTGTTTTTAATTTTTCCCATTTCGCTTCCTTCTCTTCTGCTATTGAATTAATATATATCGCTTCCGAAAACCTAAATTTAAGTTTAATATTTTCCACGCTTAAAACCGATACTTTTACAAAAAAAAATCAATGGTTAGTTAGCCTACTATATACAGATATTTGAATTAGATTTAGTGCTCAGTATATGATAGCAAATTATCTTCCTATACTTTTGTGATTTACACAATATAATTTAGTGGACGATTTAGACAAGGAATAATGCGGACATTATTGAAAATCGAAAACAGATAAGTAATTACATAATTACACATCATGTAAATATACTGTAAACCAAAGAAATTAATACTGTAATGTACAATATCTTTGGGTTAAAAAAATTCGTAATGTAAGCATTAGTGTACGTAGACGAACGTTTTTAAGATTTTTCCCCTCCTGATACGCTAATTCAATTTAACTTCATAGCCTCTATGGCTTGAATTAAGAATAAGTAATTATATTTATAATACACTTTTTTTGTGTATAATAAAGTTATGTCAGTTTAAGTAGGCGTATATATGAATATACATAATGTAAGTATATATTCTTATATTAATATTAAATAGACGGATATATATATATATATATATATATATTATAGTCTAAGTATATATATATTTCATTTCTTCCCTTACTGACTTATTATACACTTGAGGTTCTAGAGAAGAATTACAAATTTATTGTCAAACCAAGGCCACTCGCTAACAGTGAAAAAAGGTTAAATAGGAAGAGCAGCGTTCTATTGTTTTATAATCAAAGACGTCCTACTGGAACACTATTATTTATTTCAAAGAATCTAATTAATGACGCATTTCGTGTTCGACGATATTTCACTTAATAATTCAAGACATTTATGGCATTAATTTTTCATCGTGATGATTGGTAAAGCATCTTCAGCTGGTATTAGTTGCCATAGATGTCTCTTGCGTTCTTAACAAAAACAAATAATAGTAAAAATATTTTCTTTAATGTCTCCCGTTAATGTTGCACCACATTAAAGGCAACAATGATTTTGCTTCAATATTATTTCAGTTATAGACGGAAGAGAAATTGAGTATTTTCCGGAAATTTACTACGCATAGAATTATTTGATATATTTAATTGTGAAATTTTATTGGAGGTTTCGGCAATATTTCCATACCCATTTGTACAAAAACATCGAAATTTTAATACAATCTACAAAAACTCGTTTATAAAAATATATATATATATATATATATATTACTTATATCTTGAGTACGCAAGTTTCCAGTTGGATACGTGTCTATATTACGGAAATCTGATTTTACGTCAGAATATTCTCATTTTTTAAAACATAACGAAAATTAATTAGTAGATATATTTAATTGGTTTCAATATAGTTATAAATTTAGGAAAACGTCCAAATTAGTCAGAAATAATTAGTTGTCAAAAAACTTTGAAATAATCCCTTCGTTTCGTACTCCATCTTGGACGTCATCAAGAGTACAATTGAGTCATTATATAATTTATTTTGTTAAAAAATTATTTTTGAATAATTAGGATGTTTTAATAAATTTATAACCATGTTTATTTCTTATTATATGTATTAATAATCGTTTAAAAATGTCAATAAGGCTGAAGTTACATCAGGTGCGTAGTCACGTTGTCTTCTGGATTCGCTTTATTACACTTATCCTGCTGGAAACAGGAGATATAAATGATAATTGTGAAATAACAAATATTTTATTTAGACATAATGAAGGTATGCATGATTTTAAAATGTCGTTCATTATCATAATTAATTTTATAAATGAGAATTTTTTACGAGAGCCCTCGTGTTCTGTTCACCTGCTTTCTACTTGAATTACTCGCGTCCCAATCAATTATAGAACCCCGCCCCCCTCCCCCAGGGCGATGCACCGGAACTAATTTACATGCAGTTGTGTTAAAAGTTAGATGATGTGTATTGATGATATCGGAATCTGTAAGAAAATTTCAGAATTGAATATTTCAGAAAATTATGAAATAGTTTTCTTTGCAATGTACAGACTTGCCAAGATTATTAATGATCTGTGTTTTCTCAATAGGGAAATAATAAAGTATAATGTAGCGGGTGTGATGAATGCTTGCAGAAAGCTGCAGGCAGACGTTTGAAATCTCCGCGGGAAACTTGGATTTAAAAATGAAAGGAGTGTCCGAGGAGGAATATGAATTTGCAAAAGCCGTATTTGCTGAAGTTAAGGGGCTATGGTGACGGAATTAGCGACTGGACGCTGTGTAGAGAAGAATTAAAATAACAAGGATAGGCTACTTTGTATTTGATTTACGGCCCCCTCTGACCCCTTTGTCCCGTTATCGCCCCACTTTCTTCCTCGCTGTCTTCGGGCTCCTCCGCCGACACAAGTCATTGGCTTTTCTCTGTATCTTTCTCCACCATTTGCTCCCTCTCCACGCATTACGACCCTTGTTCTCAGTTGAATAGCATTATCAACCCTTTCCGACGGCCGGACCCCGCCTCCGCCGGCTAAAACACTTGTGCCTAATGTCCATTCCGGATCCGGAGATTTTAAACTAATGTCGGGCAGTTAATCTCGTCGTTCCTCAAACTCGGACCAAGGTTTTGCAAATTGCGGACGTGAAGGAGCGTTGGTAATAAGTCAAGACTCGCGCCGCGCTTTGTTAGCGTCCGCCTTAGGGAACGCACAAACGAGCGCCACTATGTGATCGTCATTTACGTGAAATCTAAGTGTAATTTGTTCAGGTGACATAAATTTCATCCGCATAATAGGCTAAACATGACTAAAAAATAACTGTACGTTTATATAAGTACAGTGAGGACTAGTCAGTACCGTCAGCAAAAATTGTACACATCCTTTTGTAATATCAGAATCACCATTTAACAACAACAAAATATGTCTCATATCGATATCAAGGTTGCAATTAAAGTTACAAGGAGAAATAAATTGTCTTAAAAATTCATATGAATGTCTCGATCAGTCCAAATGAAATGATCAGGAAGCGTCTTTCAAAAACCCCACGAGAAAAATCGTATCACCCTTCATCTCTCGTATCGTAATTCAGTGTCGTCAATCACTTGCTATGAAACTTCAGGACCGTGATGTCACTCAATTTTCACAACGTAAGTGAACGAACTCCACGACCATTGTAATGTTTCAGTTTCAGGTGGCTCGTCACAGTCACCGTGACATTACGTTTTTATTTACCAATAGACACAGTTGTCATTCATCAACTGATATCTGAAATCTTTTAGCAGAAATTCTCACGTTATTTTTTTGTGTAATAAGCTAATGAGGGCCATCCACGTGGTGGCCTTACCCCTTGAACACTATAGGAAGATTTGAGAGGTAACCAGGGCCCCTGGTCAATAGATTAAGGATACTAACCGGCAAATTCCTTAATAGTGATGCAGTTCAAGCCATAGAATAACATGCGTCAGTAAGGTCGGGCTCTCTGTACTTGTCCCACGCCATTCCGATGTACGAGTTTGCTGTGGGGACGAGTCTCCAGGTTCGTGGACATCTGGCTGAGTGTTTCAATTGGATCAGTGGACAACTCTAGCCGTCTGGACAACGTTTGTGACACCTATCAAAAACCAGCTCCTACAGGTTCATCTTCTGGCAGGAAATTCCCACAATTTCCAATCATTTCTTTAAAATATAACGCGCGAGAAGTTTCTACACGGAAAGCATTAACATTCTATAGATTTTCTCAAGTTAAATAATTTCACGTTGTTTGCTTATGATATCCATACACCTTGACTTGTCACTGTCGTAACTGTAATAATCACTTTCCGGGACAACAAATAATGCCGCATTCAAATATAATAATAATTCTAATCCTACATAGTCTTCCCTCGTACCACTTAACCTCAAATCAAACTGTACTCTATCTGGCAAAGATCCCGTCTAAGACTATTTGCCTAATGTAATATTTCTTGGAATTTAAAATGCGACATGATTGTCAATCTAAGGCCACTCGCGAACAGTGAAAAACGTTAAACAGGAAGAGTAGCGTTCTTTTGTTTTATAATCAAAGACTTCTTACCGGAACACTACTATTTATTTCAAACAATTTAATTAATGACGCATTTACATATTGACACATATCGTGAGTGTTTGATTATTATTTTCACTTAGAAATTGAAGACATTTATGAATAATAAAGATAGCCAATTCAGACAAAAAAGTGATAATATAAAAACCACACAACGTTTCTGAGATCCTTGTACCTTTCGTCACGTGCGAAGAAGAGCCTAGAGCGACACAACTAGACTTGTCAGTTGACAAAACTCAAAATAGACGAAAACGCAACGACAATGGGAGAGCCGAAGGGTGAGTGTAACAATAAGGGAGCAACGACAATGGGAAAACAGCGTAATAATAAGCTATTATGGAGTGTCATTATGTCTGTTTGTACATTAATAGTTGTGATGATTGATTTAATGTGAAACATCTCTGAAATGAGTCTGGAAATGTACCTGGTGTCAATGTCTAAAATCTTAGCATTTTTCCAATCAAATGTTCGTTTAAAATTGATGATATGTTTGGATACTACAGATTGTTTATCAATGGGAAGTTTGATATTAGACATAAATTTCTTGATACGTGTATTAAGGGAACGTTTTGTTTGCCCTATGTAGCAGGAATTACAATTAGAGCACGAGATTTTGTAAACAACACAATGTTTGCTGTAGGTGGTAAGTGGGTCCTTGTGGTTTTTAATCAAGTAGGAAAGAGTATTAGATGATCTGTAAATGATGGATATTTGATATTCTTTGAATAGTTGTGTCGCTCTGGGCTCTTCTTCGCACCTGACCAAATACAAGGATCCCAGAAACGTTGTGTGGTATTTATATTATCACTTTTTTGTCTGAATTGGCTATCTTTATTATTCATTCTTTTCAATCAGACGTAAATTTTTCATTTCAAGTCATTTATGTTATTATTTTCATAGAGAAGACTGATAAAGCATCTTCTACAGGTGTTAGTTGCCTCAGATGTATCTTGTGCTTAATGTATCAGTTCTTGGAATGTAAAATGTGGCATCATTGCCAAACTAACGCCACTCACCATGAATGAAATAAGTTATATAGGTGGGGTAGCGTTCTTATGTTTTATAATCAAAGACTTCTTACCGGAACACTATAATATATTTCAAACAATTAAATTAATGACCCATTTACATATTGACACATACCGTGAGTGTTTGACGATATTTCACGTAGTGATTAAAGAAATTTATGATTTTGTTTTAGTAAAGAGGATTGATAATGCATCTTCTGCCAGTTTCCGCTCCCATATGTGACTCTTCAGTGTACAAATAGTATTCAAAATATTCTCGTTAAATATTTACGGTTAATATTACAACACATTTGCCTTTTAAAGGAAATAATGAGTTTGCTTCAATATTGTATTCGTTATAGAGTACATGGTTTCGGAAGTTAAATAGAGTAGTTTTTGATATTCACTATGCATATCTTTAAAAAAACATCAAGGGATGTATGTGAAGATTAAAATTGGGAAAATATATGAAATATGCAGTACTTGGTAGAAACCTTGTAATGGAAGCGAATTATTGTGCAGTCTTAAAAAATGAATTTACTCAAAAGCATTAAAACATTCACTTCTGTACTAAGAAAATTTGTTTCCAGAAGAATATGACAAACATTATAATTTCGATTTAGTAATTTTCAATCCCACAAGGCTTTAGTAAATCACATTTTGGAGAAATTAGTGTAATCTATCATCAGATTCATTCATAAAAATTTGTTCATTTTTATGGAAGCTTATTTCTGCTCTGTTTAATCGGGATTTGTACCTATCACCAATAATCTGGAGTGGAGATTTCTCAAAAGGAAAATAAAATCATTAATTTTAAAAAAGCACATTCAATTTAAATAAGTCGGATTGCCCAAATGATAGTAGAATGTAATATCGAACTACAGTTTACGTAGATTTCGTTGGTATGCAGACGATTTTAGATCGAAATTCTTTTTATGCGTTTTTCGTTATTACTTTGTTTCTAATATGATAATATTGAATAAAATAATCTGTAGTAAGATTTTGCAGAATAATTCATGACCTATTAATTTAAATGAAATGAGTGTGGAAATGAAAGTTAGTAATTTTGCCTATGCAGTGCTCATGATCTGTCCACGTAATATCATACATAATAAAATGTATCATTGATAGGGTGCATAGGTAAGATCGCCGCACTATTCAGTCTGCTGTGGTTGCTAATTAAAATGTCTTGCACACTTCACCTGCTGCTCGTGAGATATGACAACCTTCTACTGTTGGGAAAGACATTTACTGCGGTTTGTTTTTGCATCTTCACGCAACGAGACGAGACGAGACGAGACGAGACGGTGCATTCCTGTCTCCGACTATTTAATTTGAACTGTAAACTCGTTAAAATTAGCCCCAGGTTTACTGCTCAGCTTATGATTTAAAATTACCATGAATAATATTGCGTTTCTGCGAGGGTGTTATGAAGCAAAATTTTTATTTTCGGAACTACGTAGGCCTATTTATTCTTCATACAATTATTAGGTAAATCCCTCGGGCAACATAAAGTATTATTCTAATAATGACAAAGTCTGGATGTTTTATGAAATAAAGACTCTGACTTAAGTATTTATCATGAACGTGTACAATTTAACGGAGTCAAATTTTGATCCACGAGAATAAAGAGCATTATCGAAGAAGTAAGAAATCGTTATATTAAATGTGAGAATCATGTATATAAGCTTACTTACTTCGGAAATTGGAAACAGACAGTAACAAGTCGACAGTCACCTTGTCGCTATTTTCTTCCAGTATCCATATCAACTTATTTATAAACATCAAAACACGTAACAGATTTCCTAACTTTATTAGGCCTGGGTATTAAGTCCCTTATTTCATACGCGTAAACTTCTTTTTGTTCAACTTTATATTGGCTGTGATAAATTATGATAACATTGATGAAAAAATAGCTTTAAAGTATTATAATGTAAATAAATATACTGACTTGAGTCCGAAAATTATGTTTATTAACAAAAAATAATTATACGATCCCTTTTAAGGACCTATTCAGGTTGGACAGTTTTAATATTCAATTTAAAAATTAATAACACGTATTTATTTAGTAATTTTTAAGAACAATTGAAAATGATTATTTATTTAGTTTTTCCTTAACCATCATTTAATGCAATATACGGAAAATATTCGGAGATTTATCGCATATAGTTAAATATTACGTCGAATTAGCACACGTAAATAATTCTAGTAGTAATACATACATATATATACCACTAAATTAAATAAAGAATAATTTCACAGCATTGCAGATCTAACGAGTTCATTTTTATCCATAAAATATATTATGAACTTCATACTACTAGAATTATTTTCAGAATATTGCGAAGAAATTCAGAGCGAAAAATGTATTTTTTTGTAATTTCACTTTTAATGTGTATATAAAAAGAATAGTCTAAGAAAATAAGATAATTTTTGTTTCTATAATTATTTTTTTGAATGACACAATTCAGTGTACGTTAAATTTTAAAACCCCTTAAGGTTTATTATCCGTAACAAGGACCCTTTTTTTTCCAAAAACAAAGTAGCTTTTGACGCACCTTCACCTTGTCTAACTCTTAACAAATTAAATTTTGTTGTGGCTCGTCTAATTATAATCATAAATTTCATTATTCATTTTTATTATTTTCCTTCAATCTTGATTAATCATTACGAAGACACTGCAATTATATTTAAGGAACTTAAATGTGTACTACGCGCAATTTGTTTCCATTTGACGAGATACGTTATAGAAAATTTTGACTGACTTCCGAACATATTACAATATCAATCTTCAAGAAGAAGGAAAGAACGTCCTAAGATCGTCTTACGTCCATTCAGTCGTAATTTACGACTTAAGACTGCTTTACATGCGATGTACTTTTCTTCTGATATTCATCCATCGATTCACGTTTTACATATAAGTAAGAAGGAAAACGGCAATATAATTCCAGGAAGGAAAAATAACAATAGTTAACTAAATTGTTACAGTGTTCCAGAAAATTATCGGTAAATTAAAAATATTTATTTCTGCCTTCCCTTGACGGAATAAATCCTCCACTAAGGAACATTTTTTACAAATATTTAAAATAAGAGTTTTTTTTTGTCTTTTATGAACTTAGAGAATTATTATATAGATGTATAACTCAGGACCGAACGTTTGTTTCGAAGAGGCTAAGATAAGTACAGTGCAATGTTAAGCTTGTCTTCCTGCCTAGACAGACGTAATTTATTTTTAGTCCCGGAGACGAGAGCTTCGTCTCCTACTAAAGCACACGTTCAAAACACCACGTTGACAAGCTATAGTTTTTTTTCTCCACTTGCTTCCTTCCGTTAGAAGAAATGAGAATCGCATAACGAAGTTGGAGGGAGACGCTAATTATTGTAACATTTAACAGTATCTATGGATCTGAAAGATAGTTTTACGACAATCTATCGAAATATATAAATGATTTTTGCTCTAATCCTGAATTTATTAACCGGTCTGGTAGTAATTGTAGTCTATCTATTTCCATGATGGTCAATCAGTGCTGAATAGCTTAATTTTTAATAGAGAGGTAACATGTTTGCACACAGGTGTACTGAAATAATTTTGCTTGTTGTGTATTTTTAATCTTTAACGAAGAGAAAATACACGTTGAACTCACCTCTTAGAAGAACGTTACACTAGTGAATATTTATTTACATTTCTCTGAACAATGTCTTGCTCTCATTTATGTATACATTTTCTCCCCTCAGTGTATTAAATTTATTAAAAATTACGTTAATATTAGATGAAATTCGCTATTTTTATATTTGATATTTAATAAATATTACCTCTAATGAATGTATTAAGTTTTCTGATTTATCTACAAACTGTGTTTATTTTTATATATTTAAAGTATTTACTTATTAAAAATTTGTCTGTTATATTTATATTCATTTTGTATTTGTACAAAAACTTACTCGATAATTGTACGTTTAAGTTATTTAATTAATTGTTTTACATATATATTGACTAGTAATATTTCCTATATTTTTAGAAACTAATGTGCGCATTACTTACAATTATAAATAAAAATTGTTTTCAAAAATGTTGAAATTAAATTAGAAAAATCATCAACCGATATAAAATCAGTAACAGATTCTTTACGCATGATAAAAATTTAACTGTAAAATTATCTGGTATTATTGAAATGTCTAATATACATGTTAAAGTATTTTTTTTTCGTCTTTTCATTAGGATCTCCTCTAGCAGTAATTAAAATAAGATGCTGTATGAAAAATTTGTAATTTCCCAGTTAAACGTTTTATTTTGAATTATTTGTCCGTTAACGTTTATATAATATATTTCAATAATATCAGATAATATATTATAAATTTATTCTTACAATAAATATATTCTGAATTTTTCGACATTAAGTTTTAAAAAAATGGAATTATTAAAGAAATCTATGTGTTACCAGTATTTTTTTTAGTTTTATGTAGAATTTTTTTGTATTAGATTCTATATTCTAGAAGAACTACACGAAAGATTATTATAGCAATGTATTGCTTTCAAATCACATGTTGCTTGGAAAATCGAAAATATATTTTATAAAATATATGTTCGAATCTAATGTCGTTAGTGAAAAAGTATTCGTGGAGTAGCCTTGCAATTTCTAAATGTAACTTTATGAAAGAATTTTTTAGGGAATCAATGAAACATTGTCTCAGATACGCCAATGGAAAATTCAGTATTAAAGTCAACTATAAAATAAATTTTGGAATGGAAGGGAAATATACGATCGCTACAAATTGTTTGGTCAAAGAAGCACACGAAATTGACTTAGTTGAAATATATAATTGTCATAGACGATGTGTATTAAGTATTAATAGTATTTCATACAGAATATTTTTAATTAAATTAATGTTCCAAAAAATAGTTGAGTGTATGTAATGTAAGATATGTAATATATATAAAAAGTAAACAAAAAATATTATATATAAATTACTTTTTTTTTTGTTAAATGTATCACAGACACTTTCAAGAAAATAAAAATGGCATGATTAAGGTGTATCTTATTGCATTTGTTTTAAAACTACGACTAATTTAGTCTATTTTATTATTAAATAGGAGAATATTAAAATGTTATACAAATTGTAATTTGAAATATTATATTTTTTGTTATTTATACCACCTATGACAGAAATATTGTTGTTTTTCTTTTGGATGTATTTCATTTTGAAATATATAATTTGAAATGTCGTTTTGTTCCCTCCCACCTCTTGGAATTTTTAAATGGCTTTGTTTACGTGACTGAATTTTATTTATTAAGCTAAATATTCGTGTTTTATAACAAGTAAATTGTGTAATAAGTATAACATTTCATATCAATGGGTTTTATGAAGGAGAAATTAGTAATTTATTCTGTTATCTCAGAGCGGATGTACAGAAAGGTCGTTGAATAAAATATATTTTAAATCTGTGTTGTAATGGTCGTTTAATTTACCTTATAAATATGCCTATTGATTGGCTGAATAAATAGCGAGCGAGGTGGCGCGGGGGAGTGGGGGGGTGTGGTGTAATGAGTTTCGTGTTTTACTGGTTTGCAGCTCAGATAACCCGGCATCGATATCCTCGCTCATTGGTATTCCGGACGCCAGTGAACTCGCCTAAATCATTCTAATTCTTAACCATGTCCGGGAAAAGGGGTCTCAACCCTAAACAAACAGATTTTGAAGGCGAGTTCAGATGCAACTTGCCTTATTTATGTGACCACAGAGGAGCGGTAGCTCAATTACGGTGAATAAATGTTTGTTTATTCATTTAAAATACTGACTTTGCGTCCTATCCTGCTCCTGTAAAATGACATATTTATTAATTCAGAGGTCGGAACGCCAAAGTGTGCTTCATAATTTTTTCCCCTTCTATTAACAATGCTACAAATAATTAATGAAACAAAGGTTTATTAATATAATTCAATTTTATTTCTCCTAGCTGAGTGCTAGTTGTTGTCAGTGTATTTATTTATTTAATCCCGAAAAAGTATATAATTCTACATTAATCTATTAGTCTTAGTATCGTACGAGCGTCAGAAATGCTCCCAGTCTGTTGAGAGGCTCAAAAATATCATTGGTGTCCTAAAAGACATAAAAATATACTCAGTACCCTAATACATTCAAAAATACACGCAGTGCCTTCAGAACGTCTCTTACCCCCACAGTGTTTGTTTCCCGTTCGAAAGGAACACTTTTACAAAAAAAAATTAGGTCAAATTTGGTCCACGGGTGTAGACACAAACAGACAATTTTTTTTATTGTATTAGAAAGACAGTCACAGTAATAATATTACAAAGAAGCTTTTAGCCATCAAGTGTACAGTCAAAGAATATAGACGAATTGAATAAAGGATATTTGGATGGATTATTGACTTCGATTGTTTTATTAAGACAAAAACGTTATTACGTTATTTTACACTCTGTAAGTTATTCAATGGAGGAACAAGGAAATATCAAATCCACTTAACAAAGTTGCCCTGAGACTTGTTGATCGTGATCGATAACACAAGTCTCACTGGAAATTCCAATCTGTTAAAACTCGTAGAATTTCGCTATGTCACGTGTACTTATCAATCATCCCGACGTTGTCCGTGTATTTACATATATTCGACAGGAAAGGGAATAAAATTCTATCCGTAGTTTCTGAAAGTTTCAGAATATTTCCGAGAGCGAGAATTCATAAACTTCATAGAAGGAAACCTTTTTTTTGGGGGGGGGGAGGGGGAATAATGTATATTTCATCGTATCAGATTTCCTTATTCACCCATTTAATTTCTTTCTAATTTTTGTATTTCATTGAAGTGTATCTTGTATTATGGCGTGAAACACTGCCAAATTTTGTTGAAAATTGGTGAAAATTAAATAATGGCGAAGAACTAATCTAAAGCTATTATAATCGTATAGCTTTAATCAGAAATTAATAATTAACCTATAGATAAATAAATCGATTCGCATTAAAAATTTTAATTTAATTTAAATGAAAGGAAATGTAACAATAATACTGCTGAATACTAGTGAATATGACTTATTATCGAATAACCAAACTTTATAATTAGTAAAAGTAGATTTTCATTTTCCGGTGCTACTGTACAGACTCAATTAGTTGATATTAAATCATATTTAAATTCACATCAGAAATTTTCAACAATCTGGCAATAAAATAAAAATTACAAAGTAAATTTGCACCTAAATTTTATGAAATTAAAATTACAAATTTATTTTTTAATTAAACTAATTGATTATATTATTGAATCACTTAATAATAAATAATATTTATAATACATTATTGAAAATATGAACTTTAATGTTTTGAAATAAAATTACATATTTATACTACGTTTTTTAATATTATATCAAAAGTTAAAAATAAAATGATTAATATTTTAAACTAAATTAAGTAATATTAATAATCCATTATTAATTAACTACATAATTTTCTAAAACTTATAGAATTGATATGTAACATTAATTTGAAAAAAAAAGTTTATATTCACTTTCTAAATGCTAACATTTATTATTAAATTGATAGAATTTTGAAAACTTAGTATTTGAATTTAAAAATGATATTATAAGGATAAGAAGACATATATACTGTAAATGTGAGATTTGATATTTAGTATGACAAAATTGTTACCGTAGTAATATAACAATATCATTAAAATCTTATGAAAGCACAAGAAACGTCGTTATAGTGTTAAATAATTGTTTTTAAAATACCTTAAAATGTTGGTAATTTGTTTAATTAATAATATTGATAAAAGAGAAGAAAAAAATTATATATATATTGAATTTGAAGATCTTCCTGTTGTGCTTGAATTTCAGGTAAGCCACTACATTTCTCTCTTTGCTTTCTATAACGAGTAAAATATATAAAGTATGACATTATTATAAACATTCAGCAATCAGATATTTTTGCCTTATTGTCTTGATACCATAGTGTTAATTTAAAAATTTTCTATCTGTATGATTCATATAGAGAAGGTTCAATCTCCGTCTCGCACATGTGTGCTTATTTAAAATTAAATATGAATGTCACCTGTTGACTGAAACTGGCGTCCCTTTTTGTTTGTTGGGTGCGAGTTTCGGACCCGGAGCTGATTCGAAAACGCAGCCAGGTCGCCGTTTTTGTCCGTCTATCCCGGTTCTGTGTCAGATACGGAGTTCCGACTAAATTTCGTCTAAGCAGCACACACAAAACAATCTAAATGTAAATTACACACGCAGCTTGCTTATTATTCACGTATTTACGATTTCCGTGGCAGTAAAACTACACTTCCCAAATAGCTTCATTATATACTGCTACACTTATTAGCGCACTGGCTTTCACGCGTAATTTTTAAGAAATCCTATCCGAAAAGAATTGTCGGTCGTAAAAGCGAAGTCCGAAAAATAAACTAGAAGCCGGGATAAAAGGCAGAAGAAAGTTGTTTTATTGGTAGGTTAACAAGATGCAAGGCCGTGTGCAATGGGTTATAATTGCAGGCCGGCCACGTGATAAGGTTCCGGCCAGATAACGCTCTTCCCACGCCTCTTTGTTCTTGCGGTGATGAAGACGTAAAGGATTCTTTACGATCGCTGCAAAGAGAAAAAAAAAGTCGCCGCCAGCCAGATATTGACAGGCAATTCCCCTCAGCATTCTCTCCTGTCGATTCCTTAGATTAGCGTAATTGGCGCTAAGGGAAGGAAACACAATTACAAATGATACACGAAAACATGTCAGTTTGTTCCAGAAAGGGTTGGTAGCCCTGCGGTAACGTCGTAAATCTACTGCTTAGAATTGCATCGTACGTCTGCTTTGACTTAATTTCGCCGGCAGAGGAGAAGGAAAAAAAAAAATTACTGTGTTTTCGTATACAACGTGTTTCGTTACGAGAACTCAGCTCATGCTAAATATTTTACGATCGTATTTCCTTAAATTTGCGTAATTGGCGTTAAAGGAAGTCGCGGTACCGAAATTATGTCGTGAATATTATGGCTTATTCGGAAAACGTCAGCAGCCCCGTACAGAGGTGGCGGTGGGGGTTACGTGACGCAATTCTAGTCGATAAAAATCGTAATGTGTTAGACGTAATTTTTTTCGTCGAAGAACAAAGACGAATATCAGTGAAATTATTTCAAATTCTACTCGAAAAATGCCTATGCCAGATTATATACATCTATACTAGAGCTAATTGTCTCCGCGTGTGTCTGTGTTTCAGCCAGTCTCTCCTCACATCCTTCGTAATTGTCAATTAGACTAGAATAATGAAGCTTCAGAATTCCATCTTCCGCCTCGATCGCCTCAATTTCAGCGTCGAAATTCCGTGTTCGTGTTAAACGTGTTTCCTTGCGTGACCTCTGCTCACACTAAATGTCTACGAGTTTTTTTTTTTCCTTTTTGCAGTTATCAATCGTATGACTTAATGATGCAGTCCTCCATCTTGTCCTATTCTGTATCAACTTCTTAATCTTCCAAGTCCGTAAAACTTCCAACATCTGCCAGAAGTCGCTTCACATATTCCAGACGCTGTCATCGCGTACTCTGTTCAACTCCTCTCCATTTTCTATCGCCGAGTTTATTGCGCAAGAGGTTATATGGTTTGTAGTTTAGGAAATCGTCTTACCTGCCTACGTAACCGGGGTCTCTGCGTAATAAAGATAATAAAAAAATAAAATGTATTACGGCTACACTGAAACTTACAACCGTCGCGAAGGGTAAATAATTACCCGATGAAGTTCGTTGATTGTTTGATTATCGTATTTACCAGTCAAATAAATGGCTACGTGTGATTCCGTTCTCCTACAATCTCTTATTAACCAAGGTTTAAGTCGCCATTCTCGTACTATTCCTGCGACTGTAATAATAGTTGAAAAATGACTCGAGCCAATTCGTATTGTAATTAAAACATTTATTACGAGTTTCTTATTAAATTTCTGTAAGTAAATGTCCAATTAAGAAAAAGTGGTTTCGGCATAACATACGGCCGTATTTATCTATAAAGTTTACGTCATAAACGACAAGAGGCAATCTGAAAGAATGTATTACTTAAAATTAAAATTTAAAAACACGTTAGAGTCTGAAATGTATTTAGACTAATAATTCCTCGTTATAAAGGTTTTAATATCATTGAAAAACCGTTTGATTATCGAAGGTAAAAATTGAGAGTTATCTAAATTCTCAAAATATTATATAATAATGTTGACAGTAAAAAATAGGATAATTAAGACGGTCACTTACTTGAAATAATTTTTCTTCATCTGGTAGCTTTTGCCAATAGTTAGCCATATTGATCCATGATATCGAACATTAAACGGAAAAGCAGAAAATATTTTTTTACATAATAAATATATTTAAATGATGATAATAAAACTGTTTATTCGTTTATACATACACAAAATATATACTCATACACTAAAATATTTAAAATGATTGTTAATCTTCGTTATGATATTAAATCCGTCTGGTTCAATAGTGTGTACTTTCTCCAAGTCATTCACTATCGATCACAATTGATCGATTTTGCATGATTGCAATAAAATACGTTTATAAACATTTCAATATTATCTATGTTGGTCATTTATAAAAAAATAAAATATTAGAATTAATATACATATGCTTTGCCATTGCACATGTACTAATTCTACCTATATAGAAATATACACACATTACCCAAGTATGTAAATATTTAATCCTTTATATACTAATGCAAACATGTACATTTATAAATTTTCTGCTGAGTTCTTTTCCCATTATTATTTTCTAAGTTACAGCTAATATTTTAATTATATAATTTAAATACATATATTTATATGTATTGTAATTATCAATTAGATTTAAATTATTTATAGGAATAATTAACAACATTGATTGAGCTTAAAAGGAATTTATTATTGTTGATAAATTTTACAATTTACAAAACCTATTTTCATGCCGAATTTTATCCATTTAAACAAATACTTTAATTTTCATTGATTAATTCACGGCATTTTTTAACATACAATTCTTATATCATTACAATCAAATTCGTCGAATCTCTTATCTCAGGGTCACTACTGGGTTTGATAATTAGAACAAAATCAATGTATAAACTGTCAGTTAACAATTCAAATATAAAAAGTTAACCTAAAACAATATGAAAATAAGTGAAAAGAAAACTGAACGAAACGAAAACGGAAAGAAAACTGACTCTACCCTTTTAATTATCGTTTACAAATTTATATCAAAGTTTTGGTTAGTCACGGACCGTTTGTCTGGTACCAGATCTCTCTCCTGTATGTTGAACACTAAAACGACTTTTTTTTACACTGACTCTACTTCATTGCAATTTTAATACACACGCTTGAATTTCTCGTCCTCAGCTATCTGGAACTTCGGATGAGCCTCCCCTTTCTGGTCAGCTAGCGGATGCGAAAATTGTTCCATCAGCGTGAAGAAACCTATTGCTTCCCTGTTTGCAAATTGTTATGAAAATCTCTCCGTACAACTATTTGCTTGCTTCCATATAGGAACTCGCGATTTGCAATTTATATTTGCAGCCTTTACTGTTTGATGCTCTAAGAGAACTGAACTGTATTATATCTCTCGTACTCAGATTTTAGCCTCCTTCTCATATCATCGTCGATTCGAGACTTTTAGGTTTTCAATTCCCCACGTGAACTGAACTGTTCCGTTTCTCGCAGCCAACTGGACTTCTCCAAGTGCATACAGATTTCAAGCGCGTGCGGTCTCCATTGTCGAACAAAGGAAAAACCCGCCTTCATTGTCGCCTTTACGCACTCGTACCGCTAACAATTTAATTATTAAAACAATTAATGGCCTGTTTAATTAATAATATGTTGTAATAAAAATTACAGTATAAAATAAATAACGAATTATAGTATATGTTAATTTGTTATGAATATAAATGAGAAATTCAACGTTAATGTTCGTATGCTGTTTCACTTTTCTGACGTCAAGCCATTCAGATACTTAAGCGCTGAACACAATCAGCTGATTTTACGTGAAATGTGGGATAAAAAAATCAAGGTTTTGGTACACATAAACTTTAATACAGTTCATAAACATTTATTATTTATTAAGACCTTTAACTAATTTTACATTACATTATTGGTGCCAGAAGTTTGACTGTGAAATTTTTCTAACTTTTAACCACATTAATTTACACAAAAATATTACGGTCTCTCCGGTTTTAAATTTGCTATTAAATTCATAAGACATCTCTTTCATCAAGGTATTGTGGGGTCGAGATTTTCTGATTTCAGAACAAAGATTTCTAGGCAACTCTGCAAATAACGGAGATTTATGAAAGTGTTTCACAGAAAAGCAGACTTGTGATTATGATTTTTATTCTAGGATTGTCCTCGAAATTTTGATGTTGGTCTTAGATTAGCACACACGTGATTCGAGTATGGCTCCTCTGGATCCCGCGTTCATTTCAGGAGATTTTTTCTTCCCTCAGCCAAGTCGAACTGGTTCCTGGTTCGGGTTTCGTGACCGCGAGCGGGGTGGAATAATTCGCCCCCGTGTGAATAATTGTCGATGTCATCAGAAATACTTTTTTTTGCGTTGTAACTGCCTCAGTATGAAACTTTATAATTTTCACTAAATAACTGAACTATTAAGATGAATCCGGCGGTTCACTGCTTAAATGGCGACTTTCCGCAGAACGCTAATTTTCCGATCGCTCCTTAACTGGCTTCGTCTCCAGCAGACACTCAAAGATTTTGTACAATTCGCCAATCAGATAATTTCTAACATTTCGCAGCTTCGAAAATTTGACCAATAAAGAATTTCGTCGTGGTGCCCAATCAATATGCTGCTGCCTCGTCCATTTTTGACCGCTGATCCAAACAATGCTTAACTGATAATAATGTTCAAAATGTTGAATTAATTTTACAATATAAATTTATTTAAAATGCAAATGGTTCTAAATAAATAGGCAATTATCTAAATTAGCGATACATGTTCATTACAATATAAACGAAACCCGAAAATAAATTAAAGTAGGAATAGATTTTGAAATGCCAGTGCATTGCCATGCGAGGACCAAACCGAGAACCACCGAACGAACAAAAACAGCGAGGCACGATTTTCGCCGAGATTGAAAAATATCGGAGCTGGTGGAGTCTGATGGCAATATAACATTTATAGTTAGCGGGAGCATGTGTTCCGGAGAGACGTGATCTGCAGCCGGACACTGCCGATTAAATATAGACAAACTTCGCTCCCATCTCATCGGAATCCAAAGTAGCTTGCTCTTTCGTCTCGCACTTCAAGGATTCATCGTATCGCTGTTTATTATTCACTCAACTCAAAAGTTCCGAACTCCTCACGATATTTTATGAATGTTACGTTGCTGGACGTGAGAGTTAAAAAATCCATTCTTATTAAAATGTTATATTGTAGTAAACTATTTAAGACGGAAACCTGGACAAAAAAAATAAATCTCAAACGGAAACGATACAGTTTTGTAAAAAATATGAGTATGTGCATAAAAATAATATATAACAAACGTTTTTTGCAATTTAATATAGTAACACAGCTGTATGTTTTGAAACAGCCATTATAAAACACTGGTAAGTGTGTGTGAAGACAAAGAATATGAGGAGATACGCCGTAGGAACAAAATATTGGTTTTCATCCGTAGTGAATCGATATTTTTATTTCTTCAACTTCTATTAAAAATGTTACGCATAATTTTTAAGCCGGGACCTAAAATAAATTTACAATTTATGTATCATAATTTGAAGCAATTAATTAAATATATTGTAATACCAATTAAACAGGCTATTAATTGTTTTTAATATAATTTAATTGTTGGCGGTAAGGGTGCTTAAAGACGACAATCGCCAGCGGGTCCTTATTTGTTAACAATGGAGACTGTAGACCGCGCGCTTAGAGAACTCAGTGTGCGTCGAGTCAGCGTTGAGCCTGGGTCGAGAAAGGATACATAAAAGAGTCTGCGAGAGATACAACACAGTAAAGTTTGCTAATCTAAAAGCGTGAATAGGGTTATCCAGGAAGCCCAACAGCAGATATAATAGTTTACATAAAACGCACGTAAACAGTTTGACGGAGAGACTCATAAAAATCGCAATTTGGAAGCAGATGTTTTGCTTCACAAACTGAACTAATTTTCGCATAGAGAGACTTTGAGGAGACCTACGTCCGGCAACTGGCTGAGAGTGGGCTAATCCAGGTTCCAGGATAGCAGAGATCCAGAGCAACTACCGTGTGTTCGAAATCTAATGAGTAGAATCAGTGTATAATGGCCTGTTTAGTGGGTGTTGACTTCAAGCTACAAGAGTCCGAACTGGTACCAGAAGCACTGTCGTGAGTACAAAACAATTATTAATGACTGTAAACGATAATTAAAGGGTATAGTCAGATATCGTTGGCGCTTTTCTTTTCATTCGTTTTCTTTTACTTTTGTATTTAATATTGTATTCCGTTAACTTCAATGAGTTTGGATTGTTAATGTTTTAGTTCATTGTATTTGATCTTCCTGTCAAACCCAGTGATGACCCCGAAATAACGAGAAATTCGACGTAGATGATCGCAAAAATATACAGCTGTATTTCTATAGAACGCCACGAATTAATAAAATAAAATTGAAATATTTGTTTGTTAAATTGATGGAATTTGGCGTGTAAAGCAGGGCTTATAATGTGTAATTATCAACAATAAATTTTTAAATACATGATAATTTTGTTAATTATTTCTGTTAATTAAGACCACCTTTTTAATAATTACATAAATGGCTTCATCCTCGTGGGGCTAATTTAAGTCATCCCCGTTTTTTAATCATTACAATATATATATTATCATCAAGGCCTAACCTGTCATTAATATATCGATACGTCTATTCATTCAGATGGATAAAAAAGTGGGTCTACTATATTGATAAAATATCAGTCTTCATATAAAAAGAAGTGAAGATTCATATGGATAATATTAGTTATTAATTAAACCTGGAACAATGTTCTCGATCAGTAATGTTAAAATAAATAATGGATGTTACAAAAAATTTACCCTATTATTATGAACATCAACAAGAGGTTCAGAAAATTACAAAAGTTGAGCAAATTCCCCCCCTAAAAATGAAAAGAAAATTTAGTATGCCTTCTTATTAAAACAGAAGGAAAGAGGTTAAAATATAAATCGATAAATCATACGTAATAAATTAATTGATATTTGACTTGGATACATTGCAGGGCGCACGACGAGAAGTGCCGATTTAATATACACTATGCCACCAAAAATATACAATATATCATTTTATTATCCATAAGTGTGTGCGAAGTTGCGGTGATGCAATCCGTTTCCTACTATCTTTATCTATCTTTCCTTCCTTTTGTGTAGAAGAAGCGAATAGTAATACGAGGGTAGGTCAATCTGAATTTAAAATCGAAAAGTTGGCGCTGGTAGAAACGAGAAAAACTTTTTTTTCTGAAACGTACTATGGTTTTGTGTCGAGTGACCAGACTTTATGAGGCTGGAGGAATATCCCATGGCTCGCTGGTTTCAATTTTGCGTGAAAAACGTTCTCAATAAAATTACTCCACGATGTGTGCCGCGTTTGCTCACAGTGGAGAATAGTTGCCTTCGTGTGGTCTGCTTTGTGGCTTCTTTTGGTGCAATCCTGACGAATATATGCGCCGACAAATTCAAAGTCTCAACTGAGACTTATTCGTCGTTAATGGACAGTTTGAACCAGGAAATAAAGAAAAGATTTCCACATTTGGCGAAGAAAGTAATCTTTCATGTAGACAATTTATGCCTGGGGAGATTCGATGGAGACATTTGGCGATCTTTTGCATTCATCTTAGTAGCCATATTTGGTCTATATTGAGTCTTTTTATATTTTATAGGTTTCCGGAAAAAGTTCACGGCGGACGAGGACATAGTCGAAATAAACTCCTATTTTGAGAATGTTCCGATAATTTGGCTCTGAAGTTGGAGTAGCTTTACGTGAAATTAATCCAGCTCAATGAAGTTACTGTTTTTCTATTGTTTTGTGAGGACTAACTGACTTTCTCTCTTACAAAGTCAAGGCCGCTTCCTTCATTCTTCCTTGATCCTTAAAAATGTGGAGGTACGACGATGATCATTCAGTAGCAGAAAGCCGTCGACTGGTCGGAGCTGAATCGAGTATGTCTTTGTCTTACGGGAAGTGAACTCAAGTGGCTGTATTCTTAACCATGAAGATACATATATTTACTGTTCGAAACGTCAGTTTCATTCACTCCATCTTTGATACGGCAATGTTCCTTCAGTCCATTTGTTCCTTCTTTCCTATTCTTTTTCTTAAAACCAAACAACTGAATCCCCAACAAACACATAATACTAAATCCACCGTTATAATAAAATTTAAAGTCTGAATGTCAGAATATTTTCAGTTGAGACATGGGCAGTGTAGTGGTCGTCACGTTCAGCATCAATCCCACGCATCACAGAGGTTCCTGGCACGGACGTGGACCTTGCCTTTTGTATATCTCACTTTGAGCATGATCATGAAACTCATCATCAGTTCCCGTCAACACTTCACTGGGTCGAGCACAGCCTTGGGTTCATATCTCATCAGGCCGTCTAAAAAAACCTGGAACACCAGCACCAATGCAATAATTACTTAGGAAAGATAAGTGTTATTCAATATGACCGGAACTCCCCACAAACCATTCTCAGGACTGCTGGCTAAAAGACGGAGACATTTCTCTCTGATCTCATAATGTCCGGTATGATTGTAGATGTGAACGTGAGTTCACATTATGTAGTGCCAGACATTACGGAGGTTCCCTGATGTAATACCGGCACTGGCGTGGATATTTCCATTTGTCGTTGTCAGTTTCATCATAACAATGAAACTCATCATCATTTCTCGACGCCACTTCGCTGGGTCGAGCACAACATTGGGCCCTTATCCAATCAGGACGTCGAAAGGACACTGGAAAACCACCAGCAACATAATAATTACTGAGGAAGAGTGTTCTTCAATATGTACGAAACGTCCTACGAATAATTGGGCTGCCGGTTAAAGCACTGAGACATTTCTCTCTGATCTCATAATGTCCTGTATGATCGTAGATGTGAACGTGAGTTCTCATGATGTAGTGCAAAACATAAAATAATGAATAGAGAAACAGTTAGGATGCGCGAGGTTTTATGATTGTATTTCCCCCGGAATTTATGTGGATAATTTGATGACATTAGTGTTCTTAGATAAGAAGCGGCTGTGCCCAAGAAGAATATAATCATGCCATTATATAATAAAGATTTCCTCCGCAGCAATTATCATCATACAGGCTGTACGATTAGTGTACTCGTACTTTAGTATTCCTCGCCGTACGTTAAACCTGTTTTTGGTCTGTAGTGTGCTCGAGCTCGTCCGGGAACGTCCAAAGCGAGGAAATAAACTGAGATAAGTCGTTTCGACGATCGCACCGCGTTGACGTGGGAAATTTTCTGCCTCAATAAATGATGTAAGTTATTCGTACAGGCGTCTTAAAGTAGCCGACGCCGCGCACATAATTAATACCGTGCTTCGTGGGTCCCGACAATATTGCATCCCCGACCGCAAGAATCCTGCCCGTTCCTGCTATATTAAATTACGACCTCGACAGGGGCATTAATTATAACGAGACCGCACCTAAAACACTCGAACCGAGGTCTTCATCGTGAAACGTTGGCCCTAAGTACAATCGTTTCGCTTTGGAGCTCGTAAAGAATCTCGTAATTTTCGACGCCCTCAAAATACTGGACTCCAGATCGTACTCTAAGAGCTACAAGTCCATTTTTTTTACATTTCAGATACCATTTTGAAAAAATTGTGACAAAACGACACAGATATACAAAAGTTAGAATACACAAAAATGACGTAACATTCCATCATCTACTCAAATACTTAAATCGAATATCAAGAAATAAAACTCCAATATGACAGACGCAAAATAACTTCCATTATACAAAAAAATTACAAATGACATAATAATTTTATAATAAATCAGGCTTACACAAAATTACTTATGTTTCGGTCTTAATTTTTATAAATTTCAAAAGAATTAAATAATAAAAACCATAAAAAGAGCACAGAACAAAATCAAAATAAGGCCGTAAATATTACCCACGTTTTTGCAGTTTCAAATTTGATGTTAATATATTTGTTATAATTGAATTTAATAAAATAAAATTCCCTTCATGACCAGTAACAGACAGTTTGTTAAAAAATTCCGTTTAAAATAACAACGTTTCGGTAATTTTCCGTACCTCTTCAGCTCGTGACTTGACTGAAAAGTTATATAGTAGAATAATAACTGAAATTTGAAATTATAAATGACTCGCTATTATGAAGACTTGTTTGGTTTCCACGAACACAGAACATCAAACATACTGATTTTCTTTCCTTTTATTCACCATACACAACCTAAAAATGGTTCAAGTAGGTACCGAAACGTTGTTAATTTAAACTTAATGTTTTGGATACAATTCCAGAAAATTTCGTTTATTAACAAAAATAAATAAACTATTACAACAGGCTAGGCAGAAAAACCTTTCAATATATATAAATAAAATTATTGTACCTGAAGAGTCCTAAAAGACGACGAAATTTATATTCTTAAAATAATTTATTTTATATATATATATATATATATATAATTTGATACATACGTTAAGTTATCTTTTTATACATGAGACTTACCTAAAATAAAATGTTAATTATAGGTTCAAAAGAACGTAAAACGCATTATTCTTTCACGTCCTTGAAACTTTGCTTCTCATGAATATGAAAAGATTCTATTCTAATTAAAGTTGTTTTTATTAACTAAAAATAATTAAGCGATTACACAAGGCAGGGTGAAAAACATTGCAATATTTATAAAAAAAATTATTGTACCTGAAGAGTCGTAAAAGAGGACGCATTTTTATTTTTATATTAATAAACATAATGGCCGTATACATGTATGTTTACGTTATTATAAATGTCAGATACATTTTAATAATTAATAATTAAACTGTCTGTTATTGCACATGCATTGCATTTTATTTTATTAAATTTAATTATAACAAATATATGTTGCCAATCTAATTTTTTTTGCAGTATTTATAATTATTCATTTTTCTCTTGGCTGGACGACGTCAAAAATGTCAGGAAATTTTTTCTTTGAATAATTCAACATTAGAATATTGTGGTAAACTCACACTCACATTTCATCAGTGCGTGAGGATTTAGCAGAAACTAACAGCAAATCACTTATAATGTTAATGAAAATAATAATTAAATTTTGTTCATTTCACGAGAATTTGTTTTCAATTCTTGGTTCCATACGTTATATTTTTATACATTAGCGTTATTTAAATTATATTATTAATGATAGGTTCTTAAAAACGTGAAATCTATAATTCTTGACATGTCCTTGAAGCTTTGCTTCTCTTGAAAATACATGGAAAAATATTCTATTCCATTTTTATAGTTAAACATTGAATTGAGCAATTCTCTTCTCTATATAAAGTGGAAAACAACTATTGTTGATGGAAAACATAGTTAGCCGTCTTAAAAAATTGGCTTAAAACTGAAGTTTCCAACGAAAGATGTAGTATTTATGTGTTATATTAAATCTAATAAACAAAATTGATTTGGTGTTTGCTTGTGAGGTATTTTTCACATAAGTTTCTACACGTGTGGAGAAAATTCGACTAAATTTTGTACACATGTTCCTTTCGAACCGGAAACAAATACTATGAGGTTAAGACACGGCTACCACCACTGGGGGTGGGGGTGGAAACTTTTAAACCCGCTTAAAGGGCGTCGAAAGAATATTTTTTTGTGGTCAATGTGATTGATAGTTTTAAAGATGAAGTATTTATGTGAAATACTGTATTGCTAAATTAACGTTCGGTACTGAAAATGAGCGGCTGCATCCGAAACAGGTAAAATGTTTTCAGGATACTTATGATGCTTCAGCTAGTTTTTAAATCTTTTAGAGATAATGCTACTTATTACTTTTCCAAATGTTTAATTTCGCCTCCATCTTTTGGTATTCTCTCCGTCTATTCCTCGTCTGCGCCGTACTACGGGACACACACACACTCACAAAAAAATCAATTAAACCATTGTGTGGAATAAATTTGAAAGCTGCGCTACTGGGGTCTCTGTAGACGGCCGATGGAGAGGCTGTAATCTTGATTGATAGTTTACTTCCGCCCCCGCTTTCAGTCTAATGTCGATGCTAATTTGTTAAATGGGAGATCTCTCGTAAAAGTCTACAAATATTCTGCTTACTAATGATTTCACGTAGATAACATCCTAAGTAATTTTTAATTGTCCCGTGTAACTTCCTTTAATAAATCAATTTATTCGTTGTTGTAATGCATAATTTTTCGTGATTCAACTATACAAATATAAGTTTTTTCACATAATAAACAAAGCATTACAATACGAAATAAATGACTAAAATATTATACAATTAGTTTTCTCTATTCTTTGTTATGTATTTATATGAAACTTTAACAAATGAAGTTTGATAAAACTTATTAGAAAACTATTGGCAGCTCGGCGCCGAACGAGGTTGTTTACAATATATATTGCTCTACATCTTCCGTTGCCTTTAGAAAATTTGCTGGTCATGAAAAGTTCCGAGCTCGGGATCAATTATCACAGATTAATCAGTGGTCCTTCAGACATATTTCCATCATTAAATTTTCTGGGCAACGATCAAACACGTTTCATAATTCATAGGGACATCATCAGGTATACAATTTCAATGCAGTTATAATTGATTACATGAAAATTTATAGAACTACATAAATTTCTAACGTGCGGTATACACACAGGTTGCGGCCGAAATGATTATTTAAAATATTTGATAATAAATATGTTTTGAAATTGATAATAAATTATTCTGACTAATAAACTGGTGATTTCACGTTGATCAAAAAAGAAGTCAGATTATTATCTTCGTTTCCGAAATTTTATAAACAAACTACGGGGATGCATTACACGCATATACATTTACATAATTTATGATTTTATGATTTGTTTTCTTTAGGATCTTATCTCTGTAATAAATTTAATAGACGCGCCAGGTTTTTCGCATCAGCGATACTTATTGGTTTTACAAGGAAGTAACAGCTGATATATATATTAAAAAGCACGGAATGTCTTCCAGGTCAGTTATAAAATACTAAATGAATATATTGGAACACTACACAACCAATTGTAACATCATTGAAGAAATTTCAATCACAATAATTAAATATTAAGGTTTACATTTTTTTCACTTGATAATGTCCCGAATGAGGGACGTAACGAAAATTTCATTGAAGTGGATATTTGGAACTAAACCTGATCTGACTTGCTGGGCAATTATATTTATTTAGTTACGTATCAAATTTTAAATTAATTTTAATTGTATCCTGTGACTTTTTTAAATTTAATTATAACAAATATATTAACTTCAAATTTGAAACTGCAAAAACGTGGGTAATATTTACGGCCTTATTTTGATGTTGTTTCTGTGCTCTTCGTATGGTTTTTATTATTTAATTTTTTTGAAATTTATAAAAATTTAGACCGAAACAAAAATAATTTTGTGTAACCCTGATTTATTGTAAAATTATTATGTCATTTGTAATTTTTTTGTGACTCTTTTCCTTTCAGATATTGGAAGCACTATTTTGAAGAATATAACAATCACGATGGCACTTGTAGACGGTTCTCCTCGTTCACAAGTGACACTCGCGACTAGAAATATATATATATATATATATATATATATGCATTGTTGTACTCCAGTAATTTTCCTAAATATAACTCCATTAAATTTCAAAGTGTGGTTTCTACTGCATGGCCCAAATATAGTGAAATATTCTTTTTCTATTAAATCAAGGCAATTATTTCACGCGATTGAGTTTCATTCCAACTTGGTAATTAAATTTCAAAGTTAATTTTTCACATTTTTCATTTCTTTTTTTAATAAAAATAAGTTAAATATTTTATTCTTTAAAAATAATTCATTACTGAAATTGTCCATTACCAATATGTATTAGAATTTGTTTTTATGTAAATATTTTTTGATGCAGTTAAAATTTCAAAAGAAAGAATAAGCAAACCGTTTACTTTTCAGTTAAGCATTTCTATTTTAGATAGGTAAATTAAAGATTTATCTGCCTTTTTAATGCTTAATAGTTAACTAAATTAATTAAAATACATTACTGTAATTTTTTGGGATTTTGATTTTTTATTATTTTTCATAAAATGAAGTTGAAGTAAAATATTTCAATACTATATTTTTTCCAGTATTAACTGAAACTTTTATTTAAATTATGTTTTGTTTGTATTTGATAATTTCAGTAAAGTTAAATTTACCTTTTGTGATTCCTTGAACATTTTTGAAATTTCTTTGAATTATCTTAAATATCTTCGGCAGTTAAATCAGTCTAACGTTTAAATGCTGCAATTAAAATTCTGTACTTGCACATTTTTTAAATTTTTTTTTATTTTATTTTTTATTATATTGTGCTCTGAATGTGCATGGTCCGTATATTGGATGATTTGGGGTTCGTTTCTCCGTAATAAATATTTCGAAGACTGATTATTATGCTTTTATATATATATATATATATATATATATATATATATATATATATGTATACTATGTTGGTATCCCCGTTTGTAAAAACATTTGAAGTATACTGGTGTATGTTGTTTTTCAGAATTGTCTGAAGATTTAGACAATGTGATTGTTTGGTGTTGGTGGATTTAAATGTAATATGTTTCGTCGGTACAGTAACGTTAGTTGGTTTGTTTGTCGTCTTTAGCCTGAGGAAGCTTTGTTTAAAAGACGCGAAGTTATGAATCAGAGAAGAAGGTTTGGGTCTGGGACGCTTGCGGTTCCAGAGGAAGGTGCTCGGGACGACGTCCTGGAGGATTAATGGGCTTATTAGGGCCAACAAGACGTCTCAGATGTATTTTATTAAGTTGCGGCTGAGCACCCCAAGAGGCTTCGCAGGCTGCGGTTCTTTCGCCGCTTCATTAGAAACGTGTTCTTCTGCCAACTTAATCAGGGGGGCCGTGCTCCTTACCTACACAATAATTAACGGAGCGATCAGGAGACAGATCTCAGTCAAACTTCCTAAAACATTGCGTACAAAAAACGTATTTGCTTTGCCATAATTGTGCTTAAGACCGTAGTCTTCAGGAGAATGTCGTCGCCATGTGCCAGTCTGACGTCATTCGCATCTGTATAGAAAATACCTCATAGCCAAAATTCTCTGAGTACCACATAAGCCTCGAAAATACCTCGATAACAAACGCATGGCTTTAAAATTGTTATTTTATTTTTCAGTCTTAATAAAACTCTTTTAGCTTCAACACCTTACTTTTGAGACAATAGATTTAGTTGTACCTTGACGTCATGTGTTTTGCTCAGTAAAAATAAAATTCCATAAATTTAACCACAAAATAAAATTCGCCTCACGTTATTAGTTATTTATTGTCCTACGTTCGTTTCTGGAAATGACTTTTTGCTTTAAATCGAAGTTATTACACAATTTTTCATCAACTGTAGTCGTAGAAGTCAGAATACTCTTAACCAGAAAAGGAAAGTCAGACCAAAGTGTCTCTGCAGTGACAGTAAAAAGGTTTAACTCGAACAACTTTCTTGTGTTTTATAATCAAAGCCTTCTTACCGGAACAATAGTATACTTTGAAACAATTTTATTCGTGACATGTCTACATACTTACACATTTCAATATTTTTGCTTAATACTTTTACTAATAAATTCAAATAATTTAAGCTTTGAATTTTATAAATATGTTTAATTAATCCTCTTCTGACGGTGTTCGTTACAGTAGAAGACGTTTATGGTTTTACAAAAAAACAAATAATATTCCAAATCCGTTAATAATAAAGTATTGCCTTTCAATAAAACAATATATTTCACTTTTAAAAATAATTATTTCTTCTAGTTGCCTTAAACCATGCACGTAGCAGAAGGTTGATCGTAAGTTAAATTGATAGCACATCATAAATTCTTCAATCGTCGTTTATATGCCACAGATTATTTCTAAAGTTAAAATTAACATTTTACGAGAGCTTATGGTGCACATATTTAAAATAAGAAAAAAAATGAAGTGAATATATATGAATTGGGAATCTGAGAATTATTAAATTCTTAATTTGTTAAATTGTTAAATGATTTGTAATAGGTGGAGCTATTTCCTTTCCTAGCCTAAGAAATAGTCGAGTATGCTCTTCGTACCGATGATATATTGTTTGTATTCAAGAAGACGTTCTCAATTTGTCTGTCAGGCATTTACCTAACTAATATATATATATATATATTTGTTTGAAGATATTATTACTGTAAAAAACCTAGTGGCCGAAATGACTCTTTTAAAATTCATAATAAATTTTTATTGAAATTGATAATAAACTTTTCTGACTCATAGGCTGGTGTTTTACTCATTTATTTAAAAACAAGTTAGATTATTAAATTTTTTAGCTTTGTTTTAATATTTTATAAACACACCTCAAGGTTCCCTAACATTGTTGACACTTATGATATACATTTATATAATTTGAGATTTTATGATTTCTTAATTTTTTTTACTCAAATATTTGGAATTGAGTTGTATATCGTTTTATTTATGGTTCTGTAATTTAAAAAATATATTTGTTTACTTTTTAATCATTCCTATATATAACAGACGCGCCAGGTTTACGGTTCAGCGATACTTATTGTTTTTTTTACAGGAAAACATCATCAGATTCCACAATTTATATATATATATATATATATATATATATATATATATATATATGCATTGTTCGGCCCCAGTAATTTTCGTAAATATAACGTCATGAAATTTCAAATCGT
The DNA here is from genome assembly GCA_037074705.1 of Zhengitettix transpicula. Taxonomy (NCBI): domain Eukaryota; kingdom Metazoa; phylum Arthropoda; class Insecta; order Orthoptera; family Tetrigidae; genus Zhengitettix; species Zhengitettix transpicula. The sequence continues at coordinate 74,969,009 of CM073595.1, read as the reverse complement.
GGTCTCTGCTGCATGGCCCAACATTCCCTGAGAGAAGGAGTCCAACAATTATTTTATAAACAACTTTCAACAACATTATTATACGTTAAATGTGGTTTTAAAAATGTTTTTAATAATTTTAGTTTCTGTAATCTTTAATATGTAACAAATTACATTACATGTTTACCAACCTGAAAAATCTGTTGCGTTTCAATACAGACATTCCTATGAAAATACGTATAATATATATGAAAAAAATACTTTAAAACAAATAATATTCATAAATAAGGTGGACTAATTTTTTTCCGTGATATGTAAGCCTTTTTTTTAATTTCAGAATTCCATTATTTATTTGTTTTCACAAATGCTTATATATTGGTTTCTCAAACTGCCACCGGGGTGGTTTCTTTATTCACTTTAAGAGCTAGTCGAAAGTATAGGAAAATAATTTTAATTTACTGATAGTTTGACGGGACGATTGCAGAGTCATCACGTACCCGTTTGTCGGATAATTCTGCCGCTTTGTTTTTCTTCATTTCATGTACATCCGTGGCATAACTCGTTGTTTAAAATCGATGACGTCATATATTACTATCAGGTATTTGAGGATTGAATCTACAGACCTTGGCGAGAAGATCCGTTCATGATCATCTATTCGAACGTTGTTGTGATGTCTCCAAGTAATCAGTGTAAATTCTGTTATATGCGTGGGTTACTGATATGAATGGTGTTTATTGTTCTTTATTTTCATAATTTTGTTACTTGCATAGGCCTGAGAAATTAATTTGTTGGGAAGCGTTGGACTGCAACTGTCTAAACCCATTTTTTCCAACGACTGTAACAGAGAAACTAAATTAAATCAGTTGATTTCATTGGAACTAATCGTAGCCTTTATGTTTGTTAGTTCATCAACGGATCTAGGGTTGATACAAACACTTGTCTCATCCGAGTAAAAAAAATGGACCACGTCGAATAAACAAAACGACACAGTCTCACATCTGCTGATGGCAATAAATTTAATTCAACGCAGTATGTACGCGAATCAGTCGGATGTTTGCACTTAAGTCATGTCGGAAACGTGCTTTTAGTCACTTTGTTCATATGAAGCCGACGACTGCAGATGTCGTATTCCGAGCATGTGGGAAACATCTGGAGGCTGCTCTTCGTTCTTTCATACGTCATCCGCAGCCTGACACTAGCCTTGCTCTCACGCAATTTGAAAAATTTCCATCTCACTTGATAATTAGAATTTTTGTCTGCTTCCCCTACGTATGGAGAATTCCATTCCTGAACATACTGCTGTCAGAATCGGCACAGATGAGATCTTGGGACGTTATGGCAAAGTTTTCGGAACATTGGAGTATATAGCACATTTTTTAATATAATATACTCAATATTTCGATTTGTTTGCTTTATCAGTTCCGTTCATCCATCATCGAGAGAGAAAAATTATTTGTCAGATTCGCAATGATATACACAATTAAAAAATTATTAATTGTACGGATCATAAAACACATGAAATTTAATCAATAAAATACAAAAAAGAAGAAAATACAATTAATAAGAATATTAATGAATGAGAAAGCCGATTGCAACAGTAGGACAATTACAATTAAGACGTTACGTAAATTTTAAATAAGAAATATGTGAGGAAATCTAAAATAAAAATAACATATGCAAATAAGTATAAATTTATCGTTCAGGAAAATCATAAGTTATGGCTACTATAATTTGTTATATACAATACATTCGCAATAAATAATATTACACGTCGATCATATCCGTGTGGTTTCATTTTAGGTTGTTTATGACGAAATATGTTCGGAACAAAGTTTTAACTTTACACTCAAAACTCCGTAATACACCCAAAGCTCAATATTCAACTTTTATTTCGTCCTGAAGACTCAATATGGAGTGAAAATTTTACAAATTGTGACGACAGGAAAATTTTAATTGGTATTAAAAATTTATTTATTATTTATTATTACACATAAAAATATTTTTGTTTCGCATGATACGTCACAATTATGTATATTCCATTACGCGAACGAGGAATGATACCGTAACACGGGAAAGCATTTTTCCTTGTTGTGTGGTTACAATGTTCGACCTTCAACTGTATTGGTACAAGGTTACGAGTTAAAATTCGATTCATTGACAGTTGAATATCATCCTTGTTTTTTTTTTTCGCTACGTCGGAAAGTGATAAGCGTGTTAACATCAAGTTTGTCAGTGAAACTTTGAAATTTGGATCTATGACAGCTGATAAAACCGTGTACTAATATGACTTGGAAAACACCATATTCGTCAAGAACAAAAATTATACGCTTGAGTCATTCTGAGTTAAAGACAATACTTGCCGTTTTCGTCTACTATAGTCTGTTTTAAATTAGAAGACCGCGAGGGGTGTGACCTTGAATCAGCCAATTACGACGCAGCGTTGCCGAATAATAGAGATGTTAATCTATTGTTTTTAGTTTTCTGTGTGAACCGTGTGTCGTATGTGGCATCAGTGGCCCCCTGCATGTGGACACGCCAGGAGACTTCTAGTTTAAAGCGGATTATAACAACATTGCAATCAAGGTGAATCTGTGAGAATTATGGAAGAATCGGCGGACAATGCGTTAACAGTCAAACAATTTATACCAGTGAATAAACATTCGGAGACAAAACAACTCAGCTTATATTCTATGTATATAAATTATATATTCGTTGTAACCGAATACTTAAACCGCTTTTATCTTTTTTTTTCGCATTAAATAGTATAGCATAATGTGATGGAGAATAAATGTAAAGTTTATTTAAATACTGTAAAAAATTTAGGGAATTTATCTGGGAAAAAATTAAAAAAAATTTTTGTAAAATTTTCCTAGAACCTTATCAGGAATGACAACATTTTTCTTAAAATTTGTAAAGAAATAACATATGCACTTATAAAGTTTTTTTTAAGAATAATTGCTAATTAATATTTTACTTTTAATTTAGAGGCAAGGTTGTGTTGCGTTTCCAAATTGTAGATAAATATTGTCATACCTGATGAGGTCCTAGAAGAGGACGAAACGTCGTATTTTTTCTGACTTAAGGCCATTTATTTATTTATAATGCTTTAATAAAGTCAGGTATTTTTTAATCTTTATTTTAATTCATCAATGAGAATTCCATTAAATTTTGTACCTCGTTTCTCATAACATTCGTTGTGCAATCAAAAGTTTCCAGTCATAGAATTGATTACGCTGAGCCAATTTCTAATGATACAATATCAGGGTAAATAGGATCGGGAAGTTTAATTAACCTGTAATTCTAATTAAACTATTATAGTTGCGGTTGGTTTGCGTAATCAATCGTATATGTGTAGATTTACGTAACGAAATTACTAAGGAAAATTATGCTTGTAGTCGTGAATTGAAGAGTTTATGAGCATACAACTTTATTAAGTTAACGGCTAATGTTTTACGATTTGCAGGACAAACACGCAGTAGTTTTCTCAAGACCGTCCATCCTTTTACTCAGGGCCACGACTAAGATGTGAAAGTAATTAACACTGAGATTGGATGACTCGATAATTATCAGAAACGCTGGACCTCAATGTCATACGCTACTCAATTTTCTTTTCATACGTCGTAATTAAGTTAAGATGACGAAACAAGAATGTAATCTGAAGCACAATAAAATACATTTAAGGGATAACGCACCAAGTATTACAATCTGATGAAATCAGCAACATCGTTACAACGATCGTTTAGGAAAATTGATTGCGTGTTAAAGTAACAGGAAGTCACAGTCCCTGGGAACGTTCTGCGATTTCATACTAAAAACTCCGAGATTCATTTCTGTGAAAAGTTGTAGTAACATTTATATAACATGCAAGTTTATTACAAAAGCTATTCTACCGTGACTGCGTTAGAGAGGTAGTGTGAGTGAAAGTTAAATCAAAAGGAAACCGTAATGACATTTATTTAAAATAGCCATACATGTTCCTCTTCAGTGAATTCAAAAGTTTCTTATTTTCATTACATTGCCGTCTCCCACGTATTTAGACATTTTATAAAATTATTCCCGAAGAAATCGTGTAGAATTTTATCTATGACTAGCTGGGTGCCCGACGTTGCCCGAGATGTCATTTATCTATAACCCCCGATATGACTCCAATTTCGGCTGCTTTTGCGCAATTTTTATGTAACGCTACTCGAACCCTAATCATTATAATTAACTCTGAAAAATATTTCTTCAACGCAAATATCTGCCGTGTTTGCATGTTCCAAATTTTGCACCCCGCTACCCCTGCATCTGAGGGGAAAATGCCAATTTGAATGTCGTAACTAAACACAGTGACTTCCATAACCTTTGATTTGATTCCAATCACGGTTGTATTCGCGTTATTTTACTGTAAAGCATCTCCACCCCAAACCCGAAGGGTGTCCTTTTCACAGGTCGTAGGGGATGAAAATTGTATTCAGATAACATTGGTAGAAACACTATCAATATCTTTGACCCCTAAAAATATTTATCCGACTCAAATATCGGCTGTTTTAGTATGTTTAAATATTTCCACCCCCGCTTCTGGGGGTAGAAGACGCGTCTCACCCCGACAGTGTTTGTTTCCTTGTCGCAAGGAACACGTGTATGAAATTTGGTGAAAATTGCTCGACTGCTGTAGATTTGTATTTTATTTAGAAAACGTTTGTATGGGAACTAGAAAAGGGCTGTTTTTAGGGTTTTCCCGGAAATTATTCGATTTTTTCTCGCCTTTTAAACCTTTCCTAGACCTCCACGAACATTTCAAGACTAAGATAAGATAAATCCGTTCAGCCGTTCTCGAGTTTTAGTGAGACTAACGAACAGCAATTCATTTTTATATATATAGATCTATGGGACGTTTGCACAACACTAACTACCGAAGCATGACTATTCATGGCAACAATGTAATTATAGTTATATATATATATATATATATATATATATATTTATAGCCCTGAATTCAGAGAAAATGCTTTCAGGAAACTGTAGCTTATATAAGTTCGCCAGACGAGAAACGAGTATATTTCGTAAGCATGTTTAATGTAAAAGCCTAGCACTAGAAATAAATTGAACTGCATCAAGAACGAAGAGACTCGATGGCTGGAGTCAGAGGCACTTGTCGGGGATGTTGAGCTTCCTCAGGGAAGTGTTTTGGGTCCTACGCTTCTCAATCTGTATCCAAATTATATGCATCCTTAAATTAACAGCTAACTTGTCAGACACATTTTTAATAAAATAAAGAAATACAGTCACCAAGAAGATTATAAGTTGACGAGACTTTACACAATCAATTAGAAAAAAAATTAAAATATGTTTTAGAACCTTAGGTACACAAATATAAATAAAATTATATATTTATTTTCGTATGTTTTTTTAATATTACAAATTAAATAAATCAACGACCTTTTCAGACATTTTAAAATATTTAATTAGCACTATAACGACATTTTAGTTCGTTTTTGTATTTTCATCAGATTTCAATAAGGTTGTTATGTTATTACGGTAAAGAATTTGTGTCATATATTATTTTTAATCGCAGATTCTTCTTATTCTCATTTAAATTATAATCAGCAATTTTCAGCATTCTTGCAATTTAATATTAAGTGTTGCGAATTAAAAAGTAAATATGAACCCAAATTTTATCAAATTAAAATTACATAGTTACACTAAAACGTATTGCAAATTATATCAAAATAATGCTTTATAAATATTACTTAATTTTAATGTATGTTTATGTGTGTTAAAAGTTGTTTTAATATACAGCATTTTTTGTAAATTACGTTTGAATAAATTTTGTTCAATTCCTAAAAATTCCACATTATCCTAATCAAATTCATGGTTTTCTGCTAATTTATGTATGGTAACACTATTATGATTAAAATTTTGTAATTGTTTTCATGTTCTTTTAATATAGTTTCAAGAGAACGTTTAGTTTGTCCTATGTAACATTTTTCCAAAACTATGTTCACCCAAATTTTATTATGGCATTATTTTTTTTTAATTTCGCCTTTACCTCTGTTTATAATTTTAAGTTATTTATTAAATCTAAACATGACCGTGAAATGAAAATTTGTTAATATTATATTTAACTTTTCTGTTATTTTACCATAATCTTATCATAAATTGTTTAAGTACTTTTTTATTTTTACTATTTTAATCTTCATTAGTTTTCTTCTTCTTGGGTTTACTACTATATTTATTGTTTTTAATTCTTTTTGATATACGTTTATTTGAAAATTTAATTGGGTAAGAATTGTTAATTTAAATATTATTTTTACCAACCAGATTAAATGCCAGAACTTTTTCTGATACATTTGATGATGTGATGAACACTCGTCCTGAATACGTTGATATTGGAATTTGAAGAATAACATGATTATTAGTTTCCAGAACATCAAAAAAACTAAATTTCTTTTTATTTTTAATTTATAAGTAAATTAAAGTTTATTTTGTTAACTATTAAATTTATTGCTATTATTAAGATATTTTTTTATAAAATTTTTTATAATAATTTATATAAAATACAAAAAATATCAACCTCTCTGCTATATATTATGGATTTACTTCTTTATTTTTATAAACATCGATGTTCAAGCTGTCATAACGAATTCAGAAAAAAATGAGATTCCATTGAATATACTTCTATTTGCTGGTAACGTGTATCATCAAACAAAATTATCCAAAAAAATACATTTTTCGTAATATTAATAATTAATAAAGATTTTGTGAAGTTTTACACACAAATTGCAGCCGAAATGAATGCTGAATAAACAATAATTTACAGTGTATTGAAGAAGACTTTAATTAAATATCTAACCATCCCTTTTATGATAAAAAAAACTTTCTCCGCAAAACTTTTAATATTTATTGATATTGGAAGAAATAATTTACATTCAGACTTGTAAAAATCAACTCACATTTTTTTTATATTAATGCGCATGAAGAGGATCCAAAACATAGAAACGATTCGTAGTGCTGATTTTTATTTTCTTAAAAATGTTTTTTTACAAGGTGGCTGGTTTATTCATTTATTCAACTGAAGCCACATAAATATATCCTTTGTTTAGAAAATCATGAAGTAAATATCGGGTTATATGTTGATAATGCGTTTACAATCCTTTATGGGATATATTAAATTAATCTAGTAGATGAAATGAATCTACCCTTAAGTACACTGAAAAACTATGTGTGTTCAAATAGACTGAACGTAAATGAGTTAAGCCTAAAATTATGTACATTCATATGATAGTAAGACGTAATAAATTAGACGATAGTTATCGGCATTAGTATTATAGTGTTAAAAATGTCAACTATTTAAGTTTGAACTTTGATTTTCATATAAGATGTGGAAAGATAAGAAGAAAGATCATTGACTTGCATTGATTCTACTGCCAATTTTAGATAAATATTTTCAAAAAAATTATTTTCAAAAATCATTACACACCGTCTTCTACGTAAAAATTACAAATAAATAAATGTAAGAATATGATCTGATATAATTCCAAGAATCCGTCCGCACTCGCTGAATTATTTAATCTATATCAAACACTTAGTAATTGAGTAATATTTAATCAAGTATTTTCCCGAGATACACATTGATTAACATTCCCCCATTTGCATTCTAACATACGTACTGAAAGCACTTAAAATTACGCCCATTATTCATTTTCCTGATACAGCATAAAAACGAGAAAAACACGTTTGTGATAAATAATAAGCTTCGTTACACAACAACAATATAACCTCGGCGCACTCGGGCCCACGTTTTACGCCGTATTCCGATTGTTTCAGATTGAGTCCGGTGGCACTGGGATCGCGGTGCTTATATACTGGGCGTAACAAAACTCGACGGCAAATTTCTGGAATTAATTCTTCATATTGAGAGAAGGAGGATAGTGAATTACAACTTGGGCTCTGAAATGCATAATCACTGAGTTATCCAAACTTTTATGAATGTTAGAGCATGACGACATGCCTTGTTTTCTGGACAAGAATGAGAGAGTCTGGTTGCAATTGTTACACGAGGAAACGATGAAAAGAAGAACAGCTGCCTGTATTGAGTCAAAAGGAGGTCACTTTGAACATTTCATCTGATATGTGAACCGAGCGCTCCAACTAGTCCGTTGAACTACATACAAACCGATCAGATACGGAAGTTCGGATAACACTGCTACCAAGAATTACCGGATCCATGGACTACACTTTATTTCTTCTTTCAACATGTAGAATCCATTCCCTAATTTTTGCCGTAGAGTTTTGTTCTCAAGTGGGAAAGGTAGGGATTTTCTGTTATCTAAGACTGACCTTTCAAAGTTAGACGTAGAATAATTCAACTCTAAAATTATTTTCGTCGCCAGTAAGTGTGCCAAGGAGGATTGATAAAACATACAAAATAATATTAGTTGTAAAACAAATATTTCACGTAACAACTCATTTAATTTTGTCTATCGATTAGTTTTTTCAAGACTGTAGTTGCAGTGATAATGAAGCAATTTTTTTTAAATGCTAACGTTTCGACATAGATTAAATATAGTCAACCTCAAACAGCTTGTGAGTGAAAAATCATAGCAAACACGTGAAACTTGGAATCCAAGGTGTTTGTAGAACGCTTTGTAATTTTTGGAGATAACAATTGCAATAATGAGGATCATAACATTCGTCCCATATTTTTTCTCATGCTTTCGGGTCTTGGAACATAAATTTCTTGATCGTTTACTAAATAGCAAAAAATTATTTACCTGAAAACGTGTTGAATTTTTGTCAATGTACCATTTAATTGCGTTTGTTTACAAAATTTATTAATTTTCCTTCGTTTTTGGAGTGACAATAGAAGTTCCAGTTTCTTACCCTCCACGTCTGAAACGTTTACTGAGCTTCCGTGAGCAGTAATTTCGTTATTGTGTAACTTTCTCAAAAATATTGTTTACTTACTAAATTGCGTCAAGAAGTTTTTATAAACTGATGGACTATATCTCAATTCTAAAGAATAAATAATATAATCACCATGTTCAGGAATATAATAAACCAAATATTTGGGTTGTAATGCGGTTTACTTTGGTTTCTGTTTATGTTTCGACCTGTGTATTTATTATGACATAAAACACAGCTGTGGCGTAATCTATCCTCAATGTTGGCAGTGACTCGAGAGAATAAGACTTAAATAGCACACGTGACAGTAATTCTAGTACTTGGGCTTTCATATAAGGAGCAGTGGTTGTAAACTCGAATGAGCCACATAACTAGGAAACTTCGCAGTGATGTAAGAATTATGGAGGGAACAGCGCTATATAATACAGTCGCTTATTATGACCTATATTATACAACCAAACAGACGAAAACTAGAGGGCAGCCTACATAAGAAGAGAGATTTTTTCTAAGATAAATATTTAATTGGCATATTATTATTTGCAGTTACATAATAACAAAACTTTATTATTCCGAAAACTGGAAGAAATATTTTATTAATGAACTACACGATTTAAATTGTATAGCTAAATAAAATGTAATTTAAAAATAAAAAATATATCCAAATCGACAAACACTACGCAAAAATGAAGTAACATCAGCCAATTAGTCAGATCAATTTAAAACATAAAACTCAACATTTCGTCCCCAAATTTTGGGAACACTTCAGGTGTAAAATTTAAATAAAATATAAATTAGTAAACTAGAAATCAAATAAATAATAGGAACAATTGATTTTTGGATTACGAATTTTGATTAAATTTTACTCATTAAAAGGTCCCAAAATTTAGGGACGGAACCTTGTGTTTGAAATTTATCTTAATAAGTTTCTGACTAATTGGCTTATGTTATTTATAAAAGTCAGATAAAAATAATTACCACCAGAAAATTATGGATTTAGCCTCATTGTTTCGTAATTAGTTATAGTTCTTCGACTGTCACTTAAATTTCGACAAGTATCGATAATTTATAGTCGATATAATGACGAAATCATGACATCCGCGTAGTAATATATAATTAATAAAAATTAAATTTAAATGGTAAAATTGTGATTCGAATAATACTCTATTTAAATTGTGTTGTTTTGGGTCCAGACTTAAAAAGTTTTTCTTGGAGTTGAAGATGGCTTGTGTCCGAAAGATACAGAATAAATGTTTTGAAGGGATATTAAGGCCTGATAAAAAGTGGGGTTACTAAAAATCCCATTGTAATTTAATGTTCAATTACACAAATACTCAATATGTTTTATTGTTCTCTTTTCACCTAATTCATTAGTTATCTATTAATTTATCTACGTCTGTTTCCTTTTGAAACTAAGGAAAGTCCTGTTATTGTACATTCTCCTCGTCACTAAAATTGAGCGTCCCTTACTGAACGCAACACACAAAACACATTGGCTACGAAATGAAATTAAGTGATTGAAATAAATAGATCCTTCCATTACTGTCACCCAGTTTATCACGTCCTATTTTAAGAAATCAACTATTAACAACCGGAAAATAATAAATTTAACTTTAAAAACAGCGATTTGCGAGTCTCTGACTGGATAATTTGTGAAGTGGTAACACATAAATAACGAATGCTACGGAATGTTTCGTACTTTAAGGCAACTAGTGGGCAAACGCATGGTCTCAGGTTTAGTTATTACCACGGGAATATTTTTTTTCGTGAATATAAATCGTCAAAGATTGAAGCCTTTCCCGGTGCAGTTGTTCAATATATTGTTCTCGGAGTTCAACCGGGTTTTGCATAATTGTAGAACGCAACGTTTCGACGACTAAAAGCTCTGTCGTCATTGTTTACAAAATTTATTAATTTATCTTCGTTTTTGGAGTGACGATAGAAGTTCAAGTTTCTTACCCTCCACGTCTGAAACGTTTCCTCAGCTTCCGTGAGCAGTAATTTCGTTATTGTGTAACTTTCTCAAACATATTGTTTAATTACTAAATTACGCAGCCAACGTGTGGACAGTTTTTTCATACCTGAATGTCATCACGCAAAACGTTGCAGACACAATCCACCCGTTATCTTTGAAAAATCAGCAAGATTTTTCAATACTGCATTATGGATTGCTATGTCGTGTTTCTCGTTTCGCCTAGAATATGACGACAGAGCTTTTAGTCGTCGAAACGTTGCGTTCTACAATTATGCAAAACCCGGTTGAACTCAGAGAACAATATATTGAATATAAATCGTACTTGGTAAATTCATTTCCATCTTGTGTTTAATAATCTAAGAACAATTGTATACAAAACCGACATAAGTGGGTTTACTTTCTTTATGAAAATGAATTATTTGAATTGTTGAATGAAAATTGCCATACTCGATACCTATTAGTTAAATGGCTCGAAATAAAGAATAGTGTTTAGTTACAAAACACAATTTTTCAACCCCTGGCGACAACCTAAGCCTTGGTTTACCTTTAATGGGTGCGTAAACACAAATACATTAAATCACATGTATTTTGTTTTAGGTTTTCTTATAGTGTTCTTTGTTAAAAATAATCCTGCAAAAATTTTTCATTAGTGGTGATTTTGTCTGCGCATTTGAGAAATAGTAATGATGCACGCAGCACCAATCGTGCTGAGTTTCCTCTATCCGTGATGCACGTGCTTTACTTCTGGACCCCATTTACGCGTTTTAATTACTTTACGGGCAACGTGAACCCTTTGATCTGTAATTCGTAAGTCGTTGCCACTTTTTCACCTACGAAATCGATTATCTTTCCGTTTACGTAGCACGATATCTGAATAGAGTGATATACGTCCAGGCGTAGGCCGCGAGATTGTTTTCCTGTAGGGCAATTGCTGACGAAAGGAAGGAGTGGTCTGCTCACTCGAGTATACGATGTTCGAGCAGGCAAGAAAAGGTCACGTAGATCTCTGAGATGAATCACATCAAGAATAATTAAAGCGGGAAGGCGAATGCCCAGTAAACATTTTCATCAAGAAAAGTCTTTTGTATTTGAAGACAAAATACAGACGTAAAATCTTATATGTATTAAAAGTAAAACCAAAAAAATATTAAATGTATTCAAAAACAGTCTACAATAATATAATGAATGCTTATGGAAATTTATCATTTGGGGCAAGTATTGAAAATGTAGAGAAAGAGTACATGTACTTTAATAAATAAATATATAAGTTTTTATTTTACTGCAAATGCATGAACTTGGTGACTACACCTATACTTATTAAACCACTACCGAACTACGCGTCATTTTCCCGAAGTAACTAAATCAAGTTCAAGTTGCCTGGTCTCATCGACACAGCTGGGACACAGCTGCTTCAAAACGCAGTAAGCTGACGCCAAAAACGACGAGAATGGTCTCTTTACTTTTATTTTTATTGAGGGTAAATTCCTCTCTCAGCTTAGGAACGTTGAAATGCCAGACATGCACTGGAGAGTACTATCTCTGACTTGTTCATCAGTGTTCAATACCATTTAAATGTTATCTCTGCGCAAAAAATGACATTAAAATTTGTTGTGCATAACAAAAGCAAGTAATACTTCTGTTATGATACGAGTACAACGAATTCATGATTTGGGAACAGCTGAAATCTAAAATTTTCTGGAATATTGTGGTTTACAAGACGGTTCTAGGAACTGTTCAGCCTGAGGCAAAAAACCTTTTTTGTTTTATTTTAAAGTATTTTACTTTTACATAGAAACACTTGGCCTGTTTTTTATGCCTTAGTACAAAATATATTTTTAAACTTAACAAAATAGGCTTTCATTTCAAACGTGACATCTTCATTGGAAACAATTCTTCGATGACTCATTTCCTCAGATTTTGGAACACTTCGAATAAAACCTGGCAAATGAAAGCAATTTGATGTAAAATTCGTGGGGATGTATTTTTTTTTTTCGTGAGAAAGACTATTTTCCTCGGCTAAATGTGGAAGTTTGTTATGACGACTTGTTTCAGTTGCTCTAATAATGCTGCGGAATATCCTCAGTTAGCTTCTTTGCTCATTTTAGAGATGGTCTATAACGACAACAAGAGCAACCAGGACTTTTCTCTCTGATATTCCATCCACCTACTTCTATTGTTTCAGATATGTAGGAATGAATCCACGTTTCATTAAACGCAATGAAACGTCCGAAAACTCACATGAATTGCGTATAACACTATGCAATTGACAAGTGATCAATCGAGTGCGTTTCTCGTCAACGGTTAACAAACGCGGCAGCCATCGTGTGGACAGTTTTTTCATACCTGAATGTCATCATGCAAAACGTTGCAGACACAATCCACCCGTTATCTTTGAAACATCAGCAAGATTTTTCAATACTGCATTATGGATTGCTATGTCGTCCTGAACGATCAGAAAATGGTGCTTCGTACATGTTTGAATTCAGCTTCACATTTCTTTGTCATTTAATATTGAATCTCCTCTTTTATAGCTGACAGGGTTAAACAATTTTTTTATAGCTGCCTAATAATACATTTTATTCGATTTTCACGCAACATCTACACACGTTAACTTCTCTTGATTGCAAAAATCAAGCGGTACAAACGTATAATACGTCATACAGAAGACCAATTATGACCGGGATTTTACTTAGTGTTTCTTACTAGCGCCACCTCTGAGTCAGCCGAAAACTTTTCGAACAACCCTCGTATCACTAGTTTCCATAATTTTTCTGAGATGTACAATTCACTTAATTTGAAGTTGAATTAGTCTCATTGAAGCACACATCAGGCCAATAATAATTATTTTCCACCAAATATAACTTTGTTATCGTAGGTTTACGTTTTACAGGGGATAGCGCGAGAACCTCAACAAAATAAATTTATTTTACTTAACATTACTTTCAATACAGTACCAAATAATTAGCATCAGGTACTCGTTTAAAATTTGGTAGCTTCTCGTTTCCACACTTGGGAGTTTCTGTTTTAAAAGCCCAGCAGATCGGCGGAAAAACTGATCTATGTATAAATGTGGCGTTATTGCTAGTCCAGAAAAATGGAGACAAAATGGGATATAGCCATTACATGAACTCAATAATACGAAGGAGTGATTCCGACAACACGATATTCGCGATAAGCGGACATTTTTCCTTTTTAAAAAAATCATAAAGACCGGCTATAAAGTATATGTGCCATTTTCGCTTTTAAATTTCTTCAAAAAATTGTATACAAATAAGTTTAGCAATACTATTTGTTGTCCAAATTATCAGTATGCGTAACGTGGAAGATGAAGTCGAGGCTCCAAGCACGGAACTTGTGGCCGTTAAAGAGAAAAAAAAATGGACACGTTAGTTGGAATTCCGTGAAGAACGGAGACAAACCACGTGGACGAGGGCGATACAAACACTGGAATAGATTTATTTTTTACCGTTCGTCGAATGAGACTATATTTACAAGAATGCAGATAAAGAGATACAAATAATTGTAAAGAATAAGACAAAAATAATATAAAAATATTTTACTCAGGTATATACGAATTTTTTTTAAAAAAAAAAGTGTCACGCAACCAGTGACAAACGTAAGAATCCTCAGTAATGCGGAAAAAAATTCCTTATTCACTTCTGAAAATCTTCAGCCGATCTTCCGTCATTTCTAGCAAATAAAAATGTCGAAAACGGAAGAAAATAATAATACTATCTGCAAGATGATGTCGAAGAGAGGCGAAACAATAATTAAGTATTCATGTAGCAAGTATTTGGCGACCGCGAAATATTGCGTCTTACGTTACACTGTACTTGGAAAATACATGTTTTCTATTGATCATCTCCCTACGATTATTCCGAATTTTTTTAGACAATCGAATGCAATAATTTTTAACTATTAAACTAGTTTAGGTTCTACGACTCCCGGGTTTCAATCATGAATGAAAAATTGTGTGTGAATAAAAATTTTTCAAGATGGGTGCCGCGTTTTCTCACATTGTGCAATCATGGCTAGGTTGGCGGTCCTTCATCGCAATCCCCACGTGTTTTCTGAGTCAATTCATAGCTGTAGATGAAACAAGGATCCACCGAAGTCCAAAATTCGTAGCAAAAACTAGCACATAAGTACATAAGTACTGAAAAACAATAAAAAACACGTTATTTTGAATTTCATCATTTATAAATTTACCTAGCGTTTTTCTATTCGCCGCCGAAAAAGTATTTTCGAAGGTCCTCAGAATAGGTGCTTGTTTTTGCTACGAATTTTGGACTTCGGTGGATCCTTGTTTCATCTACAGCTATGAATTGACTCAGAAAACACGTGGGGATTGCGATGAAGGACCGCCAACCTAGCCATGATTGCACAGTGTGAGAAAACGCGGCACCCATCTTGAAAAATTTTTATTCACACACAATTTTTCATTCATAATTGAAACCCGGGAGTCGTAGAACTTTCGTGTGCAAAGAGCGCATCTCTCAACACCACATCGTGGGTTTAGACGATCATTTATGCCGGATCATGTTGAACACTTGCGGATGCCCCACCTCGTTCACAATTATAAACGGTTTTAAATGCTGGAAATGTTTATAACTGCCACTAACTTTGTTTCTTCCGTTATTTGAATTTAACGCAACTCCATATTGAAAATTAAGACCACGCAGTGGACACGATTTAAAAATGTATAAGAGTGTAATGAAAGAAATAAACTTGCTTCGCTAGTGCCAGCGCCATCTCTTAGATTTCGTATGTATTAAGTTAATATGTGTTGTGATATAAAGAAGATTCAGACTGAATTTAAGTGAATTAAAGAGCTGAATATGTGTAGGAAAATTTTATACTTGAAATGAAACTGATGTCAGTCTGTTTCTTAAATAAAGACGTGGCTGTCAACAATATTTGAAAGTATTTTATTGTTTTATCGTATTGACTAGTTTTTTTTCGATCAAACGCCGAAATTGTGAGCTATGAATCACATCTATTTCCAGATTACAGAAGTGTTTGACATTAAAACTAATATCTTTTATTGCATTAAGGGGCAGTGCAGTTTAAACGGGTTACTTTGTAGTGTCAGGGTGGAAAAGAGAAAGCCAAGCGCAGTGTTTTCAAGCGATGTGTTTAAATGTTGACATTTGAAGTTTAAGATGATAGCCGCCATGCATCGGAGGGGAAATGGTTTGTATCAAACTGTATGACAGGCGCGGAGATAGTTCAACGACCTGGCTGGAGCTTCTCCTTTTCCCGGAAGTGCGTGCACCATCTGGCGGCCTGGACCTCAAACCTCCAAAACGTTCATGTTTCCTTCAAATTACCCTACAGCAATACCTGCCTAGCCGAACCACGAATGTTTTCAAAGGAAAACTCGCCAAATTAATCTCCGTTGTAGGACTTCAGTTGTAATATAAAGAAAAAAGAATTTATCTTCAGTTGGAAAACTCGACCAATGGAGCAGAAGATACGTCGAATTATTGTTTTGCGATCTTAAGGTGAGCAATCAGGTGAAGTGGTTTTCTATCTTGAGGAGGTATTTGCCTTTTTTGTGTACTTATTTAATAATACGCATTTTTTCTTTTGATTTGGATGGTATCTGAAAGCGCGTCAGTACAAATTTCCTCAAGAAGCAGGTTGTTAAACTTATTGTTCGATTTACTGTGACGGTGATGTTAGTTTTACTTATTTGAGAACTTAAATTTTAATATGATTCATGTTGACCTTAGTCCGTTTATGACTGTTTAAAATATGATCAAAGTATGGAGTGGAAATGTTCGGTCAAGCAAAAACATAACGAGGCTGCTGTTATAATTTAGAACCTATTTCCGTGTTGTGTTACGCGGTCGCGAGCTGCAATTGGACATATTGACTCAGTTCTAGTAGGTGAGTAGTTGACTATAGTCCTGTTTTTACGCTACGCCGGAAAATGTGTATGAAAAGTGATCAGCTTGTTAACACGTATTTTTATCGTGGATCTGAAAACGTCGGACACCAAGCGGAAATATTGTTGTGTACACAAGCGAGATAAATTAATTGGGGTTATGCATTGTAAATTTTTTTACGAAAGAAAATAACATGAGAATTTAATATTCTCGCTTTTCAGGTACTCACAGAAACGAAAACAACCGCACCGCGGAATCCCTTTGTGCGGATTAAAATATTTTGGCTAATCTTTGGCCCCATGATTTTATCACTGGATCTCACCAAATTGCAAGTGGTGAAATGATAGGAATCTGTGGGCTATACATCCATTCATTATCTATGATTCAATCTCCATATTATAAGGATTTGCCAAGAATTACACAGAAATTTAATAGAGCAAGAAACTCGGCTTCGAGAAAACAGCAAACACGTAGTAATAATTGATCTATAGCATTTGAAACAGAAGACGAAAGGTGCATTCTGCAGTATTTGAGTGATGAGACATGCTGGTCTCTGATCAGGTTCTCAAACAATCACCGGGATCCATTCCATTCGCAGGAAATTATATGCATACGTTATATGAATACGAGCACTAATGGGTAGCTAATAAATTTAACGCTCATTATCAACATAAGAGACTAGTACGAAAGGTGCATTCTGACGTATTTGAGTGATGAGACAAGCTGGTCTCTGATCAGGAACTTCGATGTTAAACTGGTCGGTTGTAGACATGATGGAAGTAGCGTCAAGAAGAAAGGAACAAGCTGATGGGGAAGACTAGAAATGATTGATTCGTGAGAAGGAGACGTAGGTTTCGGATGTAGTAGAACATAAATGATGAAGGAACCATCTCCTCAATTGGTTTTTACCAAATTATAAGTGGCAGAGACACCGTCTATTTGATCGTTGGTGTAGGGCCATGAAGCATGTAACTAATTTTACAGTAGTTATGAAAATAAGAAGAACGGGGGTATCAGAACCCACTCAAGTAATCTGAATCTCAGAACAGTCATTTCCTTCTTCATGCAAAATACACGATGAAACATAGTTTTGAATTAAGGTGAGAAGCACTAGGCATGAGTTTTTGGAAAACTTGTTATCATATTATTCAGAAATAATATCCTGAGCGTAAAGCTACGAAGAACTACTTTACCTCGCGGGGGACCATCAGCGTTCAGAAATCAAATTGAGACAGTCATTCCTTCGTGAATAGGTGTAAATCTGATCGGAAGAAAATTATCTGCAACAATTTTTAAATTCCTCTGACCGTACCAAGGATATTATTATTACGTCTAAATTCCAAAGAAGCTGTAAAAGAAGATGCCAGCAGAAACATTTGGAGAAAAATATTATTTATCGCTCACACTTCTATGTTAAAATATGATTCGTTTTAGTAAAGATGAAGCAGATAAATTTCTTGGAAATACCTCCAAAAATTAATTTCATTTCAGACGTTCTTTCCTTCTTAACAGGTTATTAACGTTGTGAGGAGAGGCGCGAAATATGGACGCAGATATTTATTTATCGCAAAAGATAAATGTGTTTTTTTTTCTTCTTAAATTACATGTTCCTCTGCATTCCATTTCTGTTCAAAAGATCGAGTCTTGTTTAGTCGGTTTGATTTTATTTCTCATAGTCTTCATGACTAATGCGTGAATCTCGGTGGTATTTATTCAATCATTTGTAAATCCCTGGTCGTGGCTGTAAGTAACTCATCAACCTGTCAGTAAAATGTTGTTCGATGAGTTAATAGTATACATTAGAACAACTTAAATAGTCAATTACGCCTAATATGGAGTCGGTACCCTCATGGCTGCTACCTGCGGTCTAACGAGATGCCCTTATTATATAACGAATTCAGATTTCTGAATCAGATAGTTTACTCAAATATAAAACTCTCTTATTGTCCGACTCTGAACGACAATTTGCAGACGTAATTTGCAATATCACACGACAGAGAATGCTCTGGATTCTGGAACTTACCGTGAAATATGATTACACATATGAACTACAGAATTTATTAATCATAAAATATATACTACCATGAGATCGCGTATTTACAAATAAATCCCACGGTAAAAGTAAATATATTTAGAAAATAAGATGTTTATCATACAATACGAATCACAGTTGTACGCTTTATGTATAAAATAAAATATAATTAACATTTATATACACATAAAATATTGTCAAGCACTTCACAGTGCTTCAAATCAAAACCCGAGCAAAAATAACATTTACAAAACTTTTTGCGTCGTTCGACCAAGTGAATTACAAATAATGTTTTTTTTAATATTATAATTATCAGCAATCAGATTACATTTTAATCTATAAGCTAATGTGGTAGCTTTGACATGTTATTTACATATTATACATTATGGCATGATGAGATCCCCTCCAGCGAAGAGAACTTCTAAATCTTGTCTAGAGATGTGCTGGCCATTTATTTTTCAGTCTTCTAGTTACATTATTCTCTAGTAGTGGTTGTAATAATTGATTGTAATGTGATTTAAGCTTTTCGTGATGACTAACACTCTTTTCATGGGCAGTTTCCATAACACTTGGTATTTTTATGTCATTGTGTATTTGTTCATTTGTTATGTACCAGGCGGTGTTAACGATGGCTCTTAATATTTTAGACTGGCATCTTTGGATTATTGCAGTATTTGACTTACTGGCACTTCCCCATAATTCTATCCCGTAGCTCCATATTGGTGTAATTATGGTTTTATATAGTAGTAGTTTATTTTCAACTAGCTGGGTGCCCGGCGTTGCTCGTGTACTTATTTATATAAACTCGAAAAAGTAGTTAATTGAATACTTAACTATATTCCCTGAGTATTTCAGGATATAATTGTCAATTGTCACTCAGTCTTCATACATTACGAAATATTACATTGATGAAATTGTTAGCTAGACTCACAACTAATATAGCGCGAAAATTAACTTACATTTTCCGCAAGGATGGTAAAGTAATTCATATTCTTCTTTATTACCATTCGATGGAGTATTACTGAAGAAAATATTTCTGCTTTATTTCATTCCTAATAAAGGAAATATTTCCTTTGTTCGTTGCGTAGTAACGTCTTTCTCTCGCGTGACGTCATTGTCTCTTGGCGCGCAGTAATTTAATATTCAATGATCACGGTTTTTAATTATAATTCTTTCCACATGTATGCTAGGCGTTTGTCACCCCCACAGTACCGGTTCTCGATTTTGGCAGAACACGTATACCAATTTTTGATGCATTCTGTCCACGCGATAAAATTTGTATAAAGAACAACGTAAATACATACATACATAAAAACATACATACATACGTACAAATATACATCCTTTTTTTTATTATATAGATGGAGAGGTGTGATATAATGTAACTAACAAAATTACATTCGTTCTACTTAAGGACTAAATGAATTATTATCTGTACTGTTACTTTCACATAGCCATAAACAATTAAATATTATTTTAAAACATAATTTTATTCTTACAGAACCACTACCTAATATTAGTTGAATTCGGCGAAAATTATTCATCATTACAAATTCTCCAAAACGACTTCAGAAATTTTATTATTCAAACAGCGCCTGTGGAAAGAAAGTAGAAATAGATGCATGTATGCGATTAGTGCTCTGCCGAGGAAACACTACATCTTATAAATAAAAATGAGTGTATGTGTGTGTGTGTATGTATGTATGTTCCGCATACAAATCCACACCCGTGGAGCAAATTTAACAAAATTTCGTACACGTGTTCTTTTTCGACCAGGAGACGGTCACTGTCGGGGTGAGACACATCTACAACCCCTAGGAGCGGGTGTATATATGTTCTCCGTGTTTAATTTCAACCCCTTTCGGGATTTGGAGGGTAGCTCCCCTTAGGGGTTGGGGTGAATTCTCATTACATAAAAATATCGCAAAAGCAATCGAATTTGGAGTCTATTCCAGGGTTATGGATGTCACTGACTTTGATATGGCATTCAATTGGCCGTTTAATTCCCCGGGGCGGGAATGAACGGGATGGAATTTCTGAAAAATGTTAAATCGTCGATATTAGCGTGGAATAAATAAATGCTAGGGCAATTGGCGTTGATAGTATTTCTATCGATGTTGTTTGTAAAATTTCATACGATAATAAGACAACCGATATTTAATTCTGATAAATATTTTAAGCTGGCAAAGAAATTGGTAGTATTTTTACCGATTTTATTTAAGTTTAATTGTATCCCCTTACAGCATGGGAAAGGAGCACCCTTAGGGTGAGGGTGGACTGCGTTAGAAGGAAATAACGCGAATACAACCGAGATTGGAGTCAAAACCAGGGTTATCGATGTCGCTGAGTTTAATTATGATATTTAATTGATCATTTAACCCTCAGGAGCGGGGATAGTTCAGCGGTGGAAATTTTGAAACAAGAAATCACAGTGGTTACTAACGCACAATAAATATTTACAAGGGTTAATTAGATTGATAGTACTTCGAACGATGTTGTGTGTGTAAAATTTCCACCTTTATCGGCAGAAGAGGGGAACACGCTTAGGGGTGGTGGTGGAAATATTCAAACGTGATAAAACAGCCGATATTTGAGTCGGATAAATATTTTTAGGGGTAAAAGAGATTGATAAAGTTTGTAGAAATGTTATCTGAGTATAATATCAACCCCTTACAGCATAGTAAAGGAGCACCCTTAGGGATAGGGGAGGGATCCTTTACAAGAAAATTACACGAATTAACCCAAGTTTGGAGCCAAAACCAAGGTTATATATGCCACTGAGTTTAATAATAACAACATTCAACTTAGAATTTAACCCCCAGGGGCGGGGGTGGACGATGTGGTAATTTTGGAACCTGCAACCACGGCAGATATTTGCGTTGAATAAATATTTTTCATGGTTAATTATAGTGATTGTATTTTTAATCATTAATTATTTAACTGCATTTTTATGAGTTATCTTTTTCTTTGTTCTGGAGCTGTTTCTTGAGCTTCAATAAATACACTGCGAATGGTATTAGTGCGAAAGCAACCAGTAGCGATTCTTAGTGATTAGTTGTGTTGTTTACATATTTTTAGTTAGCACTGGCACCTTACCTTTTATATAGCCATTGATGGAAACAACCGATCACTTTCGAGTTTATTAAAATACATTATCTTTACATATTGCAAACTCACATATTTCATTACACTTAATTTCCATAATTTTCTTTCTTAGAAAGAAAATCCAATCTACTGACAATTTTAAGTACTTCAAGGAACAAAAATAATTGATTGATTTATAAACAATATTACATTACATTAAAAATTTCGGTATATACTGTCCCGAAAATCTCAACCAAATTTCCTTTAATAAAATTGTCATATTCATTAAATAGGATTTCCTTTAAAGTGTTGCTTTTCAAAGATGCAAAACTTCAACATCTTTTTCCTATCTTATATGTGCAAAAATGTTTAAGAATTTCAGCATGTACTGTCCCGGCTTTCTTAACCTCATTTCCTTTCAAACATTTTCCATATTCAGAACGTTATATAAAAATATATATTTTCACTATGAGACAACTATTAATAAATAAACATCAGTCAATTTTAAGTCGGAAAAAAAGAAAATTAACAACGTTTCATCGCTGAATTTACGACCTTATCAGGTTCAAGTTTTAAAAATATTTTGATGGACAGGTCTTTCTATGCAGACTGCCGTTTAAAAATATTTCGAAAACGGCAGTCTGCATAGAAAGACCCGTCCATCAAAATATTTTTAAAACTTGAACCTGATGATGCCGCAAATTAAGTGATGGAACGTCGTTAATTTCCATTTTTTTTCTGACAAAATTGTTTGATGTTTAATTATTTTTAATAATGAAAATGTAGCCAAATATTGACAAAATAAGTGATAAAATACAAATTTTTGTTATTAATTTTCAATCAGACGTAACTTTTTTATATTTTTTATTTTACATATTCCTTAAATGAGATTTTTTAAAAAATATTGGTAGTAAGAAGGAAAACGTACTAATTAAACTTACTGTTAAAAAATATTTCGGCAATGGCAGTCACCATAGAAAGACCTTTCCATCAAATTATTTTTAAAACTTGAACCTGATGACGTAAAAATTGACTGATGTTTATTTATTTATAATAATAAAAAATGTAGCCAAATACAGACAAAATAAGTGATAATGTACACGTTTATATTTTATTAATTTTCAATTAGACGTAATTTTTTTCATTTTATTTGTTTATTTTCCCTATTCCTTAAATGAGATTTTTTTAAAATATTTCTTCTCAGGAATCAAAACGTACTGTTTAAACGTAGTTTAAAAATATTTCGGCAACGGCAACGGCATAAAAATATTTCTAAAATATGAACCTGATGACGTAAAATTGGCAGATGTTTATTTACTTATAATAATAAAAAATGTAGCCAAATACAGACAAAATAAGTGATCATGTGCACGTTTATATTTTTGTTATTAATTTCAAAAGGGACGTAATTGTTTTCATTTTATTTATTTATTTTCCATATTCCTTAAATGAGATTTTTTAAAATATTTCTTCTCAGGAAGCAAAACAGTTTAAAAATATTTCGGTAACGGCAGTTAGCAAAATATTTATAACTCATGAACCTGATGCAAATTAAGTGATGAAACGTTGTTAATTTTTTCTTCATTGGCAGATGTTTCTTTATTTATAATAATAAAAAATGTATTGTTATTAATTTTCAATTAGAGGTAAATTTTTTCATTCAGTTTATTTATTTTCCATATTCCTTAAATGAGATTTCTTTGAAAATATTGCTTTTCAGTAATGAAAACTTCAACATTAATTTCCAATCTGCCATGTGTATTTTTTAAAACGTTTTGGTTGCTATTCATCGACAAATAGGCACTGAAAATTGTTGGTGAATTGAGTGTCCTAATCGCCACACGGCCTCTATGGACCTTTTTCCTTGAAAAAAATACCAGAACGATGTCCCACTTTCGGTTTTTCAAGCGAGTTGGAATCGTCTGGCCGAGATTTTCCAGAATTGTGTGACAATAGGAATTCTGAAAGGAGCAAATACCAGCCTCAATAGATTGATCAATTTGTGATCGTTTTGAATGAAAGTGATCTGTTAATTGACGCCGGATGCCAAGCAAGATTTGAGCCGCGGCTGCAACTGTGCGGTCGTTAAAATGGAAGGGTCCCCTTTATGAGGCCCGAATGAATGAAGCGCATTCATGTTTGTATTAAAACGCAGACACATATGGCGGGTAATACGATAAGAGAAGGAAATATGCTTGAATGTAATGAGGGAACAGATTTTTTTCCCCCCTGGCGTAGCTCTCCGCGCGTATTACACTGTAAAGCTAATTCTAAGACAAACAGCTTCGTTGTTCGTGGCTCCGTAAGTATCTGCACAATATAAATAAAATCACAGATCCGCCTTAGCCGCTGCTACTGGAGCGTCCAGTCGTTTCCTCCGATGTCAAATCTGTATTCACCTGACGACTAGAGTCTTCGCAAGGGCATCTCTTCTTGTACTATGCGAATCAGTAGTTTTCATGCGAACAATTAATCCTCCTAAGGGTACTTCGAAAAGCGATTTCATTACGAGAACTGATTTTACGGCTCTTTGAAATCTAAACTTCCCAGCTTACGAGACGTTTCAGGCAAATCTTTGGAATATTCAGATCCTTCTAGCAACTACTCTCGGTAAATTCAATTAGCAGATGAATTTCCCTTTTTTATAAAATTTAGTGGTTCCTTGATTCTACAATAACTTTGAAATGCTAGTCTTCCGATGATGTTTAAGCAGTGCTAAGCAGTCGTCTTCCGCCTAACTCAAAGTTGTTTTAATCAAATTTGACTCGATTCATAAGTTTTTATCATATAATGATTGTAGCACATTTCTCCTTTCTCCGAAATATACATATTTATAAATCACAATATAAGAATTACCTCTCATAAGGTATTGCGTTTCTCTAAATCCCCTAATGTACAGCTAATATTGTTGACTGTATTACTTCACGGAGGATTTTTTTACGTCTTTTACGGGACGAAGAACTTAAGGCTCTTAACGCACTGGGAGAATTATGGACAATTTTTAAGCTACTAACAGTAATTTTTATATTTGTTATCGAATGTATTTAAGCTTCTCTAAGGCACAGGTGGAGGTTGTGACGAAATAATATTCCCTTGGCATACATTCTTTAATTATTCAGTAATAGTATATTTAAGTACTTCAACGGGTCTAGATTATTAAATACCAGAGCAACGCCGGGCACGGATCTAGAATATAATAAAATACCGCTTTAAGTTACTTATCTGGATCTATTATATAAAATAATCTTTGAGCACCACAAAATAAATAGAATTATTGTTGGATAAAAGTTCTCGGTTTTAACAAGAGTTTAATAAAATAAAATGCGACGTTTCGACGATTAAAAGCTCTGTCATCACCTTCTAGGCGAAGATCTTTTTATCCAACAATTACACGGGGAAAGTTTTCAATCTTAGAATTATTATTATTGGCAATCCAGAATATTTAAAAAATTAAAGCTATATTGTGTTAACATTCCAAAGTATAATTATTAGTAAAATCATTTTCCAATTAGCTTAGTAAATATTTCGTAAGATCACTTGCGAATACACCAAGAGTGTTTCTTTATTCCTTAATGTTATCAGGAAGAGTGTGAAAATATGATATTCCGATAAATTTCACCCCTTCAGTGGGTAAGATGTGAATTTTTTAGATCGCGATCGCAACTATGTGATGTTAATATCTTTTATGAAAAAACAGCAGAAAGCATCCAATTAAGGCTAGTTTGATATAAATTTACAGTATTTCCCAAAACAAACTGAAACTACAGACACCGGTTTCAGAAAATCTAAATAAATTTATGTCGACTGATTCTGACGACGGTGATGACAATAATCACGGAAACAATGTTTAGACAAAATATGAGTCATTTAATAAATTTTTATCATCTAATGATGCACTCACTTTATCTCCATATGTTAGCCTCAATATATACATTTATTAATTATATTTAATTTTTATTCCAGAATGCAGTAGATACAACTAACGTCTGATAATTCATAAATTGTTAATACACATTTTAAAGTAACTTCCTGATAACATTAAAGAATTAAGAAACACTTCAAATGCATAAATAGAGAGTTTCCCCCCATCCACTCTGTAAATGATATTTTTTAAAAAATTATTGTGTTCATACATTTGCGTGAAATCTTAATTGAACTGAATTGTCAGTATGAATTATTCGTAACCTTAGTTATTTAAATAGTTTATTGTGAAAAGAATTTTAATTACATTTATTTTATACTGTAAATTTAATTATATTTTTAATATCCTGATAAAAATATTAACACGTTATTTTATTATACATGTGAAATCTCAAAGTTAAATAATTAAATTTAGTTTCAAAACATTGTAAAATATTCGACTCAGTCCACACCGTTGCCGAATTTATTGTCAAGACCACCAGCGGATAATCGACTTATTCTTTAAGAGTTGTATATATAATATATACTTAAAGGTAATACACCATTTTTGCTGAGCTTTAAAGTTGTTATTGAGGAGAGAATTGAATGAAATAAGAATATGGTTCTAGTTATTGATATGTCATGGTCCAGGAACAACTCCCTTATATACACTACTTCACTCACGCTCGTCTGCGAGAGAGAAACAAATCGGCTACGCAACAAGAGTTACGAATCGGAAGACAATACTAAAAACAAATGTCCGTCCTCTAACCCCCCGATCACCTTAAAATTCTGTAAAATATACTGACGACGTTGTTGATTGAGAGAATTGAAACGCAGGTATGATAATTCATTGACTTCCCTTCAGACAGTTTTGAGATTATCTCAGACAAACGGACCCGAAAACAGACACGTGTGCACTTTATTAATTCGCCATAGATAAACTTATTTGCATAATGAAGTGGTAGTTCATTTTTATTAAAAATATGTGTGACGTATATCAGCTTTAGTTGTTTGAACGTTATTCTCTTCCAAATATGACGCATTTTCTATGATATACGTAAATATAGAATGGGTACTTCAGAAATGGTCCAAATAATTGAAAGTAATTTATAAAAAAAATATACTAACTTGAGTGATTATTTATTTATATTATAAAAATACACGTATTTTAATCTTTGTTTTGGAACCCATCTCGTTTAATCCACGATTTATCAAATACATTGTTGTTATTTTACAATCATCTGAGTCATGTCCGTATATTTATTTATATTAAAACGCATCATTATTACGATCGAAATTTAATTTTATTTCTTATCTTAATAGAATGCTACAAATTGTCGCAGAATGCAGAGTGAAGACGAAAATACAACAGAACCACGAGGCAACCATGATCCCTATATGCTTCAGCTAACGTTTAATCACAGTCTTAGGATACTTTCAAACCGTGCAGTTAGCAGTTTAAAGATATTCTAAATTACCGAGAGTATTTTTTAGTCTTAAAAGAACCGAGAAACATTTAGAGTATCTGATGGTATCGGGATTATTTTTCACTCTCTTAAGGAATTGTGAATGCTACTGACTCCCTTAACCGGGAGAAGTTTTTACTATATTAGTGAACGGAAACTCTTTTAACGAAATGGAATGTAAGTACGTGGTTTTTTTCTTAACCAACCGGAAATGTTTTTCACTCTCTTACGGAACCGACAGTAAATTTGACTCTCTTAACGAATGTCAAATAATTTTGATTCTTTTAAGGAACCGGAAACATTTTTTTATCCTCAATGTTACCGAGATATTTTAAATTCTTGAGTTACAAGAAGAAATTTTGACTGGCTTCGGGCACCGGCACCTAATGTAGACCGAGTATTTTTGACTGTTATAGTTTACGGAGGAAATTTTAAGTCTGTTAGGCTACCAAGAATATTTTATACTCTCTCAACACACCCCGAGTATATCAGACGCTCTGAAGGTACTGAGTGTATCGGAAATATTTATCTTTCTCCAGAGACACAGGTGGGGTTTCTCATGAAATTAACATTCATTTAGCATAAATGGTTAATTCAGTTCTTGTGAAAGGGTTTAAAGTAGAATTAAATACTCTATTGGGATTGTATAAATAAAAATACATGGGAAACGTTGAGCGCGGAGATAGTAAACAAAAACGTAACGTATTAAGTTCTTTTACCTGCATCTGATTGATAAAATTGCCTTTTTAACACCATGAAATCAATACAATTCTTACTATTCTCAATAAGTATAACTAGCATTGTATTAACATTCCAAAGCACATATAGTAATACAATAATAATATCGATAAACTTAATTTCAATTTGCTGATTAAAAATTTTGAACTATCAATATGGAATATACTAAGAGCGTTTCATTCTTGTTTAATGTTATAGTGAAGTGTACGACATTCCGATATATTTCACCCCTTCAGGGAGTTGTGTATATTTCAGAGTTCGATTGCAACTCTGTGTTGTTAATTTCCGTTATGAAACACCACAGAAAGCATCCAATTTAGGCTATTTTCATATAAATTTACCGTATTTCCAAAAGAAACTGTAACCACAGAGACAGGTTTCAGGAAATCAAAATAAATCTTTTTTGACTGATTCTAACGACAGTGCTGATGGTAATCGCAGTAGAGTTGGTTTAACAAAATTTGATTCGTTTCATAATTTTTTTTATTATTTAATGATTTTCGCATTTTTGATTCATATTTTAGACTGCGTATAAACATTTATTGTTTAAAAATATAATTTTAATCCAGAATACAGTATTTATATTGATAAATTGTTGATATAAATTTTAAAATAACTTCATGACAACATTAAAGAATAAAGAAACACACGTGAGTATTCAAAAATTCTAGTCGACCACTGCTACTCTGTGAATGAGTTTTAAGAAATCAATTGTGTTCACAGACATGCTTGGCATCTTAATACAATGGTGTAAATAGTTATTAAAATAATTTAGTGTGAAAATAATAATAATTATATTAGTTTTATGCTGTTACAAATTAATTTTTGCCATTAGATCCCGATTAAAATTTGAACACGTTGTTTTATTATACAGGTGTAATGTGTATATTAAATTAATGATTATAGTTACAAAACAATGTCAAATGAATTACTCTTTCCTTGGAGATTTCATTTCATTCCGATCTACGGATAATGGACCAATTCATAACATAAATCATTTATTTTCATAATGAAATGGAAGTTCATTTTTATTAAAAATATGTGTATTATAGGAATGCTTTAATTTTTTGAACGTTATCCACTTCCAAATATGACGCTTTTTCTATGATATACGTAAATAAAGAATGCGTTGTTCCGTAATGGTCCCAATAATTGAAAGGAATTTATAAATACGGCCTTGAGGGATAAGATAATTTTTATCCACAAAAAATACACCAAAATTTATCCTTGTTTTGGACCCAATTTCGTTTAAGTATCATTAATATGATTGTAATTTAATTGAATTACATATCCTAAATATGCTGCAAAATCTTACAGAGTGAAGACGAAACTACAGCAGAACCACGAGGTAACCGTGGTCCTAATATTCATCAGGAAACGTTTAATCAATATCTTAGGACTTCACAGACATTCTGAATTACAGCGAATATTTTTCAGTCTTAAAGGACCGCGAATATTATTGAAACATTTTCAGAGAAGAAACAGTCTTGTCTTAGAGTACTGGGATTATTACCAGCCTCTTAAGTTATTGTGTGTGTCTGTGACTCCGCCGGGATTAGTTTTTACTCTATTAGTGAACGAAGGCTCTTCTAGCGCAAAGGAAATATTTTTGTCTTTTTTACATATGCGCTTCTTTTTTTGTTTAACCTACTAGGAATATTTTTCACTCTCTTAAGGACCCGACAGTAATTTTCTTAAGGTATGGAAAAAGAATTGGATTTTTTCAATGTATCGGAAGAATTTTTTTTATTCTGAATGTTACCGAGACTATTTCTATCGTTATTAATTTACACGAAGAAATTTCGTCTGGCTTCGGGAACCGGGAGTAGAATTAACTCTCTTAATGTAGGGCGAGTATTGTTGACTATATTAGTTCACGGAGGAAATTTTAAGCCTGTTAACTTACCAAGAATATTTATACTCTTTAATCACACCTGGAGTATTTTAGACGCTCTGAAGTTATTTTTTTACGTTTATGGTTGTTTTCTTAAACTATCGGTAATGTTTTTCACTCTCTTAAGGAACCGAAAATAATTTTGACTCTCTTAACGTATGTCAAATGATTTCGATTATTTTAACGGATTCGGGCTATTTTTTTTTTACATTCTTAAGCGAAATATTGAATATTTGATTCGCTTGGGGCATCGGGAATAGATTTAACTCCTTTAATATATACACTGACTGTATTAGTTGACTGGGATTTTTTAACGTCTGTTAGGTTACCAAGAATATTTATAGTCTATCAACGCGCCGGGAGTATTTTAGATACTCTTAAGGTAATAAGAGAATTTTTATGTCGGAACAATTTAACTTTTTCTAAAGGCACATGTTTGGATCTGATGACATTATTATTCATTCATCATCATAAATGGTTTACTCAAATCTTGTGTAATAGAATAATGTAGAGTTTATCATGTATATAAATAAATATCTGGCCAACGCCGGGCACCAAGCGTGTGTATAAAAATATACCGTTCAAGTTTCTTACCTGAATCAGATTAATAATTTTTTTAAGCAACATAGAATCAAAATAATTATCATTACTTTCTCCCTAAAATATATCAATAATGATGTTTACGAATATTTTAAACTAACTATTTAAATCATTGTATTGACATTCCAATAATATGTATGACTATTATTACTTTCCAAAACCTCATTTATAGTGGCTGAGTAGATATTTTGAAAGATCACTTCGGAATGCTCCTGGAGTGTTTCTTTATTATTTAATGTTATCACGATGTGTGTTAAAAGATTTTAATCCGGTATATATTATATATATATAAAGTTCCAGTATTTCCCAAAACAAACTCAAACTTCAGAAACCGGTTTCAGCAAATCGAAATAATTTTTTTGTTGTCTGTTATGATTAAAATCGCGGTACCGTTGTTTTCACCAAATTTGACTCGATTCATAAATTTTTATCATTTAATGATTCTAGCACTTTGTCCGAAATATATATATATATATATGTATGTATAAATATATATATATTTATTTATTTATAAATAATAATATAATATTTACCTCTTTAAGGCATTGAGTGTTTCTGTAAATCCATAATGTACAGCGTATATTTTTGACTGTTTTAGTTCACGGAATATTTTGTTACGTCTGTTATGGTACGAAGAGCTTTTTCCCTCTGTTAACGGACCAGGAGTATAATGGATGGTTTTAAAGTACTAAGAGTAATTTTTATATTTGTTATCGGAATTATTTAAACTTCTCTAAGGCACAGGTGGAGGTAATATTCCCTTGGCATACATTGTTAATTCAATTATTCAGTAATAGTATAATTAAGTATTTCAACGGGCTTATATAATTAAATATCTGGGCAACGCCGGGCTTGGAGCTAGGGTATATAATAATAAGGTTTTAAGTTACTTATCTGGATCTATTATATAAAATAATCTTTGAACACCACAAAATCAATATAATTATCATTGGATAAAAGTTCTCGGTTTTAACACGCGACGTTTCGACGCCTAAAAGCTCTGTCGTCATCTTCTAGGCGAAGAACTTTTTATCCAACAATTAAACAGGGAAAGTTTCCAATCTTAGAATTTTTTATTATTGGCAATCCACAATGTTTAAAAAATTAAAGTTACTTATACGACACCTTAAATATTTACACCATTGTTTTAACATTCCAAAGTATAATTATTAGTAAAATCATTTTCCAATTAGCTTAGCTAATATTTCGTAAGATCACTTGCGAATACACCAAGAGTGTTTCATTATTCCTTAATGTTATCAGGAAGTGTGTGATAGTATGATATTCCGATATAT
This sequence comes from Zhengitettix transpicula, assembly GCA_037074705.1. Taxonomy (NCBI): domain Eukaryota; kingdom Metazoa; phylum Arthropoda; class Insecta; order Orthoptera; family Tetrigidae; genus Zhengitettix; species Zhengitettix transpicula. The sequence goes on along the minus strand of CM073595.1, from coordinate 74,937,269 downwards.
TTCACCCCTTCAGTGGGTAAGTTGTGAATTATTAGAGCGCGATCACAACTCTGTGATGTTAATATATTTTATGAAATAACAGCAGAAAGCATCCAATTAAGGCTAGTTTGATATAAAGTTATTGTATTTCCCAAAACAGATACCGGTTTCAGAATATCTAAATAAATTTTTGTCGACTGATTCTGACGACGGTGATGACGATAATCGCGGTAACAATGATTTGACAAAATATGACTCATTTAATAAATTTATATCATCTAATGATGCACTCACTTTATCTCAATATGTTAGCCTCAATATATACATTTATTAATTTAATTTAATTTTTATTCAAGAATACAGTAGCTACAACTAACGACTGATAATTACTAAATTGTTAATATAAATTTTAAAGTAACTTCCTGATAACATTAAAGAATTAAGAAACACTCCAATCGCATAAATAGAGAGTTTTTAAACTTACTACTCAACCACTCCATCCACACTGTAAATGATTTTTTTTTTAAATTTTTGTGTTCATACGTTCGTATGGAATCTTAATTGGTCTCAATAGTCAGTATGAATTATTCGTAACCTTAATTATTTAAATAGTTTATAGTGAAAATAATATTAATTACATTGATTTTATACTGTAAAATTAATTATATTTTTTATATCCAGATACAAAATATTAACACTTTATTTTATTATACATGTGAAATCTCTAAGTTATATAATTAAATTTAGTTTCAAATCATTGTAAAGTATTCGACTCTATTCTACACCGTTGCAGAATTTATTGTCGAGACCAGCGGATAATGGACTTATTCTTTAAGAGTTGTATATATAATATAAACTTAACAGGTAATACACCATTTTTTCTGAGCTTTTAAGTTTTTATTGAGGAGGAATTGGAATGGTGGTATTCTTCTGCAAAATATTGAGAATGAATGAAATAAGAATATGGTTCTAGTTATAGATATGTCATGGTCCAGGAACAACTCCCTTATATACACTACTTCACTCACGCTCGTCTGCGAGAGAGAAACAAATCGGCTACGCAACAAGAGTTACGAATCGGAAGGCAATACTAAACACAAATATCTTTTCTCTAACTCCCCGAACATCTTGAAATTCTGTAAAATATACTGACGACGTTGTAGATTCAGACAATTGAAACGTAGGTATGATAATTCATTTAATTCTCTTAAGACGTTTTTGGGATTATTCCGGTCAAACGGACCGGAAAACAGACACATGTTAATTTAATTAATACATTATAGATACACAGATTTGCATAGTAGAATGGTAGTTCATTTTTATTAAAAATATGTGTGGCTTAAGGTATTTGAAATGTTATTCTCTTTCGAATATGACCCATTGTATATTATATACGTGAAATATAGAATGCGTAGTTCGCAGTTAAAGAAAGTTATTTATAAATAAATTTACAGTCTGATGTCATTATAATCTGTTTGTTAACAAAAAATAATAAACCAAATATTTATCTTTCTTTTGGAACATATCTCGTTTAACGTATGATGTAGGAAATAACGTGTTGTTAATTTACAATCGTCTGACTCAATGTAGTATTTTTAATCATATTATAGCGTATGATAATAATTATCGTAATTTAATTCAAATAATATCTGAGAAGAATGCCAGAAAATCTCGCAGAATGCAGAGTGAAGACGAAATTATAGCTGAATCACGACGAAACCATGGTTCTTAATTTATCAGGAAATGTTTAATCAAAGTCTTTGGATACTTTAAACCTATGGAGACATTTAACGACATTCTCAATTACAGCGAGTAGTTTTTAGTCTCAGAGGAACGCGAATATTATTGAAACATTTTCAGAGAAGAAACAGTGTTTTCTTACGGTACGGGGATTATTTCCAGTCCCTTAAGGAATTGTGTTTGTTTGTGACTCCGCCGGGAGTAGTTTTTATTCTATTAGTGAACGGAGACTCTTTTAATGTAATTTAAGTATTTTTGTCTTTTTAACGTGACTTTATTTTTCTTAACCTACCGGGGATGTTCTTCACTAAGATTCTGATATGACTAACAGTTTTGGCACTCTTAACGTATACAAAATAATTTCGATTATTTTATGGTATCGTCAGTATTTGTTTTTATTGTCAATGTTACCAAGATTTTTTCTAATGTTCTTAAATTACACGAAGAAATTTTGTCTGGCATGGGGCACGGGGAGTAGAAATAAGTCTCTTATTGTAGAGCAAGTATTTTTTACTTTTTTATAGAAAATTTGTCAGTTAGGGTACCAAGAATATTTTTACTCTCTCAACGCACCGGGAGTATTTTAGACACTCGTCACGAAATAGGAGTATTTTGATATCGAAAGTATTTATCCTTCTGGAAAGGTTGGTGTTCTGAGGAAATTAATATTCCTTCATCATAAATATTTGGGTAATAGTTTCATGTAGAATGAAATATTTCATCGGACTTTTATAAACAAATAGATGGGGAACGCCGGATTACCAGCTAGTAATCGCGGTAACTTTGTTATACAAAATTTTACGAGGTACACAAAATATTTATAGTATGATGATAGAACTTTTTCTCCTTTCTCTGTAATATATATCTTTGCAATTAAAAATTCAATTTTTCTTCATGCTTGAAATATTTATCATGAAGGAATAACAATAAATTGTCAATATAAATTTTTTTACAAACTTCCTGATGACACTAAAGAATTAAAGACTCCAATCGCATTAAAAAGACAGTTTTCAAAATTTGCACTCAACCACTCCTTCCACTCTGTAAATGAATTTTTGGAAAATATTTGTGTTCATATTTACATTTGGAATCTTAATAAATCGATGTAAATAGTCGGTATGATTTATTCCCTACCTTAATTATTAAAATATTTTAGAGTGAAAAGAGAGAAAATAGTAATACTGATTTTATGCTGTTTAATTTAATTGTATTTAATAAATCCAGATAAAAATCTTAACATTTTAATTTATTACACATGTGGAATATTTAAATTAATCTATTAATCACAGTTTCCAAACAATGTAAAATGTATGACTCTTTCCACACTACTAGAGAGTTGATTCTCGAGACGACCGACGGATAATGGACGAATTTTTCAACAGTTGTATATATAATATACACTCAACTGATAAAAATATATAAAATGTATAGCATTTAAAGGGTTTTCTGGAAGTATTTGAATGTGGTATTCAGCTGAAAATTGTTGAGAAATTGAATTCTCTTCAGCCGTTTTCCAGATTATTCCATACAGACGGACCAGAAAACAGACACGTCTGCATTTAATTTATAATAATAATATATTGAAGCTCACACATGCCGTGCATTACATTACAACCTTTGCTTGCTGTAAGCTACGATAGATTTCTGTCTATTCCTACATTTTACAATATGATATCTCTTACAGGCTTCTAAACACAACTCACACACACACTCGTCTTTTGGTTCATGAAATACTTTGTTTAAGCACACTTTATGGTGAAAGCCATGGATCGCTAGTCTCGTCTTCATGTGGCGTAGTTCATGGTTGGCTTCCATCCATGTCCTGTCCTGCATAGCAGATTTTGCATAGATGTCCTCCTGTATGTTCCTTTTCCTCTCATACAGATCCTGTAAAAGCTGTCAGAAGCTGGAACCAGCTGGTAGTATGAGCTCGCATCTTATATCCTCTATTAGGAAGCTCGTACACTAGCCTCGATCTTGAAATCTGCGGAACTCCTAAAATTCTTTTCAGGTATCTGGCCTTTACCCGCTCCAGTTCTTCCAGTTATCTGTACGTGAGGTATTCTCCTACTAATTCTAGGCCATTTAATTAATACGTTATAGATAAAAATATTTTTTCATAATAGAATGGAAGTTGTTTATATGAAACATATGTTAAATAAACATATGCTTTACTTAATTGAACTTTCTAATTGTGGCTCATTTTAAACTATGTACGTAAATAAAGAATACGTAGTTCCGTAATGGTTCCAGTAATTTATCTATATAATAAAAAAGGATGTATATTTGTATGTATGTATTTACGTTGTTCTTTATACAAATTTTATCGCGTGGACCGAATTCAACAAAAATTGGTATACGTATTCTGCCAAAATCGAGAACCGGTACTGTGGGGGTGACAAACCACTAGCATAAATGTGAAAAGAATTATAATTTTAAAAAGTGATCATTAAGTGATAAATTACTGCGCGCCAATATATCATGACATCACGCGACAGAGAGAGACGTTACTACGCGACGAACAAAGGAAATACTTCCGTAATGAAATGAAGCAGAAATATTTTCATTGAATAAAAGTATAATTCTATCCAGTAATACTCCATCGAGTGATAATAAAAAACAATACAAAATACTTTACAATCGTTGCGGAAAATGTTAGTTAATTTAGTGAGTGCAATATGGCCACCATTTCTTTACATTTGGAATGTAGCTATCAATTTGATCACTTCAATCCTTCGTAATGTGCGAATACTGATGGACAATTATATCCTGCAATACTCAAGAAGTACTGTCTGAAGACTTACTGACAATTATTTGTTCGCGGAGAATTATATTTCTAAAGAATAACGATGGTATGTTTGTTGCTATTATGCAATTAAATTCTATGTATCTTATAGCTATTAAATTAATGCAGTATATTTATGTATTGGTAAAGAAATTCGGAGGTATGTTTGTTGAGATTGATGCAATATAATTCAATGTATTTTACAACTGTTAAATTAATGCAGTATCGGTCGAAAGTACGTACTGATCTAGGAACAGTCAGATTTAGGTTAAATCACTTCTTGACTAAAGATTAATATAGAATTAAATATATTTTCGGGATTATATAAATAAGTACACGGGCAACGCTGGGCACCATGCTAGTAAATAAATATACGGCATTGAATCATTAGATTATATTTATTAACAAAAAAGAAATACACCAAATATTTATGCTTGATTTGGAACCCAACTCGTTTAACCTATGATACAGCAAATAACTTTTCGTTAATTTATAGTCTTCTTTCTGAAGGCCGTATATGTATTAATATTATATCATTATTATGTCCGCAATGAAATTTAATTTTTTTAACTGAATAAAACGCTATAAAATCTCGTGGAAAGCGGAGGGAAGACGAAACAAGAGCAGAACCACGAGGAAATCATGGTTCTTATATTTGTCAAGTAACGTTTAATCAACGTCTTAAGATGCTTTAAAGACATTCTTAATTACATCGAGTATTGTTGAGTCTTAAAGGACCGCGAATATTATTCAAACATTTTCATTGAAGTGGTAGTATTTTCTGATGGCACTGGGATTATTTCTAGTCTCTTAAGGTAGTGTGTGTGTGTCTGTGAATCTGCCGGAAGTAGTTTTAACTCTTTTAACGAAATTTAAGGGTTTTTATATTTTTAAAGTGTCTTTTTTTTAAACGTAACCTACCGGGGATGTTCATTTTTGTCCCTCTTAACGTAGGGAAAATAGTTTCGATTCTTTTAAAGTTTCTGGAGTATTTTTTTATGCTCAATGTTACCGAGACTGTTCTATGAAGAAATGTTGAGTGGCGTCGGGCACCGGGAGTACAATTAACTCTCTTTATGTAGGCCTGTATAAGTATGTGTTAGGGTACCAATAATTTTTTCACAGTCTCAACGCACCGGGAGTATTTTGCACCCTCATAGTGTACTAAAAGTATTTTTATATCGGAAGTATTAATCCGTTTTTAAAGGCATATGACAGGTTCTGATGAAATTAACATTCCTTCATCTTAAACGGTTAATTGAACTCTTGAGTTATAGATTAATGTAGAATTAAATACTTAATCGGGAATGTATAAATAAATACATGGGCAACACCGTTCTCCCAGCTAGTATACAAAAATTTAACGTTTTTAAATTTTTTATCTGGATTAAATTAATATATTTTTCAGCGCTATGAGATAAAAATAATTTTTATAATTTTCACTCCCAAATATTACAAGAATTCAGGCTACGAATAGTTTATACTAAAAATTTACACCGTTATATGAAGATTTTAAGTGTATATATGACTACAATTACTTTCCAAATCCTCATTTACCCTGGCCGAAACATCACTTCCGAATACACCTGGAGTGTTTCTTCATTGTATAATGCTATCACGACGTGTGTTAAAAGATATGATTCCCGTATATTCGTATGGTACGCCGTTTCATCGAGAAATTGAAGTGTTATCGATGTTTGATCGCAACGCAGTGACGTTAATTTATTTTTATGAAAAAACTGCAAATTTAGTTTGATATAAAGTTTTTCCCAAAACCAACGGAAAGTTCAGAGACCTGTTTGAGCAAATCGAAATAAATTTTTGTTCACTGATTATGACTACTGTGTTGATGATAATAACAGTAACGTTGTTTTCACAAATTCTGACCCGGTTCACAATTTTTTACGATGTAATGGTTCTAGAATTTTTCTCCTTTTTCTTAATATATATATTTATAATTAAAAATTTAATTATTCTTGAAGAATGTAATATTTATAAGACAGGATTATTAATTGAGAAGTTGTTAATATATTTTTTAACACACATCCTGATAACATTACAGAATTAAGAAACAATCCAGTTTCAATAATAAGTCAGCATAAAATATTTCTACTCAACTTCTCCTAATCTGTAAATGAGTTTTTGGAAAATAATTGTGTTCATACACATGCTTGGAATTTTTAATACAGACGGACCGGAAGACAGAATTGCATAGTGGAATGGAAGTTCTTTTATATTAAAAGTATGTGAAACAAACATAGTTGTTTACACTTTCTAATTATGGCGCATTTTGAATTATGTACGTAAATAAAGAATGTGTAGTTTCGTAATGGTTCCAGTAATTGAAAGTAATTTAAATAATTTCCCTGAGTCATTATATTATGTTTTATTAACAAAAAATAAATACACCAAATTTTTATCCCTGATTTGGAACCCATCTCGATTAACCTATGATTTAGCAAATAACTTGTTGTTTACAATCTTCCGACTCAGGCAGGGCCGTATATTTATTTATATTATATTGTATTATTATTTTGTTCGCAAATTAATTTAATTTCTTATCTGAATATATAGAATATATAAAATCTCGCGGAAAGCAGAGTGAAGACGAAACTACAGCGGAACCACGAGACAACCGTGGTCCTTACATTTATCAGGAAACGTTTAATCGGAGTCTCAGGAAACTTCAAACTTTGGAGGTAGCACTTTAAAGACATTCTACATCAAAACGAGTATTTTAGAGTCCTACAGCACCGCGAAAAGGTTTGTAACGTTTATAGTAGCGAGAGTATTTTTGTATCTCTGATGGTACTACGATTATTTTTGTCTGTCTGAGTATTGTGTGTTTCTCTAATTCCCTTAAGCGGTAGTAGTTTTTACTCTATTAGTGTACGGAGATTCTTTTAGACTCTCTTACCGGAATAAAAGTATTTTTGCCTTTTAAGTACGTGTTCTTTTTTATTATTATTGATTTATGGTCGCGTCAACCTGTTGGTTATTGGCGACCCTGTAAAAGTATTTACATAATTAAGTTACAGTAGGTTTGAAATTTCCAATTGTGAACATCGTTTCAAATAGCGGATGTCAGTTTTGCGTCGGAGACGAACTCCAGGAGGCTCTTGATCGCCGTGGTGTGTATGCAGAAGTCTTCCCCAGAGAACTCGGCTAAAGTCCTCCTGCGTATATCCTCATACTTTGTGCATTCAAATAGAATATGCTGGATGGTGAGGGCTTGACCACATACATCAAAGGTGGGCTGATCTGTTCTAGAAAAAATATATTCGTGTGTGAGTTGGGTGTGCAAAGTTCTAATTCTGCAGACTATTATTTGTTGTTTTCTTGAGATGTTGCTGAGGTGGCACAGATCTGCTGATGTTTGCAGGTTCTGATGGAAGAAGCCGTTATTTCCTCCTCTCCTCGTGTCCTGCCAGCTACCCTCCACTTTTCCTGTACATACATTTAGAATGTCCGAGGCTGTCCAGGTTGGGGCTTCATGTGCCGTGGCCGCCATTGCGTCCACCTCCTCGTTCCCTGCGATGCCCGCATGAGCTGGGATCCAGACAAGCTGCACGGTTTTCCCTTGCCAACTGCAGAGATGTAGCTTAGCTCTGATGGCGTTGATGGTGCCGTTCCTTATTTTAGGGTCTCGTAAGTGCTTTCATGATTGCAAAGAGTCTCTTAGGATCATAATTCTGTTGATTGAAGATTCCACGCAGTATTCAACTGCCATTGCTATGTCGAAGGTTTCCGCGGTGGTGCTAGAAGCTGAATTATGGATGGCTATTTTCCTGGTGACACAGGTTGTGCCTGCTTCTGTTTTTGAGGCATCTGTGTAAACCAATGTAGGGTTTCCATGCTTCGTTATAAGCGCATCGAGGTGAGCTGTAGCACTTGCCCTAAGGATCTTCTTTTGAATCAAGGTCAATGAGGTATCTGTTTGTAGGTCGATAAACTTCCATGGAGGGAGGTTAGATGTAGTATTGTGGTCTATGTTGGGGATGGTGAACTGGAGACTGCGAAATAGTTTGGCTGATGCATTATGAAAAGGAAGGGGACGTTTGAGGTTGTACACGTAGTTCAGGTTGGGTCAACTCGATTGTGCTCTCACATTCATGGAATTTGCCTGCAGGGACTTTATTGTGTACTTAATTGTGCTTATTCTTCTCCTTCATTTAGGAGTCTTACTACCGGTGTGGTTCTCATACACCCTGTAATTACTCTCAAGGCTTCATTCTGTATTAAATCTAGTTTCTTGAGAGAGGATTTGGGGGCGGAGCAATAAATATGGTCCCCGTAGTCCAGCTTTGATAAAATGATCTCGCGTTTGCACCCCAGTTGTGAGCTGCAAGTGCTTTCAGGATGAGGAATCGCTTTATTGCCTCAATTTGAAGGTTCCTGATATGTTCAATGAAGTTTAATCTAGAATCCCAGGTTAGACCCAGTATCCTGTCGTGTTTCACATAGTGTATGCTTACATTTTTAATCTTCAGGGGAAGTGGATTTAACTTCCTACTACGGCTAAACAGGATGGCTTTCACCTGGTCTGGATTGAAGTGGTATCCTATATTATTAGCCCAAGCATCTAGGTTACACAAGGACTGCTGAATGAGAGACGTAGAATGGTGCAGGTTGGCTCCCTTGATGGGGATGACTACATCATCTGCGAACATTTCTATCCTAACCGGTGTGGTAATCGCTGTTTTTCTATCGTTTACCGCAATGAGGAATAGTATGACACCTAAGCTTGAGCCTTGTGGGGTACCATTTTCAATTTAGATAGTGCCAGAAGTAGCATTATTAGTTTTAACTTGTATGCTCCTTTTCATTATTAGATTATTAATACATGAAAGCATGTGTCCGGATTGCCGGGAGTGTTTTTAACTCTCTTAATGAACGGACAATAATTTAGAATTCATTTTTGACATTCTTAACGTATGTCAAATAATTTTGATTCCGTTGAGGAATCGAGCGTATATTTTCTCTCTCAATTATACTCTTTTATACATTCATAAGCTTCATGAAGAAATTTTGAAGAGCATGCGACATCGGGAGTAGAATTTACTCTCTCAATGTACAGCATGTATTTTAGTCTGTATTACTTCACGGGGATTACTTTTTACGTCTCTTAAAGTACCAAGAATATTTTAAACTCTCTTAACGCACCGGGAGAATTTTTGGATGGTTTTAAGGTACTATCAGTATTTTAATATCGGAAGTATTTATCAGTCTCAAAAGGCACATGTGAAATTAACATTGCATTATCATAAATGCTTAATTCAATTCTCGTGTAATAGATTAATGTGAAATAACGTATTAATTTTATATCTGGATCTGATTAATAAAATTACTTATCAACAGTATGAAATAAATTCATATTATTTCTGATCTATATGATTTCAATAACTATATAATACATTATTCTATTAACATTCCAAAGTATATGTATTGGTACAATAATTTCCAAAATACTCATTTTCAGTGGTTGAGTTTAAAATATTGAACGATCGCTTTGGAATATACCCAGAGTGTTTCTTTATTCTTTAATGTTATCATAAAGCGTGCGACGACATTATATTCCGATATATTTCACCCATTTATTGGTTTGTTCTGAATTTTTCTGAGTGCGATCGCTACACTTTGATTTCAATTTCATCTGTGAAGAAAGATCAGAAAGAACCCAATGTATGCTACTTTACAGCATTTTCCAAAATAAATTGAATCTTCGGACACTTTTTCAGCAAATGTAAATAAATGTTTGTTGACTTATTCTGACGACGCTGATGATGAAATTCGCGGTAACGTTGTTTCGACATAGTTTGACCCGATTCATAATTAATTATCATCTAACTATTCTGGCACTTTTTCTCCATATTTTAACTTCAATATATATATTTATTAATTAAAAATTTGTATGAAGAGTTCTCGGGCTTCCAACCGGGTGTCGCCGTTGTTTCGCAACAACGTTTCGATGTCTCTCACCGCTATCTTACCCCGGGAAAACTCACGTTCTCAATTAAAAATTTAATATTTATTCTAGAATACAGAAATTATATTAAAGGGCTAATAATTTATGAATAGTTAATATAAACTTTAAACACACTTCCTGATAACATTAATGAAATTATGAAACACTCCAGTCGCATAAATATTCTTTATTTCACTTCCTCCTTCTGATTACAACGACAATTATTTTTGAAGGGTTAACCACATATAAAGGGGATAGAATCTTTTGTAAAACAAAAATGAAAACTTGAAATATTTAATAATATATATAAAAATTTTTAATATAATAAAAGAATTATTTACAAAATATATAGATAATGATTTATGTTGCTCCGGCCAGTGGGCATGGACCCATGTCAGGTTAAACGTGGTGGATGAAAAATTACGCAATAATTAAGAAAATAAAAAAAAATGTCGCGCCGTTAAAATTTAATCCCATGAAAAAGAAACCTTAATGGTCAAAATTTAATCCCCCCAAAAAATTTAGAATATAATTAAACCCCGAATACCACGCGACGTGAGAACAATTGGTTGGTTGTGGTCCTACTGTGCGTGTGACTGGCGTGCAGTGCTGCCTCTGTGCCTGTGAATATCTCGAAGCCGAGACCCTCGAGGTGATGACGGCTGGTTGGAGTCGCGCCTTCCAAAACTGTCTGGCTACGGCCAAACTCCACGCTGCTCTTGAGGTCTGCGGACGTATATCTGTTAATCCTCGCTCATTCCCAACATCAGAGCTCTCCGACCATTAACTTTGTTCAGAGAGATATTTTACCCTCTTTTGCCTTAAGATGTTTATCCCGCAGCGTCTCTTTCTGTACTCCCCAACTTCGTGTTCACTTAGCGGGGTGATTTTATTTTTTTCCCCGCCGCACGCACAACCAGGTAAAAGAAACATTCCGTCCCTCATTGTTCTTGGAAATTTTTTAAACATTCTCTCGCAGACAAAACCCTATCGGCCAATACCCTTAGCGGAACTTCAAAGTAAATACTTAAAGGGATGCCGCTGCAGACCTGAAACCTGCGGCTTCCGTACTACCATCCTTTCCTTAACAATATGAATAAAACTTAACTAGTACATAATATATGTAGTTTACTACAATAATGAGTTTTCAAAATATCTATTCTACTATTCCTTCTAATTTATGGAAAAAATTATGTTCATATCTTCATTTGGAATCATAATACATTGGTCTTAATAGTCAGTATGAATTATTCGTAACCTTAATTATTTAAATGTCTAAGAGTGAAAATATGATTAACTACATAGATTTTATACTGTTAAAAATTAATAACATTTTTTATATCCAGATGAAAATATTACCTCGTTATTTTATTATAAATGTGAAATCTGCAAGTTAAATAATTAAAATTAGTTTCAAAGCAATGTAAAGTCTCCGACTCGTTCCCCACCGTTGGAGAATTTACTGTCGAGACCACCGATGGGTAATGGACGTATTCTTAAACAGTTTAATATATATTATTTAGTTAACAGGTATAAATTTTTGCTGAGCTTTTAGGTTGTTATTGTGAAGGGATTTGATTGTTGGTACAGTAGATTCAACTAACGAATGATAATTCATAAATTGTTAATATAAATTTTAAAGTAACTTCCTGATAACATTAACGAATTAAGAAACACTCAAAATGCATAAATAGAGAGTTTTCCCCCATCCACTCTGTAAATGATTTTTTTAAAAATTATTGTGTTCATACGTTCGCGTGTTATCTTAATTGGTCTGAATTGTCAGTATGAATTATTCGTAACCTTAAGCATTTAAATAGTTTATAGTGAAAATAATATTAATTACATTGATTTTATACTGTAAAATTAATTATATTTTTTATATCCAGATAAAAATATTAACACTTTATTTTATTATACATGTGAAATCTCTAAGTTAAATAATTAAATTTAGTTTCAAAACACTGTAAAATATTCGACTCTATTCCACACCGTTGCAGAATTTATTGTCGAGCCCACTTGCAGATAAAGGATTTATTCTTAAAGAGTTGTATATATAATATAAACTTAACAGGTAATACACAATTTTTGCTGAGCTTTTAAGTTATTGAGGAGGGATTTGAATGTTGGTATTCATCTGAAAAACGTTGAGAATGAATGAAATAAGAATATGGTTCCAGTTATTGATAAGTCAAGGTCCTTTTTTTATTATTTCCTTAGGGCAACAGGCTACATGAGGGTAATCCACATTGGGCAACTCCCCTTTATAGGAAGGGATTTGAATGGGGGATTGTGGAAGGGTAGCGGAAGGTAGCCAAGGGTTAACTAGGACCCCCGGGCTATAGTTTAAGGATCCTACCCGGCATTCGCCTAAAAGCAATGCAGGGAAAACCCTATAAAAACCTGCATCAAGTAGGTCGGGCATTGGGTACTTGTCCCACGCCCTTCCGATAGCGGGAGAAGAGTTTGGCAACGCACTTAATTTCGATCTTCAAGAGTTACGAATTGGAAGACAATACAACTAACAAATGTTCGTCCTCTCGCCCCCCCCCCCTCCCTTCGCTCCCCACCAACGTCTTAAAATTCTGTAAAATATACTGACGACGTTGTAGATTGATTCACTTGAAACACAGATATGATAATTCATTAAAGTCTGTTTAGCCTTTTTTGAGATTATCCCGAACAAACGATCCAGAAGACAGACACATCCTCATTTTATTAATACGTTATAGATAAACATATTAGCATAATAGAATGGTAGGTCATATTTATTAGAAATATGTGTAACAAATATACGCTTGAGTTTTTTGAACTCTTCCAAATATGACGCACTTTCTATTACATACGTAAATAAACAACGCGTAGTTCCGTAATGTTCCCAGTAATTGAATATAATTTATGTGTGAATGTATATTGAGCCTTGAGTCGTTATATTATGTTTATTAACAAAAAATTAATAAACGACATTTTATTCTCGTTTCGGAACCCATCTCGTTTAATCTATATTAAAAAAATAATGTTTTGTTAACTTACGATATTCTGGCCATAAATGTATTCAAATTATATAATATCATAATTATGAACGTAATTTAATTTGATTTCACATTTAAATCGACCGCTATAAAATGCAGAGTGAAGACGAAACTACAGGCAGAACCACGAGCAATTTTTGGTCCTTACATTTATCAGGAAACGTTTAATCGGAGTCGTAGGATACTTTGAATGCGAAATTTTCCGTAAAGCATAAAGGCGGAGAACCGCGTCATGAATCAAACTTCCATGGTCTATGAGACTGAGCGGGGAAGAAACAGGAAAAAATATTACAAACGTGGCAACGTATAAAGACGTTGAAATGGAAGCGAGTGTGACAAATGGCGAGGCTATAGGGTCACAGATGGCCGCGATGAAAATTATCACCGAGATATGACAACTGTCCTATGCTTGTTATAAAAGAATTATTAATATTCTATAATCATAACATATCCTGGGAGAAAAAACAATCTCGACGAAATCATACAATCAGTAGCGTGTTAATATTCATCAAAGTAAAAAATTATTACATGAAAATTTAAAAATAAATTGTTAAATCATAGATACACCAGTGAAATTAAATTATGAAACTGTAAACAATATATGTATAATATAAATGTTAATAAAAATTGTATATCAGTCAAATGTAATATATATTTAAAGTTGTTACAGACATGGACGTTAATGCGTTTTAAAATAATATTTAAATTGATTACTTTTGTAAACTAACCACAAATTTTTTAATTAGTCAGAAATTTAAATTGAAACAAATTATTGATTTTTACAATTGTCAAAATAGAATTTTGCCGAGATTTCGATACTATTATATTTTCATATGTACAAATAAAACTTTTTTTAGAACCATCTATATTTTAAGATGGATTCAATTAAAATAAATTGTATAGGTAGAAAGTAATCCATAATCCTCCAACTTGTTAAAACAACAATATATTCAGGAGCTTTCATCCCATCGGTCACTGCTTGTGTTATTTTGTAATCCTTGCATTTATTTCATGGGTTTATTCAATACCTGATATGACCTCCAACGTATTGGCACATGTTTCATTCAATCTTCAAGTAATACAAGAATCTCACGTCAAGAAAATAATTTTATTTACAGGATCTTCACTCGTATGTTTGTTCCGGGAGATCGCTATGGCCAATCCAAAATTATATAATCTTTTATAAATTTTAAAAAAATAATTTTCAATATTAATTTTTATTTCAACCGACGACACATTTATTCGTTGCTTCGTTTGTAATATCTTTTCCACTTTGTTTCCGGCACAATCTCATAGTACACGGATATGTGGTTCATGGCGCGTTTATTCTGTTTTATCCTCTATGGCGAATTTCGCGGTCAAAGTTCCTAAGACTCCGATTAAACGTTTCCTGATAAATGTAAGGACCAAAATGTTCTCTCGTGGTTCTGCTGTAGTTACATCTTCACTCTGCATTCCGCGAGATTTTATAGCGGTCTACTGAGACATGAAATCAAATTAAATAAGGTAAATAATAATCAATCAATATACGGCCTTGAGTCAGAAGATTCTAAATTACCGATAAATTATTTTCTGAATAATAGATTAAACGAGACCGTATATTTATTAATAATTACTTTCAATTTCTGGGACCATTACGGAACTACGCATTCTTTATTTACGTATATAATAGAAAATGCGTCGTGGATGAAGGTCAAACAACTCAGGCATATATTTTTTACGGATATATTTTAAAAATAATTAAATTCCAAACTATTATGCATGTATGTTTATCTATAACGTATTAATAAAATGTGCGTGTGTCTGTTTTCAGGTCCGTTTGAACGGGATTATATTCGAAAACGGCTGAAGAGAATTAAATGAATGATACCTGCGTTTCAATTGTCTCAATCTACAACGTGGTCAGTATATTTTACAGAATTTAAAGTCGAGTGGGGATTTGGGGGTTTAGGGGAAAGGCATTTGAATTATTGGATTGTCTTCCGATTCGTAACTCTTGAAGATGGAATTTAAGTCAGTAGGCAATTATGTAGCCTGTTGCCCTAAAAAAAAAGACCTTGATTTATCAATAACTGGAACCATTTTCTCGTTTCATTCATTCTCAACATTTTCAGCAGAATAACAAAATTGAAGTCATTCCATAAAACACTTTAAATACTATACATTTTAGAGATTTTTAGCAGTTGAGTGTATATTATATATACAACTCTTTACGATTAGGTCCATTATCCGTCGGTCGACTCGAGAATCAAATCTCCAAGGGTGTGGAATGAGTCATACATTTTACATTGTTTGGAAACTATAATTAATAATTTAATTTACATATTACGCAAGTATAATAAAATAATGTGTTAAGATTTTTATCGGGATTTAATAATATAATCGATTTTAACAGTATAAAATCAAGATAACTATTATTCTTTTCTGTCTAAAATATTTAAATAATTAAGGTTACGAATAATTCATACTGACTACACCGTTGTATTAAGATTCGAAGCGTATGTATGAACAAAATTATCTTCCAAAAACTCATTGAGTGGAAGGAGTGGTTGAGTAGAAACTTTTTAAGCTCACTTTTAAATGCAACTGGAGTGTTTCTTAATTCTTAAATATTATCAAAAATTTCCTTAAATATAAATTTTATATTCTTGAAGAAAAATTAAATATTTAATTAATAAATTTATACATTGAGTTGTATAGTATGCTGCAAAATTGCGAGACTCGTAAAAAATATATAAATACTGGAACGTGTAAATGGTTTTATGGCAGTCGGCTAATTTTCTGTATATGTATATGTATTTATATTGAAGCCGCAGTGGCTGTCGGATGACGTTACTTAGGTTATGTTTACGTTTGACACGAGCAGTCGCCGCTCAATTCGCCCTGACTTCCTAACTGATGAATTCCAAAACACTTGTGGCAGGTTTCTGGGAGACAGACCGCCAGAATGTCAAGCAAACTTAGCTCCCCTATTAATTTATTACACGCAATTGAGCGCGCCGCGCTTATCTATCAATTAAATTCGAATTGATTACGTAACGTTTCGGTTTCGGTTTAATCGTTGATAGGGAAACTGACGGCGTGTTCCTGATTCAACTTTGAAATACCACTTCGGCGGGGACGAACTTTCTTTTCCGCACATTCACTCTAATTACCTGTCACCTTGATTTATTTTCTCTGCCCGTACATGACGTTGTAAAATAGTAATAAAAATGTAAATAGCGAACGGGAGAAGATTGCGTTCGTAATAAAACATGTTTATAAAGATTCGCGGTGCATCGGCTGCTATAATAGTAAAATACCGGGACCTGTAAACGAGTTCTATCACTGAATTATTGTTATTCTCCTGTCCTTTGTTTGACGACGTTAACAGTTTTACTGTTCCTTTCAGTGACGAAATGGTGATGTTTTATATATATAAATAAAACGCTAACGTGTCTGTTTACCAAGCCGTTTGAAAGAGGTAAACGCAAAACCGGCTTAACTGATTTCAATGAATTTTCATATTTGTATTTATATCTCCTCAATGTACCAGACGGACTTTATAGTTGCCTAATTTCACTACAGGAGTGTGGTGCTAGAGGAAAGTTAAAAAACGAAAGTCTCCGGATAAACACATTGTCTATGGATTAATAACGTTGACATATCTTCATGTGCGTCCTTTCAAGGACGAATAATATAAAAATATCAATTTTGCCTCCAAAAATGACATTCAGCAAAGTCCACAAATATTTCGTCTGGTTGCTAAATTCAGTAATAAAATTAAAAAACCTTTACTAGTGATTTATTAAAAATAATATCGATCTATATGCATAATTAATTACCCAAGAAAAAAAATTAAATTCTCTACGTTCTGAATATCGCTGCTGTGTTCACGATTTCGATATGTTTCACTGATACTGTGTGGTTGGAATATTAATTAAAATTTGTGAATATTTTGATGATCAGCAGATAAATTATTGTCACATACAAAGACAACGATGGGATTGTACATTTTGAATTTATTGAAATTACTAATATTCATTAAATTAATTTTAGACCACGTCTGGTTTTAAATGCACCGAAAGAGCAAGGAATTTGTTTTTATATTGATTATAATTAATAAATTATTTTTTAACTTTCATTTTATATATATAACAAATATTACAAATACCTACATACTTACTCCTCCACAGCCTGCCATAAAATGAGGAACGTTTAATAGGAATAAATTTCCATATTTATGTGGACTGTCAAAAAATATACAAAATTAGTCTTGTTCGCTCTTTGTTACTGACTGAAATATCTTAATTATCATGTAAAATATAATCTAGTTTATGACCAATAACAGACTATTTATTCAAAAATTTAGTTTAAAATAGCAACGTTTCGGTACCCGTTAGCATCTTCTTCATGCTGTGACGTGACTGAAAATTTTTGTTGCTGAATTTTCTGAAAACTTGTATATATAAACTTGAAATGTTCCGGAACAGTTTTATTCTGACTGAATGAACGTATATAATTTAAAGTTTCACTAATTTGACTACATAACTTTTTCGACTTCACATCCTGAATATGGTACAAACAGGTACCGAAACGTCGTTATTTTCAAGTGAATTTCTGAATAAAATGTTATCTATTGGTCTTTAACTACATTTTATGTAATGTCATTCCAAACGGATGTAAAATCAAAAAACTTAATTTAATCAACGTGTTGTAAATGTGTTGGAAACGAATTGTAATGGGAATCGTAAACATAAATATTATGTTGACGGAGTATTTAACACGAATTTCGTATTAGAAAGTTTATGATATTTAGACAGTAGACGAAGAAGAATTTGAGAATTATTTTACTCACGATAAACCGAAAAAGACTTTAGTTAACGTATAAATTTACAAAACCGTGTCAAACTTAAAGAAAAAGATATCGCGTAAGGAAATTGCGTGGTAAAAGGAAAAGAAACAGCCGTCTTCTGTATGACACAATCAATATCAAATACTCGGACATTGAGAGGGCTCATTTTTTAGAATTTGAAGAGATTCAGCTTAATTCATCACTAATTCTCCTCCTAAATTGTTCATTAGCATTCATACAATTGAATGTAATAAATTTATTGAACATTTTTATATGATTATGTGGCCCAGAATTTGGGGACCTTAGCCGCATATGTTTTCAATTTTTTTTATGTCCATAAGAGTAACGAAATAAAGATACACTCCAACTGTCCAGCCGTTATTAATTGTATAAAAACCACCGTAGACATTAAAACGAGTAAAAATGATGTGGGTAGGGTTGTTGATACAACGCATTTATTTTGAGAAAACTGAGTTGACCTCTTACGGTTCTACTGACTGATGCTACGAACTGAATATGATGACAGCACGTACACGGCTACGTTATGGCGTGTCGTTTTCTGTTTGCATCACGGAGAAAGCAGGTGGCATCGCGACCGCGGTGTTTGACTCGTCAATAGTTGAATTATTTTACACTGAAAAGCTACAAGATGACACTTTTAATGAGCGCCGTAACTTAATCATGAATAATTTTTTTCTCCTTGGAGTCTGAAACCGTTTTCTGGCATTTTAACACTTTCGAAAAATTCTCCGCAGTTTTCTGGTTGCTCTTTGACGGCAATTCATCCGGGATTTTTTTTTTTAAACATGATGTAAATTTACTTTATAGTGCTTTGAGTTCGGATACGTTAAAGGAAAGAAAACGAGTGTTCATCTATAATCGAAAGACGTAGGAGAGGTTCGTTTGAGGAAGGTATTTCGCAACACACTGGAAATTCAGGTTAATGTCCTCTATCCGCAGATGAACCAACGCCCTTTATTTCCGACTCACTAATAATGTAGGAATGTAGTTCGTTTCACGAATGTAACGCATCAAATAAATCAGTTTAGTTTATAATTGAAGGTAAAAATAATTGTTCCTCGATTCATCTCGAAGTTTCCGATTAAATGGCGGTTCGTGTGGAGGATAAGGACAACATGAACATTTCTTGTTTTCAGCCTTGACAGTTAATGTGTTGTGAACATAATGATGTTTCAGTATGTATATATGCAGACCGCCAAGGAATTTCGAATAACTGCATATAGGATCGAATTGCAGGTGTTTAATGAAGTTTATTCCGAATTCGTAATAAACCTTCCCACGTTATGTAAGCACCTTCGAATTAAGAAAACAGGTTTATAATATTTATAATGTTCCATGTACTAAGGAAGAATTATGTAAAGTTCTTTTCAACATCTTCCAGGAGACCGTTTAAGATCAATTAATTAACTGAGCAACTACGTTGTTACGTAACAGCTCCATAAGTGAAACACGTTGCAGCAAAGGAATTGTGGGTAAATTGAAAACGGAAACATCTTTTACGACTCGAATTTTCCGTGTGATTGAAGTGTTGAAGCTGTGATATGACGATGTTAAACAGAAACACCTGGCAACATCCTTAGCTGAAACTTTCAAGGTAATCCAGTTGCAACAAAATCACAAGTTATCATTAAAAGTATTTAATAACGTCGAAGGTTTCGTTTGTTCCTCCGGGGACTGGCGTCACTTGGAAGCTGCCTATTTGCGTTATCTCGCGGAGCCACTACTTTGTTGCAAGGATTCGTTATCAATCCATGTTTTTGTCGTATGTCTGAGAGCGTGACACCAATTAAAAGCTTCTTTGTGTTACAATGTATCTCCTTATGAGTTATCAACAAAGGAAGGAATATATCTGACCGCCAATATCGCGACAGAGGCCAATAAATTCTGCAAAAAAAAATTGTTCGGGATATCTACTTAAAATTGCTTTTCTTTTGGCGATCCCAACTCGTACGGACACGCAGACTGATACTACACATGCAAACTATACAAATTTTGCAATTAAAAATTCATAAAATATGAATCCTTGGAAAATTATAATAGACAAACTATAAATAAAAAACATCCAAAATTTTTCCTCTCGTTAAATTAATTTGGAAACCAGTTGTACGGCCACAGGGAGAAAACATTTCGATTAGTAGTTTTGTTATCAGGTGGATCGTTCGGAAATATCGAAAACTCCTGATCTGATAAGTTAAAAACAGTTTGAAAATTCAAACATCAGTTTTAAAAATAAATGACAGACCTATAATACAAGATTAAAAAAATAAAATACGATATAATTTATTGTAGATTCAACTAATATATTGTAATAAATAGAAAGTTTAATTAATTTGCCCTACGTTGGGCGCCAAAAGTGTAATGAACAATTAAAAACGATTAATTAAATGAATTGCATCCCCTTGGGGGCCAAAAATGTAATGATTAATTAATACTGATTAATTAATTAACAAACAAAATTTATTCAATTATTTTAAACAATTAATTTTTAGTTTTATTAAATTGATAATTCGTTCTAAAACAGTTTATTTTATTTTAACAGAAAGGATCGAGAAATAATTACTACTTTAAACTTTCTGATACCATTTATTTTATTTAATAGTAATCTATAACATTTTCTCTGAGATTAAATACATTTAAAGTTTCAATGTTTAGAAATTGGATAACTCTTCTCTCAGGGTCGTTTACCTGGGCTTGATAAGTAAAGAACAACTTTTGTATTTACGTTACAATCATAGAATTATATAAATTAAGAAATTAACAAACAAAACCAAATCTGTCGAATACCTTTAACTATCGTTTACAAACTTAATTAACTTGGTTTTTACTTACAAAAATGAACGGCTGGTACCAGACTTAGTTACCTGGGCTCGGATACACAATTTACACTAAAAAGACCATGAATCACTGACTCTACACTTGATTGTCAAACACACGGTCGTGTCCTCCGGGAACTGGAATTGCTGCACCTCCGGATCATCAGCCAGACATATTGTTACACATTGTCTGTATGTGAAAAATGTTGATCTCAGTACGCGTAGGAATCTTAATGTGGCGCTAAATATTTGATTACTCTTTGAATTTTTTTACAAAGTATCTCGCTCTCCAAACTTTATACTTGGATTTAAAAACTTGTAACTTTCTCGGTTGAATTTTATACTTGGGCCACGCTGTTCGTTCTCTCAAAATTTTACTTCCTCTCCCGCCTACAATATCAGACAGACTGCCGTTCCAGAAAGCGCTCGTAGCCCACGACAAAGCCCGGCGACACATTGTTGTCTTTGAAATTGGTACTGCTAACAATCCAATTAATAAAATCATTACTGGCCTCTAATTAGTATTACAATATCTATTATTACTTAAGAAATTTGAAATCAATAAAATTGTCTCATCGTCCGAAAGAATTGTTCCTGATCCTCATAGAAAAAAATGTAACTGAATAATAATAATTTACACAGCTCCCTCACATACCGCGTAAAGGGAAATTAAATGTATATTCCAGCAGGGTTTAGATGCCTGGACCTTCAACGTGATCCGAATAGTGACGTCCAAAGGAACGCTTCAAGGGTCACTGAGGAATAGGGTCTCGGTCCGCAATCCACTTTATTCTTGTACTAACTGGGTGCCCAGCATTGCCCGGGTTGTTATTTATATTAGCCCGAAAAATAATTTAAATCTACATTCATGAAGTGATTTAAGCGACCTATGGAGAGGGAATGTTAATTTCATCATAACCGGTATGTTGGCACAAAAGACATCTTGAGACTGTCACAAGTACCTAAGAGAGTCCAATATACTCTCTGTAAACTTTAAAATATCCTTAATCACACTCCCAGTTCCAAAATAGAGTTACACAATATTATCGATATCATAATAAGTCAGAAGAAGAATCACTTCAAAAATAAATTAAAAATACAACCCTACTTCTCAGACTTTAAAATTCAAAAATACTCCCAGTACCCCAATAGGGTCAGAAATACACCCGGAACCTTAAGAAAAATACCCTCGGTACACTAAAAGTTTAAAAAATATTCCCGGTTTCCTAATAGAGTCAAAAATACTCAACGTACCAGAAAAGAGAGTAAATGATTCACCAGGTACCCTAAGAAAATCAAATTTAACAGAGTCCCAGTATGTTTGTTTAGATTCTAAAGGATCATGTGAGCAAAATTTGGTCGATTTGCTCCACGCGTGTAGATTTGTATGCGGAAGATACATACTCACAAACAAACAGCCAATTTTATTTATTAGTTTGTTTTTGTCCATACAACGGTACAGTTACCAAAATTAAAAGGTAAACTCACACAGTACGTTCATCAGCTCATGGGTCACAAATTACAGTGGGAATTAATTGTACTTATCGGGACGTTTTATCTTATATTAACGCATCTTTCCCAGCATTCGTTGGTACCAATCAATACAGCAATATTTTGCGAAATGGTGGTATACACTGTTTTATAAAAGATCAGTAACAAATGCGGACTGTCCAATCTAGGTAATATTGATTTGTTCAGACCTGCATCCAGTTTCAATCTTACAGCTGTTTTCGTTCGGTGTTGGAATTAGATCGGTTACTATTTCTTTGGGCCGTACCGTACTATGGATATTGTGTTTTAAAATATTTTTATTGCTCTTAGGTTGCAATAGTTTTTTTTCCCGCGAATAAATGTCTTGGCTAAATTTTTATTTCGGGTTTTAACGCCGGAATTTCGAATTACCCTTTACTCACAGGAGGAGCAGGTTGAGTCACGACGGGGCGCTCAGTTTTTGTGAATCAGCAACAAAAATATGATTTTACTTCGTCCTGTATCGACAGAATGTGCTGAACATCAAATTAGCTTTACAACGATTCGACAAGTCGGCCAAAGCTGTTTTCCTGCATTTGAAGTCGAAATAAATCACCTGATCTGAAAATTTATCGGGGTTTATATCACTTTCCTGTTGTCATCACTACGCTGGAGGAATCAGGAGACAATTTTGATGAAAATTATTATAAGTGAATTACGTGACTGACTATCGTGATTATCTATAAATTATTTTTACTGTTGCTTTATTTCTAACATGTGGCAAAGACAAGCTTCGATTCAAATTTTTATTTAATCCTAGTGATATTTAATTTTGAATAAATTATTTCCAGTTGCGTACAGATGTTTTTGCAAGCCGAAATGGTTTTTTAATCGTTTCATAAAAGTACATTCACTAAATCAATCGTTTCAATGCCCAAAAAACCCCCATAGCGATTTTTTTAAATAATTGACTGATATTTTATGTACCAGCTCCGTACTCGACTACGCATCTCTTCCGGCTACATTTTTATTCTCGTATTTAATAATTTCCGCCCCGAATGGTCCTGGCGCATACTTTCGGTGGCAAAAACTTGACAGTTCCGAAAGTTATGCTCCGCGTAGGTCACTGGCAGGCGATGGGAGAAATTATCCTGTTTAATAACTCAAGAAACGAAAGTACGGTAACGATTCGAGAAATAAAGAAGATTACTGCAGCATTGGCTTCCAGGAGAAGAGCTTTCAATAGTATTATATTAACGCATGTGAACTTATCGACGTGAAATTATAGAAAGATTTTTTGAGGAAAATTGTTTTACTCTAAAGACAAAAGTATCACTTGACGATAAAAATACTCACCAGATTTTTAACTATCAACTAATAATTTATTTGAATATATTAGTAATAGTATTCTTGTTATAATTAATGAGAAAAATGCTTCAAGCGGAAGGATCTGTCAGTTTCTCTTTGCAGCTGATTTTCCATTGTACTGCTGCTCTCCTAATGCTTTTTGCTGTCCAAGAGGTTCATAATTATCTTTTACAATATAAAATAAATGTTATACAAAATACCCAGTTCTTTTTTGACACTTCCAATTAAATATTATTAAATAATATCATGTCGAAGTGGGCACAAATTCGTTCCTAACAATTATAAATCAATCGAAGCCAACACTGACTGCAATACTATGTCTGTCAATAATAATAATAGTAAAAGTATATTAATTAACGTCTGTATCAAGGATTATTTTCATATAATTGTCCACAAACTAAACAAGAAAAACCGTACAACGTTTCTCCTACCAATTGGTAGACTTGCTCATGTACTAAACTTAACTATACGAACCTGTCAAATATTACAGACCAAAGATAATAAGTTTAAATATCTGGAGTTTACATTAAGAATGGTAAATATCCCCATTTTGTGGTGTATAAAGTAGAATGCATGGATTGCAATTCAGTTTACATTGGTCAGACTAAGCGAGCTTTAAAAATCACGATCGGGAAACATAAGGAGGAAAAACAGAACCAGTACTGTAATTGTCACAATTTTTGACAACTTAACTATAATTCCAGATTCATCTCCTAAATGATAAATATTGGACTGAATAATAGTAAAATCTATATAATAAAAAAGGATGTATATTTGTCTGTATGTATGTATGTATGTATGTATGTATTTACGTTAATTTCTATACAAATTTAAAAGCGTAGATAGATTGCAACAAAATTTGGTACACAAATTCTTCAAAACACGAGAAACGGTACTGTGAGGGTGAGAAACGCCTAGCATACATGTGGAAAGAATTATAATTAAAAACCGTGATCATTAAATATTAAATTACTGCGCGCCAAGAGACAATGACGTCACGCGAGAGAAAGACGTTACTACGCAACGAACAAAGGAAATATTTCCTTTATTAGGAATGAAATAAAGCAGAAATATTTTTTTTAAATAAAAAGTATAATTTTATACAGCAATATTCCATCGAATGATAATAAAGAAGAATACGAATTACTTTACCATCCTTGGGGGAAAATGTAAGTTAATTTTCGCGCTGTATTAGTTGTGAGTCTAACTAACAATTTCATCAATGTAATATTTCGTAATGTATGAAGACTGAGTGACAATTATATCCTGAAATACTCGAGGAATATATTTAAGTATTCAATTAAATACTTTTTCGAGTTTATATAAATAAGAACACGAGCAACGCCGGGCACCTAGCTAGTTATAAAATAAAACTCGATTGGGATGTTTTAAATATTTTAAATATTTATAAAAGGTTTTTTTTCCTACTCGTATGTATAAATCCTATTGACTTATGTAATAATCTATTTTAATTTCCCATATCAATCTCAAATGTATTATTTTTTTACATATTTATGTGTTTGTTATAAATTTATATTTTCTGCTTTTACGTTTGTGCCTTTGCGATATCTTTGTTCCTCATTTGTGTATTTTCGTATTATTCTGTGTTTGTTATCTATGATTGTAATTGAATTTTGAATTGTCCTAATTTCTGAGTAGAGTGCTAATGAAGTCAATAAATGTTTATATTTTAATAGTGAGTTTTCTATTTTCGTCAGGGAGTTTCTATTATAAAATATTTTTAATGTGTTTAAGTAGAAAATTGTTTTTCACGCAAGATTTTCACATGTTCCTCGTTTTTTACTACTAGTTAACATTAAACAATGTCCAGGCTTTTTTTTGTTTCGGATTTTGAAAGACTAATTTCTATCAGGCAACATTTCTCATATTTTGGTAATTAAATGTTGCTTGATTTTAGAAAGTGTGTTCAATGTTCAACGTAAAATAGAATTTCTCGTTTTTTATATAACTTTATGCCACTTCGACTTGACCCAGTTTTACTCTGATAAAAGATATAAAATTAATTTTTTTTTCAGTAAGAAATAATTCTATTTATTTCCCTCACTGCACCACATTGAAATTTACTTTTAAAACTAATACACATTGTCGAACAAAATTTAACTATTTCTAATGTAACCCAATCAATTTTTTTGAACGTTCCGATCCAGAAACCTGCTATTCTGTGACTATAAAATGCACACATCCGATCGTTTGCACGTGAAAGAAAGTGCTCACTATTTAGCGATGTAATTTGGATGTACAAATCACCCGAACTCCAGATCGGGTCAAAGCAATAATCGGTACGCTTTTTCCTTGGCTCTTTCCAACTACTCTTTAAAAATCTATTGATAAAGCGAAGCTCCCTCCACGGAACTAATGTGCTCACCCAAGTTTAGATCCTTTACTCAAAGCAACGCCCAGATATTTACAATCATTTGTCTGATTTGGAACATCGTCACCGATTTTGCACACTGCCAGGCAGGAACGTTCCCTGATACCAAGCGATTCTCTGATTTTTGTTCATGGGCTTGCGTGGAAATTGACAAACAAAAGAAACGTACTACCAGAATCAGATAAAAATATTATGATATTTTTTTCAACAATATAAATATTATTATGATTCAAATAAAGACTTGGTAATCAATTAAACTGCCGTAGAACAATCCCTTTGTAACACAATTTATTGTGAAAAATGGGAAGCTTTCTAAACAGTGTCGCGTATTTGTATTAAAGACGTAGCACACGTAATAGTGTTTTTGTAGTAAGAGGTTGAAAATAATATACTGCCTATTACACTTTTGACTTAGTCATTTATTATAATAAAGCATGCAGTCTTTCTCGGTGTAAATAATAAATAAAATCTTCTAGGGCTTCTAATCGAGTGAAAAATTGTTTCCGCGACGTTTCGATGACGTTCACTGTTATCACCTCGGTTAGAAGGCCTAGAAGATTTTTTAATTTATTACAATTAAAACTGAAAAATAAACAGCCAAAACTATGTCGAGTTTACAGCTAGAAAGCTTTTTTTAGAGATATTAAGTGTACTTCGACCCCATTTAGGGTCATTTCATCCATTATTTATTCGATATGAATCTATATAACAAAAAAGGATGTATATTTGTATGTATGTATGTATTTACGTTGTTCTTTATACAAATTTTATCGCGTGGACAGAATGCAACAAAAATTGGTACACATATTCTTCAAAATACGAGAAACGGTACTGTGAGGGTGAGAAACGCCTAGCATACATGTGGAAAGAATTATAATTAAAAACCGTGATCATTAAATATTAAATTACTGCGCGCCAAGAGACAATGACGTCACGCAAGAGAAAGACGTTACTACGCAACGAACAAAGGAAATATTTCCTTTATTAGGAATGAAATAAAGCAGAAATATTTTCTTCAGCAATACTCCATCGAATGGTAATAAAGAAGAATACGAATTACTTTACCATCCTTGCGGAAAATGTAAGTTAATTTTCGCGCTATATTAGTTGTGAGTCTAGCTAACAATTTCATCAATGTAATATTTTGTAATGTATGAAGACTGAGTGACAATTGACAATTATATCCTGAAATACTCAGGGAATATATTTAAGTATTCAATTAAATACTTTTTCGAGTTCATATAAATAAGTACACGAGCAACACCGGGCACCCAGCTAGTAATTAATAAATTTTTACACTAAATATATTTCTAAAAAAGTGTGATAAATTCTTTACATACTAAAATAATTACTCAAAGTTATTATTATTGGTTTTGTCTGGATAGTACAGGCTTGATATAAAAATGTATACAATTTTGGGGGTACTCATTGATATAAAAATAGATTTATAAGCCTATTTACTTTCCAAATCATTGACTATCCCAAAAATAAATTTTCTCTGATAATTTATTCATAAAAAATAATTTTTTATTGTCTTACTGTATACAATTTTTGAATAGTAGTTGATATTAAAATATAATTCAGAAGCATATTTACTTTAAATATTTGTGTAAATTATTGTAGATATATTAGTTATTTATCTGAATTTTTTAATAATAATAATAAAAGTTTATCAATTATAAACTGGAGTGTTTCCGGTCCTTGCGTTGAATCTCATGAGTTATATCCAAAATTTTTAATAAAATGTTTATGGAATAAAGGAAATTCTGATACCCAGTCATCAAGTTATTGACAATTTTATTATTTGTAAGCCAAATAAATAAAAAATATTCTGCCTCTTAAATAAATAAAAAAACTGTCAAAAGCTATTTTTTTTATTACGAGGCCGAATACTTCTGATATATTTGACTGATGAATAAAAAAACTGTCAAATTTTTTTATTCAATCCGCATTTAAAGCAAACGTTTTTCCATTTCCTTCAAATAAAATGTTTAGTTATGGTTATTTATCTCATCAAATACATAATAATGAAGATTTTAAAAATGTTAAAACTGTCAAAGAATTTAAGTGGAGAATTTCAAATCAAAATTATATACGGTTGTAATATCATTATTAATGACCCTATAACTTTGAACAATAAGGTGTAATGAATATTAAAATAATTGAGTTCTACAGCATGACATTGAAAGCTATTTGTTTTAAAGTTCTTATTATTATTTATTGTCGTTTCCAGTTGAGGTCCAAATTTTTTGAAGTGACATGCCATTAATATTGATATACTTAAAGAATGTCTGATGATTTTTATTATAAAGGATTATAATAATAATATTTAAATCAAGACGATGTTATAAAAATGAGATGTTTTTAACACAATTAATATATACTTAATATTATTATAATTTTTAACTATTTGTAAATGGACCCATATAAACACATTTGCAAATTTATACATCAACCCTTACAGTATGCACGTATATAAAAATATACGCATCCTTTCCACAAAATGTATATTAGATGGTATGGTATTGTGTTATAGATTATTATCAGGCTGGGTCTGTTGTGGGTTGGTTGTTGGTAGCACGTATGATGGGGGCAGGAAAAAGCGTGATGGATGCGGACGGCGCCGCTCGGAGCGACAGAGACAAATTCCGGTCTGAGGCCTCGAGGGGCGCCACCCTCCCATAATTAACCACGCTCCTCCAACACAACTATCCTCTGCATTTTGCTCCTTCTGCGATTTTTCTCCCTTGCGCTCGCCTCCGTATCTCTTCGCAATGTTCGTACGACATTTCGGTTTTCCATTCCTTCAGCGGCCGAACCCGTTCGTTACGTACAAATTAATTTTTGCGGGTAAGGGGAAACAGATATAATTAACGTGCAAACGGATTCTCTTTGACTTGAAATGAATACGTTTATATTTTAATTAAAAATCCTTGCCGTTATCTATTAAGCAATGCTATATCGATAAACCGAAGGCTTAATAAGGCACGCACATAAAGTTTTTTTTCACGGAGAATAAAAGGTGGAGCGTAATCGTCGATTATTCAATTACTGGTCCTCTTCGTTGCGTAATTAAGTACGTCGAGATTGATCGCTAGGGATGAAAATATATGTACGAATTCCTGTGGAGGAGGTTCAAAATTATAACTCTGAGAGGGTTCGACGTTTAATTGTAGCCTGATTGAAATATATATTTGATTTGAAATTTGTTGACAATGGTGACGTAACATTATTATTCTGGTATTACACTGTCTGTGAATAGAAAGCTGAGCAAGAAAAAGTGAAAAAATTGCTCAGATTACCCGAATAATCTAAATAATAATTGAAATATATGTTCACTGATTGAAAGTCACAAAATTATCATTACGATTACTTTGTATACTTATAAGTATGGATTTTAATTTGTCAATGACTAAGTTATTACTCATATTCATCTGACAACACAGTATTGACGTTATTCAAATAATCAGCCTTGTCCATTGCTGAAAATTATATCTGGATTATTTTTGGTAAATTTCTTTGCGAGAACAAGACAGTTAATTTTGCCTTTATTGTTCAGCGATTTATTACTTATGTAATTTTCATTTTAAAAAATTTCTTGATCTGAGGTTGGAAATTAATTAATGTCACGTACAAAGTTAAAAAAAGCATAATTAAATTTTTATTCGAAAGTTTGTTCCTTAAAAAATTATTGGTATTCTCCAGCATCGTATTCTAAAGTTATCAGAAATTTGAGTGTTCCATATTTTATTCTATAGTCTCCGGAATTTTAATCCTTTTATCTTTCGGCCTTGTAGCAATTATTTGACAATAGGAAGTATTTTTTGTAAGGCAGGAATAAAAAAGCAAATCGGTTACATTCAATAAATATCGTGCAAATACACGATTGGGTTATAATATAAATGGGGGGAAAATACTTGAAGTAAACAGCTGTAAATATTTAGGAATCATTTTCAATTCAATTCTAGGGTGAGAAGAAGAAGTAAATTCTGCGAAAACATTGGAAATCTTTACATTTTGTAATGAGAATATTAAAAAAGGAAAGTGGCAAATAAAAAAAAACTTGCTTATAAATCTCTGGTTCGTCCCATACTCGAGTATGCTGCAAGTAGTTTTGATCCTTATAGAACAAAACGCACAGAAGGACTAAAAAAACTTCCGAGGGGGACAGCAAAATTTGTAAACCGGGGACCTGGTCATGGGCGAGAAAAAGTAGAGAAAACAGGGTGGGAATCTTTGGCAACCAGACGGAAGAAATACAGACTTTGCGCTCTTTTAAAATTATATAGGGTAAGAAAGCGTGGAAAGGCACACGGGAAACTATAGAAAAACCAACCATCATTGGCAGACGTGATCAGGAATTTAAAATCTAAACGAAACAGCAAAAAACGGACGCAGGGAAATTCTCATTCCTAAACTGAACCATAGGCGATTGGAACAATTTACCTACAGCAGTGTTTGAGGAGAATCTTTCAATATGAAGGTTTAAGAATAATTTTAAAAAAATAGTGAAGTGTATTTGTTTATTATTTAATATAAAAAAGTTTATGTCTATATTTTTCTTTAGTGAAGTGAAAGTAGAAAGAGTTTCAGGACAAATTTCAAAAAAAAATTATTATTATTATTTTCATTTGTTTTTTTTTCTTTCAAAATTGTTTTATTTATTTATTTGTTTTACTTTTGTTTATATATATTTTTTTAAACTACCACCGGGAACGATCCCAATCGCATCTAATAATAGACATACATACAAATATTCCCCAGCTGATTAAGAAACAACTGCCCCGATCACACAGAAGATCGGTGGATCGGGACCCAAATATAAAATAGATTTTAGGATCGCCTACGGAGCTTCAGCCCGAAGACGACGGCAAGGTTGGAATTCAAAACGACGTTTTCAATAGCAGTATTACCTAGTTCGAAACCCGAATGGGAAAAAAATATTATTAGGTCTATTGAATTACTGGTTTTGTTCTACGACTGCCATTGTTTTTTTTTTCTCTGGGATTACGATTACACGCGTATTCACACGCGACGATAGCGCCGTCGAGTACGCTAACAACCGTCGCCGAAGAAAAGTTTGTGAACGCGCGCGTAAACAACACCGGCGCTTGATCTCGTGACGTCTGCACTTAACTACCATGGGACCGAATCGGCAATTAGGGATTAGATCTCACGAGCATCTTGAGCTTCGAAAGTAATTAAATAATTGACCCGCTTTAAAAAGCTCTGACAGCACGGAAATATAGCGACCGCGGAGGGATGACGACACGAACCAAATTAAGGCTGCGACGAGCTTCTCCAACACACAATAAGACTGGGAAATTGGGACGACGGACGACGAACCCATGACTGAGTTATTATGGAAAGGGTTGGACGGATTCACCCGCAATCTCATTAGAGTCGACGGCACAAAAACGTCCTAATAATGTTTTAAAATAGAGTAATATGTTTAAATTTTCAATGCTTTTATCCGACGTACATTTTTCATTCCGACAAGATACTTGAAAATTTTGGTAGGGTAAACGAACTTCAACAAGACCTTCGGTAGTCTACAGGTTAACTTACATCCTTTACCTTTTCTTTTTAATCAAATAAATGCAATAAACAATGGTGTAATTTAAGACCGACTAAGAGCCTCCATTATTCACTTTTAGATAAACTGCAATGGTGATAAAACATCCGAAAATAATCACGCGATATCTTAAAATTTTGATTGACTTTTCTTAACAATTCATCCAATGTGTCAGAAAAAACTATTAAACCAAATAATCAGTTCACATAACGTTTCGAGCACAATTTTGGGACTACTTCATATTTGAATGTGTGCATATATATGCTAAATAACAATTACGTTTGTCATACGACGCAGGCCATCAGTCTAAATTCATTCAACATATATATTTATTCATTCAAAACCGCACATTACCTGTCTTCGTTTATTTCATTTATAAATAGATTTGTAATTATTTAAATAAAATTGTATTATTGATCAAAGTTTCTTAATTTCATTACGACGTTTTATTGTCGACTAACTTTTAATGATTAAAATTTTGATTTCTGATACTTTAAATCTTATTTAATTTAATTGTAGCTAAAATAATATTTACAAATCCAAAAAAGATTAAAAACTTGATGTTATAGATTAGTGACCATTCATATATAGAACCTATTTGTGCATGATGTTGCATATTTGCAACATAATGAAAATGTTCCAATAATATTATAAAAATTTGAACCATATTTTTGTGGTTATTTTTACCGTATTGTGTTCACAAAAATTAATCTTAAAAAATTACCTTAAAAATATTTTAAAAATCGTGTACTAAAGGGTTAATAGTGAGAGATGCCGTCACGCAACATCTCCGAGTTTCGTTCGCACTCTGTTAAAATATCGCCTTCCTCACAAACCCTCAACTGAACTATATTATAAGTCATTTATGTAAATGGCGTCGGAACGCTCTCAGTCTTCCACGCCTCCTCACTCCTCCCTCTCCTAGTCCCTCACCCTGACTGATGGGGATTAGAATGTTGCCACACTCAGGATCAAAACTATTGTGGTTATGTGCATATCGTGCGTATTTCAAGACTTTATTTTGACGTTTATTTTATTTCGAATAGAATCACTTAACTCCGAATGATTACAATTAAACGATTATACAATATTTTTCTCAAGTAGAAATAAATCACAGGGGAAATATTATAGTCTATGTTATCTCCCCTATTTTAATAATGTTCCTATGCTATTAATGGATAACATTTATATAGCCTGTCTCCAACAACAACAAAATCGTATTTGCGGGTTAATTCAAATAAAATTAATTAAGTGTGGAAGCCACAGCTTTAAAATTAATGCTGTACACTTTATAATTTTGTTAATACTGTGAATTATAATAATATATAATTAACGAGCTATTAACAGGAATTAGTAATGAAATTAATAAAAAATTATATAGCAGAGCAAAGTGTCGGTAGTTACCTGTACCCTCTTCAGGCAGTAGTGAGACTGATGTTATAAATATTTCCTCGATATTTAAAAAAAAGTCCTTCACGATATCGGAGCGGGGCTTCGTTACAGTATTTCACAAAAGAAAACTAACGGAAAAATATTACCTACTACGGTTAAATATTAATATTGTAAATATGGAAATAAATATTTGAATATAAAAATAAAGTCCGTCATAAGAAAAAACGCAGGACTCTTAAATAATATTTTGACTTACAAAATTTGTTTACCACGTCGTTAAATATATCTTATTATAATTAATAACAGTAGTTAAAATAAAATAGTAATAGTAATTAGGGAAACCAGTAGGTCAGTATTTAATTCATCTTCAATTATTTCCTTCAGGAGCATTTATAAATCCCCATAACGGAATGACTGTATTGTAAAGTCCATTTCATTGTAAGGAAAGTAGATGATTATGGCGTGTTTGTAAGCCAGAATCTTCTGAAGGAAATGATTGCAGAGTAAGTATAGTATTTCTACAGCTGACCTACTGGTTTCTCCGATTATTATTAACGTTGCATAAAGGTCTCATTAATTTCCCAATTTTAAAGAAAATTTTATTTAAATGCTATTAATTGTGCATTTATGTAATGCCGTGGTTCATTTACGACTGCCGAAGATTTATCACGAGTTTTAATTGCCACATGTTGATATAACTGTACAGTAATGTTTACTCTTACTTCCAGCTCAAATGGACTCTGTAACATTATTAAGAAGGAGAAACGACGATAATGTGTGTGACGTTTGCTCGGTGGATACAGTTGCCAATGTTAAGAAAACTTTAATATTTAATATAATCTGACAATTATAGTTTGGTAAATAAGTAAACAATTCATCGAACATCTCACGAAAAATTTGTGAATTAATTAAACCTACAGAAAAACAGTTCATTAGACGTTTCGTCCACAATTTTGTGGGTATATGCAACAAATATAATTAGGTCTGATTTCTCAATAACTCACATAAATTGGATAATTATAATTTTATTGTAATTGAGAATAACACTTAAATTTTCTTTCTTAAAAAAACAGAAAATAAATATTCTGAAGTTAAACAGCGAGAAGAAAAATATGCCTTAAGGGGTTGACTCACAGAAAGCATGGTTTAACCTGTCCACGGGTTCCAAAATTGTCACATTTCCTTAAGTGCGTGTTGTTTCATATCTGCATCACAATTTAGCTCTCTTAGAAACCAACAGATGCCTCTGGGGTGATACTAAAAGTTATGTTGAATATATGCTGCACAATACACTAAAGGGTTAAAGCACGCGTCAGCCGCGAAGGCGTGTCGCGCAGGTTTGAGGTACTGATGGGGACGCAGCGCGGAATTTTACCCCTTACTTATTTAACCGCAGTTTATTGATTGTTTTTTTGTGTGAAATACCGCAGCGAAACCCCGCGTTCTCGATGCTGAATCTTTAGAATCATTGAACTGTATCATAGACGTGGTCATAATCGCACATTAATTCATAAGTAGCCGCGAGTCAGCTTAACTTACGGCTGAGTTTTATCTAACTGATTTTAATTATTTTTTATTGTTTGAAGTTGTGACGCTACGTTTCGTTAACACGGACAGACGTAGGCAATTGTATTCTTATTGAACGTAATATCCCCATCCCCTCCTTTCATGACTTTACTAGTTTCCGAAACGTGCCAGAGAGATATTTCTTCTTTATAATATATACAAAATATAATATTCGCAAAAATGTACAGCGTAGTGTATCTACGCCTCGATATAAATGTTTGGTATATATTTAATCAATTATGTTTGTGAGAATATTGTCGTTCTGGCGTTCCTGTTGTCTGGTACATCGAATTGCGATGCCTCAGGGAGAGAACTTATTAATGAGAGAGAGAAAAAAACTGTACACAAATCCGACCTGCGCTCACCGTGTCAGGGAATTCAATATTAGTAGAGGGAGAGCGTCAGGGGTTGGGGGGAATCCTGAACATTAAACATCTCTAACGATTCCTCCTGAAAAGCAGCGCCACCCTGACCGCTGAACTCTGGCCTTTCCGGAATGTCAGCCATTTCCCATCGCTAGGTCCCAATATCAGCGGAAATGTTTATCCGGACATTGACAAGAACGCGCTGAGAAGGATGTCCTTCAAATATTTCAGCATCTGTAAGGCTATAAACCGTCGTCTTGAGTGAGTTTCTCGCTCATCTGGTTTTGTTATTTCTCATATTATCCTTACCATATTTAGTGTAATAAATGGTCGCCGCATTCATTTACATTGTTACCTATAAATGTCGGTCAATAGTAAAATCGCTTCCTAGAGACATTCACTGAAATTAAAATCTTCTTCCGTTGTTGCCGAACTCAAGCATTTCGTCGCGAATTCTATCAATTTCGTTACCTTCCATGATATTATATAAATAAGAATCTGTTACCGCGTTTAGTGAAGATATACAAACCATCATAGCTGCTGCGTGGACAATAATACTTGACAAAATCACACGAATTTGATTCGACGGCGCAAGGAAGAGCTTCAAGGTCAAAGGGGCTCATATTTGCAAAGAACTGTAGGCGTTTCGTCCGGTTACTCCATACAAACATTCGTTCGATTTCAACTGGATACTTGTTCGTAGCACTAAGTAAAGAACGACTTTTAGGATAATTTTCTACTACTAGTCTAATGACGAAATATTATTTGCCCCAATGTATAAATAAAATTATTACGAAAATAAATCCTACCTTATATGCATATCAAAATATAACTATAAATACTATTAGTAAAACTAAAAATAAATTTCAAATACTTGAATAGCCTTTTCTTAAGACTGATTTACATTCATTTAGTTTTATATTACCGAGGCTTTAAATAGTCACATTCTTCAAAACATTGAATTTTGTGGTTACAGAAGTTTTCTGTATATGTCATATTCAAGTGAAAATATACCCCAAAAAATTGTCGTAACCGAAAAGTCAAATATAAATAAATATATATATATATATATATATATATATCAGTCTGTATCTGAATTGGAACATTCAATTTTACTCGTACCATTTTTTAAAACATAATAATAAAAACATGGTAGTATGTGTTTTCATGTTTTGATATTTTATTCCTTGACAATATAGACCTACATATATCGGTAATACTGATGGGAAAAAAATCTCTTAAAGTCAATCGCGATTTCAGGATCAGTTGATATTGACAAGATTGGTACGAATTATTAATTTAAATTTTTTATTTAAATCGGAAATTCAATTTTTATGTCCAAATTATTAAATTTCTATTTACGTCTTAATTAACTTATATCGATATAAATTAAATTATACTTCTTCAGACTTTATCGACTCTAAATCTCGATATTTATGCAAGTGACTAATTGCAGTATCGATTTAGTTAAAAATCATAGTATTACTTTATAATTCAGACCTATTTTGCAGTATCAAATTTTGAACTATAATTTCATCTCATCTTCTCTTCATTGAACACCTGATGAAGTTCCATATTAAGGACGAAACGTAGGGAAGTATTGTTAATAATTACATTGTTAATTATTAAATGTTTTCTGACTGTCCGGCCATTTTATTCGTTTATTCATTAACATTTGTAGAATATCTTTCAAGATTGCCATATAATTTTCAATCTGAAGTTAGTTTTTGATGCTGTGTTCTTTGGATTGTCCGATTCGTTGAATCCACTTACCTGTTCCTAATTTTACTTTACTTTTTACGTCGTATTGAGATTTATTTCCGAGCCATTAGTTTCCGGCAAAACACTTTTGTAGGAGCTGAAGTAAGTACGTTCACTTGGGATTTGTAAGTGGTTACAAATTGCGTAAACGTTTCGATTGGAGTAGAAGAAAATGAGCGTGGAATTTAACGGCGTAACTGTCGCAAGTAATGGAGATCGTCGGGGAAATATGTCGCAATGTACAAACCCTATCAGAGGATGAACAAAGCTCCTATATTACCGCCTGATCGGCAATGCAGGAACGTAGCTCCTTTGATATCCTATAATATGTAACGAATCGAGCAAATACGTGCAGCTCACGCTTCAATCGATAACGATATTTACTCTATAACACAAAAAAGAGTAATTTCTAGTTTCATCCTGAAGTTTCCGATTACATGGCGGTTCTTGTGGGGATAAGGACAACATGAGATTTCCTGCTTCCAACCTTGACAGTTAATGTGCTGTCAACATAATGATGTTTCAGTATGTATATATGCAGGTCACCGAGGAATTGGGAATAAATGTTTGAGCATGTTTGGAAATTTTCACCCACGCAGGTAGGGGTTAAACGGCAAGTTTAATGTCAGTGACATCCGTAATCCCGGATTTGACTCTAATCTCCGCTTTTTTTCGCGGAATTTCCTTCTAAACGCACCTTTAGCCCTACCCCGTAGGGTCCTCCCTTCCCATGTCCAAAGGGGCACAGGAAAACATCGGGAGAAACACTATGAATCTCATTAGACAGATTACGTAACGCCCCTCCACCTATATACCGAAAAATAGGTGCCGAAAGGTGTTGAATAACACGAAAATTACAGTTTTGACACAAATATCGGCCGATTTAGGATGGTAATCTTACCCCACAGTGTTTGTTTCCATTTCGAAAGGAACATATGCCAAAAATTTGGTCGAATTTTCTCTACGCGTGTAAATTTGTATACAGATCATACACACAAACACACAGTCAATTTTATTTATTAGAATATAATAAATAATATTAATTCAATTGAACAGTTACGGCTGACTACAGATTCATTTACAAATTCGAAGAGCCAAGTTTTGTTAATTTTACCTTTGATTATATACGGAGCCTTTCTTAATTCTTTGATATAAGCAAGATGGTGGCTAAAATTGTTATTACGATATACTGTACTCATTAACGTGTAGTTGACAATTTTCTTAATATTTTTATGTAAATATATTTTACTTCTCGTGTTACTGATTATGCAACCCAACAATACGTACATAATCGAACCAGTTGAGCAACCATACCTAATTTCTTGGACAGTCAGCTTGATGACGACTGAGTTCTAACTTCATACATCTTTCTGTGACACAGTGTGTCCAAGGATATTAATAAACGTGACATTGATATTAGATTTTGTATTGTTTTCAACTACTGTAACAATTCTTATTTTTCTCAATGCCAAATTTTAATTTTATTAAGTTCTTTCAAAATTAATTGAAGACTTACTAATTTTGTGCTACGTACCACATCAAACAGGCCAACTTGTTTTACAGGTCCAATTTAAAATTTCTTTGCGTGATGGAACACAATTTAAAGTTGAAATGTTTACTTTTTTTAAGTGCCCATGGACATTTATTATTCTACAATCTGATCTGTATAGATCAATGAGAAGATAAAAATGCTTACTGAAAAAAAATTATTATAGTATGAATAGTGATTTTATCAGTTTTTTCCAGGATTTTTCAATTGTTTTTTTTTAATTAAATTGGCTCAACTACACTTTATTATTTTTAATTACTTATCTTTGGAAAGACAGATAAATATATTGAGAACGTTAAATAATAATAATATATTGGAAGCGCACACAAGCCGTGCGTTACATTACAACTTTTCCTTGCTGTAAGCTACGATAGATTTACGTCTATTCCTACATTTTACAATATGATATCTCTCACAGGCTTCTAAACACAACTCACACACACACTCGTCTTTTGGTTCATGAAATACTTTGTTTAAGCACACTTTATGGTGAAAGCCATGGATCGCCAGTCTCGTCTTCGTGTGGCTTAGTTCATGGTTGGCTTCCATCCATGTCCTGTCCTGCATAGCAGATGTTGCATAGAAGTCCTCCGGTATGTTCCTTTTCCTCTCGTACAGATCCTGTAAAAGGTGTCTGAAGCCGGAACCAGCTGGTAGTATGAGCTCGCATCTTAGATCCTGTATTAGGAAGGTCGATCTTGAATTCTGCGGAACTCCTAAAATTCTTTTCAGGTATCTAGCCTTTACTCGCTCCAGTTCTTCCAGTTGTCTGTACGTGACGTATTCTCCTATTAATTCTAGGCCATACGTCAGAACAGGTAGTATCATTAACCTTAACAGGTCCATCTCTGTACTGATCGATAGTTGTGTAATGTTTCTGATTTCATTCATAGCTCTAGATCTTATATGCAGTCTGAAACTCCTTCCCGTTGTTTGGATTGTGATGCCTAGATATTTAAAGTTGTTAGCCCTCTTGAATAGTTTACCATTGTATTTGACGTTCTCTGCTGAGAACGTTAAACGGTATCATGTTGAATATTTGCCCTGGGGAATTCTATTAGCTTTATTGGAGCAAAACCACTACTTACGGAGCACGTCGAATAAAACTATTAGTCAACAGCTCGCAAAACTTCTAAGGCGAAACGATAAAATGATGCAGTCAGTGTAAAGCAAACTGCGGAGTTTGAACCGCATTGAATGATCGCGGACTGTGACGCCACCACGGGATCACAGACTTCTTGTACCAGTGGCAGTGACGGATCGTAAAGTTTTGTCACAAGTGTTAGTACTACGAATTATGTGGCATTCTTTGTGTCGACTATTCGACGTCTGCTTCGCACTAGTTTGGTGGATCGTCTTCGCCTTAGATCAACGAAATCTCAGGAGCCGTGTGCGTGAACCACACGACACGTACGAGACTTTACAGTGCATCCTGGGTGGTACCGGAACCACGATACACGACCATCATTTCAGTCCAACTACGGCAGGCTTATTTAGGCAATTTACCTGAGTTCAATATCTGAATACAAATTGTACAGGATATACAGACGGAACGCATTAAATTAAAATAAAATTAAGGAACAGTAAAATTTTGAAAGAATTAATTTATTTTCGTAATTAGATTTACTAAAACATTAGAAATTATTATTATTATAATGGTATAGGTCATACATATATAAATAGATATATTTTTGACGTTAAATGACGATGATAATAGTTTAAAGTTTCTTAGAACATCAAATTTAAGTAAAATAATTTTCAACAAGTTATTAAAAACAAATATACTTGAAGGTCTCAGAAGAGGAGGATACGTCGTTATGTTGTTTTAAATTACATATTTTTGTTACAAAATGTATAAATAGACAATTGACTCAAGGCCATTTACTTAAAAACCAAAGAAAATGTTTATAACGATATTACAAAAAAGAACTGTATGACTTCAACGAGTCTACACTACTAATTATGATACTATAGTAACATGCAATGTTAGAATATATAATTCCTTTTTAAAAACCCGTCATCATCAATTTTATAGCCTCGATAATAAGAGTAGACCTTGGAATACTAAAACATTCTTTCTTTTCTGACGGATCAATACATACAGAGTTTAAAAATCATATTATTTTATCTTTGATATAATAAATTTATTTTAGTTTGACTGATTCATGATTACATGTATTGATATTTTAAACCCATAAAGGATCAACCTCAATTATAAAAATAAGAATTTTATATCGCTATTATTTTTATTTATGTCTGTTTTATTAATATTTTAAATAAAAGAAATTAACGACCTTTCATAAGTTTTAAAATATATTTTTTTAATTAAAGGTTTATACAGGGCGACAACATGGTCGTAAAACATTTTATTTAACACTTTCACTACGTTTTATTACATTCATCAGATTTCAATAAAGCTGTTTATTCACATATTGATACTTTAAAATTAAATAATATTTACAAACCATTATTTTTTTAACGTCGGATATAATTTTATAAAATATTTTAGTAAAAATATGTGATTTTAAATTGAAAGAAAATTAGGTTCACATTACTTTCTAATTGTTAACTATCATTATAATAAAGTTTTAAATTTCTGATTTGAATTTAAATGTTATAATAGAATAATAATAAGAAATATGTGCTGTAAATCTCTGATTTGAAATATTGTATGACACAAAATTCTTACGGCAGTAACATATTTTTATTGAAACCCGTTGAAAGTACAATAACGTACTGAAAATATTTTTAAATGTCTGCAAAGGTCACTAATTTCTTTTATTTAAAATGTTAATAAAACAGGAGTGGATAAAAAAATAATTATGAAAATTTCCTACTATTTTAATTGAGGTTGAATTCATACATTTATAGGTTTAAAATATCAATACATGTAATCATGTATCATTCAAACTAAAATAAATTAAATATTTGAAATATAAAATATATGATTTTTAATTTCTGTGTGTACAGATCCGTCAAAAAAGAAAGAATGTTTTAGGTCTACACTTATTATCGAGGTTATAAAATTGATGATGACGGGTTTTTAAAAAGGAATTATATATTCTAACATTGCATGTTACTATAGTATCATAATTAGTAGTGTAGACTCGTTGAAGTCATACAGTTCTTTTTTATAATATCGTTACAAACATTTTATTTGGTGTTTAAATAAATGGCCTTCAGCCAATTGTCTATTTAAACATTTTGTAACAAAAATATGTAATTTAAAACAACAACAACGATGTATCCTCCTCTTCTGAGACCTTCAAGTATATTTGTTTTTAATAACTTCGTACACAATATATTAATCATTTTACTTTTTCAAATTTATTAAGAAAATAAAAGATTGAATACAAAATCATTAAAAATTGTTCAGACGTCGGAGAAGAAGACGAAACATCGTCGTGGTTGCTGTAAATGAGATATTTTTTGTAATAAAATGTATAAATAGTCTTCTAAGTCAAGGCCATTTGTTTATTTATATTATTATAATAAATATATTACGTTCTTCATCACTATTATTCCTTGTTTTCATAAATACGAATATCTTCCTATTTTATCTGTCTGTAAATATGTTCACTGCTACGATTAATTTTAAATTTTCTCCGTATCTATGATTCATAATTTTAGTAGATATTATTATGAGGTTTTCCAGGTTTCCATTTCCTAAATTGTTTGAAGTTAGAGGGGTTTTAAGAAAGAAAATGAATTCTTAGCGAGGGGAAGTAAATATAGCAAATAATGTACATTTAAGATAATCTGAATGTATAATCAATATGTCAGAAAAATTTACTAATTAATTAAACCAAAAATTCGTTTCAATACAAAGTTTCGTCCACCATTTTTGAACTTCTTCAGGTAATCTATGAATGTATGCGTTTACAGCCGAATTAAAATTTTTTTTCTGACATATTCATTTTATTTCTTATTTACTCATTTAAAAAACATTATATAAATAATCAGTTCGGCTACAACCGTCATGGGACGCTGTCCATGGCTCTAAATTAATAATTATTCTAATTTAGCATATATACACATTGAAAACAGTGTAAATACCTGAAGAAGTCACAATATTGTGGGCGAAACGTTGTACTCAAGCGAATTTATGATTTACTTGACAAATAATGATTCCAGGTCATTAACAATTTAAAAATTTTTAAATTAGTAATATTATTATTTTGTGGCTTCATCATTTCTTTAACATTTCTTTAAATTATAAATTTCTTTATAAAGTATAAACTTAGTAATTGTAATATTTTATTATTACCTTGTTTTCTTATATTATGAAGTTTCCTATTTCCTCGACCGAGGAGTAATGGAATGAATAATGAATTTTTGAATGTGGTAATAAGTATTATTTATAATTTT
Organism: Zhengitettix transpicula; assembly: GCA_037074705.1. Taxonomy (NCBI): domain Eukaryota; kingdom Metazoa; phylum Arthropoda; class Insecta; order Orthoptera; family Tetrigidae; genus Zhengitettix; species Zhengitettix transpicula. The sequence goes on along the minus strand of CM073595.1, from coordinate 74,894,294 downwards.
TTTAATTATATTTGCATTAATCTCCCAGTGAAAATCTAAATTAATTATTTACACGTCTGTATTTTGTCCTATTTTGCCGATGTCTGAAAAATGATCTGTGGACACGTTTGCAAACAGATCCGATCAATACGTGAATAATTTTCCACCACCGGACAAATCGCTCATTTATAGATTATATATAAATATGACGTTGCGACCCTTGGAGGTTTCAAAATTCATTCTCACGAATCTACGAAGTAAGGTTTTGAAATCCTTATGGAGGATTAACGAGTCCACATTCGTCGGCGGTGGTTCGAGACATCCTGCATTCGAGTGAACTCTCGAGGCTATAGAATGACAATGTTATAATTGAGGAGGATGCTCATTCGGGAGCGCCTGTGCGTCTGTACGGTGGCTGTTTATCACACATGCCGTCATCTAAACGTGTTGAAGAGTCGGTAACAGCTGCTGAGACGCGGTTCCCACGGTCACATGAGGCGCAACACATGCTGCTGCCAGACATGTGTGCCAGAATCTTCCTCCCGCAGGTAACTCACAATCCCCCACAGCTCCGTCATACTCACGATGCGAGTACACGCGGGATGTACTGCGCGAACCCTCCCCCCCCCCTCCCCAAATACTGAAACGTAAAGCGTAGGGACTGTAACAATCATCGTAATCCGTGTCAGACAAAGCAAAATAAATTCATTAAGTCAAAAAATTGTTTTTTTTTAACAAAAAACAAATAAACGACGTTTCGTCCGCATTTAGACCATCTTCAGGATCAATAATTTTGTATATAAATAATAAGGAAAATAGAGGCAAGGTTTTGCTGACTTGCTTGTTGTAACCGTAATATTATGATAAGTGTGAGATAATTTTCATCATAAATACGAAAAAAATCTATAATTATAAAGGAATTTTTTTAAAAAAAATTTAATTAGTCTGCTAATTTTCAATGCGCAACAGGATCGATGGCCACATTCTTCTCTTTACCTCTGGAGGATTGATTATTTCTGCTACTAGTTCATTATCGTGTCCTTCGATACGTTCGAATAAGAGTTATGAGATTCTCTTCAATTCCTCGGTAATGAATGGTAATTAATCAGGTTTCAGTCTCAATATATTTATTTTAATTTCATCAGAAACTTTCGATTTTGTTGATAATCATTTATTAAATTATTATTCATCTGTTTAATCTCATTAATCACATTTTAATATATATATATATAACTTGTCAACATTAAAACTTCTTAATAATTAAAGGTTCTATTTTTATGTCTGTTTATATTAAATAAATAATGCAGTTTTCTGACCAATAATAGACAATATTTTTTATTGATTTAAGACGTTTCGGTACGTGTTTGTACCTTCCTCAGGTCTTCCCTGCGGAGAAATTGTACAAAATGAATTTGTTGTTATCGAAATTCATCTTCTTTTTTATCATAATATAATAAATATATTTCGGTTACAACAGACAAGTCAGCAAAACCTTGCCTCTATTTTTTTCATTATTTATATACAAAATTATTGAACCTGAAGATGTTCTGAAAGCGGACGAAACGTCGTTTATTTGGTTTTTTGTTAAAAAACATAATTATTTGATTTTATTGATTTAAGACAACGTTTCGGTACGTGTTTGTATCTTTCTCAGGTGTTCCCTGCGGATAAATTGAACAAAATAAATTTGTTTTGATCGAAACTCAGCTTTTTGATAACAACAAATTTATTTTGTTCAGTTTCTCAGCAGGAAAGACCTGAGGAAGGTACAAGAACGTGCCGAAACGTTGTCCTAAATCAACAAAAATATTGTGTGTTATTGGTCAGAAAACTGCATTATTTAATATGTCCAAATGACCAATTATTTTATAAAATGAAAATTAAAAACCAGTCATATGAAATTTATATTTCTTAAAGAATAATATTTTATAAATATAATAATCCAAATTATTTTTAAAATAAAATAAAAAAATGGACACCAGAAATTTTTATCATATTAAAAAAATTAGTTTTAATTTATTATAAGAAAATTCAAATTAACAAATTTCTACCGTGCGGTTTGTTTACACGTAGCGACCTAAATAACTGAATTGAATTGTAATTGTACACCTGAAGAGGTCCCAATCGCGGATGAAACGTTGTTTCTGTTAAATATTATGTTTTTAATATGATAATTTTTTTCTGACTAATAGGCTGCTGTTTTTAAGATTTATTAAACTTTATAATTTTGTTACCGTGTGGAAGTATTTATTTCGATTGAATTTATACGTATGTGACGAAACATTATTTCAATTCAAAGAAATAACGACCACTTCCGATTACTGGGATTTTCAGATTTTCTTCAGTTATAATAATTAGAAGAAATTCTTCATGAAATATAAAAAAATCCGTTATTTATTGTTATCTCAATTTATGGTTATTAGAGCATTTTGAACGTGGACCTCGGTCACGGAATTCAGAGGTTTGTAATTGTTAAGACTCGGCCGTCCCGGACAACCAATTTCGTGTGACAACCAATATTAAATCCGCAGTTAAACAACGGGGCCTTTTTATGACATCGGAGCATCAGACGAAATGTTTGACAAAAGAGGCTCTGTGGCAGTGGTTTAGTAATTACTGCACCGCAAATAAAAGTTTCCGCGTGTATAATATTTTCAATATCCAGGGCGGGAGCCGGACCATCGGATTCATTACAGCTTTCTAAGTAGCTTCTTCTCTTTGTAGAGAAGGTGCGTGTGTTCGTGTGAAAGCCGCACGCATCCGTCTCAATTAGGATCCGCCGTCCGTGTTACGTATTCAAACGCTCGCTTACCGAACATCTTTAATTGTAAACTAGAATTAAGAGCAGTTGTGGCGCATAAATCGATCCGGGCAGCTCCTCTTTCTTTCATACTCCTCACAATGTAATTTTATTGCGTAAGTCAAGAAGTTGATTTGAAGCTTGACTTCTGTATTACAGCTATAACGATCGTAATTCCCCTCTATAAATCACAGAGATGCGGCGGCCGTTTTATTTATAGTAAAATCACAAAGGGCAGTTAAAAGATGGCTATTAATGTCAATGGAGTATGTATGTATATAATCGGGGTTCCCATTAGGTTTACGTTTCGCCGGAGGCTTCGTCGGGGTAAGCTGACTCATTCAATAACGACGTAATTAATATTTCTTAGTTTGGGTGCCTCGAGTATGAATCTTCAATCATTTTAGCATCATCCACAAAAATGTCCCGGCCAAAAAATACACATTCCACTTATAGAAGAATAGTTAACGAATAGGGTGAAGACGTATTACATTATTGCGCATTGTAAAACATCGCCAAAGCATTCGTTATTCCGACATAAATCTATACAACAGTCTTCCGGACGAAATAAAAACTTTAAATATGCAAAATAGTAAATCTTTGTTAATTAATGGAGCATATTACTCGCTGAAACAGTTCGTATATATGAAGGACAGACTAGATCATTTTTAATAAAATAGTTTACTTTCCTATCAAGATCTCTTATTATTTTAGAATTATAATCGTGTAGAATGTAACTGCCGACTTATTTTCGTTTTCATATTCTACGTGAATCGAAATAAGATTTTTTGATGGAAATTCCGTCGAACGAAAGATTGAAGATTAATGTAGTTATATTAGCATATTTCTCTATGGTTTATATTATATAATATTTTAGTAAAGTGCAAAGTTTGTTTACTCAGGTTTGTAATATATATATATATATATATATATATATATATATATATATATATATATATATTTTCTAATCTTATATTATGACGTATCCTATTTCCTTGATCGAAGACTAATAGAATGAATAATAAATGTAAATCTACGTAAAAGATGTGTAACCATTTTATTAAATTGATATTCAAAAGGCAACGTGAACGTGATTTTTGTTGAAAGATAAAATTATTTGAAAGTTCCCAACGTATAAGCTTGACTTCAGATGTTATAAATATAATTAATCTATTATGTCCATAGGACAGAATTTTTTATTTTTAAAATTAAAATTTATTAGAATACACAAAAAAAAGTTTCCTCCCTATGATGAAGGACCTTTTCAGGTGTATAGAATTAACAAAATATGAATTGAATTGATATAATCCATTAAACAGAAAAAAAATTTCACTACTTCCAACGTCATCCAGGGTCCTGTAAAATTTTTCCGTTCCATTGATTATATCAATTCAAATCATGTTTTGTTAATTCTATACACCTCATGTATGTCACTGATCATAGAAATGAAACGTTTTGTGTATGTTAATGAATGTAATATATTAATTCAAGACAGATTCATAAATCAGTTAATGACCTTTTACAGACACTTTAATTTATAGCGTTACGGCGTTTCGATACGTGTTCGTTTCTTCCTCAGGTATTATCCAAATAATTACAACACACTGGTGCTACAGACAAATAAAATTTTGATAGATTCACAACGTTTTTGAAATCTGGTCCGAGGCTCACTTTACACCAACGAGATTGTAGCAAAACTGAAATGCAAACACGTTTCGGAACGTCGTAACGCTATAAATTAAAAATAAAGTGTCTGTAGAAGGTCATTACCTGATTTATTAATTCAAAAACAGACGTACAATAAAAGCATACAAGTCAGATTAATTTTCCAATTTAATTTAAACGTTGCAAATGATATTAATTTTTTAAGACAAATCAACGACTTTTGAGTGTTTGAGTTTATTGTTGTTCAATCAATCGATCAATTTATTTATTACGAAATAACTGCAAAATACAGAAATATGTAAGCGTCGGAGTAATAAAAAATACAGATAATTTCTTATTTCGGTAACATTGAAAAAAAATCATTTAACCTTTTATTTAATTGAGATTTTCAACACATTTAATCCTATGAAATTAATATCCTTAATCTATATAGAATCCTTATTATTCTAATATAATATTTAAATTCAAATATGATATTTTCAAAATTCTTGCAATTTAATAATATATGTTACGAATCAAAGTAAATGTGATCTTAGATTTTCTCAAATTAAAATTACATGTATATATATATATATATAATTTAATAAAACAAATTGTTGGATAATATAAATACTGGAAGTCTTTCTTTTTTACCGCTGACAAGAGAATACGGTATATATTTGTTATGTGAGTGTGTGTCTGCATTCCTCACAGTGTGCTGAGTATTTGACGTTCATAGGAACTACAATAAATATTTGGTTGTACAAATACAGGAAATGAATTTTTTTTTTTAGCCCTGACGTGACACTATTGGCATCCCTCAGTTTTTATTTTTATTTTTGTGATCGTTCCTCGCAGTGTGCTGAATGAAGTTCCCTACGATCTGACATTTACGGGAATTACTACTTTCTGAAAGTAGGGCTTTATCTAATTAATGAACAAACCTCGCGCAAATTAGATTTTGAATAACACACACGGAGAGCGTGTTTTCTTTTCATTTGTATCGCATTACAAATAAAGCCACTCGGTAATGTAGCGGTTAAAATGGCCACCTACAGATCTCTTGATATAGCTTCGGATATAACTGAAACATCTAAACTTTTGCACGGTAAAATTATTAAATATATATATATATATATATATATATATATATATAATTATTTACATGTCACTTATATAGATTTATACGACGACAGTGCATAGGAATATAAACTATGGAAAATTATTGTATGATAATGTTGTTAGCATTGTAACGCAACGCTTAAATTTATATTTAAAATTTTTTAGATTCTTAAATTTTCTTTTGTTAGATTATTATGCATAATTTCAAATATCGATATTGATTTCGTATATAGCCTTAGAACGTAGCTTTGTGGAACGTCGTAACGTGACCTTCCTCTGATATAATTCTATAATTAGTTATTTAATAATACAGGGCACATAAATGATTGCAGTCGTTTATTTTAGCTGTAATATTTGTGCGTAGTTGGGTGGCAGCTGAACACAGCGATAGGAGGAACCCGCTATAGCAAAAACAATATACGAAGAAAAACACGATGCTTACTGGATGTCTCAACCAATCACCACACACAATCTCTCTCTCTCTCTCTCTCTGTCACGCACATATACACAAACACACACGTGCATATACGAGTATATAAATACTTATTAAGATAGAAAAGAGCAGAAGAAATCGCGGTTACTTCAATGTGAAATATATTTTCCTTGATCGTTGATACTACTTCAGTGTCAAATTTGGAGAAGTTTATGATTTAAATTCGGAACCGGTCCAGCATATCGTCACAAAAAAAATCAATTTTAGAAAAAATTAAAGTAACCCCTAAAGTAAAAATCCTATGTATTTTCTTTAGTTAAATGTGCAATGGCAACTGAAACAGTATTTTCAAAACACTTGAATCAATCTATAATGTTACGGATCAGGCGTGATATTCTAAAAATTATTGTGACGTTATAGAGAGGTTTCAAACACAATGCCCCATGCTCCATGGCATGAAATATTATAGTCTCTATTTGCAAGACATTCATGGAGAAAACAATTATCAACCTGAAAGAAAGTATTACTGGAGAAAACTGAACATTCCTACATTTGTTATTGATATTTAAAAAATTGTTACGATGATGAAGTAAAGCTTCGACACAACGTTCCGTGCTCCTTGTTATATAAAAAATTATCGAAGTAAAACAGAGTTTTACTATGCGGGATTCACGTTACAAAGGGAATACTGAATATTCCACCGTTTCTAAATAGCTAATCAATTTATACTGTTCAAGTGCAGGCATGATATTTTTTAAAAAATATTCTGATGATTGAGTAAAGCTTCAACACAATTTTCCAAGCTCCATCTATATAATTAAAAATGATGTATGTATTTACGTTCTATACAAATTTAAACGGATGGACAGATTGCAACAAAAATTGGTAAACATATTCTTCAAAACACGAGAAACTGTACTGTGGGGTGAGAAACCCCTAGCATAAAAGTAGAAAGAATTATAATTGAAAAATGTGATCATTTTGTGTTAAATTACTGCGCGCCAAGAGACCATGACGTCATGCGAGACAGAGAGAGAGTCGTTACTACGCGACGAACAAAGGAAATATTTCCTTTTACGTAATGAAATAAAGCAGAAATATTTTCATTGAATAAAAAGTATAGTATTATCCAGCAATACTCCATCGAATGATAATAAAAAAACAGTACGATCCTTGCGGAAAATGTACGTTAATTTTCGCGACATATTAGTGACTTCAATATGGCGACCATTTGTTTACATTGTGAATATAGCTAAGAATTTCTTCAATTTAATCTTTCGTAATGTCTGAAGTCTGAGGGAAAATTATATCCTGCAATACTCAAGGAGTATATTTAAATATTCTATTCGTATAGAAATTCGGAGGTTTTCTTTAATTCGAAGGTAAGTTTGTTGGGATTGGTGCAATAAAATTCAATGTATTTTATATCTGTTCAATTAAAGGACTGTCGGTCGAAATTATGAACGGAACTAGGAACATTTAGATTTAGGTTAAATCACTTCTTGACTAAAGCTTAATATAGAATTAAATACATTTTCGGGTTTATATAAATAAGTACACGGGCAACGCCGGGCACCCAGCTAGTTTTATATAAAAATCATCGAACTGAAACAGAATCTCTTTTTGCAATATTTCACCAGTTATTATTGACCAATTAATTTACAATGTTAAGGTGCAGGAATGATATATTTTTTAAATTGTGGAGATCATGAAGGAAAGCTTCAACACAATGTTCCAAGTTCCACGTTAATGTAAAAACCAATGAACTGAAATAGAATCTCTTTTTGCAATATTCCACCATTTATTATCGGCCAATCAATTTACAATGATAAGGTGCAGGAATGATATTCTAAAAAAAATGTTACGACGCTGAAGTAATGTTTCAACGTAATGTTCCACGCTCCATTTTATATTAAAAAAAATTATCGAACTGACAGAGAGTCTCTTTGTTCGAGACTTAACATTACTGGAAAAAACGTTTCGTATTAGCTAATCCAGTCAGTTGACTGCCGTGAAATTTTAGAAGAACAGAAAAAAAAAGAAAAATATTTGGTAAATCAGCTAAATTTCAGAACGTCCTGGATTTTTCACAATTAATTTTTCCCGGAAAGAAATAACAATTTAATGTACGCACATCTCGTCGCCGCGCCTTTGGAAATGATAATGACAGAACGACGTGTGTAAAGTTGCGGAATGAACTTGTAATGGAAGAAACTGGTAAGCCTGCTTTTTAAACAACATCATACAATACTATTTTCCGGTGATCCTGACAAGGTTTCAAGGATGAGAAAAGTGTGAAATGGTACTGGGTTTAAAACTTTCAATTAATGACTTAGAAATAAAGCAGATTTGATTCCTATTACATATGTATTACACGCTTTGAATACACTACAGTTACAGGACTTTCCCGGTGAAAATTATGAATGAAAAAATTATGGATTACAAACGGGTTAAATATTAAATGTTACGCAAGATGAAATGCTCCGTAATCGCCCCAATAATAAATATTGGAAACTCCAGAATGGTTTATAAACTACAGTTACATATTTTTAATGTACAGTACAAAATTGTTCACGTCGTTTAAGTCCGCTGTTGCTATCATGAGAGTAAGGATGCATTTTTATATATGATCAATAAATTCCAGTGTGAAGTTGAAGGAAGCTATATAGAAATTTAATTATGGAGGGTACCTGTCTTACCTTTCCTCTCTCATCCTTGTTGATAGCCACCTCATTTCGTAGTTTGTCCGTCCACTTAATTTTAAACCTTCATCTGCAGCCCTAAAGGTTCAAAAGTTTTCGAGCCGCCATGTTACATTTTTATAGGGTCGGATGTTTAAAACGCCCAACTTCATTAATTTCTCCTCCTGACGCAATATGCACTTCTAATGTTTACAAGTTTGAAAACACACGCAGTGTTTCGCATAATGTACGTGGCTTTGCTGGGAATCCTGATGAGTGGTGATGATGATGGTGAGTGGTGAGTACCGCGCTCTGGCATTGACGTGAGGTCGATGGAGGCGGAGGCTTTGATTAACGAGCGACCAGACCTAAGGGAGGAAGCCACAATCGTCGTCGAGACTCTCGGATAAGTTGCAGCTCCTGCATTCAAAATATTTGCACAATAGCTGGTAAAATACCAGCACTGTGGCGGTCGGGGTTCGGAACTCGGTCAACAGCTATCAAAATATTTTTTAAAAGGTGCATCTTTTACTTGACTTTTATGTGTTCATATCCTTCGTTAATGGACTAGCAACTCCATGAAAAAAATACAATCGATACCCTTAAAGAGCGTGTTATTAATCCAAATACTGTACTGTTGTCCGTAGCCAATAATCAAAATGTATTTTTGACTCACATCAAAATCCATACTCTAAGTTTGAAATTCTGCAAATTGTATACGCTACGTTGTACCTTCACAACAGTAGAAACACAAATATGAAAGATCACTAAAATTAGTCCGTCTTGGTTTTAGACTTCATCCTTTTCGAACGGGCTGAAAAATAGACACGTTGGCGTTTTATTCATCTAGTTGATAGGTACATGGCTATTACATATTTCAGAACCGTGAAATGATAATTTAGTTTCTCCAATTTAATTCATTTTATTCGCTTGCGTGTGTTGAATTACAGCGTGACTGAGAAGATGAAACTGCGTTCACCTTCGGGAACATTTCAGTGTCACCAACAAAATGACATAAATAAAAACATAACAACAGACAATTATTTTTTTAATTAAGACAACAAGAAAAATCTTGGGATTTTTGAAAGTATGCATATATTAGAAGATGAAATATAAATTTAGAGTCACGGACTATATCCTATATATGCACATATACATACATTCAAAACTGTATATTACTTCAGGAAGTCCCCGAATTGTGAACGAAACATCGTATTGTCATGATTTTCTGTTTTACTTAATTAAAACACTTTTTTCTGACACGTTGGATGTTTTTATATTTATTTATTAGAAAAATCTATCAGGAAGTCCTAAAACTGTGGACGAAACATTGTATTGCATTGATTTTCTGTTTTACTAAATTAAAAAACTCTTTTTTCTGACAAGTTGGATATTTTTATATTTATTTATTTAAAAATATCATGTGCATTACCTTATAAGTCCAAAATTAATTGGCGAAACGTCGTATTGTAATTATTTTCTGTTTTAATTGATTAAAAAAAATCTGTCAAGTTGGATATTTTTATTATATATTTATTTAAAAAATCATGTACATTACCTCACGAAGTCTCAAAATTATGGACGAAACGTCGTATTGTAATGATTTTTAGTTTTAGTTAATTAACACAGTTTTTTTCTGACACATTGGATGTTTTATATTTATTAATAAAAAAATCAATCAGGAAGTCCAAAAACTGGACGAAACATTGTATTGCATTGGTTTTTTGTATTACTTAATTAAAACACTTCTTTTCTGACAAGTTGGATATTTTTATATTTATTTATTTAAAAAGATCGTGTGCATTACCTTAGAAGTCCCAAATTAATAGGCGATACGTCGTATTGTAATGATTTTCTGTTTTAATTAATTAAACAAAAATTGTGACAAGTTGGATATTTTTATTATATATTTATTTAAAAAAACTCATGTACATTACCTCACGAAGTCTCAAAATTGTGGACGAAACGTCGTATTGTAATGATTTTTAGTTTTAGTTAATTAACACACTTTTTTTCTGACACGTTGGATATATATATATATATATATTTATTTATTAAATGAATAATTCAATTATATTATTTTCTTATTATGCCATCCACATTTCACGAATCAAGAAACACAGTATATTTTCCCAAATTAAATTTTATTATTATGTTCTATTATTACAAAAAAAAAACATACTAATAAGTATTAATATACATGAATTTGATTTAAAAAACTTTTATACAAATATTAATTAAGAACGTGGGTTATTGTCTGAAATGTAACACAGTAAATTTAAAAATAATTATCAATATAAAAACTGTTACTGAAAATTTAAGATCTATTTATGATTAGACCTTTGCTTAATTTAATATTTTAATTCTTTGTCATTTTGATTTTAAAGCTATTAATGTATCACCACTTATAAGTTTTCAGACTATAAGAATGATGTGTCTTGTATATATATTTTGATAAGACTCTAAATTTTACAATTTCTCAAATATTTTTAGAACTAATTTCGCCATTATTTTTGGTTTTCATACATCTTCGTATTTTATTTGTTATCGTAACTGTTTGACGTCCACGTAAACATGTTTTAAGTGAAAGTTTTGAAAGTAACCATGTTTGTTAGAAGTAGAAGACGAAATATAAATTCAGAGTCACAGGCTATGTCCTATACATACATTCAAAACTGTATATGACCTCATGAAGTCCCAAAATTGTGGACGAAACGTCGACTTTTCACTAATCAACCAACGCAGTATATTTTCCAAATTAAATTTTATTAATTGTTGTGTTCTATTATTACAAAAAGACATACTTGATAATATTAATGAATTTTACTGTAATAATTCTGGCATGGGTTAATGTCAGAAATGTAACACTTTAAATTAGAAAAAAATTATCAATGTAAAACGTGTTACTGAAAATTTAAGATTTATTTATGATAAGATTTTTCCTTACATACATTAATTCTATGTCATTTTGATTTTAAATTGTACAGATATATTATTAATGTTACCACTAACAAGATTTCAAAGATTAAGAATTATTTATCTTGTATACTGATTTTGATACGAGGAATAATCATGACACTAAATTTTAATATTACTCTAATTATTTTAGATCTGATTTCTCCAATTTCTGGGGGTTTTCATTCATCTTTGTTTTTCACTTTTTATCTTAACTGTATGACGTTCACGTAAGGAGTGAAACATGTTTTAAGTGAATGTAGGCATTCATGTTAGAATCAGAAGATCAAATATAAATTTAGAGTCACGGACTGTGTGCTATAAATATATATATATATATATATATATATATATATATATATATATATAAAAATATATATAGCACACAGTCCGTGACTCTCTCTCTCTATTTCTCTCTCTCTCTCTCTCTCTCTCTCTCTATATATATATATATATATATAAATTTAAGATATTATATTTATACATTCAAAACTGTATATTACCTGAGGAGGTCCCAAAATTTCGGACTTAACATCGTATTGCAATAATTTCTTGGTTTAGTTAATTAACACACTTTTTTTCTGACAAGTTTGATATATTCATATTTGTTTATTAAAACTATAATCCATTTATATTATGTACTTATTACACAATCTACTTTTTAACTAATAAAAAAACAGAGTATTTTCTAAAATACATTTTATTAATTGTTATGTTCTATTATTACTAAAAACCATACAAATAAGTAATAATATACATGAATTTGATTGTAATAATTCTGGAGTGGATCTTACTTAATACTGTAGATTAATGTCTGAAATGAAACATTCTAAATTACAAAAACAAAACAATTTATCAATGTAAAAACTATTACTGAAAATTTAAGATGTATTTATGATTAGACTATTGCTTGATTTAATATTTTAATTATTAGTAATTTGGATTTTAAATTGTACAGTTAAGTTAATATATTACCACTTATAATGTTATAAGTTTAAGAATGATCTGTCTGGTATATATATTTTGATTATGACTAAATTTTACAATTCATCAAATTTTCTAGAACTTATTTCTCTTTTTTTTTCATATATATTTGTTTTTTATTTTTTATCGTGTTTGGCGTCCACGTAAGAAGTAAAACGTGTTTTAAGTAATTAAAATTTAATCAAATATCTTTTTCGTCTGTTTATGGTCGTCAATAAATTTAATGATAATTTCTCAACTGCAATTCACATAGTTGAAATTTTCTTCTTCTACACACCGCCAATGAAAACAAAATTATATTCAACTCTAATCGTTTACATCGGAATGTCATAGCCGAGGTCTGGCGACAACGTTGTTAAAAATGTAGACAGGAACTTATGTCAAATTTATTTGGAGTCTTTTGTGTACAGTGTCAGCTCCTGATGAATATGTAGGACTTAAATGTTTGGCTTATTACACGTTGATGGTTCATAATTTTATTCGTCAAGCGACTCGGTAATTATATCCTTAATAGTTATAATTTCGTAATAAAGGCCACGTAAAAGTCAAATTATTTTAAGAAGCCTCGTGTTCTACAACGACCGGGGCCGTAATTATCGGAAAGATAAATGTGTCACGTGAATAGGCATTAGCGGCGAGTGGTCTGCCTTAAAAGTAACTTAAAAGTTAAAATAGATCAACACGTGCTTATATTAATTGCGCTTTTTGTGTGAAGGCGGAAGGTGCGCGCCGCTGCAGCATTTCTTAATTGAGAGATTCCAGGGGTCGCCGCTATTTCGCCAAATAAATTGCAGATGCCGACGACGTTTCTTTGTCGTCTTGCTGTCTTTGTCGATTAATTACTACCCCCTGGCGCGCAAACCTGCACGAGGCCCGGAGATTCCTCCCGGCATTGCAGCACAAACGCGACAAATTCGATAAACACACGTCGAAACATTCCCGCAAAGTTTAGGGAAAGCGGGGCACGCCTTTTAGCATGTTTCGTCGGTGCTAGAGTAAAAATAACGATTCGTAGAAATTAGGACCCTCACGAAGTGGAGCTCACGCGGTAGAAAGTAACGGTGTCTTGCTCCTTATTTTTTTGTACACGTTAAGACTTTTTCCGATGGAAACGTACTCAGACCACAGTAGATCAAGTAATCTTTAATTTGCCGTTTCTTGGCTGACGCTGCTAAACTCTTAATTTCAATAGAGTTTTTAAGCTTGCCTATGACAGTTTAGTTTTATTTTCTGTGATGTAAGAATAAGTGTTCATTAAACAAATAAATATAAAATTAAGTCGGTATAATTTAAGTTAAATAGGATTGAATTATAAAATCACATCTCATGAAAATACAAAACAGGAGCACAATGTTTTGATCCAACATTGGGACCACATCAGTTACTATATTAATCTAATAAATACATCAGAGTGTTTGTATATATTTCCCTACATGTTGTCTGTGTGTAATTTCAACTCCATTAGGCTTGGCAGGGAAGCACCCTTAAGGGTGGGGGTGGAGTGGAATTACATAAAAATGACGCATAAACAGCCGAGATTGGACTCGAATCCGGGTTATGGATGTCTCTGAGTTTAATTACGTCCTTCAAGTTGCCGTTTAACACACAGCAGAAGGGGTGGACATTTTCAAACATGTTAAAACGGCGGATATATCTGTCGAAAGAAACTTTTTCGGGGTCAACGAGTTCAAACATCCTTTCGACACATTTAGGGATAGGAGTCGAGGTGCATTACGTATGGTTATGGATGTATGACAACCCGGGCAACGACGTGCACCCAGCTGGTTTAATAAATAAAATTGTATGTTTGTCTGTGTGTATGTAAGTTCCGAATACAAATTTAAAACGCGTGGAGCAATTTCGACCAAATTTTGTACATGTTGTCTGTGTGTAATTTCAACTCCATTAGGCTTGGCAGGGGAGCACCCTTAAGGATGGGGGTGGAGTGGCATTACATAAAAATGATGCAAAAACAGCCGAGATTGGACTCGAATCCGGGGTTATGGATGTCTCTGAGTTTAATTACGTCCTTCAAGTTGCCGTTCAACACACAGCAGTAGGGGTGGACATTTTCAAACATGTTAAAACGGCGGATATATCTGTCGAAAGAAACTTTTACGGGGTTAACGAGTTCACACATGCTTTCGACACATTTAGGGATTTAGGGATAGGAGTCGAGGTGCGTTACGTATGGTTATGGATGTATGACAACCCGGGCAACGCCGTGCACCCAGCTGGTTTAATAAATAAAATTGTATGTTTGCCTGTGTGTATGTAAGTTCCGAATACAAATTTAAAACGCGTGGATCAATTTCGACAAAATTTTGTACATGTTGTCTGTGTGTAATTTCAACTCCCTTAGGCTTGGCACGGAAGCACCCTTAAGGATGGGGGTGGAGTGGCATTACATAAAAATGACGCAAAAACAGCCGAGATTGGACTCGAATCCGGGGTTATGGATGTCTCTGACTTTAATTACGTCCTTCAAGTTGCCGTTTAACACAAAGCAGCAGGGGTGGACATTTTCAAACATGTTAAAACGGCGGATATATCTGTCGAAAGAAACTTTTTCGGGGTCAACGAGTTCAAACATGGTTTCGACACATTTAGGGATTTAGGGATAGGAGTCGAGGTGCGTTACGTATGGTTATGGATGTATGACAACCCGGGCAACACCGTGCACCCAGCTGGTTTAATAAATAAAATTGTATGTTTGTCTGTGTATGAGTATATTCCGAATACAAACATTAAAGGCGTGGAGCAATTTAGACAAAATTTTGTACACACGTTCCTTTTAAATAAAAAAAAACACTGACAGAGTAAGACATGACTACCACCCCTACGGTCGGAACGTAAACCTTAATTAATCCAATGGAATACAATAAAAAATTCTGCAAGCCCTTGTTGAAGCCAGATTTCGATTCAAAATTCGATTATCGGGTTCCAAACAAATTTTACCAATTTTAAAAGCATGGAATGCACCTCATGCAGGTTGAGTTCGAAATACATAGATTTAATTTAGGTCTCCTTTTTATTATTTACTAATATACTAACTGATGAGGTCCCAACCCTGGGTCGAAACGTCATACTCTTTGTTTTGAATTTCCATAAGACGTAGTTGTCTATTTCAGTTGCCTCCTTCTTATGTTTTAACACCTACAAAAATTTGTTTCGACACAAATATCTTAACCCAACAGTGTTTGTTTTCCGTTCGAAAGGAAAGTGTGAACAAAATTGGGTCTTAATTTCTCCACGCATTTTAAATTTGTACGCGGGACATACACAAACAGTCAGTTTTATTTATTAGGAGGTAATATAGTACCTGATGAGGCCCCAAAGCTGGACAGAAACGTCGTTCGTTTGTAATTACATGAGATGGTATTGTCTAATTTACTTCTATAAAAATCCAAATTATTTTGAATTTATTGGCTAATTTATTTATTTTATTTATATTTAAATCAGATAAATATGAATTTAAAATATGTGTACTTATTACATTCACGCCTAACGAACGCCATCTGGTTTCCGACGCCACAATTTTAATCCCAGACAAAAAGAGAGACCAAATGCCGTTTGCTCAGAATACATTAAACCAAACTAGGTCAATCGCTTGAATAGTGAAATTGTGTAAGACGAACAGATCACGTGTTATATTTGTGTATAGAATTGGTTTTTTAAAAGGATAGAAAAAGTTTAGTCTCTACAACCTAATTCCTGCTAAGTCAATGATTTTATACATTTTTTGCTCTATCGTAGTCAACACGTGTAAATGTCTTTAGTTTTAATTTAAACGGTGTTTCCATTTCATTGTCAGTAGGTATATATTAGCGAATTTATTTGAAATTATAGGAATTTTAGAGTCTGAGTAGAGCTGGATCAAGTAAGTTTGTACCGCGGGACTGTCGGATATTGAAAACGCATTTTTTTATTTATAGGTTTATTAAAGACGCTTTTTAACTTTTCTTAATTTTGTTTCCGTCTTTTAAAGTTCCGCTAACCTTTTCAATTTCAGACAGAGAATAGAAAATATTGTTAATATTCCAACAAATAAAAGCAAGTTATTTTTAAGAGAAACGTTGAGCATGAATAACTTTCATTGCGTTTCGGCTTCGCGTCAAACGTAATGCGCATAGAAACCGTGTCAACACGTGTGGTTCAGTGTGTAGGAATCCTGATTGTACGTGGTAACAGACAAACCAACCATGATGGACCATTTGGACGGTCGGTGACCACGAAAATATAAGTGAATGTACTATCCTGACGCAGCGCCGGTCACGGCCAAGTTGTATATTTTATCCTCCACTGAAACATATGTAGTCTATGATCACTAAATCACTTGTCTTTTAATACAAATTCCATTGTGTTGAAAATGTTTCTCCCGGACGGGACGTGACCTCATCAAGAGATTTCTCTCGTGGGTTAGAATGTGACTCTGATATTTATGAATATGATTGTTTAGACGGATGAATATGTCTGTAAATAGGGAAAGCTTCTGTAACCTCATGACGCATGAATTTATTTTGCAATAAAACTTGTGGACTGAAATTGTGGTTTTCTCTTCCGCCGTATTATCTACTTTTTACAGAAAAAAAAAGTATTAATATATTTGATTTTACGTTTGTTTTTGATTATATAAGATAAAATTTATTTTATGGCCAATACGAGACAGTTTAATCGTAATAATTCAGGTAAAATTTACGAAGTTTCAGTACTTATAGCTCTTTTCACACAGGACCCGATGTGACCTTGAAGCTCTTCGATGTGCCGTCGAATCAAATTCATGCGACGTTGTTATATATTATTGTCCACGCAGTTGCAGTAATTGTTTGTAGTAATTCATTATTGACAATGAACCAACGTTTCTCTATTTCTCTGCTCTCATTCTCTGTCAGACATTTGAAAACCATTATAATTTTACCGAAATATTGTTATTTTAAACTGGACGTTTTTGAATAAACTGCCTTCTATTGGTCATAAACTACATTTTATCCTATGTAATCAAAAACAAATGTAAAATAAAATATATTATTACATATTTGTTCTGTAAAAAGAAGCTAATACAAGATTGATTAATAAGAAAACCACATTTTCAGTCCACTCGTTTTGTTGCAAAATGAATTCATGCAACATCTTAAGGTTACATAAGCTTTCCCCATATACAGACATGTTCATCTGTCTTAACAATCATATTCATAAATCTCAGCGTCACATTCTAACCACCATAGAAATCTCATCATGAGATCATGTCCCGTCTGGGAAATTAGTATTAAACAACACGTAAATTACTGATCATAGTCTTAATTTGAAACCGTGTACGGGTACACATAGAAACAATTGAACATGCAATTGTTTTAATTGAGGTTAAAGTATAAATCCCGGCCGTGGCCGAGCGCAGCGTCAGGATAGTACATTCACGGGAATTTTCGTGGACAGCGACCGTCCGACTGACACTCGATGACTACGTACAGTCACGATACACTCTGTTGAGACTGTCATAGTTGAGAAATGATCACATTCCATGCGCAATTCGTATTACGCGAAGCCGAAAGCAATGAAACTTATTCACGCTCAACGTTTCCCTTAAAACTAACTATTCAGTGGAATGTTAACAGTATTTTCTGTTCTCTGTCTGGTCTAGGAGGTGGAATTGAATAGGTTAGTGGAGCTTAAAAAGTGGGAAACAAAATTAGGTACAAGGAAAACGTGCATATAATAAACCCATAACATAAAAAAGTATGCCTTTTTAATTTCCGAAACGTTATTTTAAATTGAGAAAACTGTTATTGGTCATAAACTACATTTAATGTTATAGAAAAAATGTTTATACGTAGGATGAAAGGTGCGCGGGAATATCGGAATGTTTAGTCTGACGACGACAACGTCAGAGGTATTGTATAATAATAACGGATTTGATTGCGTTTGTCGACAGGTTACGAAAGGAACGACTGCGCCATTAATCAATCAATTTCCGACATTTCCTCTGTACGCTGTTCTTCGCTCTGTGGAAAGGCTAAACGTCGCTACATCCTTCAGTTATGATAAGCTGCGTACAAAAAGCGGGTTCTCAGCGCCGACGAACTGGGTCTGTGTCCTTAATGACAGAACTCGCAGTACACGTGACAATGCGGAGGTGAGAATGAATCACGGGCAACGAGCGTCGCGGCGCGTCCCGTCCCGACATCTGCGCCGCGGCGGCGAGGGCGCACCCCCTCTAATTAACACCAAGTATTTCAACAATGTTTAACTCATTCTAGCAGTTAAAAGTAATTACACTAATGTAATGTAATTAGATTCTAGCGGAGCGCTGGCTCTTTTTTTAATAGCCACTGGATATGTTATTTTTCTAAATTAAATATTAATTTCGTAGTGTAGCCGCGGTAATGGCGTCATTATTCACGCGTCCGGACTGTCGGGACTCGAACTCGTAATAACGGTTTATTATGGACTTGAACGGGGCAGTATCCACGATCGGAACCCCGTTCGTTCGTTGTCGACAAAGTATGCGAATGAATAAATTTTACCCTCCGTTAGTCGCGCAAGGTCCGGGAGACTTAAAGTTAACTATTCCGTTTCTGATCACTTTTCAGAATCAATTATTTTGAATCTTTTTACAAACATTTAACATAAAAATTTAGACACACATGAACATACAATTACTCTCTGATTTAATTAAAACTTGCCATTTTATTGAAAATTAAAAATCTACTATCAAAAAATTCTAATTTTCTAATACCAAAACCGAAATATAATATGCAAATATTTCAACTCTAATTTTCTAAATCATACGAGTCAGATGCCAGATAGATGAACGGAGTACTTGAAATATATGTTTAAAAATGCAGTTAATAGTTTATACGATTAATTGTTATTGGTATTCTACTTTTGTGAAACTGCTGATGAAATGCTCATAAATAATATTTGTATAATAATAAAATCTAATTAATTATGTTTTGGTATAATAAGTTCTTTAATCGGAGTCTGTTTCAACGTTTTTTTTCTGACAAGGCATTCATTGTGTGTATACGCAAACACAGAAAAAAAGCATCACACATTTCACGACAATATTGGGTTTCACACTGTTTTTTAGTTTACATGAAAAATGGTCTGCCGTATTTTCTAATTATAGTTCTGGAAGATCATTATCCGTATCCGAGTCGTCAGACCTGGTCCCTAAAATATCTTGAGTTTCTAATTAATCAGATGATTCTTCAATATGGCCGTATGGTATAACATTTGTGACGTAATTATCTTCTTCTAAAAGAAAACTACGAACTTTATCTTCATCTTGAGGATTATAAAGTTGTATATATATTTTTACTCATTTTACACAATTGTTTACAATTGTTTACAGACAGGAAAACTTATGACATTAAAAATAAGTATCAAAAGAGAAATATTTGAAAAACTGAAGAATCATCAATGATTTTTTTACGAAAATGAACTCTTTTTATTCCGGCAAGGACACGAAAAATTCTGACGGGAGTGGTCGCAGTAGGTTCCCTGGACCGAATATGCGCTACTTCAATCTAGAGACTAAAGTTGCTTTTTGACTGTAGATTTGGCAGATTATTCCAAAAACATTCCCTGAGATGTAATAAAACTTTATTCCTATATCCAACCTGGCTTCGGAAGTTATTATATTGCGTAGGTCTCCTGGACCTATCGCGACTAACGGATGTTTAATACCGCAATTAAGTTTCTAGACGACGATAGGCACAAAAAGAATATTAAGTCAAGTCTAAATTTCACTATATAGTGTACCAAGAAAATTACCAGAAAGTCCGTGCGTTTCTGTGGTGCTTCATAAAAAAATTGAATTGCGTTAGCAATCAAAGTCTCGCATTCTCCATGACCTGTACGAAAGGTATCGTATCATATATACTTAAAATGAATGACGCTGATGACACTTATATAAGCATCTGAGTCCTTTACCGTTTAAAAGCCAGAGGAACATCTTCAGGACCTTTAGATGAATTTTAAAATAACACAACAATGTTTATTACTGTTGCTACAGGAATCTTAGACCCTTAGTGATCATAATCCTGTAAAGGAGGATTGGATTAGTTGTCAGTTTTTCCCAATTACAAAGACATACTGATTTTTAGCCAGCATATATAATATCATACGTACATGATTCTTAAAATTCTGGATAATAGGTATACAACAAAATAGCCAAAAGTCCTCAAGAAATTTCAAAATATTGTTTTTTATTCTTGTAAGTCAAAAAAATATATAGTATCTTTCGGCTTTAATAAACAACTATATGAATATGGCTTAGAAAAATAAATAAATAAGAAGCTATAAAGTTTCAACCTCGTTTTAAGAATAGAATAAATATTAAAGCCGATAGTGAGCAAAATAAAATTTCAAAAAGATAATATGTACGTTAATAATATTAAAGTGAAATATTTACGTCTGTTTTGTAACTTGATACTAAAATAAGATACCACACAACGTTTCTAGAAACCTTCTTCCTTTCTTCAAAACACAAGAGCCTAGTGCGACACAACTGCACAAGTCACTTGACAAAACTCAGAGAATAAACGAATAATCTTGTAAAATTTCTTGAGCTGCCTTGGTGTGTACCTATTTTCTAGTGAAATAATAGTAAGCCCACTTTATAAATTAATTAGTAAGATTCTCAAATCGTTACTTGCATTATGATTGTGATCTAATTTATAATAATTCCGTCTAACAGACTTTCATCAACTGTACGTCGGATCTCATTTCATATAAGTGTCAAGGTTTTGATTAAATTTTAGATTCCATTAGTCCTCTGTTGAAGAAATAAAACAAGGCAAAGATATTATTACATACATAGATCAAAAACACAACA
The DNA here is from genome assembly GCA_037074705.1 of Zhengitettix transpicula. Lineage (NCBI taxonomy): Eukaryota > Metazoa > Arthropoda > Insecta > Orthoptera > Tetrigidae > Zhengitettix > Zhengitettix transpicula. Next base: position 74,872,860 of record CM073595.1, on the reverse strand, counting down.
ATTAAGTAAATACAAAATAATAAATACGCAAATAAAAAACTATACAAAAAATGACACATAGAAATGAGAAAAAAATTAATATATATATATATATATATATATATATATATATATATATATATATTGTAATAAACAACTGGACAGCTTTAAAAAAAGTAATCAATAACAACATTTATTAAGCTTTAAAAGATATTTATTATTGTTGACAAATTTTACAATTTACAAAACTTATTTTTATGCCGAATTTCATCCATTTAAACAAATATTTAAATTTTCATTTATTAATTCGTCGAATCTCTTATCTCAGGGTCACTACTGGGTTTGATAATTAGAACAAATTCAATGTATAAACTGTCAATTAACAATTCAAATATAAAAATTAAACTAAAACAATATGAAGATAAGTGAAAAGAAAAATGAACAAAATGAAAACTAAACGAAATCTGACTCTACCCTTTTAATTATCGTTTACAAATTTATATCAAAGTTTTGGTTACCCACGGACCGTCTGTCTGGTACCAGATCTTTCTCTTGTATCTTGATCACTACCACACTAAAAAGCCATTTTTTACACTGACTCTACTTCATTGCAATTTTAATACACACGCTTGAATTTCTCGTCGTCAGCTATCTGGAACCTCGGATGAGCCTCCCCTTTCTGGACAGCTAGCGGATGCCGGATTCCTCAATGCGAAAATTGTTCCATCAGCGTGAAGCAACCTTTTGCTTACCCGTTTGCAAATTGTTATGAAAATCTCTCCGTACAACTATTTGCTTGCTTCCATACAGGAACTCGCGATTTGCAATTTATATTTGCAGACTTTACTGTTTGATACTGTATTATATCTCTCGTACTCAGATTTTAGCCTCCTCCTCATATCATTGCCGATTACAGACTGGCTCTCCCAGAGTGTAAGCGCGCGCGGTCTCCATTGTCGAACAAAGGAAAAACCCGCCTTCATTGTCGCCTTTACGCATTCGTACCGCTAACAATTTAATTATATTAAAACAATTAATGGCCTGTATAGTTGGCATTACAATATATATAACAGAATAAAATTTATGCATAAACGAAAAGAGAAGTTACGGTTACAAAAATGTTGAAAACTTTAAAATTGTCCAAATCTAGTTTTAATTTAACATGCCATTATTATTATGGTAGCACAACCAAAAATTCTGTGTTTTCACTGATTTTACCGTCACTGGCACCTCGCTGTCGTCAGAATAGTGATGAGTTAACGTCAGGTGATGTAGAAAATAAGAGAATCCTTTCAGCCGCCGAAACAGGACGAAAAACTGATATAATAGCGTTTTATTGCCCTCATTTGGATTTTGTAATAGAAAATTTCTCTTCGTGTTAAGGTTCCAGTTGCTTCCCTCTCTATTCTCTCTATTTAGTTCTCTATTCTCTCTAATTAGCGTCTTCTGAATTTTGTCTTCTACATTTAATCTTGAAATGACATTCAGATGTAACAATGAATGAAGATATGCGGAAATCGTAGGTTATTCCAATCCGTGCGTTGAAAAAGTTGCAACATTAGTTTTCAACGTATGGCCTGTAGTAGCCAAACAATTTGTGTGAAATGTTCTTAAATAACGAGACATAGAATTCTATTGTAATTTAGCGAAGTTATAGCATTGAAAAACAATCTTGTTTTGTTAATTGACCGATTAAAAGTACCAATATACTAAAAAAAAGTTCAAAGTTCTAGATAAGAAAAGATTGGAGCAGATTCGACGAGACGAACGGGCTGAAGTAAATCTACCCGGGTTATCTTTTGGTGCGAACAATTCTGTTTTTCGCTGTACGGAGACTATTTCTCCTTGGCCGTCTGTAAGATACATCCATTCTGTGACAAACTCACGCACAGTTAATCAAGAAACTATGCGCAAAATCCTCTCGAAATTTGAAATATAAGTGCCGGTGAAAATTCATTGTACTGTAAAATATTTGCTTTGAATTTACTTCGTCTGTGGATTGTGCGAACCAATTTATTAATATTGAATTAGTAATTCTCAAACCTTAACTCATTTTCCTTCTTATTCACGAAAATTTATAAATCAGCTGTACGTGTTCGGCGATAGGCAGCTGAGAGTGTACAACACATGACATCGACCTATAGTGTACTATGATTTATTTATTATATATATATATATATATATTGTAATACCAATTAAACAGGCCATTAATTGTTTTAATATAATTAAATTGTTAGCGGTACGAATTCGTAAAGGCGACAATGAAGGCGGGTTTATTTCCTTTGTTTACAATGGAGACCGCGCGCTTAGAGAACTGAGTATGCGCTTGGAGAACAGCAGTCTGGAATCGGCGATGAAAGGTGAAGGAGTCTAAAATCTGCGTACGAGAGATGAAACAGTTAAAAGTCGACGGGGAGATATAATACAGTTCAGTTCACCTAGAGCAACAAGCAGTAAAGTCTGCAAATATAAACTATGAATGGCGAGATCCTGTATTTTTACATGAAAGCAAGCAAATATTTTTACGGAGAGATTTACAAAAAAATTTACACACGGTGAAGAAAATGGTCGCTCCACGCTGATTGAACAATTTTCGCATAGAGGAGACCGGAATCCACTAGCTGACCAAAGGGGGCGGCTCATCCGAGGTTCCAGATAGCAGAGGACGAGTATTTCAATCGTGTGTATTAAAAAGTCAATGAAGTGTAGAGTCAGTGTAAAAATGGCTTTTTAGTGTGGTAGTTTTCAAGATACAAGAGAGAGATCTGGTACCAGACAGACATTCCATGAGTAAAAAAACTTTTATACAAATTTGTAAACGATAATTAAAAAGGTATATTCGTTCAGTTTTCGTTTCATTCAGTTTTCTTTTCACTTATCTTCATATTGTTTTAGGTTAACTTTTTATATTTGAATTGTTAATTGTCAGTTTATACATTGCTTTTGTTCTAATTATCAAGCCCAATAGTGACCCTGAGATATAGAGACCCAACGTATTTGACTGTAATGATATAAGAACTGTATTTTCATAAATGCCACGAATTAATAAATGAAAAATTAAAGTATTTGTTTTCAACTGGATGAAATTCGGCGTGCAAAATAGGTTTTATACAATGTAAATTTATCAACAATAAATTTTAAAATATAAATAAATTTTCTTTAATTGATTCATTTAATTAACCCTAACAGGTGTTTATTACATAAATGGCGCCCTACGTGGGGCAAATTAATCGTCATCCTTTTGTTTATTACAATATATATATATGTATATATATATAATAGATCATATATATGTTGTAGTATCCTGCTGTAAACCTTCAGGGAAAGAACTAAATTTTACTACATAAATGTTTACTCTTAGACTAAATCGTTTCAACTATAACATTGTGATGAAGGATGCTTTTAAGAAATTGGGTATTCTAGTCTTTAACTGTTAATATGTCCAAAGTTTAAAGCAGTTCCTGAGACATAAATGTCACCTGTACAGCGCCCATTTTAAAACAAGCATAAAAACCGTATACCAACAAATTACTCAGAAATGAATCCATTATAATGCCATTAGTATGTAAGTGCATTATTATTCGCCTGAAATGCCTAACTCATTCCACGCCCTTGAAGCACCAGCATCATCTCTCTATGGACTATGAATACTATTCATACGAATACTTAGAGAGTTACCGTAATCTGTAGCATGCCCAAGAATTTAATGAGTGCCAAATGGTTTATATACGTGTTTTTGTCTGTATTATCGTTTCAGTGCTGGGTATTTTACGAGTGTATCGGCTGCCGTTGACAAGGACCTCATTGTCCCGAACATCCATGATGATTCGCTGCCTGCAAGAACAGTGGTGTGTTGTGTTCTGAAATGAACACATTTTACTTTTATACGTTTAATGTTAAGCTTGACCCAAATTGAGTTTAGTAACTATTACTTATTTACTATTTTCTCTCGGATTATTTGCAGGGATCAAAATGTTGGAAGGATTGCCACGATATAAAAAATATGTATCGCAAATTCTGGCATATATTTATTGAATTAAAGTTTAATTTAAATTAATACCCTTGGATTTTTTAAAAAAACGGACATGTACCGAGTGTAAATATCATAATTTACATGTTTTTTTCAGGTGATAGCGGTTTAGCAGATGAATTTGACTGAAGTCTCTGACAAGTCCTTCTTGAAATGAAAATGGTCTGTACTTAGGGTTTTTCGCTGCCTGACGTCAAAAAATTCCAAATTTGACAGCGAACATAAACCTAGAAGACTGACCCTTACGAAACATACCGTCACAATGAAGAAAGTGGAGGATATCATCCTTGAAGGTTTGCGAGCAACAATCCACATAACAACGCGAGAAAGTACTGTTAGTTGATCCAGGATATGAAAAATTATTTATGCTGCATATTTCTCATATTTGAGCCGAGAGGCAAATACAAACGGAAAGTGACCTGTCGAGGAAAATGATTTCTCTGTTTGGGTCACCTTAAACTTCCTTCAGCTTGATAAACTCAACCCGGCGTTTCTCTAACGTGTTCAAGTTTTCGGTTTCATCCATGATCTCATGTGTTCAACAATAATTTTTTTTTTCGGGTTGTTATATTCAGGTTAAGACAAACATGGCGAATACGGTGAATTCTGATCGTCAATTCAACAATTTTCTCCATCGAAATTGCACAATTGTGCACCCGTTCATGGTCTTGATGGAAGATCGCTGTATTTTGGCCAAATTAGGGCATTTATAATTTTATTTATGTAACCGAAAGGTACAATAACGATTCACAATGATCATCATTTATCTTTCATCCTGGTTGCAAAAATAGTCGACGTGGATAATTCCGCGTAAAAGCCAGAAACACGTGGCCGTCACATTCTCGGCCGGTTTTACAGTCTCTTCCTGCTTCGGAGCAGAAATCCACAAATTGGACAGTTAGTAATAGAAATTGGTCAGAATTCTGACGACAAAGCGCCAAACGAGCCAATGAATCTAACACGTCGTTGAGGTTATTCTCCACTGTAAGCCAATTCAGGTGTCGAGACATTGTTTTCTTGGGAAACTGAAACGTAGATGGATGTGTAAGTTCGCGCAATTTGATCTCTCATCACCGTATCGTGAATTTTGTCGGTCCACACTCACCATTAACTGACGTCCCGAATGAAATACGTCCCTTTTTTTGGATGCCCGATCACGTTTAAACCTGTTCATCCAACGGGGTTAAAAATTATTTTAATGTAATGTAAATTTCGTAATGTTAAAGTTTGTATGTATTTATTTTGCATTACAATTTTTTTATAGCTATCTACATTGCTTAGTAATGGTGCATTTATTCATAAATGGACAAATAATATTGATGACAAAATATCTGACATTTATATTAATATAAATACGGCCTATGAATCAGAAAATTATGCTTGTTAACAAAAATTACGTATATGACGTTCCGTCATCTTTTCGGATCGCTTCAGGTTCAAACAAAAAATTTAAAATTAATAACAATTAGTAAGTGAAATTAAATTGTACTTAAAATACTTGTTAATATCTAAATTGCATATTAAACCTGAAGAGGTCTAAAAAGAGGACGAACCGTCGTATATTTAGTCTTTTTTAATCCATAAAATTTTCTGAATCTAGTTCGTATATTTATTAATTTATATTTGAACAAATATCCGTCATTTATGAATAAATAAATAACGTATATTTAGAGCGAACAACTTTTTCCTTGACATACAATACTGTTAATTTATATTTGCGTCATACAGAGGTGCTTCTTCAACAACTTCAGCAATAAAATGCAATCATGCATACTAATTAATTTCAATGTAATAATATTTTCCATTATCCATTATGGATAAATTTCGAAAACACGATATTTATATTTACCGTATTAATTTATTTTTTCTTTGTTTACATTTATTCCTCCTTTTATGGCGCCTAACTTCTGAAAATGAGCGACCTCTTTCGATAATTTCGGTTTGTTGAATAACAAATAGTTGTTTGTTTAAACAAAAATATAATTAGAAATTTTTCTACTGTAATGTGGGAAGATATTAATTTTATAGTGAAGATTACTTCAACGTACATTATATTAAATTCAAATGCCGTTGATTACGGTTTATTTTGACATTAAACACGAGACATTTCCAAGCAGGTGAATTTAAAGTAACTATTTAATACAGGTTTGATTATTAAATGCATTTCATATCTCATCGGACATTTGTGATGCTGATGTCTACAGATTATTTAGTGTAAATTATTAACAACTGAGAGAATAGGAGGTAAACGGCTCTTACCTGACGTTTTCCTCTTCTTTTTTTTTTGCCGTGTTGGGCTTTCAATGTCTTCTGTTGGTTTATTTTCTAACGCAGTGATCTGATATGCGGATATCGTGGGCTAACCTGCCCAACCAGTTCCACAAACGGTGGCTCAAAAATTAACTGTAAAATTTACAAATGATGCAGGAAAAAGAAAGAGCGTCAAGTGCACTTATATTATTTGAAAGGACAAACTGGACGTATTTACCAGAAGTTCGGAACGAGTCTTCGGAAAGCAAGGACAAACCAACGGGAACTTGAATATGGAACACCATTACGTTTTTGGGACAATTCTAACCTCTTTCTCACAGTGACATGTCCTGAGTAGTTAAATGTGAGAAGTCGTTATGTTGACATTATTCTCGATAAAATGTTATAAATGTGCTATCGCCTGAGATTAAAAATTAATATCGCACGAGTCACGATCGAGGTTTATTTTTCAGCCTTTATATAGTTAAATTGTAATTAACACAAACACTTTCCGTTTCGAAATTTGGAAAAGCTTCAGGTGTTTTAAAATAGATGATTGCAATGATACAAAATATATTGTTTTAAAATATAAAATATCATAAAATACAGAGTGTAAAGTTTTTGCATTTACCTTTTTTTAGGGATGTAAAGTCGTTTTCAAAATATATAATTAAATTAAACGTGATTTCTATTGTGTAATTCCACAATTATATTAAGTAATTATCTATTGATACGGATTGTAAGCATATTCTAAATATTATACTGTACTGTTAGTAATGTTAAGCCAATTTTTGTGTTCCATCGTAGTTATAGTCCGTTTTAAATAAGAAGTCTCCTGGCGCATCCACGTGGAGAGGGACACTGTTGACACGTACGACACACGAGTCTTACAACTCATTTAAAACAGTAGAATTACACTTTTATTGTTTGTTCGGCAACGCTGCTTTATTCCAAGCGTTGTGATTGGTTGATTCAAGGTCACACCCCCTCGCGGGAACTGACCGACATCGGTCTTCTAATTTAAAACAGATTATAGTTATTTTATTATATTTTTCTTATTACTGTCAATTAGTTTCAAAGCAGCTCTGTGTAATATATGCAATATAAATTGAAATTAAAATAAATAGTTAGCGCGGATGATATCACGTAATAACTACCATGTGTAAAGTAAGTAATTAAATCCAGTTGGCTTATAAAATCGTGAATCTTTGAATATATCTGGCTTATATAGCTCATATATTTGTATGACAGCTATATAAAGGCCTGAATGTAAAAAAAACCTGATCGGTATAGTCTAAACGATGTATAAGGTGCATATAGGATTGAGAAGTTAGAAGTACGTATGACATGTTGTCTCTTTTTTATTAGTTTTTAATATACATTTTTATAGCCAAATAACAGGCAAAATTAAGAGGGGCGTATTTTGTTTTATAATATTTAAGTATTCTTAGTTTTTCTTGAATGGATATGAAATATTTTGTAGGGAATTGGTGTTGAATAAATCTAATTAGCAGACGCCTCCTCCTATTAAAAACAAACTATGACCACAGTACAGTGGAATTTTCAACAGTCGCAGTTTCTAACAAGTTAATGTAATGAATTATCCAATTATTACGAAAAATGATTAACAAATGCGAATTCTTAAAATGTAAGAAACCCACATTTGAGATGTATAATTAATCTTTCAAACTATTCAATTATATGTCTATTATTGGACTCAATGTGAATCGCAGCAAAACTTATGTAAATAAGCACTATTTGTAATTTATTTATCGTTCGCCAATGACCAAGTTGTTAACGCGACCATTATAAACTTTTAATTAAAAACAAAATCTAGAAGATGACGACAGAGGTTTTAGTCGTCGAAACGTCGCGTTTGAATACCTAGAACTGTTTATCGAATAATTGATGTTGTGTTTGATGGTATAGGGATGTCATTTTGTGCATTGGAGACTTTGTTGCGGTTAATGATTAATTCTTTGTGCTATAAAATAAGAGCTGGTGTCTGTAAACGATGTTACACGATTTTCTTTTTTTTTTAAAAAAAATACCATTTAATTTTGGAACATAAGTTAGATATTTGAAGAAGTGGTCCACTGACCACACTCCGAATTAAAATTGAAGTTGTTTCATAACAATGTATTATCATCGTTTTTACCATTAAAGAGCTCACGTCTGGATGAAAGTTTCTGTATATTTTATTTTTTTAAGAGTTCCTGTAGTTTCAATGTAATAGAGATATCTTTGGAATTTTTTCTGAATTAGTGAAATTGTGCCATGTAAAAAGGGTCTTATTCTCTAATATTCGCCTTAGTAATGGTAATAGGGTGGATGTATTAATAAACAGTCTCCTATAACTCTGCTTGCACTTTACGTATGGTTGCACTTAAATCGCGGGCTATTTCGGATAATTGTTTCCGATCATTAATTGATACTGGTGCGTAATTTTATTGCGAGGGCTTGTAGTGAAGGAGAACGAGGTGCGAATCGATGTCGCGTTCCCCTAAGACCACGGCTTAGTCAGGATTAGCGCACTAAGCACCGACAAGCAAGGGAGGCACGTGCTCACGGGAATTGCTTTACTACGTCAACTATCAAAATATAATGCGTCACAAATATTTCTGCCCGGGAACTAGGGAGGCGGAAATTCGCTGTTCCAGAAACAGAACAAGGCGACGGTATTTAGGAGCCACACACAAACCTTCCGTCCGGTGGTCTGCGAGCGTCACATTCTTTTAATGGCTACCCTCTAAAATTTTTGGGTCTTGTAACATTAAATGATATGACCGGTTTGATGCGGTTCTGCATCCGGTGCGCCAACACTTGATTCCACTCGTCTGTACTGGTTTGTGTTTCCCTCAACACTCGGCCCCTTCAGAGATTCTGTATACAACCTCTTACGATCCGAGTTTTATCTAACATTGGAAATTTCGGAGCTATTTAGTTGCAGTACACGAACACTCGCATCGAACGGGTTTTTCTTCGAAAGGAAGCGAGAACGACATACCGGTAGTATAAAAAAATCTCCAAATAACCCGCCGTAGTTTCCGTCGATCTTTGTAAGCTAAGCGGGCTTTTTTATGATTATCCTCTGACGTTTGCAGAAAGAAAACTGTATCACGGTGTTACAGTCAGTTTCAGTTAAACGAATTGTATTATTCTGTCCTATTTTCTCCAGCTGCATATTACGCACTGCACGAACATCAACAATTATTCGTATTTGATAGATTAGCATTAATGACGTGAAACGATACATTTATAGCACCTTGGAACCGATTCTTGCTGACATCATCTCTTTTCCACGTGACCGCCAGATATACTACAATTTCACTAATAAAGGGAAACACTGGAATTTATTTATTGATTCCACTAGTCCCTTACTGAGGAAATAGGACCAGTCAAAAAGTATGTAATATTAAAGTACACAAATGAGGAACAAAAATAATAAATATGCAAATAAAAAATTAAATAAATCGTTACATATATTGTAGTCAAAAATAATAATACGTACGTCATCAACTGTACGTCGTATTTCCTATCGTTTAGATTTATTTAACGATTTCATTAATTCTCCACTGAAGAAATAAGACAAGTTAAAGAATTGTTACATACATAAATAACGAACACAACAATGACGTAAATAATATCAAAGTACACCATTGCGGAACCAAGACTACTACCAAACACACAAAAAAAACGTATAAAAATGCAACAGATAATACAAAATAATAAATACGCATTTAAAAAAAATCATAGTACATTTGTATATGAGAAACTAATTGAAATTGTTTAATATACATGTTAAATTGATTTATACATAAACGAAAAGGTAAAAGTTATAACATAAATATTAAAATGGTATTGAAATCGAACATTAATTTAAGATTTTATTATTATTATTTACTTATTACTGAGGCACTAGCACAAACGCACTAATTTCACCGTCACTGTGATGAGTTCACATTTTTACAGTAACCATATTTATGGATTTAAAAATCGTTTTTCTGAAATATAATTAATTCAATTGTCGCTTGTATTGTACAGTTCCACATTCATTTTCCTCGGTTATTTAAGAAATTCTTTATTAATAAGAATTATAAGCATATTATAAATATTTAACTGTTAATGTTGATCCATTTAGTTTTCTGTTCCATAGTAGTTATAGTCCGTTATAAATAAGAAGTCTCCTGGCGTGTGCACGTTATACAGCTCACTGAAAACAGTGGAATAACACCGCTATTGCTCGACAACGCTGCTTTATTTGAAGCGTTGTGATTGGTTGATTCAAGGTCGCATCCCCTCGCGGGGTCTAACCGCCGTCGGATCTTCTCATTTAAAACAGACTATAGACAGTAGATAAAATTCTCGGATTTGTTAAATGTTAAATAACAACGTTTCTACGGAAAGTTCCGCCATCGTCATCAGGTTCACCGTCAACAAATTCACCCGGAAAACCGTCGTTCTCTAATAGACTATAGATATTTCATTGTATTTTTCTTAATGCTGTCAATTGTAAATATGTAAATACCACATCAGATAATTTCTAAAATAAGGGAGAGAAAGAGAAAATATAATTTTTTTTTCTTAAGTCTAAATATTAGTAAGTACTACAAATATTAGTAAGTACTACAATCTTGAAAATTCCGGTAGTTTTTGTGGAATGATAGTCCAACAGTTATTGTCATTTTGTTGCTCTCGAACGGTCGTCTGCCAAATAATTGTGTTTATTCAATACATAATCGAATATTACATTGTTTTCAAATTTTAGTAATAATAATCATAAATAAAAATTATAATAATTTGACTTGTTTTTAAATTATATATTAAATACAACAGCCTATTTGTCAAAGAAAATTATAATCCTATTTAAAACACAAAGATTCGTCCCTAATTGGGACCTCTTCAGGTTTACAATACGTTGATATTATAATTATACAACATTTCGGCGGCGTAGCGCATGTTAGAAATTTTTTAATCTAAATTTATATTGTAATAAAAAATAATGTAATTGTAATTGTATACCTGAAGAGGTCCCAATCAGGAACGAAACGTTGTGTCTGTGAAATATTATGTTTTAAATAGTATAATAATTTTTTCTGACAAATAGGGAATAATAAATAATCAGAGCTTCGATTATTAACATTAACGATACAACTTCTCGTTTTGATTTTAACGTTAGACGTCCAACGACAACTAATCTTGACGCTTTTCGTGAAGATTTTACTAACTATTCGAATTAACCATTTTAATTTAATCTCTATACACTTACAGAATTTTGTAACCGAATCCAAAAATAATTTCCTGTTGGTTTATTCCTTTTTTAAGAGAGAAAAATATATTTTTGAAACGCAAAGGTCCGACGACAGTTAAACAAGGAACGAAATCTTGGCAGACGAACTCCTAATTAGTTATTACGAACGATTGAAACCGTGTATCAGTTACTGTATTAACTACAGTGTCTCTTTCCTTTGAACCATATCAAGTTTTGCTATTTTCAGGCAACTAGATTCCATCCTTTTCAAGTACGTCTCCGTATGAATAATATATTTTACTGAAACGTATATTGTTATATTGTATTTCTGAGATCCAGCCGGTAGCTCCGAGCTCTTTTGCTCCGTTTAGAGAGAGAGAGAGAGAGAGAGAGAGAGTTTCCCACTTAACCCTGTTCGTCACAATTTCCCGGCCGGTTTTGTTTCCTGTCCAGAACCTGAAACTGTAGGATATACATATCATTTCCGGATTATGAGTCGGATGCATTCCGGAACGCAAGCGGATGTTCTACAACCTGCAAAAATATTTTAACGATTTTAAGTATTGTGTAGCAATGGATTGTTATCTCAGTAATTATTGATAACGGATATATATATATTTTCTTGTAAGTGCGAGGACTATCACAGTATATGATTTAAGCATGATAATGTTGTTTATCAATTAATTTTTATATTCTACTGCATGAATCTACATCTCAAGTGTCTAACAGATTAACGAGATTATAATTATAACAATTTATCTTTTACTGAAGCTAGAATTTATGGCACTAAAGTTACGGGATATTATTTTAGTTTATTTTGCAAGGTTGCTGGAGAACTGTAACTCTACTAAAACGGTCAACATTGCTCTACACGTTCTTTTCACCTTCTCCGATATCAGTTGTTTTACTTGAATTTATTCCTAGCCGCAGTTTCTAATCAGTTACATAGGTAGAAATACTTTTTACTTCCTTCAAAAACATTTAATACAGTTTATACTTCAATGAGCTTTCAGCGTTTGCAATATTCGTCTTAAATAAGTCAACATAAACAAATAAAAAAGTCAAAATAATCTAAATTAGAACAATAAAATTTAGTTATACAACTGAAAATTATCTTATATTCTTGAATAATATAAATGTTATTAGCCAAATAAGTCAAAATAAATTTAGAAATTTGTAAGACATACAGGACGTTTCGACCTTCCGTTACGATCTCTTCAGGTATTAATTAACATCTCTAGGCTGAAAACCAATGTATACTCTCTATTTCAGTAGTTTACGACCAATAACGACCAGGACGTATCGACCTTACGTTACGATCTCTTCAGGCATTAATTAACATCTCCAGGCTGAAAACCAATGTATAGTCTCTATTTCAGTAGTTTACGACCAATAACAAACAGTCCATCCAAAAAGTTCAGTTTAAATAGAAAACGTTTCGGTACCGATTTGCATCATTTTCATGTTGTGGCGTAACTAAAACGTTATATTGTAAAATTCGTGAAACTTAAAATTTCAGTCTGACTTTGAACTGTTTATTCATTGGCATCCAGCCGAGAGAATGTCTCCTACGTTATTAGTACCTGAAGAAGTCCGAATGTGAAGACGAAACGTCTCAAATTTGTATCAAGCTTTTGTAATTTGTTTATTAAACAACGTATCGTAACTTATTTATGTAAATATTATTATGAAAAAAATAGTACAATAAAAGGGAAAAATACAATTATCAGTATCAATAATATCTGTATTGCATATTTGACAAAGTTTCAACTTGGATTTTTTTATTATATTTTTACTTATTGAAGATGAATATGGAAAATTCCGGAACTTCTTGAACCACCAAGCTCAGTAAGTGTTTTGAAGAAAGTAAATAGTTTTCCTGATGTAACTGTTTAAAACCTTGGGTTACGAAGAAATTAAAGTAAACCATTTTAAATCAGTCTTCATAAAATTATAGTATTCAATTATAATAATCACAATATATGTAAAATAACGCCACAAGATTTTAATCAGTCTCCAAAACTAATAAAAACTCATGTACTATTTTTTTTAATATATTTTCATCAAGGAGCTCTCGGCCGATAATTTGGCCATATTCAACTACAAAAACAAAATTATAATATTATAAACACTTTGAAAATATTCTATATATATATATATATAATTGGATTGTTGAAGGCCGGATGACAATATTAAAAAAATACATGTAATTAATTAACACTAACATGAGTATAAAATAAATATAGAAAAGAGGATAAAAAATACTTTTAATAAACTCTTTGCTCTTGTCACTTCACTGCACTGCTTTATATATTTAACTAAATGCCAAAAATCATACCTTTATTATATAATTTGTCAACATTAGTATTTATTTATATATTATTTATAATATATCAAAATCTATACAAATTTGAAACTGGATGATATTTTACAGAATAATTGATCAATTTGATGCATAATTATTATGGACATATAAAGATATTTTAACGTTTAAAAAATATATAGAGAGGATTTTGTAGATTGTAAATACTTTTATAAAACTATAATGTTTTTTTTGTAAATGAATATAGCCATATTATCGACCGAAATCTCCTTGGTTCAAAATTCAGAAAACAATTTTTGCTATGAACTTTTATTATTTATGCAGACTGGTTAAAAAACCGTGGAGATTATATTACATATATACCCGAATTTTAAAAAAATTAGTCATATTAACTTTATAATCCTGTAAGTATAATTTGTTTCTGAAATATTTTTTTCAGTGATCTGAAACGTTGCCTTTAAATATTTTCAGTGAGTTTGTTTGGAAAATTTGGCTGTTATTCTGAATCTAAGAATAAAATATATTTGTATAGAATTTTTCTTCTCACGTGTAAGATGTTTTAAAAGTATCTTTATCTACATTCTTTCGTAGTGACTGGGTACTTGTTAGAGTATAAAATTACAGGAACTTGTTTCAATGACGTGCCAGTTGTGACACTCAAACTTTGGCCTCGTAGGGCGGAACAGATAATTTACAAGAATTTCTTCAGAGTGATGAAGATGTGATGGCATGGTCGATGAGTTTGCAAACATGTAAGTTAAGATGTTCATAAAGTGATAGCATCGAAAAAGTACAGACTGTTTTATTTTAGCATGTCGACCGTTCGTTTAATGAGTTCATTATTCACGAAGGACTGGAAAAATTCAGGAGACGCGCGCGTTCAGGAAGGAAGCCGAGAAAAGAGAGACGAAGCTCGCTTTGACTTGGTAAATGAACTCTCCAGAGCGTTACCGATCTGCTGTGCGTGGAAAATCTTCTCTTCTCGTCTCCCATTACATCCCGTACGTGTGCAATTAAGCGTACATAAGAATACAGATTAAATAGCACATGGAGATTATGTAGATGAAGGCCGGAGAGTCCGCATCTCACCCTGGCTGCCAAGGACCGGTTCCTGATTATAACTCATCAAGCCGGTTGCAGGTGAAGACAATAATTAGAGCAATTCGTAGCTGAAAATACGTGCAACCGCTCCTAACTACCGCTTTCAATCCTGGCGTGCACTTTTGTTAAGGCATTTATTTAATTCCAAGCGGATAGTAGGCTTCTTTATAATTACTCCATAGCGTATACGTTACTCTTTCCCAGACTGTTATCAAATTACTGTGTTTTATTTTATCCAGAAAACGACGTTTTAAACCTCTCGTTGCCCTGCTACCTGTGTGTTGGAACATCGCCGCGTCGGCCGGAGATTTCCGGTCGTTCAAAATAAATAAGCTCGTAAATGATTGTGGTACGGGTTAACTCCGGGCAGAAGCGCCGTCAGGTTCAACGGAAACAATCCAGTTCTCACAAAAATTCACGTTGTTAAGGGGCTTTGTACACGCCAGAGCTCTGTCAACCAGACGTGGAAAAGCGTCAAAGAATTGCTCTTGTGTGCTTCAACGAGCGTGTAAACTATGGCAATACTTGCGCCAAAGTTTTCTCTCTGGCAGCCGTGATAATTATTTGAAATTTGTTGTTCGTTAATTATTTATAAAGGTCATCATGTTAAAATTAACCTGTAATCCTGTCATTAAAATTTTATACCTACCAGATATCCATTCCTTAAAGATACATATATAATTATATATATTGTAATAATTAAAAGGTGGTCTTAATTAAAAGAATTAATTAACAAAATTATTAATATTTAAAAATTTATTCTTTAAAAGTACAAATTGTGATCCCTACTTTATACGCCGAATTTCATAAAGTTAACAAACAAATATTTTATTTCATTTTTGCAATTCGTGGCGTTATAGGAAAATTACAACTTTATGTTTTGCAATCAAATACGTCGAAATTCTCTTTATCTCAGGGTCATTACTGGGTTTGATATTCAGAACAATCCAATTTAATAAACCAACATTAACAATTCAAACTCATTGAAGCTAACTTAACACAATATGAAAATAAACGAAATGAAAGAAACTAACTGAAAAGAAAAACGAACGAAATCTGACTTCTACCTTTAATCCTCGTTTACGGATTTTAAATAATTGTTTTGTATTCACGAATGTCTTTATGGTACCAGATCTGATTCTTGGAGCTTGAGGACAACACTCACTAAAAAGGCCGTTATTCACTGATTCTACACATTATTTTTTTAATAAACACGGTCGTAGTTCTCGTTGTTATTCCACCTGGAATTTTGGGATTAGCCGCCCCTCAGTCAGCCCTCGGACGTAGGTCTCCTTGATACCTTTATGCAAAATTTAGTTCAGTCTGTGTGAAGCAAAACCTTTTGCTTCCAACTTTTCGATTATTATTTGAGTCTCTCCGTCAAAACTGTTTACTCGCGTTTTATGTAAACTAATAGATCTCGCAGTTGGACTTCTTGGACCGCGCTATTCATACTTCTAGATCAGTATCTCCCGTAACGTTCACAGGACAGGCCTTCCGTACGAGCGCGCGGTTTTTCAACTTTTATGGCCGACAAAGAGCCGTGATTGTTGCTTTCAAGAAATGTACCGCTAACAATCCAATTATATTAGAATACAATTAATGGCCTCTTTAATTGGTATTGCAATATATATATATATATATATATATATATATATATATATATATATATATATATATATGTGTGTGTGTGTGTGTGTGTATGTATGTATATACACATAATATATTGTCAAACTTAATTTTAAATTGGTACAATTTGTTAATTTTAATTGTTAATTGAAGAATTAAAATTATGTATATATGTTCAATGAATAAATAAAATTAACAAATTGTAACAATTTAAAATTATGTTTGAGAAATAATATATATACACATATATATATATATATATATATATATATTTTGAATGAAGAATTATATTAAAATATTCTATATATTATATAAATTCTATTATATATATATATATATATATATATATATGTTGAACGATGAATTACTTAACAAATTCTAACCATTTAACCATTTAAAATCATGTTTGAAAAATAAAATATATGAAGAATTATATTAATAAATTGTAAGCATTAAAAATAATTCACCTTATTCTCACTAAAGTTTGGAAGTTGTTAACAATAGTAAACATACGTTTTAGACGGCTTTTGACCTCCAAACACGTCAATGTTATATTCAGATGCCTTTGAATCATGAAATTTTTCTTTAAGTTTTATTGTTTCACATTGCAGGTGATTATGTCAAGGAATATCGACGATAACTACTGGAAATATCTTTAATGAGTGGATATCTTATATCAATGAAATTTTATTTAATGAATTAATTAAATTAATTTTAACACCGAATTTTTCACATGTTTTAAATTGGATATAAAAAAGGTTATTATATTAATTTCTCTGGCAAGAGTTATATTATGGAAAATATCGGAAAAGAAGAAAACAGTACAAGCAAACGTGAGGGAAAAAAATCGCGGAAATTATTTGGCTCGGGGAATAGAGATGAGACAACAATGTTGAAAATTCTATTTTTTTTAATATTTTTTTTTGGATACGGGCTGTGTTCTGGGCGTTGCCCGGGTATTTACTCATATAATTCCGAAAATGTATTAAATTATACTTTAATCTATCAGTCACGAAGTGATTTAACCCACCTGTGCAGATGGAATGCTAAATTTGTCTGAACGCACCCTCCGTCCTTAACAGAACATTAAATATTCTCGATACGAAATATATATTCAAATACTCTTAGTACCTTAAGGGCGTCAAAAATACTCCCGGTGCGTTAAACGACAAGTTGATTGTCATAATTAAACTCAGCGACATTGTATTCCCGTTACGTACCTCCACTCCTTAGGGTGCTTCACTCCCATGGCGAAAGGGGTTGAAATTATACGCAATACAACATCGGGAGAAACATTTTCAATCTTATAGACCCCGCATCGCCCCTGGGGTGTAGATTTGTATGCGCAACAGCCAGACAAACATACAAACAAACAGTCAATTTCATTTATTAGAAAGATTACTTTCAGGACTGTACAAGCATTCATAAATAATAATGTAATACAAGAAATTGCTACGGAAGTTGTGAAAGATCTGCAAGTTAGATAGTAAGAAATGGTGTATAATTTAATTCCGATAAACGATTAAAAATCTTGTGACCTTCATTCTTTATGGAGCTTTCACATTCTTCAAGTCATTATTATCCGTAAAATTATAAATTAAATTTAAAATCAACAACTTTACAGGTTCTATTATTATTCAGTTTTTTTATACTTCTTTATTCTCAATTAAAGATACATCCGGAGCTTTCGGCCCAATCGGTCATCTTCATCAGCTTCATTTAGACCTATCCTTACAAATGAAACGGATGAAGATGGCCAATTGGGTCGAAAGTGCCCTGATGCTTCCTTAATCTTATAAATAAAAATGAGTGTTTGTTTGTATGTATATATATTTGTATGTTCCATATACAAATCTAGACCGGTGGAGCAAAATTCACCAAATTTCGTACATGTGTTCTTTACGTTCAGGAAACAAACACTGTCGGGGTGAGATGCGTCTACCACCTCCAGGAGCGGGGGTGAACGGGGGTGGAAATATTTGAACCTGCTAAAACAGCCGATATTTGAGTCGCATAAATATTTTTTTGAGATCAACGAGATGTGATATGAGTATAATTTCAACCCCTTACAGCACTGCAAAGGAGAAACGTTAGGGGTGAGGGTGGAAGGGCGTTACAAGAAAATAACGCGAATACAACCGATATTGGAGTCAAATCCGGGGTTATGGATGTCGGTGAGTTTAATTAATGACATTCAATTGGCCATTTTGGAATTTTTCACATATGGTCGACATTTGCCTGAAATAAATATTTGTCGGGGATCAATGACGTTGATATTATTTCTACCGATGTTGTTTGTATAATTTCAACCCCTTACAGCATTGGAAAGGAGAAACGTTAGGGGTGAGGGTGGAAGGGCGTTACAAGAAAATAACGCTAATACAACCGAGATTGGAATCAAATCCAGGGTTATGGATGTCGGTGAGTTTAATTAGGACATTCAATTGGCCATATAACCCCCCACGGCCGGGGGTGGAATTTTTCACATATGGTCGACATTTGCCTGAAATAAATAATCAATGACGTTGATTTTATTTCTACCGATGTTGTTTGTAAAATTTCAACCCCTTTCAGCATGGTAGGGGAGCACCCTTAGGGGGGGGGTAGAGGTGCGTTTCATATAATTAACACAAAAACAACCGAGATTCGAGTCAATCAATGGGGGTTATAAATATACGACATCCCGGGTAACGCCGGGAACCCAGCTAGTTAAGAATAAAGAAGTATAGAAGACTGAATTGGTTTTATTAATAACTAGCTGGGTGCGCAGCGTTGCACGGGTAGTCATTATTTACACATTTACAATCAAATATGTAAAATTATAGTGATTATCAAGAATCTCACTTGAAATAATTCGTCAATTTTAGCACATTAAAAATCTATTCAATTATAATGATTAACAATTATTAGGTATTAATTTTTCCATCATTCTATGTCTCCTCCAGTACATACAAAATTGGGAAAAATCATGGTACGTGCCATATTTACGCCATGTCAGTCATTTAAAAGTCAAGTTATTAAAATTAGTTCCACAGATGGTATAATCTTACGTGTTCGTGCCTGATAAAATTATACATTTTATTCAATCAAAATATTTCTGCTTCATTTCATTACAAAAAAATGAACTATTTACTTTGTTGTGCAGTATCGTCGCGTAGTAACGTCCCTCTCGCGTGTGCTGTGACGTCATGATTTCTTGACGCGCAATAATTTGACACAAAATTATCACTATTTTAAATTATAATTCTTTCCACCTTTTTGCTACAGGTTTCTCACCCCCACAGTACCGTTTCTCGTCGTTTGAAGAATAATGTACCAATTTTAGTTGAAATCTGTGCACGCGTTTAAATATGTATAGAGATTAACGTAAATACATACATACAAATATACATCATTTTTTATTATATACAAGATTGATGATTAAATATTAATTTATTGCAATTTAGTTACGAATAATGTTCGAGATAGGTGCAAACAATGTTAGATTAATGCCCTTAATCTTGCATCATGAATGACAACAAACCGTACTGCAGCACCGTGGAGCTTCAAGTTCAAATCGGGTCCCTTTTGCGAGGCTTTTAAAAATATGACCAGAGAAAAATATAATGTGTTAACAGCTACCAGAGAAACTATCCAGAGGTCTCTGGCAGAGAGGTTTGTGCCAGTGTTCTCTCTCTCTTCCACGGCCGTCAGAGCTCTGGCAAGAAACTCTAGCGTGTACGAGAAGCATCCGTCATTTTAAAAATACGCAGAACACTGAACCTTTATTTTCTGTATTTTCATTCACCGCCTGCGGCTTTTGTAAACTCTGCTTGTACGTAGTTAAGCGACGCAAGGGACCCAATACCGTGTCAATTAGTTTCGGTGAGGAAATAGCGGACACCGTAACGGAGAAGACGGATGTATGTTGTTCACCTTCAAATTCCCTTGCTCAGTTACCCGACAATAAAATCGTTAGGAACTCGTGCAAGTGACGGCGATTTGAGGAAATTAATATCAGTTTTATAAACTCGATACTACAGAAGCACGGAAAAAAGCGTGACACATTGAAACACAAAAATTATGCAAATTTGAGAAACATTATAATATACTCTAATTGGTCTACAATTCCTCTTTATATCACTATGGATAGTTTCTCTGGTAGCTGTTTACACATTATATTTCTCTCTGTTCATATTTTTAAATGTCTCGCAAAAGGGTCCCGATTTTATCTTCAAGCTCCACGGTGCTGCGGTACGGTTTGTTGTCATTCATGATGCAAGATTAAGGGTAGTAATCTAACATTGTTTGTACCTATTTCGAACATTATTCGTAACTAAATTGCAATAAATTAATATTTAATCATCAATATTGTATATAATAAAAAAGGATGTATATTTGTATGTATGTATTTACGTTAATCTCTATACATATTTAAACGCGTGGACAGATTTCAACAAAATTTGGTACACATATTCTTCAAACGACGAGAAACGGTACTGTGGGGGGGGGGGGGGGTGAGAAACCTGTAGCAAAAAGGTGGAAAGAATTATAATTTAAAAAAGTGATAATTTTGTGTTAAATTACTGCGCGTCAAGAAATCATGACGTCACAGCACACGCGAGAGGGACGTTACTACGCGACGATACTGCACAACAAAGTATATAGTTTTTTTTTGTAATGAAATGAAGCTGAAATATTTAATATTTAATCAGCAATCTTGTATATAATAAAAAAGGATGTATATTTGTATGTATGTATTTACGTTAATCTCTATACATATTTAAACGCGTGGACAGATTTCAACAAAATTTGGTACACATATTCTTCAAACGACGAGAAACGGTACTGTGGGGGGGGGGGGGGGGGGTGAGAAACCTGTAGCAAAAAGGTGGAAAGAATTATAATTTAAAAAAGTGATAATTTTGTGTTAAATTACTGCGCGTCAAGAAATCATGACGTCACAGCACACGCGAGAGGGACGTTACTACGCGACGATACTGCACAACAAAGTATATAGTTTTTTTTTGTAATGAAATGAAGCTGAAATATTTAATATTTAATCAGCAATCTTGTATATAATAAAAAAGGATGTATATTTGTATGTATGTATTTACGTTAATCTCTATACATATTTAAACGCGTGGACAGATTTCAACAAAATTTGGTACACATATTCTTCAAACGACGAGAAACGGTACTGTGGGGGGGGGGTTAGAAACCTGTCATTTATGTAATTCGTTAACGGACGTGGTAATGTTATTATCAAGGAAAAAACTCTGTAAGATGAGAAAGGCCATGGTCGAAAGCTGCTGCAGATGTTGACGAATTGAATAAAGGATATAAAGAGAACTCCTGATGGTGTTCCTTTTTTTGAATTAAATATTATATTTCACATTTCCAAAATGCAAAATAAAATTATTTAGAAAATTAATAATTTAATTATGAGAATAATTTTGGAAGAATGGTTGGAGGTTTCCCAAAGTTGATGTTGTGATTGCTCCAGGTTACTTTTTTCATGTATCGGGCTGAGTGATAATTATTAGGTTATGAAACGTTTTCTTTTTTATTAGATCTATTACCATAAGAATATGATCTGTCGTGAGCGTGACGACAAGCCGTCGGTCGGCAGGTGCCCTGGTCCTCGAGGACCGTCCCTCGGACAGGACGGCGCCTTGGCCCAATCGCGCTAAGTGCCGATACGTCCTCCGACGCTCAGCGAGATGATACAGAAAAATCGCGCTCATCAGGCCCAAGATGGCGCCCACTTTGTTTCGGCAATTTGGCGAGGCTGTATGTTCACCTCTCATCTATTCATCTCATTGTGTCTCCCGAGTTTTTTATTGTATTCTTTTCAGTGCGCAAGTGGGGCTCATTTCTCTTTCTTTCATTTCTTCTTCGCATTGTGCCCTTCCTCCCTTTCCACGGCTAAAGTTAAGAGAAATTACCTCACTTAGGCTAATCCTATTGTGAAGTTGTGACTCAATGCGCCCCGGCACACAGCTTTTATCCTAAATGAAAGGAAGAGTATAGTAAGATTGATGGCGAAATCAATCTGCCGGTGAGAATTATCTCCGCTAATGGTGACTATTCCTCCGTACTCAGCGTTACTCCGATACTTCCTGGAAATTTGAATTTATGAAAACAGATTGGGGGAGGATTATGTAACATACGTATCGATTCTACTTCGGTGGTTTTCATATCCTCCGCGAAGCGTCTTTCCACCTTATTCAAGATTTAATCTCCACGAATACTTAAATCGTTTGACGAGACGACTGTCTTTTTTATGGAAAGATATTTTGCTCTTGGTCAACGATTAAATTTGCTTATAGTAATGAAGCCTTTAATGTTTCGCCCCACCGCTTTAGGATAAATATCAGAGTTTATTCGCTCAGGTTTCAACACAGAGTATTTAAGTTTTAAACGGTGGCCGAGTAGTATAAAGAGAACGGAACAGACTTAAAATAATACTTTTCATTTCATCTCTATGAATGTAGTTTCTTCCACGTTAAGACAAGTTACAGAGTAATTACATAGAACCCCCCCAAGACTGCGGAAATAAAATATCAATTACAAACCTTTAAAATTCCGTGTGAACGGTAAAATTGACGATGAAACAGTTTAAAAACATGTGACGACCGTGGGTAGCGATTTCGATGGTTCCAGCACTGAAATAGACCCAACCCTTAATCCAGGATAATATACATGAATAGGCAGTATTGTCTGTGAAGGGTTTCCATTGACTGTTTAAGTGCATTGGGCAAACCATCTGAATGGAAAGCGTAGCATAACTTTTAGTATCACCCCAGAGGCGGCTGTTGGTTTCTAAGAAAGCTAAATTGTGTTGCAGATATGAAACAACATACACTTAAGGAAAGGAGAAATTTTTGGCATCCGTGTATATGTTAAAAGATGCAAGGCCTAGCTTTCTGCGAGTCAACCCCTTAAGCCATTTTCTACCCGCCGGTCAACATCACAATATTTATTTTATACGTAATTTTTAATGGTTTTTTTCTTCAAGAAAGTTAATTTAGCCGTCATTTTCATATAATTATAATTACACAAAAATACTTATCCAGTTAATGTGAATTATTGATAAATCATACCTAATTATATCTTTGTCGAACATCTTGATCCAAATTGTCTTTGGTCACGTTTGATATATTTTTGTTTATTTTTTCCCGTATTGTATTCACAAAAATACATCTTAAAAAATTTAGTTTTAAAAAAATACAAAAAATCATGCACTGTAATAATCTGGTTAAAAAATAAAATACCCAGATCAAAATTATATAAAATGAATAAATAAAATAATATCAAACAAGTCTTAAAGTTGTAATCAAATAATTACTAGAAATAAATTTGGTAAATCAATGTTATTTTGCATTCCTATAAATATAATTAATGTAACATAGCCATAAGTTAGAATTTATTAATTACAATTAATATTTGTTCCAATATTTAAATTTTTTATTTTTACGTCTGATTTATATAAAAATTATGTAATTCAGGCAATTTATTTAATTAATTACAATGAAATGCAACGTTTCGCTACGTATTTGTGCCTTCTTTACGTCTATTCTGTGAACAATGAATTATCAAAAAATGTATGATTGAACAGTAACGTTGTTGAATAAAAAAAATCGTAAGCCATTAATCGAATACAATGAAGTGTTATGATAACAGAAAAGACCTGAAGAAGGTACAAATATGAAAGGTTGCGTTTTTTTAATTAATTGATTAAATTGTTTGTAATTGGTCATCAGCTGCATGATATAATTTATTACAATACATTAAACGTTTCGTTTTTATCATCAGGGACCTCTTCAGTTGTATCTTAACATAAATATTATCAAAAACACAATAGAATTTCAAACAAATAAATAAATTTAGTAAAACATTTAATTTTTCATATATATGTTTCAGTTTTCTTATGTTTTAAAATGATGTATCATTGATGTTTTGAAAAATTTTTCTTACGTTTAAAAAAAAACTGTTACAACAATGTAAGTTTTGTGATGTGTTTGAACGGCATTGTTTTATCTCATTGCGGCCATGGATGTTGTTGGAATTGGTCAAAATATTTATGTTTAATGGATTATATCGATTAAATGCATATTTTGTTTACATTTATGTAAGTGATTTTTAAACACAAGAATTAAACTTTCAAAATATCAAGTATACATAATTTTAAATCATAATAAAACTGACTGTTACAGGAAATTATATATGTAAAAATTTAAATTTTATTTATTTGGAAGTCAACTATTGTCTTTATTTTTGGATACATTTGAACAGGTCCACATGATCAGTGTGTACTGTAACAAATGTAAATTTTAATTAATAAATTCAGATTTATGGTTATGAGATTTTAATTATATGTATGTCAAATATAAATATTGATTTAAAAATTATATTATCCCTGGGCCGTAAAATATTGAAACCATTCATAATCCGAATTGACGGTCTTAGTTATATTTACAAATGTAAACTATGACGTGGTTGTAAAAAAATACCCAAGTTCTATTTTCAACATTGTTTATCAAATTCAGCAAGACGACGAATGTGGAGCAGTCATTTGGTTTTCGAAGAGATCTCTAAAGAGCAGATTGGTGATTTTCGAAAGTAGGATAAGGTTGACGAAACGTCGATACTTGCTCCCTCGCGCCGTTAATCTTCCGGAAGAGATGCGAAATAATAATGTCGTCACGTTAAAACGAATCCTGGAGACACTCGGGGCGCTCCTAGACCGTTTTCGTTAACCGTAATTATTTTCTAAATTAATATTCCCCTGAGAAACGGCGCAGAGACGGACACGCGTAGTTCCTCCGGGTTTGAGCCCCGACAAAAGACACGAGCTTTCCGGAGACGAGGCAATTAACTGTAATTTTCTGTCCTCATTATAGAAACGGTGATAACATCTCATGAGGGCGGCCAATTATTTTATAAAAATGCAGATTACCGCAATTAGGGGATTTTGATGATATTCTCGCTTCATTCGCGCCCGGAGGTGTTTGTTCTGTAAATAACTGCTGCCTAAGCACATACAAGAAAACAAATACGAGGGAGAACGGTAATTAAGGACGCGACGTCCCGGAGCGACGGACGGCCGACCACATTATCCTAACTTCCGAATTAATAACATTAATTTGTTCTTAAAGCTCCGCTTGGCTTCAACGTGGCTCTGAACGTTGTGGAAAGTTATGGGTAATTTCGAGTACGGTTGAAGGAAAAGAGGACGTCACGAGGTGCGAAACAATCGCGTTCTTGCTTGCGAAAGGAAATTGAAAGAAAGTTAAAAGGTCGGGAACCCGCTTCCGACGTGATCAACGGATCAGGAGACCGTTTCGAATCGAACTGAACGACGAGTGGAGAAAGAGCAACGGGTAATGTCGGCATCTCAACGTTGAACGTTACTCCGCAATCGATAAATGAGCCGAAATCTAATGAAGCGGACGGATATCGGTATCCCATTAAGGCGACCGGAAGCGATACCGTGGAAAGTGACTCGTTACAGAGGTCAGACAAAAAAAATAAATAACACAACACTGTGACTACTCCGTTGATAGACTCATTTGCAGTGGGTGAACAGTTGAATATAACTGTGTTTTTACGCTACGCCGGAAAATGGCGGTTACGAAAAGTGATGAACGCTTTATCCGTCCTGTAACCTCCCCCATAACTTCTTCAAATGACCTGAAACGTACTGTTGATAGAAAGCTCAGGGCTGATTAGCGAGCCGACGTATCGAACTTTCACCTGACAGCGATGGCCGAGCTATCAATCGAAAGATAGACTATTATCACCCTGCGGGAAACCCGAGAACGTGTAATCAATCAATTACAACGGAAGTACCTGTAGTCTTCAACTCACAGCTGTCACTACCAGCACAGGTTGCCTCGTAATTTAAAGGAATTAAATTCGGGGATGGGCTTGTCACTGTTTGAACACGCACGATATCAGACGCTCCCTTGTCATTTTCACAGAAATACCACTTAGAAATAACGGGAGTTGACGTCGGATTAATAGGATTGTTAAAACGGCTTGGGGAGAAAAATAGTAATAGCCAATTTATCTAAATAAAAATATTGTTTTCGAATAAACAGCTCCAATCGTTGCAAAGGACAATCCTCAGGTGGTTCATTTACTTCTACTACGCAACAAAACCATATCGGCACGATGGCGGCGATAAATAACAAATTAAGAAGTATTTTCATATAATTGGCCACAGACAACTAAACAGAAAATTAAAAAAGATAGCCAAATACACACAAAATGAGTGATGATTTAAATGCCACGAAACGTTTCTGGGATCCTTGTCCCTTTCTCCAGGTGCTAAGAAGAGCGTAGAGCGACACAACTGCACTCCTCAGTTGACCAAAAATCAAAAGCAACTCACGAGTGCAGTTGTGTCGCTCTAGGCTCTTCTTAGCACCTGGAGAAAGGGGGCAAGGATCCCAGAAACGTTGTGTGGTATTTTTATTATCACTCATTTTGGCTTTCTTTTTATATTATTAAACAGAAAATTCGTGCAACGTCCCTTCCATCAAACCTTCTGAAGCACTGAACGTAAACAAACTAAATGAGAGGGAACCTGTAAAATAGATCAAAGAACTGGATGAAAAGATATCGGAGGTCATAGACTTTACTTAGCGCATAACTGTCACTTTGAACATTGGCGAAATTATTATTCAATCTACTGTTGACCATTTCCGAGATGATTTTTAGGTTCGACGTCGAGAATTCTGGCTGTCCAATTAAAGTTGTGATCATGTAGCTGCTTCGTTGTAACTGAATGTTTTTCCTCGGGAAGTTTGTTCTTTGATCCTGGTTTCTGGAGCGCGCTTCGTTTGGCCAATGAAATCTGAATTGCAGTCCGTGCATGTGCATCACCACAAAATGACTGCCTTCAGGCTCTGAAGGATCTTTACCATCCTTAATAACAAATAAGTTTCATAAATGATACTGATATTGAATTGACTGAGTAGATTAGAGACTGTAATGACTAGTATGGAAGGACCATTTAATTTTTTTAGGATTATCGTGGTCACGGTGTTTCAGCTGAGATGGATGAGAGAGTTTTTTGAGTCTATTACTGATATAGAATTTGATAAAAGAACGAGCTCAGAAATTAGCTAATAAAATGTTTCTGAGAATGGAAATTAGAATCAGAAAGAATCATTGCCCTGCTTTTTTATGGTTGGAAAAGTAACGTAGGACCCGTACAGAAAATGTTGGCTTGCTTTACCAAATATTCTCTAATATAAAATTTTTTACCTTGAGGGAATCGTCGAGGAAATTCAGAGATCTATTCACTACTAGTGCGACAGTAAATTGTAAACTGGCGTTGAATTAAAAACGTGAACCATATCATCCAATCTTGAGCCTGGTATGATGCAGAATATGTAATCCACATAACGGAAATAATAAAGAGGTTGAAACTGAAGGGAATAAAGGGAAGTCTCTCATTGCTTTCTCAGTAAAGAGAGGTTGATAAGGGACTTCACATTGGTGAAGTATTTAATCAGAATGACAACGATTTACCTGGGCCAAATCCACCATCAAATGGAATACGTAAAAATTGACAACAGCAAGTAGCTTCGTCTTATTATTCTCGGTTACGTTCATATAATTCCCGAATTTTATAGTTTCAACTCTCTCGTAAAATATCTGACGACAATAAATTTAAAAATAAGAAATTTTTTCTGAATTTTAAATTATATATTTATAAAAATAGTCAATATACGATATTACAGAACAATAATTAATACCAACTTACCAGTTAGTTTCAAATATAAATTAATGAATTATCTTTTCAGACATTTTAAAATATTTTATTTAGCACTTCAACGACGTTTCAGTACGTTTTTTTTACTTTCAACAGGTTTCAATAAAGTCGTTCCGTTACCACGGTAACAACTTTCTGTTGTAAAATTTTTTGAATTACAAATTTACTTAATATATTTCTTCTTATTTTTCTATTATATTTAAATTCAAATCAGAAATTTAATTATAAATGTTACCAATTATAAAGTAAATATTCATAAAAAATTGTTACTCAAAATATTTTTAATTGTCTGAAAATATCAATAAAACAGAAAAAAATTAAAACATTACTTTTATTATGTACTAATTATATTGTCACGTCAGTTCGATTAAGATATTTTAATAACAACATAACATATGAGATTAAGCTTGTTTTCACTGACGTTCTTATAATAAAATAGAAGAAAACTGACGGATCTGACTTCTAAAGTGAATAATCGTCAATGATTTTTACAAGAAGTAACTATATTGTCACCCTCATTACTGCGGCAAGGACGAGAAACATGCTGACGGAAGCGGTCGCAGTAGGTCGTCTGAACCGAAGATACGTTACTTACTTATTCAAACATCGGTGGAGTGTGTGACCATGGAAGATTTTTGTAAACACATAGTACATCCCTGTATCTGGCCTGACTCCAGAGAAAAATTTCGTCGTTCCCCCAAACCTACGTAGACTAACAAAGAGTTAAAATTGAGAAAAATTAATTTATGTGCTGTAGCACACAAGCACGAGGCGCCTCTGTATTTAATGATAATAATATTGAGAAATAAGCAGTTCAGTGATCGTATATTACAGACACAAAACACAACGCTCCATTCCGTCTTTGAGACTTGATCAGGTGATCAATGAATAAAATTATATAATATCTTCTTAATGTCAAATTTGGATTTTTTTATTTATGATAAGAGAAATATGCCGTATAAAGAAAAACGTCCGTTGAATTTAGAAAATGGGTTACTATATTACATTAGTCAGAATTGTGTCTTTATTCTTTTAATTATTATTCTTTATTTTTATTATATTGTAATAATAATTAGAGGCAATTAGATAATTAATAATTGGAAATTTGTAGTAAATTGTTATCGGCGAGAATATAAACACAACAATGTACACGTGGGCCTTCGGCAAGCGTTTTAAAAGTCCGGGCTCACGGAGGCAGTCGCGGGTAGATTTTCATCGAGTAAAGAGTGGAAGGCAAGACTTTATTAAGAGTGGTGAGGCACACATAATTTCATCGAGTAAAGTTTGGACATAGAATTCGATTAAGTAAAGGTCGCAGGAAAGTTTTCAATAAGTAAGGCCACAGTTAGAAATTCAACAAGTAAAGACTGTTACAAAATTTCATCGAAAAGGAGTTGATAACATTCTGATTGACCATAATCAGAACTAGAACTACAATAATTTGCTGGAGAGGGAGAGAAACATAATCTAGAGGTCCACAGGTGTTGTACGGAGTAATCGTTCCAGTTGATGGATACAAAAGTTTTAGACAGTGATTTTGAAGCAAATTAAATTCTGTGAAATTATGGCCTGTTATATGTGAATAGTGTATAGTGTTTCAAAGAGCCCAAAAACGAATGCCTGGTACCAGTAAAGAAACTGTAAGTAGAGAGAGAAATTTTATAAAAGTTATTTGTAAACGATAAATAAGGATAAAATCGTCAGATTTCGGATTCACGTTCATATTGCTGTTTAATTCTGATTATTTTGAATGTTGTAAATTTTGATTGTCAATTTGAATGTAAGAAAAGTTTTGTTCTTTATTTAAAAGGCCCAAATAAACGTCCCTGAGAGGAGAGTAGATAAGTTTGTAAAAATAGTAAGGGCACGAATGTAAATCAATCATAATAAGAAAATTTGTTATTATTACTTTAAATAAATTAATTGTTTTCTGAGGTTTAAATTTTGTAATTTTAATAACATAAATTCATCCTTCAATTAACCATAATAATTCATTTAATTATTTGAGTTTTACATAAATTGGCGTTCCAACGAGAGGCAAAATAATAATTTAATAAATTTAATTATTTACTTATTACAATATATATATTGTAATACTAATTAGAGGCCAGTAATTGTTTTAATATAATTGAATTGTTAGCGGTGCATTTCTTGATACCAACAATCACGGCTCTTTGTCTACTATAGTTTTTGGAAACCGCGCGCTCGAACGGAAGTCAAGTCCGGCAAACGTTTCGAGAGAGCGAGGAGGCTGACCTAAAAAGTACGAATAGCGTGGTCCAGCAAGTTCAACTGCGAGATCTATTAAACTCTATAAAACACAAGTAAATAGTTCTTGAATGAGAGACTCATGATATAAAATCGCAAAGTGGAAGCAAAAGGTTTCGCATAATGACATCGAGGAGACATACGTCCGAGGGCTGATCGAAGGAGCTGCTGATCCCAAAATTCCAGGTGGTATAACAACGAGAACTACGACCGTGTTTATTAAAAATGATGTGTGTAATCAGTGAATAACGGCCTTATTAGTGAGTTTGTGCCCTCAAGCTCCAAGAATCACATCTGGTACCAGAAAGACATTCGTGAGTACAAAAACAATTATTTAAAGTCTGTAAACGAGGATTAAAGGTATCTTTCAGATTTAGTTATCTTGTTTAGTTTTCGTTTCTTTATTGTGTTTAGGATTTATATTCCGTTCATTTCAATTTTGATTAGTTAATTAGTTTATTAAATTTGTTTGTTCTTACTATCAAGCCCAGTAAAGACCCTGAGAGAAAGAGTAATTAGACGAAATTGTTGTATAATTATAAAGTTGTATTTTCCCAGGACGCCACAACTAAAATAAAAAATAATATAAAATTTGGTTTGTAAATTTGAGGAAATTAAATGTGCAAAGTGAGGCTGATAATTTGAATCTTTGAAGAATAATTTTTTTTTAATTAATTAATTTTTTAATTAAATACTTTTTAATCATTACATTTTGGCCCAACAACGTGGGGCAAATTAAATTAATTTAATCATTTCAGTTAATCATTACAATATATATATATATATATATATATATATATATATATATATATATATATATATTTGTTTGTATCATAGATTAAACATACTTTTTCTGACTTGCTGCGTACATTATTTATATAATTAAAAATTATTTAAGATAATGTAGAACATTTAACCGTTCGTTAATATTTTGCTTCGCTTGGGGGCGGATGGTGGACGGGCGGGGGAAGGGAGGGGAATTTACGTTTAGGAAAATGGCAAGACGGCTGTGGTCCGTAACTTATATAACGGCCAGGAGGAACAACCTTGCTCACCTGCTTGCCCCAGGCGGGAAACTTCCAGCTTGTGTAAACATCACATGTTTAAGACCCGCATGGCGCGTCCGTTCCCAGATCGCACAAATCTTCGTCACATTATCGGGACCGTAAGCTGGGCCGTGCTGTAGTCGATTGCACGGTGTTCGCGGACAAAGGAAGCTGCGTGCAGCATCATCTCTCCGAGAAGCACGCACACGATCACTGCTCCAGACACAATAACGTCAATTATTGCGTGACAACGTCTCGGAAACTCATCGAATCTGTGTAGAGCCTCGGATTCAGCTAATTTCCCTTTTCCTCCAAGCCTCTCTCGGATCCCACGATTATTTTCGTCTGTAGACGGGAGTCTCATGAGGGTTATCGACCACGGCTGGTAATTCCAACTTCAAGTAACTTGCCCGCTTTTGAGGTTTGTTGACAGTGGTTCCGAATCGATTTCATGTGTGTGTGTGCAACCTCTCAGCTTTCCTGGGCCGCAATGGAATGTTCTTTACCCAACACCAACGATAGCTCATCAGAAACAAACACAAAAGTGGTTGCGGTTGGTGGACCACACACTGGAAGTGAAGTTTATTTAATTATTATGATTTAACTCATAAAGGACATAATAATATAATATGAATTAATTTATCTAAATTTTAATTTTGTATTCCGTCTCTTCTTTGATTTATTTTATCCATTAGTCTTCAAATGCGGAAATGGGATACGTCATTACATAAAATTACCAAATAATTATTTGAAGCTACATTAATTATAATTAGAAGTTTTCTTAGACATAACTACGAAGATCACTCCAAAAGTAATGCACCATATTTTTTGAAAATTATATTTCCATTCTACAGTTTTCCGAACTAACAGTATGTAGATTCATCCCTTAAGAACAAAATTTCATTTTTCGACATAATCCCCATTCCTTTCGACTGCCTCACGCTACTATGGAACTAGGGTCTGTATATCCGCTTGATAAAATCCTGCCGCTGCGAGAAGTATCCCGAATATTGGCGAGCCCTCTTTTTCAATCTCTCGTGGACGTTTCGCACTGTCTCGTTCTCACGGTGTCAGGAATTCTTCAACAACACGTTGCTTTTTGACGAATGTCAAGTGCAGCATGCATCTTGAAAAAATGCTATGCCAGAGCCACCCACGGGGACGGTTTAAAATAAATTTGAGCACAATCCGGACGGGTGAATCTTTATAATCCATAAATTTCAATGATGCAGAGTGAAAATAAATTTAAATAAAAATAGTTTGCATTAAGTGTGGCGTGACCCTCGTATAAATCGGGACACACAAATTTGTCTTACATAACTAAAAATACAATATAATACGTACATTTACTTAAAAGCGTTAAATAAATGGTCTCTTAACGGTAGTAAGGGTATAATAAAATGTAAAAACGCACTCAGTAAAAATAATCATTTAGATAACTCACTTCGACTTTGATCACCAAACTTCTTCTTATGATTATAAATCACAATGTCGCCAGTTATGCTTCTGAAAGCCGTCATAGAATTATGTACTATTGCTATATATATATATATATATATAATTGCTGAGTTACTACGGATGTTTTACCCCCATAGTGTTTGTTCCTAGGTCGTAAGAGGCATATGTACCAAATTCGGTTAAAATTGTTTCAGGCGTTTAAGTAAGCGGTAAATATTTACATTAGACCGAATAAGGATTTAATTCGACAATAATTTCTTCTTCATTTCCAATAATTTATAATTAACCTGGTGTTAACTTTTATTAAAAATCGACTTGACTTAACCGACATCGGGAGCGTCTCTTTTCATCTGAACGACACCGAAAACCATGGATTCCATAATCACAATGACCCTTGGCATTTACTTTTCCTATGCTGAAGGGTTGAACGTCAGTAATCAATTTAGCGATTCCCAAAATCGTTCATTCGACACGAATCTCGTTTGTTTTCGCATTATTGTTGTCACTTTCACCTATCCGCTAATGATGGTCTCCTTCATTGCTGTCATGGGTTAAAATAAGATCTTGGCTACGTTGAGAGTGACACTATATATCTCAACGATTCCGAAAGCTATTTATTCGGTACTAATATCCGCTGATTTCGCATTTTTTTTTAATACAACCCACTCTTCTACATATGCCAAATTTTGGTTGAAATTTCACCAAGCGTTTAAGTCAGCGAAAGATACACACTTAATCCAATTAATTATTTAATAGAGTCAAATATACAGCCGATACACTATGAGTGTCAAGCAGGAGTACACTCCCGGCACTTTAAGGAATGCTCCGGGACCATGAGAAAGTCAACGATATTCCTGGTACGTACGAAGAGTTAAAAACAGTTCCCGTATCCTAAGAGAGTCAAATATACTCACTGTAGATTGAGAGTCTAAAATAACCACGGTACCCAAAGACAGTAAAAGTTACTATCGAGTATCTAAGAGAAACAAAATGACTACCGTTCCCATATGTGGTTCAAAAATAAATCGGTACCTCCACTTTTCAGTTACAGAGAATACAATATGTGACTTGATATCGACTACAAACATGTATCAATGTTTCCCTGATATTTTAAAAAATTATCTAACAAACGTGTAACAACTTTTCCCTGTAATTTTAAAAAAATATACATAAATACATTTTATGAGCCGTACTCTAACTAAATTGTATAGAGAAACTACATTTCAAAATTTTAAAAAAATTATCATCTATATTACAAGAACATAATAAGTAATGACAATCAGTTTATCATCTAATTATTTAAAAAATCATTCCCTAGTATTTATTCTATAATTAATAACAATATAACACCTCCTATTTGTCAAATTATCGTTCCATGGCCCCTTATTAATTTTGATTGAAGCTTGAGTCGATTCTGGAGTTCCAGTGTTTTATGGAAAACCTCGAAGAAATTTTAGTGATGTAACTCAATCATTAATTAACTCAATACATAGAAAACGGACTTGGTCGAATTTTGAAATAAATTTATCTTTCACGTGATATTGAACAGCAATTAAATTCCAATTATTCATATTGCATCAAAATAAAATACTCAATTGACTCCCACATTCAAAATATGTGTTTGTTCTCCGAAACAACTGCATTAAAATACATATGCGACTCCCTCAGTCAATATCATGCTGATTCCTTGTTCTCTGAAGGACGAATAGTTCCTTAAAATATTTAAGAGACACTCTCAATCAAATAAAGCTTTCGTTTTCTTGCTGTCCGAACGACAGTAAAATTAATTCTTGGCACCAGCTGACGAAGTAAATAAAATAGCATGTTCTTCATTTTTAATCGTTGAATTCAGTAGACGTCAAGAAAATAATTCACGCGTGTTTTTTCCAGATATTTGGGGGTTCTTCTTTTAGACATCCTCCTGTATATGCAGTGATTAGCTCTAGAACACGTTCCGAGTTTATATTTGTGTTCGACACACGTGAAATTACGCATCAGTCTGAGGCAAACCGATGGAAAATTCAGTTGTAACGATTTCCAGTGTCGCTGTTGTTCACAGCTAAGCATTTGCTCGGAATTCAAATATTACGAGCGTGTTATGCGGACGGTTCGTGTGACAATCGCGCTTAACTCAGGTAAAGTTTTTGTGGTAAACAACGCACAATGACCGTACGGGGGAGAAAGAAAAAACTAAAAGGCCGTTACTAATGAGCGCCAGCCTTTCTATAGTAACTGCGGCTCCTCTGAATAACGTATCACGTTTTACGCAATTTTGCAGTTAAATTCAACGCGCATTATTGGATTTCATATGGAACACGAACTATCGGTATTTTCATTTCGCGTAGACAACGTTCGAGGATGTCCTGTCGCTCACCAAAGGTTATAATCACCAGATAAGTGAAAACATTGTTACCATAAGGCCTTTACGTCTAAATATACGTCTATATAATAAAAAAGGGATGTATGTTTGTTTGTTCGTATATTATTAATCGAAATTAAAACGCGTAAACAGATTGCGACAAAACTTGGTACGCATATTCTTAGAAACCCGGAGAAAAGCACTATGGTGATTAGGCACGACTGCCAGCCTTATAGGCGGTGGTGGAAAGGAGTGGAAATAAATCGTGCAAAAATGGACGATTTTTGCGTCGAATAATAATTTTCCCACAGTCAATGACATTTATAGTGTATCTCCCGATGTTGTTTGTGTATAATTGCAACCCCTATCGGAATGAGAGTGGAGTGACGTTACATAAAGTAACGCGAAAACAATCCAGATTGGTGTCGAATCCGCGGCTAGGATAGTCGTCCAGTATAATTATGACGGTTAGGTTATAATTCAGCCCCTACGAGTGGGGATGGCAGGATTTGAAAATAGTACCGAGTACAATATCAATCGCGCTAAGCAATTTCTAGCAAACTATGTACACATGTTACTTACGATCCAGGAACAAACATGGGATGGGTTAAATACCCCTAGCACATATAAGGGTGGGGGGGGGGGCATGAATATTTTTGACCCTGTTAATGTCCTGGAAGTCTACCGGTATTATTTTACCCACCATTGAGGCACCGGGAATATTTTGGTCTCGTTTATGTTACCGTCAGTATTTTTGACTCTTTAACGGTATTGTGCGTCTTTTTGACTCACTATAGGACCCGGGAGATTGTTTCACTCTCGTAAGATACTGTATATACGGTATATACTGCATCGTTTTGCCTCAGACTGATGCGTAATTTCACGTGTCTCGAACACCAATATAAACTCGGAACGTGTTCTCGAGCTAATCACTGCATATACAGGATGTGTAAAAAGAAGATGGAACCCCCAAATATCTGGAAAAAACACGCGTGAATTATTATTTTCTTGACGGCTGACTGAATCTAATGATAAAAACGAAGAACGTGATATTTTATTTACTTCGTCAGCTGGTGCCAAGAATTAATTTTACTGTCCTTCGGACAGCAAGAGAAGAAAGCTTTATTTGATTGAGAGAGTCTCTTAAATATTTTAAGGAACTATTCGTCCTTCAGAGAACAAGGAATCAGCATGATATTGACTGAGGGAGTCGCATATGTATTTTAATGTAGTTGTTTCGGAGAACAAACACATATTTTGAATGAGGGAGTCAATTGAGTATTTAATTTTGATGCAATATGAATAATTGGAATTTAATTGCTGTTCAATATCACGTGAAACATAAATTTATTTCAAAATTCGACCAAGACCCTTTTCTATGTATTGAGTTAATTAATGATTGAGTTACATCACTAAAATTTCTTCGAGGTTTTCCATAAAACACTGGAACTCCAGAATCGACTCAAGCTTCAATCAAAATTAATAAGGGGCCATGGAACGATAATTTGACAAATAGGAGGTGTTATATTATTATTCACTATAGAATAATAACTAGGGAATGATTTTTTAAATAATTAGATGAAAAACTGATTGTCATTACTTATTATGTTCTTGTAATATAGATTATAATTTTTTTAATTTTGAAATGTAGTTTCTCTATACAATTTAGTTAGAGTACGGTTCATAAAATGTATTTATGTATATTTTTTTAAAATTACAGGGAAACATTGCTACATGTTTGTAGTCGATATCAAGTCACATATTGTATTCTCTGTAACTGAAAAGGTACCGATTTATTTTTGAACCACATATGGGAACGGTAGTCATTTTGTCTCTCTTAGATACTCGATAGTACCTTTTACTCTCTTTGGGTACCGTGGTTATTTTAGACTCTCAATCTACAGTGAGTATATTTGACTCTCTTAGGATACGGGAACTGTTTTTAACTCTTCGTACCAGGAATGTACCAGGAATATCGTTGACTCTCTCATGGTCCCGGAGCATTCCTTAAAGTACCGGGAATGTATTCCTGTTTGACACTCATAGTGTATCGGCTGTATATTTGACTCTATTAAATAATTAATTGGATTAAGTGTGTATCTTAAATAATAAAAATGAATAACAATTATTTGAAATGTTGATAATTATGGAAATTGCTAAAAATTTTATTTAATCGTGTTGTAGAAATATTTTGATATTATAACATTTGTTATTTACTAAATTATGTTTATAGAATACAACAAAAGCTTTTTATGTCTCTCCAATATATAAAAATATATTAAACTAATTTCTTCTTTCGGCAATTTACAATTTTAAAATTTTCAATATATTTGCGTTGAACTCAGTATTTGAATACAACGAATAATTTATAAATACCTGTTTAAGAAAGAAGTTTTTTTAAACAAAAAGTGAGATTTCTGTTATTACTCCATTAATTCTCGTTCTACTCTATGATTAAACAAAGACTGAATGGTTCGTGAGGAGTTGCCATAAGTCTTGTGGATGAAAATTTGAAATTTACTTTCTTCTGGCACAAAAAAAAATTCTATATTTGATAACTACATCAAGCTCTGTTACGAGTAATTTGAACGCACATAATTTTATTTTATTTTAAATTAAATCTCTGCGCTTATTTCAGTAAGGAACCAATTGACATGAAAAGGAGACTTGTAGAGGAGTAAATTTATTTGAAATATATATATAAGAAAATCGTGTTGCAACTCCTTTCCAGTTTGAAGATGACCACGACACATTTCCGAAACTAAACAAAATTATAATATAATAAATAATTTTGAATAAATTTAGGTAATATCTTTTAATGAAATTGTTGACTAACAAAAGTCATTTGAGGATATGACATAAATCCAGAAATATCGAAACGACGGTAATAGCAGGGGTGCTAACTTGTGGAAGTCGATAGAATTAATTTAAATAAAAACTACTATTTACAGACAAATTTATTTCGATCTGTGCGAGTTTTAGATCTCTCTGTATAATTCTAAATTAATTCTTAGAGGATTTTTTTTAAAAAAAATGTAAATGAAATTGTCACTGGGGTAAATATGAATATATATTATGTAAAATATAAGTTTAAATAAATTAAAATATTTTGCAGAATAAGAATGAACTCTTAAGTGTGGAACCAATCATAATAGAGGAAATTCCTACACGCAATTTTGTTAAATTCAAAAGTCCAGACGTGCTAGGATATTTTTAGACTACGTAAAATTGTAGCGCCACAATATTCAAACCGAAAAGATGATTCCCCTAAATACACCCCAATATATACAAAAATCAGAAATATAAATTAGACCTTAAACTTCTAAATACCTCAGATGCAAACGCTCAGTTACTGCAGAATTCCTCCATGGACATTATCCCCTATTATAGGAGACACAAACCTGATCCAATACAAAAGAAAACAGCTAGTACCCAAAGAATGGAAAATAAATTTACCACATTATGTGACCAATACCTTGGACATAACCAAATATTTACTGATGGATCAAAAAACGACATTGGAACTGGAAGTGTATTCTATTCATCCGACTCAACATCCACCACAACACTCAACCCGATATCCTCCATTAACACGGCTGAAATCTACGCCATACTTATGGCCATGGAACATATTGATTCATCCAACAACAAAAACATATCATTCTTACCGATTCACTGACTGCTATTCAAGATATCACTAAAAAAGATACATCATCTGAATTACCCCATGTTAATCCAAGAAATATACCACAAAATGGCATAAAAATGGCAAAACAGTCATTGTAGTATGGATTCCAGCTTATCAAGGTATCCATGGGAACAATATTGCAGACCTGAAGGCCAAGCTTGCCACACATCCACGCTCAAAGCCACCCCCAAGACCAACAAACACCTACAAAGATGTGTGGAAATGTGTCCAAAGTAAACTCCAACGCCAGTGGAACAAAAATCAAAGAATTTCAAGCAATAAAAATCGACCCCACAGCCACCCGAAGTAACCAGGTAGTAATATCAAGAATCAGAAATGAACATTCAAACATGACACACCTCCACATAATCAACAATAGCCCTCCACCTTATTGTGAGCTATGCAAGTCCCCAATAGTTATTAAATGTTCAAAATACGATCAAGAAAGAAAACAGCTACTGGACAGTAAAAACATCAGTGAAGTGCTTCACTCAACAGAATACCAAAGACTAATAATTAAATACCTGAAAATGATTAATCTTTACTGTGAAATATAAAGAACCTATAATAATTAATGTAAAATAAATAAGTGTATTAAGTAGCCGCTAATGACCTACAAGTTGATGCGACTTAAAATAAAATAAATTTTAAGAAATTTGTAGGAGTCTCAACGGTTAACAGTTGTTCGATATTATCTAATTATTAGCAAAATTCAACGTGTAAATTTTTGAAACGATAAGAATGAGAGGCAACGGGTGTTACTAATATTTTTAACTTAAATTTCCGAATAGTGACGGACATGTAAGGAATTGCGTTCCCGAAGAGACCAGGTAGTAATATCACGAATCAGAACTGAACATTCAAAGATGACACACCTCCACATAAACAACAATAGCCCTCCACCTTATTGAGAGCTATGCAAGTCCCCAATAGTTATTAAACATATAATAAGTGAATGTTCAAAATACGATCAAGAAAGAAAACAGCTACTGGACAGTAAAAACATCAGTGAAGTGCTTCACTCAACAGAATACCAAAGACTAATAATTAAATACCTGAAAATGATTAATCTTTACCGTGAAATATAAAGAACCTATAATAATTAATGTAAAATAAATAAGTGTATTAAGTAGTCGCAAATGACCTACAAGTTAATGCGACTTAAAATAAAATAAATTTTAAAAAAAATTGTAGGAGTCTCAACGGTTAACAGTTGTTCGATATTATCTAACTATTAGCAAAATTCAACGTGTAAATTTTTGAAACGATAAGAATGAGAGGCAACGGGTGTTACTAATATTTTTAACTTAAATTTACGAATAGTGACGGACATGTAAGGAATTGAGTTCCCATGTAACTCAGCGTGGTGTTGACATTATCCGGCGTAGATAATTAGGTCTCCGCAGAAATATGCGCTCTGCAGACTAAATTGTTGACACAGATGCGTAACGCCTTCAAGTGTGTGGGGGGGAGGGTGTCTTATCGGATGTTTGGGTTAGGTTTAGTAATTTGTTATACCCAACATAAAAATTCCGCTCTTAAAAAAAGCCTTGAATAGAAGTATTTGTTCCATAAAAATAGCGGACCGAAGGAAAGATACTGAACTGTGAATTATTTGTCAGCGCGAGAAGAAAGTTGAATCCGAACGACAGTTGTGATGTGCATTTCCAGCTAATGAATATTCATGATTGCAGTCAATAAGCAGAGGTTGCAGGTGCGCAGGCAATAGCGCCGTGTGATTCATGTTGCTAGTAAATAATAATCGACGGATGCCATTTGTGTCTGTCGCGTGCAATATGACTTCTGCCAGACGGGGAATATTTATGCTTAAGCCTTCGAAAGTTCTCTCGGTATAAGTACTTCGGTGTGAATTTCACCACATTACTCCGGTAGCCGACACACCAACGCTACAAATGCATCTACGTCCCACAGGAACGTTAAACGTAGACATAGACGTGGAACAGGAAAGAAATGAATAATACTACTGGAAAATACAACTGTAAAAATTATTTTGAGTTGTCATACCGAAAACTGCATGGAATTTAAATCAGTTTTTTAACAGTGACTAAATAATCATAGTACATATTTTATTAAAATTCTAGACGTGGGTAGATTTATCGCCTCAAGTTTAATAATTGTGGTAATATTGGTATAATTATTTTTAAATTTAAAAAAATACTGAATTTTTTTATTTACAAATTATTGTAAGTTACTGTTTTAAATAACAATATGATTAACAAGTATTTTATTCAATTTTATTTAATTTAGCCACCGTTTTACTTACAAAAAATTACATTTAACTTTATCGCGTTATTAGAACAATTGCAATTTTTAAGAAACATAATGGGAGCAAAATTGCAAGGTTAGCTTAATCTCGGTATTCTTGTAGAATAATCGGTTTAAGTCCTCTAA
The DNA here is from genome assembly GCA_037074705.1 of Zhengitettix transpicula. Classification (NCBI taxonomy): domain Eukaryota; kingdom Metazoa; phylum Arthropoda; class Insecta; order Orthoptera; family Tetrigidae; genus Zhengitettix; species Zhengitettix transpicula. The sequence goes on along the minus strand of CM073595.1, from coordinate 74,831,299 downwards.
CTTCGATGGCAGTCCAGGCTCGAAGACCGTTACTGTCGCTCGGTCTCCGTTTCTCTCAGTCCGTACTCTATAACGTGTTTTTATCATCTTACGTGTAAGCAAAACAAATTTAACATTCCAAGTCTTTATCTCTCGCTTTTATAAGCCGTTCTCCCACCTCTGTAAACGTCATCCCCGTTACCGGCGTGATATGAACCCTAAAGTTGTTTTCTCCAAATTTGGTTTTCCTTCCGGAAGGCACAGTCTGTGTTACTAAAGTCTGCATTGTATCTCGTCGGTGAAATTATAATAAAGGTTGCACTCGATCGTACCACACAATCGTGTATGGGCTGTCACCACGAAAATTGACGTAATGCGTAATAATTGTTTTTAAATTTTAATAAAGTTTGAAAATAAACAGACTTTACTTGTAAAAAAATAAATTAATAAGCAATTTTATTATTTTTATTATGCTTGAAATAAAACTGAAGGTATCATGAAAACAAAATCACTGTACAATGTAAGGCTTATCACGGCAGTCGTTTATATTATCAATACTTCACAAAAAAAAATACATACGTCTGTCATAGTCCATTGTGGCCGTCTGAAAATTAGCCTCCCGAATACCGAAATCTCATAAAATAACTCCGCACTCCCGAAAGGGTAATTGTAACTGCAATCTTCATGACAGCAGCAAGTCAGCCAAAATAATATTCAAACTCCATCCAATAAAAGTGCTCAAACGACTCAGTCAGTAAAATCCATGATTCGTGCTTCCCGAAGCGATAGTTAAATCTTTAATATATAAACGACTCCCTCAGTCAAATTCCCGTTTCTTCGTTGCTCTGAAACCGCTGCAATTAAAATATCTCGGATGATTTATCAGTCAAGATCTACAGCACAGCTTTGGAGTGTTGAATGATACCATTTGGTCCACCATGCGCGAAATACCTGGCATCTTTAGAACTGTCACTCCATTAAATCCAGCATCTATTATTATAAGCAGACACAATTTTGAGAATTTATTGTAAACATTACCGGAAAGAATCACTTTGCGATGATGTTGCGAATAAACAATGATTTTGTTTTCATATCTCATTATTTTTTGTGTTCGTACATAACGCGCCACTTCCGACCATACATTCTTATACAAAAAGTGTATATTTTAGTAATCTATACCACCCCTCAGTGGTGAACGTAGAATCACCCTGTATACACACCTACTTGCAGTATTTTTCCCCCTGAATTAACATACACATGATAAATCAGTTAATACATCGGAATTCCTGATGGAAGATTCAATACATTAATTAATTGTAAATATTCGTCTTTATATTGAAATTATTGATTTCTACACATAAAATTAATTTTCGGCTATAGAAGATTATTTTGGCGTACAACCGAAAGCTTTTCGATAACCCAATTGATTTAACGTTTGAAGAAAATAAAAAAGTGACTGATTTAAAACCATAAATTAATATTCAATTTATTATTGTGAATAATGTCGAGTTCTTTTTGTTTCAACGGTGGTACAGTATTAATATTAGGACCGATATGAATTTACTATATATTTTTTTCTTTGTGTTTCTACTTTCTGACCGTTGTTTCACTACGAACGTCAAAATAATGTTTTACTTTCCCCCATTCTTCACTCAGCTGTATTGATATGTTCACTTTACGTGTCTATTATAAACCACCATAGAGAAGCTCGAGTACTCGTCTAAATTATTATTATGTTCTTGAGTCCGGAATCTTGCCTTTGTCGGTAGACTTCCCGGCGAGTTTATTCCTACTTGTTACGAATAACCGTCTGTATGTAATACGTACTATAGCCTGTTTTATTAGAAGGCCGATGGCGGTCAGTTCCCGCGATTGGTGTCACCTTTAATCAACCAATCACAACGCTTGAAATAAAGCAGCGTTGCCGTACATTAACGGTGCTATTCTACCGTTTCCAGCGTTAAAGTTGCATCAGTGCCCTCCTCCACGCGGACTCGCAAGGAGACTTCTAATTTAAAGTTTACTACAGTTACTGAAATATAAGGTTTTTCACGTTATTACAATGTAGTTTACAATGGCAACTTTCCAAGAGCTCCCGCACAAAGGAATCTGTCGCGATACAGAATTAATTCCACCGAAACCTTATCACGTTTTCTACCGTTCTTTTATATAACAACTGGCAATGTTTGTGCTGATATACATTCTGTCAAGTATAGAAAGGAAAAGGAAAAAAATAGATACGGACGGTACGCAAAAGCTATAAAATGAAACTCCCCGATCGAGGCGATTAACTGGTAATTGACTTGATAATAACCGATGTTAAAGACTGACACGCAGTTTACTTTCTCCAACCGACATTAATCAACATATCACAAGCAATTTTTATTCTCTATGTAACATAAACAATTTAATAAAGTTTGTCTTGAAACTGAATAAAAAATATATTATCATAAGCAGTTTAGTCGACTGTAGACCAGTTTTTTTAAAAAAATATTCTGCTTCTAATGATATAATAGTGTGCAGAATTGAGAAAAACATCGGAGCAATTGAGCCATAGAAAGTCCCGCTTATAAGTGAAAATGTTGTTTCTCAATTTTCTGAAAAAAATTAAAAGTAAAAATGCCATTTGTAATTACTGCGCACCAGTATAAACTAATTTGGGCTATAGTTAATTACGGCGTTCTTAGAGTTAGTAATGGCCACGATACGTTTATCTGTATCTAGATATTTCAATTAGAGATTAATATTTTTCTTTCTGTTTTTAATCTACCACTGAAAGCAAATGGAATGTCGCAGCCATCTTAAATCGCATTCTAAAGAAGTTTTTCTAAGTAACAAAGGTAGCCTGACCAGTCGGATAAGTCAAGGGAACTCTTGACCGAAATAAATTTTCAGTTCAAGACCACATGGTAAGGGAGAAAAATTTTTCGCCAGACGTTTTCCCGACGAGCGGATGAAAAGGGAGAAAAATCTCTCGTGAGGATTTTTGGCTTACATTGGTAACACTGTAACACATCTTCGAGTGACAGCGTACCGTTAGATCACTGTACCAAGAGGAGCAGGGAGAATGACACAAAATTTATGCTCCATAGATTTTCCTGAATCCCGCCCTTCGGCCCCTGAAATGTACAGTGACAGATGTTAATTTCATTTATTTTATTATCAAATAAAAATAATGTATTTTTTGTATTTTGTAATACCACGAAATACCCTGTGATAGACGTTAATATTTTTTTTGCACCCCCCTATCCCCCATCAGCGTTTGTTTCCAGTTCTAGAGGAACATGTGTTCAAAACTTGGTCGACTTTGTTCCACGAGTGTAGATTTGTGTGCGGAACACACACACACACACAAACATCACATTTTATTCAATAGATTTAATACGGTGGCTCGCACTTTCCGAAATAAAGAAAAATAGTTTGAATTGAAAGTGATGTTAACAATTTGCTATTTAGAAGTGTAATAAATAATAAACGGTAATTACTTTATTATATATATTCTCAACCATTATACTTCATCTTAACACAATATGTGCAGAATTTTTATTATTTTATTGATTTACACTATTGTAACACTTGTATTTGGAATTTCAATCGGGTTTCATAATAAATGGGACACTTCCGTCGGTTTGAACGCAAGCAGTCGTTTCGAAAACGCTTATTTAATATTCAACAATATTAAAAATATATTAGATATTTTCTAATGATCACCTAAATTATTTATTTCCGTTAGCCCAAAACTGAGGAAGTAGAGTGAACGAAAAGAACGAAAAAATCTACGGCAACTATAGTGCGCTTCACATTTCTTGGCGGCCCAGTTTAGTGTGTTTCTTCGTAGGTGATACCCCCCCCCCCTCCTCGCAATACGCTTCAGTAAGCTACTACAACTTGCCGCCTTAGATAGTTGTGGTGCATGTGTTTATTCCGCACTGCACCACGCGCCTTCACGGCTGGCGCTTGCTATAGCATTGAAAAATGCTCAATTAAATAACTTTGACGTGAAACATAACTAATTTATTTATAAAAGCCATTTATAAAAGTACAACTATACCTTATAAAACATATTTTGGAATGAACGTATTGTGCATTATATTGAAGCATAGTTTTACTCAAGATGCTTGTGAATGTTGAATTGGATAAGGAAACATGTCAAAATTACGAGTATGTATAAAAACAATGTCACATTTTGGATAGCTGGCTAATTAACTTGATTAAGTACGAAAATTTACGTTACTAATTTTTTCATACAACCGTATGTTAATATTATCTCTCAACATTTCATTTGTCTGCAAGCAAGAAGGTTTTTTTTAATAAGGCGATGAACGCGTTACTAAATTTGTTGTAAAATTACGAGACAAACGGTAATTTAGAGTGACAGAGTGAAATATGGACACAGAACGTTCTTGAGCCATTGAATAGGAAACCAGCGAGTCTGTAACGAAACAGCAGTGAAGCGCAGACTCTGAATGTGTATATATAGTTCCAGAACTTATCAGAGAATTTCGGTAAATAGACTGATTAGTCCTACTTACCTAACGACAAAGATTTATTTTATATCTTACCATGAGAAAATATTTATGAACGATTTATTTTATTAATGTTAAGAATTTTAAATTAGTTTTCTATATTAAATTGAATAATTGCAATATTATATATTTATATTTTAGGTTCCACCTATATATAATTGTAAAAATGATAAATGAAGATGACACCCTCTAATACATACATGAAAAAATTGGTACCAGCTGAAGATGGTGCAAATAAGTACCGAAACGTAAATAATTTTTTTAATAAATATTAAAAAAATTAATAAAAAAATGCCTGTTAAATTGACGTTAAAATATAATATTGTTGATTATGAACCGTGTTGACATTCATATGAACATTGTAGTCAAAACTAGTATTTATATAGTTCAAATAATTTACTGTAGTATTCTCACGAGAAAAATAGCAATATACTTCACATTAGTACTGATTACTTTTGTTATGTATTAAAACCGTCTGCACGTATATAAAATGTAGATCTCGGAGATTTATTGGACCTCATGACACGAAGCGAAGTGCTTCAAATGAAGCGGAAGTTAATTGCTGAGAGAAAGTAGTCACTGCCACAGAAGTCACTCCTCTTTCAAGGTTTTCCTCTTAAGCTAAATATTCAGCTTCGCGGTATTCATTTTATCGTCTTCTGGCTGTAATTAATTTTCTCTTAGTTACGATAGCAGCAGAAAAGATCAGCGCTTCATAATTTAGAGCTACTGCATAAATAAAGCTTTAGTGATATTAGCGTTGGCCGTAGCAAGCGAAAAACGCTCGCGACCAGGGATGATGAGGCATCAATTATCAGGGCACATCCGGTCCAGAGCACGCAGCCTCACAAGGCCACTCGCCTCTATACTCCAAAAATACGAATACGCAACTATGCTCGTAAATTATTCATCATATACATTTCAATAATAAATAATATGTATTGATTTGTTTATTTTAAATCATTTAATAATACTGATATTCCGCTGTCTATCTTAAATTAGTAAAGAGCCCAGAACAGACAATTAAAGTATAAATTAATTATTCTAACACGTTTCGGTCGTAATGTGGACCCTCACCAGGCTTGTAAAAATAAATATATTATGAATGAAGTTACAACAACGTTACATTAGAAAATTAACTGGTATTTATTTAGAACATCTGATCAAAGTATTTGAAGGTTTAACTCCATGTAGCTCCTATATATTTAAAAATTTTCTTGCCACTCAATTTTCCAGCCTAGGACTGTACGGGTCTACTCAGACCTCTTACGTTACCGTATGGTAACTTGACGTGTTAACGTCATCCCCATTCACGTCATGCACCAATCAAAAACCGCCACGTCACCGCGTACAGATTTAAACATACATTACTAATGTGACTCGCGGTAGAGATATCACAAGTCGATTACAATCTCAAGTCAAGTAACTAATACTGCTTAAATATATCTCTTATTCATTTTGAAGCCATGATGAACATGAATAAATAAACACGGCTATTTGAAGAATAATAAAATTGTGATCGTTAAAATTTAAACTGTTGGGTTATATTTATAAATCCTTCACATACTGACTTTTAACTGAATACGTTTGGAATTTTTAATTGCATAGCCTACAAATTTCTTATTCCGCTATCTTTAAACGTTCACTTATGAGCGAGATCATCACGTTCCTGCCTTTCAGGATTATCATTATTTAACAAACTTATTCAGATTAAAAAGTCATTGACAACTATACTAAAACAATTGATGACCTTATAAGACACTTTTTATATTTTATTTATATTATGACGACGTTTCGATACCTTTTTGTATAGTCTTCAGGTATTTTCCTACAGAGGAGGTATTTACCAATGATTATATTTATAGTGTAAAACTTAAGTTTGCCTTTGTTTACTTTGTACAATTATACTATAAATCTAATCATTTGTAAATACCTCCTCTGTAAGAAAATACCTAAAGAAGATATAAAAAGGAATCGAAACGTCGTCATAATTTAAATTAAAAATAAAAAGTGTCTGTATAAGGTCATTAATTGTTTTATTAATTCAAAACAGTCGTTAAATGAAAACTTTTAAGTATGGACACATTAACAACTATCGTTCTTTTCAAATGGGAGTCGATTTGACCTTGAAGCTCTTCCTTGTGCCGGCGAATCAAATTCGTGGGACGTTGTCACATATTATTGTCCACGTAGTTCCACTAAGGGTTTGTCGTCATTCATGATTGACGATGTGGCAACGTTTCTCTATTTCTCTCCTCTAATTTGAAAACTATTACAATACAAATTTGTCAAGTTCAATACAAGCTCGTCAATGGTGCTGATATCTGCATACTCTAATAACTGTTTTCTTCGGTCGAGTCGTGTAAACTCTCAATTTGGCGCTGGTCCTTTTCTTTTGTTTTTCTTACAAACTGCAATGTTTCCGTAACCAATCCAAGGATTCCTATATTTGATTATTAAATTTGATTTTATTATAAACACTGATTAGTACATTTTACAATACGGGTGTACGTAATTATTGTATTTCATTCCGATACTAGTGGCAATTATTCTTAATATGAAAATTTTATCCAAGAATTTGTGACGCTACAAGCTGGGAGTGATGACACCCCGAGAGGGAGAGAGAGATATTGTGCGTGCTTCAGCCCTCGAATAGTAAACCAGCGAGTCTGTATTACAACAGCGGTGGTACCTTATGTACAATAGGTGAATGGAGGCGATACAGAGCTAAAAGTGATCCACGACCTTCGTCCTGAAAGAAGAAATTAAATTCCGTAATTACATCAGTGGAATCATGCTGAAATGAAGAACGTTTTCACATAAATACGACAATCAATATCAAGCCTGTACGTCGTCTTAGCGTTGCTGGCGTCGTAAGCAGCGTCAATATTTCTTTTTCTATAAATGCGCGGCGCCTGTGTTGTTCCTCCACAATTCCCTACGACAAAACTGAATGAAAATATGCAAAGTGAACTAGTTTTTATTCTTTTTAAATCATAGAATTTGAACATAAATCTTACTGCATGCGTGGAAAGAAATTCAGCTCAGAAACATGTAGTATGAATTACTTCAGTTATTTAACAACAAGAAAACTAGTTTACTTTGCATATTTTCATTCAGTTCTGTCATTTGTAATTACATTCTGGGACAATTCAACAGGAAAAAGCAAGGTTATCGCTGCTAAAAAAAAAGAGTCAGGTCACTTCAGGAACCTCGTGCAGAAGTCTTTTTAAAAAATTGAGATATTTTCACTCTGTTGTTCCAAAACTCATTAATATTATTATTGATTACAAATAAGCAATTATTTATTAACCTGACTTCAAAAGAAGAAACTAACGTAACATATACAAAAAATTGCTAATTATTGTCAATTACATTATTCAGGAACTTATTTATTTAACAAACTGCCACAAAGGATCAATTATATAATGACCAACGTCAAACTTCATTTTTCCCTTTATTCAGTAAAAGAATCTATGGAAGAATCTGAATCACGAATCTGGTATGTAGAAATAAGTTACTATGTAAATAGTCGGCATCAACTATTCAACTACCTAGGTATATGTTATAGCATATTACTAGTCCAAATTATAAACGTTTGTAAATTAGCATCAACTATTCGTAACATAACTGAATGATTTTGTACAATTGAGCACGAAATTATTTAAACGTCTATTAAAAATATTTAGAATCGATAAATAATTCAGCCAATATGCCAGAAATATATATTAATTAATTTATTCCAAAAAAACTTAGTTCATACGACGTTTCCTCCACAATTTTGAGACTTCTTCAGGTAAACAGGTAATGTGCAGTTTTGAATGTCTGTAAGAAAAATATTTCGGCTTCAATCGTCATAGGACGCAGTCAATGGTTCTAAATTCGTATCTGTTATAATTTAGCGAGTGTATATATGCATATATGCAAAACTGCACATTACGGTTTTAACCGAAGAAGTCCAAAATATTGTGGACGAAACGTCTATTGAACTAGTTTTTTTTGGTTTAATTAATTAACAAATTTTGCTGGAATATTTGCTGAAGTATTTATCTACCCTAAATATTTTAACGAGGAGTGTAAATAATTTTATGCTAAATTTTATAATAAACTATAAATGAACACCCTGACACATTCCATCTGATGGAAGCTTAGTTGCTCTACAGGATTATGATATTATTATTATTAATAATAATTAGAAATATAGACAAATACAGACAAAAAAGTGATAATATAAATACTACACAACGTTTCTGGGATCCTTGTCTCTTTCTTCAAGGAGCCTAGAGTGACACAACTGCGCTCGTCGATTACACGTAATTTTTTTCATTTAAACCTTATTTTTATTATTGTACATTTCGTTTTCAGCCTCTATGTCTCTCTCTCACACACACACACACGCATTGTTTTTTTACTTTGTTCATAATTTCATAACGACGAATAGAAAAAAAGCTATCCTTAACGTATAATAAAATTCAATAATAATAAATTTAAAAAAATATAATAACAAATGATATGAATTATAGACGCTCGTAGTCTCTGAAAAAACTTGCTTTTTCCTGACTTCAGCAGTCACCTGTATGTTCTCTCAGGTCTGTCCTTGTGTATGTTCGCTAATGACTACGTATTGCGGTTGAACTCTATGAACCCTCGGTTCTTCTACTACCATTGTTAAACTGACGCTTTCTCGAAAGCTATCAAGGTCGTTAGTAAAAACCTCTGATGCTCATTCCTACTGCAATACAAGAATCGAGTCGAATACATTAAATCCCTCAGGAGAAGCGAAGCCTCAAAGATGTGGAAACAATAATGAGTGTTCCTGAAGTTAGGCACTTTTCAACTCATGTGACTTTATAAATATATCACAAAAAGTCTTTTAGATTTTATATTGGACTATCGCAAACCCAATTCGTAACCTACGCTCCAGATATAAAATAATTCTACTATTTAGGTACACATTCAGATCTCAGCATAGGCTTAATACATGTATTTAATTATTTTCTAATCACTTTTAGGAGGAGTTTCAAAAAGAATCTTTTTTGAATGATACAAATTGTCCTTTTAACTAATTATTTTTGGAAAATTTGACTTTACTGTGATACTCAATATGAACGTAATCTTTAATTTGAAGAATTAGGTTTTGAAGCTGCATACAAAATTTCATTCCATTTGATTTAGTGGTTTACACGATATACTCAAATAGGAAAAAAATTAAGTTTACGAACAATGAATAATTAGTTAAATAGCACACTACATTGTTTATAACCATTCCGGGACCATAATCTTACCGATTTTCCAATTCCGGCTTCTTATGATTTTTCTTTAAACAGTACAATTATGTTCATTATCACAAAGAAGCTGAATTTTCTACCAAAAATAATGTGGTAAAAATGTACCTTATTTCTCACCTACGTTAAACTGTCAATCTCTTAATTTGTATTAATTAAAAAAGAAAAATTACATCAGAATATTCCTAAATAGAATGAAAAATATGTTTTCCCTTTTTTGAAATATTTTCTTATTAACCATAATAAACCCGTTAATGACCTTTTTTACATACACTTAATTTTTTATTTATAGCGTTACGACGTTTCGATACGTGTTCGTATCTTCTTCAGGTCATTAACTGATTTTTTAATTAAAAAACGGACGTAAAATATAAAAAACTTCATTATTAACCGTTAACCATTTTTTAATAAAACTCAGCACATATTTGAAACATAAATTTCCAATTGCGGCTGGAAAAGTTCAATAGCAAATCTATTTTTTTTAGATATATTCATAAATCACATCAGATGAAAAAAGCCTAACTTCAGGAACATATTCCCTTAATTTATATAAGAACAACAAAAATATTAAGTACTTTATCTTTATCAAATTTTTTCAATATTAAGTCAAATTAATTGTTATAGTTTCAGTCTAAAATAAATTAATAAAGACTACTAATTGTTTAAGTATTAATTACAAGTTTCCAAAACTCCTGTGTAATTATAGTCTCAGACAGTTTAAACTTGACACAATGATAATTATGTATATACATGTTAAACATGAGTCTTTGATATTTGTGCTTAATTTTGTTGACCGTTCCAATTGTATTCGTTAAGGAAGTTTGTTTTTAATCCAAACGATAAGTGAAATTAATATATGAAGATTCATTTGAAAGCTTTACAATGATATTTATAATATACATACTTATACACCATTGAGTCATAAAATAATGTTTATTAATAAAAAATTAAATATACGACGTTTCGTTCTCTTTTAGAACTTCTTTCGGTTTAATCTTGAATTTATAAAAGAATAATACAGGTATTCATAATTCATAACTTATACACCATTGAGTCATAAAATAATGTTTATTAATAAAAAATTAAATATACGACGTTTCGTCCTCTTTTAGAACTTCTTTCGGTTTAATCTTGAATTTATAAAAGAATAATACAGGTATTCATAATTCATAACTTATACACCATTGAGTCATAAAATAATGTTTATTAATAAAAAATTAAATATACGACGTTTCGTCCTCTTTTAGAACTTCTTTCGGTTTAATCTTGAATTTATAAAATAATAATACAGGTATTCATAATTTTTTTCTTAAGAACAATTATAAATTATTTTAATTACAATTTTGTATATACAATACGTTCTTTCAAGCACAGTTCCTAGGGGTTTTATTTCGATTGCGAACAGGGCAAGACTATGTTTTATATACAAAATTGTAGGCGAAATTAAATTAATTAGAATAAATTGTAATTTTTATTTACTTATTTCATGTACTTCTAAATTGTATATTAAACCTGAAGAGGTCCCACAAGAGGTAGTAACGTCGTATATTTTATTTTTTGTTAATAATAATAATTTACTGACTCAAGGCCGTATTAATTTGATTTAATTTGTTAAGTCGTTTCTGATTTTTATCACGATTTTATTTATATAGAAGATTTCACCAATGTCATCTGCCATAATTTTTCCTCTATCGTCAGGATTTACTAATCCTAATGCGGTTTCATCAGGCTCGTCAATTCTCATATTTAAAACTTCATCATTCAGTATTCATTCCGGCCATTTAATTTTAAAGCGTTTCCTTGCCATTTTAATTTAAGAACAATTTATAACGGCGAACTGTCCCTTTTTAAGAGAATCGGGAAAGCTGCAAATCGGAATTTAATTAAGCGACAACTTTTTGTCTCGATTTGCATATGACGCAGTGCGTGTCGCTTAAATGTTTAGGTTGGTCCAGTTTTTATCGTTCCTTGCGCGCAGATAATGAAACAATCTACGGAGGAGTGTTTGTCAGGTGCGAGGATTTTCCCCACTCGTCCGCGACGTTTCCGGTTCGGAGCGTCACGTTGCCGGCGACTCGAGCGACCACGAATCGGTAGCCGGGCAGAATTTATGGGTCAGGAGCCAGGGAAAGATAACATATTGTCCAAGTTTTGGGGGGCAAATTGTGATGCGATTGATCGGGTGTCGTAGAGACGAGCGTTCGATCGAGCGCCGCTCCGCGCTTCGCCTCGCGTAGCCGCGTGGAACGCGTGGGAACGCGCGCCTTGCGGACCCGTGCCGTGCTCCATGCTCAAAATCACCCTTTTGCATCGGACGAGATGTAATCGTTGTTTACGATGGCAAACAATTTTACTCAATATATTTAGCATAAAGCGCAGCGAGTCAGCTTCTGGAAACCGCGCCGACTTCTTCTACAAAATACTATTCAACAATTTTTTTTTGCATACGCTCGCCAATACTGTATCATGATCCTTGTAAGAAGAAATCATAATGTAATGAACTTATAAAAAAAAAATTAAACCAATGTCAGAAGCACGTCACAGCTGATTTATTCTCACATAATTATTATGTACGTTTCCGTCCTATCATCACGTTTCATTGAAGTTATATTACTGCGATAACATATTTGTGTCATACATTATTTCAAAAAAATTAATGCAGTCTTTCTTTGCGTAAAGAATTAATAACAACCTATCGGGCTTCTAACCGAGTGAAAAATTGTATGCGCGACGTTTCGATGACGTTCACTGACATCGTCTACTGGCAAAAAAAAATTATTTGAAATCACAGATTTAGAGTATATATTTATTCTTATTCTCTCCTCATAATATTTATTTTCAAATAAAAAAATTAACAACATTCCTGAAATTTAATACTAAATGTTACCCATTTCAATGTAATTTCTCTTTCTCAAATTACAAATACATATATATATATATATAATTCTATATAAATATTTGCCTCTATAATACTCAAATAATGACAGAATTAGTTGGGTTTTTTTTCATTAAGAAACGTATATTTCAAAGTTTGATTGACATCAATTTTTAACTATTTTCCAATTTTATTTCGGAACATTGTCAATTCTTGAAAAAAAATTAAAATTATAAAAATAAATAAACAATCAGACAATTTTAAGTCAGGAAAAAAGTATTTATTAACTAGATTAACAAAGTTTCAGTGCTTAATTTGTGCCCTAAAACTACAAAAAGAACAAAACCATTACAATGATAACATTTTTATGAAACAATTAGACAGGTAACAAAAAATAAACATTGTGTTAGACTTACCAAATTTTGATAGACTCCCGTAGCCGAAATGTAGAATTTAATACGAGAACGAGCAGTAAAAATTAATTTACATTGTTGGGTGCGGTTAACAATGGAAACATTGTACAAATTGAAATTATAACAATATATAAATTAATCATTACAAAAGCAAACTGTCATAAATTTTATTAAAATTGTTGGTATCATTTTCTCTGTTTAATGGGATATGATATATAGCATTTCACTCATTAATCTACAAAAGTAATTCGTTTCCTCGTCCTAAATTGATACGTTACTTAAATCTAATTTGTGATTATTAAAATTATATACAGACTTAAATTGAGACGTCTTATCGTGAGATATCAAATTGAATCAAAAGTTAACAAGCAATGGATATTACTTGATTTTAAAGTATCATCATGTGAATTTAGTGTGTTAAAAGTTGTTTGAATATACGTAATTTCTGATAAATAGTGTTATAATAATTTTTGTTCAAAACCTAAAATTTCCACTTTATCGCAATTAAATCCAAGGTTTCCTTCTAATTTACGTAACATTATGATTCAAAGTTTTGTATTTTGTTTTCGTGTTCTTCTAATCCAGTTTCAAGAGAACGTTTAGTTCGGCCCATATAACATTTTCCACTATTATGTTGACAAAAATCAATTTTCTATCTGTTGTTGTTGTTTTTAAATTTTTTCTTCATCTCTGTTTATAATTTTAGGTTTTTTATTATTTATAAATATTTTCTTAATTTATTTTCAATGTCATAAATTGTTTATGTGATATTTATCTTGATTAATATTATTATAATGATGAATAGACTGGCTAAAAACTGTTTACGATAGTAAAACGGCCCAATATCAAACTAAAATAATTTTTTTTTAAATATTGGCCTGTAGGTTGAAATTTTTGTGTCATATAGATCAAACAAAAAATTATCTATTTGGCTGAGCTTCGTTTGAAAGCTTTTCTTCTTGTTCTTGAACATAAAATTCTTAATTATTAGTAAAATAAATCTCATTATAAGTATTTTACAGCAGTTATTAATTACGACTAATCATATTGTACTGTTACAATTTATAGGTACAACCTAAAACTATAATATACAATATATCCATTCTAATTTAGGAGAGTCTACAAAAGTTATTAACTTTCCAAATGAATTTCTGATTAATATTTCACAACGTCGGGCGTGATCTTGACTTTTCATATCCATACATTTATTATGATTTTTTTAACCATTCTTTTAAGTAACTGGGACTATTCTGCCATAATACCTTAATTCCTGGTCCTGACTTACAAGGTTACCTGCTACGTTAAATTAATTTAGACAATGTTCTTTAAGTAATTGGGGCCGGAAATACCATTCAGTAATTCTGAATGGGTTTGTTAAGTGTTCAGGATAATAATAGGATGTATGTATAAATAATAGAATAAAAATTACATGTATCCACGAGTAAAATTAAATTTGTATATAATTTTAATGTTTTTATTTTATGCCTGTTTTTGAATTAATAAATCAGTTAATGACCGCATACAGACACTTTAATTTTTATTTATAGCGTTACGACGTTTCGATACGTGTTCGTGTCCTCTTCAGAACTTATAAAAATAAAGTGACTTTAAAAGTTCATTGACTTATTTATTAATAATATTAATCAAATGTTCATCATTAGAAAATAATAATTTATTGTATATTTTAATATCAGGTTCTACCCATAAATTGTGACAATAGAAAAAGATTATGGTTAATTATCCTAAGGCTCCTTCAAAACAGAAATGATTAAGTTTTATTTAAACAATGGTTTTTATTTATAAAAATGTATAACTGGAATATTATAAATTCTAACAACAAATTTACAAAATAATATGAGGACTCAATATTTAATATAAGTAAAACAATTAATAATCTTGCATAAACACGTCACCATAAATTTTATTTATTTTATTGATTGACTTGTAAACTTTTTTAGGTTGAAAAATAAATCAGACGAGTCGAAAGTTCCACATGCGGTAATAAAAAAATATTTGAGGATCTTAAACTTTTTATTTAATCAGACATCCCTTATAAAAATTGGGTCATATTACAGTATCTAATAAATAAAATTTTCTTTGCGTGTGTTTGTATGTATATGTGTGTATGTTTCGCATACAAAAAATAATATATAGGCTATATTATTTTTCTACGAAAAATAGCCTATAATCCTTATTGAAACAAACGAACGATATTACAAAAAAATATGTTTTTAAAACAATCCTTAAGTTAACCTTCCTTATATGGCTCTTTATTTTTATTGATACAGATCATTATTGTTCTAAGGATTCTTGCAAGAAATATCTCTAATTAAACAATTTTCCTCTCATTCAGGGCTCATCTTTCCCTGGAAACAAGTTTACGAATAATCGTGCCGAGACATTTTCGGTGAACCGAAAACGGTAAAGTTTACATTCAAATTTTAACAACACGCGGACTTTTATGATTTTTGCTAAATACTAAACCACTTTTTTAAACAAACGAGAGAGTTTATAAGAAATAAATATCGATTCCCGTCGAGTATCCTCGAATTGAACCAGTTTCTGGAAAAAATGTCTCCAATAGGAGAAATACGCGCAGAACGTCATTTACGATGACGGTAAACTCATTTATGAAGTATAATTACAATGCTACACAGAAAAGACGCTGCTAATGACAAAGAAAACTGGCTGAATTTATGCGTACTGACAGTATTAATCACGAAAAGGTGCAAGGATTAAAATGCAAATTTTGAAACACTATTTCTGATTTACGATTCAAGATAAAATAATTGCTATTTTCTAACCACCACAATTACCTGTATAATACTGCATTAATTAGTTTCTCTGAGCCTACGTCTAGCTAAATATTTAATAGGGTGCAAAGGGTGAAATATATATATATATATATATATATATATATTAATAATAATCTGCAACCTGAATTATGAAGGACGCTGTGGAAGTAAACACAAAATGTATATTTTGCTTATATACAACAATAAAATGATTATAATAAAGAAAGAGTAATTCATAGCTTATATTGTTTAAGACGTCTAAATTTAAGTCTGTATATAATTTTAATAATCACAAATTGGATTTAAGTAATGTATCAATTTAGGACGAGAAAACGAATCACTTTTGTAGATTAATGAGTGAAATGCTATATATCATATCCCATTAAACAGAGAAAATGATACCAACAATTTTAATAAAATTCATGACAGTTTGCTTTTGTAATTATTAATTTATATATTGTTATAATTTCAATTTGTACAATGGTTCCATTGTTAACCGCACCCAACAATGTAAATTAATTTTTACTGCTCGTTCTCGTATTAAATTCTACATTTCGGCTACGGGAGTCTATCAAAATTTGGTAAGTCTAACACAATGTTTATTTTTTGTTACCTGTCAAATTGTTTCATAAAAACGTTATCATTGTAACTGTTTTGTTCTTTTTGTAGTTTTAGGTCACAAATTAAGCAATGAAACTTTGTTAATCTAGTTAATAAATTGTTTTTTCCTGACTTAAAATTGTCTGATTGTTTATTTATTTTTATAATTTTAATTTTTTTTCAAGAATTGACAATGTTCCGAAATAAAATTGGAAAATAGTTAAAAATTGATGTCAATCAAACTTTGAAATATACGTTTCTTAATGAAAAACTAATTCTGTCATTATTTGAGTATTATAGAGGCAAATATTTATATAGAAATAATTAAATTATATAAATGTATAAATTAGAAATATGTGTAATGTAAAGGTTTCTAGCAGACTGCCGAAAGTTCCGGCAGAAATTAGGAGAATTTTATTAAAAAAATTTTTTTTATAAGTTGGCAATTTATTGAAACCATTGGAGTAATAATGCAAACATACTTTAAAATGTTACAGATTAAATACAGATTTTCTGCAATTAATTGCACTATTTTTTTAGGAATAGATACACCAGTAAGCACATTTTTAGCATAGATTAATATATTAATTGATTCAATCATGGTGGACGTAATTTTAGAGTCATCAGAATACAGATATCTATTGTATTCTCAATGGCTGCTAACATGTGATGAAATGAATCCGAAATGTGCTCAAAATTCGTCCGACAGCTATTAGTTTCGTGAGTGGAAAATCAACCTAACCTTGACGATTCGTCTCGTAGACGTGTTTTTCTTAACTAATAATTTTGAACGTTAATTGATCACATCCGCACTTGTGTTAGAGGACATATATACAGGCATTTCGTGACGTTCCCTTTCACCTGGTGGCAAAACGTTTAGCCATTAGTCTCTAGAGACGTAAGTGTTACATTACCTTCGACGAAACCTATTTCTGATCACGCCAGTGAGAACATTTCAAACTTTGACAAATTAGCCGACTACGCTTTACATTATTGCCACGTGCGGCGGACATGGCGTCCGAGTTCACGGGAGTGGCCATTTCTGACCGTTTACTGCAACACACTTTCATTCAGAACTCGTGCGAAATGTTTCACAAAGATTTTAAATAAATAATATACATCTGATATAGTCAAAAACATGGGGGGGGGGGGAATTATGTGGTAAAAATAAACGTGAAACAAATATTGTTTCTTTCTTCAGGTGTAGTGTTGAGATTAGTTTGAGCTTTCTGTAAAGCCCGATCCAAAACGACATAAACAAAAGTAATGATAAGTTTCATTAAGGAACACACAAATATAAGATTTAATAAAATTCAGTATCTTACTGCTCCACGGTTCCACAATTTTGTTTTGTTCTCCCTTCTCACCAATTTTTACGTCACAATTTCGTCCATCTGTTTATGATATGTCCATCATTTAAAAGTCTACCTACTCGTTTTCCTTCATGATCATGAACTATAAGGGCCCACTTGACACCTATAACAAACTAGTGCTGCTGACCTAATCTGCTTGTAATTCCTGCTATATAGGGCAAACTAAAAGGTCATTAAATCAGTAAGAAACAACAAATTGATGATCTCGAAACACAGTATTATTTCCATTCATCCTTTTGCAAGGATTATAGATGTAAATTTTATCCGAAATGCTTTATCAATGTTCATACGGATAGCAATAACTGTGATCTCTTATTTTTACTTTGCTGTTATATTAATGTACTAGCTGGGTGCCCGGCGTTGCCCGAGATGTCATTTATCTATAACCCCCGATATGACTCCAATTTCGGCTGCTTTTGCGCAATTTTTATGTAACGCTACTCGAACCCTAATCATAAAATTTACTCTGAAAAATATTTCTTCAACGCAAATATCTGCCGTGTTTGCATGTTCCAAAATTTGCACCCCGCTACCCCTGCATCTGAGGGGTAAATGCCAATTTGAATGTAACTAAACACAGTGACGTCCATAGCCTTAAAATTTGACTCCAATCTCGGTTGTATTCGCGTTATATTACTGTAAAGCATCTCCACCCCAAACCCGAAGGGTGTCCTTTTCACAGGGCGTAGGGGATGAAAATTGTATTCAGATAACATTGGTAGAAACACTATCAATATCTTTGACCCCTAAAAATATTTATCCGACTCAAATATCGGCTGTTTTAGTATGTTTAAATATTTCCACCCCCGCTTCTGGGGGTGGAAGACGCGTCTCACCCCGACAGTGTTTGTTTCCTGGTCGCAAAGAACACGTGTACGAAATTTGGTGAAAATTGCTCGACTGGTGTAGATTTGTATTTTATTTAGAAAACGTTTGTATGGGAAATAGAAAAGGGCTGTTTTTAGGGTTTTCCCTGAAATTATTCGATTTTTTCTCGCCTTTTAAACCTTCCCTAGACCTCCACGAACATTTCAAGACTAAGATAAGATAAATCCGTTCAGCCGTTCTCGAGTTTTAGTGAGACTAACGAACAGCAATTCATTTATATATATATAGAAGATTTGTTTTCTTTTACGTCTCTTGGTTTCTGCTGCGTGAATTTCGTAAAAGCTGGAAGTAATCTCAACCAAAATCTAGACAAAAAAAAGCAACAAAGGTTGAATATATATATATATATATATATATATATATATATATATATATATATATATCGGCAAAGGAGTGGTGGCTGCACAATTCGGATTTTTAGGTGGCTTTTTTACCAATTACCACTTTGGTTTCCAAAGGAAGGAAGAATTGATAATACCAAAGTCAGTTGGATGGGTTCGGGGTTTCTCTGATACGTTCCGCAGGAGAGAGAGAGAGAGAAACGTCTTTGAAGACAGAAGAACAGTAATAATACGGATGATGAAATAAAGAAACACGTTTTCAAAACTGTAGAACAAATTTTCTAAGCTCGCTAAGTTGACCGTTACTGATCTGCGAATAATATCAGAACTACGATAGTTGACTAATGTACGTTTTTAATGGTTTGTCTGAAAATTTTCCTTTGTAATAATTTTTCTCTTTCGTGAACAATATTTTGATTATTGTCGCGGCAAAGTCTCTTGTTAATGTGGACGTTAGTAGGTTAATTATTTTTAAGGACGGTTCGGCGGATGTGCAGATGTGCCGCCATTTTCGTACAATTTCCTCCGACGTATCTGAGAAATACGAATATAATAAATTTCACGCCTCGCCGCACTAGCTTTCTCTGCGGACATTTATAGTTATTCAAATAAGTACTTTACGCGTTGTTAAATACAGCTTCGGGAACACTGCGAAGAACAACAGGAAAACGATTTCGCGTTTCCTCGGGAAATTTAGGGAGTGGGGTGGGAGATTTATTTGACGGTGCTATTACGCTGATTGCTGATAGAGCGACTTCGTTGACAAATTAGCGCGTCTGCCAGTGAAGTCCAGGGATCTTCGCAAATCGTCGCGTAGGAATATTTTCTAGGGACGGTTGGAACGAGGAACACGGTGCTGTTCTTTTCTAAATAAAGAGTATAATGTGGAAGCACGTCCGGTGCGGAGTCGTTAGCTGGCAGCTGGCTACGTGGCGAGGTTATGGGATTATGATGACAGGATCGCGGGTAATTTGCGCGAGCCTTTGTTTTGGGTCGTAATTAGGCGACCTATCGGTGCGGGGGAAGAGACTCATTATATCATTTGGTGATCAGCTGTTGTCAGGCGCCCGGTTGTTTTGATATGGCCGTGCCCTTTCGCCTTCACTTTCTCTCCTTTTTTCGCAGCCTTCCGTTCCGGAAAGGAGGAGTCCTTTTTCCCCTCCGCCGACGCGAAACTTTTTGCGCCGGATTCTGAAGGGGGATCCCCGACGTGAAATACAGCGACACCGCTCCGCGTCCGCTTCATAATAGACAGTCATTTGCGAGATTTCTTCGCCATCCTAAAGATTAAACTCGGCAAATGAGCGACCGTGGTCATCTTCGAACTTCCGTACGGGTACAAAAGACAGCTATTCATTCATCGTAACCACTAATTAAATACTAAACAGTTTTCGCGAAGCTGAAATGCGGTCGAGTTCAGAGATCGATTGTAACGAATTCTCTGGCGAACTTAGCTTCATTTCCGGGAAACGGGACTGCTATTCGCTTTTTTTTTACATTTACATAGGTATAACCAACCATTATGACGAGAAACGCCTGATTATGTGCTGGAAATTTATCAACCGTCGTGGCTGCTGCCCGCGGCAACGAGAATTACTTCAGTTAAATCAAAGATATCTTAAATTATTGAATTATATGCTACGAAAAAATATACATAAAGACCTCTTACCAGACATTTTTATAATTAAATCAAGTTTATTTAATAAAATAATTGATGACCTTATACTGACTCTTTTTATTTTAATTTTCATTATCATGACGTTTCGATACCTTTTTGTATCATCTTCAGGTATTTTCCTACAGAGGAGGTATTTACAATTAACGTACAAAATTAAAAGTTTTAATTTAACATCTGTTTTGAATTAATAAAACAATTGACATTTTACGGACACTTTTTCTTTTTAATTTTTATTATGTCGACGTTTCGTTACCTTTTTGTATCTTCTTCAGGTATTTTCATACAGAGAAGGTATTTACAAATGATTAGATTTATAGTATGATTGTACGTTTAGTTGTGCTAGTTTACTGTTTTAATTTGGTGAGTTGTCCGTTATTTCTTTTTTTTGTGTGTACTTTAGCTTGCCTTTGTTTACTTCGTACAATTATACTATAAATCTAATCAATTGTAAATACCTTCTCTGTATGAAAATACCTGAAGTAGAAACAGAAAGGTAACGAAACGTCGACATAATAAAAATTAAAAATAAAAAGTGTCCGTATAAGGTCATCAATTGTTTTGTTAATTCAAAACAGACGTTAAATTAAAACTTTTAATTTTATTTTAATGTTTCGTTTCGGAACTTACACGTACCCTTTTCAGTCTGCGGTCCGACTGAAAGCTTTGTCTTGTTATTATAAGCATTTTCTCGGTCTGATTATGAACATGTCGTCGTTAAATATATCTTATAATTCAAAACGGACGTTAAAATAAAATATTATTTATAACTTTAATAATCAACTGTTCTAAATAAAATATATATTATAAATTAAAGAAATTAACGACCGTTCAGACGTTTCAAAATATTTTTCCAACAATTTAAGGGTAGTTTGAGTCCCTATCTTGCCAATGTTAAAATAGTAATATATTTTTCTCGGAAGCCGTTGCAGATACCGGATTGAAATTTTCACTGCTCGTTTTTAACCTTATGGTTTTTGTGTGAAACCGAATAAATGATTTATGGTAATTCTAATTTCAATAATTTATTTATGTATAAAGATCTGTTTCTTATGGAAAATTCTAGACATTTTTATCCATAAAAGGAACATCTAAAATTTTACATAAACATGTAACTTAACACAAATTATTATTATTATTAAAAATTTTCATGAATGCAGCTAACATCAAGAGTTCTAGTAAGATAAATACATATTGTTAATTGCAATCAAGGCCTGCTTCAATAATATGATTATAATAATAATAATAATGCTTAAATAATACGTATATAAAGCGTCAATTCTTTTTGTAGAAATGGATCTGATTATGATATAATGCGATTGAGACATTATGTTGCATTAAAGCTAACAAGTTTAGAAAAAAACACCGAAAATATGGCCAAATAATTATAATTTTCATGATAAATGAATAATATTTGTTTCAATTATTTTACTTTATCTAATATTAATGTATTGACATGAAATCAAGTGGATTAAAATTGACAATGAGAATTTTGAAAGCCTCATTGTTACTATTTAATTGGTTTTATTGTTCGATAAAAGGATGGCCTTGCGAACTAAATTAAAATTCAATTTTGTTTTTCGTAACAGGATGGTCTGACCTAAATTTTGAATTCTACCCGAATCTGTTGGAGTTTTAATACCACGATTATTTCATCTCTATTATTGGAAGGAATGAGGCCGAAAATATAACCGACCATATTCCTGCATTCACGGAACTGACAGTAACAATCCTATAAATCGTTGTTTTGTTGTAAAAATACATTACTTTGGAAGATCAATTTCCGGGTATTTGTGACGCATATCTTTAAAACAAGAACCAGCGTCCTGATTGTTGAATTGAGGATGAGCTGATCGATTTTTGTGATCCCCGCATGTTCGTCTGAGTATTTTTAAATGTGAAGTTTCACTTTTTTATATGAATGATAACAATGCGACCTTCTGTCGACCACGTCGATGACCAAGCACCAATCAGAAGCCACCACGACGACATGCATTACTTTTAATATCGCTCTCTCAAAAATGAAGCCTTTGTCCAACCATTATTATATACTCTAATACATATATACATACTCTATACTGATAGTTATATCTTGATTGCAAACATCACTGGTCTCCTCATATTTTCACTATTTATATATCTTGAAAGAATATCGCTTAAAGCATCAATTTAATATTTGATTGATTGATTGATTTAATTGAATGATACATTTATTAGGATACAATTGGTCTTTGGACATTAAGTAAAATATGCCTTGTTTCTGTTATGTGTCTATTTTACTTTACTGGTGTAAAGTTAATTGTGAAAATAGTGAATAAATTTGCAGGACAAATTTCTAAGTCTCAATTTATTATTATTTTATATATTTTCGTATTTCAAAATTGTTTTATTTATTTGTTACAGTTTTGTTTATACATTTGTTTTTAACTGCCACCGGGAACGATCCCAAACGCAGCTAATAATATAAATACCGATACATATCCGATAGAAAATTTTTTATAAAAAAAACCAGTGGCATCTGCAGGAATTACCATCACCAGTTCAACATTTTCAACACCATTACGTTCACAAGAGTGTTGCGACTGCAGTCAATTCAGAAAAACAGTTTTAAAGAATTATCTTAATTTGAATTGTAAGGAATTTGCCTTTACATATGAAAATTCCTTGCGTATTCTGTATAACTGGACCGAATTTACAGAAAATAGGAGTAGAATTTCATGTCGTGATTAATTGTTGCGACTTTCAACGCACTGAGCCGACAAAACGTTGTATTATTCACAATTACCTGACGTTTCGTGATATACTGAATATTAATCCAGAATCTCATTCTATGGTAATAAGGAAATTAAAAGACTCGATAAAATAAGAACAGAAATTGTTACTAAAGACATTTGGGCAACACAATGCTGAAACAATTTGTGGATGTTCACTATTTTCAAAGTTAACGAAAATTTTAATTTATTAGTAAATATGTAAACTCTATTCAGTCTTCAAAACGTTAATTTAAATTTATAATTGAAGTATCTTACGACATGTACCGTAATTAGATCAGTCTTAATGTAATTATACTAATGAAAAATTATATAATTTTAACAAAATCATAATGGATTATGTTAATTTAATTTCTGGTCTATAACCGTAATAGTATATAAATTTAATAAGGAAATTATCAAAATAAAATCAATTTTCAATTTATTGTTGTAAGTTGCTTGACAATTACTAGATAATTTTACCTTAGAATTTCTACCACTTAAGCTGTAAAATATATTCATTTTTTGGCGAATTACGTTAATTTAAATTTATAATTGAAGTATCTTTCGACATGTACCGTAATTAGATCAGTCTTAATATAATTATACTAATGACAAATAATATAATTTTAAGAAATTTATAATGGATTATGTTAATTCAATTTCTGGTCTATAACCGAAATAATATATAAATTTAATAAAGAAATTATCAAAATAAAATCAATTTTCAATTTATTGTTGTAAAATGCTTGACAATTTCTGCATAATTTTACCTTATAAATCATACGGCTTAAGCTGTAAAATAATATTAATTTTTTGTCGCAGTTGGTTAAATATTAATTCTTAATACATCAAATTTTGATTGTGGTAGATGAACGCTGAGGCAATTACAGTGAACGTCATGTACGATGACGGCCGAGTTTAGTCTTCATCTGTTCTCGCCTATAGCTTGACCTCGTTGTCGTGTCTGTGTTTATTCCGCGCGTATCGTGACAGCGACGGACTTGCCACCCCTATCCCAATCTGCGCCTCCAGTCTTCGCTCCAGTCGCGTGATATAATTACTTGAACTCCTCATACACATCTTTATAATTTTATTTTCATGCCGATGCAGTTTCTAATAGAGTCACATCAATTATTTTTCGATATATGTATTGTTGTTGTCAATACTCTTTGGACGTAATTTAACTTCACAATTTTAATTAGTGACTTATTCACAAAATAACTGATAATTGTTACATCAGAATGTTATGATAGATCAATGATCGCGAAATATGAGTCGAATATAATAAATCGCATACAATTAATACTTCTATGAATTTTAATCGTAATACACGACGAAAGCTCATGTTTCGGACGTAATGTAAGCCAATTAATGCACAATGTAAGACTAAAAAATAAATGGTTATATTTATCAATTTTTAACTGAATGAATCATCATAAATGTGTTCTCCTAAATATGTGGAACGGCATTTCAGGTATTTCAGTGATAAAGATAATTTAAACCTAAAGCCGGGTTATGAGATATATCATTTCTTCTTCTGTACATTACAGTTGTCTTGACTTCCATACCTACGAATATAAATGATACTGCACCTTCCAGTCTCATTTGGACGGCTTTAACCAGCTCCTCATATTCGAGCACATGACAATTACTTCTGCGTTGCGACACGTTAATATCACACAGCTGCTTAATCATCCGTTCAAATAAGAGCGTCTAGTGCGACCCCTAATTAAATTAATGACGCAACATGCATTACGCAATAAATGCCCACGACCGCACTTTGCATATAGTCCTTAAAAGAGCATCACAAAACAGTTGACTACATTAAAACTCGTAACAGTAAGTCGAGGTTAACATGAAAGATGTTACTTGGAAGTGGAGGTTCGTTCTGAAAAATTACGGTATTTCCTAACGTCGAAAAGGAATTCCGTGTCTTCTTTTTTTTAAAAAAAAACAACTTAGAAGGTATTATTTAAACCTGGATGACTTTTCAGCTGACAGGAAATGAATTGAAACGCTCTGTGATGTTTTTTAAAAATATTTTGGATAATTGATTCCTATGAATTTTTTTTAAACGCTGAAAATGAAAATGTCCTAATTTATTTTCATCTTGTCAGAATTTTTCGTAAATATCAGAAATTTTTAAATGTCTAAAATATGAGACTTCAAGAAGGACTTTTTTTATTATACTTTATTAATTTTTTAGGCGTATCGTATGAATTATTGTAGCTAACAGTTAATGGATCTGAAGAGGAGAACGTGAGGCTCTTTTACCGCCTTAATTCCTAATGAAAATTGCCACAAAATCACACCTAATTTCTATTTTAGTCCATTTTTTAATTCATTTATTTTATTAATTTTTATGAGGTCTTAGGAAACCATTCCCCATCACCAGCCATCCTCAATGGTGATATGCGTAAAATACTTACAGTTCTGATGAAACATTCAAAGGCCAGACATATAGGCCATGGAATATTTTTAATTAAAGCATCAGAATGGAAAAATCTCGACCGGATCGGGAAACGAACCCGGGTCCCCCAATTGGTACACGGGCGCTCTAACTGGTTATAGAATAATGGATGAATAAATCTCAGATGACCCAATGATTAGAGCTCCCGTGAACCAATCTGGAGACCCGGCTTCGATTCCCGGTCTATTCGAGATTTTTCCATCCTGATCCTTTAATTAATTATACTTAAAAATTTATTCCGTTTCTCTAAGCTTATTTTCACCGCTCTGAATCTCGCTTTTCCTTTTGAGTTCATCTCAGTGTATCATGCAGCAATGGTCAATCATTAGCGTCACTCCATTTTCTCTGGTACCTCCTTTCCAATTTCTTTGACGTCCTGATGAAATCTCCGACCCATCTCTTCGTTGACGGCGCCAAAATTTTCAGGAAAATAGTCCTAATGTGAACGTAGGAAGTGAATCTTCAAGCTGAGTAAATTTTTGTCTTTCTGAAGAATGTTCTCAACCATTGTGTACTAGTTCGGATCCTC
Source organism: Zhengitettix transpicula (assembly GCA_037074705.1). Taxonomy (NCBI): domain Eukaryota; kingdom Metazoa; phylum Arthropoda; class Insecta; order Orthoptera; family Tetrigidae; genus Zhengitettix; species Zhengitettix transpicula. The sequence goes on along the minus strand of CM073595.1, from coordinate 74,804,797 downwards.
CTGGTTGACTAGAAACTTGGTCACAGCGTCTTTAAAGACTCCCCTGGCTCATTTTTCTACAACTTCCATTTGTTTCTCAAAATCACCATCTTTGTCAGGACCAGTAAAATTATATTCGTGTTTGATAAGGCTTGAAATTTGTCACAGATGTATTTAGGTAAAGCTTTAATAAATTTCTTCTTCAAGTCTGACTTGATTTGCACAGAAGGATAATCTTTTCCGATCACATTTTAGGTTCCAGCTTCTCTTGAAGCTCTTTTTGTTCGACTTTATTCAATGATTATCTCTGCCTCCGCTACCCCATTGACGCACACACACACACACACAAAAACAAGGAAACTTTGTGTACCCTCCTTGCTACCCCAGTAGTATCCACATTATTTTCAGATCGCCGCACTTACGATCATGATCGTCGTATTTCATCTTATCGAGAACGAACTTCCAAATATTCGTAACTCTCTTCCAAGCAGACGGATATTGACCAAAATCTTTGCCCGTGTTAAAGGTGGTTTCTTTTTGACGAATCTATGAACAATCTCCAATCTGGTGAAAAGAGGTTATAAGATGAAGCACCTATAATAATATTTATAACCATTAAACCTTCAAGGTTGATTCCACTGACTCCCTGGGGTTCAAAGAGGATAACCTCTTACGATGACTCTACTTTGGAATGGGCAACGAGAGATTGGAACAAAAAAATAAGACTAAATTCTGGAACGTGAACTTGGAAATAAATGATTACAATTTAATTGTAAAGCAAGTGAACATGAGTGGATATTGCTGATCTCCCATGTAGGGCCCCAAAGCGCTCGAGGCGAGCCGAATCCTAAGCACGATTTAACGGTCGGCTTTTTTTTCATCTCTCGACGCGATGGAGTCTTTTGTCTCTATCACGCAACTTTATCGAGCTTTCGTAATCAGTTTCCATTAAGAAAGTGTCAAGAGATGCCTTTTCTTCCTCACTCTCGCAGCTCATAATTTAATCACATGCAAGGAGTGGCGTAATCTCTGAACACAATCAAATCACCGTTACGGCCACAGGCGATCCTCGGTGAGTCTTACACAATTTTCCCTCAATATTTGCTATAGATTCGGCAATGGAAATTCTCAAATGTACACTTGTTCCTCAGAAACAGGCGGTAATGGCTGAATAAGCTGAATTTCTAATTAAATTGACTCGAAGAATCCCCCTAAAAGTTATGACGATTGCTAACTCTTATTTAAGTTTCTAAATCAACCATAATATACATATATATTTACATCGCTGTGTACGTGTGACAAACAGACAGAATAATAAATTATCATGGCCAACAACAGACCAGAAGTTCATTTTTTAAAATTATAATTTAACTATTTTTTATATAAATTACATTTTTTTAATACTACATTAATTATAGGTTATTTACATGCTGTATTTCAACATAAGTTTAAGGCATTTATATATTCTTCACATTTATACTGAATATATATTGTTTTCAGTTATACGATTTCGGTTTCACTTGTGTACCTCTGATTTAAAAATTTATTTTTAAATGTCAATGAACCAATTCATTATTTTCTAATGGAGTTCTGCAACTCATCAACAGCCATTCACAACCTTATAGAAATTACTATCAAAACTGATTTATAAAAAGTAATTTAAATGAAAAGCAAATGTGAAACATAATTCATTTATTCGCTAATGACCGATACGTTTATGAGACTATACATCGTAAAAATAAAAATAATCGTGATTTTCGTTTGGTACGTTGGTAATTCTATGATTCTGTTTTCTGCCTAGCCATATTATCTCTGTTGTTCGTATTATTATTATTATTATTTTGCACTTTACGTATGCTCTTATACATGATGTGGATCTGGGTTTTAACTCTTCAATGATTAGTATACAAATTATTTTACTTAAATTAATTCCCAACACGGCAACAATTTCATCTTCTTTTTTTGTATATTTTCCGAAGCAAAACTTCATCAACGTCCAATTCTTTATTTTGGTTCTCAGTGACACTGTGGCCAATTATTTGCGACTGCGAACGTCTCGAATGGATAACGTTTCTGATGTATTTTTAATTTACTACTATCAATTTGATTACACAGAAAAGTTGAAGTTAATAATTATAATTTTTCTGTTAGTCATTCTGATATTTTGTACTAAGTAAATAATAGTCGGGTGACGGGAAGACATAAATGAGTGAAATTGACAGAAGGAGAAATAAATCATAATAATAATGCGTTAGAACAGTGAATAATAATAGAGAACGAAACAGCGACGCTTCTTACGACACAAGCACACTTCATTATCAGTTCATATGGTCGTCGTGAAGAAACACGCGTAATGTCTGAGGTTCATTTCTGCTCTTTGAATTATGGTCGGGGTCCATTATTCTCACATTTAGAATCTTTGCCATGGTATTTCAATTAAAAATTCATAAAGGGGCGTCACCGATGTTGTGTAACTCGCTGGTTTACTATTCAACGGCTCAAGCACGCTCCGTAAAGCTCACTGTCGCTGTCATGATCTCATTATTCACGAAAATATTTATATAAATGGCGTCAACGTCGCCTTTTTCGTGTGACAGAATGGTTGGTTTCCATTTTAATTGCACATGCACATAATCTTTACGTACTCTCGGTCCCTATTTGCGTTCCCATCTCAAATATATTCTCAGTCTCTCTGTTTGTGTATCATTTACGTCGTCCATGTCACATTGTCCTTATTATACATACATACAATTTTTAATATATTTTTCCATATTTTCCCAACGTGATTTTATACCATTTATGACAAGGTCATAGGGAATATTTGTGAATAGTGACGTCACGTACAGTGCTAACATAATACGTAAATTTTCAATACTGTTAATAAACCCAAAGCTATTTCGTACAGCGTAATTTGTTTCATTTAATACAATCGATGAAATGGTTTTTTTAGAACAAAAATTGAGGAATCATATGAAGTACTGCCAAAAGAAACAACAAGTCTGTGACGATTATTATATTTATGTATTTTAAGAAGCTAAAAACAAACGGTTCAATTCAATATCATAAATATATTTTTGCAATTTCCATCTATTTAATAATTCATCATAATTTTTAATAAAATTTTGAAGACAGCTGTTACTTGTTTATTATAAGTTGTTTCATATACATATATTCCGATTTGTTTAATAAGACTGTTACATTACCTTTATCAGCTTTGGTTTATCTTTAAAAATTATTTTTGTTCACTGATAATTTATAATAATTGGTTTTTTTTCAAAATAAATATAAACAATTTTTAGACATTATTTGTGTATTATAAATCATTTCAACGGACTCTTTCCACATTTAATTTTTCATATTATTTGGAGTTAAATATAAATTCAATTCAATTTCTTTAATAATCTTTTTTGTTGAGCCTATTTTATTCCATGATAATTTCTTAACTTAATCAACATGTTTAAGGGATTAACAAATCAAATTTCATTATTAGCATTCTATTTCTTTCTTTTTTAATAAGGTTATAAACTATTTTTCTTTGAAATTTTGTCGTGCTCATTACAAATATGAGGTAACGTGGCTTTAAAAACGTGTCCAAAGCATCAAAACAATCGATCGATCTCTAAATGCCGCTGTGGGGGGAAAGGGGAAATTTGTAATTTTTAGAAGCAATCGCAGGATTTAAGATTTTTTTTTTGAAGACGATGCCGCAATGGCAGACGATTTGACACTTGTACAGAAAAATTCGTGGAAGAAAGGACGCTCACGGAGTCAACTGAAGTCAGACGCACTGATGCATATAACAAGTAAACCACCAAGAAAATTCTTCTACGAAAAGAGATACGAGTTTTCGAGGAAACGGTTAATAATCATCCCACCAGAAGAAATTCCAAAGGACCTGTACAAGTCCCTGAAAATAATGTTGAATAGTTCCATTAAGAAAACTAATGTGGAACGGATGGTCTGAACTGAGGAACACTACTACGAACCATTTGCTATTTTGCCACCATTTTTGGAAATTTTAATCATTCTTGGCCAACCTTGTAATATATTTCCTGTAGCGTATTATCACAGTATAATTGTAAAGTATTTATGCAAAATTGAAAATCTATAGAATTAATCAATGGAAAATTGTAAATGTACGTAAATTTAAAAGAAAATTTTAATTTAACACTGTAATACATAAAAAATAATAATATAAATTTAATATTTGATATAAACTGAAAATTATCTTTTAATAAATAAACAATACAGTCAATAATGACATATATATATATATATATATATATATATATATATATATATATATATATATATTGTAATGCCAATTAATTAGGCAATTAATTGTTTGGACATAAAATTTGAATTTTTTGAGAAATCCATAACAGCGGTCTGATCGAACAAAGCGATAATGAAAAGCGAGTTCACTTTGCTTTGTCGAAAAGTCAAAAATGGCGTATGCGCGCTAAAACTCAAGGGAACTAGGAGTCAGTTGGTGGCGGGACATTTCAGAGGACGGAACAAATAATACTAGAGCAGAGACTAGCCGTCGTTAATGTATTATTAAACAAAGTTGTGAATTTAAGACAAAGTAAAAACATTCACGGAAGGATTACATCGTAAATATCGCTAAGGAAAGGCAGTTTACGTCTACAGCCAGCCAGGAAAGGAAGTCAGCAGTTTACGTCTATAGCCAGCCGGAATAGTAAAGTTGCAGTTTAAGTCCAAAGCGGTAAAAGAATAACAAATCTACGAATCATAGGATTCGTTTAAGGTGAGCAGACATCAGATAGCTGACATTCAGGAGGACCATCCGAGTTCCTGGGATCCTATCAGTTTTGGCTTCAATAGTGTAAAATCTGTGAGTCGACATTTTAGAATCAGTGTATAATTTTGCAATAGTGTACTTCCGAAACCAAAAGAATGCTGGTACCAGCTGGACAGATGTTAGTAACAAAACCAAACTAATGATTAATTGTAAACGTAATTAAAAGATAGAGTCAGATTTCGTTCTCTTTTAATTGTCAATCAAAGTTAATTTCTTTTCTTTTTAATTTCTTACTATCACATATTGCTAGGTAAATGTTAATTGTTTGTTAATAAGATTTTAAAATCATTTTGTTGTGTCCATTATCAAACCCAGTGAAGGCCCTGAGAAATTAATATTTTAAATTGTAATTGTTTTTGAGTGAAAATAAATAATTTTATGTAATAAATTTTATTAATTCTTTTATTTAATTAGACCCAAACTGTTGATTATACAATATATTCTGACTATTGAAAAAAGAATTTATTAATTGAATTAACAAAGTTTCGCTTATTTTGCGACCTCATCAGGTTCAAGTTTTAAACTACAAAAGTAACAAAACAATTACAATGATTAGAATTACCTATTTTAAGAAAGATTTGGCAAAAAACAGAAAACATAAATTTTGATTGACTGCCGTGGCCGAAATGTATAATTTAAAACGAGTACGACCGGCGAAAATTAATTTACTTTGTTGGGAGCGGTTAGCAATGGGAATATTTTAGAAATTGAAATTATGACAATATATAAATTAATCATTACAAAAGAAAACTGTCATAAATTTTATTAAAAATTGTTTGTACAATTATTTTTATGTTAATAGCTGTTTTTTTGGGTCTGACATATATCACTCATTAATCTCAAATTTTAATTCGTTTCATCACCCAAAATTCTTCAATGTAATTTGTAATTATTAAAAAAAATATTTTTGTACAAAACAGAATGAATAATATTATAATGTTCTTTTGTGAGCTTGGTTTGGCCTATATATATGGCTTAACAATTCAGACAATTAATTTAGAAAATATATTATGCTTATCTAAATTTTCGATTTTTTCCTTAATATTTTTAACTGTGTTTAGGTCGCAAAATAAGCGATGAAACATTGTTCATTTAATTAATAAATTGTTTTTTTTAGTTAGAATTGGCTGATGTTTATTTTTTTATTAATACAGTCAATATTCCAGAAGAATTTATTAATTAATTCAAGCAAAATATCCTTTGAGTACAACGTTTCGTTCGCAATCTTGGAATTTCTTCAGGTTTTATTCAAACGAATGTTTGGTTAAATTAGATAATACATTTTTCAGACTTATTGGCTGTATTGCTTGTTTATTGTTTTAAAAATTAAATAACGACAAAGTCTTTAAGTAACAACAGACTGTTTCTGACTGAAAGGTTTGTCATGCTGTTATAAACGTTTCCGTAATCTTTCTATGCCAGGAAAAATATATTCGTTAAAATTCAACTTTTCTGTTAGTTGCTGACCAACCTAGTTCATATGAATTACTGATTCACTTTATTCGTCATAAATAACGATAAAAATATTTTTACGAACATTTTTAACAATAAGTTATGTTAATAGCTGTTTTTTAGGGTCTGACATATATCATATCACTCATTAATCTCAAAATTTAATTCGTTTAATCACCCAAAATTCTTCAATGTAATTTGTAATTATTAAAAAAAATATTTTTGTACAAAACAGAATGAATAATATTTGAATGTTCATTTGTGAGCTTGGTTTGGCCTATATATGTGGCTTGACAATTCAGACAATTAATTTAAAAAATATTTTATTCTTATCTAAATTTTCGATTTTTTCCTTAATATTTTTAACTGTGTTTAGGTCGCAAAATAAGCGATGAAACATTGTTCATTTAATTAATAAATTGTTTTTTTAGTTATAATTGGCTGATGTTTATTTTTTTATTAATACAGTCAATATGCCAGAAGAATTTATTAATTAATTCAAGCAAAATATCCTTTGAGTACAACGTTTCGCTCGCAATCTTGGAATTTCTTCAGGTTTTATTCAAACGAATGTTTGGTTAAATTAGATAATACATTTTTCAGACTTATTGGCTGTATTGCTTGTTTATTTTTTTAAAAAATAAATAACGACAAAGTCTTTAAGTAACAACAGACTGTTTCTGACTGAAAGGTTTGTCATGCTGTTATAAACGTTTCCGCAATCTTTCTATGCCAGGAAAAATATTTTCGTTCAAATTCAACTTTTCTGTTAGTTGCTGACCAACCTAGTTCATATGAATTACTGATTCCCTTCATTCGTTATAACTAACAATAAAAATATTTTTACGAACATTTTTAACAATAAGAAAATTTAAACTATCATTAACATTTGTTATATTTAACCTATCAAGTACTATTCGTAGCGAGACTGAGGAAACTTTTCAGTCGTATAACAGTGTGAAGAGGGAACAAATATGTAAAGAAACGTTGTTGCGTTTTTACGTAAAGATTTTATTACTAAAATTTTTTTTCCAAAAATATATGAGCATTACAGCCAATGTTAGAATTTTTTTTCATTACTGTTTATAGTCGCTTTGACAGAATAGTCATTAGCGACTGTGCTAGGTTACAACAGAATTCAATTAGGTTCATGAGATTTGCGTCTGCGAGGAACTTGTCCAGTTTCTAGTGGGAGTCACAAATCCTTCAGGTCGATGAGGAGTGTGAATCATGTGGTTCAACGTGAGCTGAGTTCTGAAGAGTAGACATGTTAGTTTCGAGGTGCTGGAAAATAGATAGTTATGAGTTAAAAGGTATAGGCCGATCGTATTCTAGAAATAACCACTTGTGTTCGTCTGGAAGTCGTTTTGGGTGACCGTAGTTTCTCTCCTTCTGATAGGTTCCGTTAATCCTTAGCTGCAGGATCGTTGACCATGCTCCTGAGGTGAATACGGAGTGTCTCGTCTAGAATTTTTTTTACATAATTAAACAAAAAATTAGTTTTAATACAATGTATCGTCCACAATTTTGGGGGGTTCTTCAGGTAATCAGGGAAAATATAGTTTAGCGTTTCATTCAGAGCCACGGAACCGTCAGAGGAGTCGATCATCTGCATCATTCGAGATATTCCATGCCTTCTCAATAAGTTCCTTTGGAATCCATTTATTCCTAAAAAGGAGGATTGGGTTTTGGTTCATTATGTATATTATGATTAAACAATAAACCATCTGGTTTGACATAAATTGATTATATTTTTAAATGCTAAACAAGTATCCTTCCTTTTGGACGTAAAAGTATTTAACAATCAAATTTTTAGGAAAGATAATTTGTTACCCTTTGATATTGACGATACAAAATGTGCGTTTAAGAAGAAAAAAAGTGTATGGATTGCTCCGACGTTGTAACTGGTGTGACGATCTGCCGCTGTTCCCATCCTCGGCGCCTAACTGTCTCAGCTGTTTATAGCATATTTTGGAGAAGTGCTGTGTCCCTGCTTCCGTTTCCGGACCTAGGGTTAAGATTAGTCGCAATTCCTTCCTTCCCCTCCTGGGAAATGATATATCAGTCGAGGGAGCCCTCTATTAATTTAGCAGAATTTGCGAGCAGTGACCAGATAAATAGAATCTCACGGAGAACCAACATCGAGTCCTCTCTTTTATTTATACTGTTACAAAAGTTTAAATATTCCATTTGGCCTTGGGACGAAATTTTTATCTCACTGTCATCTAAGAATACGGACGTGAAAAGTAGAATTTATTGATTGAATTTCTCTTGTTCGCTTCAATTGCTGAAGATTCATTATTTTAACAATTATTTTCAAATATTTAATGTAATCTGACATTTATATTTTAATAAATAAATATGAAATAATACAGCCAATGTTTCAGAAAACTCAATTTTCACATGAAAATAGCACAAGTCGTAGATAAATCTACTTATAACTGTATAAGTAATATCAATCAGTTACACAAAGAAATTATCAAAGACAATCAGGTAAACGAGCAATGGACAGGGCTGATTATTTGATAATGTCAATACCGTGATTTCAGATATATGCAGACGTTCAACACATTATTTTACTTGAGTACCTGAAGAAGTTCTAAAATTCTGGATGAAACGTTGTATTCAAACGAATTTTTGGTTTCATTAATTCAAGTATTTTCAAGAAAATAATTAAAGTTGAGTAACAATTCTCGGCTTATCAACATGAAAAGGTCGGAATTATCTGCACTTCGACTCATTGACTGGACGGTCATGACAGAAATCTACGGTGTAAATTAATCATAAATGTCTCGACACTCCAGTCACCTGACGATGACGCTGAAATATTGCGATATAATAAATAAGTGATGTCCCGGTTGATAAGCCGATAGTATTTTACCTAATCGGTACCTCAGTTTGTTGTTTAACGACCGTCGTTCGATAAGTTTTTTAAAAATTTATTGCTTATATTCGCGGCAACATTGGCGACTTACCATATCTCCTACATTAAATTATTACATTTAATTCATATTACATATACATATTATTCTTAGCCTAAGATTAGTTGCCTATTTAGATTAGATCTTGAATGCCTGTTTCCTTACTTTACTTTACCAGGTTATTTATTGCCGCTGCTGCGTTCTCCTGTATTTCTCAATGGTGCTCTTCTAATCCTGTCGTGCTTTGGGCAGTCGTAGAGGAGATTCTGTATCTTCAGGGCAGACATAAAAATTTATGCAATGATAAATCTGATATATTTGATTTGCGACCAGAATATGTTTGGGAACCTGTCTGGGTAGAGAAAAAAAGGAGTTTATAAACATGATATTTACAGTTACGTGAAAATTTATTGTGCATTACTCACAGTTAATTCATTTAAATATAAATATAAAGATAAATGTTCAAAAGTACATTTCAGGTTTAGCCATTTATAATTTAATGAATTCAGATAAATATATCTATATATGTAAACATTGTTCTGTTAAAAAAAATTATGATTGAAAAAATATAATCGATCTAGAAAAAATGTCTGTTAACGGTCCTCAATTATATACCATTAAAAAATCTAAATATTTTATTTTTTATAGTAAGTTGACTTCGTACAGTGGCAATTAATACGTCGTTGCGAATATTTTGTAATAAATTTTAATGACCTTCTAGGTCAGTTACATGACTGAGTAAAATTACCCGGCTTTTCGAAGGAGAGGAACTTTTTTTTTCAATTAGTTGGCGAAAATTTCATATATTAGGAAGCGAATAAAATAGCCCAAGGTTACAATTAATTGATTCAAGGATCACACAAAATGAATTTCTGCGAGAAGGACACGTTGGAACTGAAAGATACGAGTGTCCGATTTCATGAACACGACATAAGCAAAGAATTCATACAGACAAACTGAAAATAGTGAAACGAAAACTAAGAAAGTTTAAAAATAGCGAACGTTTCGACGCAGATTGGCCTTTTTTATAACGGCAAAACTTAAGACCTGAAATTGAACAAAGAACTAAAATCAAAGAAAGATCTTAAAATAAAACATCATATCACTTATTCAGATTTTTTTGTATCGTGCTTAATATTAACAGTATTCGGTTGATTTTTAATATACAACATTTCAGAATTTAATCTTTTACAATAATGTGGTTCTCTGTCTAAAAGACGCTGTAAAAATCAAAACAGTGATGTTTAGTGATAGGATTTTTGTTTAAAGGTTAAGTATTTAAAATTAGATTTATGCTTTTAATTTTTGTATTTAAAGATCGTTTAGTTTGGCCGATATAACAAAAGTCGCAATTAGAACAAGTAATATTATAAACAACATTGTCAGAAGAAAGCTTATATATAGGTTCTTTGTGTTCTTTGATGAAACCAGAAACCGAAGATTAATACTTAAAAATGTAATATTCTAGGTTATTGTAGAGGATCAAATAATACCACAGAATTGTAAAACAATAAATTAATTTAATGTATTTTCCCTTATAAATATTTTCTGTTCCATTCGAAAACTTAGTTTTAGCTAATCTAATGCCTATGGACTTAGAAATAAATTTATTAGGGTATACGTTGACCAGTAAAATATTTTTGACGTAGATAAGGACAGGATTGGATAATACAGCTTTGCCAGCAAAATTTTAAACAGTAGCACGCTTCTGTGTAACAAGATGGTCAAATAAAAAATTCAGAACAATTCAAATTTAACTTATGGTTTAACTCAAACGTGAATTGTAAATGTGTATTACGAACATTAAAAACAGTCTATGTTAAACACAAATGTTCCTGCTTAACGAAGTGTATAATTGATTTATAAATTCGTCGTGACGTCGAGATGCGTTATTTACTAGTAAATCTGTGGTCATGATTAGTAGTAAATGGCAATTACATTCTAAAATAATGAAAGCACTCGGCCGTCGCTCGTGTGTCCAAATAAGCGAAAAATTTCATGTTACATGTTTCGTTGTTACCAGGTCTTTGTGAGTATGTTAATTCATCCACATCTTTTTTTTATATGCACTGTAATGCGGGCAGAAATTGAAGATTGCGGAAGAAAGACTAGTAGCTTGTTCTCCTTTGTTTGAACCGGGAGGAAATACGGTTTAAGCTGTGGGGCGTCCTTGGGAGTTTGTGCTGATGTCATGGGCTTACGCGGCACATCTCGACCCAATTTCTGTTGCCCTCCACAACATATTGCCCTTAATATCACTCCAGAAAACCGACTTGTAACGCAGGTGATGCTTCTCCGACGATTTACGCAGTGGGCAACAGCGTTTGTAATTTGTTCACTTCGTGTGCCCTTGCAATGACGCTGACGCGAAATAACTTGTAGCTATCCACTAAAAGACTCGTCAAAGACACAAATATAAATACAGGAGCCCATCATAACCGGTTCTTGAGAAAGGACTTAGCCTCCTCACGAAATCAATACACCGTCGAATGAGTGTCGCCTTTGTTCACAAAACTACGAACTACGTCACAGAACTGAAACAAAATTATATTCTATTACTCTATTCAGTAAATAGGATTCCTCGACAGATACAATTTAAAAATTATAGCCATTCAAGAATAATCTGCAATTCCTTATTATATCGCTGAATCTGGGGCAAGAATTAATAATTTATACTATAATTGCCGGTATTATTAAATATTATTAATTATAAAAAATAACCTCCCATAGTCCTGAAAGTTTTTTTTATGTATTCTTATTATATATACATATAAACTGGACCTTTCGTTCGGCCTCCCTATGCTCTGTTCATCAGTATCTGTACAGCTGAAAAATCATTAAAATTATATAATATAAAATTAATATTACATTCTCAATTTATATAATTATAGTATTATTAAATGTAATGACTGATTAGTTACAAATGATCAATAATGTATACAATTGAATTCGGTAACAATACTTGTAAATTTTTGAATAATAGTCCATTATTTTCATCAATTGAATTATTTCTTCTTGTAATTTTGGATCATTCGCAATCTCGTGGATTTATTTTCCCTACAGTGCGTTCATTATTATTTTTTGCAGTCCTTGAGTATATGCTGTATTACGATTTGAACGTTGCACATATTGCAGATCGGTGTGGGTGGCGTTTTTCTATAAGATGAAGACGAGTTATAGCATGCGTCAGCATGTATGGCGTGTGGCGCAGATTGGGAGAGGGGAGGAAGCGCGGAATAAATAGGTACACAGCACATGGACAGGGTCTAGCACCTGCGAGGTAGGACACTAAAGCGGGCCGCCAAAAAGTTTGACGCGCACTCTAGTCTGGTATGGCCAGTCCTAATTTTCAGATGACGATATTCTCTCTGCGAGCTTGTTTTCCGGTTATTGCGTAAAAATTTGTGCTGGTTCGATGCATTAATCCAATTTTTAATTTTTCTAATTACCGTTCCGGTGTTTTTCCAATTTCTTTTTAATTAGGTTCCAGACGTCTTGGGAACTATTGGTTAAGTTTTTGGGGATGGGATGATTCATTGAGCGTCCTTTAGAGGCTGATTGGGTTAACGGATTGACAGTTGTATATCCTTTTATACCAAACCAAGCGAGCCCTAAAATCTGTAATTAAAGAACATAAAAACAGCATCAAACGTAGCTTTCAAAAACAAATTGTTGTGTCCAAGTACATACATCTCCTAAAACATAATTTTGATTGACTAAATGAGGAAAATAATAACTTCATAAGACCTGTTGAGTGAAGTGCTATATATATATATATATATATATATATATATATATATATATATATATTGTAACGATTAATTAATAAGATTAAATGAATGAATTGCCCCACGTTGTGGAAGCCAAAAACGTAATGAATAAAAGAAAGATTGATTTAATTAGTTAAATTCTTTGACAAAAATTATTTAATGTTTATGTTACAATTAATTTGACCTACGTTGGCACGCCGAAATTTAATTTAACAAACAAATATTTTATTTATAATTTGTTGGGCCTTATAAATAAAACAAAACCTTTATTAGACAATTTACTTTATTCACTATAAATTTACGACATTTGCTCAAAGTTTAGCAATTTGATAACAATTCTCTCAGGGTCGTTTACTTGGGCATGATAAGTAAATAACATTCAAAAAAATTTATAAATTATGTAATTAGCAATCAAAAACTTAAAATGAGACGTTCGAAATCTGACGAATACCTTTAACTATCGTTTACAAACTTAATTAATTTGGTTTCTACTTACGAAATGTCCTGCTGGTACCAGACTTAGTTTCGGGGCTTGGGGACACAATTTTCACTAAAAGGTCATGAATCACAGATTCTACACTTGATGGTCAAACACACGGTCGTAGTTAGTGGATTTTCCTCCGGGAACTCGATCTGCTTCACCTCCGGGTCATCAGCCAGACATATTGTTAATCTGAATGTGGCGCTAAATATTTGATTCTGCTTTGCGGTCTTTTTACAATGTATCTCTCTGTCCAGACTTTATACTTGGATTTCAAAACTTATAACTCTCTCAGTTGAATTTTGAACTTGGGCCACGCTGTTCGCTCTCTCTCTCAATGTTCCGCTCCCTACTATAATATCAGCCAGACTGACTTCAGAAAGCGCTCGCAGCCCGCAAACAAAGACCGCCGACACATTGTTGTCTTTGAAATTGGTACCGCTAAATAATCCAATTATTTAAAATAATTACTGGCCTCTAATTAGTATTACAATATATATATATATATATATATATATAAATTGACAATTTGAATAAAATTTACGAAACCTCTTTCCTATAATTGAATTAATTTACCTTATAATTAATTAATTCAATAACCATAAATTTTCATTTTTAACTTTAACGGACTACAATATAAATATTCTCTTCTTAAAACATACTTCGGTTACAACCAGAACAAATTTTATACTTGGTCACCTAATTTTAAATTTTATAAATGCAGACATTCATGTCTGTAATTTTCTATAATTTATATTTTAACGAAATTAATTCTAATCTGTACATTTGAATTAATTTTTCAGCTAGAATGTCAATTTTATATTTCTAATTTGTTGTATAAATGTTTCTTATTTAGGTGTATTACCTGATGAAATCCAAAAGTAGTGAACGAAACGGCGTAATATGGTCAAGACTACAGTAAAACATTTGGTCATATTTATTTAATTTTATTATAAAAATAAATAAAGTTAATGTTGACACAATATATATTAAATAAATATAATTTTGTTTTTGTAGATGTTTATGGCTAAATTATAAGTCAAGTCGCCTCGTTCAAAATTACTAAAAAAAATAGAAAATATCGTTGTAACATTTGTTATTGAGACTGATCAGAAACCTGTGGGATTATACAACGAAAATACGTAATTAAATTTTTGTTTTATTTGGATAATACAATTTTTTCCTGAATAATTGGCCGTCTTGATTATTATTTATTAAATTGTAAATTTCAGAATAAGTTAAATATGCCTTTCAGTTTACAAATTGTTTATTTCGAGACGTTTCCATTGATCTCGTAAACGGTCGCACTGAATTTAAAACTTTCTTCTGAATTTCGAGGGAGAGAATAACTCGATTGCACCTAATCCATGACCTGTTCGATTCAGAATCTTCGCAACTCACGAAAGGGAATACGTATAATGAATCTGTTGTGAGAGAATTTGTTGCCATGAACTTAGAGTGTTATGTCACGCAGACCATGTGTGGCGTCAGATGTCGTCATCGGTCACATTCTTGGATCCATCAAGATCACTTCTAGTGCCAGCAGAACTGTTACGATGCTTGCGGTACGTAATTTGTTTCGTTTAGACACTTTAAATGTTTATTCATTTCGTATATAAACATATGTTTGCAAATATTTCTACTTCTAAAAGTACACATCCTTTAAAATGTCTTTATGCAAATATATTTCCTGACGTAATTTAACTCCTTAGTAGTGCCTTATCACGTTTATTTCCCCTAATCCGGATTTGTTGTGCACGTTGTTCGGGAATCTGTTGTTTTCTCGGCTCAATATCTTAGTGGATTGCCATCAAAAACATTCCTTCAATCAAAAAAAGACCTGATTATGTCCTAACCAAAGACTGATAACCGGTAGAACATTATTCAATTCACATAATAAAATTGTTTCTGACTTTATTGGCCACACATAATGTAAAATATATTTTTGTGCATATTATGTGACATTTACCGGAAAAAATGTCTGTGACCAGACTTTTAAATTAAATTAAAGTTAGATGTAAACAAACTTGTTTAAATTACGATGGCAATTATTATGAGAAATGTTCTCTATTAGCTTATCCATGTTCTATTAGAAACCTCCATGAATGTCTGAAACTAATAGTTATCATTTAAATCTATTAATTCCCACTTTCTACCTTCCTCGTCTCACACAAGAAAACGTTGCAGCATCTCGCAATTTACCGATGTTAATTCGTAATATGGAATATGTAACGGTCTTCCCTGTAGTACGAATTTATCATGTCAAACAAATGGTTAAGATTTTACAATAATGTTAAACTGTTAATTTGATGTTAGAATTGATAATATGACTGATATTTATATAATAATAAAGTCCCTTTTTATCAGTCAAGTTAAACTAATTTCGGTTATTTCGCCAGATAGTTGAAAATTTATGATTTGATTTTATATATTATAATGTTTTACACTTTATTAACCCTTACAACATTTTAGATAGAAGAATATTGATGTTTTTCCGATTAGAATTTTTTTTTATAAAAAATTTGTATTAAACATTAAATGTTACTATTATATTATTCTTTACTCCACTTAAGTCAAAAATGTTGTTGTTATTATTTTGTGTAGAAAATAAATTTTTTAAACGTTTTAAAAATATTAAGCATTAAAACGACACTGGCACGTCCAAAAATCAGTAGAATAAATTTTAAAATTCTACGTCAGTATTTTATTAAACAATATTTTATTCCACGACGTTTCTGCCCATTTTTGTACTTTTATCAGGTTGTTTTAGTTGTGTTTCTATAGGAACAGAAAATATTACAAATTTGTCCTTCATTAATCTCATTCATGTGATTTATTTTACTTATACTATATATAACACGATTATTTAGCATGATGTATGTATGTATACTATTAGCTACGATTTGGATCGTTCCCGGTGGCAGTTTAAAACAAATATATAAACAAAAGTATAACAAATTAATAAATAAAAATCTTTGAAATAAGTAAAATGATAAATAAAAATGATATTAATAAATTTATTCACTCTTTCCACACTTCACTAAAGAAAAACATAGACCTAAACTTATTTATATTATATAATAATAGTTTATTGTTCCGAAGACTATGAACACCGCTTACCGTTACTTACATACAACGGTTAGTATACTACATTTAATTTATTTACAAAGCTTTTTTATATTTAATTATTCATATTAGGAAAATATTGAATATATATGTATATTATATAAAATAATATATAATAATTATACACTTAATTTATCTAATTTATTTATAATATTCTTAAACCTTGTTATTGGAAGATTTTCCTCAAACACTGCTGCAGGTAAATTGTTCCAATCGCCTATCGATCTGTATACAGCTGTTAGTATACTTCATTTAATTTATTTACAATTTTTTTTATATATTTAATTATTCATCCTAGAAAAATATTGCAATATATATGTATATTATATAAAATTTTATATCGTAGTAATACACTTTACTTCACTAATTTATTTATAATATTCTTAAACCTTCTTATTGGAAGATTCTCCTCAAACACTGCTGCAGGTAAATTGTTCCAATCGCCTATCGATCTGTTTAGGAATGAGAATTTTCCTACGTCGTTTTTCTGCTGTCTCCTTTAGATTTTAAATTTGTGATCACCTCTGCCACTGTAAGTCGGTTTTTCGATCTTAAATCAAGTTCCCCATGAATTACACACTGGCATCGCTTCACATAAAGAAAAGCTCAATTAAACGTGCTAAATTCATAACGAAACTGTTTATTAGTTTGACTATTGTTAGTTAGGCCTGTATTAGGTGGTTTTAAGAAGTGAAGAACAGCCGCGATTTTATCCAGACAGCCAGTACTCGTGTCCGCTTCAGAATAACAAAAGGCCCATTAATACTAAGGCTCGCCCCTCGCTCTGCAGGGATTTACAAATTCGCCACCATTTCCCACGTTAAGCGCCATTTATCTTGCCTAGAGATCAAAGTCTGAAAGATCCCGTGTTCGTGTGTCCCGCGTAATGACCGAAGGCTGCCCTTTCTAATGTCGAGTCATTATCATAGGAAAGAAAAATCGTCGCAATATGGACATTACGAATGGGCGGATGCTTAATCCTTTTCCCGAGGGAAAGCAAGATCTCCACTTCGGATCCGTAAAGGGCAAAACTGTTACCACGTCGCCATTTGTCCGTCCAAGCTTAAAAGTGTTTCTTACTCGGCGGACAACGGATTGGATCATTGGCCATTGCGTAATGGTACAATAGGCATCAAAATAATGAACGACAAATCCCCTGAACACGTGATGTTAAAGAGTTCCGAGAAAAAGTGTCTGCAGTATTCTGACAATGGACGGGAGAAGTTCCTCAGTAATGAGCTGAAATCTATATTGAAATATAAATTGAAAGTAAGCCATTATTTTAGACCAAAAAAATAATGGGGAATTTGTACACGGAGCAAACAGAAAACCTCACAAAATCGCTGATGATTTTGAGTTCAAGTTACTGTAAAATTTAACGATGTATAAGATCAAATTGACATATAAAATAAAAAGAATTTAATGAATATGAAATAATAACTTTTCTCTCTCTCTCTCTCCTCCAGGTGTTTAAAATTTAGCACGCTTTCGGAACTCAAATTAGTTAGGCTTAATAATTTTGGTCGTCACAGGAAGCTGTCGGGGTTTGTTATTCAATTCTTCTTCAGACACCCCACTTGTGGTCTTTAGTTACTGTAATTGTCCCCATCTTCTTCGGTACCAATAAGGGACGAAGACAGACCGAGTCATCATCCCCGAACGACTAAACGCTTCCCCTTCAAAATAACTCGCGTAAAAACTATCATTCGTTACAGTTAACTAAAACTAAAAATATTGAGTACGGGACACATGAAGATTGGAAAAACTACAGAAAGAACAAGAATTTCCTTACCTAGTCAAAGTTTTCAAAACAGTTTAGAAGAACCGAAACAAAACATGAGAAAAGTTTTAGATTAATTTGTATTACATTTATAATAATTTACAGCGTTACTATTTAAATTAGGGATAAATTATGTAGTGCTGTTTTATACCTTTTTCTACACTAGGAATTTTTGGGAAATTAGCTTAAAAAATTACATATAATTTGGTGGCGGTGTCACATTATTTAATTGAAGTCCCCAATTATTACTCATTATTATTTCACAAAAAATCGTAGTGTTCAAAAAGATATAAGACCCTACTACATAATTTTTCCCTAATTTAAAGAGGAGCAACACTGTAAATTATTTTAAATGAAATACAAATTAATCTTAATTCTAAAACTTTTATCGTATTTTGTTTCGGTTTATCTAATGCTAATGCTAAATAATAAATTATGAACAGTCTGAGGATCTAAATTAATATTTCTTATAATTTATCATATATATATATACATATCATTCAAAAGTGCACATTACCAGTTTACCTGAATATTTCCCAAACTTGTGAATGAAACGTCGTATGTACTGATTTTTAGTTTTAATTAATTAATAATTTTTCTGACATAATGGATGAATTGTTTATTTATTTATTGCATAATTGTCAAATTATATTATATGTTTAAAAAATTTCACTTCACAATTCCTTTTCAAACTTTCATGTTGCTGGAAATGTGGTGCTGATAAATTTCTCCAATCACCAATCGATCTGTTTTAAAACAAAAATTTCCCTACGTCTTCCAATGTAATTTTTCTTTAAGATTATGTATTTCCACGTGTACGATTTAAATTTGAGACTATCTTCCTTCCTTCTGGATCACAATATTCCCACACTAATTTCTCTACCTTATCTCACCCGTGAAGAGTATAGTTTTATAAGATGAATATCTGGTTCTTGAAGATAAGTTTGTCAATTATATTAATAAAAAAACAATGAAACTCTGAAAAAACAATTTATAGCCTTATATTAATTACTGTATATTGGTATAAAAGACACAGTGTGTACGTTCATAACAGAAATGAAGTATGCCTAATCTGTTAAATCTGGTTGATATAATCATAAATTATAATAAATTTAGTACTCTGACACTCATAAAATGCATACACAACACAAAATGGAATTTCCGTAATAAAATTAAGTCATTATACGTGAATATTGAACATAATAAGCATTACGATTTAGTATTCGTTAAATAATTTGATTTATAATCAATTTACACTTACGTTCCTTCTTCATTGTATCATTAAAATTAATTAACTGTAGAAATGGAGAAAAATACAGGTTTATATACAAATGAGATACAGATGACCCGGTAGGGTAGCTGAGATGGCTACAGCAGCTATGCGTACATAGAAGTGGCCCCGGTTCCGTCGGGTGTTGTATAATTTGATTTCATTAATTTATTTTAAGTTACAAATGCTGGAGTAGACTTACAGGAAAAACAAATGTTGCCAAAAATCAACGCATATTGAAGATAGTTTCACTGTTGATCTTAGCAAATTTCTCCTACACACTGATTAGTTTATGGAATAAAACGAACTCAGTACTCAACAGTAACAGCTGTATCGAAGTAACAATAACAAGTATTTGTAATTATAAAAATTTATATAGTTAAGATTAATTTTATGAACTTATGGAAATTTAATTATTCCAGCGTAAATTCAATTTGAAGTTACTTATTTAGACAATAATAATATTTTATTATTTATTCCAAGCATTTTTTTTTCATTATATGTGTCTCGTAATTTTTAATTTAATAAATCATATGAAAATTTGTTTTGTATAATTTATTAGAACATAATATAATATGATATAATTACAAATAACGCAACAAATCGAATTTACGTGTCGAATGTGCTATTTAAGAAAACTCTTTCATAGGGGAATGCTGGGTTAATTAACTGTGGCTGCGATATAAAACGAATGTAAAGTAAATTTCCGTCGGAAGTTGACCTGCAAGCAATTTCCTAGAATTTCGGCAGGCTGGTGATGGCGGTAACACGAACAGTTTGCCCATAATACTCGCCAGGTCCTAAATCAGCAGATATATGTGTAACAATTCTCATTATTTCACGTAAAATTGCCCCTGAAACTATATAACTGCA
The DNA here is from genome assembly GCA_037074705.1 of Zhengitettix transpicula. Classification (NCBI taxonomy): domain Eukaryota; kingdom Metazoa; phylum Arthropoda; class Insecta; order Orthoptera; family Tetrigidae; genus Zhengitettix; species Zhengitettix transpicula. The sequence goes on along the minus strand of CM073595.1, from coordinate 74,784,320 downwards.
GGAACTGTCTACTCTGAATGTAACTTGCTAGAAACACTACTGTTCGACTCGCTGACCACAATACCGCTTTATGTCCACGAAATTCCCCTCTACGGAAGGTTGTCGCCCATAATTTCCGTTTCTAGGCCATCGTCTACGCAGTTAGGTACTCGAATCCCACTAGTTGTAGCACCACGGTCAGTTTTGTTCCGGAGTCGCAGACATTAGGCATACGGTAAGAGTATTGGAATAGTCGGCCAGCTGCCTGGTCGAGGCATGAAGAAGGGAATGCTGCGTACACACAGCAAACCCCACTCCCGCTTACGGACTGACTTACCTGTCTAGGGTTCTCCCTGAAACACTTCTAGGCCAGGATCCAAAAAATTACAGTCCAGGGGCTCTAGTTAAACCTTGACAACTTTTCTCTGCTTTTCCGCATCCCCCCTATCAGACCCTTTCCTTTTGTCCGGCCACGGCAGCCTATCTACACACACACACACATACACACACACACACACACACGTCTGGTCTCTTGATAACATCATGTGATGTGAAAAATTACCACGTCCAGACTTCTACCGACTAATTGACCTCAAATTTAAACACTATAATATAAACATATACAAATTAAATGTAGAGTCAAATATAGCTCAAAAACAAACTAATAGTATTCGTCATTTCGAAGGAATTTAATAAGACAGTGGTCATTTTACGGACGTAGAGTCCAAAACAATGTTCTTCAGTCACTAAAAGACGAATACACGTGTCAGCAAAATATGTAATAATTCCCTTTGATTTAAAGAACTATGGAAGACAGTGATAAGAGGTTTTGCTGTATATTAATTTAAAAAAACAATTTTCAGATCTATCCATAAGTTAAATGTAGCGTGACGTCAGAAATGTTTTTTTTTAACAACAATGTTGACAACAAAATGAATCAACCCATTGCGTATACGAGCTTTACACGGTATTGAAACATATCGTTAAGTGACCAGAAACATTTTTTTTCAGGGACAATTGACAACACTTTCCTTTAAGAATCCATAACGTTTATAGATTACGACCCAAATGTCTGTGAGAAATTTAATCTCGCATTTCTCCCGACATCAATTAACGAATGGGATCCGTCGAAGGCCATTGCTGCACAAATATATGGAGTATTAATGGCTTAAGGACACTTTAACGTAATTACCAGTGAAGATGGCACTTTCCAATTATCCTCGTTAAGGTCCCTGTTGTCTCTCCCACGCTCAGCTGTCACTGCTGTCGCTCTGTAACCCTATATTTTTATGAGCGTAATCAGTCCTATTAAGAGTACACGCCTCACACAAAAACACTCAAAATCTATGTACTTTTCCCTGTTTTTGTTTTTTTTAAAAAAACACATAATTGTTTACAGCGGCTGCTAGAAGAAAAATATAATCAATACGAGGTATGTTTTTTAAATAATATAGCAATAAATACTGGAAAATGTGTACGAGAAACATTTTTGTTTCTCTTCATAAAATTTATTATTTTAATATTATTTAAAAGGTTATCTTAATATAGCTTGGCATATAATTAATGTTAGTCTCCATTTACCTGGATTGTTCAAGTATTACGTACCCAAATACTTGTGGTCGGACACGTTGTCACTCTTTAAAACCAGACTGTAAATCGTTTTCTGTTTCGAATACATTTCTTTAAAAAGAAATTTAAATTTTTACTAAACCGAACAGTAACGTCTCCATATTTTTTATCGTTTTATTTTTTGAATACATTTCTTTAAAAATAAATTTGAGTTTTTGATTAATCAAAAGGTAATGTATCCATTTTTTATCCTTATTTTTTTAGAATAAATTTCTTTAAAAATAAATTTAACATTTTGCTAAACCAAACGGTAATGTCTCCATTTTTTATCGTTTTCATTGTTGAAAACATTTCTTTAAAAATAAATTTAAATTTTTCTAATCCGAATGGTAACGTCTCCATATTTTTTATCGTTTTATTTTTCGAATATATTTCTTTAAAATAAATTTAAATTTTTGCTAAACCGAACGGTTTTATTCTGTACTCACGTTTTCATAGCGACGTAGTCAATACGTCTATAATTTTTTATATACTATAAATCGCTGCTTCCAAAGACTTTAGTAAACTTATTCAATTCCGTTATTCTCAGTCCGTTTTATTTTTAACATTCCCCTAGCAAAGAAATAATTTTTTTAAGTGAAGTATTGTTCTGAACTATTAAAAATGATGATGAAGGATACTTCCCAGAGTAACTGAAATGTTCTGAGCTTATTCAACTGCACAAGGAATCTTGACTGTTATAGTGATTAGACGAAAACTTTGAAAAAATGTGATAATTAAATTTATTTCAAAAACTTTTTTATGTATAGTATTTAACCCCTGTGTTCATTAGTTACAAATGAACGGTAATGTTTATAATTGAATAGACTTTTAAAATTTCAGGTGTAAATATTGTAAGTAAATTAAATGAAAATAATCCCCCCCCCACTATTAATTTAAGAATGTTTCCAGCACGGAGTCCCTAAACAAGTCAAGCATCGATTTTACATCAGCATCATCTTAGAAACACTTCCAGTTCCATCGCAGTACCGCTACGCGACGAATCCTTTCCGGTCCTTCGTTTCCCGTTTTATCATTGATGATTTATTGCCATGATTACGCTGAAAGTTGGACAGTTTCCAATAAGATGGAGTCTACGAAACGTGCGAGATTCGTTATGTTCAAGGATTTCACGTCGAAATCAAAATCCATAAGGCAGGTTTCTATTTCCTTCATAGTTTGCAATAATTTCTCTGACAATAGTAGTTATACCGTCACCGCCATCAACACTTACATAAACTAAGATATATGAGACGTTCAGGGTTTCATCACAAACCTTTCAGTGATCAGTCGACGTCAGGAAAGTTAAATAATTTACGTAAGATTTCAACACAGTGTTCCAGGTCAGAATTCTTTGGTGTGGAGGAATATCCTTAATAACTTTTTGTAATATGTAATATTTTATTAGATTGAAACAGCATTCTTGAATGTTGATTCAAGACTTTATAATAATTAACTTATCTTTATGACAACTTGTTTTGCTTCAATATTGGAACCACCATAAGTATTTCTTCAATTGATGATTACAAATATGTCTTTATAAAATAAATATTTCATATATAATTGATATACAAAATTGTTAAAATATTTCAAAATATTAAAAGCAATATTTTTTCTAGTATTTAAAAATAATTTACCGGAATTATAATTATGGCTAGGCCCTATTATCAAACATGTAATATCAAGAATATAAATGAATTATGTAGAGAAAAATTCTGTTTTAAAAAAATAACGTTTCGGTACCTATTTTAATCGTTTTCAGTTGTTGACAACTAAAAAGTCATGTAATAAAATTATTGACACGTCCACTCAGACTGTCTATGTAATATACATATTTGGTTTCGCATAGTTTATTGTTATCATTATTCGTTGCTTCATGATCTGAAGAAGGTACAAATGGGTATTGAAACGTTGTTATTTTAAAACGAATTATTTTAATCAACAGTCGTTTTATATGTACTAATATATTCTTATAAAATAAATATTGTTTTATGTATATACAACACATATAATTGGTTAACAAAATGAATTAATTAAATGTTTTAAAATATTAAATGCAAAGAGCAAAATTTTTTATAGCATTTACAAATAATTTTCCGGAATTATAAATATCTCCGACAATTATTGTTGAATAGATAGGATCAAGAATATTTATTTTTTATCCATGAATTATATAGGAAAACTGTAGTTTCTGACCAATACCAGTTTATTAAAGAAAATAAGTCTAAAATAAGAACGTTTTGGTACCCATTTGAATCGTCTTCAGTCATGTAATAAAATAAGTGCTACTTGAAATTACAAACATTCACTCAGTCTGGCTATAAAGTAATTTTTTTTAGTTTTCCTCATAGCTTATTGTTATTATTCATTGCTTCATAACCAGAAGAAGGTACAAATAGGTCTCGAAACGTTGTTATTTTAAATTACACTTTCATCCAACTGTCTTTTATTGCATTTCATTCTACATAATTAAAAACATGCATTAATAAAATACCTTAATTTCATAAATACCAATTAATATATAATTCTTAATTGTGCTCAAAGATTCTGCTGAACATACACAAAAATATAAACTATAGTAAAAGTTTTTGTATTATTATTATTATTGATTTAAGGTCGCGTAAACCTGTTGGTTAGTGGCGACCCTCTAAAAGTATTTACATAATTAAATTTCCAATTGTGAACATCGTTTCAAATAGCGGATGACAGTAAAAGTTAAAATGGCCATAACATTCAAATTGACGGTTTAATTTTTCGTTTAATGAAATTATAGTCCAAAATATTCTCATGAATTATATTAGTATATTTTTCTAGTGACAAGTCTGAAAGTTCCTCTATTTTAGTCGTAACAACTGTACCGTGTGAAACACTAGGAAAACCTGTTACGTTTCGTAATATTTTTTAATAAAGGAAAACTGAATTGAACTCTACCTAATCCGACGATTTAGAAATTTAAATAACAAAATTGAGGTTAAGTCAGACAATAGCAGGACCGAAGATCTCCATATTACCAAAAATTTGATGAAACACTGAAATTAAGTTTGTTACCAGTAAGACACTTATAAATTAATAACTGCCAGAAAATTTTAACTTTCGCTATCACATTTTTTATTGCTTTATTAAATATTTACTGCTTTCAACACATTATAACTTATTGTGTGCCTTATGTTATATATTATTTATTATAATGGATACGTCCATCTTTCGATTAACAAAACGATGCACTGAAATACTTGTTATATTTTTCTGCACTTATTTAACATTACGTCGACGTATTGGTTCCCGAGTGCATTTCTGAATTTTAATATCTTAGTTAGAATCTGTCAACAGAAGAATTTTAAAGATTATCTATAATTTCACTGACAATATATTTTTTTTTAATTTAGTAAAATTTCTCTTTAATTTTATACTAATTGGTTCGCAAATAATTAAATTATGTTATTTAAGTTTAGAGTAACATTTTTTAATAAGAGAGACGGAAATATAGAGACGACGAGATCTTTTAAATTATTTTACGTAAATATTTATTTTCTTTAGACTGATTATATTCATTTATTATTATTAGCAATTAGCCCAATTTTCAGTCTCAATTTTTTTCCTTCGTAGCTTTCGATCTTCTGGACCATTATCATTGATAATATTAGTATTGATGTTTTATATGTATTTGAATAAATTTTATTATTTTAAACTAAATCTAAACGTAAATTTTAATTATCCGTCGTGTAGCATTTCTATAGTTGTTATCAATTTTTTTACATATGTTACATCAAACATATGGTATCTATATGAATAGATATTAATATCTATGGTTTAAATAAAGCAAATACATAAATTATTGAGACTGAAAATTATGTATGTTTTATCGACTAAAACTAGGACGCAATCCATGGCTTTAAATTCATATTTCTTCTAATGTAGCATATATATATATATATATATATATATATATATATATATATATATATATGCTACATTAGAAGAAATATATATATATATATATAAACGACTTTTTCGTTTAATTAATAATTTTTTCTTACATATTTATTAAATTATAATTGTCAGATTATATCAAATATTAAGTATTAAACTTAGGTTATTGAACAGTTATTTCTAGTCAGTAACAGTCGTATAATAATAGTAACAACACGATTTTTTAAACGTTTTAAGAATATTAAGCATTAAAACGACATTGACACGTCCAAAAAACAATAGAATAAATTTCCAAATTCCACGTCAGTATTTTATTAAACAACGATTATGACAGACATTTTAAAAAAAATTTATTCAACGAAGTTTCTGCACAATTTTGTACTTTTATCAGGTTGTTTGTGTTATGTTTCTACAGGAAAAAAAAATATTACAAATTCTTCATAAATCTCATTCATGTGATTTATTTTACTTATACTATATAGAACACGATTATTTAGCATGATGTATGTATGTATATTATTAGCTACGATTTGGATCGTTCCCGGTGGCAGTTTAAAAAACAAATATATAAACAAAAGTATAACAAATTAATAAATAAAAATGTTTGAAATAAGAAAAAATAATAAATAAAAATGATATTAATAAATTTATTCACTCTTTCCACACTTCACTAAAGAAAACCATAGACCTAAACTTATTTATATTTTATCTCGGATTATTTTACAGAATAAAAGTTATGGCTAAGGAGAAATTCAGTTAACTCAGCTTTAAATTGACTTTCGTTATCAGATAACTGTTTAATTGTTTATTGTGGCAGTTTGTTAAAGATCGAAACGCTTGAAGAATGGGCATTGTTATGTGCTATTTACATATATGATTGTATAAAATTTCGAACTTTATTATGTAATGAATCGTTAAGTCGCCTTTCAGATAAATTTTTGGTCTATTAAGGGTTTTGATCACAGCTAATAATTATCTGAAGTAATAAAATCGAGTTGTTTTTTTTGTGCAGGAAAATCCGATGCATTTAAAACCGACATTTTAAAGTAAAGCTCGCTCCGAAGTTGTGCTTGAATAAATAATAACTGTAATTAGTCAACACTCGGTCGCATTAGCGTTACCGATTGGCAACAAATGACTTAATTCGCTAATTACTTCCACCCGCATTAGAAGCGGCGCGGTCATTTTCGGGTTTTAATCCGGGCCCGGCAACGGATACGCCCACGCCTTCCTCTCTCCACGCCCGCCTTGATTGTTTATTAGTTCGGAAGCACAACTTGAGAAGTTGGGAGCACATAATGAGAGGCAGAGGAGAAACGTCTAAAACCAATGTTGTAAGTAGTTCGCAGGCGATGTTTTGCGGCCTCTAACTACTGGCGCAGGTCATTTGTCATAGTTTACCCCTTGCCTGCATTTGACAGTATATTAAAACACACTATGATAATGATGTCGGCGAAACGGGGAGAACTCCGTCCGTACATTAGTTTGTAAATGGCCATGCAAATGCGGGAGAGTATTTCAATTCCGTCGCCATCGACGACGCAAATGTTTATGTTAACAAATATTTTGTTAGTCCCGCGATACGTTCGCTAAAATATTCCCTGTTACCACTAACCGATAAATAAAATTAATTTTGCATAATAGCCGAACATACTTCGACCGATAATTTCTCACGATAACTGTCACAACTCCCACGAAGGCCCTCAATGTCAAACGTTACAAATTATATTTTGTTACCGTCTAAATCCGTCATTATTTTATAAAATGAACAAAAAATAAATAAATGAGAAATACAGTTGTTTGCACATGGGGAAAATCCGAGAAAGTGATTCTGCGAGAAAGAAATGCATCAACCGCTTAAGGAGATTCAGTTGAAAAATTTAGAAGAATCGTGAACAGAAAAATAAACATTTTTAAATAAATAAAGAATTCAGACAATAAGTCAAAAAAAATAATTAATTGAAGCAAAAAAAAGTAGTTCTTATGAGGTTTCGCCCACAATTTGGGGACTTCAGGTAAACTGGTAATTCATGCTTATAGAATTTCCGTAACTGATCGGTTTGTATGAAGTTCAACGGACTAGTTGGAGCACTCATTTCACACGCCAGATGAAATGTTCAAAGCGAACTGAAACTGATCAAAACTGTCTGCTGTAGTGCGTTTTAGTCCAGATAAGGCACGTCGTCATGCATTAACATTCACATTAGTTCTGTAATTATGCATTTCCGGAGCCCATGTTGTAATATAATTTTTTATTATTATTATGAATGCATAAAAATTTATAAAATTACCGAAATGAGTGTTTCGAAACTATTTTCTTTTTATCATATATATAGGCTATATACATGCTAAGCTCCACATTACATGTTTACCTGAAGAAGTCACAAAATTCTGGACGATACTGATTTTTTGCATTGATATATTTTTCTGACATATTGGCTGAATTGTTTACTTTTTTTACAGGCTATATTAAATAGTAAAAAATTTTAGTTTCATAATTATAAACAAATAAATTCCCTTGAATCAGAAGAATATTTATACATTTTATTACAATAAATATCTATTATACAACAACGACGACGTTTCGTCTTCTTCAGGGACAGCAATTTTTAATCTTACAATATAGAGTAGAATGAAATATGTTTTTATAATTTTTGTTAATAACAAATGCAAATTATTTTATTTAAATGAGATATATACTAAGATTGACGAGGGAAATATTAGAAATATTATAAATACAAATGCAAATTATTTTATTTAAATGAGATATATACTAAGATTGACGAGAGAAATATAAAAAATACATAAATGGCCGTCAGTCAAAATTTTTGTAAAGTTTGTGTTACATCACTCTTGCAATCACATAATAATTTTACTTTATTTATTTAAATCTAAATTAGTTCACGTAATAAAGAATGTCAGTTATGCGAACCTCCTGGATGTTTGTCCATGAATGCGTAGTTTTTTAGTTTTAGTATTATCTCTGTTGTTGTTGTGTTACTGTAAGTATAAAGTTTTATTTTCAAATAAATATATTACAATTAGAAAAAAAAAGTAAGTAAACGCCCTACGTTGGGCGCCAATAATTGTGACGTGAAAAATATTCACTATTGTCGCTTATTGATTTAAATCTTCGTAAGTTTACTTACTTAATCTTTCTAAAATAAATAATATAAAATAATTCTGGCTCGAGGTCAGTTATTTATTTAAAATATTGTAATAAATTCAAATATTTATTGATCAATATAATTTAAACTTCATAGCACTGTGAAGGTATGCAGTCCAAACTATATTTGTTTCGGCCATATTTCTTTGTTACTCGAGTTTCATTTCAGTAGAAGGTCTAAATTTCACTTTTGCCTTTATTATTAGCACAAGAAATTATTGTAGAAAAGACTGTAAATAAAATAATTTGCACCTCTTATTAAAAATATTTTTATAAATACATGTATCATTACCGTCTAAAATGTAGATTAAAAATTGTTATATCTGAAGATGCTCCAGAAGATAACGAAACGTCATTGTTGTAGTAAAAGAGATATTTTAGTAATAAAATATATATTCATCCGCCGTGAGACTATTTATTTATAATATTATAATAAATGTCTGATGATTTTCATGACCCTTTGTAATTCAACTAAAACAACAGATATATATATATATATATATATATACGTTCCGGTGTCAGTTTACAGGCTGTTCAGAAACTTGCTGTGCAGATACATCAATTGTTCGAAATGAAGTCCAGAGGCTGCTATACAAGTTTGAACCCGCTTAATTTTAATTAACAGCTTTCATCAACTGAACCGAACTTTTAAATGGTGCGATTCAGTAGAAATAAATAAAGAAACAATCGCGTTTCGACTTCAGTAGTCCGTAGTCTAGTGCACAGCGATTTTACGAACGCACTATATATATATATATATATATATATATATATATATATATATTTATATATATGTATATATACTGTAACACGCACAGACAGCTGTGTGAAAATTTTCATTATGTTTTACTTGTTAGTTGTGTGTGATTTGTAAAAGTTCAATTTGAAAGATTATTATTCGCTGCAAAGAAAATTAATTATATAAAAAATTAATTAATTTATTAAATGTATCTTTCCACAGTGAAATTCCAGATCTTTTTGTATATGAAATATAATATGGACTATTACAAGCACTTCAAACGTTTGTTATAATGAGACTGCAAATTTAATACGTTTTTTTTAAAAAAAAATAATAATCCGGGGTACCTTGGAAACTAAATGTTGTATCTTCGAAAAAAAATATACCAGGTGTTCTGTTTTTGTACTCTGTCGCAGAAGAAAATGTTTTCTTTTAATAAAAAATACTTCAACGGAGTCTCAGACAACTACATTAAAATATGAAGCCCAGGATTTTTTCTACAACTCCGTAGAGTTGACCGATGTTTGGTATTTCATAAAAAAATTACCTGAACCTTCTACAGCAACTGTTATTGCAGAATATTTGTAACAGACTGAAATTAGTAGGTTTAATTCTGTATTCTTGCCTGTCTTTTTATCTTGTTTTTTTTTTCGGAAGACTTTCTAGTTCTCTAAACGTTGGATACCTTTCTTCCATCTTCCACTCTCACAATTTCCTCTATTAAATACACATTAATTTTTCCCACGGGTGTATTTCTTTCTAGTAAATACAGCACTGATTATTTCCAAGGTCCTCATTATTTTCTTGTGCTTTAAAATTTTAGCCGAAAGCAGACATGAAGAACATAACGTGTTAATTTCTCCTTGTACACTTCATACATTTTTGTTATTGTAATGACAAAACATTTAAATTTAATATTATATAAACGCACTCTGTCATTAATCAACCACTTGTAAAATATGACGAAACTTTATAACTTTATAACTTTATAACGGTAATTCAATTTCAAAATTTTAAATTTTGTAATGTGTTTCTGGATAATGAGAAGTGAAGAGAGAGTTCATTTTTGTTTCACGCAACAAATAATAATGTTTATGCAAAATTAATAATAAATCATTAATAGAGTTGACAAGAATTATTTATAAGATAACTAACCATTTTTAAAATATAGCTGTTTTTAATCTGGCTACTTTAATGCAAATTGAAAAATTCGTCCACGCCCAGAGAATTATTGACTTCAAGTCCGTATGCAAGGTTATGTATTGGAAAAAAATTATGTTTTATTTCAGTTGAATTTCATTTAATAAATAATTTATATTCTTATACAACTCGATCCGATTAGTGCCACGTACGTCACAGATGTCACGCTGTTTTTCATTTGAACGATAGATTTTCAACCGATTTGTTGTCGCAATATATACAGGGTGGAACGAAACTCGACGACAAAAGGTCAGTTATGGCTTCCTCATATTCAGAGAAGAAAAAAGTGTCCGACAACACGGGTCCGGAAATTCATGCTTATAGAATTTCCGTAACTGATCGGTTTGTATGAAGTTCAACGGACTAGTCGGAGCGCTCGATTCACACGTCAGATGAAATGTTCAAAGCGACCTGAAACTGATCAAAACTGATTGCTGTAGTGCGTTTTAGTCCAGATAAGGCACGTCGTCATGCATTAACATTCAGATTAGTTCTGTAATTATGCATTTCCGGTGCCCATGTTGTAATATACTTTTTTATTCTCTCGATAGACGCAGTCGTAATAAAGGTCAGGTCCACTAACTTCTCTGGAAATGAGGGATGATGCGAAACTGATAAGTACTAAGGAAACTGAGTCGTTACGGTCAAAGAAATCACAATAAATAAATTTCTTCGAGACAGAGACTTGAGTATTAATTAAACATTTGTTAACGCACAATGGGAAATCGTATAGAAAAGATAAAAACTGAAAATCAGTAATAGATACTAATATAGGTTTTGTTCTCTTTTTTTTTTGGGGGGGGGGGTTTAAGCCATAATATTTCTTGTCTTAATCGATGAATACGATTTCCATGACATCAAGTATAGAGCGTTTAAAATGCGATGTTATTTATTCACTATTCCGAAATTGTTCGTTTGGTTACTGTGCTGTTGTTGTAGTCGACCTGCTCCGCTCCTGGCAATTTTGCCGATCTTGTGTTTATAATGTAAGGAAGCCCGAGTAAAGTCTGCGGGGTATGGAAGTCTGGACTGACCTCCCACATTCAGAAAAGGAAGACAAGGAGCCAACCTTCCGTAATTGTGGGCCAGTTTTCGGAAGCAGGTGCACCCCTTCGCCTGCAGCTGAGAAAAAAAAATTACCTGCCACCCCGAAAGTGCAGATTCTATTAACGTTAATATTTAAAATACACTGACCTGGTCCGTGTAGGTATTGGTCTGCCAACCCCTGCTCATTTGCATTTCAAATGAGCTTTCTGCGCTCGAGTAAATACAGGAGGTATTTGAAATCCGAGGAACATATTAGGTGGTCCATACGGCCTTCCCGCAAAATGGTAATAATTTCCTGAAAAGATTTTAATTTTAGAGTTGCATGACTCTTAATTGGGGAGCCTAGGTAAACAGTGAAGGCATTAGGGGCCCACACAAGGCGCCACGAGGGATATCTTCACTATCGACAAGGGGGGGGGGGGGAAACCTAAAAATACACATACGCTCTGCCGTCTCAGAGAAACTCCTCACGTTAGAAAGCGGTACGTTGCCACCATCTCATTGTCTACTTGCCCGCGAAAATCCATCTCGTGATTGTTGCGTGTTCCAGTCGCCGTTCTCGTATTTGGTGGCCAGAACTCGTCTACGTCCGTTATCTGCTTTCACTGCCTCATGCATGAACGTCTCTGGAACCGGAATTCGGAAGTTCAGAGCGAGTTTTAGCCTCGTAAGAGAGACGAGCGTTTTCCTTCGGTCAAGGCTTTACCGTCATCCGTCTGTCTGTGAACGATTCAAGACGAATCGCTTTCTGGATATCACACTCACAGAAAATCATCCGGCAAACTCGCGTGCCACGTATCCTTATCCAACAATTCAACTGACAAATTGTTTTATCCCAATGTCTAATTCAGTCACAAATTTAAATGAAAATTCAAGTTCTTTATTATCAAAACTTTAATTTAGAATTTTTGTGCGACTTTTCGGGGGGGGGGGGGAAATATTATTCAGAAAAAACATTTGCACATTTATATGTAATAAATTTGTAAGATAAATAAATTATAGATTGACTATTTTTTACGTGTGATTGAAAATTAATAATAAGAAAGATAGCCAAATACAGCCAAAATAACTGATAATATAAATACCACACAACGTTTCAGGAATCCTTGTCCATTTCTTCAGGTGCTTAGAAGGACCTAGCGCGACACAACTGCACTGGTCAGTAGACAAAACTCAAAAGCGAAGAAAACGCAACGACAATGTGATAGCAGAAGGTTTAGCTTAATAATAAGGGATCGTAGCAATTGTTGACTTTCATAGTGTCTGTTTGTACATTAATTGCTGTGATGTTTGATTTAATGTGAAGCATCTCTGATATGAGTCTGGAATTGTACCTGGTGTCAATGTCTAAAATCTTAGCATTTTTGCCAATCAAACGTACGTTTGGAATTGATTATATGTTTGGAGACTACAGATTGTTAATCGTTGGGAAGTTTGATATTATACATATGTTCCTTGATACGGGTATTAAGGGAACGTTTCGTTTGCCCTATGTAGCAGGAATCACAATTATAGCAAGAGACTTTGTCAACTACACAATGTTTGCTGTAGGTGTCAAGTGGGTTCTTGTGGTTTTTAATCAAGTAAGAAAGGGTGTTAGTGGATCTGTAAATGATGGGTATTGAATATTCTTTAAAAATTTGGACGAATTTGTGCTGTAGAATTTTGAAATAAGGGAGTACAAGAAAAAAATTGGATTGGGGTGTTTGGGGACGAGTGACAGTGGGATACTGGATTTTGTTCAACATAATAAAATTTAAAGGGTACTCATTAGAGATTAAAATGTTCTGTAGAATATTTATGTTGTGTTGATGGAACTTGGAGTTAGAAAGTAGTATAGCTCTGTCTACAAGATTGTATACCGTAGATCCCTTTTGGTTTCCAGGATGATCAGAAAGAAAATTGAGATCAAGCCCTGGTATGAAGGCTTACTTAACCAATTGGTGAGAATGGAAGTATTGTGAACGTCTCAAAATCGTTAGTGCACAAACCTTCAACTTGTTCTCTCGTGAAAATGCCAATTCATTTCAGCATCGGTTTAGTGTCCGTCTTACGGAATTCCAGTAAAATCCTCTGGTCCAGATACAACAACAATCTTATCTGCCTTCTCGAGGGAACATAGTCAAAATTTCAATTAAATCCTAAACTTCGGAATTTAAAACGCTCTATAAACCAAAAAGTAACACGTCTAATTACCTTATTCCTGTGGGGAACGGGTCATCGTGACTGACACTGAGGTCCCGGGTTCGAATTCCAGCGAGGGCATGGATTTTTGTGTGCGTGAGAGGAACTCTCGTCAAAATCAGGTCCCAAATAAAAGCAAAAAGAGTTCTCTTAATTAGTCACTAATAACCTGAGCTGTTGATGCGGCTGTAAATAAATCAATATAGAAAAAATTACCTTATATCGATTATAAGTGCGCGGCAATTTAATAATATACATATCGAGATTGGAAGTTATGTCCAGTGAAACGTTCCATAACTTAAAAAAAAACTCCTACAAAATTCTAAATTAAATTTCAGTTTCTTAATTTAAATTCCTGGCTGATTAGAACATTGGGGTAATTATAAAAATTTTAACAATTAAATTAATTTTATTTCCTCTGCGTAGGCATTATTCATGGGCAATACTACGACATGATATTAAAGCATTATGCATCAGAACTCCGTAAGGTAGTTTACGGACCCTATATGTACTTGCGTATCAAATTAGGCTAAAATAGGGCAAACTAATAGGAAGGTAGCGGCTTCCAAACTTTTTTTTTACTGGTCCTTATTGTTGTTATTACCGCGGTGACCTCTAGAAGACTGGACCACTGGGACTGAGAAGGCGCAACGAGGTCTTCAATTAATCGTCTTTGACGAGGGTGCCATAAACTAACGGCCAACAGCTAATTACGTGGTTTTAAATAACAATAATTGTAGCTTGAATCATAATCTAATCATATCAGTAATTTGAGAGTTTCAATTTTCATTCCTGTTTCCCATAGTTTAATACCTGCACCTTTTAGTGTTTAATAAGGCCATTTCCCATCTATTAAGCAAATAAAATACGGAATGTATAGAAAAACAAATTCAAATAAACTTGGAATATACTTTAGAGTCATATTATAAATTATTTTAAATAATCATTGATACCGTAATTGAAATTTCCTTTCGTAAAAATGAAATTAAAAGTCTAAAATAAAATTCTCTGATTTTCTTGAAGGGTATAAATATAAATGTCCACTAAGTCTGAAAAAAAAAATTTAGTAAGCAAATTACTAATTCTTCACACAAATTTGATGGACGACGTTTCGTCCTTACATTTGGACCTCTCCAGATATTAATTAGTGGACCTGTAAAATATAAAACTTACAATTACTGTTTCAAAATTCATTAATGGAAACCAAAAAATTAATTATATACATTAAGAATACAAATAAATTTAAATGTTTGTTTCATACGTTTTGTCCTTACCTTATATTTATTTAACTTATTATAAATTATTTAACTTATTATAAAACTTTTATTCAAATATATGCAATTACTGCTGAAACATTCATGAATAAAAACCAATTAATAATTATAAATATTAAAAATATAAATTAAATTACATTTTAGTGGTTAGTTTTTATTCCTGAATTCTGACGAAGTAATTGCAAATATTCTAAAGTAAGTTTTAGTTTTACATGTTAAACATCTCCTGAAGACGTACCATAGTGAGGACGAAACGTCGTGTAACAAATTTGTACGAAGATTTTGTAATTTGTTTTATTCTGACTTAATTTGGTCATAAATAACTGTAAAATGTTAGAATTAACTAATTTTTTTTGTTATGGAGATAGAACTACAGTTATTTTTATATCTCTTGAATAAGTAACCCAAGTTGGTCGATATTTTCTGACCGAAGTTTTGTTCTGTAAAATAGTTAATTTCTAATTTTTAGTCGAAGTTTAATATTTGTAGGGGCCAATTATAGTGAAGAATAGTATCTGAAGCCGTAAAACTAAAAACTTATCCGTCGTTTGAAGTCACACTAATGGGAATTGGTTCTCTTGGATGCTTAAGAAAAGGAATTAATTTCGTTTTACCTGGAGAAAATTTTATATATATATATATATATATATATATATATATATATATTGTGTGTGAATTGATGGTATCGTCGTTTAAATATACACAGTATTGTAATATAAATGTAATAATACAAATTTACGTTAAAATTTAAATACTGGGAGGACATTTCCTTTTTCTATTGACAAAGTTTGACGAATTAGCGAACAAAAAGAGTAACTGCCTTTAAAATAAAAGCTGTTGTAAAAGAAATTAACAAACTAGGTAATGAGATCAACCTTGACTTATACGGTGATGGATGTGCATGATCTTGAGATAATGTCTGCTAATTCACGAAATAAGATCATATTATGAAAGCATTAATCAGACGGCAGTGAAATTAAACCGTTTTTTAACAGTAGTAATCACGCTGCCTATTACACACATGTACGTATTTATATCATAAGAATCAGTCCATGAAGTATTTAGAAACGAAGCTCGAAAAATGTCATATTCGTAATAAATATTTTTCAAAATTTGTTTTTGTGATTATTAAAATTTTATTAAGTTCATTTTCAATGTTTACTCATATTTTACGGTAGTTGTGTGTGACTCTTTCATTTCTAAGTTTATAGTGAATAATTGTAAGTCATGAATTTCCTTATAATATTAATGAACGATGTAACTGTTTAAATTTTATATGATTTAAATTATTATGAGTACTGCTCACGTGGGAAACTAGCAAATCCAATATTCTACATTTTTACAGGAACCTGACACCCTGTGGTTGTTTCCTTTCATGATTTATTTTTCCAAGATTTCAGATGATTACAAATTTCTGCTCCATAATTTATTTTAATTTCATGAAAGAATCCACAAACGTTGATAGATTCGGTCTTGTGTCCATTTATATAAATATTTTCATAGTTTTCGTCTGTTTAACTAATATATATTATTTTATTAATATAATTCATATAATAAATTAATATTTATTAATAAGTATTTTGATGTTTTAATGGTTAAATTATAAGTAACGCCGTTAGGAGTAAATTTCACGTAACAGACAACAAAGAAAAAATATCATGTCCCAAAAAATTTTATGAATTAAAAATATTTGGTACAAGAACCAAGAACACAAAAACCGCATTTACATAAATATTTTTCATTTCTTCTGTTTTATGAATATTATAAATTGATGGAATTAGCGACGTTTTCAGTAATTATTTTTTTCTTTTAGATGTTTTAATGGTTAAATTATAAGTAACAATGTTCAGGATCTACCAACAACGTTGGATTCTTTTGTGATATCAATAGGATTTTTGGAAAAAAGTGTCAGTATAAGGTCATCAGTTGTTTTATTAATTCAAAACAGATGTTAAATTAAAACTTGTAACGAAGTTCAGTGTAAATTTTACGTAACAAACAACTAAGAAACAAATTTAATGTCCGAAAAAATTTTATGAATTAAAAATATTAGGTCACAGCATAATCCCATTTATATAAATATTTTTCTTTTCGTGTGTTTTATAAATATTATTAATTGATAAAATTAAAGACCTTTTCAGTATTTTTTTAAAATTTTTATGGTTAAATTATAAGTGACGAAGTTAAGTGAAAATTTTGCGTAACAGACAATGAATAAAAATTTTATGTATTAAAATTATTTGGTTTACATAAATATTTTTTTTCTTTTTGTCTGTTTTGTCAATATTATAAATTTATGAAATTAGGAACCTTTTCAGTAAAATGTTTTTCATTTTGATGTTTTATTGGTTAAATTATAAGTGTAAATTTTAGGTAACAAAAAGTGAAGAAACAAATTTTCTGTCCGAAAAATATACAAAAATTAAATAAATTTCGTACATGAATCTGGAACAGGAAAATCTTTGCAAGATTCCAATGAAATTATTCACGTCGGACAAGTTGCGCGGATATAAAACAGACATCTGCAACACAAAATATTATCTTTGAGTCCTGTCCCGACGTTGTCATGTGGGAGGGAATAAACATACAAACAAGCTGACGCACTAAAAGATCGTTACATGTTCAACATACACAGCTCTGAAGATGCGTTAAATGTTCGTGGGAGAGGATCGATAGCAGACGAGAAACTCTGATATCAAATAGCTGTTTAAGGAATAATAGGTAAATGAAAATGTGACTGAAAATAATGTCATTTTAAAGGGGAAAGCGGACGAGCAGTCGTTTTATAAGGAACAGACGAACTATGGACACTAGCGTCTGTGGAAATTAGAGTTACATGATATGGATAGGAAAGAGATTTTTTTTTAGAGTACACGTTTCTGTCGACTGTTAATTAATTTTCTTAGTTTTATAATTACATGTAGAGTATTCTCTGCCACGCGGCGTAGTCAAAGTCTTACCAATATATTAAATTGATAATCAGTACGTACTTATTTGGTTCCCGTTAGAGATTTGCGTCCCGTGAATCAAAATAGGAAAGTGTCAGCGAAGCTCGACGGACAAAGGAAACTCCGATGAATGTTCTATTATTCTAGACACGACTTTATAAGTGATTCGCAAGGCGTGCAATTTTTGAAGTTCCTACGGCATTATGGAAACAAAAGCGAACAAGTCAGCGCTTAGTTAAAATTAAGAAATGTTAAGTGGAATTTTCGGAACGTTTGTAGATTCGGCAATTCCTTTGAGAGCGGTAGTTAGCCAGTTGCCTGACAGGCATTCTTTACTCTGGAAAGGCATCCGTCAAAACGTCAGGCCGACCTCGCCGTCTTAAGCGAGCCGCCTTCTTTTGTCCGCCTCATATTCCTGCCGCTAATTAATGCAAGCGATCTACTGCACTTCCCCAAAAACGCACTAGTGTCACATTTCCTTAATCCAATTCCCTAGTCAAGATCGCGTCCCAAACATTTCGCGTCAAGGATACCGTAAAATTAATCGTCAGCCACGTTGACGTGTTTCTGATTTTGAATTTTAACTCGCGATTTCACAGCAACATTTCAGTTCAGTAATTCCTTCCTCAATATCTAAGATATAATGGTGCTACTGCATGACTTCGGTCTGCGGATCAGTAACGAAAACTAAAAATGTCATTGAATCCATCCTAGTTACGTCGGAGAGCTGTCCTTGATTTTCCGTCAATTACCATGAGGAATCCCACGACGCTAGTACCGAAATTTTCCATCAGGACCACTGTGGTGAGCAACTACATTAACAAACAAGGCGAGAAACTATCACTGTAAGACGAACGTGATAAATGAACTGCCATTGCTTCGGAGAAGATTTATCTTTGACCATCACGTATCATGATGGCTTTGATGAATTCAGTGGTAGCAATGGATCATACTGGAAAATGTGTCCAGTTCTTGAATTCCTTGGAATTAATGAAGCAAACATAAAAGAGGACGTATTTATCGTTCTCCTGATTAGGGAACTCATGATCAATCCTGCACGTGAAACCAGTTCGAACGAAGCCGCTCTACGAGATAATTTCGAAACATGTAAACAATTTTCTCGGAAAATCTTAGGGCTGGTTAATTGTGACTAATCTACGGAAATATTCTTACAACATATCTACGACTCACGCTTAAGAATTAAGTCTCGTTTACACCGGAATTGACAACAATATTGGCAACAATAATTTTCCCTTTTTTCAACTTTTCCACATGCTGTTGGCAATTTTATCAACATTTAGTGA
This sequence comes from Zhengitettix transpicula, assembly GCA_037074705.1. NCBI lineage: Eukaryota > Metazoa > Arthropoda > Insecta > Orthoptera > Tetrigidae > Zhengitettix > Zhengitettix transpicula. Next base: position 74,764,941 of record CM073595.1, on the reverse strand, counting down.
CAGATATTGTTGCTAACATTTATTGCTCAACATTGTTGGTAACAAAAAATGCTGACACCATTTGTCTTGAACAATTGAGGAAAGAAGCTTAAAAACTGAATAATTATTCCACCATTCGTTGATGTTGAATCACGGTACACAAAAACAGTAATTTATTTATTTTAACCGTTAATCAATATTGAATCATTAACAGGAGCTCTTAACCTAAATACACTAAATTAATTACCACAAATAATAGTCAAGCACCACATATATTACAAATTAATAATCATGGTATTCAGTATGTAACAGAAAGTTTCCGATTAGCAATTTGCACTGTGATTCGTGGTATAATGCACATGTGGTTTGTCAAATTTAACACTGAGCAACCCTTACGTTCCATTTGATAAATTATAATCTTTGTTTCCCATTTATCTAGTGTGCTTCTGGTGGCAGAAAAAATGCATCAGTGGTGGAAGTGCCGGTTACAAATTGAAGAGTAAGTTTTATTCTTCGAAAACGGAAAACGTCCGCCTAGTTTTAAAACCCTTTAAATTTGGCCTCTTTCGAACTTTTCCTTTGATTTGTCCCTTCATCCTTTCAATGTTCATTTCACCCCCGCGGAGTTGTTAGTAATTCCTTACATTGATGTGTTACGGGTATAGGAAATTGAATTTTTATATGATAAACTGAAGTACTGAGACGGCTTAGTCATTATTATCAATTATTTTACTAACCAATTTTGTTTTCCGCTAAAACTTCAGTTTCAAGCTCGCTCAAAATTTAAACGTAACGTATTTTTCTGTTTCCTTCTGTACGTGCGCACGGTTCTCGTGATAAATCTGAATTTTTCATATTTCTAAATAATGCTTGGTCATCAAATGAATTACAGAACAAAAATTGTTGTGGCTTTCCCATGAAATATGGCATCGAACGTTTGTCCTAACGCAATTGTCACAATTTCATGGAATCCTTTCTTTCAGCCAGACGAAATTGGATTTGAAAAATAAATGGGTAAAATACGTGAGTGAACCGCTTCTACATTGAAGTTAACCTGCCCGACGTGATTTACTATTAAACACTCTCCTTTCTCTAATTTTCTTCAGGCATTTAGGCACAGATGTAGATACGTTTAGATTCTCAGAATTAATGTGTTAAAATTATTTTACAGCCTACAAATGATTCTGCTTCAGTTAACTAAAACCAATTCTCCTCGTATTCCTCTCAGCATCACCTTACAAATTAAACATCCACAGCCAACATCTATATAAAGAAAATCTTGTCCTCGGAGAAGACCGTATTAATTTTTTTTTATTTGTAATGAATGTTTTACTTACATAGTAACATGTTTGCTCTCAGCCTCATTACGTAGCAAGGCCTAGTAGGTGCGCATGTCACCAGAGCGTTTCTCTTCAATTTTATATGTCAAGAAGATGCAAAACATGTAATCTATATAAGTTTTAGTCGTTTTAAAATGAAACGTTAACGACGTAGTTACGATGAAAAAAGTCACTGTTTTTAAAACATTTACCCTGAATTTTATTTTTCAGACGAAATTATTCTTCAAGATTAGTACGTTATCTGGAAGAACGCCTAAATTCAATTTGATGAAATTTGGAACTGAGTTTTTATTTGCATATAAAAAGAGTTATCCTGAAAATTGCTTCCAAAATGTCGATATTCAATTCGTTTATTATAATAAACGTATATGAATGATAAAGAGTTCTCAGGGTTCCAACCGGGTAATGACGTTTGTTCCTTATAACGTTCGGTGGCACCACCATCGTCTTCAGCTGAAGAGGGACGAAAATCGGTTTCCTAAAGTTGCCCTATACTACGTCACTTTACCTGGGATGATGATCAGTTTCCTAAAGGTGCCCCATACTACGTTACTTCGCCTGGGACGTTAGTAGGTTTCCTAAAGTTGCCCTATACTACGTCACGTCACCTGGGATGATGATCAGTTTCCTAAAGGTGCCCCATACTACGTTACTTCGCCTGGGACGTTAGTAGGTTTTCTAAAGTTGCCCTATACTACGTCACTTCACCTGGGATGATGATCAGTTTTCCTAAAGTTGCCCCATACTACGTCACTTCACCTGGGACGATGTTCGGTTTCCTAAAGTTACTGCGTTACTTTAAATGAAGAGGGTGGCTGTGTCAGCCATCGAAACGTTGTAGCAAACAAACAGCGTTACACGCTTTGAATCCCGAGAACTCTTCTTCCAGCAATTACACCGGAAAACCTACGATCCCTAAAGTTTAGGAATGTTAATGCATAATTCAGGAGAATAATTGACACGTTTGAGCAATACAGATATGAGAGACTGTGGTCCCTCGATATCTGATGGGCGGATTCTACTAATTGTATCAGATAATTTTCATCCTATAATTTCCGTCTGACAGGGTAGAGAACAACCTGTAATGCTTTGGAACGATAATCGGTTTCCTAAAGTTGCCATACAGTACGTTTTTTCTCCTAATTTTAACTTCTCTTCTAATAGCTATAATTAGGTTTAAAGTTCAAACTTATCATTATATACGTAAAAAATGCACATTGTTTATTTCTTATGGAATAGAACACTTTTGCATATTTGCAGTAAGATTATATGCACTTCAGATACAAGACTAAGAAAATGGGAATTTTACTTGTGTCCATGTTTGCTTTCCGAGAAAAATAGGCAGAGGAGAAAGATAACGATGTTGTTGCTATCAGAATCCGGACCAAGAATTTCCTCGCCCGGAAAAGTATAACTAATTGGCAACTAAAAATTCTCTCTCTTATACACACACACACACACACACTGCATCCCGCCCTCTTCAACTCTATCTCGAATATAAACGCAGAACTGAATAATTAGGTTAAACGCCGGAGACAGGGATGTAATTAATAGGCATATCTTTATAATCCATTACCAGTGGCAGAACACCTGCTCCGCAAGGCCATGAGACTCATTCAAAGGCTGCCAAGCTGCAATCCCGCTGGAGCAGGTTAATCAAGCTTCAGGCTCCACGCATCCGACCAAGATAGCGAGAGAAGATCATTCTCAACCTCCTCAAACCGCAATAATCGTTTACTTTTTTGGGCTGGTACTCAGACAAGGAAACAGGATTACTTTATCACACGATTGCACTGCGAATGAATAATTGAGTGGACTTGGATTGCGGCATCCTAGTCCAGTAAATGCAAGGACAGTAGGTCCTATGGATGGAAAAAAATAGTTGGGTAATAAAGTGAGTGGGATTAATATAGCAAATTATCCAAGAATTTGGCGGTTGGTGGCCTTTGTAGACGCTCATACTAAATAAAATAAAATGACTGGAACAGTAACATTAATAATAGCCACAAAACAGTTGTCAGAGGTGACGAGGTTACCCAACTTTGTAAGCAGATCTTTTTTTTAAAAAAAAACAGTATTATTGTGATGGGTATATTTAAAATCGAGAATCTGATTAGATTTCAGAAAATTCATGAGAAAAAAGTAAAATCATTTACTATTCCATTACCTACATCAAGGAAACATGAAACATTGTCAAAAAACACTACCCAAATTCTGTAATTCATGTTCCCATTATTATTCTTAATTATCCTACATCTCACAGTTGATCACAAGGATATTGAAGAAGTGTAATCTTGACAAACTAAATCAGTAAATAAAATAGTAGTACACACGGACAAATGATAAGAATAAAAACATTGACAGAAATATTAAAGCAAAAATTCAACAGTCGCACATCGATGACAACGGGACACGAAACTAGTCGGGTGAGAATTTTTGCAGTGTTGTCATTTATACCTCCGGCATGCGACCCAAGCCATTCCCGCATGATCTAGGCAACTCAGGGCTACGAACGTTGACCTTGGCTTGCTTGGCCAGTCTCATATTTGTCAATGAGGACTTTCTCCATCCACCTACTTACTTACGAATAAATTTTACTTTAGTAATAACTTTTGTAATTATTATATAATATTTTCTAACAAATTTAAGAAATTTTCTCAAAAATTAATATTTTAAGTTTTCTGATTAAAGTTTAAAATTCTGTTTTTATATTTAAACTTGTAATATCTGTAAAACGTTTCAGGGATATATGCTCGATTATTATCAAATGTATATTTTTTGATAAATTATATTTTTCCTTATCCTGTTTTATTCAATTCATGGCTAATAGAATGAATAAATAAAAATTTATATCGCTTTAATTGAATGTGTCAGTTAATACCTATATTCCTAATAAATTTGATAGATTTATGAGTTTGTAATTCGAGAGTCATGGGAAAATTGTGGGAACTATGGCTCATGAAATCTTTATAAAGAAACCTATGACTGGTACTATTTATTACCTCATGGACACTGCGATTGAAGATTTTCGCGGTCCTGAATTTCATAGGGAATGAGTTTATCTCCAAATTATTTCGTTACATCCAAAGCCATTTCAAAATTCATTTTAATGACTAAAAATTATTTAATATTTTCCCATATTAGTACTAATACTACTACCAAATATTTATGTAATATTTATTACACGCTAATCCATGAATTTTGAACTAAGAATAGTGAGTTTATAAATTGCTTCGTAAATTTGCATAGGTGTAACGTACTCATGGAATGGAATAGGGGAAATGTTGAAAGCATTCTAAGAAGTGATCCAAGACAACAATATTGTTAATATATATTAAATACCACTCAAATAAGTAAACAGTAAAATTCCCGTGTTTTAGAAGCAAAATAGACCACGTTCCATTCACAGGTGGAAAATATTTAAATTCCGTAAATGAGCTGTTAGAATAATTTCGTGCGCCGAGTGGATAACAAGCACACATTGTACATTATCTTTAGTATGTTCTCATTAGTGAAGAGCCACACATTAAAAACGAATTCATTTTATGTTGAAACGATTCACTGCGAGTAAGGACGAACACACGTGGAACTTCCACAATCTTCCAGTTTGGACACCATTAATGTTAATGGAAACGACTCACGAAACACTACGAATCCATTTTCTAAGGTTTTATGAAGATTGCACAAGACCATTTAACAAAGAATATGTGTAATCCTTTGGGAAAATTACCTGATTTTAGAATTCAACCGATTACAGCGAATTCCAGGCAATTAAAAACAAGACACTAAATTCTGTAGCATTCGAAACAGGGTAGGTTAACATTATGCTGTGGATAAAACATTAAATTGGAACAATCTAATTGATCCCACCGTTCCTTATAGGAAAATTCAAATTTCTCAGATTTTCTTATTGAGAATTACTTTACTTACATCTACTGCCGAAATAATTTTTAAAAGAAGGACCAAATATTTGTTTTTATTTTGTTAAGAAGACTTTCCAAGGTACAAAAAAAATTCTTAATCTCACATATTGCTATATACATTCATACAACTAATACACAAATAACGGCATATTTAAACAACGTATATTTTCTAATATAAAAAATGGACTGTTTGCGTGTTTGTGTGTATCTGTGTATGTTCCGCATACAAATTTACACACTTCGAGAAAATTCGACCAATGTTTGTACACACGTTGCTTTCGAACAGGAAACAAATCCTGCGGGGTAAAACAGTGTTACCACCCCCAGATCCGGGGGGGGGTGAAATTTTGCATTGCACATAAAGGAGAACATTATCATGGTGTTAGCATTAGTAATAAACGTTGAGATTATATATATATATTGTAATACGAAGTAAACAAGCCATTAATTGTTTTAATATAATTAAATTGTTAGCGGTGCGAATGCATAAAGGCGACAATCAAGGCGGATTTTTCCGTTGTTTAACAATGAAAACTGAAAAACCGCGCGCTTGCAGAACGGCAGTCTGGAATCGGCGATGAAAGGTGAAGGAATCTAAAATCTGCGTACGAGAGATGAAACAGTTATAAGTCGACGGGGATATATAATACAGTTCAGTTCACCTAGAGCAACAAACAGTAAAGTCTGCAGATATAAAGTACGAATGGCGAAATCCTGTATTTTTACATGAAAGCAAGAAAATATTTTTACGGAGAGATTTACATAATAATTTGCACACGGTGAAGCAAATGGTTGCTTCACGCTGATTGAACAATTTTCGCATAGAGGAGACCGGCATCCACTAGCTGACCAAAGGGGGCGGCTCATCCGAGGTTCCAGATAGCAGAAGACGAGTATTTCAATCGTGTGTATTAAAAATTTCAATGCAGTGTAGAGTCTGTGTAAAAATGGCTTTTTAGTGTGGTAGTTTTCAAGCTACAAGAGAGATCAGGTAACAGACATTATAGAAATAATTAAAAAGGTATAGTCAGATTTCGTTCATTTTTCTACTGTTTCACTTATCTTCATATTGTTTTAGGTTAACTTTTATATTTGAATTGTTAGTCGTCAGTTTATACATTGCTTTTGTTCCAATTATCAAACCCAGTAGTGACCCTGATATATATATATATATATATATATATATATATATATTTGCAGTTAATGACTGTTCAAGGGAACTCCTGTCAAAAGGTGAGCATAAGTTCTTAATTTTACTAAACAACAGCGTATTTTGGGGTGAGGGATGTTTTGTTACGTTTCTTGTATCATCTCCAAATGGTATTACTTACATTACTTGCTTAGACAGTACATTTACCGAAATTTGAACGATAAAACATCACCCCTGCGCAATGAGAACTCCGAAAAAAGTTCCACATTTATAATTAAATAAAACATTACGTACAAACATTTCGGAGTAAAAAATTGGTTATTTTCTCGTTAAACAAATGATACATCCGCATTCTAACACGAAGAATCTTAAGTTTTATCTTGCAAATTTTACATGTGATTATGAATGTAGAAATAAAAATTGTATGCTATTGATGAAAAACTATTTAGTGAGCCGACGTCAGTAATCAGGTAAAAATACTGTCCAGGGATTGACGGTAAATGGAAAATTTTGTCAATTTCTCTGTATTCAAAATGTGATTATAAAATAGTTTCCATTTTTTTAATTTTACCGATTATAATCGTCATTTTGGGGGGAAATCCTTACGGTGATATTTTGAAACATTTTCTTCCAAAGTTTTAATTGCCAATGAAAAAATGAAAAACATGAATTCGCAAAGCAATGACAACACAGCAGAATGTGTTCATCAAATGGTGTTATAAAAACTAATCATAAAATTTGATTTATAAATATTATTCTTAAAAATTCATTATTTATTGCCCATATTTTTAATCATCAGCAATGGATTGAATCTTTTTTCTTTTGATTTAACTAGTGTTGAACGAACAAAATCAGTTTGAGATGTCCACAGAAGGAACGTAATAACGACATGGACTTGTAATACGAATTTAGAAGACGATTTATCTCAGAAAATAAGAATAAGCAACAGAATGGAAAACTAAGTCTACTTTTATATTAAATATCAATACCTGATATTTAATTATATTTAAATCGTTTTTAAATAAATAAATAGATAACCATAAAAATTCAAGACAAGATTCTGGCATACAAAATTTCCACTATTCTAAAAAAATATGTAGTAGTTGCAAATAATAATTTGTAAATTAAATTTATTTGTTTTTCTGACAGCACCAAAGCCTATGAATAAAAATTCGTTTATTTTAACCATATAAAGGAATATTGAGTATTTTTCAATTAACGACGATTAAAACCAAAATTCAACTTAGTTTGGTTTCTATTGTCAATAATCCCATTATTTATTCTCGAAATGAAGAATTTCAATTTATCTACTTTGGAACTGATAATTATCCAAATAAAAACATTTGGTGGACAATTTGGACTCTTACGTTGCCAACCCTGAGAGTAAAATGAAGATAGAATACGTACATATATATATATATATATATATAATTTTATGTGCTAGCTAACATTTACTTGTATAAAAACAACTTTAGTGATATATTTCGCAAATAATTCCCTAAAAGAGGACAAAATATGTGTCTTATTAAATAATCACACTATAGATTCAGCAAATTGTTCCCTTTTCGTAATCAGAATAAATAATGTAGCGTAAAAATAATTAAGCATCAGGTCCATGAATGTCGTAAATTCTGCCGAACAAATATTAACAGTGGTCGTTGGAAAATCATATACATATATAATTAGGAAATTAAAAATTTTAGTATTAATCGTGGATATTATCTCAGTGACGCCAGAAAAAAGTAGCAGATTTACGAAATTATACTTTTAGGTAACATTTTATTCAAAGACGATTATTTATATACATTCTTAAAACAGTTGATGACCTTATACAGACACTTTTTATTTATATTGTAACGACGTTTCGATACCTATTTGTATCTTCTTCAGGAATTTCCTGCTACAATCCTCTTAGCGATAAGTGAATTGTGTGCCTCGGACCGTCTTTAAAATCTGTGTGATTTTAATAGTTGTTAATAGTTTTGTTGTGCCAGTTTATTATATTAATTCGTTAAGTTTTTTTGTTTACTTTAGTTTGCCTTTGTTTACTTCGTATAATTATACTATAAATCTAATTATTTGTAAATACATCCTGTTTAGGAAAATACCTGAAGACAATACAAATTGGTATCGAAACGTCGTTACAATATAAATAAAAATTTAGAATATTAGTCATCAATTGTTTTATTAATTCAAAAACAGACGTTAAATTAAAACTTATATTCTTATTTTTGTTCTCGGTTTTTTAAACTTACTTGCACGCTATTCTTAGAATCATGTTTTGTTTTCTTTCTATGTTATGAAAATATTATCATTGGGTAATACGACATGGTTTATTCATGATGTAAATGATAAAAACAATAGTCAATATAACACTGACATAGTTTTAGTAAAATGGGATACTAATACAACATTCTCATGCATTTCCTCCTATTTATTTAATGATTTGCCACTGTATAATAATTAGCAAATAGTGCAAACATCGGTGGGAGTTGGAAATGATGGAATTGCTAGCGGCTGTACAAAGCAACCGTGGAAAAATAATAAACAAAAGAGTACGTGGACAGACAGAAAGAATGACAGATGCCAAGTTAACGGGGAGGGGCGAACCTGGTAGCCGGCCAATAAAAACACATATGACATATCTTTGGACCAGTTAGTCGAGTTCCACAATAACTTTAGTTGCCGCCAAAATCGAATGCTTCGTGAGCTGATCCGAATACGCGATTACGTCCCAACAGTTCACATCGGATAAATACAAAGTTAAGTAATTAAATATTATTTAAAATTACTAGGCGTCAATGACGTACCAAGTCTGAGCTGTGAATGTTAATTATCAATCTGGAAATTTAAAATTCAGCAAGCGTTGACAAAGGTTGTCATCATAACTATCAGTAAATATCCTGGAAATTCACGGCGAAAGTATTACGTATTTAAATTTTAGCATGATAGTTGTCCGCGATCTAATCTTGACTGTTTCATCGTCCCACTAACTATATCCTTTGTCTTCTAATGGCTGGCTGATACCTCCTTATCCTGCACTCATTGCATTGAATCATTAAAAAAATTACGTCATGTCTCTTCTGGTCAGGAAATGTTTGTGTGTGTCGTGAACTATGATAGCAAAAATCTGAATCTTCACATACAATATGAAACAGCATCAATTGATCATTAAAAAGGTTTAATATGGAACATATTTCCTATATTCCTCTCATGACCCCATATGCTACGTCATCGTTTATAAATGCAAGGTATAAATTATTTCCCTGAGTGTTCACAAGATGAATTTATTACGTAATGAAACAACGTCAAATATTAGAAATAAATTGTGGTTTCATGAATAAAACACATTTTCTTGTATGCGAGAAAATTTAATTCAGTATAAAATTATCTAAACACCAGTAATTCTGGATGGGCGCTCGTAAGATTTCACCATCCTTCTTCCATTGTGTCAAGATGAGTTCCAAAATAATGTAGCATAAAAACAGGAGTGAAGTTTCTTTAATAAGTTATTATTTACCTCAACAAATATTACTATATATAATGTATAATTTGGAGCAAATTACCCACTATATCTAGTTTTTTTGTATAATTTCTGAATAAATTTCCCATGGATTATTTCGGACCTCAATCAGAATCTGACCAGTATTTTGTATCATATTTGTTATTTTTAAATGTTCTTATGGTGTATTTTTAATCTCAATAATGGTAATTTTCCTATTTTTCATTTCAATTCACTCTGTTCAATGTTTTAGAGTAAGATAACTGGATATAAGGAAAAGAGAGAGAAAATCAAGAAAAGATAAAAGAGAAACGAAACGCGTTTTATTGCAGAATAAAAGAAACTTTGCGTAGTTATATAGTGGGATGTAGGAGAAAGAATTGGGGCTAATCCCCTTAGTGGATTTGGTGAAAATGTTGTTTGGTAGGTGATGAAATTCTGAAGTTAACTTCTTCTATTTGTATGTAAAGTCCTGGAGCATTATACTGTTTTTGAGTCGGTATCGCTCCCAGACACGATTTTGTTTTTCACGGAAAAATTCATAAACGGACGTAAACGTTGTTGTGTAACAGGCTCGCTGGTTTACTATTCAACGTCTCTGTTTTCATGGTTACCTCGCAGTGTCACAGAAATCCGTAAAGCATTCACTACTGTCCAGTAAGTACCACATAAAGCTTACTTTAAATCAAAATACTTAATTAATAATATTTATAAGGGATAAATTTATATAATAATAAAGTATGTGGACAAATATTCGTTAAATACTCTGATCATGTAACACACAAATTAAATACAGACAGCAAACCGACAGGACTGTTTGAATACGTTAGAATATTCGTCAGTAACAGAGTCACATTAATATTATAAACATTTACGGCCTTGTGTCAGAAAATTATAATGTTTATAAACGAAAATTAATTTTTTGACGTTTCGTCCTCTTTTAGGAACCCTTCATGTTGTACAGTTTTTAATAATTTTGTATATAGTAATGAAAAAAAATTAGAGGCAAGGTTCGGCTAAAAAATTAGCTTGCAACAGCCAAAAATTAATTTTATGACGTTTCCTCCTTTTTTAGAAACTCTTCATGTTGTACAGTTTTTAATAATTTTGTATTTAATCACGAAAAAAATTTAGAGGAAAGGTTCCACCGAAATTTAGCTAGCAACAGGCAAGGCAGCAGAACCTCGCCTCTATATTTTTTTCATGATTATATACAAAATTATTAAAATCTGTACAACCTGAAGAGGTCCTAAAAGAGAACGAAACGTCGTAAAATTCTTTTTTTGGTAATAAACTATAATTTTCTGATTCAAGGCCGTATATTTATTCATTGATATTATTATAGCTTGTCAGATATATTTTTTCCTTGTTTCAAAACATTAACATTCATAATTGGTAAGATCATACAGAAATATCGAAAGACTATGGACAGAGTTGTCATTGAATCCCAGCCAGCTGTGGACTCCTAGCGTAATCCGGAACTGAAAATGAATGTGATCTCAGAAGAAAACAAGGAATTCTTTGATAACATGTGACGACAGTGATTGAAAGGATAGTATAACGAATCACATAAGGATATCTTAAAATAACTTATGAATATGAATCAGGTCACACGCGACAGTTTACGGGTAAGAGATAACATCGTTGGAAATTCAGAGGATTCATAAAATGGGACGTCGCTTGGTATGTGAACCCATAAAACAATACAGTTGTAATAATTGCCCAGAGTGGATCTAGTAACATTCAGTAATATGCCGCTGAGTATCACCAGGAATATTAAAACAATTCTAATGGCCGTTAAACTCGCAAAAGACATTCATGCATATTGTAATACCAATCAAAGAAGCCATTAATTGTTTTAATATAATTAAATTGTTAGCGATGCGAATGCGTAAAGGCGACAACCAAGGCGGGTTTTTCCTTTGTTTAACAATGGAAACGGAAAAACCGCGCGCTTGGAATCTGGAATCGGCGATGAAAGGTGAAGGAGTCTAAAAATCTGCGTACGAGAGATGAAACAGTTAAAAGTCGACGGGGAGATATAATACAGTTCAGTTCACCTAGAGCAACAAACAGTAAAGTCTGCAGATATAAAGTACAAATGGCGAGATCCTTTATTTTTACATTAAAGCAAGAAAATATATTTACGGAGAGATTTACATAATAATTTGCACACGGTAAAGCAAATGGTTGCTTCACGCTGACTGAACAATTTTCGCATAGAGGAGACCGGCATCCACTAACTGACCAAAGGGGGCGGCTCATCCGAGGTTCCAGATAGCAGAGGACGAGTATTTCAATCGTGTGTATTATAACAAATTTCAATGCAGTGTAAAGTCTGTGTAAAAATGGCATTTTAGTGTGGTAGTTTTCAAGATACAAGAGAGAGATCTGGTACCAGACAGACATTCCGTGAGTAACAAAACTTTTATACAAATTAGTAAACGATAATTAAAAAGGTATGGTCAGATTTCGTTCAGTTTTCGTTTCATTTAGTATTCTTCTGTTTCACTTATCTTCATATTGTTTTAGGTTAACTTTTATATTTGAATTGTTAATTGTGAGTTTATACATTGCTTTTGTTTTAATTATCAAACCCAGTAGTGACCCTGAGCTATAGATATCCGACGTATTTGATTGTAATGATATAAGAATTGTATTTTCATAAATGCCACGAATTAATAAATGAAAAATTAAAGTAGTTGTTGTAAATGTAATTCAGCGTGAAAAATAGATCTTAGACAATGTAAATTTATCAACAATAAATTTTAAAATATAAATAAATTTTCGTTAATTGATTCATTAAATAACCCTATAAAGGTGTTTATTACATAAATGGCTTCACCAAAGTGGGGCAAATTAAACGATAAATTGTTAATTATTACAATATATATAAATTTTAATCGTCAACAAATTCACTTACAATTTAATATTTAATCATTTCTTTACAAATTTAATTTGAAGTTGAATGTAAATAAAATTTCATGCTTCTACTTTACACTCGAACTCATTGCCACAGATTTATTTGATTTCAGATTCATTTTTGAACATAAAATTTTTCATAGAAATATACATATTATTTTTGTAAAAAAAAGTTAAACCATCAAAATGCAAATATTGCAATGTAATAAAAATTATTAATTTACTTTGACATATCTATCTAGAAATCCAATATAAAGTTATATATCCTGTTTAAAATTCGTACAGAAATGTGCAATTTTGCAAATATCTTGGGCATTCTGATTTTATCACCAATACATAAAAAATAATTAATACGTAGTTTTCAAGATAAGAGAGCATTATTATTTTATAATAGTGACAGTTTTTTTAAAAAAGTAGGTGCCAAGTATGTAGCATACGTTTAAGTTGGAAGTAATAAGAATGCTTGTACCTTCATATTACTAGGAGTTTCTTGAGACTATTGTAATATTGTATTGTCCGAGTTCGAACATATTTGAAGTGAAAATATATAGAATTATCCGTGTTACGTTTTTTTTAAAAAAAATTACCGGTACCTCAAAAATATTAAAAATTTACCAACCCAATTTCATAAAGAAATAATATACTTAATGCAACACCGCATTAACAGATTTTTTATAACTAAAAAGTTTATTTAACATCGCTACGTTTCGGTTCTTTATTGTACCATCTTCGGGAAGTTGTCCGACTGACAGGTTTATCTTGATGTTGTAAACGTTTTCTCAGCCAACCTTTGTGTCATTTGGAGTGGAGCACCACATTTATAACGATAATTTCTAAATGATACAATAATTTTAAATTTAAGAAATTGTGACGTATTGTTCATAATTTACTCCGCTTACACGAAAAAAAACTGTCGATAATCGAGGAGAAAAATAAAACGAAAGTGAAATCGGTTGATTGGGTATTGCCTTCTAATATGTCACGAAAATTGTAATTAATGCATTCGTGTTGTAATACAGAGGCAAGAGCCGTCTTATAACCATGGTAGGGGACTCACGACCAAAGCTGTATCGACGAAATTTCCAAGTAAAATTGTTTTTATCGAGGAACGGTTTCAGATACGTTCAAATCGGCCAACGTAAAACAATCATGTCTCAGATTTCTTCAAAGATTCCAAGCATTTAAGTTGTAAGGACGATTCAAACCTTTTGGTCTCGAGGAGCGGTGAATTTCCAGATCACAATCTGGTAAAATTTACCTACAAATTCCTTGCATACATTGTGGAAATTTGGACCCTCGCTAGCGCCACCAAGTAAACGGAATATTCTTTCAAGGAATTGATTACCGAGGTAATATTAAGAGACGTTTTTCGGACCGGTTTTGGAGTCGCAACAGGAAATGTCTGGCCAGCGTATCGCGATTCATTACTTGAAAGTTAACGAATTTATTCAGCTTTTTCCCAAAGTCGTATGCGGGTCATTTCCAAGTTAAAATGCCAATTTACGTGGAAATTTAATAAGCGCGCCCTCTACCCCTTGATAAACGAGGATCATTTCACAATTAGACAAATTATTCCCCGCTAATGCATTTTATAGCTTCCCCAATTCCAGCAACGCGTTTCATTCATCGTCTTCCAGAAAATAAATTCAAAAAAATCACTCCTGGACTGCACATACTGATGCATGAATGAATTTAAAATTTTATTTCTGCCTTGAAACAAGTTCACAAGTGTCGAAAGAGAAACATTTAACAGGAAACGCTGACGGACAAAATCAGCTGGACAACATGTTGGACACGTTTCCATTTCAGACACCAACTGTCAATAGATTTATGTAATGAACGACTTTTTCGGTCGTTAAATAGGTTAATGTCATTGGCAATTATTTATTTGTAGTTTACGTAATTATATTAGCAATTCTCTGCAGCTGCAGTCATTTAACTTGTGCACAGTATGCAAAATATGCCATTAATCCTTACAGTGAAATCTCGTCAGAAAATTTGGCTAAAAACAGTTGATTATAAATGTCAAGACCAACAACAGCCTATGATTACAAAATACATACACACTTCTTGATCACTTGGAATGTCGTGCGGGAATTTACAAGTCTGAATTGACATTTAGAAGTGCGTAGGAACGAGGTTCGGTGATTCTGCGTTAAAAACGCACTCATACTCCATGTTTATGTACACACAGTTCAGTATTTGTCCCTGACTTTCGCCCAGTACATTACGAGTATGAGTCACGTACGTAAATAACGAATCGTAAAATCTCAACACCTTCCAAGCTGAATAGAATAGTCCATTTTCCACAGATCCACGAGGATGCGGAAATATGTTTAATTGTTTTGATCTATATCTAATTAATTAATAACTTAATTTTCATTATTTAATTTTCATTATTTATAATAAAACAACATAACATCCTATTTTTTTATTTAAATTAAAGTTTTACATTTTAAAATAAATATAAATATTATTCTAAAAATATTTTAATACTGAATGTCTACCACAGTACCAAAGTATCAAGATTCCTATTTGATTAATAAGTATAATTATTTTCGAAAACGTCATTTACAGAGTAGGAATTTTGAATCCTCTGAATGCTTCTTAATTCTTTGATGCTATCAGGAAGTTTGTTAAAAAATTGATATTCCAGTATATTCCACCCCTTTTTGTACAACCGACAGAGACTTGTATTTCCTTTATTAAACTAATTCATATCGGAGAGAAAATAATATTCTTCGGACTGGAAAAATATTAATATTGGAGTTCCACAGGGTTATATTTTAGTTCCGCTATTTTTCTTAATCTAGATAAATGACAAAATTAATCCACACTCTAATACTATTCTATTGCAGATGTAGCATGAAGAACATGGTATATTATAAATAGCTCATCATCATATACAATCAGAGTTATGTGAATGTACAGTGATATGAAAACTGCAATACTTGTAAACATGGCGTGTTTCCGTTCCTTAATGTCATATTGAACTATATGTATAATTTACTCCACATATAAAGTCTTTATAGCCCAAAAGCCTATAATTACGATAATGTGTCACGTAAATTCTAAGTCTTCATGCAGAGAGATATTCAAGAAATTAAGGTATACTGGTCAATTATTTTACTTATTGATGTTATTTATAATAAATAATTATGATAAATTATTACCAACTGGGATATGCATTCATTTAATACAAGAAATAAATCTTATTACAATCCATTCACAGAAAAACAGTTTATGATAGTAATAAATTGATTATTGCCAACCTCTCCCACAGTATCTCTATTGGATTTTTAATCAATATATTTGTTTCATCTCGAAAAATAAGACTATTAGATTCTGTATACATTAATTTTTTGTAGACATTTATATATATTAAGAATAATAGCGGACCTAAAACAGTACCCTGAGGGAATCCAACTTTTATATTTCCCCAGTGTGAACTGAAATTCACCTCTGTCCAATCTAAAAATTACTATTTACGTCGATATGTGTTGCCCACGACGCCTAAGTTTTCGACATTCCTATTCCATAAAAGTATCCAGAAGTGAATATTGAAAACGTTGGTCCTTGGAAAAAACTTTCCTCTGTTTATTTTGTGAATAAACATTGACTCGAATTATTAAATATATTTCGCTTTACATCAATTGACTTCATATTTTCTATTGTTTGTCCAAAGAAACTTAAGGTCCAACGTTTCATTTCAGCCGCTTTTATCTTTAAAGGAAATTGCTGGTTATATGTTACTTATTCCCTTTTTGGTAATTCACGATCAGTCATTACAGTCATGTATAGTAGCATTAATACGGTGAATAACACCAGGATGTCCCCCATACACCTGAATATGATTGAGTGCCTTATAATTTCTACGTACGGATAAAATTCGCATGCGGATGTAACAATGTTTCTGACCGTTAAAAACGTAAAAATCTATGATATACTTAATTGTTTTCCTAAGTGCGGTGAAATGAATTCAGTCGTCGATTAAATTTAAGAACCAAATTATTAAGGATATTGAACGATCTAAATTGTGTGACATATAAAGCGCTATTAAGGATCGCAGTAAATACCCACGCCTCCTTAAATTAGTTCGCTTGAACCATTCTATAACACTCTAGACGTGAGATTTAGTTTTTCAAGTCCATGATAAATTACCCGCATTTCACTACACTCCAACTGAAATGCTGTATTGTATTTTATTGTCAGCATCAAGAGATACGAACAGGAAATACTTAGTAAACCTAGCCGGGCGCAGAATGCTTTATTTAAATTGCCTTTCAGTTATATAAAATATGAATCAAACGTAGCCTGCTTCATTCACGCTCTTGGCTCTGAAGTAAAATCGTGAAAGAAAGTCAGCATTGTACAAAGTCGCTAATGACCTTAAAACTTGATATTCTTACAAACTTCTGATACCAATATTATACTTCGTATGTACTTATAAATTTACCGTTTTAATAAATAATATTCTGTAGATGGGCTTTATGTTAAATTAGCAATTTAGAACCAATGAATGGTGCAAGAGATTTGCTCAATTTTTTTTATTATTGGAATACTAATAAAAGTGAATTTTATGATAACGTTAAATACGGCATCGTAATAAGTCACTGTCATTCCAGTCTTCCTGTGGAAAATGGAATAAAGATATCGGTACTAAATATCGATTCAAAAACAAGTTAAATGTTTCTTAATATATTTTAATATTTTTTGACACGGGAAGATTTATTAAATGAATTAAATCAAGATATACTAAAAATGTTTTGAAAATTTAAATGAGCAAGAATTGTTGATAGAAGACCAGAAAATACGAAATTGGGAATAGAAAGGGAAACGATTTAATAATGCAGAAACTGTTTAACGAAACTGCAAAAAATCTTGAAAGTAATAGCAGTATTTGAGGAAAATCTTCCAGCAACAAGGTCTAAAAAATAACCGAACATATATTCGTTAACAGAAGTACATAATTTTTTTCTCTATAAAATAAATAATATTTAAAATTGTTAAATATTTTTAAGACTGATTTATATTAATTTATTATAATTCCGTCAAAAGTCCGGCTTATATAAAACACACCTTAATTTAGAACTTTATCAGATGTAAATTGCAGTTGGAGTAATATAAATAATTTTTATAAATTGACAATTTGGATTACAACATAGCATGCCTCTAAAATTTTATTCAAAATTTATTTATATAATTTCATTATTCAGCAGACAGAAATCATTCGTATTAAATTATTTATAAAACTCCGACGTACTCCGGTTAAAGTTTTAAATTACTCAAAATTGTGTAATTGTATGTTCTGGAAATCGATTTATTAATTTTTTCTGGCTTATAATTATTAAAATACTTGTTTTATTTAATTTAGATGAAGAAGCTTTTAACATAAGCCACATTCTTTAAAAATATGTAATTACTTTATCGTTAACAATGAATTCAGAACAAGTTCGAGAATATTCTTCTATCACGAATACCGATGAATGCCCCCATGGATTTAACATAAAGTAATTCTAATAGTTATATCGGTAAAATTTGAACTGAAAATTATCAGACAGTTTTTAAATTATCAATGTTAATGGAGAAATGAGGGAGAATAAAATATTTAATACTGATATTAAGAAATCATCGTGGACGAACAAAAGTTTTAGTACATTATACGAAATATAAACATTCCGATTATTAATGGTCTGAATTTTGCATTTTAGTATTCTTTGGCATGCGGAAATTAATACCTGTCATTTCTATAATTTATTTGTTTTTTAATATCTATATGACAATCCATATAATTTGTCCAGTTTACTTTGAATAATTTAAGTTTACATATTATCTTCAAATTTTAGGTTTTAACAAAATATTTCTATAATTGGACACTTGAAGACGAAATTAAATAAATGCTTGAAGTGTTTTAACCTGCTGGTTCGAATATATTATAGTAAATAACTGATATCATAGGGTTTTTTGTTTATTCTTTTTAGTGAAGGGTCCAGAAATTTTGTCAAATTTCAATATATTTTACAGAATATATATTTATTTTATTATTTTCAAAATATCCTATTTATTTGTTTACATGTTTGTTTCTGAAAATCCCATCGCGATCAGTCCCATTCGTAACAAATTATATTGAACTATTTGAAGAATTAAAATAGAAAATCGACAGTAAATGAGGGCTCTTTCACTTTCAACTACCACTTCAAGTTGGCTGCTATTAAATACAGCCTAAAGTTTCTCACTGAGACCAGGTAGCTTTCGTAGTTGAAAGTTATCCGCCTACCCTTTCCGAGTCGCATTCGCCTATTTGGAGGCACGCTAGAAAATATATCTGCAGTATAACTGGCCAATAAATCACTGTGACGGCACTTCCGCGTGTCTTCTTCCAACATAAACCTTGCTGATTGCTTGCCACAACCACCGCTTCTTCACTATCACAACATTTATGTGGAAACTGCGATTCAGCTAATAAGACTAAGACTTGGGATATCACCTTTCAGATGTGAGAAACTTCTTATGGGAAAATGCAGTCGTAATGCAGCAAATATAACTTGTAAATGGATATTATAACTTATAATTTACCAGTTTTACGTAGTGTATTTAAAAACGTGCAAATTTGACACACTTTGGTTCCAGTAATGGGCAAGAAATTATTTGTATTAGATAAGTTTAGGATTCCGTATTACACAACAGTGATTCGGTTTCCCATTTACGACAATATGCTAAAACGTTGTCTTGAGATTATTATTTACTCAAAGAAAATATGCCGATAAATGGAAAAAAAAACAATCGGTATTTGATAATTTCACCTAAATCTAGTGCTGAAAATAACGAGGCTCTAAAAATTTTAAACACATTCCGTCATTTATTACGAAATAAAATATATTTTGTTAAAAAAAATTATAATTACCTGATAAAATCCAATATTACACGTCAGAAAGAAATTAGCAAAGAAACTGACAAAAATACAAATATATTTGGACCTCATTTTAGGACTTCATCAGCTATCAATTTTGAGAATTCTAAATTTAAAAACCGAACAAAAAATATATTTACACAATAGTAGATTAAAAAAATAAGTGTACATTCGAATTAACTTACAATTTGTATACATTTACTCAAAACTTAAGTTACATAAATATTCAGTAGAATTTCTTCTGATGCTGTTGTAACCGAAATGAGTGCAATAATTAGTGTAAAATTGCCAAAGATGAATTTATTAAATTTAAAGTTGAAGAGTACAGTTCGATTCTTCGTCCGGTTGACATTCTCCAACCTCATACTATAATTAAATTAAAAATTAACATTTAACTACGAACAGTTTCGTACCTCTGTCCCGTTGTATATATTTTTAACATAGTGATGCAAAATTATATAAATCTTTTGACTTCTTCCAACAACTTAAAGGGGCGAAATAATTGTTTTAAGAAATATGTATGTATTTTTTAAAGGTATATTAACAGAGTAAAAAATTTTGGTTCAAATTAAATGTTAATGTGAAATTTAGTTTTAAATATTTTCATTACAATTACAATGTATCACACATTTTAATTTTCATAATGGATCCCTAAAGACACGTATTATTGAACACAAAAAAAATAATTCAATTGCGAACCAGGACATTTATCTCAAAAACCATAATTTTGGTAGAAAAAATATATATAAATATTTTTTTCAGGAATGATGAGTAAAAAATTCTGCGTTTTCGTTCTAATGATACGGAAATAAATGATGACAGAAGTAACTTAAATAAAATATGATACATTCTTATTGTAATTAAATTATTTAAAATAAACTTACATATTATTCGTACGTACGAAAAATGTTTATTTTGTTAATATAAGACTTCAATAATACATATTTATTTATTAAAACACATTGATATACTCGTTTCAGTCACAACAGGCTGTAGAAAATCTACTGAAAATGTATTTATATAACATCAATTTTAGGGCGATATTAATGTATAAAAATTGTAATTTAAATCTATTTTATACATAATTTTTTGTCAATAAATATTTATTAATAAATAAATTGAATTTTAGATTTACAATACTCCAAATCTCACGAAATCCTAAATTAAGTACGAAGCGTTGTGTAATTTTATTTTTGTCAGTGGTTTTATTAATTTTTTGCTCCGCTAACGTAATAATATTAAAGGAAATTCCTTGACTAAAACCATTTAATTTCGTGCTGTAATTCCTAAAGGTACAATCAGCGGAAAACAATTTACAAATCTAGATAAGTTGTCGTATAATTTTAGATATCATCATCTATTTTTTTTATTCTTACCTGCTGGAAGAATAACACTTTTCCTGAGTGCGAAATTGTTCTCAGGCTCGCTTGTGTCTTCTCACAACTAATTAGACTTACTTTCAAGCTGAACAACTTAAGTTCCTGACACAAAAATTCACAGTTGCATGTATATAACCGCTTTAAATAAATTTCTTGTTTATAATTCAGTAAAAGAACTGTTTCCAACGATTTTGATACTTCATTTAATATCAAATTATACGTTAAAAGTCAATTATGAATACAATGGATGGTACAGTTTGGAGAAAACATGAAAACTTTGTACAAGTTTAAAATTAAATAGTGATACAGAAAAACTGACAAAAATTATGTGATCAAATAAATACCCCACAGCGTTTCTCTTTACATTGTTAGTTTCTTCAGGTGTAGAGTTGAAATAAGTTTGGAAACTTTTCGTAATTCACTCCACACAATTCAGGGGACGTAAACAAAGGCAATGATATTAATATAAAAGCAAAGATGTTTGCTGAACAAGGGATCATTGTAATTACTGATTTTAATGGCTCCACTAACAACGGTGCTAGAATTAATATAAATTATTTCGGATTTAATTATAGAATTGTGCTTCTTGTCAACTTCTTTGTATTTTTCCAAATCAAAAAAATGTTGCGAATTAATAACTTTCTTGGAGGAATGTATATCAATGTGGAGTATGATATTGGAATTATCTTTGCTACGGGTTCATAATGACCTTTCAGTTGGCCCAATGTAGCAGGAATTACAATCAGAGCAAGAGAGACTGTTTGCTGAATGGTCATTGCATATTTTCAAGTTGAAGGAAAATTGATAGAGTTGAAACTGATGGATGTTTGATAATCTTAAACGATTTGGACGTACTTGTGTAAAATAAAATATGATAACGGAAGAGTAAGAAAAATTTGGGATTGAGGATTTAATACGATCTAAATATAATTGCCTTGGATTGTGCAGCGTAAATTTCAAGAAACTGGAAAACATCTCAATTCGAAACCTAAAGAAAAGCACAAAGGTTGTGTGGAATTTAATAGCACAGAAGGTGGAACTAATTTATCAAGTTAGATGAATTGTATAAAAAAATCATCATTTAAACATACGGTCTTATAATCTTGTACAGCCGTGTCTGTAGTCTTCAATGACTTAAAAATTTACTTTGCTTTCCAAGTAACTATTCAAAAACTGATTCAACGATAAAGGAACGTAATCATCAAAAAAGATATTGTAATTAAAATTATGTTCCTTGCTACAGGTTTTAGAGACCGTTCAGTTTGTCCAATGTAGCAGGGATTACAAAGATTTGGTCTAAAATTCTGTAAAAATTTGTGATTACGGAGAAATAGGAAAAAATCTGGTTTCAGAAGATTTTAGACGAGTTGTAGTAGTGTATGGGATTTTATCCCATCAAGTGAATTTAGTATTATATTAATATCATTGCTTTGGATTGTGGCGTTTAAAGAAACTGGAAATTATCGGAACTCGACACCTGACGAAAGCAGCAAATGTTACAGAAACGTTGTGTGGAATTAAATGGCACTGAATTTATCTAGGTTGATAAATTGTATAATGAAACGTATAGCGACGTTTCGTCCTCATTTTAGGACAGCTTAAGGTTTATTAATTTTGTATATAAAACAAGGAAAAAATTAGAGGCAAGGTTTTTCTGCCTCGGGGCCGTATTATTTATTTATATTATTAGAAAGGGCAGTTATTTGACATCATTATTAAAACAACTTATTATCGAAACATACGGCCTTGTGGAATCCTGTCAGTCGTCTTCAATGACTTATAAATTTACTTTACTTTCGAAGTAACCATTACGGACATTGGAACAATTAACGGTAATTGGTACTTCAAAAAATACGTATATACCTTCGTCCAATAGTGCATTAATTAAACAGCTGTAAAATACATGGAATTGTGTTGCATCAGTCCCAACGAACATACCTCCGAATTTCTTCTTATATATACTCCTTCAGTATTGCAGAATGTAATTGTCCATCAGTCTTCAGACATTGCGAAAGGTTAAATTGATTAAATTCTTAGCTAGATTCAAGATGTAAACAAATAGTCGCCATATCGGAGTCACTAATATGGCACGAAAATTAACTTACATTTTCCGCAAAGATCGTAAAGTATTTCTTATTGTTTTTTTATTATCATTCGATGGAGTATTGCTGGATAAAATTATACTTTTTGTTTAATCAAAATATTTCTGCTTTATTCTATTATGAAAAAGGGAACTATTTACTTTGTTGTGCAGTGTCGTCAAGTTTTAACGTCTCTCTCGCGAGTGCTGTGACGTCATGATTTCTTTACGCGCAGTAATTTAACACAAAATGATCACATGTTTTAATTATAATTCATTCCACCTCTATGCTACAGGTTTCTCACCCCCACAGTATCGATTCTCGTTGTTTGAAGAATATGTGTACCAATTTTTGTTGTAATCTGTCCACCCGTTAAAATTTGTATAGAAATTAACTTAAATACATACAAATATACATCCTTTTTTATTATATAGACTAGCTGGGTGCCCGGGGTTTCCTGTACACTTATTTATATAAACTCGAAATATTATTGAATTCTATATTAATCTTTAGTCAAGAAGTTATTTAACCTAAATATAACTGTTCCTAGTTGCGTACATACTTTCCACTGACAGTGCATTATTTTAAAATGTATAATGTACATTGAATTTTATTTCATGAAGACCAACAAACATACTTAAATACTAATAGAATACTTAAATATAATCCTTCAGTTTTGCAGGATATAATTTTTTCAGCCATTACGAAAGGTTAAATTGATGAAATTGGTAGCTAGATTGACAATGTAATCAAATAGTCGGCATATTAAAGTCACTAATATGACACAAAATATAACTTACATTTTCCGCGAGGTTCGTAAAGTATTTCGTATATTTTTTTTTATAATTCGATGGAATATTAGTGAATAAAATTATACATGTTATTGAATGAAAATATTTCTGCAGTATTTCATTCCAGGAAAAGGAACTATTTCCTTTGTTCGTCGCGTAGTAACGTCGCTCTCTCACGTGTTACGTCATGGTATCTTGGCGCGTAGTAAATTAACACCCAAATGATCACATTTTCCAGTTATAATTCTTTATACATTTATGATAGGGGTTTCTCACCCCCACAGTACCGATTCTCGTGTTTTGATGAATATGTGTACCAATTTTTGTTGCAATCTGTTTGTATCTGTATCGAAATTAACGTAAATACATACATACATACATACAAATATACATTCTTTTTTATTATATGGATTGAATGTACTATGAGAACTGTATAGCGAATTTCACTTTGTCACTGATCGGTTAAAATAATTAAAATTTAACTATACATACCGTTAACTTCGAAACTGAACTGTCGAATTTCGTGCCTCGAACTTATAACGACACAAATATTTGGAACGCAGCGGAAAACAATTTTCTAAGTTAGGGTTTTAAGCTTAAGTTGTCTGTCTGTTCGGGTCCATTTGTCTTCCGCCTGGGAACGGAGGCTGCAGGATCATCTGGCTGGGCACAGTCATTAGCACTACGCAACTTTCAATTAATTGCGTGCCATGGCTTCTTAAACAGCACTTTTATTTATTACGTCCGCGGCAGTTTGATTCTCCGAACATGTGAAACGTGGGCGGGGAATGTGAAACAAATGAAGTTCTCTGTAAGTGTCCACGAAACTAATTCCGACACGTAAATCATACGACGTCCCGACGTTTCAATGGTTCGGACATTTCAAGCAGGTAGAACTTATCTTACAACATTTAGAATGCCAAATGATGTGTTCTGCAATGTTGATATTTCCCCCTATATATTTTTAAAAATACGTAATCAATTTTTTTTATCACTAGAAATTCTGTCAGTTTTAACCCAATTGATTACGAGGACATGAATTGACTTCAATTAACTCACGAAATTTCCTAGCGATTTCACTCAAATCTATTTTGATAGTAAAGCATTTAAATAATAATCAACTTTATATTAAGTACATATGGTTTCAAAAAAGAATTGAAAAAAAATATAATATTCGTATGGATTACCGGATTTTTTTGTAGCTGAATCAATATTCAGTTTAATGGTACAGAAAATTATACGTCACAAACGTTTTATTCGGTATGAGATGGTGACAATAATTTAGAAATTTTATATTTGTGCTCGACTTCAACAGAGACTTTTTTTTCTTGAAGATGGATTTAATTTGGATAAAATACCATCAACATAGCTCCTCATTTGAGAACTGAAATTTCTGGCGTTCGTTCATTATTGGAGACGCGTTGGTAAATTTGTTTTCAGTCATTTTTATTCAATCTTTCAGGAAAATATCAGCACTACTTGAATTAGTGCAGTCTTTGTTATCCATTTTATTTTGATCGTCCGAAAAGGTTACTTTTTTTAAGGCAAATCTGAACTGATTGTAACATTTATCGATTTCTAACTTTGTGGAATGTTTCCCAATGAAATTCTTTTATTATTCCACTTCATAGTTACAGGTGAAGTGTAATTGACTAAGACTTTCAGAACTATTTCAAATTAAACCTGAAAGTACCCGATTTTCCCTTGCATTTAAACTATTTATATATCATATTTATAAATTGTTTATCATAAAGTTTTCCTTGTAACAGATACGGCTCTCTTTAAACTTAAAGTAATTTAAATACTTATCGGTACTTAAATACGCACGTTACTAATTATTTTCTACTGTGCATGAAACAAATTCCCTCCATTTTAGGACACGAAATTTTTTAGCGCAGATATGACAATATCAAGGAATATAGATTTCAACTGTGCATATTTTTAACAACAAACAAAAACTACCACCGAAGTCAGTCCTATTGACTGTGATTTCAAATATCTCTGAGAACCACTTTTCTGATTTTTCACAAAACTGGTTTTCAATTTTACTGATATTTTTATGCGATACATTTGAATAATAAAGGTCGTTTAATCTGTGTTTTTGGCATTATATTTTCAACACACGTTTCTAAATTATCAGAAAAATATGACCAGATAATAAAAATCGGAATCGTGGTTTCGAAACATTTTTATCCAGGCGGTTCTAACTGTACAAAATAATTTTACGTGGCTGTTCGTAAAAAAAAAATGTAACATAAATGCGCTTGAATTTACGTGTATTTCTGGCTTAAAATTATGTCCACGTCTTATCAATATGAATCATAAATATATTATTATTTAGATTTGAGTTAAGTCTTATTGCCTCATTAGAAATATAATCGTTAATATTAATTACATAATAATACATTAAAATATATTGAATTTTTTTAAAGTTTTAACATCTATTGGACTTTAAAAATTTAACACCAGTTAGTTTTTATAATTTATTATTCAGGATTAAGGCAAAGAATTTGTTACGAAAATGTAAAACAAAAAGTTAAAAATTATTTTTCTTATAATCAGCATTCAAAATTAATATTTCTTGGGCTGAACTACCTGTGGTCGGTTTACGTCGACCTGCAGGCAATTTCCTAGAATTTGACGGCTGACGGAGGCAGCAACAGAAATGACCGAGATACCCCGCAGATAAAACTTAACGTGTCTCTCATTACACCATTCTTAATTTCAAGTAAAGTTCACTCTCTAGCTATACTGTTTCTTTTACTGAAACTTCCCGCTAACCATTCACGGTTTCACTCTCTGGCTATCCACACACAATTTGCGACTGTCCATTGTTGACCACTAAATTCCCATCTTCCGAAGGTTATGCCCGATAACTTCACGCAGCCTTGGGAAACGTTTAATGACGTTGCCAATCACACGTATCGAGTCCAATTCTTCTATGCCGGAAAATTTTGTTTTAGAACGTTTGTTGTTATTTTTACAATCTGTCACGAACAACATTTTTACAGATTTAATTTGCTATATTATTATGTTATATGAAAGTGTATTGTGTGAGAAAGCCAAGTGTGAATTAGTATGCTTGTTGCAGGAACGATTGTGACGCTTGTAACACATCAAGGAAAGACCTGAATAACACGCGATATCATAATAACGCATTCGTCCTAAATTTCAGCTAACCTAACTATAATGTCCTGTGCAATATTCCTGTGGGTGACGTCTACGTTCTTAAGCAAAAGAAAGAAAATAACGGAAACACGTGAGAAAGAAAGTAGCTGGATTGTAGCTAAATGCGGCCCAGAGTTTTGTCTGCAACGTTAGTGTTTTGAAGTGTTATTTGTGTAATCTAGTGATAGTGAAATGAAGTTTATATTACAACTAGGCCTAATAATTCATATCCATACTTTATATATAAGATTTCTGTAATGTGCTGTAATACTAACAATTTTTTTTATATAGAATTGCTCCCATTTTATGTATTTTCAAATATGTACTTTTGCATATCTTCATATTACTATTTATGTATAGTTCTGAGTATCTATTGTATTTATTTTCATCTTATTCTATTCATATCTATATAATAAAAAAGGATGTATATTTGTATGTATGTATGTATGTATTTACGTTGTTCTTTATACAAATTTTATCGCGTGGACAGAATGCAACAAAACTTGGTACACATATTCTTCAAAATACGAGAAACGGTATTGTGAGGGTGAGAAACGCCTAGCATACATGTGGAAAGAATTATAATTAAAAACCGTGATCATTAAATATTAAATTACTGCGCGCCAAGAGACAATGACGTCACGCGAGAGAGAGACGTTACTACGCAACAAACAAAGGAAATATCTCCTTTATTAGGAATGAAATAAAGCAGAAATATGTTCTTTAAATAAAAAGTCAAATTTTAATCAGCAATACTCCATCGAATGGTAATAAAGAAGAATACGAATTACTTTACCATCCTTGCGGAAAATGTAAGTTAATTTTCGCGCTATATTAGTTGTGAGTCTAGCTAACAATTTCATTAATGTAATATTTCGTAATGTATGAAGACTGAGTGACAATTGACGATTATATCCTGAAATACTCAAGGAATATATTTAAGTATTCAATTAAATACTTTTTCGAGTTTATATAAATAAGTACACGAGCAACGCCGGGCACCCAGCTAGTTTATAATAAATATGAATTTGACTTGTCTTATTTCCTCAGCAGGAACTAATAAATCAAGTTTAATCTAATTTATTCTCCAGTAAGGCACATAGTGCTTAGTACTTTGTAAATAGGAGGCGATTTTTGACCTTGAAACTCTTCATTGCGCCGACGCATCAATTCGCGCGACATTGTCACATATTATTGTCAACGCAGCTGCAGTAAGCGTTTGTTGTCATTCATTATTGACGATGAGGCAACGTTCGTTTCTCCTCTCAATCGCTGACAGCCAAAACTAACTCCTTTTGAAACAGACTATAGTTGCCCGTACTCTTCGTCGGTACTCCATAAAGTTAGTTATCCGTAGACAATAAGTGAAATGTGTTTGCTGTATTCTCTAACCCTATACTATTTACTTGATATTACGCCAAATACTGGGTTGTACCTTCAGGAAGGGGAAATATAAAAATGAATATTCATTGATATCTCTCTTCGAGCTCATCCCTTTCAAACTGGCTGACAGCCACGTTATGTAGGTCAGGAAACAATTAACATAAATTTCGTGCTGAGAGTGTCAGCTGCGGCTTCCGTTCCGATAGGTTTTATTCTTCCAGATATTGAGTTAGAAAGTCGGCAGAAGGGGAGGGGAAGGACAATATAAGATACAATAGTGACAAAGGGTGCAAGAAAGAAAGGCCGCAGAGTGGCCAACCTAGCCAAACAATGGCCAATTAATCTTTAGCGGTGAATAGAGGAAAATAGTAAAAAGAATACAATGGAATAGTGCAGCATTGTTGTTAAGTGCAGCGTTGCGTTGCTTACCGGGTCCGGGCTCTGCAGTTTTACATACAAATTTAAACTGAACCCTGAAAGGCGTCGAAAACGTGAGGTGCAGCGATTACTGTTTGATTATCTACTTCGAATATGTACGATTATACTATATTTCAAGGATCTTTCATTATCTAATTCCTCACAAAATATTTCATAACTTACAAGTAAGTTGTAACCAACAGATAATTGACAAGTTTCTTTCAACTACGTCGTGAAATCCCTATAGGACTTGGGTTATAATGAATAGATTCATTCAGGAGAAACAAAGTTTCAAGAATGTGGATAGTGTCATAAATTTTCCATTACACCTATAATTAATAACTTAATTTACAAACAATTATTATGTACATGATAAGTCAGCAATTTTATTTATGTCGGAATTTTAATAAATGATTACAGAAATTCATATTCACCAATACTTATGTAAGTAATGTTATTTACCTTATTTCTGTTCTATATGATTATATTATAAATAATTATCTTGAAAAAATTTATTTGATATTTACACTTTTATTAAAAGACTTACTACTGAAGAGGTCCTAAATTTTAGCGACGAAATGTAATGTTTTTCTAATATTTTAAACTGCTCTTCGCAAATCTATGAATAGTTATCTGTTGTTATTTAATATAATAAAATAATATATTAAATACTTTGTATTGAATGATTAAAAATACATTTTTAGTTATAAAATCAATATTATTGTTATAATTTCCCTCCAAAAAATTTCAAGAATTAAAGTCTACGAATAGTTGATGCTTTTACACAATATTATTAAGAAGTCGATTTATAAATACCATGACTTTCCAAAACCTCGTTTACAGAGGAGTGGCTGAGTAGAAATATTTTATAAATAAATAATCGGCCTTGAGTCAAAAAATTATATATTAACAAAAAATTAAGTCTGGGCGTTTCGTCCATGTAGTAGGACCTCTTCAGTTTTAATAATTTCGTATAAAAATTTTTGAGGAAAGATCAACATTTTTTAATATGTATATATCTCACATATATATATATATATTTATAAATTATGTGCATATATAATATATATTTTTACATATATGTAATATATTTTTTATATGATTTACACGTGAAATTCCTAAACTTGATACAGAAAATTTTGAGGCAAACACCTTGCCTCAATTTATTTGATGATTTGTATATATGAAATTATTAAACCTGAAGAGTTCCTAAAACAAGGACGAAACGTCGGTATATTTAATTTTTTGGTAATAAAAATTTTCTGAACAATGGACGTTTATTTATTTATAACATTATAAATGTCATATATTTTTTATCATTATTATAAATCAATTTTTATAAATAAGCAATATGTCAGACAAATTTATTAATTAATTAATATAAACAAATCAGTTCATACGACGTTTCACCCACAATTTTAAACCTTTTTCATGTAAACAGGTAATGTGATATTTAGTATGTATGTTTATATATCAAATATACTAAATTATATAAAAAAATTGAATTTAGAGCCACTAGCTGCGTCCTTCTAATTTAGCATATAGATTTATATACATACATTCAAAATTTTACATTACGTGTGATCCTGAATAAGTTCCAAAATTGTGGACGAATCGTCGTATGAACTGATTTTTTTTCGTTTAATCAATTAATAAATATTTCAGAGATAGTTGTTGAATTGTTTATTTATTTATCATATAATAATTGTCACATTATATTAAATAATTTCACTTTACAGTGCAACTGGAGTGTTATGCGGAAGTTTGTTAAATTTGTAATATGGAGCAGAAGAATTCAATATTTTTAACATAAAAACATTGGAACAAGTATCAGTTTTAAAAGAGATTTAGAGATCATTCTCGAGATTTTTTTTGGGTGACTATCTGAAAAATATCTTATCATGAAATCGAGTTTCGAGTGATTTTTTTATATTGCTGCTTGTACTCAGTCATATTTCCATGTGCAATTGAACAATTATTCTGGGAGCCGCGACTTCTTTATCAATGCATTTCCTCTTGTCTCCTGAAAGGCTAATATTAGAAGGTAAGTGGTCGAGAACAGTCCCTAACCCCTCCTCTGCGGTGAAATTCCAGACCTGATTCTATTAGTTCAAAGTACGCTTTATCTGCCCCCATCGTGTGTCTGAAAATGCGTAAATTTTTAGCGAGTTCACGCATGTCAGTAGGTGATGCGTCAGCTGACATGTAGCGTCCATTCTCTCTCTTTTGTCGCCCTTTGCTTTATTTAAAGGATTTTTATCTTCATGTTAGCATCGTGTTATAATGATTCCCATGCCTTTGTGTCACTTTAGGTTCCTTTTTTGTCACGGGTGTGGAGAAGCCGGCCGTGAAATAACCTGGCGAAGGACGAAACCCAAGCTTCCCTCGCACCACGCTCTTATCCTCTAAATAAGGCAATTCGAAATCAAGCCAAAAACTAAGGACTTTACGCACTATTCGGACGCCGAAAGAAATGTCCGAGGCCGTTAATTCACCTCAGCGATGTTTTAAAACGATAAATAATCTTACCACACGTTAATGAAGACGCTTTTCGTTACATTATGCAATTTATGTATTGCTAAAATAATTTATACAATACTGGCTGTGTGAGCCGGTCGTTCCCGTAGAAGAAAAATATTTTGTAAGGAAAGTGTTATTAATCCGATGCAGTTATCCGTATCCAATAATTCAAATGACAATAAAAAGCAGTACGTAAGACGTGCGATAAATCCAATAGTAAGAAGACGACAAGTAAAAATAATTGTGTAATCCTGTGATCGTGATTCTTTTCCTGTAGTGGAGGAGAATCATTCATTCCACTATTTGTCAGGAAGTTGACCCCGTAACTTCATTATTCTCTACTTATTAATACCACGTTTTCATATGCTTTCCAATTTCGCCCAATGTTCAGCAATAGTCATGGATACAGCACTGGATTTATTATTTAATTCACTGCATCACTTAAAATTCACACAAGTCACACGCAAGACATCCGTTTTTGAGTGTCATTAAGACAAAGCAACCATCAATTCAAAACATTAATTTGATTGTGAAAATGGCAGAAATACATCAGAAATGGTTCATATTAAATCCAACATCAATGCCATTAACGTATAAACTCATACAACAATGTACCATTGTTTGGCTAACTTCATTGCTTTTCATAAGTAACGCAGCCAATAAATCAGGAAAAATTATTAAATAATTAAACTAGAAATTCGTTATGGATACAACGTTTCGTCCACAATTTTGGGACTTCTTCACATATTCAGTTAAAATGCAGTTTTGAATGTATGCTAAATTAGAAGAAACATTAATGAATGTTTCAAATTCATCTTTATTCTGATTTATCGTGCACATATTTGTGCATACATTCAAAACTGTATTTTACATGAGCACCTGAAGAAGTCCCAAAATTGTGAACGAAACAAAAAATTTCTGACATATTTAATTGTCAGATTATGTTAAATATTAAATTGATTGCTTTTATATTAATAATGCAGACAATAAATCAGGAAAAATTATTGAATAATTAAACAAGAAATTTGTTTGAATACAACGTTTCGTCATTTTGGGACATCTTCAGCCAATCATGTAAAATACTCTTTCGAATGTATGCATATATATATATGTACATGCTAAATTATAATAAATATTAATTACTATCAAATACATCTTTCTTATAGTTTATCGTGTACATATATGTGCATACATTCAAAAGTAAATATTACCTGAATAGCTGAAAAAGTCCCAAAATTGTGGACGAAACGAAAATTTTCTGACGTATTGTCTGCATTGCTTATTTATTTATTAAAATATAACTTTCTGAATATATTAAATTGATATATTTTATATTATCTTTTTTTTACCTTTGCTTTTGAGTTTGTCACCAGGTTTATGCGGTATGCGTTTTTTAAACGCCTGACAAAACCTTATATGGTATTTATTTTATCACTTAAGTTTGCCTGTTAATTGGCTACCACTTTATCTAATTAGCATACGTTTTACTCGGACGTTTTGTATTATCATAAAAGTTATATCGTTTATATTCTTAAAGGAAATGTCATTAATCCAAAGATAATTCAGTTATCAGTCTGCAATAATTTAAATATGTTTTAACCTTCCTCAAGTGATAAAGAACAATAATTAGAATACTTTTGTGAATCAGTATAATGCTATTATATATAAAGGATCACAGGAGTTTTTTGGTCGTTCTCCCAATAGTTAAAATTATTTTCCCTGCAAAGTGTTGCTTTTTAAAAATATTCTATTTGATAACTTTAAATTTGTTGCTTATTAATTTCTGTTATTTTCCTACTTATTTGTCTACTTATTCTCGTATTTTCTGTTTAATTTAATTCTGCTCTTTTCTTTGTTTCATGTCCTGGTTGGAGTTTCCACGGAAGTTCTGATCGTCCAGCAACGAGAAGTGACTCGCCAGTCGTTTGTGTGTCGTTATTTTAGTTACTCTGTACTCCTGTATTGTGTAATTGTACACATTTATTTTGGTCAATGTCTGTATTTTTATTTAAGGAATTAATATGAATTGTAAAGGTAACCTGTAAGAATTAACGTTTTTAAGTGAGATTTCTATGTTCCAATTATTTAAATGTATATTTCAAATTACCGTTAATCGTAAAATTTATAATGTTAACAATTTGTAATTTCATGTAACGATGTAACCTGGTTCTGCAACCAAGAACTAATTCAATTAATAAAACATCTACCTCCAAATTCATGATATGAAATTCGGTAGACTATATAGACTATTTTTTATCTACATATTAATAATAGTCGTTAGATCCTGTATAGAAGCCATGGAATTTGTCAAGGTATACATTTTTTTTAAATTTGCTATGTATGTAATTTCAAATATAGTCATATTAAATGCTATTGCTACATTTTACAAAATCATTTATTTTTATTATGAATTAACCAGAGATCGGTTTACAATAATTTGAATTGAAATATTATTGTGTTATAAAATACACTTTGACTGGTTATTTATGGTCATATAATATTAATATTATTCATGACATTATGCATTTAGTTCAGAAAACAGGTATAAAACTATTTTAAAAAATCCAGCCGTTGTTTTTAATTTTCCCGACAGAATACCTAAATGTTATTTCTGTTCTATATGGCGGTATTTTATTTTATTTTGTCATTGAATTCGTCTGCAAAACTTATCTCTTGAAATATTCCCGTATCACTTTGTATTTATTATAACTGGACTACAAATGGCCGTCATCACGGTGGTAGCTATATAAATTATTTACTAATATAAACTTAACATAAAGTTCAATTCAAAGAGGAAAAAGTAGAAAATCCCTCAGTTAGAAAATACAAATTAAATTAAGTGAAATAATTACAGCTGACTGATATGAAATTTAGGTTCGACACTCGCCAGAGTAAATCTACTAAATACAATTGTCTGTTTGTTTGTGTGTACGTATATATGCTCGTTATACAAATATACACGAGCGGAGTTAATTCGACCAAATTGTTCAATTCCTATTTAGCAATGATAATTTACCCGAGTCTGGATTTCACAGTATTCTTGGAAGTCTCCCATCAAAGTTTATAAACAGAAAGCATAAACAGATATTACTGACAATCTTTTTTTTTTCCCCCAATAAGCTGAATGAACTCTGTTAACGATCTGTCAGCATAAAGACAAACGCCTGCCTGTCTTTGAATACCTATATTCCTACAAATATACGTTAAACGTGATGCATCAGCACATTTTTAATGCAGATATTAACCGAAGCAATTTAAAATTGATCACCTGATAAAAATCCGGATGTAGTGATTTCATGAGTAATTAAAAGTATTTATTGGCATCTTTTTTTTATTTATCTAATTTATCAGAATTCTCCGCATAACAAGGAAAATTTTACTACAAGTTTACATGTAATCACTCAGATTCCATACTGGATCTTATATACATAGATATATACACATTCAAACCTAAGTATATAGATGTATATAAATGAACTACTCAAGGAAGGGAAAAAAATAGTAATACATGTTTAATGAATAATTTAAATATGATACAGATATTGTATTCGAAAATTTAAATAGATATGTATGAGGATTAAAGCCTTCCGCGGGCAGGGGTTGGGGTTAAAAATTATTCGTATAAAATATAGTAATTTCACAATAAATAAATATAATGGTGAAACAGTCAGAAAAGGTTTATTAAGTACCAAAACGCAGGGCACGGAAGGAAAATATATTGAAAATTCAGTTATACAATATTAAATAATTTCTGTAATCTAGTCAATGAATATTGTGTAAGTAAATTCAGTCAAATCTAGCTGAATATTCGAGATATTTGAAGAAATTTTAGATTACAGTATAAAGGTCTCTAAATATAATTTCATTGGTCACCTAATGAAGTCCCAAATTAGTAACGAAACGTATTGTTCTAATTGTATCAATTACGTTGTTAATGAATAAACATTTTCTGACCGTTTGGCCATTGTATTTATTTGTTGTGTCATTATAGTAGGATAAAGTAATATCATAAATTAAAAAAGTAACGATCTTTTCAGACATTTAAAATTTTTTTTTATTTAGCAGTTAAACGACGTTTCACTACGTTTTTTTTTACTTTCAACAGGTTTTAATCAGGTTATTGTTTTACCACGGTAACAATTTTTTGTCATACAATTATTACAGTATTGTAATGTTTTATCTATGATATTAAAGCGTATTTTACAAATAATATAAAAAAAAACTTGAGACACTTTCTCACAAAATACGTTTAAGATATTTCTCTACACAAAATTAATACATTGCAGTGTCCGATATTATATTTTTTACTCATATCTCTTCTCTTACACTCGCAGATATTACACTACTCTCAGATATTGCTCTCACAGATATTCAATACAGATATTCAATACAGATGTTCAGTACAGACGAAATATATAGTGTAAATTTGTGATTTAAAATATCGTATGATACAAAATTGTTACCGTAGTAACAAAACAACCTGATTAAAACCCCGATGAAAGAATTAAAACGTGTAGTGTAACGTCGTTAAACTGATAAATAAATAAAAAATTAAATGTCGTTAATTGAATAAATCAGACGAAAATTATAAAATAATATATTGTTTTAACGGAATTTAAAATTGAGTTGTGAGACATATTTTTATTCCTGTGCGTGTGTGTTTAGGTTTGTGTGAGAAGTGCTCTGTAAGAACATATTCTTTGTGTGGGTATATTTTTTTTGTGGCTGCTGTTCGTAAATGAAGCGTGATGTGGAAGGCTGCGATCCTCTATCACCACCGTTAATTAACCTTAAAGCAAAATAAAACCCACAAGAAACGAGACTTAATGCAGGAAATTGCATACCAATTTATGCTTTCCGTCCAAGTGAAATCAATTATGGGGCCGTCACAACCAACAGAACGCATTCTCGGGTAAAATCGGTTCCACACATTCGACGCGAAGCAGCGTCATGCGTACGGATATCGGAATGTATTATTCTCGTCTAAAACAGCTTTAAAGCTGTAACTAACTCACAGTAGGTTCGTGAAATATCTTGAAAATAATGAATTTCTTATTTTTTAGCGTTTCTCATTACAGTCGTCTATATACCATTACTTGGATTTAACGTGGTTTTCAAAGAGCAGCTCATAAAATAAGGTTGTTAATGAGAATAATTATAAATTTACATATTATAATTGTGGTATTCTTAGTGAAGCAAAGGCGTACGTCGCTAATTATAGCTAGACTTCTTACTGATAAACGAGATACGAATTTCACTTTCTACGTAAATGTCCGAGGTGCTGTAACGTTGTTTTTCTTTTCCTCTCACATATGTCGGATATATTTAAGTTGCATAATAAATTCATATGCAAATAATATGAAAGGAACTCCTATTATTCACGTCACGTGGAATATTTTCTTCCACCTGTAAACGACGCAGAATTTTACACCTTCTATATAGGTCCTTACAAATGGCACAAAATTATGTGTCGATTCAATTTTATTCGGTATACTATATATATATATATATATATATATATATATATATATATATATGATGATTATAGTTTAAATAACGTGGGCTGTTTTTATGTGAAATTGAAACGATAAATATAATTTTTTAGTACCTTCACATATTCCCAATTTAAAGCACGTACGTAATAACGAAGAAAATGTTACATAAAGATAATAATAATTTTAAAATTATTTTTAACCTATTAAAAATAAAAACACTATAATGAATTCTAGTAAACATGTAAATCTAAGTTCAATAGATAATATTAAACTGTCGTAACAATTGAGGATTTTTACGTATATAGGTCTTAATATTCATAGATGAAGATAAACATAATATTTATCAAACAAGTAAAACAATTAAGTAATTTTTGACAGATGTCCTAAATTCAACATTTTATATGATAAGAAAATCAATTAAAAAAGGTGCATTATAATCAATCTTTTATTTGGGAATACGTTCTAATTAATAATATTTATTTAAAATGTAAAGAAATAATTGGACAATTAAATAAAAACTCAATTTTCCTGAGTTACATGTTATTTTATACTCTTGGTTATTTTTATCGCATAGTAACAATATTTACAATTATTATTAATAATTTTAATCATTAACGATATTTATCTTTTAATTTATTATTGTAATATGTAAGGGAATATTTATTAATTTAGCAAATATTATATAGGAAATTTTAATCTATATACTATACTGTTTTTTGTATACTATATTGTTTTATGTAGTGATAAAACTATATAATGGTATATATTTTGACTTTTAAAGAATACGACGCTAAAACACCAAATCCTCCTGAAAAATTGAAGTGACTCAAACTGATCGAATAAAGGGTTCGTTAAATTAAAGAGATCATTTTCGCAGTCCAAGAAACATATTTTCTGGTTTACAGAAAATAAGGAACTGTGACGAGATTTTGAAAAATATTCCAGGAATATCGAGAAACATGAAAATAATGTTTTGTACTAAAATGTGGATACTGGGATGGAGAAGCAGCTGTACAGTATTTTGCAGTTTTTCAAATTCCAGATTCACGATCTATCGAGAATAGAACAAAAATTTTCTAATGCCAATTTAATAAAACTGGTATTTCTAATTTTCTTAGAATTGTCCCATATTTGATCTCACTGGCAGGAAATAAAAACTTGTAATTTCTAAACAGAATAACTAGTTGAAAAAAATTAAATTTTAATTTCCTGCGGGAATTCAGTTAATAATAAGAACGGTTTTCTGGTAGTTCAGAGAAATACAATTGTTTAATTCAGGCATTTCTTTAAAATTTAAAGGTATTTGAAATTGTGTTACCTGAAATATGATATAAATAAACAGAGGGAACTTTTATTGCTCATATTTCTCGGCAACATAGAATTGTTATTGAACGGTACAGAATTTCAAGTTCCCTTGAAATCAAGTCAAATGCTGGTAACAGTTTCCAATCAATTTTTCAATAAGTTACGTCATCCAATTTTTCTTTACTGTCTTGGATTTCAGTACGATGCCGGAAAAATAGTTATTTTTATAATAATTTTCGTTGAAACGATTCTTTCTGAAATTTTCCAATATATTCCGCTCTAGAATATCAATTAAAGAATTATCCATCTATTGTATAATATGTAATACGAGTTATGGGATTTCTCTAACACGCTTAACTTGAATCATTTGCTCGAGATTACACCTCCGATAAAATCTCGACTAACACTTCCATATCGAAGCCGTATTTTGGTCCACTATTCATTAAACGCTATATATTCACTTTGGTGACGTTAATCTTCATCTCGTACATCCTCGCACATTTGTGTTTAAATCGTTTACTAAATCTATCGTATCCGATTCAGAATTTATTATGCAGCCATCCGCGAATAATCTGACGTTTGAATATTTGTTTTTTTCTGCTAAGTCATTAATGTATAGAGGCTGTTTCCTCCCAGCCACGTCCTTACTTCGGCTCGTTAACGTCGTTTCGCTCCCCGCAGATGATGACCAGACAGGGGAAGTCACATGTTCCGGGATCCGGACTGCCAAAGACTTGCCTTTTCGTAATCGGCTTCAACATGAAAAAAAAAAAAATTGGCGCTCCCATTTCAGTGAAATAGCATCACTAAATCTTCTTAGTTTATTTTTTTTTATCAATCATAAATAAGTGACGTCTATTCTGGCTCAAAAATTCGTGCTTGCTGTAACGGAAGATTGTAAAAGCTCCCTTAATATCTACGAAAGAACAAATTGGCCACATTTTCAACAGTAAAGGGAAAAATTCTTCAGTAGATGACTATGAATAATCCGTCAACGTAACATTTTTAGACATAAAAATTTATGAGAAGTTGAAATGGAATTAACAGATAACATTACTTGGTGGTAAATCGAAACTGCCTGCTACTTCACTACAGCTGATTTATCAGAACCTAGACACAATCGCTATATAGGGGTAATTCTTCAATAAATTAAAAATTTTCAAGATTTCTTCAAACTATAGAATCATTTTTAATTTTTTTCCCCATTCATTTTGATCACTTAAAACCAATTGAAATGAAACAATTCTTCAATTTCAAAAAGTTTTATTTTAAAATTTTTTAAGGAGCATTCGGCATTATTTTCTATATTCATCTGAATACAAAATTTTTTATTATATAAATATTTACATTTAAACAAGGATTGTACATTATAAATTTAAAAAATTGTAACGTACAATCCTTGTTAAAAGATAAAGATTTAAATAATAAAAGAATGAATACAGATTAAAATGACAAATAATGCCACCAATATCTAAAATAAAAGCTTTTTGACTGATATGGGGAAAATATTAAAATTGACAGTTTTTAAGATACGAAAAGGAGGAACTTGTAAACCAAATTTTGAAAACCTTGGAATGCTAAATTACCTAGAAATCGTACAATTTCGCAAACGTAATGAAAATCTGTTCTTCAACTATTTAATGTTTCTTGGAACAGACATCTAATGTTTATTAAATAATTAAAAATATTTTTTTATTGTTCGCTGCATACTACTCAATTAATTAATTTAATCATTGCACCATAAAAATTTCACTTGAATGTACTGCTTATTAATTTTTTTAAAAAATAATTAATTGATTAAAGGGACTTTCTGTTATTACACTGGAAAATAGGTTTACACCAAGGTAGCCAAAAGTCTTCTAGTACAATAGCAGCTTTTGGCTTTTTATAACAAACGCAATGAGTGCGATATAAGTTCAATAACATTTAACATACCTTAAAACATGCACGTTAAATGTTTTATTGAACTTGTACCAACATTTTTTGGTATCTGACCCATTGTATTTTATTTTCTTCCCCGATGAATATG
Source organism: Zhengitettix transpicula (assembly GCA_037074705.1). Taxonomy (NCBI): domain Eukaryota; kingdom Metazoa; phylum Arthropoda; class Insecta; order Orthoptera; family Tetrigidae; genus Zhengitettix; species Zhengitettix transpicula. The sequence goes on along the minus strand of CM073595.1, from coordinate 74,724,647 downwards.
ACTTATAAAAGTCTGAAGCTACTATATTATACTTTTTTGACTTACAAGAATAAATAATCTTGTGAAATTTCTTGAGGAATTTTTTCGATACCTTGGTGTATATCAAGTTTTTTTTTCTTATTTCAAACCTGACCTCACGTGAACTCGGCACTACTGAGAGAACGAGTTCTCTTACAGTGGTCTAATTATTGACGTAGGCCACTGTTACTATAAGATGTCTGTCAGTTGTGCTTCTCTGTATAATAATAACATTTACACATAGTCAATTTAATGCACTAAAAATGTATCATTATTTATAAATCAGTTCCTCTCATTTATGAGAATATTTTTAAATATCAGTTGTTCATGTTTATTTTGGGATTTATAGTTGTATTTATCTGAATTCAATTGAATAATAAAGTTAATATAAATATAACCGGACAGTTATCACTTGATAAATAAATGAACAGTTCAGCCAATGTCAGGAAAATTTATTAGTTTGTTAAATAAAAAAAACAGTTCATACGACGTTTCGTCAAAAATGTTGGGACTTTTTCAGGTTTTGCAGATTTTAATGGATTTTAATTATATACGTTAAATTATAATAAATATGAATAGTTTATTTATTTATAGAATAACAAATTAATAAATCGGCAAACAAATCATAAACGTCGTAATTTTCATTTTATTAAACTGTTTTTGTCATTTTGGTCGGTTTATTCATTTGTTGCGATTTTTCATCTTCATATTTACGTGTTTATTTTTTTCTATTCGTGTATTTTCCTTTTCGATATAAAAAACAACAGCCTAATGGTCAGAAAATTTTTTATTCTATTTCAAAGAAAATATATATCAGACTCAACGTTTCGTCCCTGATTTGGACCTCTTCATTGAATTATTTACAAAAATAAATTAAGGACAAAAATTATGAATTGCGTCTGCATAATTTATTATAATTGATTAATATTTTTGTATTTTCTCATGGTTGTCCTTCTGTGTGCGTGTGGTTCTTTTCTTCTCGATGACATATTTTCCTATTTGTTTATTTTAATATCTGCGTCGGTACAACAGCTTTGAATCGTTCCAGCTCCTGAGAGGGATGGGGAGAGGTGTAGAGGAGTAATGGAATTTTTACATATAAATCTGAAAAGTCCGACATTAACCTAACATCTAACAAATATACAAAACGTCGTATTCTCGAAAAAATTAATTCCTACAAATGCGGACGACATTTTTTAACACAATCAGAAATAATTGTTTGTATTTACCCAAATCCAATTTTCTTACTGATAAAATAATACCTTATGTATTTAATGGTAAAAGAATTCCATCAACACATTTCCAAAATTTTTCTAAGGCACCGATTGAGTATTCCCTTTATGATTGTCAGTGTCAGAAGTTTTGTAAATTAATCTTGTTAATGCATTGCAGATGAGTATGTCCGGATTCTTGGACCAAAGCTCCTGTGTAAAGAATTTAACGTAACAATAGTGTTTTTCAATAAATGTGGATGACTGGTTAATGAAGGCTTCAGTTTTAATTTTTTGTAAATTAAATAATTGGAATCAAACTCTTCCTGAGTTTTTAACCTCAACGTGTAACGGCAAACGAGGTTATAAAGCAAAGTAAATATAGGACCACCAACATATTTGATGTTTTACGAGTACGGTAAACGAGTGGTAATGATAGTACATTATAAATATGATTGATTACTTGGCCAGAAGAAGAGGAGCATTAGTCACATAACGGCGCTATCAGCACTCGAGCCAAATTAGAGCATTAATTTGATGGAAGCGTAAATTGAATACTCGGTAGATTAAAAAGAATTGTAAACAAACTAACGAAGATTATGTCATTCGCACACATACATTTGCAGAGGAACAACGTAAAACTGTCCCCGACCTCAACGCACAACGTTTCACTTGTTCTCGAGGTTCAAACTGTGATGAAACTGTAATGTTTAAGATCATTTCAAGTACACTTTTTTTCTCAGATTTTAAGGGATTTTTCTAATTTTGAGAATGTAGCCGTCATGTTTTACACACGCCAGTGATCGGCACTTGATATTTTTAATCTGTTTTCTCTAGAAATTTTTAATTATTTTAAAAATAACACGGTTTATAATTGTAGATAACTCATCTAAATACCCCCCCCCCCAAAAAAAAACACAAATGGTTAATTCATTAAATTAAATAAGATACACGCGATGAGGCCATGCATAAGTAGAAAATTAATAATAACAAACCACACGTTAGAAATTTGTCGACCTAAATTTTCCTTTAATAAATTATAATTCACTCTTTAAACGTTTGATGTTAATATTAAAAAAAACTTTGGCCGAATTTACAGACTAAAGATACTGTCAATATATTCCATACTTAAAAATTGTGCCTTGTGTTATATCGGCCACACTACAAGGTCTTTCATTACTAGAAAAAGAAAATTTTAGACCACCAAATTACTCAACATTCTGTAGAATTAAATAATTGTAAATGCATCTATTTTAGATAATGGCTCCAAATAAATAATCAGAAAAAAATTATTATCAAACTGAAAATATGATATTTAAAATCCACCACATTTTATCCCTCATTGCTATCTCTTCATGTGTACAATTACAATTAAATTCAGTAATAACTATAATAACAAAATTTAGATTAACAAATTTGTAACGTGCGGTTAGTTTAAAATTTCCGATAAAGAATTATAACTGAATTTAATTGTAATTGTACACCTGAAGAGGTCCCAATCAGTGACGAAACGTTGTGTTTTATATATATTATATTTTAAATAAAATTTCTGACTAATAGGCTGTTGTTTTTAATATCGAAGAGGAAAATACACGAATGGAAAAAATAAACACATAAACATGAAGATGAAAAATCGCAACAATTGAATACACCAGCCTACATGTATTAAATAGGATAATTTATAAAAAAAAATCTGACTAATAGGCTGTTGTTTTTATTACTTAATTTAAAAGTGAAGTCAGATTGTTATAATTGTTCATATGTAATGAGACAGTTACGAATTAATTATAAACAAAAATTACTTGCGCATTTTAACAAAAGCTACACGTTTCTACCACAAACCGTGAACATCATCAGGAGTGCATAATGAATAAACTCAATATACAGGTGAGGAGACCAAAGAGTTAATTCGAGATTCGAATCATAAACGTTGCTGAGATTATGTGTGTAAGTTTCAGGCATTAATGTCATATAATATTTGAATTCAGAAACTATTCTTGCAACATTCCAATCAAAAAAACGTTTATTTAAGTTGAAATGTTTACTGATAGCTAAATGTTTGTCAGAATTTAGAAATGTGTTCATTCGGGCGAGTGTTTAATGTCCGTTTCGTTTGTCCTGTGTAACAAGCATTACAGTCTTTACAAGAAAAAATTTATATTACATTGTGCTCATCTAGATTATTTTACTAACTCACTGTTCTTTATATATTATTATTTTTCAATATAAATTATAACTGGAAAATTTTGAAGCTAGAATAATTTTATTTTCTGTGAAATAGACGAGATTTTCATCGTCTCAGTCTCAGAGTTTGGAAATTATGAATATTACAAATGTAGAGTTCCTGAAAGCAGGAGGTCTATTATCTTTTCAAGATGGAGTCGCAATGAAACGCAGGTGGCTAAGCACTAGGTATGATCAACTGGCGTCTTTCCGACGTACCACTCGCTATTCTCGGAAGCGTTTACGACGTAACTTTCACGCTGCGATTGACTTAGCTATTTCGTGTTCTTTACAAGCAAGTAGAAACATTTTAGCATGAAATGCAAATGTAGACGAATGTGGTAAACCGCGCGACGTAAATTTACGTTCATTTAACTATTTACCTTACCCGGATAACAGTTATCGGAATGAAATTTTACGACGACTAAAAGCCCCGCACAGTTGAAGAATCCGAAGTGGAAATTAACGTTGTAGTCAGGACGATTAAGGCTGGAGAGAACGTCAGCAGTGCCGACGGAAATTACAGCGTTTTAATGAGGTCTCCGGATGATTAGATCAGGAGATTTGTTCTTGCGCAACTGACACCTGCTCCAACATCCACCTACTTTCAATTATTCCTGAAGAATTCGGAATTTCTCTCAAGTTTAATAGTCCATTTTGATGTTATATATTGGACACAATGCACCTGCGGGTAATTTTATTATGATAGACCTCGTGGCCACGACTTATTTTATACGAATTACATTAGCCACGGTTAAGAGCCAGGCGGAACCGATGGGGAATGCCGCTCCACGAGCTACTGGACGTTAGCGTGTCATATTTTATAAACATAATTACAGATATACGCAGCATCATTAGTGAACACAAAGTTGTGCGTATCGCCGTGTCCGCTGGAAAATTCAGTTCGAATTTTTTATCGTACCCCGTAAAGTTAATATAGTCTTGCCGTCGGGAACCTTCTCTTTCTGACAAACGCTTCGTAGTCTCTAAAGAAATAACTTATTTATTTATCGCCAAGAAAATGAATAGTTGTTGTCTTCGCGTTTATTCGGTTTGGAACCGTCCGTCGAATCGAGCCTTGGCCCGACAAAGAACTTTCATAACTTTTTACGAAGCTACACTTCAATATATAAAACTTTGCTGATATGACGTAAAAAAACGGTAAACAAATTTTATTATTTCACCTAACGTTGTTTCAGCTTTTCATTTCCTAATAAGAATATTACTGAAATTTTAAACCACGCTAGACGAATATTCACAAGCGTATTGCATTTCAATTGGTAACGTTTGAGGAAAAATGCTTATATTAAATAGAACTGTCATCGATCGTAAAAGACTAAAATTTAAATTCACAATACGTTATTAAATTCATTAAAAACGTTACATTTTTCTTATCCAAGTATCAGTACTACATTCCAAAATATTTCCAAATTTCAAAAATTTTGTTCCTGGATAGCAGAGACTCAACTAATCGGTTAAACCAAATCCTGATAGAAGATTGACCTCAACCTCATTCCCAACTCCAGAAGGAGTCGTTAACGTCCATGTTATTCAGGAACATGGTGAGAAATAAAATTAAAATATTTTTAGACTTTAAAAAAAAGATCCATATTTATCACTGTCCAAATTCTCATTTTTTCACGTATATTTATATAAAAATAATAATATTAGTGGCACGGCGTTCCTAGATTGTTTTTCGGTTAGGAGCGAGAAAAGACAAATTATTAACCAATACATTAGAAATACGGACAAATAAATAAACATTAGCCAACTTTTAGCCAGAAAAAGTAATTTATTAATGTAAAATTAAACAACGTTTCGTCGCTTATTTGACGACCTCATCAGGTTCAAGTTTTTTTTAAAAAAAATTTGACAGACTGGTAAATCATTCTGACTGCCGTGGTCAAAATCTCAGCAGAGTTTGAAATGTCTAACAGTTTTTTTTTAAAACTTGAACCTGATGACGTCGCCAAATAAGCGACGAAACGTTTTTTAATTTTACATTAACAAATTATTTTTCCTGACTTAAAATTGGCTGATGTTTATTTATTTATTAGTTTTCTGAATAGTCAGAATATATATTTAAATATCATGAGAAATACGGATGACTAGACAAAAGGGATCAAAGATAATTTTTATTTAGGTAATAATAGTATAACCGTATACAGTCTCCGAGGAAAGTATTATTTTTCCTGGACCTTTCGTCACTGTGTCATGTTAACCCTAAAAAAATTACAACCCTTGCAAGAATGACGTTAAAAATAAAAGGAATTTTATTTATATAAAAACATACGTGGTAAAATGAAAATAATACGAAGGTTTGCTCAGTTTGGTTTGTACTTCGTAAACTGTTTACCAAACAACTATTTCATAAACACGTTTAAAACATCAGTTTTGTTTAATAACTTTTTTCCATGGATATAACATAATGTGCTGAAAGCTCCACAATAAAATATAATTTTTTTATAAATCCACGTAAAAAAATGCGATTTTAGACAATTTTTAATCTTTTTAGCGTTAAAATTTTTTTATTTAATTTCGGGCGATGTTCCTGAATAACGATGTTAACGACTCTTCCTGGAGTGTCGAATGAGTTACAGTTCAATCTGGATTTCCAATGGTTTATCCAATTTATTGGGTCTCTGCTGTCCAGGGACATAACTTGTTACCTTGGTTTTTCAATTTTGAAAATATATTTTTAATATAGTACTAATAATGGGATAAGAAAAATTTAATGTTCTCAATTATATTAATTAATTAAATAACATAATGTGTATTTAACCTTAAAATCGTTAATTAGGACATGAAACTTAAGTCGAAAGCTTCTACAGTTTTTAAAGTTGAATAAATGCTGGGAAAATATTACAAGTGTTTTGATTGGAGACTGATTCAACCTTATTAAATCAATAAATATCAGTCATATATAAATATAAAATTTTCAGTCTAAACTTGAAACTTCGGTTATTGTGCAAGTAATTTAATAGATTGTAGATTCTCCTAGATGGAATCTTGTAAAGTATAAATATCATCAGTAGGAAATTAATTTCTTTTTCTTGGGGTGTCTCAGTGTGCTGTGGAATATTGATAAAAGGAAACTTACCGGTCTCCTTGTTAACCACTGTCAGTTTTAATTATTCTTATAACTCGATTTTTAAACAGAAATATGTTTCATTGGAGGTTAAATTTGTATAAATCGTGACCGGCGATGCGTCACGATAGTTAATTTACGTGATATTACACACAGACGTCTTTCTGATCGACTATAATCACGATCCTACTCATTAAATAGAATCCAGAATTCAATTCCTAGTTACTTTTTTTTAAAAAAAGGAGAAATAAAACATATTTATATCCCGCAATTTTAGGCCGCAATTAAAGAAAATTTGATTTTTTCTTAATTGATACAGTACAATAAAATAAACGAAAATTATCCTCTGCGGGAAACTGACTTGATAGTTACAAACTGATGTCACAAGGAAATATGAGGATTTTGGTTCGAAAAAATGTGAAATTTCACGAACTAGTGTTAGATGTTCTTAATTATTCAACTCCAAAGCAATTTAAAAATTGTGTTCGGGAACACTAATAATATATAATGTATCTTTATTTGTTTTGCATAACTCAATAATATTTTTTATTACGATGGAATAAAGTCTTCGTTCGCGTTCAATCCGTGCAATTAGACATTTTCTACGGCACTTTCGACTATACTTTCGTAGAGCAAGTAATCGTGAGGACGACACGACGACATTAGGGAGCTCCGGAGCCGAATCTGCGAGGGGAGAGAAGAAACAAACATGGAACCCTGTGCCGAGGCTAATCCTTTTACGTCAGACGCACACTGGCTTCCCGCCGTGGAGCTGCCGAGGTCCATCTATCATCTTCCTCCTCTGCTACAATTCGAACCTGGGACTCCCAAACACCTCTCGCGGGATTCTCTTTCTCCTAAAAACATTGATTTATTCTTTCATATAAACAAGAAAGAAATTATACTCCGCTCCTTAGAATCTTAAAATCGCGTCTGCCATTTCACATCCGTAATCAACAATTCCTCTTTATCGGTTAGTTTTTATTCGTCGATGACCAGCTTTCGGCTACACACAAAAATAAATTTCTACAAAGTCAAGAATAGAAAAGAATTATTGTCCATTGATCGACGCGAGAGACAAAACTTCAAGGATGTGGAAAAATTCATACATTTGACATAGTTTTGAATCTATAACTATTAATTTTATTTACATAAAATTCATGCATAATAAGATAACGTATTAAGTATTTCAACAGGACCAAATGATTAAAATTAAATTTGTACAGTAGAATAATTAATAATATTTTCTCTCTAAAATATTTTATTAATTATATAATTCATGCTATTTATAAGTTTCTGTATGATTTTTTTCCAAAAACATATATATATATATATATATATATATATATATATAAAATAATAACGTGTGTCTCACATAGCGTCGATTACTATAATACATTAATAAATTCTCAGGTCCACTGTAATAGAATTATTTATGGTAAATAACACGATATAATATTAAAAGATTGTATCAAATAATCTGACAATTATCTTTAATAAATAAGTAATATTCTTCTGAATTGTTGGAAGGTGGGAAAACAGTTTCGTTATGTTTTTGTCGTATGAGAATCAATTTATTAGTTTCATTACAAGAATAGAAATCAGAATGTTGTACGTCCTGAAACGCGTAGAAAAATGTAGAAACGTGGAAATCCCGGAAGCATGTTTAATTTATTTTTTCCGTGCGAATTTTGAAAGCAAAAACCGTACAACATACCGAATGACATTTTAAATCTTTTTGCAATCACAACAAGAGAAGTGCCGAAGTGAAATAGTAAAGCTTTCGGCGCACAGTGGCAATTAAAATCGGAGATCGAAGTCACAGAGTTACGATTCCATTTGCTCCTTCGGACGCAGCTTCCACGAATCGATTTCTTGTGGAAGCACTGAGGACTTTTAACACTGCGAGTGAAACCAGCGACGTCATTATCTCGATAACAGCTTCGATTTGTAGCTTTACTCCACACTGTAAAGTATGATTTACGTTCTTGTCTCTTAAAAAGGAAACATCGTTGCAGCCGGTTAGCGTCGATTACGTAGGTTATGCTAGGAGTGCTTAATAGCTCTGATTTTCCGACGGGTTCCCAATTATGAAATTTAAGAATAGTCTGTGTCGTTTAACACGTATCGCCACTTCCCGAATAATTTTGGTCGTATTGATTAATGTTACACTTGTCTCTTAAAATTGATTCAGGTAAAACTACATTGAGACTAAAATACGCAGACGAAAATTTTAATACTGTATTTTCCAAAAGATAATTCCTGAATTTAATTTCTGTCCCCGTCGCAAGTAAAAGACGCGTAAATATTTGCTAACGTAACAAAATACTACTAAGGAATCAGATTCATCTATGCTTAAGAGTATGAATTTAATGAGTGCAACTGAGCAGAATGCGGTCAGTCTTGATGAAATCCAAACAAAAATATCAATCATATAGTGATACATTTTTTTATTGTTATTTAAATTTTTATTATGAGTAGCATTAACTTTTACTTCTTTTTATAAAATTATATAAATTATAGGTTATTTGCGTGCTAAATATCAATATAAATTTAAGATAATTGAATGGAAGAAACGTCAGCCAGTTAGTCAGAAATTTATTTTGAAAAATTTAAAACATTATAAAAAAAATCGAACACTACGTTTCATCGCTAAAGGTGATGAAATGTGAAATTCCTAAACTAAAAATTCCAAGTAAACAAAGTTTTACAAACATGATAATTTATAATACAATTATGTAAAATATATAGCATTACTTAATTACTTCAATTACACGATTTTAACGTGTGATTTTCACGCATGTTGCGGTCGAAATGAATATATTTACACATCTGTTAAAGAGTATTGTTGAATTTAAAATAACAATAAAAATGTGAAAATATTATAATACAAGTAATAGTTTAAAATAACAGGGAACAATAAATTATGTTTAAATTATAGGTATCAGTTTTTGCATTAAAAATCATTGGATGTAATATGCAGCATATCGCTCATCAATCTGGATTAATATTTACATTCTTCTTCTAAAATTCTTACATCATGTAATGGTAAAAACGGTAATTTTGGTCATGTGTGTAAATGTGTGTGTGCAGCTCAGAAATTTATATTTCTCGTGATTAATTGTAAGTATTGTTATATTATTTTTGACACAATTGAATTATAAATTATCGTATTTTTAAAATTTCATTTTGTAGAAATTACTAAATTACGAATTTAACATTTAATTTTAATTGACACCTGAAGATGTCCCAAAAATTTAGGGATGAAACGTTAAGTTTGTTTTATTATAAGGTTTTAAATTTTTCGTAATATTTTTCTTCCTTTTTCGTTGGTAATTATTATCCATTTATTTAAAATAAGTCAGAAAAATATAATTTTTAAGTTATTTACACTTACATTTGTACTGCAAATAAATTGCTTTCAGTTACATAAGTTAGTTTTTTTCTTGTGTATGTTTGATTTAACAAATTAATTTTAAAATTCCTGTAATAATTAATTACTTTAATGAATTTTATAATCTTTGTTTGGTACGTTGGTGATTATATCATTTTTAGATAAATAAATACGCAGCTTTGAGTTAGAAAATTATGTTTATTAACTAAAAATTAAATATGCCGCCGTTTCGTATTGTTTTTAGGATCTCTTCAGGTCAAATAAATTTTCGGTTGCAAGAGACAAGACAACAAAACCTTTCCTCTAAAATTATTTTTACGTTATTTTTATATTAAATTATTAAACGTGAAGAAAATAATTTAGTGACTCAAGGCCGTATATTAATTTATTTGTAATATTATAAATGAGAGATATTTTATCATAATTATTGTTCTATCATTTTGTTGAGTTCTTTTTCACCCAAGACACCTTTTATCTATTGTTCGAATTGTCGTGGATAATGTTGTCAGTTACGTTTTACATAATAATTGTTGTGTTAACTTTAGTAAAGCATATTTTAAATCCAGATTTAATTATATAAGAGTAAATAATTGAAAATTATCACCTTAAATGCGGTGACAGCGTTTCCGATCTCATGATACTGTATATGATAGAAGCTGAATCCAGAACTAGGAACTGCGGCGTTAAAATATTATTATGTAGTAATAAACACGCATGTTTCATTGACTCGCCGCAGGTAAGTCGTCATTCGGTTCCAAGTTCGATGCTAATTTCTCTTTCAAAGTAATACTCAATCCATTGGTGTGTTTGATGTAAACAATTAGATGTTAGAACTGGTTATAGGCCGCAAAGAGGAGCGGACAGGAAGATGTTGTTTTGTGCAATAAAATGTGGATTCCTCTGGCCGGCTCTTCCGTTGACTGACGTTCCGACCTTTTTTCACGTGAGCTGCTTAAGAACATAGGTCTATTCAATCAGCGAAACATCCAAAATGGCTCACAATGAATTATTCGAATAGTATTTCGGACGTAGGAATGACGTTCTGTCTCCCTAACCCCGACAAAAGAGAACATTGCGATTATCGCTCTAAAAGGGACGCAAAAAAATGCATAGAATGTCAAAGGCACGAATCTTCAAAGTGTTCGGCTCCAAATAGTCGGAATGAATTTTCGTAAGCCCACAATTGCAGTTTGGGGATCGTTTTGGGGCTACAAAACGTCACACAAGTGGATGCTTTATGATATAAGCGTCAGGGATCAAGAAGGGGAATCTCAGCGTGTCGATATTCTTCATTAAAAAAAACCTATACTTTGATCATGTATGGTAATATGTGTATATAAACTCTAGTCAGGATGTGGAATTGTCAGAATTATTAAACAATTTTAATGGAAAGGAAAGAGAGGAATGTGACGGCTTATCGGAAATTGAAGCTCGGCGTCGTCACTCAGGGCAGGAGGAAGGTCGTCAAATTTTCGGAGGCCTTAGCCTCCTTCGTCAGGAAGAGTTGTTCCCGGACGACGTGTTCTCAACGTGAAGCCAATTTTATAAATTAACGAAGGACTTAAAACGGATTAGAATAATTTTGTAAATTGTTTATTATGAATATGGGCGACTGAAAGCCGAAAGGTCTCAATTAAAATAAATTATTTTACGTACGTGTAACCGCTGTAAGGCTATTTACTTAAACATCCAACAAGAAAGTGTCAGATGAACATAATAAATTCCCTACAAATAATAAATTCGCGATAACCGTAGAAAATTAGCAGACTACGGAACAAAATGCTCGGTCACCTTCCAGATACATCGGCTTGCCTCGGCACGTCTGATTTTATACGCGTTATATAACCACACCATTAATGTCCAGCAAAAAAAAAAGGAATTACTTGGCTTAAACGATGAGATAGTTTTAATTCAAAGAATTTATTTGAATCCTTCAGACCCAGAAATGATATTCAGTTCCCTATTAACTTAGCGCAGCGGCAACTATAAATAGATCTGATCAATTATATGTTGCTATTTCGAGAGTTTTTTTTATTAAACTTTTATTTTAAGCCGCATTAACAACTAGGTCTTTAGCAACTATACGTTTATATTAAATTTGAATTACATATGTTTTATAAAACGACATTATTTATAAGTCTCCATGTAATATTCGAAGAGTTTAATGAACTTTACAATGTTCTTTTGTTGTGTTTGTGATTTTGTTCAGCTTCCCTTTTCCCCGGGAGTCGTCAGTGTGTTCGTATTTCTTTAAGGTGGCTTATTGTTAGTTGAACTTTTACATCATATTTGCTCCCTTCGATTCAGTTTGTTGTTGTATTGTAAAGAGTAGAAGTCATTCACATCTTTATGTATTTTGCCTAGTTTCAATTTCCTCCATCTTCTATTCTTGCATTTCCCTACTTATTTGAATCCGTACTTCCTTATGTGCGTTGATGCAACTATAATGGTTTTAAAATGGGAACCGTTCTGCCTGTTAGCGAATGAGAGCATAAAAATAGACTGACGTTGCCACATCGTCAATAATGAATGTCTAAAATTCCTTACTGCAGCTGAGTGGACAAGAATATGTGACAACGTCGCACGAATTTGATTCGACGGCGCAAGGAAGATCTTCAAGGTCGAATCGCCTCCCGTTTGAAAAGAACTATTGGAGCCGTATTAGTTAGGTGTGAATTCAAAATTCCGTTTAACCTCAATATCAGGGATTTGTAAGTTATCGTTATTGATTAAGTTGTTGATTATAGAATAAATTGGTAAGTGTTCGTTGGATTCACCGTTCAGAATTCTGAATCGCTGTGGTACGTCATTTTTGATAATGTTGTTGAACATTAATGATTTAAAGTACATAAGAATGAGATAAGTTATTACGTCTTTGTTCTAGAGATGTTTCTTGAGCTTCAATAATGATACTGTCACTCGGGTTAGTGCAAAAGAAGCCAGTGAATGGTTGTGTATTACGTTTGGCTTTTTCCGCCGTTTCTTTGAAACTATGGAATATAATATACAACCATAATCTATTTTGGATCGAATTGTCAGTGGTATTTTCTACCAAGGATTTGCAAGAAAGGAGTTTCATTATGTTTATTAGTCTCCTTCATTCTGCATTGATGTAATTATGAGTGGATCTTATGTGACAGTTTGCTATGAAAGTATATTCCCTATATTTTAACTTGGTTTATATTTGGCAGTGGAAAATTGGTGTTCCTCTTTTTGGACAACAATATACTCTAGTAATACCTTCCAGAATCTGATATTTCACACCAATTTACGGTTTGTCAATATGAGACCTGAAATATGTCATCGCCTAATTGGTTCACTGTATATTGAAAATGGTGAAGGAGATATTGGAACACACTGTTGCAAATTTTTATAAATTTAACATGTATTTAAAGTTACTTCCCAGACTTCGCCTCCACCAAATCCTCCAATTGATGTTGTAACGATATCCATGTTTGATGTTTGTGTTCTTAGGGGAGATTATTATTAACAAGTACTGAAAGTGTTTTTAGTATATTTTATCGTTAATTCAAAATCGTACATGCAATTATCATTATATATGGCGCCCAACGTGGGGCTCCGTATGTAATGGTACTTGAATGTAAGAAATCAATATGGTAAAAATACGTTCAATATTTCTTTATTTGTGATTACCCGACATAAACAACAACGTCGTAACAAAACATCAAAGATAGTACTAACTACTAATTCAGAGATCCTCCTCCTGCGGTTAATAACAATCTCTGCCCCAAAGATCACAAACATCAAACATGGACGTCATTGCTGTGTGTTAATGCTCCTCCTCAGGTTTCCCAGAAATAAACGAATCAGGACGAGATGAACTTGAATTCATCCAAACTCATTGAGTAGTTCTTCCTTGATACATATATGTGTAGTAGCCCTGCAATTAAATTCAGACTCCAGATTACTTACAATTTAATTTCACGGTTCCAGTCGAACGATTTATTTAATTTCATTATTATCATTATATATCAATATATCTGATATGGACAGAATTGTGATGATGTCAGCGAATTTTCAAGCTATGACTGAGGGAAAGATTTTCTCGTCTGCGTCGTTTATGGCTAGTAAGAAAAGTGAAAGAGTCAGTACTGATCCTTGTGGAACACCGTTCTCTAGTTCCATGCTTTGAGCCTCTTGTTTTTATTCCAAGAGTTATTTTTAACTGTAGTTGGAAGTCAAGAACAACTTACTTCTGGTCCTTTTTTTCAAGAAGTTTTGTAATTTTCACTTATTCTTTCAACGATTATACTTAAAAGATTTCTAATATGACTTTAAAGGTTGTCCTTGCTTTCTTTAAATATTTTCTTTTGTTTAGTTGTTTTGAATGTTCTTTGTTTGACGCGGCTGGATATTTCAACGATTTCAACTGCATTATTCTTTTTTTCCCCTGTATTTCAAAAGTATCGTTACTTGTTTACGAACGGTTACGTTTTCATACGGGCCAGCTATTTCTGTTTTTCAGCATACTATTACTTAAATTCTGAAGTCCCTATATCGGTGAAGAACGCTACGTCTGTTGATTAAACGTATCCTGTATGTGTTTCTGTGTATTTAACAGTTTTATTTCGGTTATTGCGCACGTGTAAATCGTCTGTCGCTTTGCAAAGCGGATATCGTGTGCCTTTTCACTTTAACTCGCAACATAATTTTCGAAGCTGCAGACGGCCGTGCACAGACAGAAGGCAACAACTGAGCCACCGCCGTTTGAATTTCACGCTTGATTCTTGAAAAGAGGCCCCAAGATGTTTTGCTACTTTACGTGGCCGAAGCATTGTGAACGCCACTCTGGTATAAAAAAAAACTCAGCTATTTCGTATTGCACAAAGGTTAGTTAAACCTCGGCAGTAGGTTTCGACTGCCGTACTGGTCCACATGAGACTTCCGGTGTGAAGTTCTGTCCCAGAGCAGAAACTCTGTATTTATTCTTCAATTTTTTCTTGTTTTTTACTTACCATAATAATACTTTTTTGCATCTCCCATCATTGCCTTGGCCGTACCATTTTACTTTCCATTTAGATTAGTCTATTGAAAGCCTGAATTTGTCTACATCAACCGATATATTTCCAAATATATTCACACACGGTATAGTCGCCAAATATGCCTGCAATAACCTAAACAATATGGAAATTATGAAGAATAAACGTGATAATTTTTTTTTTGTTTTTTTACTATTACATAAAATAAAATATAGTTTATACCTATAACACTTTATACCAAAAAATCAGTTTAGAAACGACAACGTTTCGGAACCTATTTGTTCCATCTTCAGGCTGTAACTCAACTGAAAAATTGCATGAACTTAAAAAAAAATTCCACTACAAATATGGATTTCATAAAAATTGTATTATTGTAAAAATCCAAAGTTTATGGTGACCAATATAATTTCTCCGTAGGGTCACAACCTTGAAGACGCCGCAAGTATGCACCGAAACGTTTTCGTTATTTTAAACCGATCTTTTTTTATTGATTCGTCTTTTATTCATTGTAAACTACATTTTATGGGGCGAATAAAACATTTTATGGTTCTCAACCGGGTTAAATATTTATTAGTGCGCAATGTTTCCGTGGCGTGCTCGTCGTCGTTGATATTTGTGTTACGGTTAACAAGATTTATTTTTTAAAAAACAATTGAATTTTATGGATCAAATTCCGTAAACGGAAATAATTGTTAGCTGTAAAACAGGTAACCGCGATTTACTTGACGACGACGGCAGGGCACGGCATGGAAACGTCGTGTAAATATTTAACCCGGTTCGGAACCCGGGAATTGTTTATATCGGGAAAATCCTCGTTCTCTTATATAAGACGATATTACTAAATAATAAGGCATTGTGTATTGAAGTTACGTATTTCAGTCAGGTATGAAAACTGATTTACAAATTAATGATGAATATTTATAAAAATAGGATTGTTAGTATTGACCAGTTTTTCTGTTTGCTTAATACTGTCTGGGTTGTGATGCTGATGGCGTCATATAAGATGAAAGCTGCAGTGGGAAATAAAATTTCTTTTGAGGCTGGAAATTGAAGATTTATTGAACACAGATAACTCTCAAAATATTTCAAATTTAAGTTAAAAATGGTAACGTTGCAATTTTCCCGGCACTTTTCCAATAACTGCGGTGGCCTAAAATTATGAGAATATTATTAGTATTAGGTCAAGGACCCTATCCAGACCCTGGAATTCATGGTCGTGAAACGAACCTTGATTATATAGAAATTATAATACCCTATAATTAATTATTATGCCCTATGAATTTAATTAAATTTTTTTAGTATTTGCCATAATCTTATTTTCTTAAGATTTATATAAATATAAATCAAATTCTGTCCATCCATAAATCAAATGGAAGATTGGCTATGAATTTTTTTTTGTGTTTATGGTCTTGATGTTGTCCGGAAATTTATTAGCTGTAGAAATACCATTATAATTTGTAATTAACGGTGTTTCGTTGATTTTTTGGTTATTAATAGATTGTTATTATTTATGACGTAGTGACATGTGTGAAGAGAAATGCTCAAACTTTGAAATTTATTCTGACAAGTATTAAATTTGTATGATCATTTTCCAATTTAATTTATTATCGAAAAATTCTTGAGAATTATTAACTCTGAACTTCACAAATTTGATCACTTTGAACCACAGTACAACACAATTCAGTGTCACATTTTAAATTACACAAATATAGTGTTTTCTCACGTTTTTATTCAAATACCGCACACCGTACGAAAAATTCCACGTGGTTCAGAACAGAATTTCTCATTAGTGGTACACGTACGGAGGTTAATTTATGACATTCTGAATGTAAATAATTAAGTTGTTAACTTCAACATGCTCTCCAATTTGCGTTTCGTTTAACGCCACATCCGAACAATTTTAACGAATGTAAATATCAACGGGAATAATATGAGATCCGTTACTCTCGGGCATCGGTCATGTTAGTTCTCCATTCCAGCGTCAATTTGAGCGGCCACGATACACGCGCAAGCGAGCCGAAACTGTAAATGTACAATACTGTAGTTTTGAACGCCATTGGCTGGAGCTCAGGTGTGACGCCCCGACCACATGGGCGGGCCACTGATAAGTAACTACGGTACACTCACACGACACACGGTACAGTATGCCACGCCACCTACACCACCTCATCAGGGAGCAATGGAGTCATGTCGTTCACGAATCGATTCCCGCGTTTGTTTCAACAAACCTAAGAGCGGACGATAATTAGGAAGCTAAAAGTTAATCCATTATCGTCCTTCTTCCGATTTCGAATCCCTCTTAGCGTGGTGCCGTTTCGTCAGGCTAATCTGTGGATATTACTTTAGAATCTGGCGCTTCTTTTCTTGCGGTGGAAAGATAAGGAAGCACCACTAGAAAAAACCTTCATAATTTTTATTAAAAAAAATAATCAGACCAGCCGCAGATTTCTCATTTGGATCCAACGCGACTTCCATCAGCCCTTGGTCTGATTCCAAGCCATGACGAAAGTTCTTAGTGATGACTACAAACACCCTCAATACTGAATACCGACCGTCAATTATTATTGGTTTTAAACAGCATACAGTAAAAAAAATCAATGCTGTTCGCATTACAAAACCAACTTTTGGTCGTTAAATTCATAAATTCCTCTTGACCTGATTCTGATCAGTTCCCCGGAAATTAAAATAATATTTTCTGGCTCTTTCTATGTCAATCTGACACTGCACTTTATTTTTTCATTTTAGTCGCTGTCACCGGACGAGTCTGCCAGCAAAATTCTTCTGGAGTAATCAAGTGTGGTGTTATTATTGTTAAGTGCAGTTTACATTAATTTCTGTTTAGTGTATTTTTTATTTTCTAATTTTTGTAGTTTATTATAATATTATTTTGTAACTCTCATAATTCATCTATTCCTATTATTGTTATTTTATGTTTATGTATATAATGGTAATTCTGAATTCCTTCAGAATAGATACCAAAGGATCCAGTCGATGATTAACCTACATAGAAAGAAAAGGTCACGTTTTCTCTCACTGTCACATGAAACCGTTAGATTACTACCGTACGATCCTAAAGGAAAAGAAAAGTCTTTCCTAATTGTAAATGAAAAATAGTGTATTTACGGGTTAATGACATAATTAAACGACAAAATGCTCAGGTGATATGTATGTATGTATTTCTACAAATTTGCAGATAAAATATTGTAATTTTAAAATCAATAAACCCCGGCGTGTGAACAATATTTCAATTAGAAAAAGTATATAAAGAATGATAATTGTGAAAAAAACAGCATTGAGTCAGAAACTTTAAAGGTTATTAACAAAAAAATTGCGACGTTTCGTCCTCTTTTAGTGCCTCTTCAGCATGATCAATTTCAATAATTTTATGCAAGAATTGATTAAATGACATTATTAATAATATAAGTAAATAAATATACGGCATTGCATCAGGAAATTATAATATTAATTGCTTTATGCATTAATTATATACAAAATTATTAAAACTGTCCAACCTGAAAATGTCCTCAAATAGGACGAAACGACATAAATTTAATTTTTGTTAATAAACACGATAAGTTTCTGACTGAAGGCTGTATATTTATTCATCTATAAAGAATAGTATTCAATTTTGAAAAAGAAAAGTATTATTCGTGTCTGAAATAGAAATCAATGCTATTGTCCCTGAAAATGGGGAAACACTTCGCTTATTCTTTACGGTATGTGAACCTGATTACTGTCACTTCACTGCACTTACCTGTAATCACGGAAGATAATTCAGACTGAGGCTAAATTTTCTTTCCTTTGCCGGTCTTGCTCCAAAAGCGTGAGGAAATGGATTCCAATTTCTGATAACTTCAGACCGATGACAATGGTTTAGAGAATAAGAATAATTTAAACACACCAGAAAGTTGATAGTTTCAAATTTGATTCAATATGCCACTTTTAGCTTATTATTAGCCAATTACCACAAATTCGACATTTCTTTTTCTTTTCCGTTAGCAAATAATGTTATCGAAAAAAATTAGCGTCTCACTTGAAACCAAGATCAATATTTTACTAGATTTAATTAATCAATAAACGACTTAACTGGTGTGTCTTCTCTGACGTATTGTAAGTACGTATATGTTACACCATAAATTTACTACCTACTTACAAAGTAATGCTGCGTGTAGTTGAAAATTCTTATTTTGTCTCCCCATTAAAGTGAAAAAATAATAATTAAACGCGCGAAATGAAAAAAAACGTATTATAACGATTGGGAACATATCGATACGATTTATATAGATCGATAATGTTGATACATTTAAATTCTCAGTCCCTTGGCTGCGGCCAATAAACATGGTACGATGACGTTACGTAAGTGGCCGAATTCAAGTAGGTGTGGTAATTATCATGACTGTCACTAAATTTGTTACATATTTTTAGATTCCTGTAAAACTTATTTTGCAATGGCATATAAATGCAGAAAGCTAAATATATATTATTTGTGACTCTCGATTTGGTTTATCCAACAGTCTACCTCATTCGTCTTGCCTTTCACTTTATTTTGGAAAATCTCTTTTTGTAAAAAAATAGAGTAAGTCACGAGTTGAGACCGTGCCTCAAGGATTGATTTAACACGTTGTTGAGCCTTCTATGTCCAGTGGTTCAGGGTTCAGTCTCCAAAGGGGAAAAGAGGAACAATTGAAAAGACAAAAGAGTTTGGATCGCCCGATCTTCGTATTGGTTGTTCCTTTCTTAACCAAATTTTATTTTTATGTACACACTGGCCTTTCCTTCATCGTAATATGTTGTAAATTTACCATTTTTATAACGCATTATTATTTCCCACAGATAGTTCCACTAGCGTGAGAGTTGACATTGCACGAACCGCTCAGAGGACCAGAAATGATCGCCAAACGAAGCTTCAAAGTACATCTGTTTATTTCCAGAAGTGAAATTGAAATTCCTGGTGTCGTCTGTCTTACAACCAGAGGGGTCTATTTACGCGGTCTCTCTGGGGCTGGGTTTAGTTAATTAGGAACACGATTGTATCGCGATTCGTACTGCTACTCTGATGATCCGAGCTGAACGCCAAGCTTGTCTGAAGACGATGAAGGTTACGTGTCACTTCTCTTTCATATTCCCTCACATTCACCACTTTTGATTTCATCGTCAGCATCTAACAAACGCTAACGTCTACCCGTTTTGACGAGAAAAGACCCACACAAAAGGCTAAAAATCTCTAAATGAATTTTCATATTTGTATGTCGACTCGGTCAAGGTGGGGAATGGGACGTTTCGGCGTAGGGACGTTTCGACGCGGGGACGTTTCGGCGCAGGGACTTTTCGGCACGAGTCATTTCGGCATTTGATCATTTTGGTGCGAGCATTTGATTGAAAATTTGTTATTATTAATTCCATTAGTCCCCGTATAAGGAAATAGTTTACGTTCTATTATGAAATCACAAATAATTATTAGAAACTAATTTATTTTAACCTACAATAATTAGCGTTTAGAAATTTAAAATTACATAAAAACACCAAAATTGTAGTGTATAAAATAATTAAGAATACAATAATTATATGCAATTAATTAATAGTATTAATTTGCACATAATTAAATAACTTAATAGATCACATAAAACTTTTCATTAACAAAATATGCATAAAATTCATGTTATTATAACATATAAAGTATAGTTATTATAGCCTGTAAAGTAAGAGACAAATAAAAAACTAACCGAGAAAAATGATTATTTATACATGGTTGCGTGAATTTTCACGTATCTAGCTTCAGAATTTCAGTCTCTGCGTTGATATGTTAATCAGTATATTATTATTTTTCTCTTCTCGAATAAACTGATACGGTGATTTTAGCAGAAAATAAATAATAGAAATTTTTTATTCTCACAAATACAGATAGTGATAGTCATCCACCGAAGTAAATCATATATAGAATTTAAATATATTTTTTAAGTAGAATATTAAAATATTTTACAATCTTGAAAGCTATAATGTAAATTTTAATGGCCAAATAAATCAGAATAAAATGTATAATAAATAAATTATTCATACAAATTTGTTAGACATACACGACGTTTGCTGCTTACATCAGAACCTCTTCAAATATTGATTAATTAGTAGACCTTTAAAATATAAAGCTTACATTCAATTGCTCATTTATATATATTTCGCAGAGTGCAGAAAGGACGAGACATTTACTTAGAACGACTTGTTGCTGGTCACAAACCTTTAAGTAAATTAAAAAAATTTCTTGATGCAGACAAAATAATTTTATTAATAATGAGAAATTTTGGTTACCGCGATATTACAGAGTACTTGCGTGGTATAACTTATAATTATATGGTATAGAAATAATATACTATTGTGTTCATTTACTATTATTTAATTTTTACAATACCAATAAAACGTGTTTGTATTCTAAATTTGAGTATTTGTTAATTTTCTTATATCAATATCGGTTGTGTATTTGTTAAAAAAAAATTGTTTCAATCGAGTGCCTTGACTTTGCCAATTCTCGCGCCGAAACGTCCTAGACCCGTCAAGGTACATGCTGTATAGTTTGCCGAATTTCAATTCAAGCGGTAAAACTGAAAGGCGTTTGAATTATAGTCTACGGATAACTGCTTTGTCTTTGGATTAACTTTGTTTTAGCACTTCTTTATGTGGTTTCAAGTATTTAATAGCCCATCAACGTCGAGTACGCGCGGCTAGTAGATAATAGACATGATAAATAACTTCTCCAAACTAAATGGGTATTAGGTATGTCGAAATTAGTGCTGTGTTTATTTAACAATGGCCCGAGGCTCAACTTCCGCGTCGGTGATAAAGTGTGTCCAGTACTCCTGAAAATGTGATTAAGGCTAAGTTGTTTGTCGCTTAACGTGTGCAAGTACTCTTGCGTGGGTAATTACATAGGCCTGTGTTTCCTGGAAATTCTACCGATCTAACGTTTGAGCTGTACGGCGCGGAAGATCACGCGGGGCTTCCGGATTTCTTTAGGTTCGTTCCGAAGGACTGTCACGCCCCCATATATTTTCGCCCTTGTGTTTCGGAGGCCAGCGCGCTAACCACGAGGCCACCAGGGCCGCACGAAGGCTAACGCAAATTAAATGTCGGGAATACGCGGCGGCCTACAGGACCCCAACGCCGAAACGGTAACTCCTTTAATGACCGGCCTGAGATAAACTTACGACGTAGGAAAGCCACGAATTTGTGTAATGGAGAACAACGCGCTTATAATTTACTGCCGGAAAGAAACAGATTTCCTGCAAATACATACACGCACAAAAGAAAATTGCAATCAAAAGCTTCCCGGAAGACGGGAACGGGTATAATATATAAGGGTACCGCGTTGATGTAAACAGAGTAGTTAATTATATACGGAGGATCCGAAATATTCTATGCCTAATCTAGAGGAAAGCAGCGACCTTCAAACACTATCTGAAAAATATTGTTGAAACTTTCATCGTACGCAAAAGTAGACAATGTAATGCATAACAATTCACACTTTCCGGCTAAATTTCCGGGGTCTGAAGGACCCGAAATAAAACAAGGGGACCTATAAGGGTGGGATGATCCATACCCGTTTACATGACACAAGTCTCTGTTGCAAATAAATTTAAGTAATGTGATATCGATGTCTGTAACGTCTGCTGGACGGTTCAGTAGAGTACGCTTAAGATATCGCATCCTCCCTCATTTTTATTAAGGATTTTAATTGACGATATCGACTGTCGTCCAAATGTTTCTGGATTAATAGAAAAGTGATTAATATTGCAGCTTTATTTTGTGAAGTCTAC
Source organism: Zhengitettix transpicula (assembly GCA_037074705.1). NCBI lineage: Eukaryota > Metazoa > Arthropoda > Insecta > Orthoptera > Tetrigidae > Zhengitettix > Zhengitettix transpicula. The sequence goes on along the minus strand of CM073595.1, from coordinate 74,701,908 downwards.
GTTAGTTAAGAAATCTATTATTTATTTATGTAATATATATTTATATAATAAATATATTTTTATGTGATATATAAATAATTTTACGTAATACTGCGTCCACCAAATTGATAAGGTCTACAATTATCAACAGAAATAACAAATATATACTGAACAATTTTATTTATAACTTGGATGCATATGCAACTATGCATCTAAAGCTAGGTTAAATACCAGCGAAAGTCAAATAAATAATACACATAGACAATCTCTGAGTGCTATAGCGATACAAACAATATTAAACAACAATAAACGAATAAATAATAAAATAATAATTATGAAAGGGACAATATAAATAACAAAATATTTACAAACAATATATATTTCAATACACGTTTATAATTTTTTTCAAAGTCATTAATTATTTATTGAACTGATTTTTAATTTTTTTCTAAACGCTTTGCTGATTTTATAATTTTCAGCCTGTCGATTTTGATACTTCCTTATTGTTAATAATAGGTTTTTCAATTATCCTGGTAGTAAATAATTTACTATTTTGTTAAACAACATCAACGTGTCAAATAATACTTCTTCCTTAATACTTAAATAATCCAACTCTCTTAGCATGTCCTCAATAATTTAATTTTATCGTAAATTATGATTTCATCTTTCTAAAGACCTCTTTTAAATTTGCTGAATTCCTCACTTTATTTCTCTTGTTTGCACATATATTATTATTTATCTGAGGCAATTTTTTCTTCCTGCACTACGATAATATTTATACAACTTGCATGTCTGCACTTTTAAAATTATGTATTCTTCTATTTATCTAATGTACTATTTAAGAATTTTCCTTATAGACGTTTGTAATTTTTAGTATTTATGACTGGTTACATTTCGTCAGAAGAAGATTACGGGAATAAATCAATATATTTTTTTCTAATCAATTAGCGGAAATCATGAACTTATAAAAATCCTGTCCAAATTATTGTAGGATAAACACTATTGGCCCGCGACGTCGTGAAGTTGTTGGTCATTATTAGGAAATACTTACTAAATACTTAGTGAGAAAAATAATCAGAAGCCGGTTCGCTTCCTAATCCTTCCCAATAATAATCCCGTAACAAGATATATTTGACGACCTACGTGATATAGGAAAGCGATCATTCGTGCAAGACTAGACAGAGGAAACAACGAACTGGCATAGGGAAATTTTCGTTCGTAAGGAGAACAATTCCGGATTTGAATAGCCTGCCTGAAACTGAGCTAGCGGTATGCCAATAGACTACAGAACAATTAAATAGAAGACAGGGATTTATTTTGTAACAATAATCAGATATCCACTAATAAATTAAGTGATGTTGAAATTAAAATAATATTTCAATACGTGTATGTTTTTTGGAATTTACTTTAATCTATAAAACATTGCAGTGAAGTGAAGTGCAGGAAACTGTAGGACGCAATTTATAGGTTTAATCTGTATTAGTAATAAGTAAAAATGATTATATATTTAATGGAACTATTATTTCTCCTTTACATATTTATTTTATAATCAGGTTAATGTATAGTTTGTGTTACTTCATTACAGGTATGTTAAATATTGCCAATGGGATTTTCCCAATACACATTAAAATTTATCTAATTGAGAAAAAATTTATTCATAAATAACTGTTATTTTTAGACAGCCTGAAGAGGGTACAAGTAAGTACCGAAACGTAGCGCTGTTTAATGAAAAAAACGAATAATTTTTTTAATTTAAAAAATGTTCCTTAATAGGTTGTTTTATTATATCTATATATGTGTGTGTGTGTGTATGTATGTATGCTGTGGTGTTTCGGTCAGCTTCACAGCCACGTATCACAGAGGTCCCGAGTTCGAATCCCGGCACGGACACGGATGATTGTGCTCGTCACGGTCACGAACACTGGAGTTAAGACTGATGGAGAATCCACACACTGACCACGTGTCACTCCCATTTCCAGAATCTGTCATTTAAGATGGCAGTGTGACAGTCGTCCGGATTGGCCAAGACCCTCAATGGGCTGTAGAGAAGAAGAAAAGAAAATATTATTAAAAAAATATAATGCAATAAGACAAACAAACGGTATTATAGTCTATCAAGTGAAGCATTTATCCTTGTATTTCATCGAATGACGATACATTAGATTATTTTTATTAGTTCCATTAGGCCTCTGCTGAGGAAATAGGAGTTGATTACAAATATGAGTATAATAAGATATACATAAATACAATAGATACTTATGACAATTCATAAATAGTAATACGAATAATTTCAAAAGTACATATTTGAAAAAAATTTGTTAGGATTATACCACATTACAAAGAATAAATATTACAGAAATAATGAAGCTTATAAGTCAAGTATCAAAATTATTAATTCGAATATACATTAAACGTCACAAGTAGCATTATATTTTCAAAGTAACAATTTGATAAATACAAGACGATATCTTCTATATAATAAAAAAGGATGTATATTTGTATGTATGTATGTATGTATGTATGTTTGTATGTATGTATTTACGTTGTTCTTTATACAAATTTTATCGCGTGGAGAGAATGCAACAAAAATTGGTATACGTATTCTGCCAAAATCGAGAACCGGTACTGTGGGGGTGACAAACCCATAGCATAAAGGTGGAAAGAATTATAATTAAAAACCGTGATCATTAAATATTAAATTACTGCGCGCCAAGAGACAATGACGTCACGCGAGAGAGAGACGTTACTACGCAACGAACAAAGGAAATATTTCCTTTATTAGGAATGAAATAAAGCAAAAATATGTTCTTTAAATAAAAAGTATAATTTTATACAGCAATACTCCATCGAATGGTAATAAAGAAGAATACGAATTACTTTACCATCCTTGCGGAAAATGTAAGTTAATTTTCGCGCTATATTAGTTGTGAGTCTTGCTAACAATTTCATCAATGTAATATTTCGTAATGTATGAAGACTGAGTGACAATTGACAATTATATCCTGAAATACTCAAGGAATATATTTAAGTATTCAATTAAATACTTTTTCGAGTTTATATAAATAAGTACACGAGCAATGCCGGGCACCCAGCTAGTAGAAAATAAAAATGTCGTTTCCGGAGGAATTTTATCTGTCAGTTCTTCTAAGCGAACGGGAAATCTCGTGCGATCGACATGAAATAAGCAATTGTATAGTATCAGGAAACTAATGTGCCGATTTACAAATTCATTAACAGAGTAATACGCGCCGTTAATCAGCAGAGTTTTTCCTTTTTTTAATAAAACGTTGTAACTGCTTACGCTTTTGATGCTAAGAGGAAGAAAATTAAATAGCTTTATTCCTGACTGAAGTATACTTTTTTTTTCAAAAGTGAGTAATGATGTTTGTCTGTCCGTAAAGTCTCGCGGTTTCTGGTATTATGGAATTTCCCGTTGCTAACAAATAACATTACGATTTACGAATTTTAGAGTTTCCAAAATGTATGTATTCCGTAACGATCGAAACATTTAAATAATAATATCTTGCTTCCGTTTCAACGCTATTAATTTTAGTGACAATATGAAGGTCACTAAAATCGTTTCACTTCCCATGTCAAGTACGATGAAATAAAGGATGATGTGACTTTGAGGGCTTTTTAATGAATATCGTGTTCAGCAAAAATATTCGTCTATATTCGCGAGCGATTCTATTTCCAGAAGCAATATAAAAACGATTAGAAACTTTTGAGTTGGAAAAGTTTGGCGAAGCCGTCAGAGTGTTCTTATGGGTTATTATGATTCCGTCGTCGTAATTCGGCAAAGTTTATCCGGAGTGAATTTGCCACCTTTTGAATGGTAACAATAGCGCAGCCTTCCCCAGCCTTCGTCTTAGGGCAGTATAATGGAAGTCCCGATTATCGAGGGGGGACGCGACAATGATATGCCCATGCCACAGTATATATAGGCCGCGTAATTGGGGTTTCGAGGTTGCCATAAGATGTGCCAGCCCATTATAAATGCAGTGTGCACGTCCCTTTATGCTCTATTTTGAAATGCACGCTAGAATTCCCAACGGGAGGGCTAAGTTGGCGCCGGGCTTCTGAATGCGGGGGAACGAACAAAGAGGAGGCGATAAGAAACACTTCCACGAATCAATGGAGGAAGATGACAGCCTTGCTAGAGACAAACTCACGCAAAGTAAAATAAACGCCTTGCCCTCGGCCTCTCTCAAATGATAAACACGATATACGTGGAATGTCTTCCTCGTAAAATACGTATTCCCAAGTAATTTCACTAAGTGATTTTATTTCGAGTGAACTGAAATTTAGAAGCTACGGGAACTCGTTCTCGGAGTGGACGCCTAGGAAAAAAAATACTGATTATATGCGGACGATTAAAACTGTTCCGTTAATTATCAGAAAGAAAATCAAAAGACCAACCTGATCGGTGACATATTTCAGTTACATCCAGATAAAACAATCAGTCGATATGTTTGAAAGCTAATATAGTTGAAAACTACATTAGAACAAAAATGGTACCCAAAAACTGTTGGATTTTTCACTCATAGCCTTCCGAAAATTTTACTAATATTATAATAATATTTCTTATCAATAATATATAATAAATAATAACCGTAAACAGCTTCCAGTTGAATTACTATTTATTATCACGGAATTCATTTTATTTTCATCCTCAAATATTTCACCATCCCTTCAAGAACGACAATAACAATTGAAAAGCTACGGCTAAATAAATCCAGATGCGAAACGTTAGCAAAATTAATTCAACACGGCCAAATGTTCCTCGTTATGGTTGACTCGACATATTTGTTTTTATAGGACCAAAATACGTAAAAAAAAATTGTGTTCAAAAACTGATGTTACGTAACGCGCTCAAGTTTCGCGAAATATGTACTGACCTACTTTGAGGGTGGATATAATTATAACACACCCAAATACGTTCATTGAAAAATAAAATCCCCAATTTATTTCTATGATTAGAAAGCCATTTCTTATAAATACTAGAGGAAATTTGTGGTAGGATCCACAAGTCAAACTTTATTTTAAAAAAGGTCCTGATTCATCTCGTAAGGTCGTTTACGTTTGGTATTTCTCACCACTTAAGAAAAGTAAAAAAAAATTATGCTTTTTTTCTTGGCCCACGCAGTCCAGTTTTTTTGCATTTCGCAAAACGTCTTTAAACATTTCAATTCATAACAGATTTTCTCCTGGACCTCGAGTAACATTCACGTTTCTCCCCTAGCAACTCGGTTGTCGGCGACGAAAATATAATAGACAGCGTAGTGAATTGTTTTCAATGCAACGAGCACCACTTCGTTTGATCCGAATCATCTCAGAAATTTAAATATTTAATTTCCTGGAAGCGTGAACCATGCCGCGTTTAGAGACAATCGTTTATCGCGGAAATCTGCGCGACCTTCATGCATTTGGTTCCGATTCTTGTGTCCCTTTTAGCATAGAAAATCGCTTATTTTAGGTCATTTAGCTGTCAGCTCAATGGATGAAATGTTTAAAAAAAAATAACTCAGTACTAAGTAAGTTACATCAATTCGCACAATTGTGTATATTCACGGAATTACTTTGAAACCTGGAAGAGTAAAAATCGATAACCAGTCATATTTAATAGTTCTAAAGATACAACAAGTTGTGATTATTCACGGCAAGTAACAACAAGAATGATTTCAAATAATAATAAAATAGAAAAACTAATTCGTCTTTAAAATGACTGAATATCGTCCAGACTATGATTGAAGAATGAAAGAAAGATTCGGATCGAAGCGAAGGCTATCAGAAGATTGCAAACGAGATATTATTACGAATAAACTGTTGCGTATGTGGGTGGAAAAAACTGAGGAAAGAGTAACGATTTATATATTAACGTCACTTTTTTAAATATAAACGCAAACAGGCAAAAAATAATTTAAAAATAAAATTGCAAAATTAAACTGAATTCTATTAATACAAATATAATTAATGTAACATGTCCAAAAGTCATAATTTACTACTTAAAATTTACGTAGAATACTCAAAACGTTTCTTCCCGATGACCAGGGACTTTATAAGTTGCATCTGAATGAAAAATACGATAGTTCCTTCCAAACAAATAAATAAATTCAGTATAGCGTGGTTACTTACATAATTAAAAAATATGAATTGAATGGATATAACAGAAAAAGTTTTAGTACAGAGGAAACACATCACAAAACTTTTTACTGTTTTTTTTAAAACCTTCAAAATACCAAGTATACATAATTTTAAATCATAATAACACTGAATCATATACGAAATTTAAATTTTGTGTAACAGTTTTCACATTTATTGACTTTATATTAATTACGTTCAACATCTAAAAATTTTATATTTCTCCAATCAATTTTGTGATTATTAAAACTGATCGTTTGTGAAAAAGTTGTTTTAAATTTTCGTAATGTTATTTAATTCTGTTTCGAAGCTAACGCCTAGCTTGCCCGATATATCAGGCTCTACAATCCAAACACTCAATTTTACATATAAGAATATGTTTTTCCAAATATTGTAAAACATTTTTTTAGGATTTTTAACAAAAGGTAAATTATTATATGATTTTAATATTATCTTAACACCAAATTGGCAAAAAGGTTGCTTAATTTAAATTGAATATTTTTTCTATTTGTATATTTATGTAAATAAATTCAGAGTTTTGACCATGATACGTTAAAACAATATTTTAGCTTAAAATTATTAATTAAACATGTTTCGGTCCCTAAGCGGGACCCCAAAGGCTATAATTATAACATTAAATTAAAAGAACTTACGATATTAGAAACACCAAATGAGTGCAAAGTCAAAGAAAAAAGCAGTATTGAAAATGTTTGAGGAAAATAAAAATTTTAGCTACTGTCATAACGTTAATAAAATACACAATGAAATATTTCATATTTTAATTATTTTTACTCCTTTCATACAATAAATTTTGTCCTTAAATCCTTGTCTTATTTCCTGTTGAAATGTCCCCTTATATATTATTACATTATGGTTTGAAAATATAATCGTCCCTAAAAATATTATGAATATTTAGTTCTCATTTCTTTATTTGACCTTGCGATATGATCGATTTTCTAACACCTTTGTTTATTTAACATTTTATTTCTATTATAAATAACGTTCCTCATAATGACCGATACATGTTTCATGGTCGTCAAGACCAAAGAGAAGCAATAACGTTTTAGATCGATAAATTGAAATGTCTGGCTCAATTTAATTCTATGAACATACGAAAATTGGAACACGGAATGTGAAAGTGGAAAATGAAATTGATAATAGTACGAATGCATTTTCATGTGTTTAGGTAATGTATAAAGAAACGCTATAGACTTGATGGAGAGGAGACGGTAACGTGAACAATCCAAGGTGTCATGATGCAGATAAAAATAAAATATAGCCTTGCCTTTTACGTTTAATTAATCTATTTGATCCTTTATACATAACCAATATTACTTTTAATCAAATACAGCTCAAAATATATAAGATAGAATAAAATAGCCAAAAATAGGACCAAAATGGTGTAAATATTTATAAAGGCGTATTGTTAATTGTTCTCTTCATTTCTGGTCAGCAATTTCACCTATTTTATTATTTAATTGGTAATTTTTACACATATTAATATATTTTGTATATATCCTTGGTTTTTAATCAGCTGCCAATTTTATAAACAAAAAATTAATTTGTTAAAGTTTGAAAACTTTTTTATTTATTGTTTTTAGTCACGTCAACATAACAGTCATTGGTTAATTTCCATAACTGGAATTTATTTTTGAAAATGTCAAATCGCGTTTGGCAATTTGCAACAGCCGTCTTCAAATTTTGCAAAATATTTGACCCTTTATATTTTTAATATTGACTTCATTGGTTTTCTCCCTGTACGGTGACCTTGTACAACGTTATTATTGTGGTTCAGATGGACATAATTTCAATGTCAGAACAATTTCAATTTTTTTTAAAAAAAAACAACAAATTGTAACTAAATTCCAAACTGTACAGATTTAATTGGAGAATTTTATTAAAATGTTTCTTACACATATTGTGGACTGTTATAAACAAATACTGTAAATATATAAAGTAATACAAAATCAGCAATAATTTTTAAAATATATTTTTGTTTCTAACGATAGATTCTTCTATTTATGTGTAGCCAATACATGGCTGCAAAATCGAAAAATAATATTGAATAACGAGTATCAGAATGTATTTGACTGCAATCTCTCTTATTTACGAGTATGGAAACGAGAGTAAGAAAATGAAATTAAATGGCGGCCCGCAGAATAATTAATGAACTTGCACACAATGGATTAGTACTGTATTACCAAACTATTTTTCTGCACGAATAACTTCGAATCGTGACATGTTAAGCACGCAAAAAATAATCAAATATTATGCCTATAACAATGATTTTGCATCAGCCTCCTGTATTTTTTTAAAAAAATTGTAATTTATATATTCAAAATTATGTATTAATTTGGAATTGCGCCGGAGCTGTCACCATTGTCATTATTATCAACGTATAATAAAACATATACATAAAGACATTTTCAATTTATAATATAAATATTTGACAGCCATTTATATATTATTACTTTTCAACCAGTACTATCCACCTTCAAATTGTCTGTATATTTGCGCCATATAATTATATTATTTTGATTTATGAACTCCTGTGTTTTATTTATAGATAACTATTTTAGAAGTTTAATAAATCTTTTTTTATATAAATTTTCGACTATTCCGAAGTATATGAACATCAGATAATAATTATAAGTGATAGTGTTTTTAAAACACTTTTTTAAAAGATAATCAAAGAACAATAACGAAGTCAATAGGCATGGGGTAAGGTTATAAATACTGTAGTGATGTATCCAAAACAAATAACTGCAATTTAAAAACTTAAAATATATATTTTCAATGTAAATAGCTTTTTGGCAGATAAATTATTTATTTTTACTGTATTTCTTAAGACGTTTTGCAATTATTAATTTATATTAAACAAATAAATAACAAAATTACATAATGTTTTAATTCGGTATTTCTTGTTCTTTTTTAATCCAATATTTTTTAAATCACATCTTATTTTGTTGACCGTTTAAGGTACTTCAAAGAGCTCAAAATATTTCCAATGCATTATTTTCGGCATTTCTGAATTCTATAACATCTTTCATTGACGTTTTACAAGGATAACATAGTAGTGAAATTTTTTGTTATTAAAAAAATCTTGATTTGCCATTAATTTTCGAAAACTTAATAAAATGCTTATTACCAGCTGTTCACGTGCCAACGTCTTATCAAAGAAAGAGAATTCAGCTAGAGAAATGGCCGTAAGGTGCCGAAGTGCATTTATTTATCTCACTGGGAATATATTTATCTATAAATAATTCATCATTTTAAAATATAAAGTCAATATATACTTTTAACCGTTACTCTTACTCAACGAACTCATTAATTTTTCAAACAATTCCAAAACTAAGGTATAACGTTGTTGGAATAATGTGGTGACGTTGATACACAAAATGACGGTAATGGCAATTGTAATTATTCACGATCTGGTACGAGCCGGTTGAAGAAGGAAAACGTGCACAAATCCGTTTCGCGTGACGTGACGTTATTTTGCAAGCTTGATCTTCTATACAAGAGTAAGTTGTTTCTTCTAAATGTGTTTTATGCCCGATAAAAGCATGAAAGTTAAATAAAAATATTCGTATTTATGTGAAGACAACCTTTCAATGCAATCCTTTCGATTTAAAAATCATTTTGAAAATCAGTGATTTTATTTGTTTCAGAGCATAATTTTTCCTTTCTACGACATAAATATTTATTTTTAATAATATAAACACCTTAGAATTACTTTAACTTTTATTTTGAAGGTTCACAGAAGCCAGTGTCAACTGAAATGTATTCAGCATCACATAAATATTTGAACAACAACAATAATATAAATAAATATATAAATAATTAAAATAAGCCACTCTGAGACGTATCTGTATGTATGATATATATATATATATTATAAAATTCTGAGGATTGTTGGTCTTTTTATTCATAACATTGGAAATCATTTAATTAATAATTAAAAAGGATATATAAGCAAATATTTCCAAATGTAAAAAAAATAGGAAATTGAGCACTCTATAACAAACAAGACGTATGTTACCCCTTAAAAATACATTTTAGGAAATTATTACCAGCTAGAAACAGAAAGCTAATAAGCAATTAATGTTTTTATTATAATTGAAATCTCTTTAAGAAAATATTTTTCTCACAAACGTGAATTGGAACGAGACCAGGAATATCGGAAATCCGTGGAAGGATTTTGTTGCAAATAAGCTTAAAAACCTTCACGCGTGAGGGAATCATCAACAACGGACGGAACATGCATTAAATAAACGTTCAAGAATTAGAAGAATACCTTTATTTAATTCCTGGTTGATTTGAAATTAATAACAGTCTACGCGGCCCCATTTACTGTAAATAAAGAATAATTCAAATTTTTAAGTTTATATTTAAATATTTGTGTCCTATAATTAAATGTACGTTTTATTTTTGAAGTAATGAGGTCCATAAAATTAGAAATGACATTTTTAAAATTATCATATAAATATTACTGGCCCAATTAGGCCGGATACAATACTGAATAAAGAAATTCAAACCAAACCTTTCTGAATAGAACAAGATTAATCGGTTTAGTATTAGAATTGAAATTTAGTATTAGAATTAAAATTCTTGAAATTATCACAAAAATAATGAAGGCCAAATAAGTCGGAATAAATTATTAAATAAGGAAATTACAAATTTTCGTTCTTTTGGTATTGATTAAGAGATATCTCTGGGCTCCGTGTCAACGAATAGGCTGTGAGTATTCGTATTTATAGAAGACAAAAAAGACGGTCCAATTTTCAATTATCTGAATTATTTTATTTTACTATTCGTTGGCATGCAGCCGAGATCAATTAATACTTGAAGATGTCGTGGCATACTGACGAAACGTTGTGTTTATGTATGAAAAAATTGTAATTTCTTTATTAAATATTTTATTCCGACTTATTTGGCCTTTATTATTTATATGTTAACTTCAGGAATATCAGGAAAATTTTAATACTAATACTAAATCGTTTAAATCTCGTTCTGTTCAGAAAGTTTTGGGTTCCCGAGGTAATAAATGACTGAAAGTGTCATTTTACGCCCAACCGCAAATTTTAATAAGTTTTCGTGTCCAACAAAATAGTGGAATCAGTCTCAAATCTTATAAATGCGAATATAATTCAGTTTAACTTTTAGAATACGTCGCAAGTTTTTTTTTTCATTTTAAAAATCTGGACACTGATGTGGTATAAGAGGGAGTTTCAGTTGTTGTCAGTAATCTGTGCGTCGTGTTCCTGAACAATTTGACCGAAGTGAATTTGGAATTGCGGAGACCAGACACGAGGGGTTTGCCTGAGGGGTGACGATGTCTTAGGCAGAAATCGAAGAACGATTGTAGGCGCGTGCTAAGGACTCGGCAATCCATCAGGAAGTTCTCTCTACAAGGACCTCATCACGTCCCTGTCGAAACCACTAATTAAGCATTTTTTCCCCTCGTTAAATGACATACTACTATCAGATTCTTCAGCCAGGTTTCACGCTCCTTTCGTGTTTCGACTATCTTAACGTAAAAAATAATTTTGAATCTGTAAAATCTTAAAATTCTCCTGCGTTTTCCAAAAACTATTTTTAGATTCTCAATTTCACTTGTAATGCTCCTGGTCACTAATAAGAAAAACTCGCCCCGCTAATTTCATTCCGTTCTCGTAATACACTCGCCACAATTTTTTTTTCTCACATCACATTTTTTTCTACAGCCAAGCATCAAATAATTCGATGAAATCTAATCCGGATAAAACCGAACACCCGTGACACATTTCCTGATAAGACCATGCTGTCGTTTCAAGTAACGTCCAGGAAATCGCATCTCCACGTTAGAATTTTAGTCTCCTTTCTCGAGAAGAAAACTTTCTTTGCTACTTTTATTGTTATATTTCTGATTATTAATATTTATTATTCCGGCACTTGGACGGGAAACTGGCCCCAAACGCGGATGAATCAGCAGTGATCGACGTGCGTTGGGGTGCGAAAGACAAGGGGAAAACATAGCCTTAAAGACCTCAATTGGGTCCTCAGAAAGTGCAATCATTACATTCACGAGACGAGATCTTTCCATATGCCTGTTATCTCTGATTTTAATTTTTTTATTATTATTTTTCTTACGTAGCCCCCCCAAAATGTTAGTGACAAATTTATTACACTCGTATGTACCATTAACAATCCTGGTACAAGAAAGAAAGGAACCGACTTTTCTTTCTGAGTTGATTTTCTAATTAAAATCTAAATCTCGATGGTTTTGTACTGCTTTAATATTAAAAGAATTAAACAAACATTAACGTGAACATGACGTTTTCCTTGAACTTTAAATAAAGTAACGGGGATAAAATTAACGCAGAAAATAATTTTAAGGAAAATTAAAGGCATTGGTTTTTCAATTAATAGACATGATTATTGTAACTTATTAGTTGATTACATTTCGTAGTGATATAAAAAAAAGGAATAAGATTTTTTAAAGGTAAAGTTGTTAGAATAAATATTATTAACCCCCAAACAGGACTAGTCAGTGTGGGTAATTACGATTAACAAATTCTTGATCAAAATACCGGTAAATAAACTGAAATATAACAAGTTCATTTTGAAATTCGGACATTTGAATGTTTTTTTAAAAAAAAATGCGCTTTTTTCTACGCAGTTAAAAAATTTTCTCCGTAGTGTTAACAAAGATATTTTTTACTGGCTCTAATTCCTGTACATCTGAATGTGGTAATTAAATTCATTACGGTCATCACAAATAAAGTGGGATAGTGTGAGTATGACTATTTTTTAAAATAATATTCTTGATCCGTTTTTGAGGAATTAAATTTACTTTTACACGGAAGTCATTCAAATATATTTCAAAGCATATTATATCGAAAAAAAAACTGAATTTTTTAATGGTACGGCAATTCCTTTTTCTTGCTTATCTGAGAAATTTGACATGGTTTGTATAGTCTATACCACACTTCAGCCGCGAAGGTTTGAGGAGGCGAATAAACACATACAACTAATTAGCTCTACGTGCTTACTGAAACTGAATCGCGGGGAGCTGGTATTACCTGTGAAGAAAGACATTAAACTGGGCCGCAAAGACGTGTGAACATATACTGAGTTTAGTAACACTAGCACTTGTTAGGCACTTTTGAAAATGGCTTAGGAATTCCGAAATATTAATAAAATTTAAAAATTTGAGTCTATAAGTTGTTTATTCTTTTAACTGTTATGAAAGGTATTAGAAAGATTGTAAATGAGGAATTAAAAATATCTAACAAATTTAGTGACAGTAAAACTTTTTGTTGCAGATTTGAAAATTAATAATGGCTAAGAAATTGCAGAAATCATAAATAAATTTTATTATTTGTGACTATCATTCGTTTATTCTTTTAACTATTATAAAATTTATTAGAAAGATTGTAAATGAGGAATTAAAAATATCTAACAAATTTAGTGACAGTAAAACTTGTGTTGCGCATTTGAAAATGGCTTAAAAATTCCAAAATCTTAATAATAATAATCTTAAAAATAATTTGTGACATAGTTGTTTGTTCTTTTAAATATTATAAAAGATATTCGAAAAAGTGTAAACCAGGAATTAAAAGTATATAACAAATTTAGTAACACTAACACATTGTGGAGCACATTTAAAAATGGAAATTCGGAAATCTTAATAAAATTTAAAAATTTGTGACTTTTAGTTGTTTATGCTTTTAACTATTATAAAAATTATTAGAAAGTTTTCAAATGAGGAATTAAAAATGTATAACAAATTTATAACTTGTGTTGCAGATTTGAAAATTGTTTAAAATAGCCGGAAGCTTCGTAAAACAGTTAATTCTTTTTGGAAATGTTATAAGAAATGAGTTAGCTTCAACGAAGACACGCCAGGTGTTAAGCTGATCAATGATCAGTATATAAATAATATAATATGAATACACGGTTACACGAAAAACTGAAAAGAAAAACCTCTGTATTAAAATTAATTACAATTCAATAGAAGCAAGTTTCTTCTCCTTTTACGGATGGACATATTAGAGAAAACAAAGTCAAAACAGATTACAATATCGGATGATGATGTTTGCGACTGAACGTTCGTAATTATCGTTTCTCAAAACTTTCGGTTAATATTTAATAGGAAAATATGTTTTACTCAATTCCTCTACTGGATAAATTGAGATCATCGCCTCGACAATTTAATCAAAGGTACAAAGAACTGAAACGTGTGTGTTAAAACTGTTGGCTTATCCACGACAATTTGATAACGTCCACGGTTACTTTATTAAAATGCTCGATGCTCGTAGACGAGACGAAATAAAAAAGTTAATGTGTGAATGCGGTCCAGAGACCTAGACTAACGACTCTGCTCGCGGAACAGAGATATTCCCCGCAGATTAGACAATGTATTATCCCTTCGTGGCCAACTTTGACTAAATGCTACAAACTGGAGTTAATTACCGCCCTTTTAAGAGAGTGTAATCTGAATTTCCACTAGGTGTTAGAGGAATTGCCTCCGTGTTATCTGCGATTTTGTTTTAGGCGAGAGGAAGGTAAAACAAGGTGTAGCTTTTAGCTGCACAATGGGATAACTAAGCACCTTGTGTCACGGCCGCGATAAACAGTCGAGGGGGAGCCCATTGTCCTTATACACTCCTCTCTTTACACCACTTCCTTCCATCTTATTACCAATGGTAATTGTACCACGAATTGGCCTTATTTTGCTGATGCTGAGCTTCCAGCAAGAGTCTCGTTACAATCACTAAAAATATCATTCACAAGGTATATTTCTAATAAGTTCGAAAATAATGAACGATAAACTTCATTTATTGTAAATTCGAAATTTCCTTTGAAAACTGGAAGCGACATTCTGTTCTCATCCATATCTTCACTTACAGAGCGTTGGTTCCTAATCTATGTAGCAAATATGGATCACTGCGGTTTAAACAAATTCAAAATTCATTCAATAATTTTAATTTAATTTAATAGTGAACGATAAACTTCATTTATTGTAAATTCGAAAATACTACCAGTGCTCTTTGAAAACTGGAAGCGGCATTCTGTTCTCATCCATATCTTCACTTACAGAGCGTTGGTTCCTAATCTATGTAGCAAATATGGATCACTGCGGTTTAAACAAATTCAAAATTCATTCAATAATTTTAATTTAATTTAATAGTGAACGATAAACTTCATTTATTGTAAATTCGAAAATACTACCAGTGCTCTTTGAAAACTGGAAGCGGCATTCTGTTCTCATCCATATCTTCACTTACAGAGCGTTGGTTCCTAATCTATGTAGCAAATATGGATCACTGCGGTTTAAACAAATTCAAAATTCATTCAATAATTTTAATTTAATTTAATAATGAACGATAAACTTCATTTATTGTAAATTCGAAAATACTACCAGTGCTCTTTGAAAACTGGAATCGACATTCTGTTCTCATCCATATCTTCACTTACAGATCGTTGGTTCCTAATCTATGTAGCAAATATGGATCACTGCGGTTTAATCAAATTCAAAATTCATTCAATAATTTTAATTTAATTTAATAATGAACGATAAACTTCATTTATTGTAAATTAGAAAATACTACCAGTACTCTTTGAAAACTGGAAGCGACATTCTGTTCTCATCCATATCTTCACTTACAGAGCGTTGGTTCTTAATCTATTTAGCAAATATGGATCACTGCGGTTTAAACAAATTCAAAATTCATTCAATAATTTTAATTTAATTTCCTAAGACTTTTTATTTCTTTGTTTACTTAAGTTTCAAATTTTTCGTGAGTTTTGAATCAGAAATTGCACATAATTCAAGCTGAATGTTTCTATTTTTTCGGTCTTCTAATTAATTATTAACTGATGAAATTCTGATGTAAGGACGAAACGTCGTGTATCTCTAACAAATTTTGTATGAAGAATTTGGAAATTTTTGATATGAACCTTTTCATTCTGACTTATATAGCTATTAACATTTATAAGTAACACTCCCACCCCTAGGGGTGGTAGTCGTATCTTACATTCCCCCCTCCAAAGTGTTTGTTTCTGAATCGTAAATAACATGTGTTACAAATTTTCGTCGGAACACCGCGTGTACATGCGGAAAAGACACACACACACATACACGAACGTCCAATTTCATTAGTCAGAAGTTTATAATGAATTTAAATTTTTTAAATGATGAAAATTATATTTTTTGATCTTGATTAGGTTCAACTGATTGTTAGTGGATAAATGTTGTAGTAAATAACCTTATAACTGTCACTGGTATTCTTAACACTTTCTTTTACATGGAAGCTTTCGGTCTTAACTTGGCAATATTCTACCGTATATTCCCTAATATTTAAAAATTGATTTTGTGTTTCCTACTGTGTACTTTTGTTAAATCTAGAAGTTTGAAAAATTATTTAGTACGTATGGGATAATATTTTGTTAAATATTAGGGAAGATTCGGACGAATATGGCCAACTATAGTTCGAAAGTTTCCATGTTACATAATTTATTTAAAATACCAATGCCTGTTATAAAGTTATTTACTACAACTGTTTTTAAACTCTTGCTTGAAAATTGTAAAAATAAATCAGTCCTCCAAGCCCTTAAATTTCATTTAGAAAACAGAAGTTCACTTTAGTTTCCTAATTTAGTAATAATTTTAAGTATCTCAAATATTTCAATTTTATAATTAATAAATAAATTGTCCGCAAGTCAGAGAAAAAATTGATAATGCAACTGAAAAACTTACAACGTTTCGTCCTCAAATTAGGACTTCTTCAGGTGTACAATCGATTTGGAGTACTACTAATAATTTTTTTTTGTATTGACATAGTTTTCTATTGGTGTTATAGAAATAAATTTTGAGCAGAAAATTCTTGTAAATTATCCATTGTACACCTGAAAATGTAGTCAATTAAGGACGAAACGCTGTCTATTTGAATTTTTGTCAGTTACTGTATTATCTTTATCTGATTTGTGGCTGATTCATTTATTTATCATAAAATTCATTTCCCGGTTATCTTGAAAGGACGGTTAATGATGTCCAACGTTCCGAATGTGCAGTTGAGTAATATTTAAAGGCATTAATGTTTCTTTACCATCAGTAGCGTATTAAGAGATTCTCGATTCTCTTTATATGTTTTGTATTTATTATATTACAATAGTGTGTGCGTCCACGGCGATATAAGCCTGGAACAGTAATAAAGTCATGGAATAAGTTAAGAGTAATGTCATTTCTGTTCATCACCAAGTTTATTAATCATCTTCTGATTTATTTTGACATATATGGTTAATAGTTAAAGCATAAATATATTTTATTGGGTTTCATGACAATTTATATTAATTTTCATAGATTTAAAATCATTGTTACATTTATTAAGTTTTTTTAAAATTTTATGGATCTTAATTTTATTGAATAATCAGTAGTAATCAAAATGAACTTTAAAACGTGGTAAATATTATAAATAAATTTTCTCAACCTATCAAACAATTTATATTTTTTGGCTTTGCAATTGTGGTTGTTTTCAGTTTTTCGTATATTCTTATGTGAAGTAAATGTATTTTCATATTCGACTAGGTCTAACAACGTTCGTTTTGCAGGAATCTCGTACACTCGTTTTCTCTGTGAAAGAACGCCGCGCTACAAATGTGGAAAGAACGTAATTGCACTCACACTTGGAACCGTTTAAAGCTGAAGATTAGCGTCATGGTACAACGGTCAGACTACAGTTAGCCTACAATTGGCAGCGGTTGAGCCTTTGTGGAGCAAACCCAGCAGGGTTTCCTAGGGAATCCGTAGCCCAGCCAGGACTTATGTGAACAGTAACGCATTCCCGACTCTACGTGATCTGTGCACCGATCAAGGACCGGCGAGATGTCAAAAAACCTACTCACCCAAACGAAAGCTTTAAGACCATTATTCTGTATCGTTTATGGAAGAGCTGAGCGGCGGAAGGCGAGCTGAATATTCCTCTAATCGGCCGCAGTGCAACTTGGATAACGGTAAAAACCGATTTCGTCGGAATCACCTACGTATACGTAACTTGTTATTCGATCCGATTCGGCGTGTCGTGTGAAGAGCTTCTCGGCGAAACTGGAAATCAAACAGATTTACGGGTCCCAGACTCGGAGAAGTCGAGATCTAGATTCCAGTTTACTGATGCTGTTCCGCAGTTACACCAACATTATTCCTTTCTTTTCTCTTCAATTATCATAATTCATTAACATCTATTACACATCTTTTAGGAAGGTATGTCAGTTACAAAATAATATAAAACCATTATTTTGGGTTGATTCATACAAATTTCTCCTTTAAGTTCAATAAACGTCACCCAGCACTTTTCCAAGTAGTCCAAAGGTAATTTTTCGGAAAGCCCTCAAAATAGGTAATTGAAAAGCAGTGATCTCTTCGTGAAACGTGAATTCTTTTCCGTACATCCAGTTTTTCAGTTTAAGGAAACAGAAGTAAGTCGCATGCGGCCTAATACGGTGATTTATGTGGATCCTTCACCATTTCAAATATTCGCCATGAAAAGTGCGCACGTGTGACACCCAATCAAGAGGCCTTTCATTTTGGATATGGACGTTTTTGATTTTTCTCTGGTCCAATAACATTCTCCATTTATCGTTCATCATTTTTCTAACTAGTCGATGTGGATAATCCCGCGTGCATTCAACCGTCACCTTCATCAGAGCCGGCTCATCTGTTTCCACTGTGGTTTTGCCTCAGAATACTAGATCCATGTTTAATCAACAACTCCGTAATGAAGCAGAAGCTCATCAGGATTGCGACGAAGGAGTGAAATAATCAACCGCCGAATCGACTACACTGGGCATACGCGGTACCCATCTTGCGGTTATTTTTTTTTATGTAGACAACATTTCATAGTAAATTGAAACCTCTGGGTATCATAATCTTGTTTCGATAATAGTAGCTCCTATATTTTCATTTATATTACGTATTAACCTACCGTAGTATAATGCAATTTTTCAGAAGTAACGTTTTATTAATTATCCTTTATCAAATTTTGAGAAATAGGTTAAATGGGAGAGCTAGAGAGAGGTTACATCTAGTAATAATAGCAGGATGAAAAGGATAAAAGACCGAGTTTATTGTGCTATGGTCTGAAGAAAACGGATAAGTTTGTTTGTTGTTAAAAACCTTGACTCCTTCCACTATTTCCCATATAATATAATCAAATTCTTAATCTCTCAGTCAATTATTTTTTACTCTATTCCTACATCACTCTATTTAAGAGGGTTTTCTCCAAATCAATAGATGAAACAAAAAGTATGTTAGATCTGAAATCAGTTATTTTCGTGAAATTTTAAATCCAATAGTAAATTAAGTACAATATAATGACAATTTTTATTTTGTAAGTGGTAAAATATTCAGGTTCATGTCTGAGTCTGGACGTCCAGAATATCGAGCTCAAAATTGGGAAAAAACAAGGAAATAAAACTTAGGTTGTAACAAATAAGAGAAACTTATTCAGAGCGGGAGAGATCTATATTTTTTCAGAGTAACAGGCTACATGAGGGTAATCCACACGGTGGCAACGCCCCTTTAATAGCGTAGGAAGGGAACGTGATTTGAGACTTTGTATATTTTGTCATTCAGCTGCGACTCAAATATAAAAGGCATTTAATATAATCCGGCAATTATCATTTGATAAATAAATAATCAACTGAACCAATATGTCAGAAAAAATTATTAATTAATTAAATGAAAATCATCATTTCATACGACGTTTCGTCGAGAATTTTGGGACTTCTTCAGGAAAACAGGTACCGTGTCTAAATTATAAATTAGCTTTATACATATGTGATACATTACATTTATAACTTATCATATAAAATTAATTATTTTACCTGAAGAAGTCCCAAAATTGTGGACGAAACGTCGAATATGAACATTTTTCTGACATATTAGCTGAATTGTTTATTTATTTGTGAAAGGTATTTCTCAGGCTTCAAATAATTGGAAAGACTGAAGTTATTTACTGATCGAAAGACCAAAACCTTCAGTTAAATCAATCATGTGTCGGTAACTTGTTGACTTATACCGGTAAGGATTAAGCCATGAAATGTATTTTAGGTAACGAGATATGGTTGTCGTTATGTAGCTGAATGATTGGAAACCAATTATACATAAACCTAAATGCAGACGTCTTTGAAATTCGTCACTTATTGCTGTGAAACGGGAATTTATATATGGAAATGTCCATCTGCAGTTATCAGATCAAGGAGTTTTATTCTCATTTGGTCAATTTTTCTTTGAGTTAACAGTATTTGTCGTGTAGGAAACGTCGCGGAATAAATGAGATCTAGATTGTTCGTCTGGAACTAAATTAAAACTCATAATCAGTGCAATGCAGAAGTACTTAATTGCCGTGTTCCCGAGTCAACAGCGTTGCTAGACACTTGAACGGGTTTTATGGACAAATAAATACGACAATAAGACGGTAGTGAGTCATAAAAGCAAACCAGCAATTAAAACACTACACGGAGGAGAACTTTACAGTCAGTCAAAGTTATAACGTTTTAAACAGAAATAAAAGTCTAGGCGTTGCAAGGTTCGGAAATTTCAACAATAGAAAGCTCCCTGAGAAAAGCGACAGGCTGCTCGTGTGTCGCAATTCAGGTGCGATCCGATCGATTTCGCAAAAGTTCGCACTTGTTAATCGCACTCGTTGAAAACGGAAATTGTGACAGAGTCGACTTGAAATGAAGTGCGGTAAAATTGAGAATAGTGAGAAGACGAAACCGAGGAGTCAACTGACGTTTCGATCTTAAACTGACCATTGGAGTAGAATGCCAATTACTAATGATAAAATATCTGACTATTTATAATAATAAAAATAAATAAATAAACGGCCTTGAGTCAGAAAATTATAACGTTTATTTTGATCATTATCATTATTTATTTATGTTATTATAAATAGACAGATATTTTTTCATTGTAACAGGCAAGGCTGTTGATCCTTGTTTGTAAATTTTATGCATCATTTAGATACAAAATTATTTTGATTATATTTATTTTATTTCATTACTCCTCGTATGAGGAAATAGGACACGTGAATACGTAAATTACAAT
Organism: Zhengitettix transpicula; assembly: GCA_037074705.1. Classification (NCBI taxonomy): domain Eukaryota; kingdom Metazoa; phylum Arthropoda; class Insecta; order Orthoptera; family Tetrigidae; genus Zhengitettix; species Zhengitettix transpicula. The sequence continues at coordinate 74,680,700 of CM073595.1, read as the reverse complement.
ATAAGGAATGAATGCTACAATTATAAATAATTAGAAGTTAACATAAAAATACTAAAATTCGGGAACACAAGTTTCCCTATCCAACATAACTAAAATAATAATTATTTAACTATACTAAGGGTATAATATAATATTTACAGTGCTAATAAAAATATTAAATATGAACTAGGAAATAATTAATGAATCGAGAATGAAGTATCAGAAACTTTAGAATTTACACATCACACAAAAATAAATACAAAACTTGGCACACGCAAAACTAGGAGGAAACGCAAACGACGGACAAGTCACTTCACGAAACAGAGCGACGAGGAATCTGCAAACTCCAGGGCGTACATGAAACAAACAAAAAGAGCAGAGAAGACCAAAAGCAAGTTATGAAATACGCGGTTTTATTAGCAACACATTAAACAGTTTTCTTAAAAAAATTAATTATTAGGGGAACGATCTAGAAACTCCTGTACTGAGTAAAACACAGGTGCCTTTCAGTAGAATATTTTTACATTGAATCCCAAACCTTTGGTAGTTATTATTGTTCATAACATCTGGAGGAAGACTATTGTGAAAAACTGTACAACCTGGAGATGTCCTAAAATAGGTTGAAACGTCGTAAAATTAATTTTTGTTAAAAAACATAATTTATTATATTTATTTATATTAATGACAATTACTGTTGGAAATATTAGAGAGCCCTGATCTCTTCTAAACTGTAACTTCTGTCGTTTTTCAGATTTCACATTTTCGCATTCAGGTTCGTTTCGTAACGACCGTTCCAACCCCTATCGCTTCCTTTTACACCTAGTTCGTTTTTTTTACCCACTTAATTTGTACCTACCCAGTCTAACACAAACAATGGAACATCTGAGAAATGCTTCCTGCGACACGAACACACCATTGTCATTAAAGTTCAAATCCAACTTCCAACGTAATACTTAATGGCGATTTCCTCGAGTGTGTGACACAAGAACTGTCGATTAGTCCGCCAGGCCTGGTTATAATTCTAGACACTGGAAACTTCACAGCATATGCTACCTTCAGCTATTGTTCTCCATATTGCGTGATCAACGCACCTTTCAACCCTAAACAGCAAATTACGCCTTGCCATTTACGTCACACCATCGTATCAATATTTTCCAAGAAGGTGTTGGTTTCAGTTAAGAACAGAATTTGTTACTGAAATGAAAAAAATTATGTCTCAAATGAAAATTTATAATAATAAAGATAGCCAAATACAGACAGTAAGTGATAATATAAATACCACACAAGGTTTCTGGGAACCTGGTCCCTTTCTTCATGTGCTAAGAAGAGCCGAGAGCGACACAACTGCACTCGTCAATTGACAAAACTCTAAAAGCGAAGAAAACGCGACGACAATGGGAAAGCAGAAGGTTTAACGTAATAATAATGGATCGATGCAATTTTGAGTTTCATAGTGCTGTGATGTTTGATTTAATGTGAAGCATCTCTGATATGAGTCTGAAATTGTTCCTGGTGTCAATGTCTATAATATTAGCATTTTGCCAATCACATGATACGGGTATTAAGGGAACGTTTCGTTTGCCCTATGTAGCAGGAATTACTATTAGAGCAAGAGATTTTGTAAACCACACAATGTATTCTGTAGGTGTTAAGTGGGTCCTTGTGGTTTTTAGTCAAGTAGGAAAGAGTTTTAGTAGATCTTAAAATGATGAATATTTGATATTCTTTAAAAAATTGGATGAATTTGTGATGTAGAAATTTGTAATAAGGGAATACAAGAAAAAAATTGGATTGATGTGTTTGGGGAAGAGTGACAGTGGGATAGTGGATTTTGTTCAATCTAACGTTTATGTCTTTATTAATAAAAAATAAAGGCTACTCATTCCAGGTTAAAATATTTCGGACAATATTTATGTTGTGTTGATGGAACTTGGAATTAGAAAGCAGTATAGTTCTGTCTACAAGATTGTATTCCATAGCTGTCTTTTGGTTTTGAGGATGATCAGAAAGAAAATTGATAACACGCCCTGAGAATGTGGCTTCCTGAACCAATTGGTGAAAATGGAAGTACAGTGTTATCAAGGAAGTTAAGAGAACGGTTAGATTCAAGTTCATAGGTGAATTGTCTATCTTTCTTATTAAGAATTTGTTATTATTCTTGGAACATTCAGGAACTGAGTTTGCTTTCCACTCTATACTTAATTCTGTTGTCATTATTTAGGCTTACCTTGATTGAGCTGTCCGTTGTCCGGTAGGGTAATTCATATATTGTCCGTGTAAAGCGTTTAGTTCCCTCGTCAGAAAGAAAAGTCAGTAGTGCAAATTCATAACCTCAACCTTCCTGTCTTATATATTTCATAGTTACATTTCTATGTTTCATAGCGAGATACAGCTGGTTTGCGTTGTTTAACGTTTATTGTGCTTGTTCGTGGTGTAAATTTTTAGTTATAGTGAAGATTAAAAAATATGTGACATTTATAATAAAAATGAAATTATATATTTTAACAAAAAAAATAGAATATACCCACGTTTCGTCCGTTTTTTAGGATCTCTTCAGGTTTAATAATTATATAATGATATGTATGTATATATTCTGACTATTGAGAAAAGTAATAAATAAATAAACATTTGCCAATTTTAAGTCAGAAAAAATAATTTATTAATGTAACATTGACAAACGTTTCATCGCTTATTTTGTGACATCATCAGGTTCAATTTTTTTAAAAAAAATTGACAGACAGGTCATTCTATGCTGACTGCCGTGGCCGAAGTGTACAATTTAAAATTTTTAACTTGAACCTGATGAGGTCGCAAAATAAGTGATGAAACGTTGTTTAATTTTACCTTATAAAAATTAATTTTTCTGACTTAAACTCGTCTGATGTTTATTTAAAAATAATTTTATATATATTAATGTACCATAAAATTTACAGGCAAGGTTTTGTTGCCTAGCTTGTTGCAAATGTAAATAAATTTATGTTATTATAAGTATTCCTTTACGTGACGAAAATGTACATTTAATAGATCGGTACAAAAGGAATTTCATTTTATTAAAAAAAAAAAAAAAGAACCAGGGACAGGAGAACATCGGTATTTGTAACGCACAATTTTTAGTAGCATAAGGAGGATGTCAAGACTCAATACCAAATATAAATACTGACGAACACATGAACTTGAAGCCATTTCAATCACATTAGACTTGTCAAATTGGCAAGATGTTAAAATTCCTATTAAAATAAAGACTTTGGAGTTACCGCGAAAAACATCAGATATTTTAACCGAATGTGACTAAAATTCTCGAAAAATATAAGTTAACCGATAAAATTGTACGTTTCTGTGCAGATTTTGGTAGAGTCTCACGTAAAGTTTAAATTTCAACTGTTAAAGCTTTGCGGATTGTAAAAATTAACACCGATATTTAATTGTAGCGAATTTTACATTAAATATAAAAAAAATGTAGGTTTCGTTGTTAAACAAGTTACGATTGCTGGAACATTTGGAAAAAAAGTATCATGCGTCATCAACATCTAAAGATAAAAAAATTCATTTTTTAAAATGAGCTTCAATTTTGTAACAAAATAAATAAGTTACGTAAAGAATGATTAATATAATGTTGTGGTAACCGTATTATTAATATTATTATAAGCTGGTTAAAAAAATATTTGTATTTAAGGAATTATTTCTTTATAGACTTGGAAGAAATATTTAAACATTGTACTATTAGTAAAGTTAAGTTAGTTTCCTGTGTTCCATCGTATTTATTTAATGGTATATTTCTTAATGCTATTAATTAAATTAAAATATTTTACTGTATTCTTAGTGATGTTGTACAGAGCAAATTTTGTGTTCCTTATGAACTTTAATTTTGTAACAAAATAAATAAGTTACGTAAAGAATGATTAATATAATGTTGTGGTAACCGTATTATTAATATTATTATAAGCTGGTTAAAAAAATATTTGTATTTAAGGAATTATTTCTTTATAGACTTGGAAGAAATATTTAAACATTGTACTATTAGTAAAGTTAAGTTAGTTTCCTGTGTTCCATCGTATTTATTTAATGGTATATTTCTTAATGCTATTAATTAAATTAAAATATTTTACTGTATTCTTAGTGATGTTGTACAGAGCAAATTTTGTGTTCCTTATGAACTTTAATTTTGTAACAAAATAAATAAGTTACGTAAAGAATGATTAATATAATGTTGTGGTAACCGTATTATTATTATTATTATTATTATAAACTGGTTAAAAAAACATTTGTCATTATTTGTATTTCAGGAATTATTTCTTAATATGACTTGGAAGAAATATTTAAACGTACTCTTAGTAAAGTTAAGTTAGTTTCCTGTGCTCCACCGTATTTATTTTATTATATATTTCTTAATGCTATGAATTAAATGTAAATATTTTACTGTATTCTTAGTGATGTTGTACAGAGAAAATCTTGTGTTCTTTGTGAACATTAATTTTGTAACAAAATAAATAAGTTACGTAAAGAATTATTAATATAATGTTGTGGTAACCGTATTATTATTATTATCATTATAAACTGGTTAAAAAAACATTTGTATTAATGAATTATTACTTTATAGACTTGGAAGAAATATTTAAATATTGTAGTCTTACTAAAGTTAAGTTAGTTTCCTGTGTTCCATTGTATTTATTTAATTGTATATTTCTTAATGTTATTAATTAAATGAAAAAATATTGTACTGTATTCTTAGTGATGTCGCACAGAGAAAATGTTCTGTTCTGGGGTAAAAGAATTTGTAGTTTCATGTAATGGCGTGTCTTGTTTCCTAGACCAAGAATTAATGGAATTAATAGAAAAAAAGCTGTACCAGTGTTATTTTTGCGACAGTACTCACAGTCCCCGCCAGAATAGTGATGACATGGTACCAACTTCAGAGGAAACCATAACAAAGAAAAATATTTACTCGTTGGTCCGATAACGACGTGCAATGATCAATGCCTCCAAGAATGTTCTTCTTGATAAAGCGTTTTTCTAAGCAAAAGAACCGTGTTGCGACACGCGAAAGGCTCAATAAGGAATCTGAAATTCCCGATGTCCCACAAGGTGTGTTGTTTTGATTACGACTGCATGCGACCAGGCTTTTGGGTAATACGATTACCTTATCATTTTCAGTGCACGCCTTCACGTGCGACTTCGCGGTTCCACGACGTTCGCAACTTGTTGAGAACGGAAAAGTGCGTCGTGCGAACTGACCGCTGAAATAAATTTAAAAAATTATTCTCGTTACTTTTTTTGAATCTTCGTACCACATTCCTGTAAACCGTTCGTTACCTAACACATTTATTCGGGATACGATTAAGTTTCGCGAGAAAAAAAAAATATGCCGTCGTGTGAGTTGCTGAATGTCCATCTCAGAAATTCTCAGATTAAAGTTATGAGACCGTGTACATCAGGTCCAGTAGTGCCTTTCAGCAATTAAAAATCCTGTTCAAATACGTGACACATTCCGAAGCACAAAGTCTTACTGTACCTTGGAATGCTACTTGTATGAATCAGCAATATGAAGACTCAAGAACACTTAACTACTGGAACAATTGCTGTTCGTTCGTCGTTGTTTCCGTAAGTACTAGAGCCAATCGGTCCTGGTTCTACGAATACGAGAAAATTAAAAGTGATCTCGCCACATAAATCTCATAGATTGGAAACTGGCTTCTACTTTTTCTTCTCTTGAATTATTTTTAAGGAAAGCTCACACGTATACGGTGAAAATGATTCACTCTCCACTCTTTCATTCATGTTTCAAGACCATCACAACTTCGCATAACTGATATGAAAAGTACAAATGCTAGTCATCGCGGTACTCATTTTTACAATACAATAGCAAGTGCGTAAATATTAAAAGTGAACGAAATCCGGTTCTCCGTTGGTGCCCTAAATTAAAACTTCTGCCAGAGAGACGGAAAAATTTTAATAAATTAATTGAATTAAAAGTGGTCGGACAACTTCTGAAAATACACACCACACCAAAAGATTAAAAATAAGAAAACTAGCTGTGTAATGTGCAGTGTGTAAAAGCGTGAGTGAAGTGAAAACAGAACCAGAAAAATCTAGAATACGACATTGGATAGACTCTAGTCGTTAAGTATATAGTTTAAGTTTTTTATAAGTAAATTATTGGTCAGTCTTTAAAGACATGTTTTCGTGGCAGGTACACTGATGCTCTTATAAAATAATTTGAATTAATGAGACACATTCTTATTTATGTTTATACAACGAAAATAACACATAAATAATAGTCAAAAAACTAAGATTACACAAAACACAACCAGGATGTTTCAGTGTAGACCAGAAAATTCGTTATTAACTGTATATTCCTTAATCCTGATCATTAAAGCACGTTTTGTTTGTCCAATATAACACTGTGAACAATCCTTACACCGTAATTTGTAAACTACAGCATGTTAGTATTTATTCACTTTGTTTACGGTATGCTACGACGTTAATTTTATGGGAGAAACAGTATCCCGCGCCATTGAGTAAACTTCAAGAGTGATTTTTTCTCGAAACAGTGCTATTTTTCTCACTCAAAAATATGTTTTCGGCCAACCAAGACACTTCAAACAATCCATTTTCGGCCAATTTTATTGAAATGTCCTCTCATCCATTCAACTCTATAACCTATTCAGGGTTTGAATTTTTCAAGGTTGATAATAAGAATAAAATACTCCGCTCCACTGAGCAAACTTCAAGAGTGATTTTTCTCGAGACAGTGCTATTTTCCTCAATCAAAAACATGTTTTCTGTCTCTTCACTTGAAACGATCCCTTTTCGGCCAAATTTCATTGAAATGTCTTTTCATTCATTCAACACTAAAATCACCTTATCAGGGTTGGAATTTTTCAAGATTGAAAATTTGAAAACTAGAGTGAACGGTTATTGGATGTGATTGAGAATAAAACATTGTTAAATGTTTTTGCTCCGACGAATGTTACATTATTAAAATTTCGAGCATTATTTTCTAATTTAATATTGAACACAGCAATAAACAACGGAAAAATAATAAACACTGTTCGTTTTTCAGTCACACCCAATAACCTCCTGAATACTCAGGTATGAGTTTCCAACAAATGTTTACGTAATAAAAATTTCTCCATTCTATCTATCAGTTTGCGTACTGAATTTTTAAACACCCTTTTTATTTATATTTTTTCAAATATTAAGTTCATAAATATTTTCCAATGTGATTTTTTAATCAATTCCATCACAAAGTTTACAAAATATCTTCAATGTTAAAATACGTTAATAAAAAATTTAAATAATAATAAATAATTTTGACTGTAAAAGTGGTTAATTACCAATATATTATAAAAATATATATCACGGGCTTGATATAATCTTATTAAATTAAATTATAGATCGCAAGTTTCTCGATAGTTCTACGACTCCAAATTAATTTTCCTGTAATAATGTAGAACTATTTTTAGATTTTACTGGACAATGTATTGAATTGTTGAGATGCACATTTATAAATTAGGAGGAAGTTTTCGTTTGTATTTAAGGGTACGTGGGAATTAATGTTTGCAGTCGTTCCATTGAAGTTTTGAAATAGTGTATATAACAACAGAAATTAAATTCATGTCAATAATAAAACATCTATTAATTTTTTAAATAGAAATGAGATTGTCTAAAGTTATAGAGAAATACATTCAATTGTATAAAGAGGATCTAGTTATTAATTTAAAGAAGAAATTAAAAAATATATTTAGATATAAACTGAAAGATTTTTTTCTGAAAAAGTATTTAACAGTTGTTAATCCATCTAAGAAAGTAAACTGTAAACAATGGCTATTGTTAGAACACTTTCGAATTGTTAAAATAATCCATGCATTCATTTTCAAATTAATGCCTTTATTCTGCGGTAAATCATCATTTCATGAGATGTTGCAAGCTTAACAATTGACCTCGTGGCTCAATATAATACGAAACATGACACTGACCAATAATTGGACATTAATATATTTATTTGAACTTCCGTACTCTCTGTATTTGATCAATGCAAGACATGTCGAAATTTTGAAACAAACTGCGTTACAATCTCCTTTACTATTTATTTTTAAAATTGAAATATGATGTTCGCGTTTATGTGTGCGGGTATGTTTGTCCGCTTCGCAAACAAAATACAAATCTTCCATGCGGTCCGGGAGCAAACTCTGTGGGGGTAAGACACGACTTCCACATCTAGGGGCGAGAGTGGACGGGGGAGGGGGACGGGGAGGGGTGGAATTCATGTAGCATGCGAAAACGGCCGGTATTGGCGTAAAATAAATATTTATGTATTCAAAATGGTAGGAACTTTAGAGACGGGGAATCAGGTTTGTACTATTTCAACACTTGCACAAACGTGGAATAATTTTTTCATGGTATGTCAAACTGGATTCTTCCGGAACAAAGAACGGACCCAATAAGTTGGAAAATGTGCGAACATTCGTGATTAAATTTATTGGGTCTGTCGGTCCTCCATTGAGAAAATAGAAATCCATAAATTATCCATAAAACTGGGAAAATAAAAATTATAAAAAGAATATAGAAAAGTAAAATTATGAACTATAAGAACGTAAATGATTTTTTTACGTATAGCTGCGTAAACATAAAAAATATATGATAAAACACGAGTATGTAAATAATTAAGAAAATGAAATAACTAAATTATGAATTTATGAAAAACGAGTGTACATTTAAATTAAACTTTCGATGTGATTTAGAATTCTTTGGCGAGATATCATTCTGAAAAATGTATGTAGCAATTAAAAGTGACTTCCAATATAAATTTACGTCCTTATAACTTGGAAACGCTTTCTCTCGTATCTTTCAGAGCGAGACGGTAAATGTTTTCGTGTGTACGTGTACATTCTAACCTGTTCACATGGATAACCGAAACTTTCTTCTCAAAGCTTAGACGTTTCATAATAAATAATAACAAATAGTAAAGTTACAAAATCTGGTGTTTCTTAGGTGGGAACAAATTTAGCTCTGCAATCTCCTGGCGGAAGCATTTATCTCCAGCGAATATAAATTGCTTATAAAGAAGAGTAAATAATTAACGTACGACTGTTTTCCGTAGATTTATAGGATATTTTCATTCATATGCGTAGAAACGACCAGTAATTATGTTATATTTATTAAAATTCTCGTCATTACCACTACAACGTCTATTGAATTAATAATTCTGGCTGAGACGTTGATATCCCGTTTTGTTCAATAATACCGTGGAAACATTAACACGTTATTTACTACTGAACATAATCATGTATAATTTGAGCACAAATTTCCCTGCCTAACACCGATCAAGGTTAAAAAAAATCCGTTAACGAAAGCACTTTTACAACGGTAGTTGTTTCAATTTCCATATTTAACTTGACTAGATCCTGGAGCTACTTTGTGAAATTTCGGTTCGGGCCCCGTGGGCTCCCAAAATTTGGCGTCGTTTTCTCTCAAGGACGGTAATAAACTATGACATAATCCATTCGTGGATGATTGGGATCAAGTAACAATTTTCGATGAACAATTAAGATATTTTCGTAGATTGATGAGTGAGATGTTACACATGCGTGCCACTCCAGCCACTTTAAATGTAAAATCTGATTCAAACAATTTAAACATAATTTATGATATTTTTTAATTTAATATTTTAGACATTTTTTAAAAATTTAAAACTTTTTTTTTAGTATTACTAAGATGTACAGGCAATTGTCACCTACGAGTTTCATTTCGGTTGCAACAGACAAGGCTGAAGAACCTAGCCTATAAATTTTACGCATAAATTATATACAAAATTGTAAACAAATATTAATTAATTAAAATAATTTAAAAAAATTTCGTTATTAATTTATAATTTGTAGATTAAAAACTGCCCAACCTGAGGACTTCCTAAAATAGGATATCATTATAATCCCTGTGGAAAGTCATACGCCTAACGCGACACGGTCTATACAGTTCGATACAATATTATATAACACTATATCATTGTACGTAATTTTCATTTTCTAATACATAAAATTGTATGCTTATTTGTGTTTCGACCAAATTTTGTACACATGATCCTTTCACACCAGAATAAACACTGTCGGGGTAAAACACGACCACCATCTATAGGGGACGGGGAGGAAATTTTCAAACGTGCTAAAACGGCAGATATTTGCGTCGAAACAATATTTATCGGGGCCAATCAGATTGATAGTGCTTCTCCCGATGTTGGTTGTATAATTCCGACCACTTTCGGCAATTACAGATGGGGGTGGAGGTGCGTTACGTAAAAATAACGCGAAAATAAGATAGATTGGTGTAGAATCCGGGATTATGGTTGTCGCTGAGTTTAATTATGACATTCAACTTGCCGGATAAGTTGTACTGCAACCCCTAGGTGTACTATCTGACACATGTGGAGCAATTTCAACTAATTTTGAACACATGTTACTTTCAAACCAGAAAAAAAACACTTGGGGAAAGACACGACTACCAGCCTTACGGGCGAGGGTGAATAGGGGTGTAATTTTAAAAACATTCATAAAAGGCAGATATTTGCGTCGAATACATTATTTTTCTGGGTCAATGAGTGCAATGGTGTTTCTTCCGATGTTTCGCGTAAAATTTCCAACTTTTTCGGAAAGTTACTAAGGAGTAATTTATAAAAATAATATAACTCGTATGATGAAATTTGTGTCACAATAAACCAATAAACCGCTTTTTTAGTTCTCTTTTGGAGTTGTAAAAGCACTAAGACTTTTATAGTCATAAACACATCCTCCTGGAATAATCAATCGAAAAATTCCCGGAACCCCATCTGTTTTCCTTGTGATGCCTGTTATAACTTCAGGAAAATTAAATGAATTCCGCGGAAAGATGCTTTACGAGCCTTATTAAAAATTTTAACATTAGCAGAAAATAGAATTCGTGGGCGGGATATGTGGGATTAATTCTTCCTTTGGGCAGGTAATTTGAACGCCACAAAGCGTAAGGCGCCTCCATAAAATATTTAGGAGACACGGCCGCAGAAAGGGACTGACTAAGCCTCGCGTTACCAAGCGGGTTAAAAAGGAGAGAAACTATTATGTATTTACAAGAATTGATATATGTACGTGGTTCCGTTTCGGTGACCGAGAAGTTTTTCATTTTAAATTTAAATTACTTTTACTTTATAAACATATATTTGTTAAATTACAGGTATATTTTTACACTGATCCATGACGTTAGAGCGTAAATATTCCACAGTTATAATATATGAAACGGAATGTTCATGTACTCCTTCTTTTCCGATATGTATCATAGGAAGTTTCGCAAATATGGTGCAAGTTTAGTTCTGTCCACATACACGTCTCCTATGATTCCTTTGTAGTAAGCTTATATTTAGTCCCCTTTAATAGTCCTGTTTGGCGTTTTATTATTTATTTGGCCACTCTGTAAACATTCTTGTTTGTCGGTTTATTACTTGTCGTTTAAATAGATTATGCTGGTACTATTAATGTGCTCAGGGCGACAAAGAATTGTGACAAAAAAGTTTTATTTCGATTACTCCACATGCATGTGACGGAAACAACCAAAAAAATTGATTTGGAAAAGACTTCCGTCTCTGTTTTAGCGTTAATCGACAATTAGCTCCCGTACAAAATATTGCCGCGGGGTTAAATAACCTGCACGCTGTTAATATTCTGACGGAACTCGGGAGTCTCTCTTAAATTAAGGAAACGGTTGATTCGCAAGCCACTACTGGTTTATACCACAGTTACCCTCTTTTTATGCTGTCTGTAGAGATTTCCATTGGAAAAGCGTTTGAAAATGAAAATATATTCAGACCATGGAGATGAAAAATGTATTTTTAATCAAAATGGCTTCCTTTAATATATTGTAATGATCACCAATGTAATAACGAAATGATTTTCTAAATTATTCAATATTTGTAATATCAGCGTAATATTGTAGCAGCACTGCGTAAGAATGTGGAGTGTTTCGAGAGTATTGTTGTCGGCGGTGTGTATTATTGAAAACTTTGACGATATGTTCAGGCGCTGACCCAGACTGGTTGGCAGTGAGTCTGCGTGTAGAGGTCAACGTGTAAAAGAAAAATTCACAAGGTTGCTGGTGTTAAAGGGATAGTTAACCCCTTTTTATATATTGAACGAGCTGTACAATTTTTTTTGAGAGTTGAATCCGAATGATATGTTGAAAATGTAATTCCATTTTCGTCGCTGTATATATTATCAGAGTTCGCCGGAATATTGGAAATCAACTGATGATCGTTTGTGGTGTGGTAGGGATTTAGTCGCGTATGCTGCCTAAAATGGGGGTAGAAAGTGTAATTTTATGGCCTGTTTAAGAGGAAATGACATTTAAATAATTTGTGATCTAAGCTAAAAAGTTGGTAAAAGAACTGCTCCGATGCCCGGTATGTAACAAAATACTTTGTAATCTTTGTATAATATTTCTTACCGTCAGATTTCTTAAGTCGTAAATTCATTTCAATATCTTGTAATATTTTATAAATTTTCTATTTCATTGCGGGTTCCTATTATTGTTTCGATTCCCGATAATCGACCCTAGACATATCAAGAATCTCATAAAAGTTGTGGCATTAATTTATAGAAATTAATTAAATCTAAATTGTAATAAATCTATGTAATGAAAATTGAATTTGTTGAGTAATCATTTCTTTTTATTAAATCCTGTCCATAGTTTAAAGTATCTGTTTAGTGCGTTGTTTTAAATTGTAGCGCGACAGTTTTATTATTGATATTTCATTTTAATTTAGTTAGATATTAGCAAGGGTTGAGAGCTTGGTAAGTTGGAATTTGACCAGGAGCCGCCGTGCCGGATAGATAATCCCTAAGGTCTGGACTTAGGCACGTAGGCTGTTGACCCTCGGAAGTTACCTGGACTGTCGCACCGTGGGAAACGTCTCTCAAAAATCCCAGAAATTGAATTATCACGTGACTGCCTGAACCAATCACATTTCTTGGTTCAGGAAAAATCGAGAACATCGATATTTCATATCCAGCGAAGGGGCTGTAAAGAAAGTGTAGAAACACTCCTCGACGAACCGTCGCCAGGGACGGACGTACGGCCCCAAACTTGCATCATCCAGAGGACTCTGAGAGAACGAGGGTACCACATGATCACGGCCAGAGATCAACGCGCCTGGGGAAATTACCTTAAACCATGGTTTAACTTGGGATTAAGGGATCCGATTGTTTTGCCCGGCTAGCTGAACACACATAATTTGTATTTATTTTAATTTATTTTTCTCATGTTAAGTTAAATCCTGTAAAATATCCCTTTACTTCATCATTTAATAAACCTACCACTACAATATATTAAATTTTAAAATTTTTGAAATATTACAACATTAATTGGCACCATAACGGAGAGGTTTAATTTCTTCTAGTTGTTTACCTCATTAATTGACGCAGTAACGTGTGGCAATATAATAAACATAATAGTAAATTTATTTAAAGACTAGCTAGGTGCCCGGCGTTGCTCGTGTACTTATTTATATAAACTCGAAAAAGTATTTAATTGAATACTTAAATATATTCCTTGAGTATTTCAGGATATAATCGTCATTCAGTCTTCATACATTACGAAATATTACATTGATGAAATTGTTAGCTAGACTCACAACTAATACAGCGCGAAAATTAACTTACATTTTCCCCAAGGATGGTAAAGTAATTCGTATTCTTCTTTATTATCATTGGATGGAATATTTCTGTATAAAATTATACTTTTTATTGAAAAAAAAATTTCTTCTTTATTTCATTCCTAATAAAGGAGATATTTCCTTTGTTCGTTGCGTAGTAACGTCCTTCTCTCGCGTGACGTCATTGTCTCTTGGCGCGCAGTAATTAATATTTAATGATCACGGTTTTTAATTATAATTCTTTCCACATTTATGCTAGGCGTTTCTCACCCTCACAGTACCGTATCTCGTGTTTTGAAGAATTTGTGTACCAATTTTTGTTGCAATCTATCCACGCTTTTAAATTTGTATAGAAATTAACGTAAATACATACATACAAATATACATCCTTTTTTATTATATAGATTCTTGTATTTATTAAAATAAAATTTTTAAATTGTTTACTACAATATATAAATATTTCAAAGTCTATCATATACAATGTAACTCAACCATTTTGTATTAAGATACAATAAATGAATAATTTTATATGTAATTTAATATAATAAAATAATTTAACATATGGACAAAGAATAATGACGATTTTAATTTTATATAACTTGAAATGAACCGAAACTGTGTCTCAGGGTCGTCTTGTGGGCCTTTAGGCGAAAACGAAAATATTGACTGCCACAGTATCAGCAAAAAAACACATATTACTGAAGTTGTTTACAGAAACGTAAAAAGTTCTGTCCAGGTGGTCTCCAGTCACTGGTAGCGCGCAGAAATGCCAGGCAACAACGAACACAACTCAGCCTGGCCGATTGAGAATTAGGCTGCCGTACATCTAAATCTGTAATTCCAGATCTCCAAGTGACAAACTCCATGAAAATTAGGCAACATCGCAGCTAAACTATTATTCAAACTGAATAAACGACTTGCTCAGTAAAAAAAAATGTATTGCGCTTGCAGTCCATTAAAAATATAAAAGATTCCCTCAGCCTATAACTTGTTTCTTCTTCGCAATTAATATAATTCTTGGAACCAGCTGACGCAGTAAACCAAAGATAACAATGCGTGGCGTCCGGAAAATTATCTCTGTCAACGAGATATCTATCGCCGAAACTGAATACTAACATTTCTACGCTTTTAATCATTATTACATATCGTCAGGAATTCAGGTAAATTCACTATCGTGGCGCATGTTCACAATTTTAAACGATTGTACCCTTCTATGAAAACATATTCATGTTAAAGATCGCTTTTACGGAGAAACCGACGTTTATAGTTACAGAACTGTTTTAGAACGATCCGAACACTCCTCAGTTTCGTTGTTTGATTCTTGAAGGAAATCCGAGAATCTGAGGAGTAATAAGTCTGGATAGTTCCTCTATTCCTAAAGACGCAGAGTGTTTGTTTTCCGTGTCTATTTATATTACAATCCTCGTCTCTATATTTATGAGTTGGAGGACGTAAAAACTATTTTTTATATTTAATATAAACAGTCAATTATCAAATAATAAATAAATAAACAGTAATAAATAATAATTAACTAAGCCAAAAGATCATTTCCATACAACGTTTCGTTGACTTATTCAGGTAATATGGTAATATATATTTTTAAATGTATGAAGTCCCAAAATAGTGGACGAAACGTTGCATTGAAATTTTTGGTATAATTAATTATTATATTTTCCTGATGTATTGGCTGTATTAGATCTAAAAAATGAAAAATTTACGTCTCATTGAAAATTAATAATAAGAAAGATAGCCAATAACAGACAAAAGAAATGATAATATAAATACCACACAACGTTTCTGGAAGCCTTGTGCCAGAAAATATGTAAGTGCCGAGAGAGACACAACTACACTAGTCACTTGACAAAACTCAAAAGAGAAGATAGGAACAAGGCTTCCAGGAACGTTGTGTGGTATTTATATTACCACTGCTTTAGTCTGTATTTGGCTATATTTCTTATTATTAGAATTAGTTATTTGTTTAAAAAGTATTTTTATTCGTTTATTTGTGCCATTTATAAGACACTATGTTTTCTACTGTCTCTCAAAATTTCCAATCGCTATTTGAGTTCACTGGAAAATAAATTTCTGACTTTTTTAAAATTCTGTTCTGAGTCCGGCGATGATTAAATGAGATTGCCTTCGGCTTTCCCTTTGCTTTTTTTCAGTACCTCCCATAGTTCTTTCTACTCTGTCGTCTTTTTCAGCCTTCGTAAAACATTCTTTTCCCCTTTTGCTCGTAAATTCTTATTTTTCTGACACACTAGGAAATCTCTATCAAAATCTTCTAAACCATCAGCTGAAGATTACTTTTCGTTCCCTTTCGATCACTTAAAGTAGGAATCTAACCGATTTTTTTTTCTCTCTCCCTAAGTAGCTCTTGAGCAAATAGCGTAGAAATTTTCATGAGTCATGTAAACGAGGCTCGAAGTTGCCGCTTTCGTAATTATTCGCTCTCATATTTCAAGGTGAGCGTGTAAACCTGTTTGTTTTGACGTCCGCTTCGAGGCTACGCCAGTATTGCCACTGAAGTTCTAAGCCAAGCTCTCTGCACATTCGATACAGATATGTCCGCGAGGAATTATAAATTGTCGAACGCCGTTTGGTGAAACATTTTGCTTATAAATAGTTTTCCTGCAATTAAGTTCCGACCTCAACTTTTCGTTCGTTATTTAACGCATAGGTAACGAGGAAAACGGCGCCGTGACGAAGGACGACAGCTGTTAACTGGTTCCAAGTACGAACTCGATCAAAGGCGAAATGTTCTTTTCGGGTATGTGTTGCGTTAATCACGAGCGGCTCATTCGTAATTGCTGTTATCTCCGGTTCATCGTCATCTTGATTTCGCGTATTATCATGCAAATTGGTTGTAATTAGCTGAACAGCTAGGTCTGAATCGTAATTCCAGGGTATCAGAGGAATATAATACCCGCAGTCGTCATCGGGCCCCGGCTGGAGTTTCGCTCGGAGCCTCCAGGTCCTTCAGAGCAGTCAACATTGTGGTACACAGGAGCAACTTGTTAATGAATATTCATTTGCCACTTTCGAAGTCAGGTCGACCGGCGTTTTCTCAAGTAGTTATATAAAGTAGTTGAAACAAACCGAGCGGATGTCTGACCAGTACTGGAAAGAATCGGCTATAAATTCAACTCACGGATAAGAACCCTCGTAGCCGTCTGATTTCGTTTAACTGTCGCCGAAGACGACCGTACGAGAATTTAATTATGCGGTGTTATGTTTGAGTTGGCGCAGTTGAATTTACGATTACGTTTTTATGTGAATTTGGATCGGTAGCTCGGTCTAGTCTACGTAAACATTCATTACGTCCTTCTCCAACAGCCGTTATCTACAGCAACGTTTACAATTCATTAATTAGCTTCTGGTTTCGTTTGTCACTGCCCCAGTAACACTTTTCCTATTGATAAGACGAAAAATTGAAGGAGGATAAATTGTACTCTTTCGCAAATTTTTCAGACGACCTTCAGATTACATTCCTTTCTAAGGTTACTAGCCGTTTTCATGTTGTTTAAAATAAACTACATTATATACAAAAAATAAAGTGGCATTAACAGTACAAATCGAAAGTAATGATATGAAAATTGTATATTAATGCCTTTTAGAAAATCAATGATAATACTTGAATAATCAAAAAGACTCGGTAATTATAAGTGATATGAAAAATATATTATATATAAATTTAGGCTTTGACTATAAATATGTAATCCAAGAAATAAAATTGACTGTTTTTGTATGATTGTATGTATGTATGTATTTTCCGCAAACAAATCTCAACGCGTGTAGCAATTTCGACCAGATTTTGTACAAATTTTCCTTTCAAACCGTTGAACAAGTTCTTCAAGTTTTCTATTATGATATGAAGTGAGGAATCAGAATTAAAGGAATAAAAATTAAAAGTATTGTACTTATAATTCAATTGAAATCCGTACTATTTTGTTGGACTCGATTTTTATTAATACCGTTATTCCTCGGTTGAGGAAATAGTATACGTGATTACATGAAATTACAAACAGTTACTAGAAACTATGTTATGATAACGTAGAACACAAATTTATTTGTTCTGCAATAGATCTAAAAATACGGTATGTTTTTTACGAATAATTGATAATATGAATAAAAATACAATTCAATAACTAACAACGATGGAACGTAAAACAAATTTACATGACATTACTAAGAGCTCAAGAAAATATTTACAATATTCTTACATTTTGTATTAATAAATAATTCCATTAAAGACATATAAAACAATCTCTGAGGAAAATAAATGTGGAAAAACACAATGTAATATTCTAATAAATAAAATTGCATG
Source organism: Zhengitettix transpicula (assembly GCA_037074705.1). Taxonomy (NCBI): domain Eukaryota; kingdom Metazoa; phylum Arthropoda; class Insecta; order Orthoptera; family Tetrigidae; genus Zhengitettix; species Zhengitettix transpicula. The sequence continues at coordinate 74,662,725 of CM073595.1, read as the reverse complement.
TCTTTGTATGTATGTGGAGCAATTTCGACCAAATTTTGTACACATGTTCCTTACGAACTGGAAACAAACGCTGTGGAGGTAAGACACGACTACCATCCCTGTGGGTGGAAATTTTTAAACATGCTAAAACGGCCGATATTTCCGTCGAATAAATACTTTTCTGGATAAATGAGATTAATACTGTAATGAACACTACCAGTCTCAAATAGTAAAAAATACTGCCGGTGCCTTAAAAAAATCGAAATTATTTGCCTAACGGCAGTCAAAAATACTGACAATATCGATATCCTAATAGAGTGAAAATTACTTTCGGGTTATTAATGAAGTTGAATACAGTCCCGGTAGGTTAACAGAATCAGAAATACTCACTGTACATTAAGAAGGACAAAAATACTTAATTACGTTAAGAGAGTCAAAAAGAATCCACGTAGCGAAATAGAGTATAAAAAATACAACCGGTACCTTAAGGGAGTCAGAAATACTCCCAATACCTTAAGAGAATGAAGAATTCTATCAAATTTTTGTACACATGTTGCTTTCGAATTGGAAACAAACACTGTGGGGGTAATAAACGACTACCACCCCTAGGGGCGGAGGTAGACGGGTCTGCCTCGAGTGGATTTGACAATAGCTGGAATAAATAAATGATGTGATTGTAATATTACTTGATCTACGTTGAATAATCAGGTAAAGAAATTGGATCTTTGAAATGATAGTTGGATTTCTTAAATTTGACTTTGTTTCAATGTAAATTGCTTGCGGATGACCATGGCGGCTGCCGCAAGCTATTGCTAAAATTTGTGAATTAAAAAAGTATTGTTTTCGTGACTTATCAGTTTCAGTTATTTTTTAAACTGCTATAACGAAGTCTCAGTAAACCCAATTTTTCAAAAATTAGAACCAACATTCTACGCGGCTTTAGTCCAAACCGTAAAAAAAATGTTTCGGAGCAGATTTAAGGAACAATTTTGCCTTTTTGATACACCTCAACATAGTTTCTAGCTTGTTTTTGAACCGTTTGGAAACAAAAAAAAGGCCCGTTAAATTGGGAAACATTAAGAACATTGAAAAAGGTTGATCGTCTTCTCAATCGTTCAATCAGTCCTCATATTTAGTTATTGAATTGACTGACCCGTGGTCATTTTATTACAGGAGAAAACGTTATAACTAACAGAAAAATTGCGATTTTGAGATGTGAATAAAATAAATAAGAATGAAACGAGGAATATTTGTGACAATATCGCGCAACAATGTCGTGTAACTGTTGCTGAAGTTGAAAAGAATGTGCTCATGATAAAATACAAATTTCGACGGGATCAAAAAAAGGAACAATTATTGGCGTTGATAGCTTAAATATTTTGAAAGTGTACATGATATTTGTAAAGGAAATCCCAGGCCGATGAAATAGAAGTGAGACACCAAACCTAATCGATTCAGGTATTTATTGTCTAATTGTAATATTTTTTGGATATTCCTCCTATCAAAAACTATCTATTCTAACCTAACGCACCCCTATCTATTCTCTAGATCACCGAAACCTACATGTGACGTATGCAAGGCTGCCCTAACGATCCAGCATATCCTCTACGACTGCCCAAAGCACGACAGGACTAGAAAGGCCACAATTCAGAAATACTTGAGAAGGGAGATTTGTACCGCAGCGGCGGCAATAAATAACCTGCTAAAATTTAGTAAGGAAACCTGCATTCAAGATCTAATCTAAATAGACAATTAATATGTGACTAAGAATAAAATGTATAGGTAATATGAATTAATTGTAATAATTTCATGTAGTAGGTATGGAAAGTCGCCAATGACTTTTATGTTGACGCGACTGTAAACAATAAATTTTAAAAAAAGAACTAACTGAACTTCGAAATTACATGACGACACCATCGAAAATTTTTTAAAACCTGTTTGGTCTTCAAATTTTAGCGCGTTGTCATAACTGGTGCCTTTTATTGGTGCTTTCCGTATGCGCCTCCTTTTCTTTTACCTTCATTCCTGCGACCGGTAAGTAAAATAAATAAATAGGTAGCACAAATTCGTGCAGTAGCCTCAAAGGATACTATAACCACTTGAGAAACACCGAAACGATGACATAAGTTTCGACGCGAAACAATACAAACACAGTGTCCAAAAATCATTTGTTTGCCGTCTGGATATATTTTTATTTGATGCATGAGGTAAAATATCGAGATCAGCCGTAAAGTAACAACTAATTTCCGTATTCTATTGCTCGGTTGCTGTGTTCAACCTTGATCTGTATACTCACGAGGTGACAAGGTACCAGCTCGACTGATCTCCTGACCTGCAGTGGGTTAGTTGTTTAAAATAATCGGAAAATTTTGGATACGAAAAGTGATCAGAGCGTTCACAGTAGGTTCCTCGTGGTGTTATAGCTGATGAGACGTTGATACGAGGGTGAATCAAATATAAACGAGACTTTTAGACCTGCGCGCGCAATAGTGATGGAAGAACGTTCCGCTGTTATTGGCTGTTAGGTTGGTTTGTCAGGAGTGGGAGAAGCACGTGACTCATCATCATAGACTCGCTCAGTGTCCATCGTTACGATATCCGAGCAGGAGGTACCTCCCTATATTGCGCAACGTATTGTTATCAAGTTTTTAGCTGCAGAAGGTGTAAAACCGGCCGAAATCTTGAGAAGATTGACTGCACAGTTCGGGGAAGAGACGCTGTCGCGAGCGAGAGTGTTTGCTTGGCATAAACAGTTCGTGGAGGGCCGTGAACGTGTTGAAAATGAGAGCCATGACCGCAGACCCCGCACCAGCATTACAGCGGGCAACATCGACAGTGTTCGTCAACTTGTTGAAGGTGATAGGCGTCTAACAACTTCGGATATTGCAATTGAGGTTGGAATAAGTTATGGGAGCACTTACTCTATACTCTCAGAGGAGCTAGGGTATCGCAAGGTGGGTTCCTCGCCTTCTCACAGTTGACCAGAAACTGAATCGTTTTCAAGTGAGTGAGCGTCTTCTTGCACGATTTCGGGACGAAGGAGACCCATTTCTTTCTCACATTGTCACCTGTGATGAAACGTGGGTGCATCACTACACCCCTGAGTCGAAACAAGCGAGTATGGAGTGGAGGAAGAAAGGAGAAACCGGACCAGTGAAAGCCAAATCACGATTAACGGCTGGCAAGGTTTTGGCTACCGTTTTTTTTGACCAGCGTGGCCTGCTGCACCTTGATTTTTTGCATGAGCGCAGAACAATTAATGCGGCATACTACTGCCAAATTTTGACTGAGGTCAGACTTGCATATCGCCGCAAAAGACGAGACCTTCCGATGAGAAAAGTGATTCTCCTTCATGACAATGCTCGCCCCCATACAGCAGCCCTGACCGTACAAAAATTGGAGCAACTGGGTTGGGAGACACTGGAACACCCTCCATACAGTCCAGACCTGTCTCCCTGCGACTTTCATGTCTTTGGTCCTCTCAAGGAAGCTTTGGGAGGGCAAAAATTCCACAGCGATAATGAGGTTGAAGCATATGTGCGCTATTGGCTACAAACACGACCTGACTCTTTTTACGTGGAAGGAATTAAAAAATTACCTATACGCTGGGAAAAATGTGTTTATAAATCAGGAGATTATGTAGAAAAATAAACTATGATTGTTTGTGCGTTTGAAATCAAAATAAATATTTAAAAAAATAAGTCTTGTTTATATTTGATTCACCCTTGTATTTACGTACCCTCGCAGAAACCGAGCGGGAAACTTTGCAATGGAAAAAATCCATCTTGAGTGTAGTTTTCTTCTACATCTGGTGGGATCGTCATGAAAAAACTGTTAACCAAATATATTGATGTATTACATCAACTGTTAAAAATAACGGTTCTTGCATCAAGTAAAAAACATCAGAGTTCTTGAGCTTCTTCTCTATTCCCGAGATTTCTCGCCGTGCGATTTCTTCCTCAGCCCAAAATGACAGGAACCCATTTCTCACTAGTGGAAGATGTCCAGCAATTTCACTTATCACGTGAATAAATGTTGTTACTGCATCAGTCTCTTTATTAATTTGTTGTTGACCTCGGAATGTACCACCTCGTTCCCCCATTCCATCCTTGACTTCTGCAGAATCCCACGTGGAGCCGATAAAATATTGCAGCCATCATTCAGTGCGTTGTTAACTTCTTGATAAAACTGGTAATCCAATTACCGACTTAATGTTCCATATTTGCATTCACAAACACCGCTTCATCACACGCCGGAAAAGAAAAAGGATAACGATTCATGACGACACGATCAAACCTCGTCAAGATGTAACCTCAAACAATAAATTATTTTTATTATATGTGTTTGCAAATGAATTTCTAATTATCTGTCTGTGAATAGATGTGAGCGAAACATCCTGTGCAGGAAGACGTTAATGCGCGATTGACGTAAGACTTGTTGGGTCAAGGACTACATCTGTCATTGCGGTTTCGACGCTGTACTTACCAAACATAAGCTACGAAAAACACTGCCACAAATTGACATCAAAATAGCTACACAATAATTCATTTCCATCGCAGTATAATATAAGCTAATACCAACACAAAAATAGACGTGCGTGATTGAAGTAAAGGATATTCACTACGCTGTCCACACAAATCACCGTTTCAATGAGTTCATTTGTCAGTAACTAGAAAGCAAAACATTTGAGAAATGGAATGCGTGTCAATGGCGATGATCGATCGACACTTCTTCAACTACGTTTTATCATCCGTATGGTGATAAAATAAACATTAGCTTTTTTTTTGTTTCAGAAAGTCGTTGTAAGAGATTCCCTACACGGTATTTGGTTATGAGATTTGACGACGATTGGCATTTTAATTCAGAGAGGATATTTTCTCCCGACTTCCAACAAGTTTTTCAAAGGAAGTAGATGAATCCTGATGCGGGTGAGAGAGGAAGAATTTTGACGAGGTGATGATATACGGAAAAGAGGAATGATTCGCAGACCAATCTAACTGGTAAAACCTCTGTTCATCTTCAGTGACAGCTCTCGTTCTCCTTATTTCAGCCACATTTAAGTTCTTGTATCTTAGGAGGAGGACCACAGTTACATTAACCAGTTTATACAAGGTGTTTCACAATTCCTATTCCAGACTTCGAGGGGTTGTAGAAGGGAATTAGTAGATTTGATAAAGTTTTGATAATGAATCCACGTTCGGTAATGTACCTTTTGGATCCAAAACAAGTTTAAAGATCGAATCGATTTTAAATCTCCCGCTTCACGGTACGCAAAAAAAATTGACTGAGAGCGACTGCTGATATCGTTTGTCTTGTGTTTACAATCAGTTCTGCTGAGTCGGCTTTCACATCAGTTGTCATTCAGCCATTATGCATTACAGTCATTATGGTAAAATACACGTTTTATAAAAGCATGTCTCACGAACGTTTTCCGCATCGCCTATTTTTTTTTGGGGGGGAGGGGGGGTAACTGGCTACATGAGTGTAATCCACATAGTAGCAACTCCCCTTTAATAGCATAGGAAGTGATTAGAAAGGGGGAATGCGGTAGGGTAGAGGAAGGTAGCCAAGGGTTAACTAGGGTCCCCGGGCTATGGTTGAAGGATCCTACCCGGCAATTCGCCTAAAAGTGATGCAGGAAAAACCCTAAAAAAACCTGCATCAGGTAGGTCGGGCATTTGGTACTTGTCCCACGCCCTTCCGATGGCGGGAGAGAGGTTAGCTGTGGGGTCGCAGCTTTCCTCTCTCCGTGCCTTGACCGGTTTAGGAGGCAGCTGGCCGACTATTCCAATATGAATAGAAGACAACTCTTACCGTATGCCCAAGGTCTGCGACCCCGGAACATACACCTCTCAAAACAGGCCGAAGTGCCTCGACATGTGGGGACCTTAGATCAAAAAACCAGAAAGATGTGAAGGCATCCCCAAAGGTAGCCTCCGCCAGAGCTCTCTTCCTCTCCGCATCGCCTTTTTTTTTTTAGGGCAACAGGCTACATGAGGGTGATCCACATTGGGCAACTCCCCTTTAATAGCATAGGAAGGGATTTGAAAGGGGGGAATTGTAGAGGAAGGTAGCCAAGGGTTAACTAGGGTCCCTGGGCTATGGTTTAAGGATCCTACCCGGCAATTCGCCTAAAAGTGATGCAGGGAAAACCCTAGGAAAACCTGCGTCGGGTAGATCGGGCATTGTGTACTTGTCCCACGCCCTTCCGAAAGCGGGAGAGGAGTTTTCTGTGGGGACGCAGCATTCCCTTCTCCGTGCCTCGACCAGTTTAGGAGGCAGCAGGCCGACTATTCGAATGGGAATAGCGGACAACTCTTACCGTATGCCTAAGGTCTGTGACCCCGGAAAATACACCTCTCAAAACAGGCCGAGGTGCCTCGGCTTGTGGGAACCTTAGTTCAAAAATGGAGAGGAAAAGGCATCCCCAAAGTCGCCCCTTCGTATCTCTCCTAAAAGGTTCGACCTGCGAGAGAACATCCCTACAAGGTTACCTGCGAGAGAATTCTCCCGCAGGTCTAGGGAGTAGTTTCTATGGGTTCCGCATCGCCTTTTTTTTTTTTTTTTTTTTTAGGGCAACAGGCTACTTGAGGGTAATCCACTTAGGGCAACTCCCCTTTAATAGCATAGGAAGGGATTTGAAAGGGGGGATGCGGAAGGGTAGAGGAAGGTAGCCAAGGGTTAACTAGGGCCCCCGGGCTGTATTTTAAGGATCCTACCCGGCATTCGCCTAAAGGAATGCAGGGAAAACCTTAGAAAAACCTGCATCGGGTAGGTCGGGCATTGGGTACTTGTCCCACGCCCTTCCGATAGCGGGAGAGGGGTTTCTGTGGGGACGCAGCTTACCCCTCGCCATGCCTTGGCCAGTTTAGGAGGCAGCTGGCCGACTATTCCAATAGGAATAGCGAACAACTCTTGCCGTATGCCCAAGGTCTGCGACCCCGGAACATACACCTCTCAAAACAGACCGAGGTGCCTCGGCATGTGGGAACCTTTGTGAGAGCATCCCCAAAGGTAGCCCCCGCCAGAGCTCTCTGGGAAGGTTCACCTGCGAGAAAACCTCTCGCAGGCTTCCTTACCTCATCCTCTCCGCATCGCCTCGCTCCATCACGTACCATTTTTATCAGAATACAAAAACGGCTGCGAGAAACAGATACCCTCGATGCTAGGAGGGCTGACTGTTGTGCTCCACGGACGCGCCGCACTCTCGACTTTATCATCACTTCACCGCGTAGAAGAGAAAACGATCGTGCGTTGTGCAGCTCTACCTTTACACACGTTATCAGTAGTCGTCCTCAGACCATTTTGTTGGCGTGCCGTGAAGCGAGAGATTTGAAATCGATATGATCTTCAAACTTATGTTGCATCCAAATGATTTTAGGACTATATATTTTTTCAATTTTCTGATAAATTTGATTGTATTTACAGACGATTTTCAATATTCACTTTCAAAAAATATGTAATATTTGAAGACCTTTGAAGAAAATTTAGATTACAATCTCAATCAATCATTACAGCTTAATATTTTTGTATTATTCTCCTGATTAAGTCCAAATTAGGGACGAAACGTTGTTATAATTGTTGTATTTGTATTAATTATACTGTTACCTCTTCTGACTCTATGGCCATTATATTTATGTATGTATTTTTTTTGTGATTATTTAATTTTTATTACTATTGAGTCTAACAAAGAGCCAGATCTAACCCAAAATGATTTAAAAATTTTAAAAATAGAAACACATTTGAAGTTTATTTTAAGCGAAGCCTAAATAACTCGGGCTATTAATATGTCCATATATATATATATATATATATATATATATATACATTTTTACATATTACCGCAATGTGTCACGATAGTGCATTTACGAGGTCACAATTGCTTAGTATATACTTGAAGATTTCTGTCGACGAAATGAACCGCCAAAACTACAAATACAGCCTTGCCGATATTTAACGAATAAAATATTAGATACAAGACAAATTACGAATTTCGTAAATCACGGCACATCCGCGAAAATTTTCCATCTAAAGCTTTTTTCTGGAACACACGCAAACAGTCATTAGCAATGAGTAAACCAGGTGTGTATATTAAATACGATGAAGTGCGACCCCGTGAAACACACGTAAATGTACTATCGTGACGCGTCGCCAGTCACGGTCACGATTTTTACGGTTATATCATGCAATCAAACATATTCACGTCATTATTTTATATATGTGAACCGAAATTTCAGCCTCGTTTTAAACCATTCTATCTTCTTGTTGCATATAATTGTGTGTCCGGTGCGCGTTGTAGAGTACACACGTCTCACTTATGGATTTATTTGAATGAAGTGTAAATAAAATTCAGCGGGAACTGAGCGAATTTCTGAGTATGCGAGGTAACGTATATGTTACGGAAATAAAAGAGAAACAACTCAAATTATGCATTTAATTGCAACAAAAAGAAAGTATTTAAAATGTACTTTTCTGTGTACTGCTGCATATTTACCCTTGAAGTAAGTCCCCATTTTCACTAGCACACGTCTTTGTTCGCATTTGAAAAATTTGGTAGCTGTCTTTAAATAGAAAATTGTTGATAATTAGTTATTATCCAGAATTGTATTTTCCGAACGCCGTAAGGGCACGTATATATTAACTGAATTTATAACATTAAATTGTTGATCATAATTGACTTTATGTTAATTTTACTTACCCGCGTGGTAATATGTAACCCGCATATATTTTTTAATTCGATTGCAACGTATTATAACTCCACATTTGCATTGTTTTTCGAGTAATCGTCATTAAACTTTGTGATATATTCTGGCTCACACGTCTCCTCGATGGTGGAAGAGCAGAACGGACTGAGCCCAGTTTTCCGCTCCGATTCCCACGCCATATCCTACCTTTCTCGTAACGCTTCATCAATGGACTAACGTACAACATGTATCAAATCTCAATCTCTCTACGTCAATGACAGGTTAAATATCGACTGACATGGCTGTGCCCCGAGGGACGAAGAAAATTAGACACTTTTATATTTTATACCAGGTTATAAAATACAAATACCACTGTGATTAAAAAGTAAGGTGAAATTGTCATTTAAAACTTCCGGTGTTTAGGAAGGCAGATAATTTTTTTTTCCTAGGTTGGTAGGACTGTCTATAATATTTTCCAAGCGTCTGTTTGTTAAAATGTTTCATTATCTCCGAGTTACACGTGTTTTTGTAAACAACCAAAAGTGAATTTTTCGATTTTTGCAATGTGTGATTTTGTTTAGCAATGAACTTGCATCAAATTTTGTTTGCGGAACGAATATTCTTGTGCGGACACGTTGAAAATGTTGCGGAAGGCCTTTGCTGATCAAACTATGGCACAAAAAAACGTTTATAAGTGGTACAACGAGTTCAAAGAGGGCCGAGAACGCGTTGAAGACGAACCGCGCTCTGGACGACCATCAAAGTCTACCGACGAGGGCCACGTCCAACAAATCAAACATTTGGTGCTTGAAAATCTTCGATGGACAATTAGAGATCTCGCTGATAGCGTTGGAATATCATTTGGCTCAGCCCAAACCGTTTTGAAGAATGTTTTGTGTCTCAAACCGCGTCAAGTCTCGATTGGTGCCAATATCGCTCAATTTTTTGGAAAAAAAAAGCGTCGCGTTGATGTGTGTGAAACTTTGCTGTCTGACTATCAGGACCACTTGAAATGCATCATTATTGGAGACGAGACTTGGATTTACGCATACGACCCTGAAAGCACCGACCAATCCAGCGAATATCGTGCAAAAGGTGAAGCAAGACCGAAAAGACCACGGCAAAGTCGATCGAAATTCAAGGTCATGTTGACAGTTTTCTTTGATTATCGTGGTGTGGTGCACTATGAATTCCTTCCACCGGGCCAAACTATCAACAAAGAATATTATTTGAGCGTTATGCGTCGTTTGCGTGAAGCTATTCGTCTGAAACGGCCGGAATCTTGGTTCCTTTATCACGATAATGCACCATGTCATACAGCATTGGTTCTTCGCGACTTTTTTTTGCCAAAAACTCGACTCATATCGTTCCGCAACCCCCGTATTCACCTGATTTGGCTCCGTGCGACTTCAGGCTATTCAGCAAACTCAAAAGGCCAATGCGGGGACGCCGTTTTGACACGATTGAGGAGATAAAAACCGAATCGAGGAAGGTCTTGAAGGCTATACCGGAAAAAGACTATTCCGACTGTTTCGAGGACTGGAAAAAGCGTTGGAAAAAGTGCGTTTTATCGGACGGGGATTACTTTGAAGGGGATGAAATTGATTTGTAAGAATAAATAAAGAATTAATATTTATTAAATAAATTCACCTTACTTTTTGTTCACAGTGGTAGGTCTAAATTGTTGAATAAAACTTGCCCATCCATGTATACTACGTTGTCTCTTTCAAATTCAGTATGTAAGGGATTGTTTTCATATCACTAAATCGATGCTGTCGACACGCGTATGGACTTATGGAACCTCAATTTGCACTTGATATTATCGCTAACGTTTAATATAATGAGTCCGTTTTTCTTTAATTTTCTTCTTTATACTTGTACATTATAAAATCCCCAATTTTTATCACAATTTGCTACATTTATTTTTAATTTCTATAAATTACTTATACACGTTCATTAATATATTTATTTTGTTCCTGAATCAAGGACACTCTAATTGGTCGGTACGTCCGACAAATCTTTGACGGAATTCCTGGATAAGAATTTACAGAACCTGATTATATTGGAAAATTGTCAAAAATCATTTTTTTGCTTTAAAACTGATACGTCCAGGTTTTTTTAGCCGTAATGTAGTACTTAACCATATTATGAACCCAAATTCAGGAAAATTTATGGGTATCTAAATTTTATTTCTTGCTATGCCTTTTACAATTATTTGTGTTGTTATATTTTGTGCTAACATCAGTATTGATCGCATTTCCAGTAAAATATAAACATTTGTATGTCTGGATGCGTTGTTTGTCCCTTCGCTTCACGAACGTACGATAAAACGTTTGCAGTGCTCGTTTTAGTTATTAGCAGGCCTAATTTGAAATATTTGCCTTTTATTACGATCGGCTGATTCGAATTGATTGAGGCACGGCTGATCGAGCATCAGTCGCTCGTATGGAGGCATCGGAACGCAACTCGTACGAGCGTGTCGAGACCATCAAATCTTCTTTTGTTTTCCGACAATCGCCACAGTCGTTAAGGTCGTCCATCGGCGTGGATTTGTAGAGCACAGTTAGAAATCTGCATCCTGGATAGATGGGGCGCTTTTCTTGCCCCGCGCGATCATGGTCGAGTAATTTTCACGCCCTTTACGGAGTGATTCACCGCGGAGAAATGTACACGGTTCCAGCCACTCGCAGGCTTTGTACTTCACAATAACGAAATTCTACCGTTATAGTAACTCAGAATATCGACTTCGGCCGAAGGTGCGGATCGGCTGTCTGATGGCCACGCGTCACCATCAGAACTGAGACCGTCCTTAACCAGCCTCATTCTATATTCTCGAGTTACCATCACCACTCTTTAATAATTCGACACGTTATATTCATCCGAGCTGTCAGCATCAGTATTCTTCAAAAGACCATATGGTACAATGATACCAATTATGTGTTTCAGGCGAAATGGAACATGATCATCAAGCTGCACCAGAATTTCAGTGATCATTGTAGCCTCGAAATCTGGGAGAAATGTGAATTTTTATACACTTCTGAGAAATGTCGATTTTACATCGGATTCCCTTTGCCTTGGTACTCAAATAACGGTACCAACTAATATATCAGAAAGTATTCCCATCAGGAACAAATTTAAAACTGACAATAAACTTCAAAGTTAAAGGCGTAAAAATAATTTTTACTAGCGTATTAAAATACTTTACTACACACAAAAGTTTTAATTTAACGTCTGTTTTGAATTAATAAAACAATTGATGACCTTATAAGACACTTTCTATTTTTTATTTATATTATGACGACGTTTCTATACCTTTTTGTACCTTCTTCAGGTATTTTCCAAATCAATATAATAAACTATCACAACTAAACGATTAAAAAGTTATTAAATTCACACAGTTTTGAAAAAGTTTATTATGTTAATTTGGAAAATACCTGAAGAAGATAAAAAAGATATCGAAATATCGTCATAATATAAATATAAATTAAAAAGTGTCTGTATAAGGTCATCAATTGTTTTATTTTACAAAATTTATTATTTAAACAATAGTCCTTTACTAGTACAACAAAAGTAAATAAACAATGTTTGAAATAAATCTCAAGGTATAGTGGGAAGTATATCACGGTAGTTGTTAACATCACCGGAACTTCAAAAGAAACGTAAAAACTACTGTACAATGTGATCTCCTGCCACCAGTGGCGCGCAGAAGTAGGAGGCAACAACCACAAAACTCAAGATGATCAGAGTCTAGTTTGCCGGTCTCCAAATTAGGCTGTCGAACAATGAAACCTATAACGAGATAACTTGGAATTCCGATCAACCAGACGAGAATTGCAACGACGATCTCCACGAAAGTTAGGCAACAACGCGGCCAAATATTCAAACCGCATCCAATAATAATAATAATAATAAAACAGTTGAACAACTCCCTCAGTCAGTTTCGTGATTCTAGAAATGAGAATTAATTCGTTAAAATGTATAAACGACTCCCTCAGTCAAAAACATGTTTCTTAGTTGCTCTCCGAACGGTGAATAATTCAAATCTTCGCACCAGCTGACGAGGTTGATCAAAGATAAGACACCTCACTTAGGAAAAATTAACTCTGTTAAAGAGCTGTCTATAACACAAACCGAACACAAATAAAATTTCGATCTTTTAGAGTTACACTGTCTTCTTCACCAGCAACTTCATACAGATAAAGATGAGCGTAATATTTGACTACTGCTCTCGATATATATATAGAACATGAATTCCTCCGTCAGAAATAATTAACAGTGAAATCAACTCCGCTTCGTAGAAAATTTAAACGTGAAGGTTATAGAATATTAAAGAATCAAAGAGTTTGATGTCGAAGGCACACAGATTGTTAGTCCTTTCAAAAATACTTCATAATACACACCGCACTCTACCACTGCAAACGGATATAAAAAAGATCAAGTCCCATATAAGTCTATTAGAGTTCCAGTGTAGGAATGTTAATTAATGTATCATTCAGAAGAAGAATTGATGATAAATATGTCAGACTGCGCACACTCAATTTCTGAGCATTATATATATTAAGTGATACAGAGTGGGACGAATTCTTCTAGTAATATGATTTTCTTACTTGATTTTTTTATGATCCGTTTGTGTTGGTAATTCCGACAATAAGCAAGGAAATCGCTTCCGCGTGGGATCGAACAGTGATAGAGAGACCTAATATTTAACCCCTACACTAGAATTATTTAAGCGTGGTAAAAACGTGGTAAATTGAAGGAAACTTTCATCAAAACAATAAAACCAGTGCACTTTTGAGTCATAAGACTGTCCTAGGTTTATCGGGCATTAAATATTTTTTTTAATTTAATAAGTACTTACCTTAAAGATGTATTGAATCAAATTAATTACAAGTCATTAATGATGATAATATACAGTAATCGCGATCGGGGGGGGGGGGTTAATTAAAAATCCACGATTGATGTCGGGTGAAATGTTTGATACTTTTGAAACGACTCCAGGCCAATAGATTTCTTCTGTTGACCTAAAATCTGATAAGTTATACCTCGAAACTCAAATATTACGCTTTTTGTAATTTATTACATGTTTTATGATTTTTTTAAGGGGGTTAAGGAACAATTTTCAAATGTTTTCGATTTTTGTTACTCTCATAAGACTGTCCGAATAAAGTTAAATTCCAAATTTATTTAATTTCGGTTCGTCCGTTCTTCCAGTCATCACGCTAATCTTGAAGTATGTTCTAGGAACAATGAAAGTCAGAGTAATTGTATAACCGAAGAAATGCCGCCAATATATGATTTTTAAAGTAGATAAAAATTATGAAGTCAACGTATACATTATGGAAAAAAAAATTCATTGGTGGCATACCCAAATACTAAGCCAAGCTACACACAGAATATAAGAACAGTGTGTTATGGCGTGTCGTATTCCGTTTGTGTCGGGGGAGAGGGCGGTGTAAACGCGATCGCGGAGCTTGATTAAGAAATATACATTCAATCGTTCTCCGTTCTCGATGCAACGCACCGACACAAGCACGAAGGTCAATTACATGACGGGATTGGGTATCATTAGTATTATTGCTGATAAAGTTGGTTACTGAACTGCAATTTCGTGGTGAAACTTGGGGCTGTAACTATTTTGCGACATTCTCTGCAAATATACTCGTGTAAATATCACCAGTATGTTATCTATATAATAAAAAAAGGTGTATATTTGTACGTATGTATGTATGTATTTACGTTGTTCTTTATACAAATTTTATCGCGTAGACAGAATTCAACAAAAATTGGTATATATATTCTGCCAAAACCGAGAACCGGTACTGTGGGGGTGAGAAACCCCTAGAATAAACGTGGAAATAATTATAATTGAAATAAGTTACGAATTAGTGTTAAATTACTGCGCGAGACGATGACGTCATAAGTTTTCAAGACATTGACGCATCCTAAATATAGTTCTGTATTTCGTAATGAAATAAAGCAGAAATATTTTGATTGAATAAAAAGTAAAATTTTTTCCAGTATTACTCCATCGAATAGTAATAAAAAAACAATACGAAACACTTTACCATCCTTGCGCAAAGTTAATTTGGAATAGTTAATTATCCCGCTATCTTTGATAAAGCCAATATGGCGCCTTATAATACATTCAAATGTGTGTCGGTCGAGATTTATAAAATTTCATAATATAACGTACTATTGTATCCTGTTTAATATTTCAGAAGATAATAAGATTTGTCTAAGGTACGACTGCTGAATTATATGTTTGTAACTATAAAAGTATTAAAAATGACGTACGGAACTCCGAAAGTTTTTATGGTCGTTATTCAATTAATGCACTATCAGTCAAAGGTATGTACAGAAATAGGAACATTTAAATTGAATTAAAAGTACAATTAATTATACTTTACGCAACGTATTTCTATAAATTTGTATAAATGTAAACAAATTATTGCGTGCAATTTGTGTCGTGAAACAAAAATTTGAGGTTAGGATAGCAATATTTGTTTTCCATTTTTGGGAACGACGTTATAGATGTTCAATTTCTGAGAAATGAAGCTGAGCAAAAATATTTTGATTGAATAATAAGTATAATTAAATCTACCAATACCACATCGAGTGATAAATATAATTTATTATGAAAGGTTATACAATCCATGGCATTAATTTTCTTTTAAATAAGTTGACTTTTGACGTGGAATATTTAACGGGATCAGGGACCAATATGTTTCCCAATTATATCTTGCAATACGCACTGGAAGATACATAGAATTATGATAAAAACAATACTTAAATGTTAAAAATTGATATTTTTTTATTGAAGACAGAGTATTTCGTAATGTTTTGCACATCTCGGGCAACGCCGGGCACCCAGCTAGTATATAATATATTTATTCTGTTCTTTGCCTGTTATGAAATTTTTAAAATGAATAATCATTGTTGGACCGTAGATATGTCTCGAAACATTTTGTCTGTATATACGGTAAAATAAATACGTATCTCACTAGAATAATCTGTGGGATTCAAGAACGAATACAAAGTGTAAATAAATCAAGAAAAAAATATTTGTTCAATTTGAAGTATTGTATTAAAATATTTACTTGTCATCACTGATCTTAGATTAAAAATTAAATACGAAATTGAACAATTTGACTGTGAAAAATATGTTAATTTATTTATTTTCATTTTTTTAAACCTGACAGTGGTAAAATGGTGAAAGGTCCATAAAAATTCTAAAAAAAGAATTAAAAAATTAATGTAAGAAAATATTTTTAATTATATAAGTGATAAAAAGCTTATGGTAAAATGTAAATATATTATACATTTCTTTTTTAAAACGTCTCTCTTTTCTCAAATTAATTAACAACGCTATTTGATTAAATTATAAAAGACTAGACCACTCTAAAAACAATTATGTTGTGGTTACGGGAAAGAAGCTCTAACTGTAAACCGAAGATAATTTCAGTCATCGACGTGGATTTCTAAATAAATATGAAACCGAACATATTTGTTGGTGTGAGTTTCACACTGGAAAACCTATAAGTCATGTTAAATGTAAACTAAGACAATAGTCTTTAATGGATGTGTAAGTGTAGATTCCCTGTGGAAACACATAGTTTCCATTTTTGTCGGAACACACGTCTCTTCTCCGGGAAAACAAAAGAAAAAAAGACTTCAAATAAAACGCGAGGCCTTCGACGTGAAAAAGCCCACATAGTTCGGGTCCTTTAACGAGCGGGAGAGATGTGAATCAGTAAATATTTATTCGATTTTGACGTATACGCTGCAAAACAGTGGTCGGAAATCCGAATTTCCACGTGCAGCGAATACTTGAAATATTCACAAGGACGCTCAAGTACGGTAAATGACGTACGGAATTACGTATTCTCACACATCGGCTTATCGCGAATTATTTCTCTCTTTCCTACCGTATTCCAGAATTATATACCACGTGTTTGCGTGTGTGTGTGTGTGTGTGTGGTATAATTATCACCCTTCGAGCACGGTACACGTGGATAAGAAGCAAGTGATCCATTTCCTTCATCGCGATGACGATCCAACAACTAATTGCGTTTCATGTATTTCACAGATTAAATCTTATATTTTAATGTGTAATACGGTTGATCAAATCCTTCTTTAAATGAGTACTTACTTTCCACGTAAATCTTTTCTAAACCTAGTCTTTTCGTTAGGCAGTTACTGAAAAACAGTAAGTCTTCAAAAATGTTAGTGTTAAAGTGACGGCAATCCTCTAAATAACCTGAATTTAAAGTAATGTTTTAATTGACCACGTCTTAATTTATTTCTTTATACACGTATATCCAAATATTGATGTAAATTGTTAACACGTAATACATATGCTAATTGCTGCCGCTCGAATCATGATATATCAGCAGTTTAATGTCATAGAAAACACTCATAAATACAGCACATCTTATTTGAATGCACCAGATACAAAAGCAAAGAGATCGAACTACCGCCATCAAAGAATTCATATCATCAAAGGAAGCATTACGTAAAACCCTAAAATATTTAATCCGAATTAATGTATTTAAGAAATTCTAAAATTTATTCTATTTATAATACGAACATTATGATAATTTCTTGGTCGCTAATAACATGAAGCGATAAATAAAAAAACTCTCAGTCACTTTTGAATAATGCAAAATGAGATAGGACTGAATGCACAGTGTAATGATTTTTTTTAAGCATAGTCTTGTTCGACTGCTCCGTTTTCAATATTAAGACTGGAATGAATAAGTTTGCTGAGCGAAACGCTGCAATATTTGATAAACATTCTGTGCTAATTTTATCGTTAATCTTAACTCCATTTTAACAATTCCATGTGATAGTTAATTCTACAAATAAATATTTTTTACCTATGCATACTTCATTTGTTTGCAATACTGTAAATATTATATTATACCCTTAATAACGTTAAAGAATTATTATTATTTATTAATACTATACGTTATGTTGGACAGGGAAATTTGTGTTCCCGATTTTTAGTTATGTTCATTGTTATTATTTGTAACTTCTAATCATTATATTGTAATTTTTATGTAATGCCGTATCTTATTTCCTCATTCGAGAACTAATGGGCTAAATCAATCAAAGCAAAAACAATCCAATTTTTTTTATTTTCTCCTAGTTCACAGTGTCTCCAACATCACTCACTAAAAAGTTCACCGGATCATTCCAACAAACTCATGCACGTTTCCATTCTTAGCTTCCAATTTTATCGTTGCGCATTTGATTAAAAAAAACGACATTTTCGGGTTCCTTACATAAGAATCTATACGGCTACTGACTACATTTAGATATTTTCATCTGCCTCAAGCAAACATGTTGAATGCTACAACAGAAGCTAAGAATTTTAAATATTACATTCACCTCTACAGAAAATATGAGACCCTTATAGCAAAATGGTTGATTTTCCGTGGCCTACCAATTTCACATCTGATCTATATAATAAAAAAGGATGTATATTTGTATGTATGTATGTATGTATGTATTTACGTTGTTCTTTATACAAATTTTATCGCGTGGACAGAATGCAACAAAAATTGGTACACATATTCTTCAAAATACGAGAAACAGTACTGTGAGGGTGAGAAACGCCTAGCATACATGCCGAAAGAATTATAATTAAAAACCGTGATCATTAAATATTAAATTACTGCGCGCCAAGAGACAATGACGTCACGCGGGAGAAAGACGTTACTACGCAACGAACAAAGGAAATATTTCCTTTATTAGGAATGAAATAATGCAGAAATATTTTTTTTAAATAAAAAGTATAATTTTATACAGCAATATTCCATCGAATGATAATAAAGAAGAATACGAATTACTTTACCATCCTTGGGGAAAATGTAAGTAAATTTTCGCGCTGTATTAGTTGTGAGTCTAGCTAACAATTTCATCAATGTAATATTTCGTAATGTATGAAGACTGAGTGACGATTATATCCTGAAATACTCAAGGAATATATTTAAGTATTCAATTAAATACTTTTTCGAGTTTATATAAATAAGTACACGAGCAACGCCGGGCACCCAGTTAGTAATTAATAAAAATGCAACGTTTCTTTTTCAATTGAAAAACCTCAAAAGATGTCGTTTATTTTTTTAAAAAAAAAGTTGCAAAATCTCGTAATGTTTCTGCAACTATTTGTAAAATTCTGGGAAATTATTGTTAAAAATTAGTTTCTATTATTTGTAACGTAATAAATACTAGAAAACAACTGGAGGCAGTTAGCACAGTCCTTGACACGTTAAGAAAAATAATTCACTTTAAGTTATGCAAATAGAATTCAATATAAAAATATAAATAAATGGCCTTGAGGCAGAATACCATTAATATATTTTATTATAAAAAATACCCAATTTACAAAAATAACGATTCATTTGTCGCTTACATCGGGCAAGGTAGTAGGATCTTGCCTATAGTTTTTAGTGTTGTCAAAATTATTAATAGAAGAAAGGATTGTATGCAGAGTTATTAAAACTTGTTATACCTGAAGAGGTCCCAGTAGAGGACGAAACGTCATCGTTGTTGTAAATGAGAAATTTCTATGTAATAAAATGCATGAATAAGTGCTCAGACTCAAGGCCATTTATTTATTTATATATTATAAGTCTCAAATAATTTGCACCACAAAGAAAATTTATGGAAATAAAAATAATTATTAACAGCAATATGTCAGAAATTTAAAGATAAATATGGCATATGGTTGCCGAAACTACAGGGTTACGTAAAGGTTTTTATAAAAAACAAATGAACGACGTAAAGTTTCGTGACTGTACTTTTGAGGTTTTTCAATCCAATTTCATTACCTTCAAAATACTCTTCAATATTCAACATAAATTAAGTTTACAACTTTCTCTAATACCGCCATTTAAAAAAAAATTAAACGACGGTACTGACTGTCTGCAAGAGTGCAGATCAGTCCAGAGCACGATAAAGAAAGAAATTTCCCCTCATAATTTTATATGTATACATGCAAGTAAGTAAAAAAGAATAGCCAAGGTCGCTCAACGAACAAAGAGCTGACGAACTCATAATCACATGTAATAAATAATATTGAAACCAGCATAGTTTTACTGGAGAATCCCAACATTCAATACACAGTGTTGGTAGGAAATAAATGTCACTTCCAATACACAGAACGTAAATATTACATAAATAATATTTTTATATTTCATTAATATCATAAATTAAGAAAATTAACGTCGTTTTCTGTTTTAGAAACAATCTATTATTTAACACTTTAACATTTATGTTATTTCATCAGGTTTCAATAAAGTTATGTTACTACCGTAACAATTATTGTCAAAATTTTTAGAATAAAAAATTTACAGTATATATTTCTACTCATTCTCCTATTATAATATTTAAATACAATTAAAAAAAAATTTCAATATTTTTTAAATTTAATAGTTAATTTTACCAAATAGATAGTAAATATGAAAATAATTGTTTCAAATTAAAATTACTTATTTATACTAATTTTTTTATAAAATTTTATGAAAGTAATGGATTTTAAATACTAGTTAATATAGTGATATATGAATTTAGTTTGTTAAAAAATGTTTCATTTTAATTTATGACAGTAAATTGTTACCGTAGTAAGATAACTTTAGTAAAACCTGATGAAAGTACAAGAACGTACTGAAACGTCGTTAAAGTGTTAAATAAAATAAATAAAGTCGTTAATTCCTTTAATTTACAATTTGTAAATCTTATTTGTCAATAGGAAACATTCGGTAAATAATATATAATGTATACTCTGTCAAATGGAAGATTTAATATGAATTATGCAACATCTCGCTAACAATGTTACACGTAAAATAAAATACGCCTAAATGACTTATAATGAACTATATTTCACAATAGTTTTTTCCCTCATTGTCCAATTCACTGTTTTACTTATTTCTTATTTGAGTATTTATTATATAATATTTTTTTATATATTTCATTCCTTCTCGTTTATGTACAAATCCGTTTTTACTTGTATTTATCTGTTTCAATTTGTTTCATAATTTTCTAATAATATTTATTATTTAATAATTTATTTTATATGTTGATCTTAGTTTTGTCAGTGTGTGTGTGTGTGTGTGTGCGTTTGTAGTCTTTATTCCTTATTTGTGTATTTTCATGTTTCGCACGTCATGGTTGCGTATATATTAATATATTAATATTTGTTCTACTTGTTCGATTTCCACAGTAGAGGACTAATGGAATCGATAAATAAATATAAACCTAATATATTTTACAATTAAAAAAATATAATATATAATTTGAGGAGTCATATATTTTGCATGAAACCGTAGGTGACTGCAAATGTTTTTAAGAATTAATTATTACATGGCTACGTAAAGTTAATGTGAACCAATCTACCGCAATTCTGTATTAATACATCTATAATAATTATCTGGGTTCACGCATAAAATTTATGAAGTATTATGTTATTATGATTGTTTATAAAATATTATTTGTAATGTGTAGTTAAAGTTTTAGCTTGTTGAAGTTGCCAAGATATCTTTATATATGCATATATATATATATATATATATATATATATATATATATATATATATATATATATATATATATTGTATTGACCCACATAAAATTTTAATCGGTATTTACTCTCTGTGTTACTTATCAAATTTATTCACCCTTTCGGGGTGGAATTTATGGTTTTTTATATACGTACAAAAAATCTTCAAACAAATCCGTTGGCAAAAAAATGGTCTGTCTGGTAGCGATATCTTCGTTACTATATTTGTGTGAGAAGTGCATAAAGACAGCCAGCCAGTCTACCAGCTCACCGCTTCAGCGTCTCCGAATTAACAAAAAACTTGTAAAAGCGGCAGTAGATAGTAAGCAATAAAAGCAAGCGCTCTCTTTGATACATCGTAGGATGTTTTAAGACGAAGTGATAATGCGGCTGTTCTGTGCACAAAATTGATGCTTAATGTTGTTCTAAAGACGCCAGGTGCAACGCCTGAGACCTGTTATTACAAAGGAGTCTCGCTGGCCTACGAAAATCCCGAGGACATATGCTTCTCACACCAACGAAAGACGTTCCTCGACAACGACAAATTAATGTACGTTTATTAGGCAACCCTCGAGTGTGAATCGCTCGGTTAAAAACGGTGTGGTCGCGTACAATAATAACGTTTTGCGCATTCAGCTTTCTAATTGTGTCACTCCAAAACATCAGTTTCGATTATATTTCAACGTGTTCTATTTCACACTCAGAAAAAAAATGAGAATCAAGTTTGATATAATATTATTTAAGAACAAACTAGAGATTATATAAAATATTAAAAGATTTGTAACAATGTAAACTTTTCCGCAGTTCAGGATATTTCCATCACGATTTGTGGAAAATAGTTTCGCCCTGTTGTGTTATTTTTTTTTTGAGGCAGGATTCAATTAATCTAGTTCCCGTGCGTGCCGTCCGCGTTGAAATTTATGCAATGAACGAATGAATACATTCGACTAAAATTGGATCCAGGTCCGCTGGCAGCAACAAAAAATTATTACTACTTTTAAAAACAATTATACATATACAGAAAATACAATTAAAGATTGTTTACATTTGGACCCTGTATGAGAAAATGTGTCATGTTTTAATGTATATCTGTCGGTTGTATTGCAATTCATTCGCCCAAAAGTTACACGTTACGATTTACAAACGGACCAAGAATTTATATGAAAATTTTATACAAGAACGTAACTTCATCACCTCTCTAAATACTTTTATTTACCACTGCTGCACAGCGTTCGTGGAAAATTATTTAATTATTCTAACACTCCCACGTCGATATTTATTCTAATATGCTTTT
Source organism: Zhengitettix transpicula (assembly GCA_037074705.1). Lineage (NCBI taxonomy): Eukaryota > Metazoa > Arthropoda > Insecta > Orthoptera > Tetrigidae > Zhengitettix > Zhengitettix transpicula. The sequence continues at coordinate 74,640,206 of CM073595.1, read as the reverse complement.
CCGATCCCAGAATTTGGCTACTTGTGACACATCTCGGAGAGTGCGAAGACATCACAAATATATCTATAATATATGTATATATTCCCTGCTTAGATATTATTAGCATATTCCACAATGTGTCAACTAATTACCTTTTTAGCTTCGTTGACGTTAAAAATAACATTTTTTTTGTATTTCATTGCGTAACTCTTGATCAAAATTATCAAAACAATCGTACCAATACTTGTACACGTTCTTTATAAAGTCGGTGTATTCGTATGTTTTACCGTCACATTATGAATGTCACGTGAGGGTGACACAATTAATAGTATTCAAATTGTCCGTCACTAATCGTTACAAATTCTTGTGCGTTTTCTTTTATTGTGTGAAACACCATCACTGACTGCGAAAAAAATATTATTTTGACGCAAATATCGGCCGTTTAAGCATGTTTGAAAATTTCCACCCACAGGGGTAGTAGTCGGGTCTTACCCCCCCCCCCCCAAAGCGTTTGTTTCCGGTTCGAAAGGAACGTCTGTACAAAAGTTGGTCGTTGATTTGTATGTAGAACAAACACAAATTTGTTTATTAAAAGATCATATTGTGTTGTTCCACATTTATTTTCCTAAGATATTGTTTTATTTGTCTTTAAGGAATTATTTATTAATCCTAAATGTAAGAATACTCTAAATATTACATCGTAATATCAAATAATTTTTTTTGTGTTCCATCCTTGTTATTTATTGAATTGTATTTTGATTAATATTCTCAACTATTTGTAAATATTATACCGTAGTCTCAGTTCTATGGCACAGGGACAATTTTCTGTTCTAAGTTAATATAACATAGTTTCTAGAGTAACTATTTGTAATTTCATGTAATGACGTATCCTATTTCCTGAACCGAGGAGTAAAGGAATTAATAAAAATCTAATCTAACAAAATAGTTTGAATTGAGACAAAATTATCATTATAATATTTTTAATTTGAGCAGACAATCCTACAGTTCAAATTTTTGTTTCTAAATAGTACAGTATTCTATCTCGCCTTCTTTAATCTTTACTCCTCTATTCCTGATTTTTGACTTCATATCATAACAGTTCTGTTCGATAAATATAAACTTACCGTAAGTAATTCATGACGGATTAACTAGTGCATTATATTCAGTATGTATACATAACTATATTTATTTACCCTGATGATTACTTTTTCTCTTCTACAAAGGAAGTAATTAAATACAAATGTGCTCATTTTAATGTGTTAAAACGTCGGAATGATTTATTTTATGCCCTTTTAAAATGTAAATTATAATACGAAGACAGATTGTTATTTTAATATGAATACGAGCTTGACAATATTGTAGCTCAACATTATGCGACTATTTATATTAATAACATTTTAGTTTAGGAACAATTTCTTGAATATTGTAAAACCGCTTCTTTCCCACTATTTTTTTTCTGAATTCTTCATACAATTGAATTAATGACATTACAACATTAAATCAATAAGTTTTGTACGGATTACGAAGCCGGACATTGGCGCGAGTGTCAATTAGTCGCGGTTTGTCAGAATCTGCAGACCGCGGTCGACAAAGGAACTAGAATAAATACATAGTAATTGATTTTGCCATAGCTTTCGATGTGGTGCCTCAGAATTTCCCCTTAGAAGACTTGAGTACTCTTTAAGTAACGAAATTTATGCAACATGCATAAGATGAGAAATTCGATCGGTCCTCTTACGTCGTCAACATTCGTTAGCGATGTAGGAAGCAGCACTACGTAACTATTTATAAAATCTTAAGTTGTCAGAAGTCAAAAATTTAAATAAATACCAGATGGTCGACAACGTATAAGATGAAAATTAATTTGTCTAAATTAATACGGGAACACGAGTGCGCTTGATGGACCACACACCAAAAGTGAGCATCATCAATGATTAGTATATGGAATATAATAGAATAAATTTACCTCACTTCACTAATTTGTCACGGTTCGCGTATATTTTCTGAAGCGCGAATTAGATCAACCTTCATTTGGATATTTTTATTCTCTATCACAAAATCACCAATTATTGTCTTGTGGCGCGTTTAAAATTTACATAATTTTGCATTACATTGTTTTATTATATTTGTATTTACCGTTACTAAATTTTATTATGTTAAGAATGTTACTTTTTTCTAGTACTTATAAATCTTGAAACAATGAAAATTATAGTGAGACACCGAGAAGAATTGGACAAGAGACAAGCAACAAAATGGCACAGATAATGCAGCGTGTCGTAGTGTAGAATACCACGAGCGTCGTGAAGTAATAAAACCAGAGATTAAGAATAGCGACTTCTTATGACTATGAAGGTCCTGGAGTATTAAAAGTATGTTTCGAGGCCTCAACGGTCCCTTCCTTTTTTTTCACGGCAAAATGAACTAATTTGAATCTTAAGATTTACAGATGAATCGAGTTTCTACACGTCCTCATTACGCATTCTCCTCTCAGAGTTATATCAACGTATTTAGTAACACATTCACCAACTCACACTCCAAGTTTACAGCGCGATTAAAGACGTTTCTCATAGGAATATTTTGTATCTGTTCTATAAAAAAAAAACCGAGGATGACTTTATTGGAGCAAATGAAGAGATATTTAGGTGTTTCTTTGAAGCAGGGTCAAAGCCGCGACGAGCCGCTTCACATTAGCTTTGGTACCTTAAAGAACAGTTCAATCTATTGTTAGACAATTCTCTAATAAGGAGGTGTAAAGTGGGAGTAACCGTTCCCAGGCTTTGAATAGAATAGACTTTGGATGGAACAGATTATACGTTACAGAACCATTGCGCAATGTACAAAGCCCACACGAATCAGCACAGATGGAGAGATCTTAAGAATCTTACACGAGCATTCCTGGCTGTGTTTCTTAACGTCAGCTACAAATAAAAAAAAGAAACAATCAGGAAGGACGTGTTAAAATATTCGCTTCTGAATAGTTCGAGTAGGGATCGGCACGATTCGCCTGCGAATTAACTGGTGACTTGACCTCAGGATATTAAAGCAGCTGACCTTATGAAAAAATTTAAGAGTCAGTCAGGTAATGATACCATTTTTTAATCCTGTACATTGGAAAAAAAATATTTCAAATTCGTAGTGAAAAGGCACGCAAGACAATAAAAGAGACTCGAGGATGTATTGTTGATTAGTAAAAGGAGAAGTGATATATTTTAATTTTAAAGAACAATTATTATAAGTCTTTCAATTGATATAAGTTTTATACAATAATATATTTTATACATTTATTGTATTTCTCATATAAAATTGCTGCACAGAGCTTGTGAAATATATTAATAAATCTGTAAGTAAATAGTGAAATGTTTCGAAGATTAAATGAACCACATTCTTCTGATGGTTTTACTTTTCTCAGAGAAATTATCCCTTCTGGTTTGTCATGATATTAATTTCATTACTCTGACATAGAGAGGATTTTGTATTCCATTTTTTTATATTTTCCCATTAATATTAACATCAATTAATATTTAAATGTAAATTACCGTCATGGCTGTATATTTAACTTTTCCCTACTTAGCGGAACATCAAAAGGATAACTAAACAATATAATTACATTTGAAATAAATTTTCAACTAATAGGCCTACACGATCGTTAATGACTTTACAGGAACCTACGTAAATTCCATTTCAAGTAAAAATATAACGACATTGGTATTTTCCATTAAGTCTCAGATTATTTAAAAAGTTAATAAGTGATAAATACTAATTTGAATAAGAAATAACATTAAATATACAAACTTGAGTCAGAAAATTATAAAGTTAATTACGAAAAAAATTACGACGCTTCGTTCTCTTTTGAGATATCTTCAGGTTGGACAGTTTTAATAATTTTGTATATAAATTATGAATAACATTTAGAGACAAGGTTCTGCAACAGGCTAAGGCAGCAGAACCTTGTCTCTAAATTTTATGCAACTTTTAGATACAAAATTATTAAAACTGTCCACCCTGAAGAGGTCTCAAAAGTAATCAAAACGTCGTAAAATTATTTTTTTGTAATAACATAAATTTATATATTTATTAATTTATATTATAATATATGGCAGATATTTTTCAACCATTCATAAATAAAACTGTTTTATCTTCAAATATTTAATTCAGTAATCTCAGTACGAGCTAATAAATATAAAATATTAATAAAAAACACTAGTTGTAAATAAACTTGAATCATCAATATGCTTGATACTGGCTTCTCTAGTTGCCTGGAATATGATTTTATATTTACACTTAAAATAAATCCCTTATTTTCACGGCACAGATATTATGATAACATTGGAAATATTCAGCGCACAGAATAAAAGGTGAAGAAGCGTTTTCTGTGGAAAATCTTACCTGCTGAAGTGCGATATAAAAGTTGAAAGCTCATCATATAAATCCATACAATGCTGTAAGCAATTTGGTATCACATCTGCGGCGAACTATTTTAAAATGTCTCAGCGAACAAAAAAATGAAAAGGATTGCACGCGATTGTTCTCTATTGTTGTAAGAATATATTTCATCGTATCATTCAGACGAAGAAAATAATATGGTGTGTGCTAAGAAACTATGAAATAGTTCAAAATAAGTATAAAAATATGAATTGTTTTAAAAAATACAGTGCATATTTCATTTTCGGCCACTATGATATTTTTTATTTAAGAAAAGTATATTTAACTGGATTTTTAAGGTAGTGAAATATATCTAAAATCAAGTGGTATACAAACGTTTAATTCTAAAAGGTTTAAAACGCTGTCAATTCCCGCATAAAATATTGAGGAATTCATTCTCACGTGTCCAATTTGTAAATAAAATGAAATTAGAATGGAAAGTGGAATGTTTATGATACGAATGTTGTGTATTGTGCATTTTCGTGTTTATTTTGCCAAATTTATTTGTAAAAATGGCTCATTTCGCGAGTAAGACGTTGAATGGAATTTTATTTAATTTAGTAATATTTTAGATATATTCACATAATATTTGTTACTATATTTGACTAACTATACACGACTTCAATGACGTTCATATGTGATACTCACTTTATAAGACAGAATAACCTTCTCGCTAGTAATAGCTTCTTATTTATTTGTAAACGGACTTTTGTCCATTTTAGATTAATAAAATAGTTACTCAAAATTTTACATCTAAAAACAAAAATTACATAAAAATATATTATCATAAGTTTTTACGGAATTGTTCGGAAATCAAAATTAATATTTCAGATAATTTCAAATCATATAAATCAATATGTAAGGCATTATTATTTTTATTCGAGCGTAAGAATTCAATATATTCTTTACGAATGTCAGGGGTCATTTCTACGGAATACAGAGGTCGTCACTGTTACAGTTTACATTTATTCTGATACCTGTGCAATTTTTCAGTATTTTATTATGTACCATATGCTATCATAAGCTCGGTAGAAATACTTTAAGTTCAAACACTGTATATATAAAAGGACATATATATATATATATATATATATATATATATATATAGAAAAGTCCTGATAGTGATTAGTTTTAATTCCGGAATCCTCTCAACTACTTAGTGTTTCACTTTGTATTTTTACTGTCATAGAACTATACAATATTTCAGCAAATAAATAAATATTCATGACTTTTAAGTTTAACACCTTCGCACTCTGAAGTTGACATGCCGACTGATACTCGATAAGGTATTTTACTACACGAACTTAAAGTTAGTGTGTTTCGGAAGTATTTAATTTGTAATGAAATAATGTGATTATGGTTGCTCGTCTACTTTGTGTGCTCGAGTAGAAGACAGTGGAGCTCCGGGTCCCCTCGTCCCTTGTATAATCCCGCCTGCTTCTCTTCGTCTTATCTTGCCTTTGAATCTGTCTCGGAGGTCCTAATGTCTTCTTAATATCCTCCTTATCCTCGGCTTCTCCTCGCGTCTTTCTGATCCCTCGGCCGTTATCATTATCAACAGCTTTTCACGGGTTCTCCCATCCGTCTTCTTCCTGTCCGCGTCCCCGCAGTCGCTAATTCACATATAATGTCACACTAGAAGGGCCACAATATCGCGCAAGCGATTACCGTGGTCTCGAACTCGGTACTCACGCTTTCCCACAAACTCTCAATCTAATTCTTATTCATGTTTCCTCACACATTCTTTGGAGCCAGTCAATATTTAAACCCTATATTTAAAACACTTTTTACTCTTCTTTTACTCTCGTCCCATAAAAAAAACATCTGTCCAAAATATTGACATAAGACGAGAGCATCGAATTAAAATTACAATAGAGTATTAGAAACTTATTAGACACGTCAAATTCAAAGGAAAAAAATCGTTCGTCCGGCCATTAATGGAATATGGAACAGAACCTGAACAGTTGCAGTGAAACGCCTTGCAGAATTTTAAGCGAAATCCGAGACTTGGATCAATAAAAACACAAAGAATTTCCCTCATTATCATTCCAGTGTACAATACCGATGACACACAAAAATTGTAACAAAACACACTTAAACTAGTTTTATTATTTTTCAGCTAGAAGTTTTTTAGAGAAATGTAATTTTGAATTTTGAATTGGCAGGCTTCTCAATTTTTTCTTATTTCCCTTCCTCTCATTGTTATCTTAATACCTGTGGTCTTTAATTAAAACACCCTTTAAATTGTTATTTCCATGCCTTAGAACAGACATACATAATCTTAAACTTTATCAATTCCATAATCATTATTCCGGTGAAAGCTATTTTACAGCCCGCCTACGAATATAAGTATCTCTAATAATATAATGTTTATTTAAAAAGTGAACATATCGGCCTTTAAATAGTTAATTTAGGCTATCATTCCCCACAAAAATAGTAGAGAAGAACGACAATTTAAAACCTTATTAAATATATTAATATTTGTATTTCAAACCTCTCGAAACGCGATGTAGTTACTACGTTATAACGTGGATTGAAATAAATCTGCTACGTACTGTGGGCATATTTTTAAAAAATTATGATTGTCACTGTACAAGATAAAAAATATATATCAGGGAAATTGTTTACATCAACGAAACTTCACTAAAACGCAAAACCTCCTGTCCTGGTGAGATCATAATGTGGTCTCCGATCATCGATGACGCGCAGAAATGGCGGACAAAATTCAAACTGATCAGACGCCACTGCCGGAATCTTTGAGAACATAACAGCTAAAACGAAAAGTGTAACTCCAATATTCATGAAAGCTAGGCAACAAATCATCCAAACTAATATAAAACTGCACTCAATAGAAAAACTTAAACGACTCCCTCAGTCAAATCGTATTTTGTACTTCAGCAAGCGACAAATCTTTAAAACATATAAACGACTCCCTCGATCAAATTCATGTTTCTTTGTTGCTCTCCAAACGACACTTAATTAATTAAAGTACATACACGATTCCGTCTGACAAAAATAAGGAAAAATTTTCTAATTGATATCTATGTCCCAGTATATATATAAAAAAAATTGCCACTTCTGGTTAATGAATACAACTATCAATAGAGTCCAGAGTTATGGAAAAGTACAATTTTGTACATAATATATAAATAACGACATCAACTTGTTTCAATTAAGGAAACCATTACAAAATAGCGTATGGGTATGGAATGTGAGACCCCTTTATTCATTCTATTATTATTATTAACTTTGTGGCAATATTAATACCCGAAGTCTAAATGTATGTCCCTTCTTCCCTGCAAAACAAATCTATAACACTTTTTATAAAACAATTCACTGACAAACTTTCACAATACTTGGCACTTTCACTCAGCTTATAGATATTTTCTCTGATTCACTTCCCGGTAAAAGGAAATGTCTCCTATACAGGGACAAAACCACTCTACATTTACGTTTGTTGCCTTTTTACGGAAGTTTTAAATTTTTCCATACGTTCCCTGAAACCGAAATGAATTATTAACGGTATACAAAATCGTTTTTTTGCCACTTTCCATCCCAAAAATGTCAACGTTTTCTTATCCAAAATTATATACCAACAACTCCGCCGCCACCATGGAAGTTTCAATTCATCATTTATAATCCATAGTTCTTCTACTGCTCGTAATTCAAAAGTAACCGTGACATCATAAATATCGATATAAATATATATCACACTACTTACGGAACTGAAACTGGCTTTTCATTAGGGGTAGAAAATTTAATACTGGAATCAAGAGGTCGATTGTTACATCACGGTAATGAAATAATTTGGCACGGTTCGTAATCTACAGTCTTCTTAGAAAACGGCTTGGAATGAATTTTTTCTTTTACGCGTTACTGTGTCACTGTAACAAGTTTAATGAATTAAGACTTTTTGTTACGTCTTTTATGTTACTAAGATTATCTACTCGCTTACTTATTGATGCCAAAGATTTGGTTTACCAGCCAACACGTGTATCTTCCAAACAAGAAAAGTCTGAATATTAATTTTTACACTTTCAATTGGTGGATGACTAAATAGCTTCAAAGCTATTTATTTCTGAAAGGATAAGTGCCCTAACATGTTTTTGGAACGTTCACCATTTAGTCACATAAGGTGGATGAAATTTGTATATTGCTTAAATCCTTCATACAGTGACAAAAAGATTTATATGTATATTCTACCGATTTCTTGAGAAAAGAGATTAAAATCAAGTTTTGGAACGTTCGCAATTTTATTTTAAGGATGTGGGTGGTAGTTTTATACTGCATTAAACCATGTTCCGTAAAAAGATGTAAAGTTTCATCAAAATCGTTTTCTCGTTAAAAGAGAGCTAAATCAAGGTTTTCTAACTTTTGCGAACTTTTTCATATAGTGATTTTCATGTGGGAGCCGATTTGGCCTTGAAACTGTTCCCTGCGCCGACGAATACCTTCTCACATATTATAGCCTCACTGGCCTGTAATTCATTATTGACGATGTGGCAACGTTTGTCTAATTCTCTGCTCTGATTCGCTTGCAACCAAATCAGCTTCCACTTGAAACATTCTATAAAGGTTCGTTTAATATCATGAGGAACCAATAGGTTTCACCAATGCGATTCGACTGTTTTGAAAATATTTTGTAGTTTCCACAATTTTGTCTTCAAATCATAGATTGCAGTAAAATATCGCTAAGAGCCTTCATGTGGCTCTGTAAAACGAGTTTCATCGGAATTTGTCTGTATGTTTTCTCGTGAAAAGGAAAAAAATCAGCGTCACAGGAATTTAATGAACATCGGTTTCGTATCTCGTGTTGCATGAAACGTAAAGAAATCAGTCGAGTCCAAGCAATTTATATTTATATTTATATTTATATTTATATTTATATTTATATTTATATTTATATTTATATTTATATTTATATTTATATTTATATTTATATTTATATTTATATTTATATTTATATTTATATTTATATTTATATTTATATTTATATTTATATTTATATTTATATTTATATTTATATTTATATTTATATTTATATTTATATTTATATTTATATTTATATTTATATTTATATTTATATTTATATTTATATTTATATTTATATTTATATTTATATTTATATTTATATTTATATTTATATTTATATTTATATTTATATTTATATTTATATTTATATTTATATTTATATTTATATTTATATTTATATTTATATTTATATTTATATTTATATTTATATTTATATTTATATTTATATTTATATTTATATTTATATTTATATTTATATTTATATTTATATTTATATTTATATTTATATTTATATTTATATTTATATTTATATTTATATTTATATTTATATTTATATTTATATTTATATTTATATTTATATTTATATTTATATTTATATTTATATTTATATTTATATTTATATTTATATTTATATTTATATTTATATTTATATTTATATTTATATTTATATTTATATTTATATTTATATTTATATTTATATTTATATTTATATTTATATTTATATTTATATTTATATTTATATTTATATTTATATTTATATTTATATTTATATTTACATTTACATTTACATTTACATTTACATTTACATTTACATTTACATTTACATTTACATTTACATTTACATTTACATTTACATTTACATTTACATTTACATTTACATTTACATTTACATTTACATTTACATTTACATTTACATTTACATTTACATTTACATTTACATTTACATTTATATTTATATTTATATTTATATTTATATTTATATTTATATTTATATTTATATTTATATTTATATTTATATTTAAATGCAGATTTCAGAAAAACAGACCTGACTTTTGGTTAATAACTTTTTCTTAACCTGCGCCGTAATACATTGGTTTGAATAGGAAATAAATGAACTGTTTTCACAGATTCCATTTCCTTTATTGATAAATGGATAAAAATGAGACGAGTTCAATTTTCTAGTCTATTGACGTTTTTTTGTGGATGAGCTATAGAACGAAAATAAGGAATACAGGGACGGTGGAAGGTAACATGGAATTTAAGGAAGGTGATAAACGCTGAGCGAAAATACGATTTGAAAGAAGAATAATAAATTTTTGAATTGGAAAATTACGAATATGAAAATTTTTAGGTGAGACTGCTAAGTATGGAAAAATGAATTTATGTAATTGAGAAACTAAAATACCTAAATTTATTTATTCAGAGAAAATTGATTATAAGTATGGACAATACGTGAACGTGAAACTTTCAAAAATAATTGAAGCAATGACATGGGAAAATTTTTTCAAGGAAAGGAGCACAAATATAAGACATTTTTCTTTACAATAAATAACCGTACTTGAAAATGAGTTCGTGTTGCATTCACTACACAATGCATCACCGTTCTCCGTTGAAAGATATTATTGAGGAGGCTTTCGTCGTCAGCATAAAAGGATAGAAAGTCTTCCTGCAACGATTAAAATTATTAGTATCTACAATCTATTTGAAAGGAATTGTACATCTGTGCTCATTAATGGCGTTTATTATTCGATCAATGAAGTCCATGAAGTCGTAAATCGGTCTAAGCTTATTAGTTCCCGGAAAACTACTGGGAAATGTGTTTGAAAGTAATATAATTGATTCGGTTTCTACATCTGTATGATACTAATTAATTTTTGTTTACATGTTAATTCTTGTCATCAGACGAGACAAGTTTTCGCCGAGACCAGCTGTATAACGAAAATTTTTAAGGAGTTATCAGATATTTGTGAAGTTTAGTGCTACTTGTGACGTGCAGTTTACATTACAAACAATTTAATTTCATCTGTTAACTTGTCAGTTTTATACAATTACTATTTTACGTGCAGTTTATAATATTCATTTATAGGATTGTAAATTTGACTTGCTCAATTTACACAATAGAGGACTACTGGAATAAATAAAAATTAATAAACATAAAAACAAAAATGTATAGTTTTTTGACTTCGTCACCAGGTTTTTGCGGTGTATCGTTCTTACGGCTCTTGTGTCATTTAAACACCTGATGAAAGCAACAAGGATTTTCACTTAATTTGTCTAATTTGCCTATTTATTTACATAATGCATGCAAAATATTTTTTTCTTTTACGCGTAACTGAAAAATCATTGTCACTGTAACAAGTTTAATGAATTAAGACTTTTTGTTACCTCTTTTATGTTCCTAAGATTATCTTCTCGACTACTATTGAAGCCGAAGATTTGGTTTACCAGCCAACACATGTATCTTGAAAACAAGAAAAGTAAATCGAGGTGTCTGAATAATAATTTTTAATACTTTCAATTGGTGGATGACAAAATAGCTTCAAAGTTATTTATTTCTGAAAAGATAAGTGCCCTAGCAGTTTTTTTGGAACGTTGACCAATTCAGTAAGTCACATAAGGATGGCAAAAAAAAATATTTTGCATGCAATATTAGTTTAGTACAACCATGTTGTAAATATATGCAACAATGAATCAGTTCTATTGAGGGGAAATAAACTAATTAATAACGTCAGCGTTTTTCTTGTTATAATTGTTCATGCGTTTTATATCCTCCGATAGGATGTTTTAAAAGGAAATTTTTTCTCGTGAATATGAAGGCGATGATTAACTTATCTAAGTACTAATCGGTTTCTAGTCCCGTGTTGGCGATATTCGGATTCAAACGTTTAGAACGGTGACCGTTCCCAGATGACAAACTTTTGCAAAATGAGTCCGATAAGGACTGATTCGGCTCTGGAGAATTAATTCAGCAGGATGTCGATTCATGGACTCCACCTCACAACCGTCCCTTTGTTCCGTTATTCTACTCTGCAGCTCATTCGACATTCCAACACAGTAACCGAAATTCAGAGACTAAATATAATTCAGTATTTGCCCAGGAAGCGTCGTTGTACGCTTCGTACTCGTTTTTTGGAAGTCCGAGTAATGCGCAAGGCCCAACCTATTTTGCATCACTTTTGAGAGTGGCTCGCAATAAACAATTTTATCCCGTAACTTCAAGACATTTTAACTCCGATTCAAGGCCAAGTGTGTGTCTTTGTTTAAGGGTCGGAACTTACACAGCCTCATATTTCGAAATCGGTGGAGCAAGTGGTCGGTTTTGTCTTCTTCAGTGCCCTGTCCATCCGTTTTATCCGCCACCGCGAAATTATCAGGTTTTTTTTTGCGTTTAAGTCACATGAATGGGAATAGAACCAATCGAAAACTGATAATATTTTGAATGGGAAAGTAAAGAAGGCAGGATTCACGCACTGCTAGTTTTGGCTCTGGTGTTACGCATCGCGCCGAAAGTTGCTGTCCTTCATGCTCAAATGCGTTCATGTCGCTGAGGCTCTACGTGACCGCAGGCGATGCTGCGCGAGGCCACCGTACTCACCAATTGCCACCAGGAATGTGTGTCCAGAATACAAGACAGCCTCTACAATTCTCTAAATATCCGAACCTTTCCCAAACTGAAAACAACGGGAAACAGCTTCATTTAAATTCGTGTCGATATCATGAAACTTCGCAATCACATAAGGAATTGGAATATTTGCTGAGAAACCCCGAATCAAATTACTGAGACAGAATAATAATTTGCAATGTATTATCGAATTGTCTGACGCTGGCAGTGTATTCATTTGCTGTTTTAACAAACAGGCAATGTTTTTGTTTTAGAGGGGCAGCTTTAAATTATTATTGGACAGTGTCTGGCTTTATGGTCATGATTCTTGTTTGCATATAAAAGCGAGCCTTTAATCACTTAAGGAGTCGGCAATGTATTGATTATCTAAGCAAAAAGAATAGTTTTTCGGGAGACGCAGCAAGACAGCGAGTCTCAGGCTTGACTTGTATGTATGCACATGCAGGTAAATATATAAATTTTGTGAGATAAGCGAGAAAGAGTAATTCTGTCTTAATAACGAAATTGGATGAAGCAGAAGACTTGCTTGCTTTTGAACTGTGAGCTGCCGGTGTCGGTTGGGGCCGAGAGTTTCGCCGTGGGATATCGCGGGACGACGCCACACTACTAATTTCTTTTCTAATCAAGCTACAAATATAATTCAATCACCTCCAATTATTCCCGCTTTTTCCAAACCATCAACGGAAAGCGCTGCTTCCTTCCCATTTGTCCCACATGAAAACTAAGGACGTAAGCTGAGGACAATCGGCATTTTTCTCACATGTCACTGCAAGTTGACCGTCTAGAAGGCGTCTCTGGAGCTAATACTCCTCTAAACAGAACGTCTTTAAACTAATGATTCCACGGCTCATGAAATATTTTGTATTTCTGCAAACTCCACGTGAATGTTATGAGGTTTCAAAATTATCCATCCAAATTGAGGAAACACGATTTTCAATTTGTCAGTCTGCTAAATTGTTTTAAGTTCGTTTGGATAGCCAAATTCGTTACAGTACCGTAATTTCATGTGAATCGTACTATTAACAAATACGATTCTGTTCGCTGTATTTTAAAGTAATTTTTGCATTTACTATTCTCATTTGTTTTACATGCGATGTGTTCGTAGTCGTTTTGTACAGAAATAGTTTAATGTTTATTGAAGACTGAAATTTTACCTCATTTACAATTCCTTAGTTATTTTTTTTTTCATTTTATTAATTATTGGAAATATCCGATTGTTATTTCAAACAGATATTAGAAAATAGAAGAAATAATTTTAAAAATAACAAATAATTTGATGCGATTTCTGAGATTAGTGAATCGTTTTAAGTGAATATCTATGCTTCCAGTACTGAAAGCAAATATTAAGATGCCTGCATTATGTATCAATCAAGTATAGATACAAGTATTAGATACACGTTAATTTTCGTAGCAAATAAATTTTTCCCGACCTTCTAAAAATCTTTAAAATTTATATTGTCGACAATCTCCCGGAAAACAGTGAAATTCATCATAAAGAGTGGAAATATGTTGAGGCACGTGACGTTGACACATTAGACACGTCTTCGTCACTGATGAAGGAAGCGCGACTGATATGAATCTCTCGCTTCACTCACACAGAAGTGTTATTTTAAAAAATATCACCTTCTTAGGAGCTGTAAATCTGTTTACGGACATTTTCTGTTGGTAATGTGTAATCTGCTGAGTGTCTGAGAGCTGTGAGTGATGTGACGTGCGTTGACCCCGCTCACGCCGGATAAATAAAGACGCTCCGTGACTTCACTTTGTTTCGGATTTCATTTTCGGAAAGCCATCAATCAAATTATCTAATTACAAGTGCAACGCATCGTCAGGTTGAGCACCACCGTAACGGCTTCTATAATGGGGGAGCATTGTTTATTCACAGACTCCAATAATACAAGATTCCTCGAGCATGTTTTAAAATTCATCAGCACATGAAGTTTGGGGCAAAAGTTGAGGAAGCTTTGCTGTTATCGGATCAACAGGAGGCCATAAGATGATTCAGGTAGGCTGTCGATAATCTCCAGTTTTCATCCATGGATTTGGACACCACTATCAGCATTTTCTCCACGAGTTGAGCGTATTCCAGTTGCCAAGGATGTTGTAAATGTCAATGATGAAGATGATGCTCTCCTATTCAGCTTCTTTTCGATGATATGATGAAAGTTCTGTGGAACTAGTTTATTTACTATACTCTAGCTCAAATAAAATTTTAAGGATCTCTTTTTTTCACTTCTAAGATCGGACAAGCATCGCCTTGCTCTCTACATTCACCGTTCAGAGCTAGTTTTATACAAGAGGTAAAAAATAATAACTACAAGAGTTTTGGAAATAAGTATAAGAATATTTTACTGAAAGGCGTGATATGGAACGAAGAAGCCTGCCACAATAAATTAAATAATATTATTCATGCTGACTCCTCGGGCAGTGAACGTCATCGAAACGCAGCGACTACAATTTTTTACTTGGTTACAAGCCAAACAATACTTTATTCATTCTCTCCACCCAGAATGGCTGCATTTTTTATTAATATTATTCATAATAAATTCAAAGGTTGGAGTTAAGTACAGCGTAATTAAATTCAATAATGAATAGGGTACATCAACAGTCCTCGGATGAGTAATTTCGAAAGTTCCTGAATTAAAATAGTTAAAAAATTAAATAAAAATAATTAATGAAACCGAAAATATGGCTATTATTGAAGAAATATAAAATTATTTTTGGTTTCATAAATGTTAATTGTGTTTGTATTATATACCGATTGTTATTTATTTATATTTAGTTTATTGTCACATCAAACCGACGTGGCTATTAGCGACCACATTCACTTTAGAAATTACTCCTACATATTTGGGTTTTTCTCTCAATGTTTTTATCAGTCACTATTCGTAGAAAGAATACAATTTCATATTTTTGTTACATTTTAATTTAAAAACTGACAATGTTCTCAGGTGAAGTAGGATTACGAATTAAGTTACAACTGGACCGTAGTTGTGTAGTCAGACTGGATTTCCGTAAGACAGACACACGTATCCTTCTAGAAACCGACGTACTCAAGATTTGAATATTTGCGAGAGAACAATTTTTTTTTGACATATTGAAGGGTTTTATAATTACAAAATTAGATAGGTGGTAATGAGAATTAATGTTTTCGAATATTCCTATATTATTTATATATATATTTGTGGATTGCAATTCAAAATTAAATGTTTAAGAAAATCATGAAATAGTTTTCTTTCTACAAACGGTTACTGATGAAAGCATTAGTGATCTACAAACGGCATATATTTTAAATAATATTAAAATAATAAACTATATTGTGCTGTCTTTCAGAACCACATTTTTTAAAAAAATTAATAATTTAAATTTTGACGTTTCCACTATTTTATGAATCAATGAACATTTTTTAACAAAAACAACATAAATTGTTTAATTAACAACACAACATTCTTTTTAAATCGTCTTATGGACTACTATTAAACCACAAGAAAAGCAAGCCATAGAATTTAAATAACCCGTATGTTCATCATTTAAAAGAAATTAAGGTTATTTATTAGATAATCTGAAATTTATAAAGAAAAAAATATATAGTTTGTTTAAGAGAGAGCCGTTTTGTCTGTCAGCGAATGAGAACAGAGAATTAGACGAACGTTGCCACATCACCAATAATCATTGACATTGAACACGTACTGCAGCTGCGTGGACAATAATATGAGACAACGTTGCACGAATTTGATTCGTCGGCGCAAGGAAGAGCTTCAAGGTCAAATCGGATGCCATTTGAAAAGCACTAAAATTTATAATCCGATGAATAAGCGCATCTGAATTCAATTAAGGAAACTATGTCCCGGTTGATAAGTACATTATGCGATATGGAACTACCATTCAAATTAAAATCAGCTATAAATGAAATAATATGGACATATTTTTTATTGAATTGAATGGAAAATTCAGGTTCTTTTTGCTCTTTAGTGATGTATTTACGTTCATCAGGAGCTTAAGTAATTGTACTCCAGAAGGTTAGAAAAAAGTTATTCTAATTTCAGTTACGTAAGTTTCAAAATTTAAGAATTTTCACAAAGGTCAACGACTCTTTTTGCACTCTCCTTGAAAAGAAAGAACTGAGCAGGAAAATATTTAATGCGGTACTTTAAGGAAGTTAATGGCTTTTTACTTATGCTGTATTTCCGAGCAAGACCATTCGTTTGTGTCGGGCGATTTCTTTCAAAAAAAAAATTTTAATATCTAAACTTTTTCACTATCGGTTTTGCAACGTGACACCATGCCGAAACGTTTAACACGTTTCGAGATAGCAGTTTGCTAAGTAAACACAGATAACGATAAAAATGAAGCCACCTTCACCAATAATACGCAAACGCACTCTCACAAAGCACTAGAGAGGAACTTATTTACTCCGAAGCTACGATTAAAAGAACCCAGGAATTTGCTGGGAAATATATTTTTTAACAAAGTCGAAGGAATTATCCGTGGTCGTCTTATCTTGATGTTCAAAATGTTGATATTACTCATGTATGAGTACAGAGTTGTGGTGCATCGTTTTGATTTAAAGACTCAAATCGGTGGCGTTATTTTACCTATAATTAAATAGACTGTTCAGTAGTTTGGATTCTATGGTCAAGTGAAATTCAGCAAAAAAAAATGGACCCAGCAGAAGTATAGAATCAAAGTGAATAAAGCTGTTTTAAGCATCTATCAGGGCGTAGTGTTTTACTGAATTTTGACGCGGAGGTTTTCAAAATAAGATAATAAAGTAGTCAAAACATTTGTAGTGAAAACGAAGTAGAATTTGGCATCATATTTGGAGGAATATGGAACACTGAAATTTATTTCGAGCAGATTTCCCTCCCAACCCGACTACCAGCTCTTCATCAGGATGATGTCGAGGGACGAATTCGTTAGTCGATTGTTCTTCGCTCAACATCGTTGTTTTTTTAAAAAAAAATTATGAAATTACTGAGAAACAGAAAAAGTAAGACGTAATTAAACACGTCTGAAAATGTGTATAGTATTTTTAATTTTGCAGCTTACATTTGTAATAAATTTTTAAAACGTCCTGTACACTACATAAGAAACATTTAGCCTGTATGAAGGGTCTAAAAATATTAACGTCACCGAGTTTTGATTTTGAAAAAGATGTTTTTAATTGTTTGGGTGTTGCAACTATTCGGCTCTTCGTTATCTAGCCTGGGGTTCCGCCACTATAGGCCGAATAATCGATAGACAACTGTATGTATAAATTGTATGGTAAATACAATAGGAGAATAGAGAAACTTTAGTTTAGAAAATTGATATAGAAATAATTGTAAATGGATGTAACAGTAATTTATTTTTGAAGTAAGAAGGTTTAGAAAATCCCGTACGGGGAGTCACCGATAGCTAAAATATTAATTGAATACGTTGTTCCATTCAGAATACAATCAATTACTCGTCTTTTGGACCAACGTGTTCAATTCTTTGTTGTCGAGGCGTAAATCTGATGAATTGTTAAGTTGTAGAGGCACGTCAGCGTCCACGTTCCTCACCAACAGAAACACCTGGCACATTGTTGTGGCTAACCACATCGCAATTGCTTGTGTCTACAGTCTCGTTTTTTTGTCGAGTGTGAGCGATTGCTGTGTTTTATGTTCCTGTTATTTTTATCAAGTAGAGCAGGACAAATCCACTCTGCTCATTACGAATTTGGCCTTCGGAGGAAGCATAAAAACGTCGTAGTACTTAATCTCATAATCAGAGAAAATCGCCTTACTTTGCGTTGGATTCAAAGAAAACCTGAATGAAATCATGAAAATATATTACCCAATCAGACGGCTTGTTAACAATCAGTGGTATTCGTAACGGAAAAGAGGGATGGGATTGAAATTTGTAATTTCCTCAGCGTTTAAGTCTAGATGAATCAGCGTTCCGAAAAAATTTAAACGTCAACTTTCCAACGACAAGTTAAAATCTAGGGAAAATGTCAATCGCGGGTGCACACACGTTAACAATGGTAAAAAAAAATTTACAATTAAAAAGAAACACAATCCTAAATCATCGGAGCATAATCATATTTCTTTGGTTTTCGACAATATTTGTATGAAATAATATTAGTGAGATGGTCTGGGACCACGGAAATTCAGGTAAATACCATGGTTACGCATACGTTCGCAATTTATACGGCTTTAATATACCATATTATTGTTAGAAACCATGACTTCCATTTTTTTTAAATAAATAATTAGCTATTTCTCCAACAGCTATTTTTCCTTTTCCTCTGAGATGTTACCCTTTTGAACAGCGTGGTAAAGAAGTTCATAAATTCGGTTCTTTACTTTCGCTCTTAAGCCAATTTCCATGAGAAAAAAATCTCGCTAAAGGTACCGGGAGTGTTTGTTACTCTAGTAGGGATATGGGATCCCGTTTTGACTCTCTTAACGTAATGGAAATATTTTTGTCTCCGTTCAAGTACCGAGAGTATTTTTTTATGCTGTTATCATACCCGGAGTATATTTAACTCTCTTCAAGAACCGAAAGTAATTTAGACACTCTCAGGTTACCGGTATTATTTTACAGTTTCGTAAGGTACAGGATGTAAGTTTTGACCAGGAATATTTTAAATTGTCAAAAACAATTTTTGGTTCTCTTAACTTCCCCGGAGTATTTATGTCACTCCTCAGTTACAGGGAGCATTTTTGACTCTCTTAACGTACCGTATTATTTTTTTACAAACGCTGCCGGAATAAATTTTTAATTTAGTAGGGTACGGGGAGAATCTTTAACTCTCTTGAGGTAGGATGAGTATTTTTTTTGTCTCTATTAGGAAACCGGGAATATTTTTGAATCTCTTCTTGTTTTTATTACTCTTTATTTTTTCCTGTGATAGTTTTGTATATTGTCACGAGTTGAAACTAAATGACTGATTTCTGACCGACAAAGTCAAAAAAGAGGCCCAGTTTTGTTTGTAATTCTTTACGCCTATTTCACTTATTCTGTACAGTTTTTTATGTCTATTTCTTCAGGTATGGGTAAATTGTAAATATTAATTTGTATCAATAATTATTTTACTCACAATGCATTTTATTTGCATACTATTACTTTACAATTATTTAAGAAATACAACAATGAAATAAAAACAATTACGACAGTACATGTAAGGAAAAAATAAAATAGTAAAAATATTTTTTCTCTGGTTCTCCTTGACTCTACGGCCTACTGAGGGTCTTGGTTTCTGGATATATATATATATTTGGGACGGTTATAGTGTGGTGGGAAATCGGGAAATCTTGATTTTTTTGATGGCAGATAATTATCTCCGCTCATTAATTTGCCAAAAACACTGCGTCCCCTTCAGAGACGGACTAACAATATTACAAACAATATCATTTGCAACTATATTAATCGAGAGTTGTAGTGTGAAAGGACAGTTATTAATTTTGACAAATTTATTTAAGTACATGTTTCGTTCCTCGTGTTGATATTTCATTAAATAAAATTCTAAGAAACCTCTGAGTTTCAGTTTCGTGGAATGTTTAACCCTATGGAGTTCTGGTAATAACTTTCCGATTTTGTTGCTCTAACGCATATAATTACACGCCGAGAAGTCTTAAAATGCGAACTCGTCTTCACCTTGTGCTTTATCTCACATGGTGATTTATTTAACATTAGCAACAGCCGTTGCCCGGGTATTAATTTATACAAGCCCGAAAAATTCTACATTAATCTGTTAGTAAAACCGTGATTTAACCTACGTATGCAGAGAGAATGTTAATTTCACCATAACTGTAACTTATGGTGACAGATTCCTATATACTTCCGATACACTGAAATCTCCAAAAACATTCCCTGACATCCTAATGGAATTATACATACGCTGGTATTTTTTTTAATTTTTGAGTTCTTTGGAGTATTTTTACTCTATTAATGAACTGGGAGTATTTTGGACTGCCGTAAGAAATTTTTATTTTATTAGGGTCCGGGAGAATCTTTAACTCTCTTGAGGTAGGATGAGTATTTTTTTGTCTCTATTAGAAAACCGGGAACATTTTTGAATCTCTTATGGTACCGCGGGTATTTTTTTAATGTTTGTGTTGTCTGGGACTATTTTGGACTCTCTTGTGGTGCTGGGAGTATTTCTTACTCTATTGGAGTACTGGGAGAATTTTGAACACTTTTAAAGTCTGTTTATTATTTTTGACATAGCGGTACCGGCAGTATTGCTGACTGTCATATGGTAACGAGAGTATTGTATAATTCCATTAGGATGTCAGGGAATGTTTTTGGAGATTTCAGTGTATCGGAAGTATATAGGAATCTGTCACCATAAGTTACAGTTATGGTGAAATTAACATTCTCTCTGCATACGTAGGTTAAATCACGGTTTTACTAACAGATTATTGTAGAATTTTTCGGGCTTGTATAAATTAATACCCGGGCAACGGCTGTTGCTAATGTTAAATAAATCACCATGTGAGATAAAGCACAAGGTGAAGACGAGTTCGCATTTTAAGACTTCTCGGCGTGTAATTATATGCGTTAGAGCAACAAAATCGGAAAGTTATTACCAGAACTCCATAGGGTTAAACATTCCACGAAACTGAAACTCAGAGGTTTCTTAGAATTTTATTTAATGAAATATCAACACGAGGAACGAAACATGTACTTAAATAAATTTGTCAAAATTAATAACTGTCCTTTCACACTACAACTCTCGATTAATATAGTTGCAAATGATATTGTTTGTAATATTGTTAGTCCGTCTCTGAAGGGGACGCAGTGTTTTTGGCAAATTAATGAGCGGAGATAATTATCTGCCATCAAAAAAATCAAGATTTCCCGATTTCCCACCACACTATAACCGTCCCAAATATATATATATATCCAGAAACCAAGACCCTCAGTAGGCCGTAGAGTCAAGGAGAACCAGAGAAAAAATATTTTTACTATTTTATTTTTTCCTTACATGTACTGTCGTAATTGTTTTTATTTCATTGTTGTATTTCTTAAATAATTGTAAAGTAATAGTATGCAAATAAAATGCATTGTGAGTAAAATAATTATTGATACAAATTAATATTTACAATTTACCCATACCTGAAGAAATAGACATAAAAAACTGTACAGAATAAGTGAAATAGGCGTAAAGAATTACAAACAAAACTGGGCCTCTTTTTTGACTTTGTCGGTCAGAAATCAGTCATTTAGTTTCAACTCGTGACAATATACAAAACTATCACAGGAAAAAATAAAGAGTAATAAAAACAAATTAGAAGGGCAGGTCCCGTGTTCGATTCCCGGTTGGGTAGAGATTTTTTCATCCTGATACCTTTATTCAAGTTCATAACCTCTTTGGCTGAGCTTTGTTTGAAAGAATTTCTTCTGTTTTTTAATTTATATTAGAATATTTTGAATGTCATTGAGTAGAATTGCTTATGTAGAATAACAGTAATATTCTTAGAGGAATCATCTTACGAGTAGATTTTTCTTTTTGGTAGTTTTACTGATTCACATAACTACTGTAGTAGTTTCTTATACACGGGGAGGGGGGGGGGGTTGACTTTTATATAAAATTATGTCTGTAAGTTTTATACTATTGTGGTATAGACCAAGGTAATACTCGTCGGATGTTACATCCAAGAAACGTCAAAGAATGAATGAAGTTTATTTGAACTGTAATTGTAACTTCGTACAGTGAAAACATATTAAGAATATACAATAATTTCACACATGACTCCTAGTTCAAAAATATTCAAAATCTGGATCATAATGTCACGTCACATCGCAAAAATTACATTGCGCTTATAATTAAAAATACACAAATGTAACGTAACTTCGCTAATCGTTACAAACGCTGGTTCAGGAAAACTAGTCTAGGAATACATGGACAGTTAACTGAATAATATTTACTTTTTCATCTTTTTCGTAGATAGTAGATAAATAAATTACTTGGGTTACGGACAAATGAGTGAAATAAAAAAGAGCGAATAGTTAAAAAATCAAATGTTTTTGCGTAATGTGTGTCAGTGTTCGGAAAAAAAGGAAGATAATATTATTTTTGCGGTTAGCATGTATATCCTAAGACAAATTTATAAATAGGTATTCCTCAAAAATACGTGAAATATTTTACATATTTTGGTATTTATCAATTTTTATTAAATATTAACATATAGAAAACTAATTACGAACTCGAACAGCAAACCTCATTTGTATATGAACCGTTAATACATTGCACCTTTAATTGGCCAAGGGACAATAATTCTTTAACACTACAACTTCTTTTCACGTCAGCTACATATTCATCAAATAATATTAATGCCTAATAAACATTTAGAAAAAAAAAGTGAACTAACTAAAATCAGTACCATCCATTCAACTAAATAACTTCATGTACTCAATTAAAGAATACATACGCTGATATTTATTATCAATACCGAAATTTCGAAACACAAAATTTGCAGGATAAAATCCCTAAATTATTCTTAGAAACTCACTTTATATTGATATATTTCGCCTGTATACACAACAATACGGAATATGTTACTCCCTTCATCGGCCCCATATACTTTTTTAATTAGGACAGGGACAATTAGACAAGTACATTTCCTCAATTGTTTATTTATCAGCTTAATATGTCCATATTATCATCATATAAAATGCACTTTTTTAGATTTGTTTGTTTCGTAAAAGTCGTGGTACATAATCTATTCCATAAAGCGACAGTAAAAACTTTTTAAATCTCCTGTCACCGTTTGCTGACGTAAATATTCGGATGAACTAATCACGCTAGATTAGAGAATTGCGTTTACAAGTCTACACGAACGAGTAGACGCAGGAGAAGGTTGTTACACCTGACTAATGACACAAAATTACGGAACATCGGCCAGGAAGTTTTAGAACCGCGTCTCGGGGGGAAAAAAAACTATACGAATACCAAAAAAAAATTGGTACGTCTGTAACAAAGCTAAAGTTCATTGTCACTGTAACTGTATTCTGTAATTGTTACGTACGTAACACTTCATATTATGAATATATATATATATATATATTAATTACAGGGTGACTGTTACTGAAAGTTTCATACCTTGTGCACTTTTTAGAGATCATATGCCATTTTGTTAATGTAATATGTTTACGACACCGTCCCATAAATTTATTTAGTTATAAAAAATGTATCGTCGATGGCATAGCTAAAGATAAGTGAAACCTACATTCAAACGCATATATATATATATATATATATAACATTTCCTGCACCTGTAATATTTTTACAGACACCATTCAATTATTGATTTATTGTTGACAAATTTTTAAATTACGGCTTCCTACTTTTTCAACCATTTTCAGTAAGATAAATACATAAATTTACAATTTAAAATACCACACACCAACATATATTAAAATATTTGCTGAAAGAATTTGTGGAACTAATCCAACAAACGCCGATTGGTGCCGTAAAAATTTCCGCATTCCGTTTCAATGATTTTTTTGGATATGGTAATGGCTAAATAAATAAAAGGTGGTAATAAAATAATTGTAAACAACAATTAATTGAATTATGATTGTAAATGTTGTTACCTTCAGAAAATATATTTACAATAGTCGAATTATATTAATAACAACAAATCTTGTTAACCAGTGAATGCAGGCTTCCAGTAAATTATCTGAATAAATAAAAGAGCCAATAGAAAATATATTTTTCCAGCTGTTTCCATCAGTCACCAATTTTTTAAATACGAGACTTAAAATAATTTAATAAAAATAAGAGTTTTAAATACTTAATTAGTTCAAGTATGCAAAAATTGACATCACATTCAATCCCGTTATATTCCGAAATTAAAATTCAATATGTACGTAATTGTATACATCAATTAAAAGTGATATCGGTATAAGTTAATTAGGCTTATCAATCTGGATAATGGAGGTGTAATTTTTACAACCAAAATTATTTTTAAAAATGACAATGTTTGGACTTAAAATTGGATGAAAATTGATGTTGCATCTAGACCGTAGGTGGGAGTAATTTTGTCCCACTGTCCCCAATGTGTACAGGAAGCTTATGAATTTAAAATTTAAATAAAAATGGGAAGGAATATATATATATATATATTGGACAAATTGAAGGTCTGTACGCAATTACAGTAATTATTAAAGATAAAAGAAAAATATTCGTGAAATAATCATACATATGAATATAGCAATTAAAAATGTTTTACTTTATGTTTATTATGTATTACAATATTGCTGAAAGGTCCTTCAGACTGAATTCTCAATTAAATAACTTTTGAAAGTGTTTTAAAACTATTTTCTTAAAAATTAGTTACTGATGAAAACAACTTGAGCACTGATATAAATAAAATAAAACAAAAAATCAGTCATAATAAAATTTAAAGTATCTAAAGAAATGTGTAGAAAAGATTATTTCACGTATATACATATATATATATATATATATATATATATATATATATATGTATATATATATATATTCAATTCTTTAAACGATTTATTTTAGGTAGTTCCACGTTTCTATATTCACAACTACGCGACTGTTAACAAATCAATAATGATCAGTTCAATTCACTAAATATCTTGCAATGTTTTCATCTCTATTTTCTTGTTTATAATTTTATATTCAGCTTCAAACATACATGCAGTTGTAACAGATCTTCAAAAGAAATTTTTAAATTCTTAAGCGTTTAATAGAAAGTGGAAATTTAGTTTCCTGAAAATGTCTCTAAAGAAGTTGACGTCAAAAAACGTACAATTTATAAATATATATATCTACCAATAATTTGGCATATATGAAGAGTCAAATGGCAAATTAATATTTTTTTAATTTTTCTGATTACTAATATAGAGCATACAATGACGGTGACATTTAAATAGCGATTGTTTTTACGGCTGTTTCATAACAGATTTAAAGGGTTTTTTTGTATATTTAAAATTCAATGGTACAAATGTTCATTTTTAAGTAACGGAAAATAGGATACGTTTAGAGTCAGCATTCATGAATATTGCAAGTGCTCTGAATAATAGCCTGAAAGAGGAATTTATCGTAGTTAAGAAACGTGAGTAATAATTACAGGGTAATAGATTTTATTTTAAATAACATTTCCTTATAATACTAGTTTTTTTTTATCTAGAGTGAGATACGTAAAAGAGCATTTTGTTTGTAATTTATATTATCAATCCAAATTAAGCAAATTTACTAATAAAGCCAAATTGTCGAGATTTTATCTGTGTATGTAATGACATTGAACATTTTCATGAAAGCTCTTTTTCTCTTAATTGAAAAGTAAACTGTCTACACTATTGCTCCTACAAAACGAATTAGACGGCTGTCACTTGTTAATGTAGGATTCTGTTATTACGGAAGTATGAATTTGTATTCCAAAACGTGTCCCACGTTGGCTGCTTGCCCAGAGACAGTTTCAGCGAGCCAACTCTCTGTATACAAGACTAGTAAAATAAATTTTCAAACCCTTATTAAATATTAAGCATCGGTAGTAGTGAGACACGACCATTTGCTGGGGTAAGCCATAAATGAAATTGATAAGACTAGCTCAGGGGTTCACATTTCACGTAAATGTAGAAAAAAAAGTCGTTAATGATTAGCATTCTGGCTAAA
Source organism: Zhengitettix transpicula (assembly GCA_037074705.1). NCBI lineage: Eukaryota > Metazoa > Arthropoda > Insecta > Orthoptera > Tetrigidae > Zhengitettix > Zhengitettix transpicula. The sequence goes on along the minus strand of CM073595.1, from coordinate 74,613,750 downwards.
TGCCCCAGTTTGCGTATAACTATCACTTTGCTTGACACAATCATCCTCTCGCCTTCTCTATTTAACGAAAGTAATCTCTCGCAAAAGAAATAATTGTTTTTAATACAACGATATAAATAAAATAATTTTCCCAGACATGGTTTAAGAAGCCATAAATCTCATTTTATTTTTGTTTCATGAATTAGAGGACCCGAAACCAATGACAACTAAATGCCTGTCTGTCTTTCTCTTTTTGACAAGAAACTGTTGGATGATACTTCTTTTTGTTGTTATATAGAGCCGTGAGAAGGGTTTTACAAATATCAAAATATCATCCGCCGTTCAAGCTTTCCAAAACAATGCTTTAACTGCGTGGACAGGAATTTTGTTGGCTTCACACACACAGAAAAAAAAGTTGTGTCTTCTGAAGCGATGTATAAATTTCATGCTACCTTAAAATGTCATTAACCATATTAAAACGTTAAAGCTTTAGATTCTGCACAATTAATATTTTCGTACGGTCATGTTGTGAAGATTAGGCGAAAAGATACTCTCATTTAATACAGAAAATGGGTAAATAAAAAATCATGGCATTCGAACAACGCGTTATAAGTAACGTGTTGAAACCATTTCATCCAAGTACTGGCCTACCAATGGTATTCACCAGAGATAAAAATTTGCGCCAAAACACTTTTTATGGGTGACGAGTTAGTTTCAAAATAATTCTTTAAAATTCATAATGTAATTAATATTAAATTGTTTTCATAATAACGTTAAGACTCGCACAATGTTTCGATTTTAAACAGTGCTCAGTGAAGCTATGAGAAAATATTAGTAACTGAGGTTCTCTTAGAAGCATAAGTTAAAGTAAAAATAATCTTCTATTTTTTAAAAATAATTATTAGAGACTGAAAATCAAACGGTTGAATTGTAATGGAAAATATGTGAAAAATAATTTTGAGGTAATACGACTGTTTATAATGTTGTGTTAACTATTAAACAGTTTTCTGACCAATTAGAGACAATATTTATTCATTGAATTAAAACGACGTTTCGGTACGAGTTTGTACCTTCATCAGGTCTTTCCTGATATATAATCTTTAGAGAGAATTACTGCATAAAGTTACCCCTTTATAAGGTAATAATAATATTTTAGTAACACACGCACACACAAACACACACACACAGATATATATATATATATTAGTATAATAAAATAAAATCAAGAAAGTAATATTGTTATCATATTGATAACGAAATAATAAACCAAAATATTACAAATATCATTATGACCTCATAATGCGGTACCTTTATGAAGTAATTCTCTCTAAAGATTAAATTACCTAATGTACATAACTCTCCAATTGTGAAGGGCAAAAATATTAACAAATATAGTATTACCTCATTGAGGCCATTTTATGCAGTAATTATCTCTAAATATGAATGCGATTAATGCTCCAATTTGATAGAGCACAGAGATTACTAATTCACAGGAACATAAAAAAATTTTAAGGTAAAAAAATTACGATGAATTTAAGTAAATAACCAGAAAAATAAAACTTAACTTCCCTGGCAATTTAATTGAATATTAATAATGTTAGTATGACCTTTATGAAGTAATTCTGCCTAAAGTTGAAAGTACTTAACACTCCAATTGAGTATTAATAAAATTAGTATTATTTCATATTGAGGTAATTTATTGCAGTAATTATCACTAAATATGTCTATACTTAATACTCTCATATTATAGACCTCGGTATTTATTATATTTTTTTTAAAAAAAATACAGGAACTAGTAGGAGTTTAGCTCCTTGGAAAAAATGAAATTTTAACATGAAAGAGAATTAATATTAATTTAAATAATAGACCAAAAATAAAAGTAAAAATTCACTTTCTCGCAATTTAATTGAAGCCCATGCAATTAATTCTACAACAAAGCACATAACCTAAAGTAAATAAGTCATTTCTTTGAACTAATCTAAAAAATTTGCAATTTTTAGTCTCGAATACTTTTGCGAGTAGATCGTTTGATTCTGTTATTAATGTATCAATAAATTAATCATATCTTTGTTCTTTATCGGCAGATTTATAATGGGGAAATACTTGTTTTTTCTTTCCACTCCCTATAGATTGCATCCATACTTACAAAGTGTGAATATTACAAAAGAGGAGAGTATTAAAAATAACAATCGCCGATCTCGACCGGTTCGGGTGTACCGCAGGGCCCACAAGCCGAAGGAAAATTGTTGACAATGATTACTATTTAAGGGTGTTTTGGAAGTTGTGCGGAGGGAACCGCCGGGAGTGCATTCTTTGGCTACTTGCCTGGTAATATTTCACGTGAATATTGCGCTAACAATGGCACATACACGCGCAGACAAATTACCGTCAAACACGGCCATTTCCCCTTCTGCGAACAAGGTGCGTATTTTAAGAGCGAACCGAATAAAAAAAATTCCAACTACCTTAGTTGCATGGGATTTATTCTGGGTATTGTCCGCACTCAAACAATGACACCCAAGCTTGTCTATAATTGCGCTCGCATTTCGCAGAAGAATTTCAGGGAGAAAATTGCAGACTGGTGTACTTTAAATAATTAAAATGTTCCAAAATTTCAATGCAAACCCCAGGTTTAAATCAATTTCAAATTAATCGATTTTATTTTCTTCGCGTGTTCATCCGATATTTTGGTTTAACCATCTTCAATGGACCACAATTAATCAGTTAATCCGTCGAAATACCAGAATTTATAAATATTTTAAACGACACTGTTACCGCATGTCAAAATATTAATTTTTTAAATTACTGCATTAATTTTGGGATTATAGAACATAGGGTACATCCGAAAGCTATAAATAAACACTTGAATAAAATAAAAGTGTTAAATTTTCCACTGGTTTAAACCTGAGGGTTACACAGGATTAATGGACTGGTCTACTTTCGGAGGAACATACAAAATTTATTTTGCAATAGTACTAACATCAGTAAATATTATTAACACTGAATGTATTTATTTAGCAATAAATTAGAAATAGATCCGTATATTTAATTTCAGTAATATTTCATTTTTTAAGTTATATTATTTGGTATATAATTTTCTTCAATTTTGAATATTGTTCCACGACTTCCAGTACGCCCGTGTTATGATTATATTAATAGAGTATTCTCTGCTTCTTCTTTACGTTTCAAAGGATGGAATGATAATCGTCTATTAACATAATTTTAGAATATAATCTTTATTGTAATTTATGATAGAATCCTCGAAATTATCAGGCACTTTTTTACTCTCAACTTTAGTGTTTTTCGCAAGTGGCGTAAATAACGTATAATTTTCCTACTTGCATAATCATGTATATATTAACAATATATTACATAACTTTCAATTATTCCTCAGATTAGTATATATAAATGTAAATGTAAAGCCGTAATCCACGAACGGAAACAGCTCACTGAATATTGTTTTCTGTTTATAAAACGATGTTTAATTTTATAAGTTCAAAATATAAAAGAATTATTTGTACTACTTTATATTGTACGCAGGTTCAATCCTTCAGGAGTAATTTATGTTGTATGAAAAAATAATTTCTTTACAAGGCTAGTGTGTTAATAGATAATATTATAGGTAAATATATTGAACTCTGCTTGTTTCTATAAAACACAAAGGGCTTCTATTACAAGCCACCTTAAGACGCACGGTCAGAATGTGGTTAATAAATAAATTAATTATATTTGTGAATAATAAATTTCTATACAGAATGCTCAATTATTACGAGGATTTCCGTGGTGACGCAATTTTAAATAATTTGTTTTCCTTGTTTGTTATAGGATTGAAATGCTACATTCCATGACACAGCGTTACAGTTTCTCATATCGTTCGATTCAATTTAAATATCTGTAGCCGACTGTTGCGGTTTCACGTACTTTTAGCATCTTCTAAATACAGATATGAAATAATAATTTATTATTTTTCCTTAATCGTTGTCATTAGTGAAAGTAATGCGATTTCGTTGTTAGGTTTCGCTCCAATGAACCTAATTATGCATGAATCAGAATTTTTTTCAGACACATTCTTAATATTTTTTTGAAAAAAAAACGAATTATACAGCATACGCATATGTTACTTCCTGTTCTTTCTTGTAAACTCTTCCTTTAGTCAATCTATTTTTGTGCTACTCAAATCTGGATCATAATATTCTATAAGAGTAATGTCACTCGTTCCTTTAATAATCGATCCTTAGTATTTTCCGTACAGTTCGTAGAAGTTCTTGCGTTTTTCTTAGGAGCAGCAAATAGTTTTTCATACGGTCTCGTAAATTTTTTCATTCAATTTAATTATAGTCGGGTAACCCCCTAAATATCTCAGTGAACGGGCTAAATCTTCTAAATATATTGGCATTCAGGCACAATATTTCGCAGGAACAAATAAAGAACTGTAACAACTTCTGTTTGTGCGCCGTAATAATTCAGATAATGAATAATACTTATATTTTAAAAAGCGTGGTCAACTTTGGAGATCAGTTTGACATGAAAATGATCGGTATTTCAACCGATTTATTCAATAACTATTCACAAAACTATTTGAGAAATCGTTAAATAACGCAGGAACCGGAATACTACGAATGATTGAATTACTGGCACTACAACAATGAATACGCTCAGTTCTCGATCTTACGGTCACATTAGTTCAGAATTTTGTGACGATACAGAATCAAAATCTGCATTTCGATATATTTAACGGAGTACGTAATAACTTTTGTTAAAATAAATAAATTCATCTTACTTTATAACTCGCTATAAATCCCATTTCCATTAAAGTAATGTCGTAAAACGAAGATAGACGTATTCCAGTCATTAATTAAGAAATAATTTTGCTTAATATCTTCTTTGAAAAGAACAGTCACTACGCGCGTTGGAGACATGGAGAATAAATTGGTGAATGCGTTACTGAATTTGTTGTTGTGACGCTGCGAAGCTTCTGTAACGATATTAATATATATATTCATATCGTGTGAATTTTTCTATACCATGGCAGGGGGCGATAAAGGTTCTGAATGTAAGTATATTTCTTGAAGAACTTGATCCAAACAGAAGAAATGAACATGAAAAATTGCAACTGTTGCATCATGTGCACAGGAGCAACATTTTCACATTAATACGACACACGCTACCGACGTGTCACAAAGGTGAGTGTACGTCTGATTAGTGTCACTCGCGTTATAAACAATCTCTCTATTCCTAACTCTATTCGTATTCTTTTTTTCTCTTCCTATGTTTCTGCGCGGCACACCTGTTATTTTACACGGCGTTGAATTTCGTTTTCCGCCTCCCCCCCCCCCCCCCCACACACAACGTCTCACTCTCTCTCTCTCTAACTCTCACACAGATACAATGCTTCCCGTTACATTTTAATAATTTAAGTATTTTGGCTAATATAAAAATCATTCTTAACCTTAAAATTAATATTAATTTTTTTTAAAAAAAAAATAAAGAATATACATAAAAATTATATACATTTTATTTGCTTGCAATCGGAAATAGCTGGCGACATTGTGATTGACAATGGAAATAACCAAATGGAGATCGACGAAGAAAACCCCGCTTCCAAACGTGTGGAAAAAACGAGACGAATTATTGGAAGTAAATTAGTTTTGATTAAATATAATTTACTTCTGCTGTATGATCCACAAAGCACACAATTTTTTATCCTGTTTATTTCCGATAATTTTTCCGAACTTAGCTGTTTTAGTCGATACATCGACGTACTGTTCACATGCCACTATTCTGTTCATGATGAACAGTAATCTCTAATTTAATGTTAGTTCATATTTATATTAATTAATAAAAAATCGGTTGAATTTTCCAAACTAAACTGATCCATTCTCAATGTTTTAGTGTTTATATATGATTATATATTTCCGTGTGATGTTATACATGGCCCAGTTCCTTACTCCTAAATTCCTATCTTTTTTTTGTAACCATGGTCCACGAACTCCACTCCGCCATTCTTATTTCTTGTCTCACCCTCGTGGCCTACTGCGTAGCGTAACGGCCTACAAAACCAATGCACTTCGGATCGATTCTCGGTGGGGGCACGAATTTTGCTAACACATAGCGGACCAAACCAGGAAAACATGATTAAATGAGCTTCAAATTGAAAAATTATGAGCCTCATAGTAAAACCACTATCTACTGTTCACAGTTTCCTACTACCCATTTACGTGTAAGTTCATTATTAAGGGTTGTTTCAGATGCACAGGTATAATAAGCAGTAATATTCAAAGCTGAGTTTGTAAATTGAGATTGAAAGAATGTAACACTTTGAATCTGTGCCTTGTAATTTAAATTTGATTTGCGCCACGTATCCTTGTGACACTTTTCCCGTAAACGTGATCATGAGCTGTCTGCAACCGCAGAATGTTTCCTCACGAGCATGCAGTGTTGGAAAATCAAGATCTTCAAAAACACTTGTATGACAGCTGTCATCAAAATTATTAAGACTTAGAAGGTAAGTGAATCTGAAAATCTGCGAGGCGCTGTTTCTGTACACAATGTTATTATTAATCAATTATAAAGTCGTTATACTTAGATGATTTGGATAGTATATTTTTATTACAACTGATTTAAATTACTTCCCTTTACTTTATTCCTATTCCAGAATTTTAATCAGTCACATATAAAACTTTTTACTTTATTAAAAACATTTATTGATATTTGAAGTTGAAGTATTTTTCGGCATATGAGTCAGCGAGTCAAAATATTTAAAAATATATAAGTTCATACATATATGACAAATATTCGTCGTCTAAAATATAAGGTTTGATTTTAATAATATAATTAATAACAACTACGATAGTAAAAAACAAAAAAACATGGTATCTATATATCATATTTTTATATTTTCATTCTTGATAGTATAGACCTAAATTATCGATTAAATCAATTGTTACTCCTGATCTGACGGATTAAAACCTGTGGGTTCGAATAAATTGTAATACACACACTTTAGTACTCTTTTTATCTTTTTAAGAAATCTTGTCTGTTAAAAGTTAATTATCTATAATTTTTTCATTCGTATAAGTGCCGCAACAACTCAGATGCTCAGTTTTTATACGTAAGGGTCAGGAAAAGATTCAGCAAATCATCAAATCACTTAATTCCCGCAAAGAAAGTCGTCATAAAATATATTAAAGAAGCGATATTTTAAATAGACTTTAAAGATGCAACTTATAATTTTTTTTATATTTAAATCCTTCCGAATAATTTATCAGCTACTCAAATATCCTGTCAAAATATCATTTGACGTACGACAGATCTCAATAAATTTTAAATTGAGGAAATAATGAAAATTTCATTATAACAGCGTTTATCGTTGGTTGATAAACATCTATATCAGTTATAAAATTAATTCATTGCTCCTATATACACAAATATCTATTCCGCGAACAGTCTTCAATTATGTCCTAAACAAGCGCAGTTTCCGCCTTCATTTATAAAATTAATTGAGTTTTCATTGGAAACATTTAATTTGCATACTCCCAGTTTCTTCTTTTCCATAGACAAATAGTCTAAATTGAATAAGCTCCACCCGTTTATAAACTATACTTTTCTGCGAAACACATACCCATTAAAACATTTTAGTGAAATTAAACAACACGATTACGACATTTTTTTGAAAAAGATTAGAAACTGACGTTAGCCGTCTAATTTTCCTTTAGCAATCAGCAGCCATGCGAGCAGCAATTGTCCATTAAAAAATGTCTGTGAATTTACTAACGCCTACGTTAGTTTGGCTGAAAATTAGCCCATGACTGTTTACAAATGGACACAGTTCACCTCATGAGAAACACAACATAATTCGAAACGCTTTTAAAGCACCCTCTGTATCTTTCATTCAAATAAATATGAAAAATAAATAAATATACGGCCATGAGTCAGAAATTTAATTTTATTAAAAAAAAATTAAAAGAAAAAAATTTATAGAAAAATGCCTGTTGAAAACTAAAAATAAGGCATCTTTATGCTTGAATTTTCTACAAAATTATTAAAACCTGTTGAATCTGATGAGGTTCTAAAATACGACGAAACTTCGTAAAATTAATTTTTGTTAATAAACATATTTTTTTGACTCATGACCATATAATTATTTATTTATATTATTATTAACACCAGATATTTTTTAACATTATTATATACGAAAAATATACAGAAAATTTTATAAGCTCACTGAGTCTAAGAGTAAATTAAACGCCTGTCTTACAAAACAGTAAGAAAATATTACTTAAAATTTTGCTACACGTGTTAAGGGTTTGTACGCACTTTGCCAAAATATAACGGCTTTGGAAACTATTCCGTGTACTTCAGAAATTAGCGCTAGGGAGATCTTCAACCATGACACATATTTCGAGAATATTGACAAGTGGAACACCTCCTTTTTTAAAAAAAAATTACGACTCCTCAGTCGGTAGAAACAAAATTTTCTAACCGAAAACGTAAATAGAGGCTTCAGAAATCGCGTATAGATGTACCAGAGGTGAAAACACAATGGGACTTTGCCTTTTATCGGGAATGTGTTAAAGGCGACATATTGCAGAGTGTTAAAGCAGAAGAGGTCTCTACAAATATGAAATTAAGCGAGTGGCGTATTTGAACAAATTGCCGCGGGGAGACACCTAAACACACGAGCAAAAACACGACCGTGGCGCAGGAGGAATTTGAAAAAGTGGCCTTTCTTTTTTGCGGTCGGATGTCCAAGGCGGATTTTCCACCCCAAGGCCTTATATCGATTCGCGCACGGCTCAGCCAACAACAGCTCAACAACTATTACGCCTTGTAAAATTAAAATAAATATCAGCACTATCGTAAAACCGAAAAAAAAAGTCACACAAAGTTTCAAATATTGGCGCCTGCCGACGTGGAAACGAAGATTAAATATTTTTATGCCGCTGACTGGAGTGCTACATCAATTGGAAAATATCCCATTAATTAATTTTCGAAATTCTCCAGGGCTGATTCGCGTCAGTGGCATTTAAGCTATTTTGAGGATAGTCAGCTCCTTCTATCATAATATAAATATTTAAGAAAATCAATGCATCATTTCTATTTTTATTCGTTGGAGATAAATTTAAATTAAATATAAAATTGAAAGAAGTTTTATTATTTGCCGTTGTACATATCAGTTAAGAATGATGTACACCTGAAAATCCGTTCCAATAATTAAGACGGTTGCTCAGAACACTACATCGACATTTTGAAAATTCGCGTCACATAATGATTAACAGTTGAGACTTTTATGGACGTCAACATTGTCAATGACAAACTCAGGAAGGCGTAACTATTGTTGCTTAATACTTTCAGCGAGATTTAATAACAAATATCTACAGTGGAATGTTGCCCAATTGTGCATATATTGAAAAAATTCCTAGGAATCTGATTTCACCTGAGCGTAGACCGAAATCGCGTCCCGATTTTCGTCACTTGACATCGAAATGGGAGTTTAGTAAATTAATTACCACCTAGTTTGAGATCAAACTTGAGTGGAATGTCTAATATTAAAGAAGGACTGAACCTGATGTCTCGGTGAGTATGGAGGTTTTTAACAAGCGTGTTTCAACAGAATTTGAACGTTCTCAGAAGTAATTCCTCAGGTATGTGATTAAACAGCGCCAGCACGACATGGAGAACAGTTGCGTCCAAATTCCTCGCTCAATGCAAATGAACTTAATTCCGTAACTAAACTTCGAGACAATCGCGTCAGGTTGAAGATCCGACGATTAAAACAAAAATTTTTTCTCAGATTATTTGAAGAAACTGCGGAGATTTGTATACTTAAGACGTTTTCTGGTAGACTTTCACCTCAGTAAAGAACTATTTATTTGACTATCCGAACAATGTTTGCACGATACCCACCGCTTTCTCGGAACCTTTTTTGTCTATTTCAGTTTTTCTCCCGACAACCGTCCATCCAAATAAAATCCATTCTAATTTTTTTTCCATCAGCAAGTATCCGACGTGCAAATGGCAATTTGGAAGAACACAGTTATTTATCGACACCTGAGAAGCGTCGTGTCCAGAACAACTTCTGTAACTCCTAAAGGAACCCCGATCGCTATGGAATTAATTCGTTCCGATTCAGCCTATTTCAAATATATTACTTTTCAGGAAAGTTCCAAATCCTCGATGAATCTTACTTGCTTCACTAAATTTAAACGTAAAGTTTTAGAATAATCACGTATCTTGAGCCGAGAAAACTCCCGCGAGACTGTTCGGTGAAACAGTAAGACTCAAGAGGAAATCACCATCCAAGTAAGGGAAAATTTAAACGTATGAAGTTGCACATGGACTAATAAACATTTAATATTTTAAAAAAATCGAACACACTTTCTGTAACTATTGAAAAATAGACAAAACTTTGCTTGACTTGTCATTCTATGTTCAAGACGCAAAGTAGGGTCGAAACGTCCAGTTAAGCTTAAATTTCTTTCTGTGTAATTGTTTCTCATATTAAATTTTTCGGGAAGCTAAGGTCGTATCTATTATTATTGAGAATCAGGTGACGTTTTAAACTTTCACGCCGGTACTCAATTCTTGCATATGTCAACGTAAATCCTTCATAAGAACGGCGTTTAAAATCATCAATGAACTAGAATGACGTCACTGAATTTGGAGAAATGACGGATGTGTAGGTTATTTATAGCGACAGTGTCAGACGCAATTGCAGCAATAATTTTCATAATCAAAGGATGAACCATAATTGCCGTAAATCACGCAAATATTAAAACCTGAAATACTCGGCTTCGTAACCCATTAACGCCGATAAATTAGTACCGACACGAAAACCTAAAGAACGCCCTACCTCTTTCTTACGTACGCGTCAGGCCCTCAAGCTATTTAAACGTTATAAGTTCTTTTAGTTATGTGAATTAAGGAAATGCTGGTTATTTTTTTTAGAAACGATAATTGGCCGGACTTTGTAACTGCTGATGCAGTTTTATCCCGCCCGCTTCCATCTCACTGTTCATTCATAAATTCTCTAAAGGAATTGCCTCGGAAAATAACCCCTTTCGATTCTTCACGTCTTTATTCCAAATTCAATAATATCATCTTCTTTAGTGTCCCTCGAGAACTAGAAACATGTACGGACAGGTTATATATGATTTGCGGTTTTACCGATTCAAGTAGAAAAATTGGTACGGGAATAACGTAAATTGAACATTCTTACTTAGGTTAAAATTATACTCCTAACCGATTTGAGCTCACTTCGTCGGAAGAACTGCGGATTCGTCGCGTTCCGAAACGGACAAGACCTATGCTTTTCTTGCTCCAAATTTCAACATTCTTTTCATTCCAATAATCACGCTTGAGTTAACTTACATGACTATTACGTATCTACTTCAATTTTTAAAATTTCCAGGGTGAGAAATTTCATTGATATCTGCGATTTTGAGACAAAGAATTTAGTACTGTACGGAAACGTAAAAGCCTCACCATTCTTCCCCGTTGTTTATACGATCAAATCAATTTGACAATTCCGTGGTTCGAAGTGAGCTCAAATACGGTTAGGAGTATAATTTTAACCTAAGTGAGAATGTTCAATTTACGTTATTCCCTTACCAATTCCCGTACTTGAATCGGTAAAACCGCAAATCATATATAAACTGTCCGTACATGTTTCTAGTTCTCGAGGGACACTAAAGAAGATGAAGTTATTGAATTTGGAATGAAGACGTGAAGATCCGAAAAGGGTTATTTTCCGAGACAATACCCTTAGAGAATACATGAATCAACAGTGAGATGGAAGCGGGCGGGATAAAAGCATCAGCAGTTACAAAGTCCGGCCAATTATCGTTTCTAAAAAAAATAACCAGCATTTCCTTAATTCACATAACTAAGAGAACTTATAACGTTTAAATAGCTTGAGGGCCTGACGCGTACGTAAGAAAGAGGTAGGGCGTTCTTTAGGTTTTCGTGTCGGTACTAATTTTTCGGCGTTAATGGGTTACGAAGCCACGTATTTCAATGAAATTGCCTACTCAGGCAAAGACACTTTTTTGTGTAGCGAGGAGGTAAAAGTGAAGCTGGCAGGATGTAATTACATAAGGACACTCACTCGCGGGCAGGTGCTGGCGATAGCAGGAAAGCCCGTCAATTGTTATTGCTAATTACCCTTAATACTGAATGGGAAGTCGTCGGAGGCGGCGCCGGGCCCGGGGGCGGGTCTCGGAGCGTCGAGGCGCCCGCGTCGTCCCGGCCCGGCCCGAGCCGTATTTTTATTTATCGCCGCAATCGTTTCAATCAAATTTTTTTCCGAGTGGCGAGTTTAAAGTGGTCGCGCGGATCCAATGAGGAGCCAGCTCGGCGCGCACTGGTTGGCTCGGTGGTAGAAAACGAAGCCCAGGAAGGCGCACTTGCGCGTTGCACCTTGAGCGCACCGCCCTCGCGGCGGCAGAGTGGGGGCGGCGGGGCGGGGGCGGGGGCGCGGGGGGCGGGGGCGCGGGCGCGGGAGGACTGACCCACTTCTCCGACACCCAGCACCCGGCCGGCACCCGCCAGTCGTGCAAAGGTGATACGTCGCTCAGCCAATATCTCATAAATACTCCCAGCTCACTTCAGACTAATATTCAGTATCAATGTCGTAACGTACGTAGCATTCATTATCTCTTTCTACTTAATTATAGTAATGGCGTTTTTGGAAAAATATATTTATTATTTATCTGCCATACTGTCAACTTCTTATCATTACAAAAATAAAGCTTAAATAGTTATATCTTTACATAACAACTGTGTAACAAGTTCAATGCACTTCTTATAAGAAAGCTGGCCAACCTCGTTGAAAGCCCAGGTTGTTGGTAAATACCACAGAATACTATTCTCAAGGAAACCCATACCCTTTTATTTTTCCCCCAGCACACCCCCACTCACTCTCTACCTATCTAGCTATATATAAATACCTCATAATCAACTGTTGTTACATCAAACTCCATATTTTCCCACCACTACTTTTTTTTAAATTTTCAAATTGGTACTTTTAAATTCAAAGTGAAGTTTTTAGTCCTTGTGTATCAAAATCTGCTTATAATCTGTAGACCATCAATATAAATTAACTCATTTTGTAATAAAATAATAAAAAACAATTTCTCTCCACTTATGAAAAGATGATACTAGAAACAATTTCATTTAAATACTAAACGATGTATTAGCCTTTACTTAAAATATTTAAAAAAAACGTTTCCTTGCATAAATCCTGAACACGCCGCACCGATACATTAAAGATGTCTTTCTCACGTTTAAAGTAGAGAATCTTTACTTATATTTTAACTGCACATATTATAATTTATATCGCATATCGAGATACAGATCCTTAATTAGTTTATGTTAACTCAATCTTGAATTACTTCGCTAAATAAGAGAAACATCTATTGACATGTTTTTTTTCTTCCAGATTTTCGCTATTTTTCCGCCAAACATCGCTTCTGCGTATGGTAGTTTTGACATGTAACAGAGCTCGTAAGAAACAGGAATACAGTTTTCCATCTGTGCAGATTGCGACGGCCTATATACAGACAAGCGATTTAGGGTTTTACCGCTTTAAGTTTACTACATAGCCGACACCAGTTTTGAACATAAAAATATGTTATCTCTGGTATAATTGCGGAGAGTCGAGATTACTTTCCAGTCGGAGCTTTGCGTGAGTAAAAAATAGGGGGTTATTATGACAGCAACAGCACTAATCAACGCCGATCAAAGACAAAGCACCTTTATGTATTCATCTTGTTGTAATAAAATGTAAGCTAAATGCAGTCCAATTTGCACGACCCTTTCTTATTGCTTGCAGCGAGTTTTTAATTGCGCTTTATGAGTGTAAAGTTGGCAACCTTAATGAAGCAGAGACGCGCACTCGAGTTGGCTCCGATGTCTTCCCACGAGACTGGGATTCAGTAGCAACACAAGTCTCCTACGTGCATTCATAAGCATCGGCAATGATCGTCAGGATAACAGTAATATCAAATAAATGTGCATGTCTCCATCGCCTTACCATTTTCCGTCTTGAAAATAACAGCTGCGGTGAGATGAATAAAATGCTTTCCATTGTTTATGGGTCCAGCGCAGCATTTGATGTCATGACAGATTATTTTGCTTTAGTACAGTTTACTCCCGATATTTTCGTAAAATTTAAACAATTGTTCATTTAACAAAATCTTACAAACTTTTTAAATATTCCTAGATAGAACAACTACGTTAGTTACCCAAAAAACGACAACAAATGAAGTAATTTTGCAAAAAAAAATTGAAATAATTCTGCAAGAATGGTGTAGAACTTACTGAATCACTCAAATTCAATTATCCATCAAGACATGGAATATAATCCTGAATATATATATATATATATATATATATATATATATATTTGACTGTGAAATTTTATGATTAAGAATAGCGCCGACCTCCTGTAGTCGCAGAGGTCCGGGGTTCGAATCCCGGCGTGTTCATGGACGTTGTGTGTGTCCCTTTCCATTACGACAAACTCCCATAAAATGAGCTAAATTAAACAAAATGCAAAGCCACTAATGATCTAACCGTTGATGCGACAATAAATAAAAATAAATTCAAGAATAGTATTTCAGATTAAATATTTGGAATAAAATTGGCTGTATTTCTTTAACTGACTTTCAGTCCACTTTCATCTGTTTTAAGTATTTAAAATTATTAAGAGTCTATTACACGATTTTTTGCTTTTATTTCAGGTTGTAGCAGCTGGTCCGGTTGAGAAATTAGGAACACAACAAATATCTTGTCCGTCTTGCAGGAAAAAAAGAGGCTTTGTTAAATAATCAGAGAGCAACATATTTTAATTATATTAAACCGCTGATTTGTTGTCGAGCAGTTATCTGAAATCAAAGTCGTCCAATTTGGCGGATCATTACTCGTGGCCCCTTGATTGTCCGACGTGACCGCCAAAATCGAAACATAATTACTGTGAACAATGAAACTGTTACGTGTATTTTATAACAAACTACGCCTTACTCAAAGGAAATTATAGTTGTCCCAGGCTTCCTGAATAATATATACGTCAAACATTTATTACAATTTGTAATTATTTTTTTCATAAGGAACTCGTCCGGAAGGAATTACAGAATAAGTTATTTTTATTAAAATGGCAACTTTATTCTTAAGAGTTCGAACAGTTAAAATCTGAACGTATTTGGGTTTTGGTTTCAGGAGATTTAATTCATCGACTGATGTCAATAAATAAAAGACTGTAGCCTCTACTTTCAGTCATTATAACATAATAAGTACACTAACAAAAATAACTTTCCTCCATCGGCAAACAGGAACTCTTACAAGTTAAACTTTAATTATTGGCCACATATAGACAGTATAGAATAATAAAAATTTGTAATTTAAGGTATATTTTGAATTAATACAACAACTGATGACCTTATACAAACACTTCTTATTTTTTATATATATATTGTAACGGCTTTTTGATACCTATTTGTATCTTCTTCAGGTATTTTCCAATTATTATTATATTTCTTTAATTTGGAAGATACGTTAAAAAGATACAAAAAGTTATCGAAACGTCGTTACATTATAAATAAACAAAAATTAAAAGTGTCTGTATAAGGTCATCAGTTGTTTTATTAAAATTAATAAAATACCAACACAACGTTTCCTCCAAATTAAATGATTCACCCACTTGATAAGGTCCACGAGATGTGAAGGAAAAGTTGTGTTTATTTTTTATTAATTTAATTTTTATGGATCGATACTGTCTGTATGTGGCCAATAATTCAACATAATATAAACATTAATCTCGAGCCTGTTTTATGAACTTTCCTTATTCAACCCCGATCCAATAAATTCTGAAGCTGTTTAATAATCCATTCATAAGAAAATTTATAATATGTGTATAAAATTTATAATAAATGACTCAAATATTGTTAGGACAGTAAAAAAGTAGTTCATTATAGACGAATATGTTGTAAAGTGAAAATTTCTGTTCCAATGGAAAGCTTTACGGAAAGATCCG
This sequence comes from Zhengitettix transpicula, assembly GCA_037074705.1. Taxonomy (NCBI): domain Eukaryota; kingdom Metazoa; phylum Arthropoda; class Insecta; order Orthoptera; family Tetrigidae; genus Zhengitettix; species Zhengitettix transpicula. Next base: position 74,597,741 of record CM073595.1, on the reverse strand, counting down.
CACGGACAGTAAATTAACGGGAAATTAATTTCGACTTTTATATAAAGAATCGAGTAATATGAAGTCGGCTGATTCATTCAGAAAACTACGCCAACGCCAAACGTGAATAAATCAACGAAACATAAAATTTTAGGAAGAATTTCCCTTTAAAAATTATTATTACAAATATGATGATTTCAAACAATATAATAATAATAAAAATAAGAAATGTCATCAACATTGGATAAAACGTCTCGATAAAGAATTTTAAGCTCAACGATTAGTCGACATTACAGCGAAGAGTGTGTGTAAAAAAAGGAAACGTTCAGTCTTTCTATTGAAGCATTATAAATGATTGTCGATATAAAGAAACGAAGAAGCAAAACATCGACAGACAGTTTTGATCGTAAAGCGAGTCATTAAGAGATTGGGATTCTGAAGAGACAAACCGGTTAACTTAGGTGACTGACCTGCTCGTCAAACCATCTAATTTTTGATAAGATAATTCCTTTTGTTTTAACCTTATTTTAGTCGTATACCTTACTTGCTTCGACCTAAGTACAGAAAATAAAGTTAAAATTTTGGTTCGCGTGGCTTTTTGAATGAGTTTATAAACACAGCCCTGGACACAAGCGTCGATGCGTTTAGAAATATTTCCGACTCTCATTTTGTCTCTGGAATACGAAGTAAAATTATAGGAACTTCCTGAAGTGTTTTTTTATTAATTAGCCTTACAGATTGTCCCCTCGCATATTGGTTACGTATATTGGTCGTATATTGGTTGTCGGGATTCGCAGTGAAGTCCACTGATTCAGACCTCTGACGTGGAAACTTGAGAGTGTATATTATATATATTCTATAAGCAACTCTTCATTTATTTACTATCAACTATCGGATGCAATTGAACTTCTCTTAAAATCCAGTAAAAATTGATTCAGTCATGCTAAATTCTTAAAGAAGGTAATCTTGCTACGTCGAGGCGTTTTGTTACTCTGAGCTACTGGACGCGGAGAAGTGAAGCTGAGATGATGATGAGTGTTTTGTCCGTAGTGAGGATTGTTATTGCGTATTTTGTGGAGAAGATGCGAGAGAAAGCAAAGGACGCCGAGAGCAGTATTACCCTGCAGCTGCGAGCGGAACCCTCAATTACGTTTTCTCTCCCGGTCGCTTTCTAGGAATTGTGTCTCTCATTTGCCTTGGTGTTATAGCCGCCGTTCAGGTGTCCACACATAAACAAAAACCCAAGCTCACCTCGGCGACTGAACCCCGTCGCCATATTCTAAGCGCAAGCCAAGACAGATACCCTCTTATGACCACGCATTACACGAACAATATGAGCACTCGAACACTAAATTTGACTATGTAATGAAAATTTAGCCAAATACAGACAGACTGAAGAAAAATTTAACAGCACAACGATTCATCAGAACCAGCAGATCTCATCAGGAGTTTAAAAATACACGTCAATCAGAATGGAAATTTAATACATTAACAAAGACGTCAGGAAGATTGTATCATAGATTCTGAACAAAGTTAGAATCACTCTGAACATAATAGAGTTGTGTAATTTTATGTGTACCATTTCAGAGAACGACCAAGCCTGATACCAGTGTTATGTATCAAGAATTTTTTTACCGTCCCCAGAAAATTTCTGATCATTAAAATGATTCTGGTGACAACTAAATGCTCATCATCATACAGACTGAGAATAGCACTTTGGTTTAAAATATATATATATATATATATATATATATATATATATATATATATATATATAGCATCGCAATTGGCACATGATTCCAAATAATCTTTACAGTTCCTTATATAATACGAAATGGAATTAGAAAATATTTATAGATAACGCCGACGTTAAAATGTTTGAACAGTTGATATACCTTGGAATGTATTAGTAGTTAATATGGTAGATCAATGGAATTGATTTTATCGTGTGTGATATTATTACTGTTAGTATCTTAATGAAAGGGGGTTGACATGAGTTAGTCAATAGTATATTAAAAACTTAACGATTTTAGACTGGAATATTTTACTGTGTAACTCATGACTCTTAAATCCATGCCGAGTTATTAAATGGGTATTTTTGTCAACGTCATCAGGCGTTAATTACTCCTGAACTAATGCAACAAATTCTCCGGCAATCCAACTCTACGGATAAATAAGCATAGAGGATTAAATTTCCTGAGAAAAATATAGTAAGCACAGACTTGCAACATAAAATGTATTTACATTCTAGAGGTACAATTTATAAAATTTTCAGCATTTCAAATTTAATTGCACCAATAAAAATAAAAATTAGCACTGCCATAACGTATGTTATCCCAGGTTCTGAAATTTTTCCTGACAAGCCTAATAAATTGGTCATTTTTACCAAACATTACTGGCGAGCTGTTGAACACGTTTGAAGTTTTCTGCAGTTTTTATCTGTTACTTTCATGTTGGTAACAAAATTTTATCGGAATACTCTTTTTTTAGCATCAGTTTTGTTCTCTCTTAATGACATTTCCCGGTGGATATGTGGTCGTGCATCTCCCATGGGCTTGTTTTACTGCATCAGATAGTTTTCCGAGAGTGGAAGAGAGAACGAATATTTGAAACCCGTTACTTACACATGTCATGCTATTTTAACATTATAGTAGATGAAACAGAACATTACAAAAGTTGTGATATGATGTCAGATCTAAATATGACATACGGTCCAGGCCACCATTTATGACTCCTTGGTGATTGTGCTAAACTTTTGCAAAACTCATATGAAGAAACATTAAGGAAACACTCAATATAAATCATTGTAATTTTGCTGGTCCATTTAAGACTGCAATTGAAACTCCTAGTTGGAAGGAGACAGCAGACGTCAGCCTATCGCTGAGTATTTCTTACCTTCACTTTTAATTGGGCACATTTTGATGAAACTGCATGCTGTAACGTATATATTTAATGTAGAAAAATAATAGTTTGGCTATTGTTGCATGGCTACCTTGAAGTAAACTACAAATTTTATACCCACCAGTGTCGTATTCTTAAACAATATTAGGTCCAAATGGTCTAAATGAAGAATTACTTTCTTGGAAAACATATTGATAAAATTAAATTGTTTATATAATGACGGTAGTATCCTGGGAAATTTAGGTGAAAATAAAATTGATTGCCACTGTATAATCAAGAAAAATATATCACGGCAGTTCTTTACATACAAAAACGATTGTCGAGATGAGGGATCACAATGTGGCAGGCATCAACCAAAAAGCTCAAGCTTATCTGGTCGTCTGCAACTTATGCTGACAAACAACAAAAATCTGTAATAATGCAACTTATAATTCGATTTCGAAATGAGAATTAAATTCCAGTCTGCATTAAAGTCAGTCACCAACTCAGCCAAACTTTTATTCAAACTGCATCCAATAAAAATGCTTAATCGACTCCCTCAGTCAAAAATGTTTCGTGCTTGCTCTCCGAACGACACACATTAAAGCACATATGCGACTCCCTCAGTCAGTAAAATGTTGCTTCGTTGTTCTCCAAACGATGAATAATTGACTTAAAATATACAAACGGCTCCCTCAGTCAATAGCATGTTCCTTGCTTGCTGTCCGAACGTCAATTATTATTCTTGATACCAGCTGACGAGGTAAACGAAACAAAACAATGCCTCACCTCGTCAAATGATCTCTGTCAAAGTGATATCTATGGCCCAGACTGAATACAATAAAGAATAAGAAAGATAGCCAATACAGACAAAAAAGGGTAGTATAAATAACACACAATGTTTCTGGGATTCTTGTCCCTTTCGTCAGGTGCTAAGAAGAGCCTAGAGAAACACAACTGCAGAGATCAGTTGACAACACTCAAAAGCCAAAATTCAAAAGCCAAAAGTCAACTGATTTGTGCAGTTGTGTTTCTCTAGACTCTTCTTAGCACCTGACGAAAGGAACAAGAATCCCAGAAACGTTGTGTGGTATTTATATTACCCTTTTTTGTCTGTATTGGTTATCTTTCTTATTCATTATTTTCAATCAGACGTAAATTATTTCATTGAATACAAATAAAATTCAGAATGTTCTGCGTTTTGAATCATCACAAAACAGATGCAAAGGGGTCTTTAAAAAGCGGCGTTGTCTCATGTACATCTGAGGAGCAGATATTATTTTGAATTTCCAAGATAACTGGATCGTCAACTGAGTTATAGATCAGGCACTTAATACATAAATATTGATGTGATGACCAGCGACGTTTGATCACGAATGAGTTTGGTTGATGACGGGCTAAACTAAGAACTCGCTTCCTTCTAAGGTTCCTAGACTCACGACTATGTTCAGATTGGTTTATTCACATAGTTTCTCAAATTCTTATCATGAAAGTATGATGAAATAATTTAACAATATTTTCTGTTCCAGGAAATAAAATTGGTTAAGGCACGAAATAATGGAAAAGATAGCGGTAGCAAAAGAAAAAAAATCAGAGTAATGAGAATAAAAAATATATGCTGGGAAAGGAAACGAATAACTAGGAATATCTGCAGCTAAATAATAATTTATTCATTTTTCCCTCCAAAATAATCTTCACTTTGTTACTGATACAGTAACTACACAGACATTGATTTCTCCTTAATGCTTCGTCCAGATGAGACTATTTCTCTTTCGACGATCGACGATGAGACTCCTTGGCGTGATCAGTTCCTTTTTGCACTTTGAAAAACATCGAGGTATAACAGAGCGTTTACTGCTACAATTGATGAAACCTACTTACAATATGTTATAGTATAGATTTGAAACGGTATTGAGTTTTACCGACAAGAAAACCTCATCAAATTAAATTGTCGTGCTTCGTTTCTAAATTAAACAGCTACAGGTGAATTGAAATTGAATATTATCCGTATACATATGTAATATTAAAATATCATTTTTTTAAAAAAAGAATATTTTATGTAAGATTTTTGTTATAGTATTTAAAAATTGATTTTCTAAAATATAATTAATATAAACATTAACGCAGTGTTTTCGGGATTCCAACGGGTGAACACATTGCTGTTCCACGACGTTTCGACAGCGGTCACTGTCATCATCTTCAAGTGAAGGGAAATACATCATTCGCTGAATAGATATTATTGTACTGAACGGTATAATTTTGCGTCCGATTTTACATCAACTGCATATTTTTATTCTAAAACCAACCCGGTGTTATTTCTTTGTCGATAATTCCATAATTGGGCCAATTAAAAATTATGGTTTATTTCTAAAATATGTTAAGTGATTGAAAGTTTATACGTGAGAAATTTAACATTGTTTCTGATCGTTTCGTTTCTCCTACATAACACGTTATGCAATCTTTTCAAATGGTTTTATATTCTCCGTTGAGCAGCGAATATTTTGAAAAAAGTTTGTTTTATAAAAATCATCGGAATTCACCCACACTAGTTGATTGTCATCACTCATTCTTATTTTTCCAAGTAGTCGCTGTTCCCGTCTACAAAGAATTAACCAAGCGAACTGTTCGCTCCGTGTGTCGAAGCGAAACCGAAAAATATGTTTCAGAACAGTCAAAAATAAAACTCATGGAATTGTAATTACACGAGATTTTAAGCAAAAAATCAAGAAGTAATTTACAGCAGCAAACTCTCAATTATAATTTGTTAACAGAAGGAGAGGTGAGTTTCTATCGTCACTTTATTTCTTAAATTTTCTGTAAAGCGAAGTGTGCTACTTTTCACTCAACGCCTCTTGGGTTACGTAGGTTGAGATATCAAAAGTCTCTGGACCATTGTTTTCCAGCTGGAGCACTTAGTCTGTGTCAGATACTGTCAAAAATAAAACTCACGGAATTGTAATTACACGAGATTTAAGCAAAAACTCAAGAAGTAATTTACAGCAGCAAACTCTCAATTATAATTTGTTAACAGAAGGAGAGGTGAGTTTCTATCGTCACTTTATTTCTTAAATTTTCTGTAAAGCGAAGTGTGCTACTTTTCACTCAACGCCTCTTGGGTTACGTAGGTTGAGATATCAAAAGTCTCTGGACCATTGTTTTCCAGCTGGAGCACTTAGTCTGTATCAGATACTGTTCTTCATTTCTATAATCTGAGTATTTCCAAGCAGCCTTCTACGTGGGAAATTTAACATTGTTGAAGCGTTTCTCGTTTCCAGTCGTTACTGACCGTTTCGTTTGTCCTATATAACAAGTTATGCAATGTTTTCAGTTGGTTTTATATACTCCGTTGTGCAAGGAATATTTTTATGAAAGTTTGTTTTCAATAAATCATCGGATTTCATCGAAACATTAGCTCATATCGATTTTTTTCCTTTTGTTTCAACAATATGGCGTTTTCTGCCGTTAATCATTTCATGTTACACCTCTAAATACTCCACTAATGTCCCTCGTGAATAATTTTTTTAAAATATATATTCATTTGTTTTCTCGGCCAGTGATTGATTCACTTCATGTTGAAACTGGTGTACTGAATAACTTTCTTGTGTTTCTTTCCAGCGCTCTGGTTTGTCTAAAAGAATTATTCGTTTCGGATACCGGCGAACCATTTATTTTACACGTACGAAGTGAAGACCCTCTTGCGACATTTACGCTATAATATAGTAGGTAATAACCGGATTCTATAAAAATTTAGTTGTTCCCGTGGAGATTGGCTGGCTAATTGACAGGCATCCGCGTCACGTCGAATTCGCTACGCACCTGTGTCCCACATCGCTTTAGTACTCGGCAAACCTGTTTATTCCAATTTTTTGTGAGAATCAACGGCGGGTTATAAATGGCTACGTCACAGTTCCATCCGGAACACCAACTTTTGACAAACTGAAATTTGAGAAAGCACTTAGGAGAGATTGGGCACGTTGACTGTTTCCCTCCGTCCTGACTGATGTAAGCCAAGTATTAGCGGTTATAGGACGGCTCACTTTTACAACAAATTCTACAATGAAACCGAGACCAGACCGTGTTGTGCCTCTTTGCGATTGTTACTGAAGAAATCCTGCCTGTCATACATTTTCTCCGTCGAAAACAGCACGACCAGAACTATTACGTTATTAAAATAACTCGTCCCTCATACTTTCCGTTCTAGGAAAATATAATATTGGCGATAAACTGAATTCGTAAATGTTCACTGAAATCTTGGTGTGTTGAATTAGATTTAACACCTACTTGTATGTTATATCATAAACACGTGCAGCGAAATCTACCAAATTTTGTACAGATGTTACTTACGATACGAAACAAACGCTGGATCGGTAAAACTCAACCACCACCTATACAGGTGGCGGTGTAGAGGGTTGGCATTTTAACGACATTATAAATTACTGAGACTATTTTTGTCTACATTCTAGACCCTCTGAAGGTACCAGGAGCTTTTTAGACACTTTTAGGATATCGGGAATATTTTTTATGGTACCAATTTGACACTGTAAAGGAAACAGATGTCATTTTGTCCTTTTTAGTCTATTTTTGACTCTTGTAGAAAAACGAGAGTAGTTTTGTCTCTCTTAATTAAAATATCGGGAGTATTTCTTACTCCCTTAAGGTACCGGGAGTATTTTTGACTCTATTAGAGTACGGGGAGTCTTTGTGACACTCGTAACTTTAATGGAAGTATTTTTGTCTATCTTAAAGTACCTCGAGTAATTTTTATTCTGTTAACCTACCAGGAGCGTTTTTAACTCTTTTAAGGAACCGAGAGTATTTATGACTCTCTTGCGGAATGACAAATAATTTTGATTCCCTTAAGGTACCGGGTTTTTTTACTCTCAAGAGTACTGAGAGTATTTTTTACACTCTCAAGGTACCGGGAATAATTGTGACTCACTTAGGCCACTGGTAATATTTTACACTATCGTAAGGTACGGGAAGTAATTTTTACTCTCTTAAGGTGCCGGGAGTATTTCTGGTCGTCTAAAGTTATTAGAAATATTTTTTCGTCTCTTAAGGTGCCGGGAGTATTTTTTACTCTTTTAAGATATCGGGAAAAAATATTTTCTTAGGGTACCGGTAGAATCTCTAACTCTATTGAAAATGAGTATTTTTGACTCTGTTGGGAAACCAGGAATATTATTTAATCTCGTAGGGAACCACGAGTAATTTTTAATTTTTTAAGATATCGCGAGTATTTTTGAGTCTCTTACGGTTCCGGGAATATTTATTAGTGTATTGGGGTACTGGGAGTATTTCTTACTCTATTGGGGTACTGGGAATATTTTTAACTCTCAAAGTCCGTGCAGTAGGGAACTGGAAGTATTTTTTACTTTTCAAGTACGTCGATTATTTTTTTTAAAGACTCCGGGATCATTTCATACTTCATATGGTGCCGAGTGCATTGTATAACTCTATTAGGGTTCAGGGAGTGTTTTATATGATTTCAGTAAATGGAGTATCTTGGACTCTCCTAGGTACTTGTAACTGTCTCAAGATATCTTCACTCTATTAAGGTATAGTGTGTCAACATACCGGTTATGATCACATTCACATTCCCTCTGCAAAGGTAGGTACTCCTTGTCTAATAGATTAATAGGAAATTTTCGGACTTCTATAAATAAATTCCCGGACAACACCGCATAATAAATCAACGACTCGTAATTAAGGAACGATTGCCATACCAACTCACAAAATATAAGTTTCGGCCTACAGTTTAAGTTTCCCTGAAACGTCGCATTATGAAATTGTAACCCTTGGTAGTGTCGAATACTGCTTACTTATTTCCAATGCTGCGTTTTAGTGCTGCTGTGATTTTCTTCCAAATTTTAATTCTCAAGTTCAATCCTATAAAGTTAGAGAAGAAAATGGAATTATATTCGCACCCTTCGTGAAACCATTCGTAATTTAAGTAAAAGTAGAAAGTCGATAAGTTAATCTCCAAAAATTAATTTAAGATATTCTCATAAATAACGATATTATTATATGTAATAAAATCCCAGATATTATAAAGCAGTCAAAAGATGTTAAAACAAATTTAAAAAAACCGAAACCATTTTTTTGCTTTGCGACTCGTTTCGCTGTAATTGACAGTGATTTGCCTAGCTCAAATTGGTTGCTTTTGTTTCTAGAATTGTAAATGTGCACATATCAATTAGTTGTGATTACATTATTATCATGTTTTACAAATGGCATTACTAGATTTCGAACAATTCAATTCTCGAATGTCTTCATCAGTTTCGTAAGAAAATCCTGGATCCACCTTGTATTTCGTGGTTTTGCATTAATTACAAATATTTTCACCGTCGTAGTCCTCTAACTCGTAACTTATAACGCCTTTCCTTTTATTATATACGTGAATAATATATTTATTATGGTGCTCAACATTTTCCGCCTAACGAGAGCGTTTTCAGAATAGAATTCATCTATAACTGTCCATTCACCTGTTAATTTTTTTAAAAAAATTGTTTCAATTAGATAAATAAATGGCCAAAAAAGAGACAAAATTAAGTGCAGAATTAAATTTCACACAACGTTTCAGCAATATTTTTTGTTTTCGGCAGGTTACTAAACGCTTTAGAGTTCGTCACTTGGTTTTTTCGGTGTGTCGTTCTTACGGCTCTTACGTTTTTTGAATAACTTGGCGAAACCAACAAGGATTGCAGAAACGTTATGTGGTATTTAATTTAGCACTTAACATTGTCTATTTTTCGGCTATTTATTATTAACACTGGTGTATCGTATATTTTTTTTAAAAAAAATTATGACAATAGCTAATTTGACGCGAGAATTAGTATTCAGCGAAACTATTAGTGATAGTTGAAAAGTGAAATTAAAATTATCATTTAAGATAAACTGTCGATTGTTAAGTATTCTCGAAAGACGGTGGCAATGTTAACTTGAATACTGCCGCGAGACTTTTCCTAGAGTAGCGTTTGTGATAACAGCCGTTGACGAATAGCACAAACAAAGATTATATGCATGTAAGGAAAAGGAAAGTGATTCTTCAAATTTTACAGCACTATAAACATATAACAAGAAATGATAATAATGAATTATTATCTATTTTAAAGAAAGAGAAAAAATGAATCACTTAAGATAACTAATATTTGTAACCTAATCTACACATTTTTGATGTTGGACGATTCTTCTCGAGCAGTGCTGCCGCTTAATTTCTTTCCAGGGTCAGTCTGAAAATATTACTTTTTACACGTGAATGTATTTCCATATTTTTCGTGTTTGATTCAGAGTACAGAGAATTAAATATATTCATTGAATATGAGCGGGTCTTCATATTACAAAATATTCTCTTGTGTTAAGTTTAGTTAAATCCTGTACAGTTCGTAACAAAATTCTCCAGGGTGCTACTATAAAAAAGGTTCATATCTATGTAATATAACCACACAGGTTTTTAATCAGTCTCAATAAAATAATATAAAACTGCATTACTAGTTTTTAATTTTGAGACAGGTAGTTTTGGGCCGATAAAATAGCCATTTTAAACAAAAAAACAAAAGTATAATCATTTTCAATTTGCACAAAGTTCCATAATATATCTTCAAACATTATTCAAAAATTTTAGAAACTTGATACGTTAAGTAAATTTAGGGCGACGTTTAAAAGTCAATTATTACAATACAACTACAACTATATCAGGTATTTAGAAGTGTTAATATTTTAGAAAAATGACGTTCTGAATTTTATGCTTCTAGACAATGTTCTAGCGTGGCACGAGATAGATTCGATATGTACCAGGACCGTAGGAACGTTATCAAAAATTCCTAGGGAATTATCCGTAGGATAAACATTTCTCTTGTTGGAACCGATACAAGAAAATACAATTCATGCTTTTCACGTTTTAGAAAAATAGAAAATTTTGATAATTATAAAAGTGTCGTAACTGAATCAAAAAATTTTTAAAAAATATTGGTCATTTGAATAAAAAAAATTAAAGTTTACAAATTTGGGATTTTATGAACCTTGAAAATGTTTATATATTAAAAATATAATTTTTTTTAGATGAATAAGCTAAATTTTCGGTGGAAATCTCTTTGCTTCAACATTACTTTAAAAAATTTAAACTGAGTTTTAAATTATTTAATTGAGACCGATTAGAAATCCGTGGGGGCTATATTACATAAAATTGGTGAAAAAGTATCTAACGTTTATAATAATATCACAATAAAATTAATAAACGACGTTTAGTCCTCCTTTAGGTTCAATTTACACTTTCCAAATTAATAACAATTATTTACAAAGTATTTTAAAAACATTTACAAAATATTTTAATTAATTTCATATATATATATATATATATATATATAATTATATTCACAGATTCATTCACAAGAGATAATTATGGAGGTTATAAAATGGAATTAATTTTAACTTGAAATCTAAACTTATAAAAATTTGGGTGTTTCGAATCTTATTCAATATGACCATATTTTAATCCGTTTGCTTCTTGGCGTTTAACAATATGACCTTTGTCCATAGATACAGCCATTTTCTCATTTCCACCAGCAAATAATTTTGGCGTAATATATATTTATGATTAAATAGTTCAAGAACAGAAATGATGCAATATAGAACCGGGAGAATTTTTTTTTAAGGGGAAGCGTGTCGAAGTTACAGAACTGAAAAAATAAATATACCGGCGTTGTGTAAAGGCCGTACAAAACATATATGGATCCAGTCGGCTCCATCCATTCATGGAATTCCAGCGATAGTAATATATCAATCCCCGTGCTTTATATTCCCCGTTTTTACACATCGCCGTGAGAAATAGTCGAAATATCTCTCTGAAACATATTTTGGATTCGGTCGGACAATAGGTTTAATTTATGTTGTGTTTGCCGATTACTCTATCCGGCTTTGGACTGTATTGTTACGTGGTGACCAGTACAACCCAATTGATGTCTCAGATGCAGTCGGTGAGCATTTAAGTGTTTTAACGCTACGGCGGGAAAAGTCAGATAAGGAAACTGATCTCCGCGTTTACATCAGGATTCTAGTCGAATCTGAAAAGTCGTGTTGTGATGGAGAGCCCAGCTGTTAAAAGAAAGTTATTACAGCTGAAATGAAGTGGATATTCATCTGAAATTCATAAACCTAGAGGCAATCTGTTGGATTTGATCAGAAAAAAAAATATGTTTCTGATAAGACGCACGAATCACTTATCATGTTCTTCGGTATTCATGGGCCACGTCATGACTGTATTGGTGCCCAGGTGTCAGTTAACCAACCAACCGGTTTTGAAAAAATTTTGTGAACTTGTTAGAAGTGGGGAAAATTTTGCAGCAGCAGCAGCAGGATCCAGCTTCATCAACTGTACATTTTCTTCCTATTCCCCAAAAAATTAAGTCCTTGCTGGAAAGGGACTGATTTTTCATCAGCGGAAGACGAGGCGAAGCCCATGCGCAGCCTCACGGGAAGAAAGTGAAATGTGAGCAGTGGAAGGAACAAGTTTGTTCACTCATTGGCGGTGACCCTCGATAATTGCACATATCAGGTGAATAAACTAAGTTAGAGCATCGTCCTCGCTAATGATTTGTCAACATGTATTCGATAATAATCACAATTATACACATATCTATGTAATAAAAAAGCATGTATATTTGTATGTATGTATTTACGTTGATTTCTATACAAATTTCAACGCGAGGACAGAGTGCAACGAAACTTGGTACACATATTCTTAAAAACACGAGAAACGGTTTTGTGTGGTTTGAGAAACTCCTACCATAAATGTGGAAAGAATTATAATTGCAAAATGTGATCATTTTTTGTTAAATTACTGCGCGCGAAGAGACCATGACGACACGCGAGTTACTACGCGACGAATAAAGGAAATAGTTCTTCTTTTCGTAATGAAATAAAGCGGAAATACTTTCATTGAATAAAAAGTATAATTTTATCCAGTAATACTCCATCGAATGATAAAAAAAACAATACGAAATACTTAATGATCCTTGCGGAAATGTAAGATAATTTTCGTGCCATATTAGTGACTCCAATATGGCGACTATTTGATTACATTATGAATCTAGCTAACAATTCATCAATTATACTTTTCGTAATATCTGAAGACTGAGAGGGACAATTATATCCTGCAATACTCAAACAGTATATTTAATTACTCTATTCGAAAAGAAATTGGGAGGTTCGTTTATTGACATTGATGCAATAAAATTCAATGTATTTTATTGTTATTCAATTATTGCAGTATCGGTGGAAAGCACGTACGGAACTAGGAACAGTTACATTTAGGTTATATCACTTCTTGACTAAAGATTAATATAGAATTAAATACTTTTTCTGGTTTATCTAAGTAAGTACACGGGAAACTCCGGGCACCCATCTAGTATTTTCATAATCCCTTGTGTGTTGTAGTCATCTTCAGACTCATTCGGGCGAAACAACATCATATGATAATAATAATATTCTATAAACTCCCCTTTATGTTTAATTTATTTGCCAGCTATCGGGATAACATGAAGCCACAGTGTATTTCATTTCTCACACGCGAATTTCGAAATTATGATATATTTGTATTCGCTACGAAGTACCCAATGCCCGACCTACCTGATGCAGGTTTTTCTAGGGTTTTCCCTGCATTTCTTTAGGCGAATGCCAGGTAGGATCCTTAAAATTAAGCCCGGGGGCCCTAGTTAACCCTTGGCTACCTTCCACTACCCTTCCGCATCCCCCCTTTCAAATCCCTTCCTATGCTATTAAAGGGGAGTTGCCCAACGTTGATTACCCTCATGTAGCCTGTTGCCCTAAAAAAAACACGTTCCACTCCAAATGAAAATACGGAATGTGTCACGTAAGATGAAAGTCTGGCAATCCTGGTATTCCGTTTCATAGTTTACAAATCGGTCTTGAACATTGGTGCAAAGAAATCCATTCATTACTCGAGACAAAGAATGGTCGCCAAAGTTTTTCTTTCACAATACGTGCAGACCGATTGTAATGAAATGAAATTGACTATGTAAATTAAAATATGTGATTTATGTTTTTTGATTAGGGTAAATGTTGGGGAATAGTAAGAAGAAGAGAGAAAGAGGAATATCTCTGGCAGCCGTCCTGGTAGGCCAAGAAGGAAAAAAAAGGATATATTTGTATATACACAGGTCGCGGATGTAAAATTTAATAATGAGTGATATTTTCTAAAAAACCTTTTGATGAATGTCAATTGAATTGATTTTCTCGTATTGTATTCCACAGACCAGCAATGAAATCTCGTCGTACTATCTACACATGCAGTGTTGAGTACGTTTCATATGCAACACAATCTTCTTTAATTAATTCATAGAATACAGCATTCGATTAAGTGAAATAAACTCCAAATATCCATGAATACATTTCTTCTGTTTTTACATCACTTCAAGCCAAGTCTTCCCAACTGCTTTACGCCAGAGGCATTCTTCTCACTTCCTCCTGCCAAAGATATTCCTCTCGTCAGACTATACATTTTTCCCAGTAACTTCACAAATGAAAAAACATCAATGACATGTTTCAATTTACGTAGTCAATTCGTTTCTTTTTTATTTTTTTCTCTGCTAATTTACAATCTACAGCAGTTTCATTGTAATAAGTAAATTTCATAAACGATCTTAGCATGAGTTCGGCATGGTCACCAAAACTCTGGTAGAGGCTGCGGGAGAATCGACACTCTGACCAGGTGTCAAATCTAAATCCAGAATGTGTCTTGTAAGATGCCAGTCTGGCAGTCGGCTCGGTAGGCAACGGTCATTAAGGGTCTGTCGAGGCAAGGAGTATGATCATACCGTATTGTTAGGTTCAGTTCATTTGGTTCGTGATGTGCATCAGGTCCGTTGGCCACATTCTTCTCAGTCTTCTTTGAACCTCTGGAGGATTCATTATTTCTGCTACTATTTCAATATCGTGTCCTTCGATATGTTTGAAGTAGAGTTCTGAGAGTCTCTTCATTTCCTCGGTAATGAATGGTATGTAGAGATCATCGTGCAAGGTGAAGTTCGACCCCAACCATGGTGCGTTAGTGGAAGAAAAAATGTTGGCGTCGAAGTAAGCAATTCTTGGTCTCGAGTAATGAATTTCTCTGCACTGACGTTCTCGACAGATTTATAATTTATGAAGCGGAATAATATCCACCGCATATCAGGAATACACAATGCATTATAGTTGATG
Source organism: Zhengitettix transpicula (assembly GCA_037074705.1). Lineage (NCBI taxonomy): Eukaryota > Metazoa > Arthropoda > Insecta > Orthoptera > Tetrigidae > Zhengitettix > Zhengitettix transpicula. The sequence goes on along the minus strand of CM073595.1, from coordinate 74,582,666 downwards.
ATTATTCTTACATTCCACTTTTCCGTAATAGTGAATACCTGTCTCGGACTCGTGAGTGACTCGAGATTCCTGCCCTTTCAGTAGCTTAGACGAAGAGCTACACCTGGCAGAACAACGTTTATGAGTTCCGTTTGAAGAGTTCTCGTTATAAAACTGGACTTGATCTTTTTTTCTCCCCCGAAGGCGTGGTTGAGTCGCGTCTCCTTTCGTAACTTTGAAATGAAATAAGAGTTTGTTTGTGTGCGTCTGGATGCGGTTTGGGGATTCGATGGACAATGGAGTGTGTGTGTGGAGAGAAAGCGAGTGAGGCTGGTAGCTTCCGGACAGGTGCGAGTGCGCGGCCTTGCTCCTTCACAGCCGCAGGCGCTGCGTTGGCCTCAAGCGCTCGCTGGCTAGCAGGATCGCTCTGTACAGTCCCCTCCAACACCTCGTGCACAAACCTGTCCTGTCTTCAGCTTCTATTACTCACCAGTAGCTACTACCGAAACATTCAAACGACCAAATCGACCCGCAAGATTGCACGATTCTAAGAGGGCTTTAAAACAAATATCGCCGTAGATAATCGCCATTCGAAATTAATACCCAATACGGTCTTCAATTAAATTGAATCCTTTACTCGCGGGACCGCAAAAACATTTTCCCGAAATTGAATCTAATTCTATGAGTTAGCCACTTTAACCGCTTCTTTAGGAAAACCTGTTTCAGAATTACTACAGGCTTCGAAACGACATGGGCAATTGCCCGATAATAGAAAGTATCCCCACATTCATCGGCACGCGGGAAAACTTGCATCTACGAAAACATAAAATCATTTTTTATGTGCTGTGACCGATACCATGTTCATTCACAAAAAAATTGAATCAATTAATAGTGACTTTATCGGGTGTCACATTATGCAGAGAAGAGTGGCAAGTATCAAAGAATACTGAGAAACTGTCTACAGTAAAAAAAAAGTTGGACACGACTTAAGTGCGAAGATACACCAATCAGGTTTTTACTTGGATACCTACAACTATAGTTTCATTTCGGTGGAAATTTTGAATTCAAAATGAGCACTAGTTTCAGAATTCTGCTGGATTTTAAACAGAATTCTGCTCTTATTACAGTACTTGACATCCCCCACTAAATTAGAATGTGAAAAAAAAAAGAATGGACACAGGATTAAAGTCGCGTTTACGTCGGAGTTGGCAACATTTTTTTGGTGTTGTCCACGTTTCCCATGTCGGCAAAGTTGTCAACATTTAGTTGCACCAAATTTATATGGGACTTGTTGTCAACTTTTGCCATTCCGCATTGTTAGTGACGAAAAATGTGGGCAACATTTGGTGTAAACGCGTCTTAATAACGATAAAGGAACAACACTAATCTAAAAGAAAAAATTTCGGATGGAAAATTAATATCTGGTAAAATTTGAATGACTGATTTGGTGAATAACAGTATTATAAATATATCAAGAGAGAAACTTTTTTCGTCTGATTTTATGAAAAAAATCAGTTTGCGCCTTATGGTTTTGGAAAACGTAAAAGCTTGTCAAAAAAGATCAAATTTCTGGTGTCCGTAGCAAACTTATTGAAAAATTATGAACATGTTAACAATATCACTATTACCATAATGGTAGTGATTAAATCTGTTTTTTCAGGATTTGTGTGCAACAAAACTCTTGACAAGACTTTTTGATCGTTATACACAGAGTGAAAACGAGTCATTTATTCATAAAATTTGGAAGATAAGTCCTCAAACTGAATTTGTACTGTGACCAATCTCCCAAGCGTTCTGGGAACTGTGAAGAATTTGGTAACTCCGAACTCTAATTAATACTTTTCCAAAAACAATGGTGGTACGGAAAGTGGAGGGCCTGAAAAATAAATATTTCTCACTGATTAATTTATTATTTTCATCCAACTAGCCATTTACTTAGATTCGGGAACATAAATAAATCTGGCGGATATGCATGGTTAAGCGATTCGTGGAGTTCTTCAGGAACAACTGAAGACGTGTTGAGCGGGTGCCGTTTGTTGTGGGGAAGAATAACTTTTTAATGTTAGCCTGAATAACTCCAGTAATCTGCATAATCATATGTATATTAACGGCGAAATAAGTCAAAGTAAAATATTTAATGAAGAAATTACAAAATCTTCATTCACAAACACAACGTTTCGTCCTGTTCAGGTATTAGAGACTTAAAATATAAAACGTACATTAAATGATAGAAAACCACTATTTATATTTAAAAATTTGAATTCAGGAATGCATACATCACTGTGGTGTGACGATTCCTAAAAGCCAATAATAGGTTTCTTGCTAGTTACTAGCATATATTTCGTTTTCTCTTGTTTAATGGTTAAATGCATCTTCATCCAAGCAGATAACTTCATGAAATGCCTCTTGGTGTTTTCCCAATATTATCTATATCATCTGTATATGCAAGGATCTGAACAGATTTATGGAAGTTAGTCCCTCTTCCATTTATTCCATCATCTCTTATAACCTCCTCACGTATATTGAATAATAGACAGGCATTGGCATCTCCTTGTCGAAGTCCATCATTGATCCGTATTGGTCAGGGCATTCTGTATTTTTATTTGACAGTGCGTATTAATGATCGCAGTTTTAACCAAGTCAACAAGTTTCCGTGTAACGTGAAGTTTCTATTCCAAATTCTATACTTTTCTCTTTGACGGATATTAAAGATCGTTGGTCAATCTTCCCTAGCAATAAAATATTAGAGAGAATTTTGTACGTCGTAATTTATACATATCTTTGTGTCTCCTATTTTAATGTATTGGGCATACCAGGCTACTTTTCCAATCTTCGTGGACTCTTTCAGTATTCCGAATTTTAGTAACAAGTCCATGAAATTCATTCATGTATCCCTTTTTTGCATTTTTTATTAACTCAGTACCTATCTAATCCAAGTCATGGGGCTTTATTACTCTTAAGATTTCTTACAGCATCCTCCACGTCTAGGAAGGTTCTAGTGATGGTTCAAACTGATTAGATGCGTTGACATTCCGTAATTTATCAAGTATTCCACCCATATCCTTTCGTCCCTACTTCCTTATTTCTGCACACAACAGTTCTTGACTGGAAGTCCTTGGGACTTTTATTTAATCTCTGGTAAAAAGCCCTCCTTTCATCGACACTCCTGAGATGCTCGAGATCCTCAAGTTCCTTCTGATGATATTCTTTCTTTTTCTGCGTACTCTCCCCCCCCCCCCCTTCTGGTCACTCCACTACTGGTGCGGTTCATTTGCTGCATCCTTCTGTATGCTACTTTTTTTTGCTTTCGTCACACTGTCCAGTTTTCCTAACTTTTCGTCAGCTGTATTTATAATAATTTATTTAATGGTTCTTCCAAGCTTCACAGATATTCTCTCTGTCTGCTGGCCTTGATAACCGTCCATTAATACCTTCAGCATATGCCTGTATAACTTCCGACTCCATTAACCTTTCCTTATTGAACTTTCTACCTTGAAATCCATAATTCTTCCTCTCATTATATATACGACTTCTAATCCACGGTATCACCAGATAATAAGTATCTTCCATTAGATGTAACATCTATCAGAACAGACGCATGTCTTGCTTTTATTAGAATATGAATTATCTGGTTAGTAGTACTTACAACGGGTGATTTCCACGTCATTTCCCTAATGTTCATATGATTGAACATCGCGCTACCAACCATCATGTTACGTGAAGATGGAAAGTTTGCAAGTCTGAACCCATTACCATTTGATTCATCCTGCAGGCTATATTTTCCGAATGTTGGTCATATTCCTCTTCAACCCTTGTCTTTGTGTTCGTGGTTGCTTTGTTATGTGTGTCTCTGAGATGAGGCAGACGTATACGTATTGTGTGTTTAGAAAAACCTCAAGGTCATGTTTTTGGCATTCCAAATTGAAATACGCACGTCTTTTTGTTTCATATTCTTATTTTGTCTTAGGTGTGTTACTTCTTTTCCTGACTTCTACTTTATCGAATCTTGTTTTGATTCGTTCTACTGTCTTCATCATATTCTGCATAAGCTACATCATAGATGGTCCAGATGTTGATGAGAGAGGTTCTGGCTCTACTGCTTTTTGTTGTGTGGCTTGGACATAAGATACCTCAGTTCTGATCATAATAGGGGTAACTGGTCTTGGTTGAACAGTGCCTTCTAAGTATTTGGCATTTCCTCTCCTTTTCTGGAACTCCTTTGCTACTGTGCATCCCCTATAATTAGCAGGTTGATCATCTGAGCAGTTTATACACTTGGCAGGAGTGTTTCTGGTTTTCGAGAAGTTTGTGGTTAAGTGCCCTCCTGCTCATTTCACGCAGGTCGGAGCTCATTTGCAGAAAGTTATCGTGTGTCCAAATCTAAGGCATCGTTTACATTGCGGTATATTCCTTACTGCCTCTATTATTACTTTAATGATATTGATGTATTGGATACCATATATTTTACTGATACCTTCATTTCTATCAAGGATTAACATATACGGTTTACTTTGTTAGTAGTAACAGTTCTTTTAAGTTTTTGCACTACTTTTTCATTTTTAAAGTTTCTTTGATGTATTTCATAAAAAGTCTCAACTGTACAAATTAAGGGGTTCAGGTTACTGACCGTTACCTTAATTGGTCTGAAGGCTTTATTTTCATAGAAATTCCACTCAAAGTAGCCGGAATTTGATAATTCCGTCATTGTTCTGTACTCTTTGTCAGAATTAACATTCATTTTAACTTATTCGTTATTCGTCGTGAAAGTTTTGTAATCCAGTTTAGTTTTTTTTCCTGACAATCTGGTAATCCTCTACATTGCTTAGAATTATTGGTGGAGATTTACTTTTATCTGTTTGCTTTATGAGACTTTCATTTTTTTTTATCAAGAGACTCGCTATCTTTACGCATTTTGATATTTCTACTTTTAGGCAGTAGCTGGTCTGTTTCTCTACCTACAAATTTTTCCACTTCTTCTGAGTTTTCTGAGACAAAAGTTATCTTTCAGTCGGTTTATTCTCACTTGTTTGTGCTAATTTTGATTTTTACGTATTTACTTATCCTGTAAGTGATTTTATTTCATTCAGAGCCTGCTGAAATTGTCCTTGAAGCTTACTAATCATTGCCTCTTCATCTATCGAACAAGAAAAACTTTTAACAGTATTAAACTGTTAACAATTTAAGTTATAATAATTCCTTCATTGAAAAACATTGAATCTACAATTGGGCTGACATCATTAATCTTCTTCGGTATTTTGTGCCAATTTATTAAAATTTACAACTGGTAATACCAAAACACCTACCACGCCTTAGAAACATTTTTAATGGTCTAGTTTGTTTTACATCTTACATACAACTAATTGATACCAAAGAACAATAAAGTATCTTATACGTAAACATAATTAATAAATTGATACCATGACAAAATAGCATTTTATTAATTTAAAGATGTATATGATAACAATTTTTGCTATTAATACTCAAGGTACGTCCCATTAATAACATTACAGTAACTTATTTAATATATCTCCGAACACGAAACCAACAATTCCTGATTCATTCTTATTGTTTAATTCAATAGCTAACTTTTGATTATTAAACATTTCTCGAGGATTTTATATTACCTATTAGATTTTTTTTATGAAATTACTGCTTTTTCAAAACATATATTGTGCCCAGTTTCAACAATATGATTTGAGAGAGATGTATTTGTAGTTCTTATGAAAATCCAACCCTTTATCTAAATGAATGCCAGTCTGTCCGATACAACATTTTTCACAATCCAAACACTTTTATCTTATACATTAACAATTTCTGCTGTAGATTATCAATTTTATCCTTCATACTACATATATAATTGCTCACTTTATTGACTGATTTCATAAGAATATAGAAGAAAAACACAATAGTAGTATAACCACCCAAATTACATATGTTAGAAAAAGTAAAGCGTTTGTAAAATATTTTTACTTAACTAATATAAAAAATAACCCTCAAAATGCGAGGGTAAGTCAATAATTTTTGCAATTTATTACAACAAGAGTACAGAGTTTTTATTTGTATCATTTTTCAACATAGTCACTGTGTTTTTCAATGCGATTGGTCCACCGTTGCAAAGATTTCCTATACCCTCAGAAAAAAAAAAGATTTTTGGTTCCGCAGCAAGGCACGTATGCGCCGCTTCCCTCACCTGTTGATCTGAGTTGAATCGGCGGCCTCTTAAAGCATCTTTAAGTGGACCAAACAGATGGTAACCCGACGGGGCTCGTTAGCATGACGCTCCAGTAGGTCCTGACATTCTCACAAGGTTGTGCTCTTCATCGAGTTGTTTTGGAACCCATCTCGCACAGAATTTGTGAAAGTTAAGCCTTTTATGCGTGGTTTCATATGCAGAACCATGACTAATCAGCATACGGTTCGCAACTTCATCAATTCACGCGTCTGTAATTCAGAATCGAGGAACGGGGTTGCGCAAGATTGGCATCAGTTGAGGCTGTAGCTGGACGCCCCGCTCTTTCCTCAGCCTTCACGCTCGTTCGATAACTTTTGAACTGTTCAATCCACTGGTAAACACACGGCTGTGGCAAAACATAGTTCCCGTATTGTGCTGAAAGTCTTCTATGAATTGCCGCTTCTGGTACACCTTTAGAGCACAAAGAAAAAACGGATTACGGAACGCTGTTCTTCTTTGATGCAATCGTAGAGTGACTCGGCCATCTTTACGTCGCAACACCGCAAAGCGGACTGATGTGATAACGCTGCAACCTAGCACAGGCCAATGGCCGTAGAGCCAACCTAAAGACAATTAGAGAAAAATTGCAAATACTTATTGTCTCGTTGCTAATATTTTTTAAATAATTGTGTATATGATTTTCAATTTGACTTCAAACCTCTAAACAAAAACAAATAATATTTTAAACAAAACTAAAGTTTAAATTGATATAGTTGATCAATCAAACGTTATATATAAATAGGTTACGATAGTTGAGAAACAAGTTATATCGGTCACAGTAGCACTAATTTAAAAACAAATGTTGTTCCGCATCGTTTGATATTTCATCGTTCTGTTACGATTTTTAAAATGAATAAGATCTGATTTCTAGATTGAAGTAACGTGTTGTCTGATTTGTATAAATTTCACTTGTGGAAGATTTTCTGGTAGCGGTGGAAACAGTGGGCCAACATATTGTGGCGACTGTACTTTTTGCGTAGTTTGTCGGGGAAACATTTCTGTTCTCTTCGTCTACACTGCTTAACGGGGTTGATAAATTCCAAGTCCCGACGAGAATATAAAAATTAACATATTACATTCTTTTTTTTGCAGTTCTCAAGAAGGTTGAATTCTTGGCAGTTTTCTGCCGTATGATTCAAAGGGGAATGCTTTTCAACGTAATGAATATATCAGTAACCGGTAACATTCACAAAAGAACAGTTAATTAGTATTTGCCGTAGTGTCTTGATTGAGTATCCCTGCTGAGCGGGCGACGTACAATGCAAATTTCTGCTTGTTACGTTTAAGTTTGTGACGAGAATATAAGGAACTGCCTTGAGTAACACGCAACGTGACTGACGACGCGACTTTCAGGGTATTACGCTGTCCCGTTAATGGATCTGGTATTTATTACCGACTAGAAGGCGCTCGATACTTAGATTGGTTCAGTACTAGCACGGAAAGTGTTGGAGAATAAACGAGGAATACTTTCTCTTAATCTCAACGATTTCAACTTTCATTTTTCTCACAATTTTGATAGGTAGTAAGAGGATCTATTGGACACTCGAAAATAGCAAAATCTACGAAATAATAGTACTTTTATTATACAACTAGGTTGGGTGCCCGGTGTTGCCCGTGTACTTATTTATATAAACCCGAAAAAGTATTCAATTCTAAATTAACCTTTAGTCAAGAAGTGATATAACCTAAATCTAACTATTCCTAGTTCCGTTCGTACTTTCGACCGATACTTCAATAATTTAACAGCTATAAAATACAGTGAATTTTATTGCATCAATCCCAACAAACATACCTCCGAATTTATTTACGGAAAAAGGAACTATTTCCGAAGTAATTTAACATTAAATTATCACGTTTATCAATTACAATTCTTTCCACCTTTATGCTACAGGTTTCTCAACAACACAGTACTGTTTCTCGTATTTTTAACAATATGTGTACCAAGTTTCGTTGGAATCTGTCCACGCGTTTAAATTTGTATAAAGATTAACGTAAATACATACAAACATACATCCTTTTTTATTATATAGGTAGATATTACAGTCTAATTTAAAACTTTAACATCTTAGAAACAAAAATAATTGTAATACAGTACGCGCAATATATTGTTATTATATAGAAAAATATTTGACATGCAGAATAAAGCACTACTTTAAGCGTCGGGACATCGTGAATAATTTACGAGACATAACTGAATATACTTCAAAACATTGCGTTTTAAAAAGCGATACCGGCTCATTTAAATTATTTGTAGTCAAGTGACTCAGAAATTAACAAAAGAACGATAGTTTAGGAAGGTCCTGCCCTTGCGAGAATTTTACATCGTTTTACATAAACAATTGTTGACGTTGATGTCGTTTTAAATATATGGAAAACTATTACTTTTTTCGCCTGAATGGTATAGTTACAAACAGACATATGATGAGTTTTACAAACATTAATTTAGCTCATATATATATTTATTTAGACGAATTAGAATACTTTTTACTGGATTTAAAAAATTTACTAGATTGTTTTCTATTCAACACGTCTGCATAAAAATAATTTAACAAGCATAAGTTGGTTATTTTAGGTGATTTTATAATTTTATCATTGTCATTGATATTCTGTAGATATTCAAGTAGTAAACTGTATCTGGAAAACGTAGTCTGAATCGCCGTTCCCTTGGAACCCACACAACGTAATTCAGTAACTAGAGACATACGCGTAAAAATTGGACGATACGAAATGAATTAAAGTGACATCAAGATTTTTATCACAAGGAGGGAAGGAATTTAAGAGGGGCGATCGAATCGTGGGGCGAGTTCCTGTCCATGTTCGTCACGCTTCGTCGAGCGCGGATTACTCAAGGAACTCACACTACATTCAAAACAACAAAGTTGGACTCCCAGAATTTATTCGTTCCAAAATATATGATACACTAATAGGTAGGAAATATTCCACCAAACCTTACCTCCTTAATGCTTACTCCCAGTTTATACATTTCAAAATTAACGTCAAAGACTCAATGGTGAGAACGAAAGGTGTCCACATTTCTGGGTCAAAGATTAATTGCAAGTGGTCGATTCAAATAGTAATTTCATTTGCTTGGGATATGTAGTCTTTACACCATCCTTTGTGGACGTCCTTCAGACTCCAGCTTACCTGTCAAGAGGCGGTAAAGTAAAATGAAATGCTATGTTGTCTTCATCCTAAAGAATAAAAAAAACTCTCGGACGACTAAACCGGCAACAATACGATTGCATGTCATGTCGTACTTAATCTTCATCGTAAATGTTTGCTTACCATCAAGAATGAAATTTTGTCAGTCAATAGGTCTTAAAATATTCCATTTTCCGTTTGCCTTAACTTATAGGTAGTATGGAGAAAACTGAGGCTCGTTGTAATATCGTCTATTTAAAAAATTGGAGCATCAGTACAGTTAAAGATTAGATAAGGACGATCGATTGGAGTAAAATAACATTTAACACAGTTTACCATCACTCATTTATCGTGCGTATCTTTATTTTACCATTCGGCCTTTTAATCATTGGATCCAGCCAAACGAATATTCCCAAGAAGATTAAGAATACTTTAGCAGGAGTGACAAAAGAAACTGAAATACAAATTTCGTAGCAGTGGACACGAATGCGTCGAAAACTGGACATGAAGAATATTAGTACTGGAAAGTCAAAAAGCGGTGAAGTGAGACACATTCAAGTAATCATTATTCAACAATATAGTAGAAACCCTGTCTGTATGGCCTGAACGGAATCTCGGTTTGAGCATATGAGAGAAATCACCCGTCTAATACGAGAAGCATAACGACGCGACGAAAGATTCACGGCCCAGTGAGCAGGATAACGTCAGGTGAGAGAAAAGTAATAGAAAATGTTTTACAGTTCAATGGCGTTGCTTTCTTTCTTTGGAACCATTACTTTGAATCTTCGCACGGTAAATTTAAGAACAAAGTGAAATACGTTACAATGAATCTCTTCACTGTAGTGTGTATTGATAAATTTTAATTCGTTACACATTAAAATCAAAATTTTTATTAGGTGCACAAGTATTTAGTGGCAAAATCTGACATTCAAATGTTTTAATTAACAAAGTAGTCAGTATTAAATGTAAACTCATTTCAGTAAAAATTACGAACGCCGCTCTGACTGCAACACTTTGTGTGGATGATTATTGGACTGTTATTGGCTACGAGAATAATTTTCCACACTAAAAGGTGCCTAACGAATATTTGTACTCTGAGCACAGCTTCACAGTTTGAATATTCACTTGCCTCCCTTGTTTTTATTGTAAATTATACTCATATAACATCGGTAGAAACAGTATCAATCTCTTTGACCCCTAAAAATATTTATGCGACTCTAATATCGGCTGTTTTGGTATGTTTGAATACCTCCAGTCCCGTCCACCCCCGCTCCTGGGGGTGGTAGACGCGTCTCAACCCGACAGCGTTTGTTTCCTGGTCGCAAAAAGCACGTGTACGAAATTTGGTGAAATTTTCTCCACCTGTGCAGATTTGTATAAGAAACATACAAATACACAAACATACATACAATATTTATTAGAAGAAGAAGATTTATGCATGGTTATTACGCGAAATATTCTAAATTTAACTTCCAATATAGTAGAGCCTATATTCATAAAAATAATTAATAAAATCTATTATATGGGTTTCAGTGACAAAAGGAAGCCCGTATTTTGTTTCTACATAAAGATAGTGTTTTAAATATACTTAGGTATAATACTGTGTGTTATTATTACAACTCACTTGGCTCTTATTGAGAATAATGATTTTACGTTATTATTTACTTCGGAAGAAAATAATTCCGAAATTAGTTTTGAATCTCCGATTATTTCTGCTAAGCTACGTTAAATGCTGCAGCTATAGTAATTAATCGTAGAGATTAAAATGGTTAAATTGTCCAGTTAGAAAATCTCAAATAGCTGTTTTGCTATTGTGGCCCAGATTGCCCAGTCTTTTTTGCTTATACGGATTTTAAAATATTGTCAAGAGAGACAAGTACATAGTCAAATTGAGAAACTGTGCATTAAGAATTGTTCGTCAGTTGGAGGCGTTATTGTCCTTCATAGCCTAAAATAGTCACCCAGTACAAAAGATGTTCAAGAAGGGACGCTCAGTTTTTGTGTATAGGAACTAGTAGACCCTTCCCTAAAGCTCTAAATGTTCCGCCTACGAGTGGAACTGCATCAGGCTATATGAAAGAAGAATGACAAACCATATGGGAAGTGTAGTCACTGATTGACATTGAACAAGTTATTATCATCACAAAAGAAAATAAACGAATAATGGTGACGTCAAAGATCAAACATGTCAAGAATTCCTGAAGTTAATAATTTTTACCAGGTTAACTGCTAATTTAAGTCAGCAACGTAAGCTGTAATAATTCTGAAAACTGAAAGTTTCACTGCCGTTTCGAATTTTGGAGCAACTATATTGAAAATCACAGAAGTTCCGAATTCCAGTCTCACCTTTATTTTCATAAAGTTATCTTACATAATTGCACTTTCATCCAGAAAAAAGATTTGTAAACAATGTGTCATCTGAGAAAACTCGAATCTGCCATGGTTTCAACGAGAAGTAGTAAATATCCAAGCAAATTTGGCATAAAAGATTATAATAAGAAATAACAGCCTATGTTTCGTAGAACGCTAACTTGCTTGAATCAAAGTATGAAAAGCGATTAAATTTATATCTAACTGCTGTTGTCTTCGAAAGACAGAGATCACGTTCCAGCAATGGGAAACGATTCAACCTTCAGGACGTAGCTACCTACAATCACGTTGCGGTTTACCCTTTTGCTGAACAAATACCCTGACTGATCATGTTATACGAAAACTAATTACTGTAAATCCACAATGCTAACGCCTACAATAAGAGTCAAAGGTACAACTTTTAATAATACGAATTTTCTGCAGTTTGTCCCTCTGGGAACTACTCTTCAGTAAATAACTGGAAATGTCAAAGATTCTGTTTCTGATTACGTCAAAATAGGATTGTTACTTCTGGAAAGATACAAATCTCTCAAATAGGATGGATATATGGGAAGGGAAGCAAAGCACTTAGGATTCGTTTCTTATTAGGTCCTAAATAATAGGATTCACGTAGAGTCGATGCAAGGAAAACGATAAAAAAATCAGGATTTCTGAAATAGAAGAGTGAAAAGTCTCTAAATAGGACAAAATGGATAACTTGTAAGACTTGACAGTGGCTTGTGTCAAGATCTTTACATACTGGAACACATGTAGGCCTTGAATAGCAAACGGAATAAGACAAAAACTCTGTGGCTACGCAGAAACACAATGTGGAAATAAACGTTTATTAGGAGACACTCTTCCTAAAAAAAAAAGGCATTGCGGTTTAGTGCGTTACTCAAAGGTTACGTTCGAAATTGTCAAGGAAAAGAAAATAATAAGTGAATTGCTCGTACGTCTCAACAATAGAACATTTTCTAATCATATAACTAAGAGATTGGAACGATTTGTAAAGGAAAAGAACATTTTCTGAACATTTTTGTGAGAAGTCTAAAAATTATTTATTCACATGCACACTGTGTTTCTTTTAAAACGTGATTCCAATCAAAATTCTAAAGAAGATACTTAAACGATTAATAGGTAAGTTTTCGTTCTAACATACTGTGACTCTCATCTTTTTTATTTATTATCGTGATCAAATTTCGTAGTGATTTTTTACAATGGGAAATATTTTTCATTTATGTACGTTAAAATAAATTATCAATTATAATAATCTGAAATCTTTGTAAATAAATCTTAAAAACATCAGCCCATAAATCAGAAAAAATTATCATAAAATTTAATACATAATATTTATCAAACACAACGTTTCATCCCTAATTGGGACTCTTCAGGTATAGAATTACAATTTTATTTCTGCCGCAACGTGTGTACAAACCGCACATTAGTTAATTGTTAATATAAATGTCTCCAAATTAAATTATAACTGAATTTATTATAGTTGTACGACTAAAGAAGTCCCAATCAGGGTTGAAACGTTGTTTTTTTGTCAAATATTACGTTTTAAATTTAATCATAAATTTTTCTGGCTCGTGTTTTTAACATTTATTTTAAATAAATGACCTAAATATTAGCTTTAGCTGTAACGCAGAGCATTCAGCGGATTAAACCTATTAGAAAGTACTGGAACATGCAATAGAAAGCCCGAAAAGTAGATTCAAACAATTATTACGTACGCGTATTTACATAGTTTAAAAGTATTCAGAAATTTTTAGGAGTTATCGTGCTCTTAATTAACACATGCAATAATTTACACTATTATGAACTATTTGTCCTCTATTGAGGATACAGGACCAGTTCAAATCAATATGTTTAAAACCATATGATTCACAGATAAAGATATAGATTCAGACATACCCGTGGAAAATAATTTAAAACTTAAATGAAATAAAAAGTCAAACGAGGCAAATTATAACACAAAACCGATACATACTACATGAATAGGAAATATGTACGTAATTGCAAGTGCCTTTCAACGACCTTCATCTAGGGTTGATCACGTCATTGGCAATGCGCAGTCTATGACTCGGTTCTTTATTTGCAAACTTCACCTATTTCTATTATTTTGTACCATTATTAATTCTGCGAGGTAATCAAACAGACCGACTCCAGTAGTTATTACTACTTCTAAACACTTTTGTCACTTGTAAATTTTATGGCATTTTGAAATGGAACATTGGCCTGAAATGATTATTCTCTACGAGTACATGCCAACTAGTTAAGTTACGTTGAAGAACGACTTTCACATGAAGCGTTCTTTCGAAACCCTTTAATTGGACCTCGTTGAGTAGCACATGGTGTTGAGTAAAATAAATTTCACTTAACAGCATCGCCCCTCGTCCGTACGAATTCTTCTCCTAGCGTACTATACAGATGTTACTGAATAAATTCCTAGACTACCATAAAGGCGAGTTTCATTGTTGAATGATCGAGAATTATCTCGTGGCTGAACTAAACTTGACAAGAGTCTGAGGGTAAAGTGGGAACGTCTGCGTAGAGTCTGATCTACATGAAGTTTTGCTGATCGTGACACTAAAGAGTAGAAATGTTTCCCGGCTCAAAACATACGACAAAAATGACGTCTATAATTAATATAATCATCAACATTAACGATTAAACTGCTGGTAATAATAGAAAATATCAAACATATTTCTCTTATCCATTCAGCAGAAAGAATAATATCGATTGATCAGCAGCACGTGACATTTAACTTATCTGTTTCAAATAACTTGGAGCATAAATTCTCATCTTTCAGACTGTAGGATGCAAATTTAATACGGATTGCCGAACAACTTTGGTATCACTGATCGTATTGAGGCGTTTGTTGGAACAATTTTTTCGGTAGGAACCGATTTATGTCTCCAAACCAACCCACTTGCCACCTATCAAATTTACTCTGAATAAACTATTGATAAAAATATTGTCAACAACGATCTCTTCACCTCCTTCATCCCCCCCCCCCCCAAAGCATATTTTAGAGATATTCTTACACTCGCGCTTGTTGGAAAATGTCTCATATTTCCAGGTGTATTCGACAACTATTCCTTGTTCCCATTGCAAGAACGCTAATTTCCCCACAAACTCTCCATTATAATATTAATTTGCTTCTCTTGTTTATATTTTAGAGATGTGCATTATAAATACCCGTAAAAATAGTAAATTTAACGTCCAAAATAAATGGGTCGTTCGCTGAAAAAGGTTTTATTATAAAACACATGAAATATTTTAAATCGTTTCTCTTCCTCGTTATATGCTGAATGACGCTTATTAGGATCTGGTATTTAGATTAACAACTACTTATATATACTGAAGATGTAAACGAAATAATATTTTGAAATAAACGCAGAATCTAGAACATCTTTTTAATTTATTACAAATAGCAATCCTCATCCATATTGCTGTCTAATGAAGGGGTTAAAGTGTCAGGTTCGAAAGCTGCAACAGCGTTAATTTTTTTGCGAGATAAAAATCTGATTGAAAATTTATTTATTCAATTAGGAAATCAATAACTAGCTGAAATATGTCCAAATACTGGGCACTAGTTAGCGACATCCGTCGTAAGGATTCCCTAATGCTCAAATTGAGGACCAAATTCTGCGTTCCATGAAAATTAAAATTCAGCCAAGACCAAGATGCAAAAGCTGTCTGAGACTTGAGGATAATTCGAAGTCTCTACGAGAGAGAAAAATTGGATATAAATTAAATTATGACACTAATCCACGAGGAGAAATTGATTAATATTTACCCTTAAGTTAACATAACACAGAACTGAAAAAATGAACAACGAAATAAATTTTATATTTAGTTATTTAATTATGGAAACTATTTGGAAAGTAGACTGAATTTTTAACTGAAGAATAGAGATCCATAAGGACTATTATTTAATCAATTAATTTAATTTACTCCAATTGTGAGTTTTAGGATTTTTTAAACAGAAAATATTTAATTTTTGTACATTTAACTTAATAACACGACTAATGATTAGTGAAATAAATATAAGTAAATACAAGCACAATATTAATTTAACTACTCGAAATATCAACACGGTATTATTTACTTGGTAACATTTTAGCATGAGTGTTTGTAATGAGGAAAAGGAAAATTTGTGGAGACTTCGATCACAATCAGTCTTGTTAGTAGGAAATGAATTTCACTCCAACGCACTTAAACACAACAATAAAAACCAAGCCGTTAGCGTCCTCAAGCTTCGCACATACTTATTTAGTGAGAATGGACGTGGCCTTCAATGACGATTCAAATTCTCGGATTTCTTAGACAGTTACAGATAATTTGATTTGAAGCAGCGCTGTAAGATATTTGAATATGTGGAATGCGAATACTAATCCAATCCATCCCACTACCGGATCAGTTATTCTACGGCCATGGGGCAAACTTTGAGGGGTGGTGCAGCTTACTAAAACATATATTAATTTTATAGGAAAGTATGGTCGAAAGTGACGCGTTGAGGAACGAACACAAAAAAATGAGGCTACATCATCTTAAAGTTCTTCTTTCCAGCACTGTCTACAATAAATGCTCAAAATTGCGACCACCAACAGTAATACATGCTTGGTCGAAGAGTTTCAAAGTTGCCAGGCATTTCGCGTACGCTTGCAGCCGCAATGGACAGTCAAGCTTCGAGGTACTCAGTTGAGTAAACTGGAGTCTCGTAGATATCCCCATAAGAATTAATCGATGCTCGATAAATCTGGCGATCGGAGTAAATAAATGTATCATTCTTTTTGTGTTCGTCCTTCAATGCGTCACTTCCAAAGATGCCAGGCATTTTGCGTACGCTTGCAGCCGCAATGGACAGTCAAGCTTAGAGGTACTCACTTGAGTAATCTGGAGTCTCGTAGATATCCCCATAAGAAGTAATCGATGCTCAATAAATGTGGAGATCGGAGTAAATAAATAAATAAAAAACAATATTTTTCTTTCCATGTCTCATTTTTTTGTGTACGTCCTTCAACGCGTCACTTCCGGTCATGTATATCTATAGACACAAAAAGTAAATAATTTAGTAATCTGTATCACATCTCGACGTTTGTCCCATGACGATAGAATCGCCTTGTATATAATTTATAAATGGAATAAACTACCTTAAGGAAAATCAAATAAAAGCGTCTGTTTTCAGAGTATTAAGAAAAATACAAAAATTAGTAATATGACGTTTCCTAAAGAAATCATACTTATAAGACCTGAAACGATATATCGCATAAGATGAATAATTAATCTAGTATCCAGGAAGTTTATCTCTTACTCACACTTCAAATACTGTGAACACCACATATATTTTTCAAGAAATCATATAATGCGCCGGACATTTCAAACGATGTACTGTTTAAAGGATTTAAAACAAATGGATTCGTTATCTAAAACGACATGGGAAAAAATAAGAGCCGAAGTGCAGGTGTAGCTGTGGGAGTGTTGGAATGCAGGCGAAAGCATGCTTTTTCCTGCCTAACGGAGTATAACCCACGTCTTTATTGGAGCGTGCCGAACGACGTGTCAAATTTTTGTCTGTTATTCAGGGCGCTTTTGCATTTCCTAATTCACGAAGGTTAAAAATGATCCACTGTACTTGATTTCTACCGTGAAAGTGCGATCCTCTGGCGTACAGTAATGCGAGGGAACCTTGCTCAGAAATGAACTGAAATCACTTTTGCAAAAATACCAGTGTATTACTAAAGCAAAATAAACGGTTCAGTATCAAATTGCAATAAATTACCAGTAGCAGTTTTGGGACATTTAACACTTATTGGGACATGTTCACTAAAGCAAACAATAGATATGTGTCTTCTTATGTCGTATATGCGTTTCATTGACATGCTATAATGAAGAATAAACTTCCCAATGGGAATAAAAATTGTTTTCATGACATTTCATTTCTTAAATTCCATTTTTCACTTAAACTGTTGCCACAGAGACAAAAGAGACCAATTAATAATCACAACAATATATCAATACGTTTTATTACGTCTAATAATAAATAATACATACATGATATTTAATGTACGTTTTTATTAGTCTGAATATGGGAAATTATCCCTGACAAATAAGAATCAATTCTACCTATAACGAAAATTCTATAAAGGGGAATGATAGAGTAACACGAATTACTTTACCTATTTCAGAGAAATTTAATCGTAACACTGCACTTTTCCAAAAAATATACTCAAATTTTTTTTTAAGAGAAGAATTGTTTTTCCAACCACATCAGAAAGTTAATTGTTTCAGTCTCTTGTGTTCTGTTTGTCATTAATTACTTCCAATGTCTGGTTTTTGCTCCCTGGCCCTCATTTTCAAAATATGTTCTTTTTCTTCCGTTACGAGGTTGTTCTTGCAACTATTCTATTCTCTGCTTAGATATTTGTCCCATGGAAGCTTTAAAAAATAGATAAAGCCTAGCTCTTTAGTTCCTCCACATTCCTTCCTAGCTACTTTGCTTTTTCGTAGCCGCAACTGTACTTATTTCGTGTCTGTTTTCTGTGCGGCTTCCTAGGATTTTGTTCTTATCCTATGTGGATCCAAACAAACTGATAAATAAGTTTCATCGTTGGATTTTGATATCCCTTATTTAGAGTTCTCGCCCCGATTTCCTATCATTTTAAATAAGTATGTCATCTCAATGCTATAAAATTCTTCCTGAACTTAACATTATAGGTTTATTGACACTTTTAGATGTACTGAAATTGAAACATGATACTCACACTCCATGTTTCAATAAAATTAAAATTAATACGCAGATTCAATTTATCATCTCTGACCTTCGCTTTACTTGCGTGTATTTTCCTCGGCATAAGAGTTCTGTGTGCCTTGATCAATTAAAAAAAAAGTATTCAATTACACAGTATTAAATTAAAATAACTTTCACATAAATATAATTATATGAAATATTTTAATTTTATAAGAAATAAATAAAATTGGACATAGGTCCGAAAAAATTAATAAAGCCAAATTTATTTATAAAATATCTGTTTTTAGCTGAAAATACATTCGTCAATGTAAACTAATTATTTATAATTCCCCAAATGTAATGTAATCTGGTGATGTCCCAAATTAATTATCGTAATAATGTTCTTATAAATTGCATCATTAAATTATTTTTTGACTTATGGGCAATATATTTATTTGTTGTAATTTCTTCCAAAATCTAGAGTTTTAGGGAAGTTAATAATACGAGTGATCAAATTATGAAAGTAAAATAAAACGCGTGAATGTTTTTTCAACTTGCATATTAGCTATGTGGCTATATCATTCGAACTAAATTCGGAAGTTCCTTGGATTTAATCCTTAGTGGTATTAAATTTATATTTCATCTCACTTCAAGTGATTTGGATACTGTTTATGGTTAAAATTAGTATTATTCTTCAGTTGTGCATTATTTGTGACTATTCAATTCAATAGGAAGATTATTGTTCTCGACTAATTTTCTCAGACGGACAAGTGTATTCGCGTATTTATCACACATATGCACACGAACAATTTTGTGCTGATAAACCGATTCTTCCAACCGTACCGATTCGGTTACAAATTTTCTGACAAGAAGTCTAGAAACTTCCATTCATTTAAATAATTTTCTTGTAATATTCGGCTTACTAAAATCGCCACAAATTGTTTATATAATTATAATGCACAGAAGGCCGATATGTGTTGATTTTCAGTTAACTTTACAATGGAATGAGAACTTAGTCACTTTAACTTGAGACTGTGAAACACTGAAGTAAACCAATTTATATTACCAAAATTATCAGACACACCCCGATTACTTACTATTAAGACGTAGTATATAATGGAAATATAAAAATTAAATAATGCGTACTGTTCTATCAAAATATTATCTATTTTAAATTTTTTATCAAATCAGTGTAACAATAAATCAGACCTCCCGATGCAAATAACAGGAAAACTTAGTTTCATTATTATTTGAATCTATGTTTTAATTAAAATCAATTGTAATATGCAACCTTGTTTCATATGTCTTCCAACAGAACTTAAAATCTGAGCGTTTAAAAGTAGAATTAAAACGAAAAATAGCCTTGTTTATTCGTCCACGTGTTCATTTTTAATAATTCCAATGCAAGAAAAATCGTTTGAATGGGATTTTTTTTTATGTAGGAATTCTGTACCAAATTTCTTTGAGAAAGAATCCGCAATCGATTGGAAATTCCCTAAAACGCGATGTCTTGAAGAACGTTGCGTAAACAATGATCTGTCATTTTCTCGAATAAATGCACTGGCACGATCCGCTGAGTGGCAATTACATTAAAAAGCCCGTGGATGACTGTGGCATACTGCCGATCTGATATAAGAAGATGCTTTGAATTAAATATACATTCACAACTTTATAATAAGTACAACGGTGAGGGACAAAATGGAACCTACGGTAAAGAGAAATATCGGAGATATTATTATTATTATATACAGAATAATCAAAAATAATGAAAAACCAGATATATATTTACGCATTGTTATATTCAGATATCAAAAATCAATTTGATTTATTAAAATACTATTCAAGGTACAACGCTCAGCAATTTTACGAGTGTAGAGTGAAGCTATAAAATCCAGATGCTTTGAACGGTATTGTATTAAGTTCAACGTGGAACCTAGCACTAATATTTAAATTGAAAATAATTATAATTAAAAATGTTTGCGGAATTTACATAGCCTAATGAAACATGTAGTTGCATCAATTCTGTTATTTGTTAACCAAATCAGGATTACATATCTAAAAACTGACTACAGAAAATTGTTTTTCGTACAGAAATTTTCGTATTTCAAATACTCTGAAAATTATTTTAATCAATTTAATTAATTTTACATGAAACGTATTCCTGAATTTTGTAACTCCTTTCAATAGTGCACTCAAACATAAAATATCACAAAAATTTATCAAAATTAATACAATATTAATTTAGACAGTATTGCATTGTTATGAATACGTCAGTTATACGACTGGTCCTTGGTTGTTATTGATGCTGCCTAGCCTCTTCAATTGATCATTAAATTGGTCCTCCATAATTTTTTAATTTGTGTCGTAAATTTTCTATTATCGTGTGCTCCAACTAAGTCATTATTTTCCTATATTTTCTCACGACATATTTCGTCAAGTCATTCTTCAACCAGCTCATCGTTTTGGAGATTCTCTTCCACGTTAACACTTTTAGATAAAAAAAAAATTGTGTGCTAAAACAAATAATAAAGTGTGGTTAATGCCATATTTCTTTCGATTTATGTTCCCCATACAAATCTTCACACGTGGACAAAATTTTGTACTTTTGCACCGGAAACAAACACAGTGGGGTCCATTTTTCTTTCGATTTGTTCATTCTCGTTTAAGTTGCTTTAGTTACACGCCGCTAAAATGATTTTAAATTTTATCCTCCATTTTGCTACCACCAATATATTTTCTTACCTACAGATGTTTGTCAAAATGTCGTTTTTCTCTGGTGCGAGTGCAACGTCGTCTGGAAATAATTACTTAAACTGGTAATTTTATTTCTATTAACTTCATAATATAGACACAATCGTGACATTCTAATGCATGTAGGACTCAGAGCGAAGGAATCCTTGAAGAAGAGACTTGTTAAATGAAATGTTATATGCGTCAATACCCGCGACGCTACGCGTGAAACCGAAGGAGAGTTGAAAGTGGCATTAGTTTTGAAGAAATGACTTGTTTCTCCAGATGCGCTGCATTTCAAGATTCTTGGGCAGCTGCGCAGAACATGCTTCCAGGACACTTGTATAGTCGTTTTATGTAACGTACGTCTTCTCGGAAACCTCATATTGCAGTGCTGTTTGTGTTAGCTTCAGGCCAGGGTCGAAATGTATATCAATTGAAATGGATGTGATTAGGGAATAAGGAAAAAAAAAATGAGATTGTGCTAGATGAATGCTACTTATTCAGCTCGCAGTTACAGTAATCACCACCAGGCTACCGAGAAACACTCCCATAATATCGAATCTACATGTGACGTAATTACATCTGGAAACCACATCAGCAATTTACTGGTAAAGCTTGAATCGTAATATACTTGTATATAAACATTTTATCCTTCACATGAAATACTTGTCACCTCATATATAGGTACAATATTTCACCAGCGTTTGTAGAATCCTTAAGTTCTTACTCAATAAGAGAACCAGATGAAATGTTTTTTTTAGCCTTAGTAACTATTCACAGTGCCAATAGATAACTATATAGGTATATTTCATTTTTTGTCAACATATAAGCCTTCTAGATCAAATTATGAAAGTACCACGAAATAACTAGAATGCGGCTTACGACACGTAACAATTAATTCTAATAATGTAGTTTAAATCAGTCGTTATTAAGAACTTTTCTTCAAGTGCTCATATAATTAAAATAAATTAATTTAACTTGGGGTTATAGAAGATTATATTGGCGTAAAACGGAAAGCTATTTCGACAAGGAAAAAATAAAAAAATAAAAGTATTTAATTTGCGACTGATTTATATAAATTATACTTATCAGTCTCAATTAAAAATAAAATTTTATTGTTCACGAAACAATATTTTAGAAGAATAATAAAACACTGAACTCAACAACGTGTTGGCCGTCATTACTAATCTTCTGCCCTGTAAGAAAATGGATTATACATATAAATATACATTTTATAAATCCTTCCCATTAAATACTTGGCACTTTATATATACGTACAATATTTAACCAGCGTAATTGTGAAAGATTAAGTATTTTTCAAATCGCAGGTTAAGATTGTTATTTCAAAACGTTTGTTGCATACATTCTGTTTAGGGACTTCGTTTTGTATCGATCCGATACACGTTTCAAAAATAATTGCCAAGAAACATCGGAATCTTAACCCCTTTAACCTGAAGACCAGTTTTTATTTACTGTTCGAAGCGTAGGATTCCTTCTTACACTCTTTAAATAATTTTTTCTTATTATAGGAAAAATCGGACACCCGATTAAATATTTAGTTAATGTCTGTACACCATTGTCGACAAACTTCAAAACCAGATTATGTATAATTAGTGATCACCAGGCATATTCCCAATTGTAGTGTAAATAACAAAAGTAATAATACATATATTGACTACTTCAGCGCAAACGTTGGAGAAAAGAAAAAAAATATTGTGAATGGAGGACAAGGCCTTGGGTTACGAAATGAACAAGGTAAAAGATTGCCTCGATTCGCCAAGTATCACCACCGATTCTTTATATTAAAAAAAACGCACATTGAGACGCAGATTAATAATAAATAGGCATGCAGAAGTCCAGACGGAGGCTCCGAAAGGGAAATTAGGTTCCTTCTGAGTGAAGGAAAACTGACGTTAATGTCGAACGCTGTCTGTTGAACACAAACTTCAGTGTTCTCGCATAATCATTTATAAAATTGCGGTATTTCTTCAATACATGAATATAGATAAAGGGGTGTTCTGAAAGTTTCTGTGCGGTTACATTATATGTTGGAAATTACGCTCACGGGCAAGTCTAAAGCTTTCATCATGTGTATCCAACGGTTAAATGTTCCGCAACAGTAGAACCCATTGTAAAACCAATCGCATATCTATAAAAAAAAAAACAGTTCTCCTAACTTGTGTGTAGCGCAGAAGAACACTTCTCAAATTAATTCAAGATTAATTTTTTTAATGTTTGAATAAAAAACGCCTGTGTACCCAGAATCAATCTGTGGCTTGCTGAAAATTACGACAATAATATTTGGCGCCGAGGTGACATAATGTCGAGAAGCCGTGCCTTCAGACAAAGACAGTTGATTATGGGCGAACCCTGCCCAGGGGTGTTGACCTGGCCAAAATCCCCGAAGGTCAACCCTTCCAAAAGGCGAGAGAGAGCCCGCGAAAGTTTAAAATCGTCGTAGATTGGCTGAAATTAAACACGAGAAGAGGTTTCCACCCTCTGGTGGGGAACAAAGAGACTCAAGCCGGAAGGTGTACAAGCTAGGAAACAGGACAGTTCCTATCTATAACCCGGAGAACGAG
The DNA here is from genome assembly GCA_037074705.1 of Zhengitettix transpicula. Lineage (NCBI taxonomy): Eukaryota > Metazoa > Arthropoda > Insecta > Orthoptera > Tetrigidae > Zhengitettix > Zhengitettix transpicula. The sequence goes on along the minus strand of CM073595.1, from coordinate 74,558,911 downwards.
AAGGGAGAATGTGTGGGGCGAAAATAGTTCGCATGTAGTACTTCTAGAAGGAAGAAAGGCTCGACCGACAGAAGAAGAATCTGTCTAGAGATGCTAATAATTGTTACGCCGATGAGGAAGTGTTAACCTGGGGAAGCCGAAACAGGTGTGTTTCTGTCTGCGACATAACTAATTGATATTTCTGCCGCTCGTATATGCTCTCTCATACGATCCCTTTTCTCTTTTGGTTTATGTTCAGAGTGTCATAAAATTGCCCTGAGGGTTGCCTGTTTAACGTATTAGAATTTTATTCGCATATTGAATGTAGTTAGAATCAATTAAAGTTAAAATCAAGTGTGAATAAATTTTAATTTATGTAGATGCAAAAAAAGGACCTTGTTGCATTTGTGTAAACCCTTAATTATAAATAAATTAAATTTAAAGCCAATCCAAATCTAATTTTTTTTCATATAAAATTAACTCTCCAATAATTATATTACATGTGTTTTGCCAACTTTGTTTCGATCTTCCTACGTAGCTCTACGTCCGTAGTCCAAAGCACCGTGACTTTCCGAACGGCAGGTAGAAGTCTTTATGAAGCAGTGATGGTGCCGAGAGGGCTGAAGTTACAGATTACGTCAAAAGTTTCCCAAGCAGAAATCAGGAGACGAATGTAGGTTTTCAAGATGTTTCATAAATGTAAAAGTAAAATTTCATATATGTGATAGTAAAAATAATGCATGACATTCTTATATTAATGATATACCTGAATGAAATGAAAGTCATACCGAGAAAGTGAAAGCGAGAGAATCCTTTATTAATAACGAAAGGGAGTAAAGATTTTTTTTAAAAAATAGTACCAAGAAGAACGTAAAGTATTTTCCTGATAAGCAAAATTTATTACAAAAACCATCGTCTTCTATGAAAAGTCTTTGTCACTTTGCTAGAAGACGATGACAGTGAACGTCACCGAATCGTCGCGCATTCATCTCTTCATATATATTATTTAATGTCTAGCTTTGTCCTTAGAGGTTTTTTCCGTCCAAGAGATGAAGCAACTTATTCATAAACAGTGACTGAAGAGTCAATTGTTTACGAAATGGCATCGGTGAAAGAAAAGGCACAATGTGTTCTCTGGTCTCCTGAAACGCAATCACCAATTTCTGTTCAACGTGAGTCTCGATGTTGTTATGGAATCGATCCTCCAAACGTAATGAGAATTACGCTAAGGGTATTAAAAGCTCAAAGAATCTGGTGACCATATTACGAGTATAAATGCTAGGGCTACTGTGACTGAAGCACGAACCTCCTTCGTAGATCGTTTCAAGTCAATCCTACAAATCCGACTCGTTCATCACGTGAACTGAGAACACCGTAGATGACAGTGGTTAATATTCTTCATATAAGACTTTTTTGTATGTCAATATATTGCAAAGCTACTAACTACCCAAAACGTCCTGAATTTGTAATTGAAATTCTCAACAGGATAGCCACGGACAACTATTACGTAAACCGTGATTGTATCTCAGATGAGTTAACCTTTCATGCGAGTGTCAAGAGTAATGAGCATAATGTCGGAGAATCCTCACTTTTATTTACAGGTAGCACGAAAGTGAATGTTCCTGCAGCCTTCTGCATAACATCAACAGGCAATTATTTCTGTAGTTCGTCAGAATGCTTATAACAACCTTAACATAATCAGGAAATTTCAACATTGATCAAAGAGTATTTGTCGCAAAAGATCATTATATTTAAAAATTTAAAACGCAAAGAAATATTCAAATATTTAACAAAATATTTGGGTCAAGATGTCAAATAGTTGCGTTTAAAAGCTAACATAATAAATTCATTGAGCAGGTGTGGACGACTGTAAACCGATAGAGAAAGACCGAACCTGACCGAGAGTCGACGACGATAGATCTTTGGTAAGTTTTCCTGTGTTCGATTCTGGATCCAATCCTGATTACATGTCATAATCCGATGATACAGGATATTTAATCATTATAGGATAACGACTAATTAAATAATTTGTATAAGGAGTTGTCACAGTAGTATCCAGATAAATACTAAGGAGATGTAAAAAATAAAGATCAGTAACGCTATAATGCAGGGTGAAAAGGAATTATTAGTTCCTTTCAGATATATAAGGGAAAGGTGTATAACGAAACAAGTGGCAAAATGTTTTTATAGAGAAAAGGTTCATAAGGGGCAATAGAAATAATATATTAATAATAGACATATTATCTTACAGAAAGTATCTTACAGAAATCTGCTTCATGTTTCTTTTAAGAAAAATATACATTGAGTAAAATAATAACTATTAAATGGCCCCAATGTCTTATAAATGATACGGAATTTATTGGAACATTTATGTTTACTAACTGATTAGAATAGAAAAATCTCGACAGGACGGGGAATTGAACCCAGGACCACCGCCCTAATCAATGAGCTATCCTCGTCGACTAACGGTCACATGCGAGCTTTCTCTATCCCTTGAATAGGCTTCACGATCAATTCACACACGATATCCATTCGTCGTTAGTCCTAAAATTATGTCGTGAAGAATGTGATTCAGAAAATTTTAGGTGAGTGTTCAGAAAGCTGGCCTGTCTACGGCTATCTCATTGGTTGGAGCGTTCGCGTAATATACAGGCGTCCTGGGTTCGAATCCCAGTCCTTTTCAGATTTCTCTATCCTTATCTGATAATTCACTATCATTGCTTTAGAGTTGAACTTAATTGAAAGCATTTATTCTTTTCTTGAATTAATATGTTTACATTGAAATACAGGATGTCTTGATTATAAGAACATATAAAAATAATCTTTTTTTTAAAAAAAAAGAATAATTATGGCTCTAATGTTATCATTTTACATTTAATGCCAAAGTCATACACGTTATTTTAAAAAATGTTAAAATTAAGATATTTACTTAAAAATCGTGTTTGTATTCTCTAGACTCTTGGAAATGATATACTTAAAAAAAATTTATATTTATTTTCTTATATTGAATAAATTACGAATATTCTAATTAACTAATTTATTTGCAATTAGTTTTTGAAAAAAAATAGTTATTTTCATGGTCTAAATTATACTTAAAAAGCAATGAGATGTCATATATATAAGACGCTTGTATTTGACAAATAACGTCATAATTAATTATTATATCATCCCGAATGTAATCCGCAAAACTATTATAGCCTAATCGTTGATTATCTGTCTTAGGTTATGACACACATAAATAAAGTATTGTGAACAATGTTTATTTTTAAATTTTAAAATGAATCAGTTTTAAATTTATAAATGACCCGATGACAGTCCATATTATAGACAGACACATGTAGTGATTTAATTAATGATTAAAGAGACAATAATTCCATAAACAAATTCTGCAGTATTATTATATTTGAAAGCATTGTACTCCGTGAGTCATACTCATACAACATACTGTTCTCTTTGTGAAATGTATACTATATCAGTTAAATCTTACAGCTTGGAACACAGATAAAATAATTTTCAAAACACTTTCGTCAAAATCTGAATAACCGGGATCGAAAAAAAAAGTCGATATTTATTCAAAGACATTAACAATACAATTATGTTCTTTTGCAAAGAAGTATTTCTTATATTGGCAGTATAATTATATATAATTATTTGAATAAAATCTTCTCGGGTTTCTAGTCGAGTGAAAAGATGCGACGTTTCTATGACGTTCGCTGTCATCGTCTTACGGCCATGAACGTCATCGAAACGTCGCATCTTTTCACTCGGTTAGAAGTACGAGAAGATTTTATTCATTCTTTACACAGAGAAAGACTGCATTATTTACAATTGTTTGCTTTTTTTCTTAGATTTGGCTTCCAAAAATGTTAGTGTAATGTGCTGGTAGTTTTTATGGAGACTTAAATAGTAAAATATAATATAAAAACTGTAACAAAATATATGGGGTTATAAAATAAATGATGGTATTTATCAGATGCTGATATAATATAAATTTTAATGTACTGACTCGAAAATAAACATGTGTGTAGCGAGTTGATTAGACGTTGATGATGTAAAACAATTTCATTACGAAATATTGCTCAATAAATCAGCAGAGGTGAATTGGAGGGGGAAAAAAGTCGAAAGCTCCTGCACATGCAAGTCTATTCAAAGTTATATGTGGCTGTTTTAGAATGAGGAATAATAAAAACATTACACAGTATTTTTTGACGTAATAAATAAAAGTTTTAGGAGCAATTTTTAAGTCACACGTATGTATTATTTTTTAATCGTTAATTTTTTTTTGCATATCAGAAATATTGATGTTTCATGAGATGTCATCGATAGGGCAGTTTTAAGTGCAAGGATTGCGGCTAATCCTGGAATAAATTTAATATGTACGACACGCGCCTTACCTGAAGGTACACGACATAGTTCCTGCGATGTGTATTTTAATTTTGGAAACTATAGTGAGTTCGGAAACCCGTTTCCCTGGAGCGCGCTCTATACGTGACCACGTGGAGCTTGCCTCGGGTCAGATCAGTCACGACTGGAATTTCCCAGAGAAGTAATCTACAACAGCTACTGTGAACGCATTTACAGCAGCCGAGTCATAATCTTCCTCGCGCCACGTGATGCCCTGTAATGCAATATCACGAGCAACAGAGCCGAAATACTCATTAGTAAACGATTGTCCAGAAAGGGACGTAGGACGTTCGTCGTTTACGATTATTTATTTATTAGATCTAGGATATCAGTTGTATCCAACTGGAGCTGGACATAAAGATGTATTGAAGCATCTCGAAGCATTAATATTAATAAATTACACGATTTTAATTTCGTGGCAACGGAAAGCGTGAACCGACTCAACTTGGCCGTCGGCCACGTTGAATGTATAATATCCACGGAAAATAGTTTATTTATATACACACCGTAAACATGGAATAGAGGATAGCCATTTTTGAGTACTGGTTCTAATCGAGAGCATTAATTCGTTAATCCAGTTAATTTGTAACGTCCTTTCACCTGAAACATTTCCGGCGCTCCTTTTGTGACTTTCACAGTGTCTATGATGCTTGTTGAGGCCTAGTTATATGGCTCATTAAAACTCAATCTGACGTTTGCAATCTACAGACGTTTATCGAATGCAAAATATGTCCACCATACGCCCTGCCTAATACCACGTCGACATAGCTGTTCCTCGACTTTAATTAGGCCTAGCAGCGAGAGATCTGAAGAGGTATGCAATTAATTCAGTAACTTCAGCTCTATTATCTCTGTATTCAGATTACTTAAGTTCCGTTTCGATTTGCATTTTTACACAAATAAATACGCGTTTTCAAGTCGACATAAAACAGTTGGACAGGATGTAAATTCTCGTCGACCGTCTCGAAGTCGAGTTTCACGAATGACGAGTGTATTAGCGTTTTCATCGAGGTTCCACTCCATTTAGCAGGCTACATTACTCGGCCTACAATTTGAAAAAGCAGCCTTCAGACCCGAATTCAAATCCAGCTCTTCGTTAACCAAAACTTTCGTAAGAAAACACATTTTGCTTCATTTTCATTACATTTATTTTATGACGTGCGACTTGCAGGAATCTTAATTATTTTTTTCTGGACAAAACCGTGGTGAGTTCTTCTAATTTAACAGTAGATAACGGCAAGTATTGAAAGAGTGAAAATGGTCCGATTTTGCCGAAGCGGTGTGAGGAACGAAGCCAGTCCGGACTTTCTATAGCACCGCCCGAGGCTTTGACCTTCGCTTTCTACCAATCCGCATCGGTGGCCTCGCTTTCAATACAAACATTACGCGAATAATATTCACAATTCTCACGTGGACAGTCCTCCCAGCGGAGTGATAAACGAAAGATAGGCTACGTCCATTTATATTTCCCACGGAACGTCGCACCGCTTCCGAGACACGAGGAACGTCGAAACTGCGAAAATCGCGAATACAAATTCAAACAAGATTCTCATACATGGAAACTACATCACTGCCACAGAGTTTTCGAGCATATTTGTCGAATGTTTAACGGATTGCAACATGTTGGCGTTTACTAACTGAATAGATAAAATTCTGAGAGGGTATATCGTCGTCTAAGATTGTCACGATTTAGAAATTGCTACCCTTGACCAGTTCGAAACATAAGGTTCCCTATCTTCTATTCTTGGTCCCTGGGTGACATCACGATGAAGCTATGATGCCAAAATCGTCGGACTAATTAAATACACAATATTTCTGTATAGGCTCCCAAGTATCGACGGGGTCGAAATGCAAGAGATGCAGAAGTGAGGCGTGTAATGTGGATACACTAACCAGCTTGCTAACCAAACCGTACTAAAAGATGAGAAAGAAACAGAAAAGACTTCATTTAAACAGTACATGATACCTCCGATAAAATTCTGAGCGACCAGTCGGAGAACTATCTCGAAGGATTGAAATTATGATTTCACAAAATGCGACGAAAAATAATACAGTTATAATCAGAAAACCAAAACGAAGACGATAATCTAGGACTGTGACGGTGAATAAAAAAATAGTGAGCGGAAAGCTTAAGCGTGACAGAAGTTGAGCTTGATGTAGTCGTTGAAACAAAAAATACTGAAGCGGACGAGGGAAAATTTCGGCCATTCGTCAGTCTTATTCAAGACATATAATTCAATAATGCAGGCTGAGGAAACGTTTATAACAACATCACAAACGTTTCAGAAACAGCCTGAAGAGGGTACGAATATGTACAGACACGTTGTCGCGTTCTTAATTAAAGATTTTATGATTAATAAAAAATTTAACTGGCGCCTCATTCGTCGTTAAATATATCTGATAATTCAATGAGATATCATGATTTATCTAATATGCTTCCATTTAAGATACAACAGAAGTGAACACAATTTCAGTTAAGAAATTTCTCGTCTTCAATTATTCAGTATATAAATTACAGGAATTCCAAGTCCGGTCAACATTTTTCCATCCTGATACTTTAATTCAATTTAATTTCATGGCCTCTGTGACTTTAGCTTGTGAAACCTTTTCTCCCTATCCTTGAATTGACAACTGAAGAAGGTTAAAACCAAACGACAACGTGGCGGCTTTTGATTGGTGTTTGGCCATTATGATGTCACTTCCGTTCCACGAAAGACAGGATTACCCAAGCTATAAAAATTTAACGTAAAAATTTAGTTTTTGGCAGAGAGAGGGTGGTTACTCTTTTTGATTCAAACCTTCGAAACAATATTTCAGCGACCTTTAGGCTTCTTACGTAACAGAAGTCCCAAAAATTAACATTATTTCATTTCTTAATTTCAGCCGTCAAAAATATCGTTTTTATTCAATTCGTTATTTACATTCAAAAAGCTTTCGTATAATTAAATATTTTATAATCTTAACGATTATATCCACGAACAAACCTCTAAACTATGTGAGTACATTACCTGTAATTTTTAAGAACATTAAAAAGTTATTTTACGTCCATTTCCAGCAACTGCTGTACTTCTAATGAGTCGACAGGCACATAGCGCTGTGAAGCATCACACTACTCGAGTCATTACGTTACTATTTTTAATACTTATTTACATTTTACTTAAATACTCGATCAGACTAGATTTTTCAAATGATCAACGTTGTTAGTTTATATTTAGAAGTCATTCGCCGATACCACAGATTACGGGATGAAGACGAGTTCTTTTAGAACATCATTATCGCAAATCTTAAAATTATAAAGAGGTCCAACCTAGCTTCATTTGAGCCGAACTGGACGTGAAGAGGAGCATCGTTCGCGTTAGGAGATGCTTACGCATTTATGTGAAGGGTTCGGCGACCGATCTAAAGGAAAACAGAAAAGCGCGGATCGGAGGGGAAACGTCGTCGTCGTCGTCGTACGCGGCCCGCCACATGGAAGGTACGCGATCGCCGACTTCGGGCGCACGATAAAAAAGACTACAAAGTGAAACGACGTGGCTCCGGCGATGCCATCGATTTTTAACTCCCTCGGACACTAACAGTTTGTTACGAAGCCGCGGAGACACCGTAGCCTCGTGTCTCGTGTGGGTGTGCGCTATTATGAATGGCGGGAGCAGCCAGCGGGGGAGCGGGGCGAGGAGGCGGCCTTTCCGAAGGCGACCGAAGATGGCCGAGGCGAGCCGAAGCGAGGCGAGGAGCGCGGAGAACGGGGTGTCGCGCGTGTATCTCGTTTGTACTCGGTGCGGTGGCCAGCTCTCCTGCCAAGCCTCGCAGTGGACGTGGACGTCGACGTCGACGCGACGGATGACAGCGATGCGGTAGGCCTCGACGGCGCCCGAAGTGCGCTAAAGTTCCCCGATGTGCCACGAATATGTAGTTCGGTTCGACGGTCGAGGTGTCCGGCGCGCGCGTGTTACGTGGCAGGATGACAATTAAGGAATCGCGGCGCCGTGCTCAGTGAATCCGACGACATGTATCCGTGGTACCGAGACTCGGTGAGTCAGCTGGGCCAGTTCTGCGCCCCAGGGAACCCCATCAAGACGGAGAACGGCTACAGCGACTGCATGCTGGCGCTCGACTACGCCGCCCAGACCAAGGTAAACAATCCGGCTCCTCCTCGCGCACACCGGTAGTTTATAAGCCCATCTCGTGGTACCGGTGTGCCCTTCCTCCCCCTGCCCTCACGCCCGTTCTGTAGTAGTGTCGTATAAGTTTAACAATGGTATTTGACACTTGCTACAGTTACTGATAACGCGGTGCGGGAAAGTCTAAGCTTAAGCTCCTACAACTTCCTTACCCGTAGATTAACGAATGACGCAAAGTGACGTTTCCTTACGTTTACGCGCCAAATTAAAATACGGACAATGGCACCGTTCTCCTGCCTCGATCCGAATTATCATTCATAACCACAAATGTCTTAAAGTTTTGCTGTCGTCGCTTGATTGGTTACGGTCTCGAACCATGGTGCTCGTGGTCAGTGCAAAATAAAAATCGCGACTCACGACGTGTCTCGCACAAACCGTGAGTTTTGGTTCCATGCTCATTACCACGAATTTTGTGTCACTTAATTTTTCCTCGTAATAAGCTGCTCATCTTAAAAATTAATTTCGTACACAGTTAGTGTGTCTCTAATTGCAAATAATGTGAAAACATTTTTTTTTCTTGTCTGTTAATTCATAATCAAGGTCCTCGCTGTCAGAAGCAAAATACAAATCGGCTAATCCCCGTGAGTTCATCAGGTATTATCTGAACCGTGTATCACTATTCATTACCACTTATTTTCGGGTAATTCGTAGCGAGTCGAAGCAAGTGACTCGCGGGTAAAATACAAATCGCGATTGACTCGCGTCTCACAATTGCTGTGAACTCGTCTCAAACTTTGCTTTTTCATATGAACCATGTATCATTCACTTATTTTATGTCTTAATTATTTCTCGTCCGTTGATTTGCTGGCTTGTCCAATCCGGTCAGCAGTTCTCCGTGCAACAATGCAAATCCGTGAATTCTTCTCAACTTTTGGTTGCATGTGAACAGTGTCCACCAGATTATAATTCAGTAGGAGGCTTAAATGTTTCTCGTCGTTTGATTCGCGGCGATGTGAAACCCAGTTAACCGCGCTACGTCCAAAATCCACATCGTGACAGACACGCGTCTCGTGTTTACCGTAAGTTCTTCTAAACGAATCGTTTGAATTGAATCGGGTGCCTCTCGGCCACCTGTTTCTCAGTTCTTATTTGTTTTTTGTTTTTGTTTTTTCGTACGGTCTATTTCAAAGTGATCTTGTACCGGAATATTACCGGGCGTTAAACAAAAAAAAAAGGATTATTTGTGATACAGTATTACAGTCAGTATCGTTCCTTGACACCCAGGTAGTTTCCTGGTATCGTTTGACGTCACGGCTACCTCCGACGGTGTCTTGTAGTCCGCATAACATTCGCTTCAATCGCAATAACCACGTCTTGGCTTGAGTATTTCCGTATGGTGACGACACTGAGTGGACCCAACAATGGACGCAAAACAGCGCCGAGGCAGCTGAAAGTAAATATTGTTTGTGAAACTGGAGGCAAGGGGGAAAGCACCGATCGCCGTTTCAGAAGTGACGTTCACGAAATCTGTCTACGCGTGAAATTCCCCTTATTTTATAAGACGTAATTCAACCGCACGGAGTCGTCAGTCGACTAAAGGATTAAGAGAAGCGCTTTTGTTTTTCCATCGCGGTAGGTCAAAGAACGGTTATCATTTTACTTTGTCATTCTCAGAGCGTCGCCTCATATCGCAACCGTAAATCTTAGAATTAAATATTTTAAACCATTGCCGACAAGGGAAGTGATTTTAATTACCTCCGTGAGGATTATTTTATTGGTAATTTTAGGAGGATGAATCTTTTCGTTTTTCTCCCGGCTCAGAATGAGATGAGTACCTCGTGATTGAGGCGTTGACGAAACTAAATAACACGGAAAGCCATCGTGAGACTTACGGAAGTGTTTGGCCGGTATTTGCGAAAGTAAATGGAAGGAAGGAAGGAAGGCAGCCCAGCCGCGAGTCGCGTGGCGCTCGCCCACCCGCGGCTTTTGTTTTGCGGGTCTGTCGCGCACTCAGTCCCAAACACCAGTCGTCGCAGATGTAATTATCGGGAAGCACTTATTGACGCCTTTCTATGTGGACCGAGGTGAACAATGAGGTGACCACAGGCCGCGAGAAAGCACGAACCCTAAAAACCTGGCTCAAAAACGCTCCCTTTCACGCGCTTTCAAACAAAGGAATCTGCGACGATCGCTGCCAAGTGCTTTAGCGCGACGTACAGCCGCAAAATTTGTAACTATACCACAAAAAGGGAACCGGGTCGTCCTAAAACGGGATTCTTTTCGATTCGACATCGCCGTCGCTGAAATCGCATTGTTGCAACGCCTTCCTTGCAGCTAACAAATAAACTTGAATATATTTCGCAAATTTTGCACGTTCCATGAAAAATTAAAATCCGTAGGGTTGAGAATAATTACTTAGAAATAAAAACGTTTTAAGTCAGCCGCCAGATTGTGTTTTTTAATAATTTACTTTAACAATACCTACCGAAATTTTGTCATCTTCAATCTCTATATAGTTCACTTAAAATAGTGATTGAAGATCACGAAATGTCGAAAACTATTGTAAAATAAATTAATAAAATACCACTGAATTTTTTTCCTCAGGAAATTAAAATTTGTATTCGCACATTAATTTATTTTTGTTTCATTGGCACATTAACTTATTTTTGTTTCATTGGCATCGTTTTTCTTAACCCGCTTCCTTAGACAACTATTTTTACCGCGAAACTTGTTCAATTGTAATGATTGTATATATTTAAATTCATAAAAAGATCTTTCCACATTTGGCATTATCTAGAACCTTTTATCCTCCCGTGTATAACAACGACAGTGAGTAAGTTTCGCTCTCCTGTCCTCAATTTGGCGAATCAATTTTGGTTTCGACTGATCCTTCACGTCAATTTTCAGCCTTACTTTCGGATTCAATTTTGTATCTAACTGGCGTTTTATAATTAAATTTCCTGATTTTGAACGCGGTTGCATTTTAATTGCAGATTTTTTAAAATCATTTACATACACTTTATATATACAAAACCGTTTCCGTCTCGACCGTGATGATAACAGAACCGCAACGTATCTTCGAATGTTTACATAAAATTGTTCAAGTTTTAATGACCCGTGGTCTATTTCCAAATACGCTCGCGCTTTTATCATTCATTTGTAATTTAGTATCGATTTCATGTTGTCCGCACGACAAATTGTCTTTGATCATAATTTTTTTCGACTCCTTCGATATCAGGACTCTCTACCTCCACATCTTCTGATTAATCATACGACGATATTAATTACGATGCCATTTTCCTTAATAGAAAACGTCAGACACTTGTCGTGAAAGCTGTTTCAGTTTTGACAATTCACATATGCTTAGTTCGGAACAAAGGCCGTGAAGTGATCGGTTTAAGTGTTGTTTTTTTTACTCTCACTGCATTGAAATTATGTTTCCGTCCAGTGATTTTATTTTCAAATGAAACTGTGATCCCGAGAATTTGACAGTCGCTATTTACAAATCAAAATGTCAATAATTACATATAATATATCAGTTACAAAGAATATATAAACATTAATAAAGGAACGTTTGAATATAACTGAAGAAATTTTTTTCCATCCAGAAATCAATTTATTATTCTGAGAATTACAGTAATTTTTTTCATTCACAATGAATTAGGAACAACGATTTTAAGATCCCAAAAAATATTTAAAAATGATTAGATTTAATGAGGATGTTTCAAACTTCTGCTTCTCGATTGTTTCGTTTCCTGTACAGGAAAAATGTTATTCCCCGGTTTTCTTTGTTGCAATTGTCTTAATTTCCGTCTAGAATACAGTTTTCGGGCAGCGCAGTTTACTTTGAAATTGCGCCCTTTTAACGCCGCGGTCGACGACGGTTTCTTCATAATTTATCCTTCCCCAATTCAGTTTTCTCGATAGAAAATTAATTGCTTTCAGTTATAAACAGCTTTCAAAATATCATTTCCTTCTTATCCTGAATATGAACACGCTTTTCTCCCGGAAAAGGAACAAGTTCTGCACTTATTAAATTTAAAACAGTTTCCGCTATTTCCCTAGAGTTATAAATATGTCTGTCCTTAAAATTAAAACCTTCACCCGTCTACGTATCACTCCATTGAATACATCTATCCATTATGATAGAAAAGTTTTCAAAATTTACAACGTTCAAATAGGAAACGATACCGAACAACGCCGAAGTACTTCTTAATTTAAAATAGGAAAAGATAGGTTCAGCGAAATGTTACCGCCAAAATCTAAGAACACATTTATCATTTTAAATTTAACAGAATTATTGTTGGTGATCAGTTTTACGAAGCTCAGGGTAAAGACTGTCACTCGAAACTTTGACAGGCGAAGGGGGTTTCAAAACATATGAACTGATACTCGCAGTTGTGGTAATCATATATAGCTTACTGGAAACATTTAGAAGGAACAGGAGTTTTTTAAAAAAGTAAAACTGAGCAGGTGCTTCGGTCAGGTTTTGTGACACCTGATTTAAGAAGCGTACAGAGCCACAGGTGCGAACTGTAAGTCGAAAATGCAAAAATTTCTGTAAATAACACGACTTACAAAAGAAATATCAGTCGTCAAAAATTATTTACCTATCCGAAAAAGTAGTAAAATATGGTCTGAATTGGTTTGCGCTGTTTAACGGAATATTACCAGTGTTGTGCAATTACGGGAAAAATTCACTTTGTATGCCTGCAGTAAATTCTTGTTATTGGCATTCATATATTAGTCCAGATATAATATAATCGCTTTTTGTTTAAAAAAAAAATATTGTCATATGTGGAAGCTTTGCAAAAATAAATAATGTGCCAATACAATTACTGCCACTATCACACAAGAACCTATAAAGTGACTTTCACTAATTTTACACTTCCTGTAGATTTTACACTTCGTGTTTCTTATTCCAGTTTTCACTGGTGAAAAAAATGCTCATAATTGAGTGTAATCTATTAATTTTTCAATTTGATTTGGAGGGAAAAATCGAGTACTTTGTTAAATAATTTTAAATAACTAGAGAACGAAGAAGAAAATTCGAACTGAACGGGGGAAATCGTAATTTGTTCTGTTCAAAATATTTTGCATTGAGTCGGACAATGCCTTCCGTCTGCTGTACGAGGAAAACGTACCTCTTCCAACGCACAATTTCAACATCTTCCTCAAATAAACCTGTTCTAATCGAGACTTACAATAATTTGCGCGATAATTCCAGACAAAGCTTTTTGGGCATGTTGTGAAACGCGCCGGCCGCAGGTTGATTCTGCTTCATCTCAAAAAATAGCTATTCATAAATAGTCATTTTCAACAATACACTAAAGTTCATTGTAATGTTGGGAAGGAAGCAAAAATAGTGGTTAAGTTCTAAAATAGAAAGCAAGAGCGTTGCTGATAGCAAAAATACCGCTAGCCGACGTTACGGCGCAGTTTTAAAAGGACACTACACTAAAAATTTACCACGGATAGATATTTATAGACTTAAAAACAGACGTTAATAGCTAGTGAGAAAAACTCGTCTTCTTTCGGTCGACGGAACAAGTTTTCGGACGGAGTCCGCGTGTCGTCAGTTGCGAGTGAGAAATTTTCATTTGAAAAATATAAGGATTTCGGCTAAAATAATAATTATTTACGAATATTCATTCCGCAACGCGGTCTGAATTTTAATTGAATTATTCTCCAGTGAATTCAGGTGTTTGTAGTGAGAAATAAGTGTTCTGGTGATTCCTTTACGGTGGTGGGTTCGAACCCGTCGTTCATCTCTCGTCTTGTTAAATATTCATATCCCAGCGCCGTGTTTACTATAAAATCAAAAACGTCTCATCTGAGCAAACAATAACGGAATTAATGAATAGCTCGTCTGCCATTAGTGCAGCCTTATTTACATTTTATCGCTGCGAATTCCATTGGCAGCAATTTCCCGGCGATGCCCTGGCTTTGTATGTGTTTTAATAAAATAATTCGAAAACGAAGCTCTCCGTAATTGTGAGCACTTTCGCGCGGGTGCATAATTTTATATTCAACTTAATAACGTAAAACATTAGCGGGCAAACTTACGCTGATATACGTCGGTTTTTTTTTTCTCTGTATCAAGAAATATCGTGTCGATGGATAACAGGTTTACTTTTCAAACTCAGGTGTTACGTTTACGTTTTATCCGCAATATTTCTGTTGCGATAAATAAGTTGAGAGTCCACTTCAAATCGTCTGTTACAGTTATTAAATATTTTCTCTTTTGTTGTCCGTATATTTAATTTCGTAATTCAGTAATTCACGTGGCAACAATTTTTCTGGATAAATTTTTAAAAACTGTTGTAAATTTAATTCCGTGTGTCTCAAAATACACCCAAAATTATGAATCAGTCAAACTACGGAAGTATTAATATTTATATTTCGACCAAATTCTGAATTTTTCACGCAATCCATCGTCTGGGAACTCACTATTCATTCGTTCCGATAATATTGAATATTTTCTTTTGTTTACCATTATAATCAGCTTTATTTTCTCTATTTTACTGCGAGTATGTTTCCCGAGGAATGACTAAATTTCGCCTATTCTGAACGATAGGGTTAGAAGATAAATAATAAATTTTGATTTTATACATTATTAAAATGAAAAAACTGTTGTCACTTCATTCAAAGTCTATAAAATAATTTTAAACCTGAATTTATCAATGAGCGACGATTAAATCAAGTTCGAAAAGCCAATAAAATACAAATTTAACAATACCTGCTCTAAATTATCTTATTCAAGGTGTATATAAAATTTTCCGTGTCATATAAATAAATTTTCATTAATCCGTGGATTTGTATGAATTTTTGTAAATCATTGAGCTTGACGTTACTTTTCTTACATTACGTTTTAATACAAATTCTAAAACTTCATTTAGCTAATAACAAATTCTAAAGAAACGGCATTCTTGGATGTTCAGATTATATATTTTCGTTTTATAAAGATCTTTATTAGTCTTAACAAAATTCTTAACGCCTAAAAATCAGGTCTCTGATTAATTTCATACATCAACGAAATTAATTTCTTTGTCATTATCATTTTCTTGGTAATTTCCAATGCTATATATATATATATATATATATATATATATATATATATATTAATAATAATATAATTATGTAAGCCACATATAAGCGATTATAAAATAATGCTTATTTATTTTTAGGGCTTGGTAGTAGTATGCGTAAAAATTAAAAAATCGCGTAATTTCGTAGTTCTCTTCCGTTAAGCAGTGCAATTACAACGTATGTAATAGTCGAAACACGTTTTAAATTTATATGAATTTCTAACAATTAAAAATTTACTATATTACATTAACTTGTAGGGTTCGTATTGTGAAGCTGCGGTTTTCATATAACTTTGAAAAGCATGTTTAAATCGTACAACTGAAAGGTTCCAACTTCTAAAATAAACGCTATTATTTTAGAAATTATAGCATATTAAATTTGAAAACAAGATTTATCGTTGAGAAATTGCAAAACTCCCCTTTTTACTGTCGAAAGCATTTTTTATTCATTAAAAAACATTGTAAGTGGTTTTGAGTAATTTTTACTTGCAAGCCTCATCCATCTATCGCTTCCAGAATTTTAATTTGTATAACACAAATTTTTCTGTTTTCCATAAATTTTTTAGTCGTAAAAATCCGGTTCAATCATTACTCCGATGTATGGTACTTATTTTAATTAATATAATTATTATCAGAAAAATTACTTACTTCCAATATTACATTTACAGGACATGACGATAAAATTATTTATGATAGTAAAATTAGCGAAGAATAAAACTTTTCAGGCTCGGGAGACTTGATACGAAAATACTATTTAACACATTATCAGCTAATTGACCATTCCTTTTAGCGTTCAGCCAAATAAATACCTCAGTAAATTGATAACTCAGTATCTTACATTTTCCGTCTGTCGCCATCGTTTTGCCACAATTGTGTTTCTTAATGTCCGTTGTCGATTTACCTTAAATTTCGTTAAACGTTCGCTTAACTAATATTTACAAATTATTATCATTCGAACACTAAGTGATGGCATATTGTTTTTATGTTTACTGATCAATTTAATAATATTATTAAACTTTTAACTAATACAGATTCAATATAGTTTTAAATCAATTTTGAAAATAGTTACTAAATTTGTTTACTACTAAGAATCCGCCGAATCCGCAAAAATTTCGAACCGAAATATGTCTTTGCGACAAATCCCGCTTAGCGGTTTATTCAATACTTTCATTACCGTTGTCGTGTAAAATTTTGATATTTGTGTATGAAACTATCAGATTCAGTCGAACGACAAATGAATTGTTTACTAATTTATCAATATTTAAGTTTCATGACTTAATTACAGAATATTTAACAGAATCCTAATTTTAGAAAGCTTTTAACTCCCTCCATATCACAGTGTACGTTATTATACTGATAAATATATGTTACAATATTTAATAATGGAGAAATAAATATAACAGTAATTTTATTTGATTGGATACTACCGTATAATTGATATAGCTAACGTAAAATTGGTTTTCGAAAGCCTGGAATCTATTTGGTTATAAAATTATTTTTCTTCCTAAACTTCACCAAATTTTAATGTAAATTCTTACGTTATAAATGGGAAAACCCAAACTGTTTTGCGCTAGTTAATATTATTTTTCAAGATAGTCTTCCTCCGCAAATACTGCAAATGGTTAACAATTGCAGACGAACATTTCTTATTTACAGCAGTTAAAAATAAATTGAATTATTCTAAAAGACGTCACATAATAATATATAACGCCGTCTATTAATATATATAAAATATTCTATTTATTATTGTTTCTATCAAATTTTCTGCGACCATGTAGTACTTCTATTTAGATCCACATATCGGAATTTTGAATTATAACATTAGTGATCATTTATTTGCGAAACTAGAGTGTACTAATGTAGCACAAAGAATCTGTTCGGTTAAAATAAATTAGTATTGCTACAGCTCAAACAAATAGAATTTTATTTATAAATACACCAAATGACTTTTAACAATTCAACATACATGTTGACGCGACTAAAAACAATAAATAAATAAAAAATTCCATATAATTTCTGACATGATTATAATTAAACATATTTATATTGTTCAAGGAAATTCTCTTAGCAGCTGCGTATTTATAGGAGCTAAATTTAATTATATGATTAGTCTTTTCTCATTTATAATCATAAACAGCACCCTTGTGATATATATAATATAACGCAAACTTATTGCGGGGTCTTGGTAATAATTTGTTTCATAAAACGTTTATATTTACCAACAATATGTTTTACGATAAAATTATAACTGTAATTTATTTTATATAAAAGAACTTCGACCTTCTAGGGTAATCATACTTATACCAGAAAATATGTTTGCACAACGGTGATGTATTAACATTACAAAACTTACCTTCGAAAAATTATGATAGATAGATGACGTCTGGAACATCGAAATATATTTATAGCCACGGTAGACATTGCGTGCTTTCCATTGCAGATCGATTTGTACGACCATTGACCACCGTTAAAATGAAATGTCTCTGAATTGAGTCCTTAGCTCTCAACGAAAACTACATTCAACTGGATTCACCACGAATTCTTCAATTCCGTAATTTAATTGACTCGAAAACATTGTCCTATTCGTCGTGCGATTTCATTACGATGTGATAATATATTACTTGTAGGGGAAAATAAGATTGGCCAATAATTAATTTGGGAAAATGTATAATTCATTATCGTTTCTAGCGTCTGTGACAATTATTATTTCTAATTAGATACACCTATTGATTTAGTAAATTAGAACTTTAGTGATAACTAATTTTGAAACTTTTGGAAGCTAAAGGAATCTGTCGGTACATTCACTTTATTTTACATTTATTCCAATTCATTATATATATATATATATATATATATATATATATATATATATAAACTTGTTATTTCATAATACAAGAATATTTTAATCATTACCACGTTTTTATTAATTTTGTATTTCGATAAAGAAGTGTTTATTCAATATGTCGTTCATTCGATAATCATAAACTTATATATATATATGTATATATTCTGGAATAAATTTTATATATATATACATATATGTATGTATATATTCTGGAATAAATTTTATATATATATATATTATCGCATATTTATTTTTAAAGAAAATAGCAAACAAGGCTAACAAAAGAAGAATGCTAATACATTAAATAAATTCAAAATTTCTTCCATCTTTATAAAATAATTAATGACAATTCATAAATGTTTATTACGTAGATCAGAAAATTCTAAGTATTCTGAAGTTGCCGATTTTGCTTGAGTACTGTTTCTAAGCGGCGAAGTAGCTCCCCGATCGGCAATGCCGGAAGGCATATTTAAATGGAAATAACCCATATTAAACATCTGGTGTGACCTCGGGAAGTGAAATGTAAAACTGTGTAGCCTAGAGTGACGATATTATTTATCTGCATTCTCGTCAGTTAACATGTCGATTTATTAGCTCTGAATCAAAAGCTTCGGTTTGGTAGTCATTTATCGACATTCGCTTAATCGGTTTGGGCTAAGAATTAATGGGCAGAATGGAAAAGTGATCTTCGTAAATAGAATATAGCTGGAGTGGTTGGCGCGGCTGCCGCCAGATGGCAGCAGGGCCTTACTCTTCCAAACATAAATAAATTCGCCGCATTTAAATCCGACGATTTATTTAAAATTGTGTGGCCGTAATAATGGACAAGTAGAATGCGTTTTTGCCTTTGTGCACATAGGGAAAGTGTGGAACTAGTATATTTACGTATCATTTCCTAC
Source organism: Zhengitettix transpicula (assembly GCA_037074705.1). Classification (NCBI taxonomy): domain Eukaryota; kingdom Metazoa; phylum Arthropoda; class Insecta; order Orthoptera; family Tetrigidae; genus Zhengitettix; species Zhengitettix transpicula. Next base: position 74,539,575 of record CM073595.1, on the reverse strand, counting down.
CACAAGAAAAATCCGACTCGACCTATAGGGCCTATACATATATATATATATATATATATATATATATATATATATATATATATAGTGTGTATTTTGACGTATTTCAGTGAATATATTATATATATTACCGATGAAAAGTTTACTAAATGCCACGCACCTTTTACGTGACTCGTCGATAAGTCAGACAAATTAAAATTTACTTTTTTATCTAATAAATTATTTAAAAGTCAGTTATTTAAATAAATTTAATAAATGTCATTTATTTAAAATAAATAAAAATTTTGACGCTTATATAACTCAAAACGTTAATAATACTCCTGATTTGAAATAATAAAATCGAAATAATTTTTCGCGACATCTGCGAGAAATAAATGTACAACTTATCTGCTATAAAAGGCGCAATGCACAATATTCTAATTTTTTATGATTAACAGAGACATTATTGTCATTATTATTACTATTATTAATATTATAATTCCTGTAAGCGTAAGAATAACCATTTTTACGTTCTGATTGACAAAAATTAATTTAAGTAACCAACAAATCTTAATTGCAGTTGTATAAATTTCCATTGGTTCGTATTCGTAAAATACTTTATAAGTAAATTAATCTGTGCCAAACCTGTATTAAGGAAACTAAAAAACAGGAAAAACTTTTGTATGCTATCATTAGCGCCTATGTTGTCGGCCGAATTTGAAACCATATTTTCACTATCTACACGCATTCTTTTTTTTCCTTATTTCGGTAATATGTTTTGAGGAATTTGTTAAAGGACGTGTTATTTCTGCCTACATATACGAAATTGTTGGAAATATTTCTCTCTGGAATCATGATTCCATTTGTTGAGGATTAAAAAATTGCTATTATTTACTACATTGCAAAAATTTGCTAAATGACTGGAGACAAATTGTAAAACAAAATTAGAATTAAAAAAATTGGGAAGTTGGGAAAGGCAGCGAGAGTTATCCGTTTAGGTCCCTTACTGTTGCTCAAAAGATTTGAAAAACTAACATCTTTCTAGATTGTGATTACAGTTTAAACAGATGTATACCTGGAATTATGCATACGAAGGGCCATTCAACTTAAAGGAGGAAACAGCGACATTGCGGTTTAAAAAAAACATATTTGTAATGGAGTTTCTCTGTAGGAAAATTTTCTCAGCCGCACAAAATTTCAAACTGTAAGAATTTTAACGCATGTTCATGTTTTGTTGAGAGATGAGAAAGAATTTGGACAACAGGGAAAGGTTGAGAATTAAACATTAAAAAAAGGAAAAATTTAAAACATAAATTAGAACTAATTTAGCGGCGACCTTTTAGGAGTCAAAATGAAAACGTTCTGTTATACGTGTTCAAATAAATTTCTTGATAATAGAAATGTAGAATTATACAATACGTAGTCGTCAGCCACAAATTCTTCGGAACTCGGTTGAAATATGGAAGAAAAATCATTGCAATAAATAGAAACAATGCTAAATATATATTTATCGTAAATGTTCTCTTTATAAAAATTCCATCAGCTCACGTTTTTGCTTAATTTTGATGATTGTGAATGCCGGATGGTGTCTCATTGCAAGGCCACTGTCCTTTGTTTGATAATACACGGAGGTCACGACTTTTATCTCAAACACGTTGTAAAACACTATTCTAATTTTCTTCAAGCATCGCAAGAATTCTGATTTTTTTTTTTCAGCTGTTACCACCGTAAGGTACAAACACAATCTTATTGTTGTTGTTTTTGCGTGGTAAAACGACACTAATTTCGTAGTCTCCACATTTTTCTTTGCAATCACTTCTACCTCTCACAGTATTGAAAATCCGAACAACAAAATCCTTCGTATATGTTTCATTCCATTAACTTTATATTTCTTTCGTAGTTCAGTCAGTCAGCTATGAACTCCGAAAGATTTAACATGTGTGCTGTAAATAACAGGTTTCCTACGGCTAAAATTTACCTCTTAAAAATATTTTATTTTAATCTTACGACGGGTCATTAACAAAATGCCCGTATTTATATTGACAAGAGGACACCTGTAAATTATTTTGATGATGGCAGAAGCCGAAAGCTACATGTATTAAATATATGAATTTATATACAATTTTGGTGTTGTAAATAACTATAAGAAACGTCCTTCCTGCGGAAGGAAAGATATGTGATTAAATTTCAGATATAAATTAAAATCTGAGTTTAAAGTATTGACGTGAATAGAAGTGGACGATAATAACTAACGCAAGTAATCGAAGAGTTATTTTGTAAGTACTTGGAGGAGAAGAGACTGGCACATGATAGGACAAGGTGCAGAACCGCAACAGTCCGTTTTACGGCTGATAACTTCACAAAAAGAAGCGAAAGGAATACAGTGAGGGATCGACGACCTGACGACCGTCCCCATTCTATTAATTTGCAATACCTGGAAGTTATCAAAAATTTTCGCGAATAATAATTTAACACGAGATAAAAACTGAACGATAATCGGAAAGGGAGAATGGTTTCGTCACGGGTTATCTACGGCCTTTCACCCGAGTTACTCTTCCCTCATACGTTAACAAGTTTTTTAGTGTAGGATTCGGCTTTGCACTTTAGACTACTTCCTTAAGAAGTAAAGCACGACCCCGACCTCTAACTACACCCATTTTGAACGTAAGTTCGGGAGTTGAACGTATTATCGAGTAAAACCTGGCATTAGCGCGTTATTTCGTATTACCTCCACTTGATTAATAATAAGTGACGTGCGCTTTATTGTCTTTGATCGCATCGATCATGTGATTCCCAGATAGGCCCTCTAAATAAGGAGGCGGGGCGGAGATTTTTTGATTATGGCACACGGTAAATATGGAAGACTTTGATCCGGGCCGCTTTTTTTTGCACACCTGCACCGCCGCTACTGCAAATTCTTGTGCGTGCGCCTGTCCTTTTGTATTCTTGTTTGCGTTTGTGTGTGTGTGTGTGTGTCCTTTTTCATCCAAATAAAACGACGAAAGGAGAATCCGTCACTAATGCCAGTTCTGCTACAAGTTGTAGGCCGGTCCGGCGGCGAGTATCACACGGCGAAAAGTACCTCATTTATAGGATTATTTTGCGATCACACATGAACGACGGAGTCTAAATGTATACGGGAACAATAATTAAATTACGACTCCCTCTCCTAGTCAACGTGTAGTTTCATACAGTGATAAGAATCTAGATCATTTTTGGTACAGGTTATTCGTGTTACGTGAATCCGCACGAAACACTCAATCGCTATCACAAATTTCCGTGTATACGTTCTGTGATGTTTTGGAACACGAATAAAAATATAGTAATTACGAGTGAATTCATAATTATAGCATAGCTGAACGAACTATAAAATAAATTTATTTTTAAGAACAATTAAATATTAAAAAGTTTTATTTTCACGTCTGTTTTATAATAAAAATATAATGCAGTTAACCCGTTTCAGACAGTTTATTTAATTAATTCAAAAACAACGTTTTGGTACGTGCTGTTACCTTCTTCAGGTCTTTTCTGATCATCACTAAATATTAAAATGTATTTGAGACCATATTTAAAATTCTGAGTAAATTTTAAAGTATTTCCGAGGTTCCTCTTGACAATCTACGCACTTGAGCGGTCAGTTTTGTCACCACCGCTTTAAAATTTAGTGAAATTATTAAATGTGTTGCCAAATATTTTTTAACATTTAGTTATAATTTTAAAATACACGATTAAAGAACAAATACGTGCCCGAATAATATTTTTTAAATATTATTATCATAGTAACGAATTTGTATCTTGATATTTGACGCAAAGGAACGTTATTTCTCTATTAGAATCCAAATGGACTCTTTCTTTATACATTCATAACCCACAAGTCAATGTAAACGTTATTTTGCAAAGTCTTACACAGTTCAAATTACGTTTATTGTAACTGTTATAAGAGTTCAGATTTTGAAGGGTTAGTTGAAAGTATTCTATAACATCACTGGAGTTGCTAACCGGATATAATAATAATTTCCAACAGTTCTGGAACTTGTGGAAGTGAATGATACGAATGTTTGAATAAATTGACATCACGTGACACCCGTTCGGCAGAAATGCCATAAAGAATGAAAATATCAATTCAAATACGGCAGACAAAAATGTATTTCCCATTTACATCTATTTTCCTTAAAGAATTGGTGTAAAATTGCAGTTTGCAAAGTAGATGCGGTGTTACACGTTTTTGCACGGATTAGTTGACTTCAACAGTAATCTTACGAATGCGGAATGATTGAAAATCATGTTACTGCTAAGATCATTCTACGAGAAATGGAGATAGATTGGTACGTTCAAAAACTTTCAATAAATTGTGTTGGGTCAGTTCAGTGCGGGAAAATAGTCATGCTGAAGTTCACAATAACAATAATGCTGTAAAGGGAAGCTAGTCCGAGAAACATTATAAGTGTTTCCCCGATACTGATAGACATAACTTTGAAATAACCGATATAATTTCCTTTAATCCATAATATGTTTTTAATTCAATTTAGAATTCTATTAATAATGCACATTCTACCACTAAAATAAATATATCGTAACTGCCGTTGTTAGACCATTATATTTCTGTTGGCTATTGTTTGACTATTATAACGTAAATTCAATATAAAGCTTGATAAACATTATTTTAAGTAATAAGTACGTAGAAGTTGTTCTTAGTCTCGACGGCATTGTTAATAAGCACGTTATTACTGAAGATGTTACTAAAACGTGACTTATAATATTGCAAAGTTGGTAGGCCGTACTATTGGAATAAGAAAGTTGTAGTACCATCATAAGGAAAATACTAAAATAATAAGAAATTTTGATTGAAATTTCCGTTCAAGTATATTGTCGAGTAATTTCACTTTTTTGTGTACCAGTAAATTATTTTTAATTTTTCCAATGTGTGGCCCCCTGAAATTACGGATTTAGTTTTCTTCCAGCTTCCCTTTGCACTGTCAATCGCTTAATTTCAACGATTGCAAAAGCGCTTTATACATTATTAAACTTTTTTTTCTGTTAATCAGTAAATACGAACCGGGAATCTCGGCTTCCATAAAATCAGCCGTGATGAAGCTTGTATTTAATTTAGATTTATTATACAATTTCCATAAAAGTTTTGTTGTCAACGTAAAAGTTCCCCGGGCATTATTTATGCAAGAAGCGGAATAGATACGACATGTCCATTGGCAAGGTAATATCTTAAACAGGTTATTAAACATTCAAAAATTTTAATTTAGTATAACGGAAGGATCAAATTTATTGTTTTTATTATTCTCCATATTCAACGTTCTGAAATCTTGACCAATTACAAAAATTTCCCTCTTCTCTGAATATTAGCACATATTCACATACACCAACGAGTAAAAACTGCGGCTCGTATAGGGAATGTAAAATTTAAAGGAGTTAATTTTTGGGCCTCTACAAATTATTTTATATAATTTGGTAATTGAATAAACTTCAATATTTAATTAAGTTGATAACAGCGTGAAGAAATATATTATAATAAAATTATAATGCCGTATTGGTCTATCATTAAACGCAACTAAATTATGGGTTTTCCAAATTTTATCTAATTTCTTTCTTATTAACGGTTCCCTTACATATTATTATTATTGCTCAAATTTAAATAAGTTAAAGTACGATCTATAGACATGAATTCAGACTCGCCTACAATTTATTAAATCACATTCTTCAATGCCTAATTTTATGACCTCAATAAAGAATTGATATAGTATGTAATTTAATCATAGGTACCATGATTTAATTCAAGAACAGAAGAATTTCACTAATTCCGTTTTCCGCCCTGGTCGAATTTTTTTAAACATGATCCTTTAATTCTTTTAATTTTTAATTTAATAAAATCAGTAGATGGACCGTTATTAGATTCTGCGCAAGAAACATCGTATTTACAGTCTTATAATTTTCTATGGTAATTTTTTTAAAAAAATACAATTTTTACAACGAGTAGCTTTCAACACTTTTGACGTCATAATCATCTCTAATATGTACAGAGATTCACAATAAAATTAAACTGTTAAAACAGTATCATACTCACCTGTAATCATTTCCATTGACTACATGGCCCTTTCATATAAGGTGACCACCATTTTTGTTAGTCATTTAGGTTTATCCGTACTGATTGTCCTGGTTCCAGAGACACTTTTCTGTGCTGTACGAATCGTATCGTCAATATTCTCAGCCTGCTATCATCGAGCTATAACGTTATCGGATAATAATCATATATTTTTAAATTAACCAATATTTATTTCCTAGTGTTTCCCAACGTAAACAGTTTCATTTATTTTTCTAGTAACTGTTAACTTATCATATTGGAAAAGACGTATTCATCGAAATATCATCCCCACGACGCTAAAAAAAATATTTACTTTGGTTGCAAATTAAACTGAGGTGAAATATTTAATTCCGTTTCTATTCAAATGGTTTAAATCATATTTAATATCACGAGAAAATAAAATAAAGTAACGAGCATGCAAATAATAGAAATTCTATCTACTTTAAACGCCATTGTGAGAGGCGTAAATCTTCAGTTTTATGCACTGATGAATGATATACGTGTCGTAAAAGTTCACCGATTGTTTAAAGTCAGATAGCGTTAGATGTTGTAAAAATGCTGAGTATCATCGGAAGACAGAGAAACTGTTCCGAGCCTTAACTTTTCCAATTTTTATATTCATTTTGCCTACGGAGCGCGAATACGGTAAATACTTCGCCGCATTTTTAAATATCCGATTTGCTCGTCGTCGCACACATATCAAAGATCCACAGTTGATAACCGAATAGTTTTGATATGGCTTCTCGGGTAGTTCGTCACACTGGCGTTGTTGCGGAAAAAGTGAACTTGAGACCACCTCAATATATTCCAACACGTTGAATTTACAAACGACGTTGCCTTAAAGTCGCTTACTTATAAAAAATTATATTTATTGATTTAAATTTCATTTATAGTAAATTCATTTATTGTTCCGGGAAAACTGCCCGTTTGTCGATTAAATAAACAAATACGTACATACAACACTTCCGTAATTTTAAAGTTACGGTAAACTATTTGAATGAGCAGAATACGGCAAGTGTCGGCTAAAACACAAAAAGTAATATTAATATTCACAGTTGTATTACAGCAAACTCCTCTCCCGCTATCGGAAGGGCGTGGGACAAGTACCCAATGCCCGACCTACCTGATGCAGGTTTTTCTAAGGTTTTCCCTGTATTTATTTAGGCGAATGCCGGGTAGGATCCTTAAACCATAGCCCGGGGGCCCTAGTAACCCTTGGCTACCTTCCTCTACCCTTCCGCATCCCCCCTTTCAAATCCCTTCCTATGCTATTAAAGGGGAGTTGCCCAATGTGGATCACCCTCATGTAGCCTGTTGCCCTAAAAAAAATATATATATATCCACAAATTTGAATCAATACACTGTATTATTTTATGTTTATATTATACTCCAATGAGTTTTTATTAGTCGTCAATATATAAAAAATATTTATTAATTTTGAGTTTAATTGTAATATATAATATAAAATATAAACATTAAAGGCAATTCGACTACAATTCGACGCTGTCCATGACTTTAAATTCAAAATTGTATTTCATCTGATTACCTGAAGAAGACCCAAAATTGTGAATGAAACGTTGTAATCAATCAAATTTTTTGTTGAATAATATTTTCTGACGGTATTCCTTATTAATTTTTAAATGATAATTGTCATATTATGCAATAATTTTTTAAGGATATTGTTATTTAACTTGATCGCTTGTGATGTACAACATTATTATACTTCCCACTTATGTTAACTGAAACATAATCCAATTAACAGGTTGAAAATGGCCAAATAGGTTGAAACTTTTGGCTTATTAAATTTTTTAACACTATACGGGACTGTGTGTGGCTTTTCTCCATGAACATTAAATACATTTATATAATCTAATTATTTTACAACAATAAAGGATATATTTTATTTTATTATCACTAAGGATCAATAAATAGTTAATTGCACACCTCCGAATTGTTAAGATATATTTTCGTTTCCCAGTTAATTGTCTTTAAAAATAATATATTGAAAGTCATTATGATTAATATACTATTAACAACACCCTGCTTCCAAATATTGTCCTGTAACAATTTTGTCTTCTATAACTAATAATGAATCTTTATAAATTCTTGTCCTGGTCGTCTAACGCGGTTTAATCTCTGAATTAGTAATTTATTGTACAAAACATTTTAATTTTAAAATTAATAAATATTCTTGAAGAAATTGATATAAAAGTGTTTTTATATATTGGTGGCTGATACGAAACCATTTTAGCCTAATATAAACATAAAACAAGCCTACATAATAATTTTAAAATATTTTGCAGAACAAAAATACCTGCTTTATTTGTAAATTCGCAACAAACTTTCAATTTTGCAGTATTCGTTCCCGTGAATTAGTAATTCACTCCAAACCAGAGTATTCGATTTTGTAACTCTGTACTTGGCTTATGGAAAGCTGCAATAGTCCCTTATCTGGTGCTTTGGAAAAGCTTTTAATTATCTTTGCTTTTAAAGGAATAAATGGTATTGTCAATTTATTGAGCAGTTATCCAAAATTTCATACCATTAAGATTCATTTCATTCGTATTTTGTTGAAACTATTGTAATGGATATTAGATTCAGTCTTATGCCAAAAATTAGTATACAAAAGTAGTCTAGAGGACTCAAGTCTCGTTTACGTGTGTTCAATGATTCTTATCTTTAAATTTTCTCGATTGCTTTTCTCTTTATTTTTACGTAGTAACTCGATAATTGATACAGAATTCTATACTCTCTTAACAAGTGATTATCGTCAACTCACTAGGAACGAAAATTTGTGTTTAGAATATTCATTAACTTAGATGAACACCAATTCTTTCGTAAATCACATATCGTACGGTGCAATCGTGTACATTCACTGAGCGTCATCGTCAAAGTTCAGAGAATTTGTGATAATCGTTATTAAAATAGTTTAATTCAATTGCAAAGCGAATTACACAGTAAAGTTTTGCGGGACGAAACACGTTAACATTTACAGAACTTCCATTAAAGTTAACAAACTTTTGGTTTGTACCTACATTCGCAGAAAATGGATTGAGAATTGGCCCGATAGCCTTGTAAGTCACCTCGAGTCTCTGTAAAGCATTTAGGCGCATTTCGTCGGAAATAAAATACGTTAATTTTAATGGTCAACCGATTTAGCAATGTCCTAAATACGAACGGGTTTCTGTCCGCCACATTTGCAAGTGCATTTCTGGTACATACCAAACGAATTCCTAATCAATTGAATATTTTGTGATCTTCATTCATATTATCATTTATTTGAGACGGAAACATCCTCCCGTACCTTTTATATACATGATTTATAGCTTTCCTCCTTTGAGGACACGAGACACGACGTTTACATAAATGAAATACAAAAATAAATTTTATTTATGAAACTAAAGAAATAAAATTTTACAAAATATAAAGAATATTTTAATTTTGATTTAAAAAATCACAGAAAAATAAAAATTTTATGAGTTCCTGCATAATATATATTAAAATAACAATGTATGTATGTGCATGTACATCGAATTGAGAAAATTTCTGCATATAAAAATGAAATTATGTATTCTAAAATATATAAATGAAAAAATAGATTATAGAAATCAGAAAATTCGCGAATATGAAACGTTCACGAGTTATTGAGGTTATCTAGTCTAGTTAATGGGACACGTCGTTTACATAAATTAAATACAAAAACTAATGATATATGTGAAACTGAGGAAATAAAATTTTGCAAAATAAAAATAAAAATATAATTATGAATGTAAGATTTCCCGGTGTAAATTATTAATAAATTTTTCACGGTTAAGCACCAGGTTCAGATTTCTAGATGTTGACGTTTCTGTGGTCATTCTCTACCGCTGTCTTCAGACTAGTCTGAACATGGTTCTTAACCGTGAATAATTTATTAATATAATTATGGTTTGAAAATCCTTATTTATATTACAAGAAAATAATGTACATATATTTAATTTTAAAAATTTCTGCGTTTAGAAATATTGTGTATTTCAAATTCCAAAAAGAATAGATTAAAGAAATCGGAAAATACACGAGTATGAAATTTCCACGAGTAATTGACGTAATCTAGTCTAGGTAATCTAATCTAACCCTAAATGAGTAAAATTTGCATAAGGGAAAAGAAACACGAACACATGAAATTTTTGCAGCAATGAATGAATAAGTTATGACTACAAAAGGGTACAAAATATATGGCTCGATATAAAATGAAAATATGTAGACTATAAAAGCTATTCCCGACAAATAGATTATCAAAAGTATGTTGTAATTAATTAACACGGGATCTCTTCCACGTCGCATTCGTGTTCAATGTCAATGACGCGTACGTTTTGCGTCATGTATTAATTTACACTCACACTTAAATTCAAGTATACAAATCACTGCAATAATGTCAAATTAAGTTATTTTTCTGACTTCACTCTAAAAGTCGTAACTTTTTGCTTCAATTCGTTATTAATGAATGAGCGACGATCTGAGATTGGTCAATGTGAATTCGAACCATATCTAAAACACTCTTTCTTGAATACGTCTTTTCTTAATCTTTTATCTTTTGAATTCATACCTAAATAAAATGTGTATCCTAAGACTCGATCATTTGAGATAATTTTATCAATTTTCTCGTACATTGGAACGTAAACTGCCTTTCACTATAAAACATGGCAGTTTCTTAGTAAACCGACTCCACACAATATATACATATGATTGATATTCTTCTTTGCTTAGATTTAATTAGGTAATTTTGAAATGAATATTTTTTTATCCTCCGTCTGTTTTTGATTACAATTATATCGATGGCCGAACTGTCTCTTACTCGTCAAAAAACTACATTTTATTCCAGATGATTTCTATTAATTGGATGCAAACAAAACTGTGTAAGTTCATTGCCCTAACCGCCAAATTTAGATACCGTACGTTTATAAATCAATCCGCTCTTATTTGATATCGAAATGAATATTACCGAAAGAACATGTGATCACGACGACAGCGGGCGGATATGAAAATTTAGTTTGCAGTTTGCCATAAGTAATTAACAGCACGTACGATTGTGGAATTCATTGCATTACCGTTAATAGTAATTGTAATGCTTGTTTTAATTTTTTTTGAAGAACTCATCAACTCGGACCATCATTTGAGAAGTTTTAAGGACAACTACAGCAAGCTTAGTACAATGGCGGATGAATATCTTCCACAGCTTAGTTTGTACTGCAACACGTTCTAAACTTGGACAGGGTATTTTTCCAGTAAATACCGTTCGTTTCAAATGAACGCGGGGGAAGCACACTGTCACCGTCCTTACTTTATTGTGTAGTGTCTACGGAAGCACGTGTAATAAGCGTCAATTCAACAAAACTACTCTTGCGGCGCGCGTCCGAAAATATAGTCCGCTGAAATTATCGTTATTAAGAGTTCTACTGGTTTTTAAATTTCTTAAAACAACAAACTTGACAGATTTTTTTAGTCATTTTGGAAGTTTTATACTGCATCACAGAGAGTTTAGGCAGTGTAATTTTAAATTTCAGGACAGAATATTATTATTCTGCTATTATATTTATTTGTTTAATCGTTGATAACTCTGCTACAGGGATCCATCCCATTCGCAGTAAATTTCTAGGTTATAGTCATAATATTCATACATGGTACGTATGAAGTTCTCATGAACCTACCGCCGCTTAGTTAATACCGCAATATTTTCCAAACTTCGTATTGTCCATAACGTTCTGTTGATTCGTGCCTGAATAGTACCAGTGTGTTTCAATTTATTTTTTTTTGGAATAGTATCATGGACGCAATACGTTTCCTGACGTCTCATGCGCGTTGAACCTTGAAACTAACTTTCAGCATAACGTGATAAAAACGAATTAATTATTTTCAACGCCGAGTGATTGGGCAACGCTCTGAAGAATTGATGGGTTCTTTTCACAGAAGTTGCGACTCCAGGTTAATAACGCACAAAACGTGACGTAATATTTTCGTTAAATTGAGGTTACACCTGTTGACACGTTACTTAAGAGCGCCATATGATTAACATGATTCAAATTAAGTGGCATGACTGAAAGAGGGCGGGCTCCGCCATAAGCTGCGAGGTTCACGTAACGAAGTTTATTCATATTTGTAGATGAGGGTCGTTGGAAAGGAGATGTGAGTTGGTGTGTTGTGGTGGTGTGGTGGGTAGATGGCTGCACGTAGAGGCTCGGATCGCTATTAGACAGGCTTCACTGCTTCCACGCTTCACAGCGCAACTTAGATACTTGGCGGTTTTGGTTTTCTCAACCAAATTCCTCCGGCCCCTTTTTTCTTGTTGGCGTAGTAGTTTGTGGTGAGTCATCTTTCCTGGGTTTCTTAAATCCAGAGGTACGCTCGCGGCCGAGTAAAAGGGACCTCGCTCTCAAACACGTCCTTGCCACGACCTTGGCTGTCCTGGACGGCATTCCTGGTTCGGGTTTTCCAGCCTTGGGCGCCGGCGAGATCAGCCATCCACATGAAACACAATCAGATTTATTTATTAAATGTTCCTCTGCTGAGGATTCGACGTTGACATTGCACACTGGGTCCGACATTAGGGAATCGGGACCGCTTCCATGAAAAGAAACTGTCAATGAAGTTTCCCTCTTCCAACGGCCAATTTCATATCCTTCAAGGTCCGCGTAACATCAGTCTTCCGTTGAAACGAAAATGATTCTCATAACTACCGATTTCCAAGTTCAAGACTGCAAAGATGAAGGTTGGGCGACTCTTTAATGTTAATATTAAGAAAACTTTGGCCTAATTTCCAGACTATATTAACTGTTAATATTTTCGGAACTATGACATGTGCTACATCGGCCACACTAAAAGGTCTTTGATTTTTAGGAATAAGAAAACAAAGCAAATTTTTACACCACCAAATTACAAACGTTACTCAACATTGTGTATAATTAAATCATATCTTCGATTTTGTTATCTATTTTAGATAATTAATCCAAATAAATATAAAAATAGCAGCCCATTGATCAGGAAAAAATATTATCCAATTTAAAACATGATATTCAAAAAACATAACGTTTCATTCCTCATTGATACCACTTCAGGTGTACAATTAAAATGCAGTTATAATTTTTATAGAAAATTTTAGACTTCCAAATTACAAACGCTACTTAACATTGTGTAGAATTAAATCATATCTTCGATTTTGTTATCTATTTTAGATAATTAATCCAAATAAATATAAAAACACCAGCCTACTGGTCAGGAAAAAGAAATATTATCCAATTTAAAACATGATATTCAAAAAACAGAACGTTTCATCGCTCATTGATACCACTTCAGGTGTACAATTAAAATTCAGTTATAATTTTTATAGGAAAATTTAGGTTATTAACAAATTTTGACGAGCTGTTAGTCTAAATTCTCCTATAAAAAAATTATAAATGAGTTCCATTGTAAGTGTACACCTGAAGAGGTCCCCAATCAGGGAAGAAACTTTGTGTTTCTTAAAATATTATGTTCAAAATTTGATAATAAAATTTTTCAGGTGTTTTCAATATTTATTAAAATTGAAGTCTAATATATAAAAAAGAAAAAATTTTGAAATATTGAACATGAAAAGCGGCCTTAATTCTCAGATAAACACTGTAATGTTTGTTACATAGGACAAACATAAAGAGCAGTAAATACTAGCCTAAAGAAGCACAGTTTTTTAAAGGTACAGTGTTACGATATTAGATTCAGAAATCAAATATTAGGCGAGATTAATGTTTGAAATGTTACACAATAAATCCAATCGTTCATCCATTAATGCTAATATTCACAGCAAAAATTAAGACTATTCTCAAATAATCTCTTTGGTCTCATCAAGTGCATTGTTTCAGTTTATTTTTAGTGATAAGGTACACGGGTAGTGGAAGAAACGTAGTTTTTGTTAATATACCTATGAGCAAGTAATTTTTGTTCATTAACTGACTCCTTGACCATTTTATATTATCAACCTTAATTCCATTAACATCAAACAAGATACGATTCTCCTTAACAACATCAGAATCTCTGCCATGCGTCATCTTTGTTCTCATTATTTCATCCCAACATCATTTTTATCTTGTGTTTGACAAAGACCTAAAGGAACGTCGAAACGTATGAATTTAAATAAATTATTTATTTAATTATTATTATTATTAATAATATCAATAATTCCAGTCTCTAATATAGGTCAATTTATTAAATTATTTTCTAGTCTGATAAAATTATTGTATTTTATTTTATTAAAAATTCTAAAAACTCAGTCATATATGTAAAAAAAGTATTACTTTCGTCAAACATTTATTTAAAATTATGAAAAGAAGCAGCTTTTGACGCTTAGACCATAAAAATCTTTAACGTAACTCTGATAATATAAAAATTTTACAAGAACAATCGCATAGACTGAAATCGAAACAACATAATATAATTGGATAAAATATTTTTAAACTTAAGTTATAAATTATAATCCCACCTAAATTTTTAACTTTAACATAAAGACGTGGGTTGAAATAAGTTTTCGGACGTTCGACTACAACCGTTTCAGTTAAAAATTTATAAATTCCGTAAAATTTGGACTGATTTATCAAAATTAATTCAATTGAGAAATTCGATTAACTGTATTTTCTATCACGAATGTACTGTACTGATGAATTAAATCTAGATTATGAAGGAACGAAAAATGTGAATAATGAATATTGATAATTATACAATATAAATTAAAAATTATATATTAAAAAGTTCACATTTAGTTTAAAAATAGATTGATTTTTTTTTGGTTTTTACTTAAAGCATTTTATAATTTCGCGTGATCGCTTTTGTAAATTTATATAAACATTTAGTGATTGATAAAATACACGTTGAGGGTATTAATCAGTTTACTACTTTTCGATATAGCTGCGCGCAGAAATGTTTTCCAAGACTAAACATGTGAACATTAGGATCAAATTTGCGAAACATTAGCCTCAAAACTGTTGTGTCGAACGAAATAATTCCATCTTTGGAATAAAAAAAACCGAACGGAATTAAGTTAAAAAAAATTTCCGATTTGAATTTTTATTTTCTATACAGTTTTCCGAATTTAATGTCAAGAAGATGTTTGAATTATTGACTACGTAAAATACTGCATTGTCTCTGGATTGGAACTACTTTAATAACGACGTAACTACCAGAACAATATTTAATTAATTACAGACATCATATTAACCAATTCATCCCAACAATAGTTCATAAATAAATACATTTTCTTAAACACAAAGACCACTACCAAATTATTAACGTTTCACATTACGATGCCATTCCAGTACAACTACTCAGATGCTATAATATTCAGTTTATCACCAAATCCATCATTATAAAAAAAAATTAAAGGCCATGTTGATAAAAACAAAACTATTAAAAAGTTACCAATTAAAATGCAACGATTATTGATCATTATTGATCATTCTAAACGAATCATCATTACCAGATTTACAGAACATTGAAGCATCATGATAAATTTTCTGTAATTTCTAAACACATTTCATACACAAACTTTCAAACGGGATAGTTAACAAATTGTAGATAAAGACAGAATTTATAAGACTAGATTAGTTTCCGAAATTCTACATATTAAACATAGAAGAATCTCTCTTAATATCAAAATCGACACGGATTTATTAGGTAATATTTATAATATTTTAATACGTGTTGTGTAATCTTCAAGCCTCTTATACTACTTCTCTTAGTTATTTCTACTCTTTTTTATGACCTTTGACTATCCACTAACACACTTGTACCATTATATATTATAAACTCCATGAGGGTCCACACCTGGACAGAAACATGTTGCTCAATTAAATTAATTTAACGTATTATTACTTTAATTGTCCGTTATTGCCCATTATTCATAATTTAAACTATACAGACGTATATCATCATGATAACCACAGTGTCTTTGAAATATGAACCCAAAAGCGACTGAGCAGACATCAGTGACATCCCACATTTGTATTTCTACTTTCTCAAGCTACAGTCTTCCGAATTTCCAATCTACAGTGTGGCTTCAGATTAAAGTCGAAACACGTTTGAATAACGGCCAAACGGATAACATTGCGGTGTCTTTGGAATATTAACATTTTATTCGGGAATACCGGTGGTACTTCTTCGTGCATTTGGTTGTCCGTCAACGACGGGTACGGACAGGTCAAAATAAAACAGATATGAATCTTCTTAACTTCACGCAAGGTTTCTTCGGGGACGTCATGTCGACCTCATGAAAAGAATATGATCAATAAGGGGCTCATCCAAACAGAAGATAATAGCCCCGCATTGTCTTTGGAATAATATATATTTTAACCACACACCAACGTCAATTATAATAAGCATTGAAACGACACAATGATTTTAATATTTCTTCAAAAATCTTTTGTATAATAATTAGATAAATCAACAGTATTATTTCAAATTTCTAGAGCATAAGTTCGCCCAAGTGTATCAAATATCGACAATTTACAGATCTACTAATAGTCTTTCCTCCTTTATTTAAAACCAGAAGGACCCACTTGAAACCTATGTGTAGTTTACAAAATATGTTGGTCTAATTGTAATTCCTGCTACACAGGGCAAACAAAACGTTCACTTAATACTCGTATCAAGGAACATACGTCGAATATCATCCTTCCCATCGATAAACAATCTGTACTGTCCAGAGGTATCAAATCGAAACATTCATTTGATTGGCAAAATTCTAAGATTTTAGTTACTATTACGGAATTAAATCAGTAAATTGATAACGGAACAACCGTGCTATTAACTTCCTAACTGATACTATGAATCTCAACAATGGCTACGATCCCTTATTGTTACGCCAACTCTTTTTGCTTTTCCATTGTCGTTGCGTTTTATGTTTTCTTTTGAGTTTGTGCGTTTGTGTCGTTCCAAGGGCTCTTGCGTTTTTAATCACCTGACGAAAGCAAACAGGATTGCAGAAACGTCATCCTTTGTCTCTGATTCACCTATTTATTTGTCCAATTGGTATGCTTTTAACACAATTTATGTTATGTAATACTAATTAATTTTTGGAAGCTAACCATTGAAAATTTTAGGAAATAATACAACCAAACATCAGAATATTCATTATATTTAAAGAACGTTAAATTACAGTACTAATAATTAAGGTCTCATTTTATTTTTATTGACCACCTGATGAAATCCCAAATTAGGAACGCAACGTTGTGAAAAAAATTTTGTGACTGTTTAGCCATTATATGTATTTATTGTCTTATTATAGTCTGATAAATATCAATATAAACGAGAATGACAAATCAAATTAAATTTACAATATGACGGTTACATTCATTTATTTAAATATACGTACGGTTTAATACGCATCCTTTAATTTTTAAATTAAAAAAATATGTTTTTTAACGTCCACTAGGGGGAAATCTGTTAAATCGCAATTTTCTTCTCATCTGCGAATGTTGTCCTCGAAGGAAATGCTTATCTTTTTACCAACCGGTTGAGATTACGCTATAACGTGGCAGAACAATCTATCGAAACCTTGCGTTACAATGATAATCTCGACCAGTTAGTAAACAGATTTATTTTTATGCATGGAGTCCACTAAAAAGCTTGGAATGAATTACGGTAACTCAATACTCTAAAATTAATTTAATCGCGAGTCTTCCTCGACCGGGGTTGAAATCTGTTGATTAAATTTGTAAATGGTATTTATAGATGTAGTCTTGTCATCAGTTGGTCTTGTTGATTATACGCAGGTGTATAAGAATTTAGATGAATATTATTGGGTTGGAACACCCACCGTTCATCTTCTTCTGAATTAATTTGTCTTCTTAATCTTCACTCTCTCAATTTCCTATACTATTCATTCATCTCCCACATCCCGCCGCAATAATTTAAACCCGGAATATATCTCTTTTTAGTCAGTCTACACCACAAGTAACTAGAATGCATACAGAAAACAGAAAAGATCGACTATTTCACCTACGTACTATTTATATAATGTAATGAGAAATTGCGAGAATATACAGTTTCAATCTCAAATTGAGCCTTAATATGAAAACAGATCATGTAACGTACACTGCAAAATACTATGACTGTGGCTGTAATAATAAATTACAACACAGAAGACAGGATTCTTTTTTTCTTTTTTCCAGTTTTGAAATTTGTGGGTTCGGTTAGACATTTTCATTGTTGGTATTCCTATAGAAACAATCTCAATAAGTTGCATTTATACAGGAATACTTGAGAAATCACAATAAATTGTAATTAGTATATTATATTCATTTATCTAACAATTTCTCATTTTCTTGTTTTTTTTTAAAATTCATATTTTTAAATGTTCTTGTATCAAGTCTTTTTTTAAGTTTGTCACAATCTGCATTGAGTTTCCGCGTTACGAGTTCGTGTTACTTTCTAACGCCACATTTGAAACGGATATAATTTTTAAACATACGTTTATGTTTTTCATGTCACGCTTTTTTGCTCTTCTTGGAGTATTATAAAATTTTTCATTGTTTTGAATTTAATCCATAATGACATTATATTGTTTCCCAGTTAGTGACCGTCTTTCTTGTGTAACGTATTAATATGATTAAATTATGTATTTGCGAATTTCATTAATTGTATGTATTGTTTCGTTGCCTTTTTATTTTGTGAAGAACTTATTGGGAGTTCCATTGTCTACAGTAGAAAAATTGGTAGTTCTACGTTTCGAACAGTATAAAACTCAGTTCGTCTTCAGGGAAAGGGGGTTAAGGATCACAGCTGGACACAAGTGTCCGAACGCTCTTTTACGAAATAAACTCACTACATTCAGCTTATTCCAGAGAGTGTGCTATCAAGGCTTTCGCGTCTTGAGAGTTTATCTTTGTGCTAAGTTTATAGGGTCCTGGGTTTATTTCGTTAAGGAATATTCGATCTTGTGCCCAGCTCTGATTAATAACACTTTTTTCCTGAATACGAACTGAGTTTTATACTGTTCGAAACGTTCGATTATTTTTCTTCTTTCTTCCACCCTCTAATAACTTTTCTAATTTAAACCATGGAACATCCGGTAATTTCTTCATCAAATATTTCACCACCATTGTGAACAAACTTCAAAACAAGAATGTTTTTATTGATGCAAAATTGTTAAAGGAATCATTATTAAATACAAAATATCAAACGTCATATTATTAGAAGTTCAAGTTGTAAATCTCATTATTAAAGTATCAGGATAGCAAAACCTCGACCGGACGAGGAATCGAACCCGGAGCCTCCGGTTATCGGGCGGAAGCACCTACAGTTGAGCTATCCGTGTCGACTTCAGATCCGGTGCGAGATCCATCAGACCTGATTTACTAAATCGCAATTCTTATATGGCCTAAATTTTAGAAACTCAAATGAACGGAACTTTTTATGCAAATTGTTGAAGGGTTTAAAAATTTTTGATTCAAGAATAAAATTTCGTTCCGGATCCGGAGTCGACTGGGGTAGCTCAGTTGGTAAAGCGGAGGTCCTGAGTTCTATTCCTGATCCGGTCGAGATTTTTCCACCCTGATACTTTAGTACAATCTAATTTCATGGCCTCTATGGCTTGAGATAGTGAAAGATTTCTCTCTATTCTTGAATTAATTATTAATTTCTTTCAATATTATTACGTATTAAAATTCGTGATGTGTTGCCATTTTTCGAATGCTGTAGTAGTTACATCTGTGTGTCGTCAGATGGTGCACTGATCGACGTTTCTTTCTTGTGACGTAGCTACCGAGAGATCAAATTATAAAAGTTTCTTATTGTGTTAGTGGGTATCCGGCGGGGTTGCTTGTCGAAGTCATTTTTAATTATTCCTATATAAGAACAATGCGGAGTTTCCATATTGTGAAGAACTATATCAGGATGGCGTCTAACTATTTGGCACCTTCAGGAATTAATAATGCGAAAAATTCCTATAAAACTCATTCCCTTTCAAAACCATCGTCTTTCTTAGACCCATAGAACGAAGAACAAGAAATTAAATGTTTCTCCTTTTATCTTCAGCAGACGTATACGCAGCAAATAAAGCGTGATTTAAAATTTAAATAACGTATATCTTGATGTGTCTCAGTATATTTGTACCTTCGAGCAAAGACTGGATTCTGACAAAAGTACTAATATTTTAGAAAAATGACCACTCACACTGTCACAATATAATTATGTTTTATTTAAAGTTTATCGCCTTTTTCATCTATAAGATATAATAGAAATATAATTTCAAATCTCTAATATCAATTTTTACAAATTTGTGTCGAAAACAAAATACGTACCACTGTTCACTTCATATACATACATTTTTTAAATGTCCTCCATAACATTTAACAATTTGTAATTATGAACTGGCCACAGTGATAGATGCCTCGATAATATAAGAAATGATCTTGATGGAAAAACAAAATTCGTGTGCTAATTAGTTGTTTATATAGTAACCGTAGTACTGCTAATTCTCTGTGTTAAATCCTCAAATTAATATGAGATATTTCTAAGTATATTTGTATTTGTTTATATTAATTTTTATTTTAATTAAAGATGATAATGGCTTATTAAGAGGTTAAATAAAACGTTTATATTTTACGTCTGTTTTTGAATTAATAAATCAGTTAATGTCCTCTTACAGACACTTAATTTTTAATTACGACGTTTCGATACGTGTTCGCATTTTCTTCAGGTATTATCCGAATATATATAAAAATTGGTGTAAAGTGAATTCTGTGCCTCGGAGCCGTTTTCAAAAACTTTGTGAATTCAATATTGTAATTGTTTGTAGTACTAGTTTGTTATAATAATTTGGATAATACCTGAAGAAGAAGATACGAACACATATCGAAACGTCGGAACGCTATAAATAACAAATAAAGTGTCTGTAAAACTGACTTATTAAAACGTATAAATATTTTGTAACTGTATAATTGTTTATTTTCTTGTGTATACAAATAAATAACAGCCTTGATGTAACAATAATATACGATAAAAATAGAATTTTTGTGTTTAAAATGCCCACAATGATACAAGAAAGGAGTACCAAGTTTCATTCGCTTATTATTAGTAAAATTTCAATTATTGCAGTACTTGTCGAGTGGCATCATAACGTATACATCGGTCTCAAATGAATATTAATAAAGAAAAGACTAGGAAGCATCTCTAATACAGAGTGACCGAAAACTCGCTCACGTTTACATTTGCAACGTATGTTCAAATTATTCTGGTTATCGTGGGAATCAATTGTTATGCCCTGTTACAACCAGGTATTTCCCATGAAATTGTTCTACAACAAACGTATATCAACGACTGGCAAAATAATGTTCAAAACTGAACACTCGTTGCTTACGAAGCTGCAGTCCTACAGACGGCATGTGACCAGTGCAAATTTCAATGTTTACATTGTTGTCGGTAATACCAGTGTTGCTATCTTGTGGTAGTCGATTGAAATAATTTTAAAAAATTACTATTTACAGACGCATTTATTCCGCTGAGCGCGACTTTTCGGACACACTGTATTAGGGATGCTTCCTAGTCTTTTCTTTATTAATATTCATTTTAGACCGATGTCTACGCCATGATGCCACTCGACAAGTACTGCAATAATTGAAATGATACTAATAATAAGCGAATGAAACACGGTACTCGTTTCTCGTATCACTCTGGGCATTTGAAACACAAAAAGCCTATTTTCAAACATATATTATTGTTACATCAAGGCTTTTATTTATTTTTAAACACAAGAAAATAACCACTTATACAGTTACAATATATTTATACGTTTTATTTAAGCTCTTCGCATTATTATCATCTGTAGGTTAAAATAATATATTTTTTAAAAAAATAGAAATATATTTAGAAATCTCTCACATTAATTTGATGATTTAACACAGCGAATATCAACATTAGCAGTACTACGGTTACTATATAAACAACCAATTAGCACACAAACGTTCTTTTTCCATCAAGATCTTTATCAAGGCAGCTAACACCGTGGCCATTTCATAATTAAAAATTTTAAAAAAATGCATGACGTTAACAGTGGTACGTACTTTTTTGGACAAAAAATAAGTATGGGAATTAATCTCAGATATGTAACCAATAAAATTTTGCGTCAGTAGAAACAGTTTTGAACGTTGCGATTAATTCTCATAAATTGTTGGAAATTTATTATTTTCAGGTAACGTTGTGTATTAGTTTTCTCAATTCGATGTTAACAGAGTTAGCTTACAGGTTCGTCGTGTTTTATTATTGTTATTATTGATATGAAGTAGTTTGTGACACGAGAAACAAAACGTTACACTGTCCTGTGATTTTTTTAATATTTTTTTAAATTGATTTATTTACAATTGCATCAACAGCTTAAGTTATTAGTGACTCATTAAGGGAGCTCATTTCGCCTTGTAGGGGGCCGGATTTGACGAGAGTTTAAATATTCTTGAATGCTGGTACAGCGTTTTAGTGTGTGTTTTTTTTAAGACCAATTCCAAATATTGTAACTTGCATTAAAAGTGTTGTTTTTTCTCGGATGTGGTTAGGCAGAGGGATAATTAATTATTTTGTATTTCTGCACATTTCAACCACAAAAGTTTAGTGGATTCTATTGTGATTTTTCGAATTGCGTACAGTTTAATCGGTCTTACAAAATACGTACTTTTCATTTTGCATATAGCATTTTTTTTTACCGATTTGGATGATAAAACTGAAGTTTCCGCATGAAAAAAATCATTGATCTTTATTTAATAATTTTGTACGCGTGTAACAAGTATTGGTATTGGTGTCGATAATGATTCTATATCGCGTGATACTGTGTAATACTGTATTCGTTCAACACACAATATTTTATTCGGCAAGCAAATAAATTCCTAAGGATTATTTTAATAATCTTTTATGACGACGTGATGTTTTCTTGCGTTGATTCAAAATTGAATTTTATGTTCATGATGTTCGAACACACGTAGGCCATGTAAATTTCAATCTGTTATTAATAATAATATAATTTTAATATATTATATTGTAATGCAATATATTTTATAAACAATTCATCCAATATGTCAGAAATATTAATTCATATTGAGAAATATTTCATCTAACATTTTTCAAATAATTATAATTTTTAATACTTTTGTTTGTTTTTGTATCATTTTAATATTAATCTTTACATTCGAAACTGCACATTACCTGTTTACCTGAAGAAGTCCAAAAATTGTGGAAGAAACGTCGTGTGTGAACGGGTCTATTTTTCAATTATTTAATAATTTTTTCTGATATATTGGTTGATTTGTTTATTTAACAATTTATTTCTTGATATTACATTGAAGTTTATATACGATTAATAGGGCTCGTGTTTAACACGGCGGTTGCCGCCCTTAAATTAAACAAATTTTGATTATTCCCTACTAAAAAATTGGACCGTAAAGATGATGTTTGGAATCCAGAGTATGAGAAGGAGATTTTTCGGCCCGCAGATTCGTAATCCGCTCGTTTATTGGAACTTGAGGGGACTCCGGTTCTTCACAGAAGTAAGAACAGCAAAAGAAAACCTTCACGGTATACGATTGTCATATTTATATATGCCAATGATTTTCTCGCATTTATGAAAACACTCCTTAAAAATATATGCAACATACAAACGCCGGGAAATAGAATAATAATGCAAAGCTTTGAAACTGTGATAAAATATCAGTGGAATATTTAATTTTATATACGTCAACTAGTTAAAATTAAGTCGTTCACATACACGACTTGCGATTAGATTTTATAGATATAGTTTTATTGATTCAATTAGTTCTCTGCTTTGGACACGTTATCTTTCTTCCTTCTTCGACCTTCTCATAATTTTTCTACTTTAAACAATGGAACGCCCGGTAATATATTCACGAAATATTTCACCACAATTGTCAAAGCACCATTATATTCGTAAATAATAAAAGATAAAAAAAAGTAAAAAAAATAAGAAATACAGGAAGACTACAGAACACATGCAAATACGAAAAACGTAAAATGCGTATAAAATAAAATATTAAATCATGAACAAATATTTTAAATAGACAATTTGATATTGAGAAAAATATTAGGATAGGAAATTACTTAAGTGAAACGGAACGAGGATGAAAAAATAATGGTACATTCATGTTAAAACCTTTTAAAATAATCATTATCGATGTACATAGTCAGAAATTTTGTTTTTAATTTAACTATTATCGTTATTATTAATAAATAATTAAACGGTCTTGAATTTATTAAATGTTTATTAAAGAAAAATTAAGTATGCCGACGTTTCGTCTTAGTTTTAGAAATCTCTTCATGTTTAGTCTACAAATTATGTAAAGAAAAATTATGTACTTATGTTATTAATTCCACAAATGTAGATTAAACCTGAATACGTCGTAGAACAATGACGAAACGTCGGCATATTCAAAAATTACTAAAAAAATTGGTATTGGAGTTCTAAAATATTTTATGGAGACTGATTAAAAACATGTGGGGTTATAATACGCAAATACCAAATTAAAAATCAGTTATACTAAATTTATAATCCTTAAAGAATAATTTTTCTCCTTTACACGTCTCAAATTTGAATCGTTGTATACAATAAATAAAAATCACATTAAGTGTTAATTCGGTAGAAAATGTAACGGGAAATGTGTGAGAGTCCCTAACAATCTCGAGAAGGGAAAGTATGTTTTCAAAGTTGGGCATGTAAATACGAAATAAACTAATATTATAAATTCGTATCCAAACAATAATTGGAAGTCGGAAACAGTTGAATTTTTTCAATTTTTATTTAATAATTTTGTTGGAGCAAACTATGACGTTTTGGCAAATCTTAAGTTACACCATACTGATGAACTATTTAAAAATTCAACGGCACGATTTGTATTGTTTCTCCCTTGCCACGAAACATTTTGTCACTTTCTGTGTGTTATTAGCAAATTTTCCAGGATAATTCTTGGCTTTGACAATTATTTGGATTGCTCAATAAATTATGGAAACCACGACATTTCACATTGGTAAATGTTTTAGGCGTGTTCGGACTCGTTGTCAGTGCCGGTTGGTTGTGACAGAAATTATGTTTGATTCTCTTACTATTATTTCGTATATCTTAGTGGGCTGCTACGGAGTACGATTAGCGATGACTAATAACATTGACAGAACGCGGGGGAGTGAGCTAGAACGAGCCAGAGAGAGGGAGAGAGAGAGACAAAGTTTGCATGCATGCGTGTGCGCGTTTGCGTGGGTGCTTGAGTGGTAATAGGAGGGGAGAGAGAAATATAATAAGAATATCTAAACGTCATGTGCAACTCACGACTTTGCCTGACACGGTAATGATTTTATTGAGAGTAATGCGGTCCGTTCGATATTTTACGGTTGTTTTACGTCGACTTGTACAGCTCAATCGAATAACGACCAGTAAAATGACATTTATTAAATAAAATCCATAAATGCGTCCGAAACAAGTGACGAGGAAATATCACCTTTAAATCTCCGCTCTACAGGACCAGGGGAGAAAATGGATTCGTAAATACTCTGAGCGTCGTTTCGTATTTATTTGTACTTCCAGAGCTTAAATTAAGAAGTGTTTATTTGGTCCAGGAAAATAAGTTGGTGCTTCTTGTTTGAATTTGACCTTGACCGACGCCTGGGGCGACAGGCTGCCCAGACCGGAAATTTTAAGGATCTACGGCTTTAGTCTGGAAGCGGGGATTGTGCAGGCGACAACTCTCTATAAATACAACGGAACTTACGGATTAACGACATATCAGAAGAACGCTTTCTCCCCACATTTGTCTACAATAATGTTATTATAAGTAATAATTCAGCTTAACTCAATATTTGGGCACATTAATATTTGTCAAATCTAATTGATTTTAACAATTTTGAAAAGAACCATTAAGTAACAGAATCCTGCGCGAATTAAAATGTTGTAAATCGTAATGATAAACATCTTTCTTGAGTTCGCGGTTGTAAATTCACGTTTACAGCGGCGATAAGAGGAAGACGACGTAATTTCAAATAAGAATGAATTAGTCCCGGGGGCTGAAACACTTTGGCTGCCTCAGCTCGCGTCACCACGTGGCCGTGGAAGCCGAGAACGCGCCCCGCTACCGATAATGATAATGACCGCGATGATGGAAGAGACTCCCCCGCAATCGTTAATCATTATCCGTCCTCCTCTCTTCCGATTTTCGGGCCAAAAGTGACATCGGACAAATGCGCAGCCGGCTCAGCGGGAAGTTTTTCTGCTCGCACCGCCCCCATCCTGTCAGGAGTGATTTGGACCCGGCGGCGCCATGTTAATTCGTCCGGAGGAAGGCGGCGGCGGGGCGCAGCTTCGAGGCCGGCCACGTCCGCGCTAATTCGCAATCATGCAAATGCGCCTCCGGTTTGCCTTTCCGCACGACTCCGCGCGTTTACCCGGACCGACCGAGACGTTTCCCGTTTTTATTTAGCTAATTACGGGAATCTTTAATTTTTCTCCCCGTCATCTGGATCCGAACTCGATGAAACGCGACTCAGAGCGGTTCTCCATCGGACGATGCTCACGATCCCCTGATCCCTGAAGCGATTTTCTCGGCGAGCGTACTTACCGGAGGGCGACGCCGGGCACGCGCACGCCACGTGGCTCCAACAATGCGCCATTGTTGCGCGGCGCATTTTTATCGATCGCCGGGGCCGCTGCTGCGATCTGGCGGCGCCCGGCGACTGCGACGGCGGAAGCGTCGCGACGCCGTGTTTTTATGCTCGCCCGCGTCTCCGCGATGATCCCGACCAACAGACACACGTCCACGTGAAATGACAGCAGGGATACGACGGTAAGTACGAACGTGCGTTCGTTCGTGTAGCTCGTGGTGTGTGTACTCTCGCGATCCGAGTGAATCGACAAGCGGTCGTGTCACGGTAGCCTCAACCCATTGCCTCAATTACGAATTGAGTACTGTCTGCGAAATCGTGGTTCGATTTATCTCGTCTCTTTGTGTGAGACGATTATTCGGATGACGTCACGGAAGGCGGGAGTCTCAGACGTTGGCGCCGTGCGGGGGACGTCACTTTGCGTACAGCCCTCGGTGGAGCTATAACCGAATAACACGCGATTGAGGGGACAAGTCAGAGCATTTCGTTCGCAAACTTTGAAGTCGAAGATTTGTTTTCTGTATGCGTTTAACTTTTACGTGTGAAACGCGCAAAAGAGTGAGTAGACTACCTAAAATCCCGACGAATACGTGTTTTATTTGGCTAGGGTAACCTGAATGCGGCTGCCTCAGCTGGGTCACGAATTTACTGACGATTTTTCGTCGCCAGAGTCGTCCTACCTTCTAGAAATAAAGTCCGTCCGTGAGAATTTGCCACGTTCGTTGTTCTAGGCCACCCGGGCGAGGGAAAACGTTGCAGAGGTCCGAGAATTGTTTTCCGACGGCAGTTCTGTTTTGCTACGGGAATTCGCTCCCTCTCTCCGGCGGAAGCGTAAAAATTCCATATCGATTTAATTTTTCGCAGCTGACGGCAGGAGCACGTGGCGCGGGGGCGGCCATCTAGCGGCCCGGGGCGGCACTGCGCGCCTCGCTTCGACGGCCGCCCCACAGATGGCCGCCGTTCGATTCTTCGTTCTTACGGTCGGCGTAGATGATCGATACGCGACGGACGATCTCGGGAATGAGAACCCGGACCCCCCGATGGCGACTTAAGTTGTGAGACGACTCGACCGTCTGTTGCAGAAGGCAGCGTTGGTGTGGCCGCCCGAGGGCAGCCAGCAGCCGCAGCAGCTGCAGCAGCAGGCAGCGGGGGCGGCAAAGGCGGCCGCGGGGCAGGGGCTAGTCCACTGGATGTCCGTCATGGGCTCACCGCACCCGGACCCCGTGCACTACATGTGGAACGGCGCCGCCGTGGAGGTCAGTATCGCCGCTTTATTTCCTGTAAGACTCCGTCCCAAGAGCTTTCCCGAACCTACCCTAACCGCGGGTCACTTGCACGCGGCGAGCACGTGTAACGGAGGACTCCGTTGTCGCCGAAAACGTCTCACACGTGCACACCGACGGACGAAACTTCACCTGAGACGAGACCTTGACTAACCGATATGACGATATTCTTACGGCCAGAGCATCTCGTGCACCTGAAAAAAGTAGCCACGGGAACGTCTCGTTCCCTGGTTATTTTCCCGAGAGTTGTCAAGAATCTAACCCTTTCCAATCCACTTACCCACCAACCGCTAACTCTACAACTCATTTATTTTCCTCGTGAAAGACGCCGACCGAATCCTTGCCAGTGAACTTCACTGACGAGTTTGTCGTATAATTTCATTCAGGCTGTATAATATTCATGCAAGACTGTCGTCCGGCACTACACGTTTCTGTATTAGAACAGCAACGTGACCACTGTGCTGATTCTCGTCATCCCTAACCCTAGGATTTATATTCCACTTTTCTTGCAGAATTTACTTCATTTTAAAAACTGAAGAAAGGAATCATACAAAAGTCGTCCTCTTCGTATTCCGTAGTAAACTAGGGAGTGAAAATTAAGAGTAATAAATGAAGAATTTGGTAATTCAAGCGTCTGAATCAACAGAATGGCCGTATTTCTAAGGTCGCCGGACGTCATACGACTCCTTAGAGACGAACAGAGTTAGGTTGCTGTACGAAACGACAAATAATCTTATCCAGGTTTCCGTTTCCCTCGTATTTATTCAATTATCAACTTATTTTCTCAACTTCCCCTCTCCATTTTACAACAAGCGCTTTTAATCCCCCCCCCCCCCAAAAAAAACAATCGCACTCATCCACCCAATTCATCATACTTCTAATCTACATTGTGTACAATGTGTGATTAGCATGCCATAGACGTTCCCCATTATCAAGTTTACCAGTTACTCGAACTGAATCAGGTACCGCGTTGATTAACCCGACGGTTTTCTACAACCGTCAGCATAAAAGTGCATAAGCTCGAAAATATATAATCATGTATAAAACACGCCATTACCAAAGAACATCAAATTAAAAATCTTCCCTTCGTCATTCAAACAATTCCACCTTATAACTGGTGAACTTCGTGCCCTGGTCGATGGACGCCTTCATATATTTATATACCGAGATCTTTCCATGCAAATGAGATTTGTACGTGTGTATCGGATTCGAAGACAATTAATTACTGACGTGAAGGTGATGACTTTACCGACGGACAATTCTGCATGTAACCACTTCAGTCGAATTCAACGGTAATTTCCCGTCTTGCAAGGAGGCGTACACCGTTCAAAACATCGTTTATCAACAATTCTCAATGAAGGCTACGATTACTCTTCAATTTACAAGTTATTAAATGTATAAAAGGAGCGACGGTGACCTAAAAGTACTTCTATCTTATAGATGAGTTTTTTTAAAAAAAAGCTGTAAATAAAAACTCCACACACCTGCGTTCCGTTTGACATACGAAAAGAATCACCTTCGTATTTCATATAAATACACAAATCTTTCATGGTAAATTCCGAGGATTTCTGCCAAAGCTTTGAATAACTTTGGAAGAAAGTCCTTCAAACGTACAAGCTGAATGAATGTACTTACATTTATTTTCCTGACAATTCATGGATCGATATATATATCATTATAATTTTCTCAGTAAAACAAACAGTTTCAAATATTTTTCCGAAGTAATAGTTTACCGGAAACGTTGGTCATTAAATTGAAAAAAATATGTATTATGAAAGCAGAGCCTTGTTAAGTTAACTGATAAATAATTTAAGTTTGAATTTTAAAAGCGATTAAATTTTGCGGAAAAAATGTCTGTAGTGACCCAATGTGAAAATTAAAAATCCAGGAAAAGTTTTCTTAGAAGAAACGTGATTTTTTAGTAAACAGGTCGATAGAAGGGAAACTAGAGAGAAAAATTTTGTAATTACGATTATTCTGGTTTTAAAAGTCATTACTGGTGAGTTATGTTCAGGAGGAAAGTTATAACAAAGATTTGGAGTTTGTTGGGTAGAAAATTTTGAATTCCATTGAAATGAAACGGATGAGAGAGAATTTAACGAGCTGCTGAAACAATTCTTTATTAAATCGTCCGATGATGATAGAGGATATTTAATATATGTCCTGCAGCTTCGTCAAATTCTTCAAACACGGACGACAATGTTTTTTAAAAAAATTAATTGGCTGAAGTGGTTTCATTCTTGCACGGAATTATTAATCTGCCAAACTACCCTCAGAGTTAATATAGTATGAGTGAGGTAAATATTGAAAAAAGCATTAAGAGCCTTTGGTGAACCAAAAAAAAGGCAGTTGTCTCTAATATTTAGATGTAGTTTTTACTCGCCGGTTTGAAAGTACTCTTGATAAAAAAAAAGGTAGAACAGGTTGAAGGACCGCATCAAACCAGTCTTACGACTGAAGACTACTTCTAAATGAACGGAAATCCAGAACGTGCCTAAGGATGTGACAGTAAATCGGTTTAAAAATGTATGATTAGCAGCGGCCTTCAAAGTTGTCAAGTTCCTACGAAGATTCTGAGTATACACATCTCATCCGAATATGTTTGTTTCCCGTTGGCGCGAGCAAATATTCAATATAGGGAGAGGAACAATAGAACGAATGACTGAAAAGGACGCTGCTTAAATAAGCATCCGCGTATCCTGCCTAGAGATTTGTGATAAATGCTGTCGGAAATATTCAACGAAGCAGGTACCCAACGGAGATGGACCAGACGAGTGGAATTAGCGGAAGATATGTGCAAGGAGGAAGCCGAGGAGTTGTGTTTTGTGTTGCTAATGTGTGCGGTGCGGTACCTGGGATATAAATGATGGGAATGTCTTCTCCTAGCTATTCATTTATTACCCTTGCCAGCGCTGATTGGAGCGAGTGAGTCCGACTAATCCGGGCCTTCCTTTACTCTTTTCAAAGGTGCCTTTATCTTAACCCCTTCTTCAGGGTCCCCTGGGTGCCACAACACCATTTGCATACCTAACCCTAATCATTTACATATCTGGACTGAGAAAAAATCTTCCCACCTCACTATCTTTTTATCGAGGCCTTATAAAGAAAGGCCGCTTATGTTCTTAAATACATCTACGACCGTTTAGAAAAAAGGGCAGGAGGAGATTATTTTTTATTTGAATAAAGAAAGGGAAGACAATGATACGGCTGCGTGCTGGGATGTTTCGTGTATCTGAGGGGTGAGTCGCGCAAAAAAAAAAGAAGCATCTCCATCTCAACGACGGTTACTCGTCGCTTTGTTTCGGTCAACGGACACCTAAAGCCATTTTGCCACTATCCAGAACTTTTTTGCATTTGTCTAGGCTCGACATTCGGCAGTTCAGAACCAGGACATTCGGCTGACGAACAGAATGTGTCATTAACAGAATATCGATGCCTTCTCCAGACATATAATTAAATTAAATAATAATTTTGTCTTTTCAAGTGGATCCGACATCATTTTGCAGCTAAATTGTCTCGTAGAACGGACACATTTCACCAGTCTTACTTGCATTCGGTGATTCGACCCAGGAATCAGAAAATCTAGACGACTTTTCTGGGACAAAAAATTGCCTTACCAATAAAACATCGTTATTTACGACATACATACTTACAATCCAGATATCTAAATGATTAGTATTGTTGACTGATTGTTTCATGTGCTCCGTGATTAAAAATCGTTTGCAGAGGTTCAAGGTAGGTTTTATCAATTCCATTAGTCCTTGTTGAGAAAATACGAAACGTCATAAATGAAATTACAAATAGTTGCTAGAAACTATGGTCCGTTAACCTACAACACAAATTGCCATGTACAATATAAATAAGAATCAATTAGTAGCCTTAAATACATTTAACTAACACAGGAAAGGGACTTAACATTAAAAAGACTACAGCATAACATTTACGGACTATACTTACAAATTTTAAGATAAATAAGACGATCATTGAAGAAAATAAATGTGGATTACTTCAGTAATAAAAATGTTTATACGACAAACTGTTAATGTCAATAATGTAAAGGTTGAAACCCCATACAACATTCTCACGAACAAATATTTCGAATTATAGTTTAATTTTCTTGGTTTTCGACAGAAAAAAACACAGTTACAAAAGTACAAAAAAAAATCAAAAATATGTTTTATGCAAATTAAAACGGATACAAACCGAAATAAAATTACAATAATATACGAAACCATTCCGGTCATTTTGTATGACATAAAATGTGTACATCTGCTGACTGGTTTCATTTATAATAAAAACTTGATAAATGTACAATAAAAAAATTTAATTGTATCGTATGTTAGATTCCTGTAACCATCACTTGTAGGGATTATTATTTAATTCGAGAATTTTCACACATTTTTTATGATCTGGAGCATACAACAAAATTTCCCTGCCAAAATAATTTGACAAATTCCAATAAATGACGTGACGTGTCTTCAATCATATTCAATATGCTACAGAATCATTGAGGATTCTTAACATACACGTTTCCCTAAATAATTTTATTAATACTTCGTAAGGGAAATAGTTAATAAAACTATTGATGTAATAAGTAATCGCACATAAATCATTGTTCATTTCCAGAAAAAGAAAAAGTCAACAAACCGCTCGTCGAGATACTAATTTTTTAGTCATAAGCCCTATTGTCTTATTTGTGCCAAACGTTTTCCTTAAGAGTATTACAACAAACGGATTCCACATTTTAGCATTACATACACAATCAATTTTGTTCCCCTTTCTATCCCTTCTGTTTACTGTACTTCCTGTTTCAGTGTCATCAAATGACGGTACCCGCCATCCCATCGTTTGGTACACTTCTCCAAATTATTCCGTGTTTTATCACGTAATTTCCAACTTTTTTCTCTTTAATTTCAAGTGTAGCTTCATTATTTTGACCTGCTGTTCATTTTAAAATGACTCGAATCCTGTGTGTTACCTTTAATTAATTTCGGGGTTCTTTGTAATGATTAATTCAATAATGTCGTCCTGTGAATGATGATATTTTATACTTTAACAATAATGTGATTTAAAGAAGACATATTTTAAACTGTATATGTTCCGGTATCAAATCGTGCGTTCTGCTAAGCAGTAAAAAACTGTTATGGGACTGATTAGCAGAAAAATTTGTATTTGATGCGATCCGTGTTCAGACGGAAACCGGAACAGAGCGATCAATAAGACGGAATAATGAGAATATTACAAAAAAAAATTATGTTATTCTTTTGTTAATGAGACCTGTAAATATATATGCTATATAAGTCGGAAAGAATAACAGCCCCAAAAATATGTGGGAAAAAAAATCCTTATTCTCTCGATTCCTCCAATTTCCCATTTCCTCTTATCTTTTCTGTTACTTTATCTCATAATAGACCACAATTTAGACAGACGAATCTGTTTCTGGAAAGAGGAATCATTAATCATAAACGACGTTGACGGAAACTACATAATTTACAAGACAACGTAATTTACTTAAATTCTATTCAATGGAAAGAAGATTCAGACACAATAGAAAGGAGTTATGTAACTAGAAAAAAGTTTTCCTGACTTTTGTTTGAATTTAACTGAAATTATTTTTTACATCGTAAACGGCGTTTTCCGTCTAAATATTATTAGTATTTAGAACCATGAACGTACAAAGTATATTGAAAAAAAAATGAAACATCTTTCAGTCCTGGATCTTCGACAGTTATAATGATATTAGCATATTTAAAGGCTGGAATATGTGAAGTGTGTATGAGAAACGAGACGAAGCTAATGTTTCGAAATAACTACGGAACTTTTAGCAACGATTCGAACTGTGAGAAATCGATTAGTATTTAGAGGAGGAGAATGCATCAAATTAGCGTGTAAATGCACTACTTGGTGCATCCCAGATCCACAGGCGATTGTTTTATCTGACAGATGTTAGACAATGAACGACCACAATCAAACAAGAGAGAATTTTGAGAGTATTTTTATCAATTAAAATACGTTTCGGTCCTTACATGGACACTCATGAGTTAAGTCCGAAAAAATTAACATCAAATTGAAAACATAATATTTAACAACGTTAAATCACCTTCAGGTGTACAGTTACAATTAAGTTCAGTCATCTAAAAAAATTTAAGAAAACAAAGGATAATTTTTAATACAAATGTGTATA
Source organism: Zhengitettix transpicula (assembly GCA_037074705.1). NCBI lineage: Eukaryota > Metazoa > Arthropoda > Insecta > Orthoptera > Tetrigidae > Zhengitettix > Zhengitettix transpicula. The sequence continues at coordinate 74,505,395 of CM073595.1, read as the reverse complement.
CATATAATTTATAGTGTGTTACAATTTATTATAAAAAATTTAGGTTGACAAATTTCTAACATGAGTTATAATGACGGAAAATAATTTTAAAAACAAAACTGCTATAATAGAAACCACATATAACACAACAGTGATGAAACAATAAATTTGAACTGATCCTAAACCAATAATTTTATTCTACAATCTTAAATCAGCATTATATAGAATTAAAAAATGGTATTAAAGAAATAAATTAATACTGATTTCTTCCCATAATACTGAAAATTTAATTATATAATTTGTTTTGTGTGTTTAATACGAATAATAATTATAATAAAAACTTATACTTTTTTAGTTAAATTTTAGTTATAATTTCTCTTTGATTGTGAACAGTTTGGTATTTTTATAACATTTTTAGTTTTTTAAAAATTTCTGTCATTGTAACAGATGATTGACCGAGCAACGACCGAAACAATTTTTAATTTTTAAAAAAATTCTATACTTTTGTTCTCACATTGACAAGATGATTTGATGCCCTCTCCTCCCATAAATACAAATAGATTTGTCGCCGTTTGAATCGTCGGTAAATTCACACTTCCGTAACTTTTTCGCGACCTTTGTCTCGTTCCGTAAGTTAACCATCGTTTTCCATCAATTTTTTCACCGTTTTTTTCTTGTAATCACAGGCACCTTCATTCTCACATTTCAATTAAAAATACAGTAAATACCTTCTCCAATACAGAAATATGAGTACAATTGAATTCACTGGTGTAGTGATACCGGATTTCCAGAAAACTACATCTTCAGACATCTCATTTAACGTTCCACGTAACCCAAAATTTTAAAATATTTTTTAATTTATTTCTTAAAGTGTCCGTCCTTAAATTGGTCGTCCATAAATACTTTCAATAACTACCGGAAAATGGCAAGCGTTAAGGTAAACTATCGTAGTATATAATTCCTTCACAAGTTCTTTCAAAGCCGACTGACGTACATCTAGACGGAAACAGACAAGACTTATGACAAATTACCGGAAAAAATATATATATTGCACCTACATTGTGCGGTATTAAACAGGAACACTTCCTTAAAATACTTGACAAAACAATTTAGTATAAAAATGTTAATTCATAGTGATAGCAATATTAATAGTAATAATAATAGATGAACATGGAAGATTGTTGTTTTTTCTCTTTCCGGTCATACCAATTCTAGCATTCTCAGTTTTTCCTATCAGTTAAATGCTTGTAGTTCTGGTGAGAGGCTTCTCAAATAAAATAAAATATAGTCTGTATCAAGTAGTGTCCGTGGTCAACCAGACATAGACCTACTTGGTTCAGCTCAGTCGTAATAAGGTTTTAAACCAAGTATTCTTAGATTTTCTTAATCTTCGACATATTCCAGCACTCCTCAACTATATCGCCTCCAGTTATTGGAAACCTTGATATTTGCAAAAGGAAATTACACTTTACACATAATTTAACATAGTTAGAGCAAGTCGTTTAGTGTAACTATCCGTGATTACGAAACACTTTTAAACGATAAAACAGGAAAACTTTTCATTCTGATCCCGCACAAATGAAGATGTAGTTTCCACAGGGCTTTATTCTGGGTCCATTGTTCTTTTCGATACATGTAAATGACTCGCCAAAAAAGGTTACTCCATTTTCTGAGCTGTTTGCATGCGACTTTAGAAAGAAAGAAAGAAAGAAACACGAAGACAATGCTTCATTTAACCATTTGAATTAGTTTTCGACTAATGGCTTAGCAATTAATTATGAAAACACATTTAATGCAATTTAGAACATATGTAACATTTGTGTAAAAATTATTAAAGAGTCTGTGTGGATAATAAATGAAAATGAATGCACACAGTTGGAAACAAATTAAGTTCACTCAGTCACCCATTCTGTTAGAATAATATTAAAGTGCATTCATCTTAGCATTACAAAATTAATATCCGATGTTTACGGTCATTCTTCAGTACTATATGGTGAAATTTTCTGATGTTTAGCTTCAGACAGAGAGAAAAATTTTATTCTTCTAAAATTGGTTCTTAGGCTCGTGTGTAAAGTTTAATACAGCTCTTTAAAAAGCCATTAGTCATTCTTAACATGTCATTATTGAACATCTATTCACAGCCAATTTAAGTGTTCACAATTTTAACACACAAAACATAAAGAAAAACAGCCAAAGAAGGATAAAAACTACGGCAATTACACAGAAAGTTGTCAATTACAATTGTATTACTATATATAATAAATTCTCAGACAGAAGACAGTTAAAAGACAATCAAATTAAATTAAAAAATTCGATGAATGAATTAACAGAATTATATTTATATTAAAATAAATCTTCTGTGAATAATATCATGGCACATTGTGATTTAATTTATAGGGTTTAATAAATAATAATTATGGGATCTTATCATATTCTTTGTTCAAATAATGACCCATCCAATACCCTTGAAGCTCAGTTTCTCGATGGAGTCTATGGAATGTAACCCAATACTATTAAAATAATAATTTTTGTTATAATTTATTGCTACTATGTTTTTACAGTTGTGTTGCTACTTTTGTTACCATTTTAAATTAATATTTAGTGTTAATATATTTAATTCTAATTTAGTTCCTTGTATTATCATTTTCATTGTCATTATTATTGTAATATCCGGACTGATGTCTGCTCAAAACTTAAACATCCGGTATTAATTGATCAAACATGAGGCTATGCTATTTTAAAATTTAATGCATAATGACACATTATTCAGGTTTGCTATTGCCTAATTTGGAGATATAGGAGGTGAATTGTTCATAGTTTACCTATTTTGTCTCCAGACAAACAATGGAAGGCCTGAAAAATATTTCCTCTGAACTTTTATGCTTGGCGGTGAATGTTATCATTTTCCGGAAGTATAATAATAATGATAAGAAACGGTGTACGTATGGGAGAGCATGTAGTGTGATAGTGATGTGTGATGTAAATACTGCGTGACGCCGACGTATCGATTGGGCGGCGTCTGGGCCCTGACCCGGGCTACTAGCGCCCTTAGTGCGTGGGTTGCGGCTTCTTGGAGACGCGGCGACCTTGCGTCGCCATGGCAACCACGCTGCCCCACATCCGCTAACAGCCGCCTCTGTTGCAGCAATGCGGCCCCCACACCAAGGAGGTGGACTACGCGTGGTCCCGCCAGGCCGTCGTCGCCAAGCAGGGATACGAGGTACGTCACTCACATCGTCCGCCTCGGAAAACAAAAAATAAAAAAAAAAAATTAATAAGGGAAAAATGAGCCCGCAAGTCCGGTGGCACCCTATTGCAACACCCTGTCTCATTCCGTTTAGCGATTCACTTCGCAGAACCACGAAACTGGATGCGTTTCTCCATCTCTCCCTATCATCTTCACATCACAGTACTTCCTGGTGCGATTGCACCATCTTCCTATCGCAATATTTATAAGTAGGATTCATGTTCATTTTCCCAGTGAATGGGTGGTTAAAACAAGGCATAATTGAATTATTTACCGTTATTGTACTAATTAGACGAAGGGTTTTCCAATCGATGAAAACGGCGTGTAATAATCTCTACATCATCATTACATATGCTTTTATGCATATGTGTTTAGAGAACAGCATCATTCTAATATCCTCCTCTGCTTTGTTCTGTTGAACGAATTCTTGACACTCAATGTCTGGCCACTCTTTAACTTGAATCGCGTATTAAATTACGAATGGTACGTGTGATGTTCAGTGCAAGGTCACGGATCGATCGTGGCTCATCCTCAAAAACTTGCGATTTCACACAACACCACAGGAAGAAATCCGAGAAATAACGACCCTCATGCAAGTATGAGATAGTCCCGAGCTCTCTGCGACATGTGGCACCCTCCTGTTGGAATAAAGGATTATTTACGTCAACATTTGCCATTTGCGTCCACAACGTACGAAACTCCAAACACTAATGATCACAGTGCCAACTCGTTGTCTGACATTTGATTTTCTCTGAAAGGATAAAAAGGGAATGTGCAATCCTACTTCTCGATCTGTAGAAAAGCACGTGTGGCTGCGACCTACGTCGTGACAGGTCCTGCACTCCCACGGGCAGAGCTCTACTAAATCACCCCCGTGTGAGAGAGTTGGATGTCTCAGCTTTTCCCCTGACTTCCCAGAGCAGTATATCTCTGATCCCAGTCACAACCTGTCTAATATTTGAATAAGAATCCAACTCACACCCCCTTATCAATCCAACTAACGTCTCAATTCAGAAATCCTTTCCTGAGTTTTCTTATTCTATAAACTCAGTAAGTAGAGATTTATTCGAGGTTACCCCAGTAAAGCTGTTTGTGAAGACAAGAAAATGGGAATTAAAATGCAATTTTGAAATGATGCTGACTGAACTGTCTGTTCTCGTGACTGTTCAATACACTTTATCTCGGATTTTCTGACGATGATCAGTATTTTCTACTTCTCAAAATCGCCGCTACAATGGAAACCCAAAATTAGCATTATTATTGATAATCCGTCCCCGTATCATTGTCCACCACATCCAAAGTTACATTAGAAACAAGTTTTATAAAACTCAGGGCTTTTCTTAAAATACGGTTAACATCTGTCTCTCACCTTTGTCGGTTTTTCCCTCAGTTGTATGATGCTTGTAGAACATTTTATCGCACTACACAATATATAATCAGTAGTTTATCGGGTGATTCACGTGAAACTTTTTCCAAAAATATGAAGGTCTGAAAACCCAAATTAAATTGGGAGTTTCTACATTGATTTTCGTTTTCCAGAGGGCCTTCTTTAAGGACCCACACACACTTTGGATTTGTCTGCAGACATGGTCTTTGAAGACTTTTGTGTGAATCAGGAAAAAAAAACGATCTTCAGACTTTGTTCAGTTTGACCGAGGTACACGCCAATCGGCGCCAAACCGTGAGTTTGGTCTGCGCACATCGGGTCTGCAGGTTTTTGGTCTGACGTGTGTGGCTACAGCATGTTGAGAAAAATGTAAGCAAAGTTCCGTCTGACGTGTGCAGGGGGAGGGCCCTCTTACGTTGCAACTGCCTGTACTGACCGATTTCCGTTTGCCAGAGGGCCTTCCTTATCCCAGGCGGTTCCCACGCGTCGACGTAGATTAGACTCTCTGGAAATATAATAAAATTTTGATGACACCGGCATTCATCATTGGAATGCTGGAAAACTAACTGAAGGGTATGTACCAGAAAGTAATCTATAACCGAATAAGCTCTTAGGTTACGGTTTCTTCTCCCTTAATAGGTTGTTTCCGGACACGTATAGACGAAAGGCTCTGGAATGGATTGGGGTGGGGGAGGGGGGGGGGGGGTTCATCCGATTCTTTGAAACGTTGAAGCCGCTGCTTATTTAATGCGGAGACGAGTCTTAATTAAACATAAAATAGGCTGCTGAGATTTCTACACAGCATCCCTAATATATCGTATTTCTTACTTTTCAGGCTAAGATGAATTCCGACCAACACAACCATTCCATGCAAAAGGGTAAGTGTCAACTGTAGATATTGCCCGCCGACAATTACTTGACGATCACGCTCAATTCTGGGGGTAAATCTGGCTGCCATCAGTTGGATCGAAGTAGACGAAATCACCTCGTAGTAAAAACTGGGAGATAATATTATCATGAAAAAGTAAGAGTTTCGATAATGCGGACATCATGATGCTTTCACTTGAGCTCGACTGACTATCTAAACATGCATATGACCTGAGATTTTTGTTTCCCATCACAATTGGACAGACTTCATTTTTAATTTGTTAAACTTCAACCCCAAATAATACGGTTCCGATGGGATTTCAAAGCTTCTTAAATGGTCGATTCGTTCATTAATACCAGTACAACTTTAGGAACCAATTATATTAATTTATTCACCACATAACTGGCCCTCTCTCGTCAGATCAGGCTGAATATCGCAGGATGTTTCGTCCAAATTTTCACCGTGAACAGGGCCAGAAAAATCTGAGAGTCTCACAAAACTTATCAAGATGTAATAACTTAAATGTCCAAATATGTCGGTTGACGCAGACGGACACGTCAAATGAGATACAAGAAATTTTCATCTGAGGCAGGTCTGACTGATTGATCTTGAAAAATTGAACATTTAAAGGAAGAAAATCTATACGGAAACCATATTTCCGAGCTGCTAAAATTATTTTTTTCTTCATCGGGGTGAAAGTCGTTTCTATCACTGAAAATTGAGAGTCCAATTGTTCTTCAGACATGAAGACAGTCCGATTCCGATCCAGGCAACAAATCAACAACTGAAATCTATTAGACTTATATTTCAGTAACAATGAACTCTGTTGTCGATAAAGTCGTGGAATGGATCATGATCACCTAATATACTTACATATACAGTGTGTGTGAAAAACGATCTCCCCCCCCCCCCCCCGAATAAAATAGTACTTACATTTTTATGCATAATATTAACCTGCAATAAATATTGGGAGTTTCCCTTCAAGATTTCTAAGTTGCCAACCGCATGGTTGCTACCCAAAAATATACTCAGAATTTTTATTTCCTATTAAAAAAAATTGATGACACTTTCAGACATTTTAAAATATTTTATTCAACGTTTCAGTACGTTTTTGTCCTTTCAATAGGTTTCAATAAAGTTATGTTCCTACGGTAACAATTTTGTGTCATTAATATTTCAAATCACAGGTTTACAGTATACATTGCTTATTATGCTTCTGTTATAATATTTAAATTCAAATCAGAAATTTTCAACATTCTTGAAATTTAATAGAAACAATTGATGAACTTATACAGACACTTTTCATTTTCTATATTATGACGACGTGAATTTAATAACTTGTTTCGTTTATTTGTGCTAATTTGGTAAGTTGTTTGTGTGTGTGTGTGTGTGTGTGTACTGCAGTTTGACTTTGTTTACTTTGTACAATTATACTATAAATCTAATCAATTGTTAATACCTCCTCTTCAGGTAAATATCTGTCTGTATAAGTGTCTGTATAAGGACATCAATTGTCTTTATTAATTCAAAACACGTTAAATTAAAACTTTTAATTCTTTAAATTTAATAAAATTATCAAATATGAACCTAATTTTATTTTTCAAATTAAAATTTAATATTTGTACTCAATTTTTTAATTATTTAATAAAATTACTTAACTTTAAAGTATTATTAAAAAGTTTTAATATACGGAATTTATGATAGATTACGTTTTAAGACATTTGGTACAATGTCTAAAATCTTAACGATATCGCAATCCAAGTCTTGGTTTTCTTCTAATTTATGGAAGGTATTTTAAAATGTCTGGAAAGATCATTAATATATTTATCATATTAATAAAACAGGCGAAAGTGAAAATGCTGTTTTTTCCTATTTTCCATCTAAGAATATTATTGTTTTTGACACACCCTGTATAACATTTCAAATTTATTTGAGATAATAAATTTATATACATGAAATGTATGCGACATTTAGTGAAATACAAAAATGGTGGTCATAAATATTTGAATTTACATGAACAGGATTCGGTTTTGAGTATAAATGACAAAAAACGACACGTATGTGGTAATTGTATACCAGATGTGTGTCAATTGCTCTAAACAATGCCAGTTTCAAATCTTTCTGTAGCGAATATCTGAAACAGAGTCATCGTTTTGTGTAACCACCGGATTTATTAAAAGATTTGTCTTGATTTGCTTCCCACAACGTTTAAATGTGCAAGAGAATTCCTGAACATCTCGATACGAATACCTTGAAACTCTTATTAAACGATGAGAAAGGTAAACGTTCGCAGTGTTAGCTTATTTTGTACCCGAAAAAGTTGGCTTAGACGTTATTCGGGTATTTTATTCTCTATTGTAGAAACGAGTAGAGAGATAAAATAAATGCGCTAAAGGCGATAGAAGCCGAGGAAAGGAAAAGTAGCTCAATTCGTGTGGCTCATCTCTGATTTCTTTTGCACGAAGACGAGCAGAGTTTTTATTTTCTATTCAAAACGACGGAAGCACTTTTCCTTTACCCGGGTTCCATCATCTCTTGCAATTTTATTTCGTGTCTACCTTGCTCGTTTCTAACATGGACGATGGAATACCAGAATTTAATCACACGGTTGTCAGTAAATTTCAATAGCGGGGAAAATTATCTCGCATAGATAACGAGATGGGGAGGTCCTCGTCCTCTCAATTTGAAGTTCCGAGTCCACTTTCACAGTTTTCTGAGGTTGTCCGAAACGTCTCCACTCCTCTTCTGCCACACGAGTACTCTTTGTTACTCGTCAGACTCGTCTACTAGATCTACGAGTAGCGAGTGGCTTCTGTACAACGAGAAAACGAAGAGAGAGAAACTGTGATTAGAAATGGTGAAAGGCAGGGATGCAGTTTACCTACACTAGTGTTCAAATTATACCTTGGGAAAGCAACGAATGAAATAAAAGAGAAATCCGCGACAAAATACGAGTAGAGTGAATACGAATGCCACGAAATCGTCCCGTTGTCGAAATTGGTTCAAGATTTGGAGAAGCGTTTAAATGGAACGGAGGGGGAAAAAAACCTGGGTCAAAATACAAACTTACAATTAAACGTGTGGTTAGCAGCCATATTGAAATTAATGACCCTCTAAATAACTGGTTTCCGAAGCGGCGAAAGATGTGAAAGAGTTTTATTAGACAGAAATATTTTGAAGGAAGAGCCCAGAAATTTTATGAAGACGTTTTTAAATAATTATCAAAACTGTACATAATGAAAATTAACTGAAAAAAAATTAGTAAAGTTTGCGTGTTCACCAAGAAAAAAAAATCTCCTACAGTCTAATATTAATTCGTTGTCTGGTAAAGCAAAAGCACTCTGTAAAAACTCTATGAAAATTAAATCGATTCTGGAATACAGGAAGCCTTGGATAGAAAAGAAAATAGAGGGGGGAAAAGACTAAAAGAAAAAAAGGAACGTTCTGACGGCCGTGGCAAATTTTTATCCAGGTGCCAGCCACAGACAAAACGAGGACGACGTAAACTTCAACACTTTTTCTCTTTAAGGAGCACTAAATGCATTCTGATGTAACGAATTTAAATAGGATGGGCAATATTATATTGTGTCGCGTTTTTATCGTTTTGTAGAACAACAACAGGTTTACCAGAAAAGCACACATTCAAAATGGCTAGTGCATCGAATAAGGGCCCTTACAGATGAATATCGATAATCGATACAAACGCGATGTTTTTTTTTTTTTTTTTAAGTGGTGATATACCAGGGTCGATTGTGAATCAAATAAACAGCGGTCACACAGTGAGACACTTTTAAGTGTGACGACTGCACAACGGGGATGGTTTTTAGAATTTCAGTAGTGGAGAAAGAGATCCACATCTAACGCGAGATGAGATTTTGTCTCCTTAAAAAACATTTTGGTAAATATAATTTAGAGCCAGTGTTGTGCAGGGAACTGATTTGAACGTGACAAATCGATCGTGTAGCGACAGACGACAAATAGACTCTCTCTACGGCCATATAAAAAGAATTCATTGACATCAAAAGTGCCGGATATTTTGCATACGAAGGCTTCATTTGGTCAACCACTGCGATGTTCGTCTTGGGCTGTCTCGTTTAAAGTCTGCCACCGAAATATGTTATTGTTGTAAATGGAGGAGTAGATCTCCCCAACCCCCCCCCCCCCCCAAGAGTAGAATCTAGGCTGAAGTGAGACCTATTGTAAATAAAACAATTAGTCTGGACATCTGCTATCAGCAGCCTTCACATTTTTTTAAAAAAATTTCCACGATCAATGTTACCACGACAACACTCCAATGACATTATTATGACGATTATTTTTTTTTTATTTCGCGTAAGACGGTATCGGGAGAGATAAAGACTAGGTAAAACTTAGTTTCCTGTTTAAGCTGTTTTACAGAGATATCTGTTAGGTGAAAAGGAAGGGAATTTTGAGTTGGATGGGGAGAGGGGGGGAGGGATGTATGATATCGTCGTTGCAGTGCCTGCAAGTGTGCAACATATAGGTCAGCGAGGTGATCGGGGAATAGATTAGCGGGGGTCTGGGCGCGGAACTGCAGGGGCAGGCTGTGCGCGATGACCTTGGCTGCGCTACCTGCGTCCTCCCGAAGCCGAGGCTGCGTCCACACTTCGCGATTTCGACGTCGCCGGCCTCGGCTCGTCTGACGTCACTTTTTCCCACGGCCATCAGGCTCGTTGCCCCAATTAATTAGTTCTGTTTTGCGCGCAGGCGAGGAGGCGCAGATGCCGGCGTCGCTGTACGCGCCGCGCTCCAACAGCTCGAGCAGCTCGGCGTCGCCGCCCGCCCCCGGCGCCATGCTCGTGGTGCCGCAGCCCATCAACGCCTCCAAGGGCGGCGCCCCGACGCCGGCGCGCAAGTACCAGTGCAAGATGTGTCCGCAGGTGGGTACCCGCACCTGAACACCTCAACACCTGACTTAGCAACAGCGCCAGGCGCAGGCCCAGGCCCATGCCCAGGCTGAAGCTGAGGCTACCGCTCCGTAGCCGCGGGCTCTCCCGCTTCCCCCTCCCATTAGCCTCGTCTCCACCGGTCCTCGCTTTTTACCTGAGGCGGCGCCGAACACCTGCATTAGTTACTCCGTGCCACGTGCAACTAGACCACTCGGCCGTCCTCCGTCTCTCTCCGCTGAGATCCCACCCGGGGGCTCAGCCAACTATCCTCGTCCTCGGAGTACGAGGAACTCCAAATCCGTCATCAGATCAAATACGACGAGCCACGAAACTAATTCCAATTCCATTATACTCGTCTTCGGGACACAAGAACGTACAAATAAATCAATAGGATCGTTATACAGATTTTTCGGGTATGCCATTGTCTGAGTAAGATAGTGGAAAGACGACAGAGACCAAGCCAAAGTAAAAAAGGGAAGTAAACATCGGAGAAGAAAGCAATGATGAAGAAATCGTCGTGAAGGAAAACAGAGGAACAAAGAAATAGAGAGATTTACTCCAGCGTTTCGAACATTACGAAACTCTGTTCTTCATCAGGGATAGATGAACTCTACTGGAGATTGTGTAAAGGAAGTAGCTTCGTGACGTTTATCCGCTCGCAGTAATATAGATTTAATCGGGTTATGAAATTATTTGACAATGGTGGGAGTATGTTTCGGTCATTCCATTGTCTGAGTAATAAAGTGGAACGAAATTAGAGAGGAAACCAAGGGTAAGAAGCGACTTAAAATAAGGAGAATGAAACTAGGAACCAGAGACGAAGGAATAAATCATCCAGGGGAGCAGAGGAAGGTAGAAATTTAGAGGTTTACTCAAACGTCTCGAACAGTAATGAAACTCTATTCTTCATCAGGGAGAGATGAACTCCTACTGGAGATTGAGTAAAGGAAGCAGTTTCAAGACGTTTATCCGCTCGCAGTTATCTTGATTGAATCTGGATTTGAAATTATTTTACAATGGTGATGGTATTCCATTGCCTGAGTAAGACAGCAGAGAGGAAACCAAAGTAGGATGTGAAGTAAAAAAAGCTGAAGAAACCAAGAGAAGTTACACAGTGACGAAGACTTAAATCGTCGTGAAGGAGAGCAGAGGAAGGTAGTAATAAAGATATTTACTCCAAAGTTTCGAACAGAAAATTAACTGTCTCTCCCTGATTAAGAACAAAGTTTTTGAATGTTCAAAACATTGAAGTAAATCTATCTATTTCTATGTTCCTCTGCTCTCCTTCACGACGATTGATCTTCGTCACTGTTACCTCCTCTTGGTTTATTCTGCTTTGTTTACTTTGGTTTCCTCTCTAGTTTCTTTCCAATTTCTTACTCAGACAATGGAATACTCGAAAAATACCCTCACCATTGTCAAATAATTTAAAATCCTGATTAAATCACTACGAGTGGATGAACGTCACGAAACTACCTTACACAATACTAAGTAAAGAATTTTTTCGGATGTTCCATTGTCTATAGGGGAGGCGATTATGACAGGGTGACAGGGTGGAATAAGGAGGAAAGAGTGATCCTACGTTTCGAACAGTATAATCTCTGTTCGTCTTCAGGGAAAGATGTTAAGAATCAGAGCTCAGCACAAGTCCGATCGATCCTTAGCCAAATTAACCTACTAGATTCAGCTTATTCCAGAGAGTCTGCTTTCGAGGCCTTCGCATCTGACCAGAATACTTTACACAATCTGCAGTGGATTTTATAGGAAGCCAGTTTTGTTCCTCACACACTCTCCTCATTCCAGTAAAATCCATCGTACAATATAAACGTCAAAATTATAATTCTCTTTTTTTATATATATAAAATTTTTAACGTCACGGATGCATCAGATTTTTCAAGTTGGATTCTGTCGAATCAATTTGATAATTTATTGCATTACATTTTGAAATGAAAAAAAATCTAAAAAAGATTGACGTTAGCATTTTGAACGGTAAGACTTTCATCTCGTATTCAATGATTAACGAGAATATTTTCCATACTAAAGTTTGTTGACTACGGAGACGAATCGATTGGCAAAAAAAAAGAAATTAGTGATCCGGTAAGAATCCTCTCTTCATCTCTGATACTTTCAACCTTATAATCAATGTGGAAAACAAAAGAAAAACATTTCTTCCAATTGATTACAAACCATTTTAGGCATTCTCGAAAAAAACGATTCCGTCTGTTCTACCTTCAGCATTTACCTACCTACCGTTTCCGTTTCTTGGTTCGTCATTTCTCACCTTCATATTTTTGCCACTATTTTTAAACTTCCACGTTCCCTTCTCCTTCCAGCCTCCCACGGCATACCTCTCGATTTTTTTAAAATTTCGTTTCTACTCTCCAGGACCAGGGGAAACTCTTTTTGCTAAAGTCCACGACGAAGTCTCCGTAGAACTTTAAATGTAAAATAGGAAAACCCTGTCATACAAAAGTCAGCACATCGCTCTGCGCAGACCTGGTCTTGAAGTTCACCGGGTGGCGCCGATTGACGTTCAGAAACGTAAAAAAAAAAAAAATCGTGTAGACAGGTGTGAGCGAGGTTTTCCGATTCACAGAGACGTCTGCAGGTATTCTGGTGATCCCAGACCTGATGTTCACTGACAAGGTCTGCAGATATTTTTTTTTGTCTGACGGCTGTCGGGGTCATTAAACCTTTTTACTTGTGTCGTAGAATCGCTTTTGTAACCAAACTCTGTCGTTGCGAACGTTGTAAAATTGGAGCCCAATGCTATGAGAAATCCGTATCGATGACCTAATAATTTTTTTTACAGGAATCGCGGTGTTGTTTATTAAACCTTTGGAATTTTCAATTCAAGAATAGAGTGAAAGCTTTCACAAGCTCAAGCCATATAGGCCATGCAATTAAATTTTAATTAAAGTATCAGGATGGAACAATGTCGACCGGAACAGGAAGAGAACCCTGGACCTCCACTTATCGGGCCGAAGCTCTACCAATTGAGCTATCCCTGTCGACTTCACATCCGTTGCGAAATTCGTTCATGATTCTGGCTTCTTAATTAGCCTTGATCGATATACATATAAAAATCAGTGCTAAAATTTAGGCGATTCCAGAATTGTGATTTAGTAAAATTGTAGGCGACTCTGCGTCAGGACTAATGGATGGAGGAAATTCGCACCGGATCCGGAGTCGACAGTGATAGCTGAGTTGGGTAGAGCTTCCGCCCGGTAAGCGGAGGTCCCGCGTTTGATTTCTGGCCCGCTCGACATTCTTCCATGCTGACACTTAAACATTTTTTTTAAAAAAAACATCGACTACGATTTTCCGCCTTGTTGTTTCATTTTATACAAATCTCGACTTCACCTACGATTATAACGCAGTCCTAACAAAATTGCGTGATTTATATGAGTAACCGCGCCGATTATTCGGATTTCCTCAGAGACTTGAACCGGAGTTGGAAGCTGTTCCTGAATACTCTCCTTAGTGTGTGTGAAATATATTTGACATTAGTTGAAACAGTCGTTGCGAACTGGTTCCTGTAACATTAAACAGGTCAAATTTTGACGAGAAGCCAGTTATTTTAATCGGTCCTATTTTGAATCCTCCGAGAAGTTAATCATTTCGGGTTTTTGCGTTTTACGTTTTACGATCGCTCTCATCAACGTGGTCGCACTGGGGTCAGTCCAGACAGTGAGAAAGTCAGTTTATAACGGAGGGAAAAAACCTTCGACGGGTTTTCTATTATCTACGTGGCTTAAGACTAATTAAGAGTTGAGGCTCATCCAAACTGAGTTAAGGATATCTATAGGTAAAAGCTCGTATTCATTCCCTCTTCCCGCAAGATTAACGGAAGTCTCCCTGTTAGGCACATTTTTATCTTTCCTCCTCCCTGTTACTTCTCCCACCTCGTTCCCTTCTTCTGTCAAAGGGGCGCAGTGGCCGTGGAGCGAGAAAAATATGCAGAATTCGTGCGTCATGACGCTTCACGGCGTCACTTCTGAACAACACGCCCCCTCAACACGAGAAGACTTTATTTCCTGTCCGAAATATCGGCTGTCGTCCTCTTACGTCTTCGACCAATCTCCCTCGTCATACCTGCAAAACCGGTGTTTTTTCCCCCCCTGACCCTTTCATTCCCAGGCAATGGAACACCCTCACTCCCAACCTGCCGACTAAGTCGCACGACGTTTCGACGGAGAGCTCAGTCAGTCATCCTCAGATTGAGGAGCAGTCGAAACCTCGCGCGAGGTACTCGATGACTCTGTATGTTTTTTTGGTGTGGGTGTCTGGGGACAGCTTTACAGGAAAAGAAGAAATTGTATCTCCGAAGGTGTTTTTCTGAGATGTCCAGTGCGAAACCGACGATGTCATTGGTGACGTCGACGAGGTTTGCCGAACGATCTGGACCGCAGGAGATTCTGTGGAAATTCGCCCGAGACCTCCGGGTCGTGGGAGCGATCGCGCCGCTCACTCCGCAGGTGCAAAGACGCTGTATGAGATACGATTTGTTCGGTTTCGCTGGGTTTCCAGTTTTTCCCGCTCGTGGGACGCTTCGCCTCGTCTTGCAGACGCCTTGGTCGAGACGCGAACTTCCGACGCCGACGATCGATCAGTTTCTCTCCTCGCGTACGTACCTGTGTATACTTTCCGGTAGGAAGGAACCGGACCCGTGTGAACCGAAAACCAGAAAAGGACAAACTTAAGTCCGGCGAGGTGATGGAGTGGCGGTACAGTCGCTGCCTCCCAAGGCCGCCTGGAGCCTTGACTGTACCACGTACCCGTACGTGGCAATTTAATTGTTAAAAATCGGTGAAAGGGACGGTGGTCGGGACGTGTGATTTATTCTCGTTGCATTCAGGTAAACAGAAATCGAAAGTCGAGGGAAAAATTCGGATTATGTAAGGTTTTTCTGGAGGGGCATCTTTTCCCGAGTTGGCGCAGCTTAGGGCACATTGTGCGCTCCCTTCGCCCCTGCTCTGCACAGGGTGGCCGACCATTCGCGCCCCCACACAGGTAGCCCAAACATTTCCCCCCTCCAGCTCTTGGCTACTGCAGCTCTTAAATAACGGCCTCTCGTAAGTGTTTGCAGTGTCACTGAACACACGATGCTTCACATACACTATATATATATATATATATATATATATATATATATATATATATATATATATATATATACATAACTTATGCCTCATTGCCGTGTATCCCGGGAAGTGTGTCAATTGCCAGTAATTAATCACACGATTGGTGCCAATATTACGTAACAAAGACAGACACCTATATATAGTATTCATATTTATCTATCTGGATATTTGCATTGGACCCCCCCCTCCCCCTAGCAAAAGAATAGACACGCACACACACACACATGCATCTTCCCCTGTGTCGAGTGTCAATGTAGTGCACCTGGGGAAGGATTTGATTTGATTTACCATTACAAAGGAAATAGGTTTCGTCACTCAATATACTAAAAAAAAAAGAGAAATATATATACAACAGGTATGTTGTTCAACACGTCCTTTTATTGACGTTGAAACTGATATCACAGTTTCTGTGTCAATAATTGGCGGTGTGACGGGAAAGACTCATTGTTTAACAGATAACTTATTCTTGAAACAGTAAATATTCTGTGTTATTAATTAATGTTTATAAGGGGGTGCCTAGCAGTGTAATTTATTCCTAGGAGCAATGGCCATCGCTATATGTATATAGTGATTTGAGTTCCCAGGCAAACAGGTTTTTGATGTTGAAGAGAGAAAAATGACGTATGAGATGTGCGTCACTACTGGCACAGGAAATAATAAATGCCGGATGTAGGTGGGAGCACAAGGTGCCGAATAGGACTGTCCGGAGGAATGTGGAAATAGGTTACGGAGAGGAATCGTCGTCAGTGCGCTAAACGCCGATACTTGGGAGACTGACGCTTGTTTTCTGGGATGGTTGTCAAGGCAACGTATTTTTCTCCAGTCAGACATGCGTCCGCTTCGTCACCGGGAGCCCAAATAACAATTTAGGAGTTAAATTTTTAAACAAGTGCTTCAATTAACGCGGCCGCCGGCCCACATGTTCCGCGGCGGCTCCGTCGACGATATTTTTATAATAATTAGGAAGGCCAGTGGCGATAACGTGCGCGAGGGTAACCACCAACTGAGAAGCGTTATTCCCGGCGGTCCCCCACCCGCTCCCCTCCCCGTCCCTCCCCTTCCCTCCACATCGGCCCCCTCCACCCTTCTTCGAGGTCCTTTTTCCCGAGCCGAGCAGCAGTCTGCTTCGAGACGCGGTGTCGTGGGTTCCTCGGGAAAAAAACACGGGCAAAAACGTGTCGCGTGGCGAGTGTTTTTTGCCGGTGATGTAGCGGACGCGTCACGCTGGAGAGCAGTACGGTCGAGTATCGGCGCGCGGAGTTCGCGCACTCGCCGCTAGGCGGCGGCCACGAGCGGGAAGACGTCAAACCTTGTTACAGTGCACCGTCGACGCCGCCGGCCGCCGAGGTCGACACAAAGGACTTCGCCTTGCACCAAGTACGTCACCTTTCCCCCAGGCCCCCGGCCACTCCACGTTGTCTTGGGATCACGTTGCTTAGACCCATGTTCGCCGTTCCTGTGGATAACCTTGATGAGACCGCAGGAAGGACGGAAACGTCGGGACTGTGGAGAAGGCGAGACATGTTAACGATGTATTTGTTGTGCAGGTCCGAGGGAGGAAGCGAGGCGGCGCCAAGGCGAGGGACGGCGGCCTCTCCTGGCCGGGGATAGACCACGCCGACCCTGAGGTAGGCCTCCTTTGTCCTACACCCGCCTCGACTTTCCCGTTCCAATTTTAGGGTCCTCTCGCGAACGACGCGTCTTTACGTAAGACGAAGGCGGGACCCTCGGCTCCTTTATTCTCCCCCCCCGTAGGCGGCGCGTTCCCTTCCCTTTTCTTTCCTTCGAACAACCTTGCACGCGTCACTCGCTCCTCTCGTCCGTCACGTTATCTCAGCGTTACTCGTCCTCGTTTCTCCTCGCACTGCATGCGTGTTCCTCTTCTCTTAATTCCCCACACTAATTAAGCAAGTTCCTTTGTCGCTGACAACTCCGACACCATTCCCTACACGTATTATCCTTACCCATTTCGATTTCAAATATGCCAATTCCTGGCTTAAGTCAAAGCTAATATTTTTCGGGTCTTCCACTGTAAGTGACCTCAGAATAAGTCCTGAGACCAATTGAAACAGTTGGGAGATCAATATTGTAGACAGGGGACGTTTCAGACAGTTAAAAAGATACTATTTGCCTTCCGAGAGGTGGGGGGTTGGAATGGTGATGGGGGCGGGTGAAGTTCAGAGCATAGGAATGTGAGTCAGCAAGACCCGAACAGTATTAACTCTGTTTTAAGCTTATACATGTATTGCTTTACATGGTTTGAAGAGTATTGTTTTGTACAACGCCAAACTAATTCCAGTTTTCAAAATTTATGACTCCTCAAGTCATCCAAAACCAAGTCACAAAATAAAACACTTACTTTCTTCTACCATTTATTTTTTTATTACACGAAACAGCTTTCTGCGGGTTAATTATACGCATTAAAATGTTTTTTTTTAAATATTTTAATGTTAATAATTAAATGAGTAAAATGAAGTCTATTTTAGAATGAAGAACTTTTAGGCTTCAACCCATAAATTTTATAATTGGACATATCAAGATTATTACTCATTCCACTGCTAAATTAAAGGAACTCTTGAAGAAAGTATGTGTTTTATTTTATGATGGGGTTTTGAATGAATCAATAGAAATTAATTTAAATCAGCCCTATTTAATTTAACTTTTTTAATTATTCAAAGAATTTAGAAATCCTTTTAATTTGCTACTGACAATCATTGTAATGTTAGATATACCGGTGTAGCTGAAATGATTTACATGCGACGTTTCAACTGCTTGCACCGCCATCGTCTTCTGGTGCAAGCCTCATAAAGTTTACAAATTTTACGTACTCAACCGGTTCGAATCATGATTACCGAGCAAATGTTTGCAGTGCTACAGAACTCTTGAAACAATGTATTTCAGCCAGGCTAAGATGATAATATTTAAAGCTATCTCTATATTTAAGTTTATTCATAAATAAATTTATCCTTTAATTTTATGTTTTAGGCTTGTTAAAACACAATGATTTATATATATTTCGGTGTGTGTGTAATTGTGTTAATAGAATACAATGACTGGAATGAAGCTATGCTGAGAGTTGTTATATCTAGTAACTTCCGTTAGTGTCCGAGGCGTATGTCCAATATATCCACTTATGGTGTAGAAAAGTACATAAAACTTGTAGTCTAAACCGCATGGTTAACGAGATATCCACTGGTTGGATGTAAATATTTTATAGGTTGTTCAAATGGTACACTTTTCACAAATCTCAAAAATTCCACCGTTCATCACAATATATTTTCCAATTCCTAGGAGATTATGTGATGATGCTCGTGCAGAATAGTCGAAGCGTTGTCTTACGTACACCGACAAACTAAGAAACAAGTTTTTCTTGTGTGTTTAGATTTCCTTCTGTACGCATCACCCTTCATATTTGAGAACGTTTAGGGAAATCTATATCACCAGAGCAAGAAATAAAATTAAAAGTTTCGCTTTTAACGTTTTTATTCACTCTTTAGTATATCTCATAACACATTCTGTAGAAACAACTTGTTGATATAAATTTTTTGCCATCATTACTGATGCTATAATTTCCAAGATTTTTGGCCGTTCGTGTCGGTATACTCTCTATTTCTCACTGTCGAGGTGACCTGTTGCAGTTCCGAGAATATAACTTCTGAATGTATTATCCTCTGACCCTGCCTCATGGAACATCTTTAGTGCATAAGTTACTACGTTGAGGAAAATTTCAGTTTACGTATATTCAGAAACGTATCTTTCTCAGCCCTTCTCGAGGTTGCGCTACCACCATTCGGTGGACCTGTTTCATCGTCCATGCCCAGCGAAATCAAATTATTGTCCTCGAGTTTGCTTAAGAACTCGTGGTTTTCAGTTTAGAATTCTCATCGTCATTTTCTTGCAATGTGTCCCGTGTTCTACCATTTTACTTACTAAGACTGGTCCTAATACTTGAACAATTCATTCGTTTTTCCGAAGTTAATCTTCCTCGATTTTTGGTATGAACCGACCATGTAGGCGATAACACCTTGCCTGCCGTCTCTACTGAATTTGCAATCATTTGTCTCTTCCTGCAGTTTCTCTACTGCATTTTCTTCTTTGTATGTGTTTCTTAGAGAGACTGTTTATGTCGTTTCGACACATAGCGCTCCGAGTGCGTCAATTAATGCTGATGACTTAATACTATTGAACGCTTTCTCAAAGTCTATTAATGCAATTGCCAGAGGTATTAAATTTTTTTTTTACCAAACTCATTACTTCTCTGACCACTTGCACATTTATTGGTTTTTGATTTATGCTTGTTCCTTTTGTTAACTTCATTCCTGGGGTATTTGTCTGTCATTTGCTACTAAACATTTGAATACTGTATATTCTATGAAAAGCAGAATTAGTAACATTATTTTTTGATTCCTCTTTACTCCCTTTCTTATGAAGTAGTATTCTCATGAGCAATTGTCTTTCACTTTACCTTTCTTAAGGGCATTATTTTTATAATTTTACTAACTTGTTTCTGGCTACTTCTTCTATCTTCATTACATATATATCACTTTCAGGTAAGCCACAACCTTTCCTTTCCATACCAATATTGCAATATATATATAAAATATATATATATATATATATATATATATATATAAAAAAAAACACATTTGGATAGAAAAGAGAGACAGTGTAGTCGCTTAACTGAACAGCAAATGTATTTCCAATTTTCGTCAGGAAAGAAGGTCTGAACTGTGTGCCAGCCAGGCACAAATTAAATATTATTTGTGTATGTGTATGAATGTGTATGTGTGTGTGTGTATATATATATATATATATATATATTGTAATAGTAAGAATGTGACATTGTCAAAAATATTGGTATGGAAAGGATAGAGAGATAGGTTGTGGCTTACCTGAAAGTGAAGTGCGGTGTTGCCATGAGGCCTCAGAAAAGTAAAACAAGATCAAAATCTAACAACTATGAGCCATCTATATTGTAGGCACTCAATCAAAATTATCTCAGTCTAAGACCCTGTATTATTTAAATAATTATCGTAGGTCTGAAATAGGGTATATCTAATATTGATATAATACATTACATTCACTTAAATGTATTTGTGTATATTATATCTATCAGAAACTTCACCTTATTTCTCAGTGTGTGATATTTTTATACTGTCGATTCATTGCTCTCTCTTTATTCTCTACATTGTATTGCTATCATTACATTAATGCCATTATCCTACCTTTCAATTGACCATCCTACTTGTTGCTTATCTTCCTTTGAGTTCTATAGAACTCTCTTTACCCTTCAACAATCTTCTGAAAATATTTTCTGCTTATTGCAATTTCTGATTCCATTATGTCTGAAGGTACCATCTACACATTTTTATGCCATGTCTTTCAAGCTGTAAATATGTCTTTAATTGTTCCGTTTTTCCAAATATACTCTACCAAAATTTTATTTCTTCCATTTATCTCAGGATTAATATATATTTATTAGCTGTATATACTTTGAGCAAATTTTTCTCACACTGTTCTATAAACTGATAAGATTTATGTTTATTTACCTATTTATTTTGCAATGGTTAAATTGCTAATGTTATTGAACATTTTTATTCATTTATGTAATTCCTTGACACCTCCTAGTTGTCATTTGTGAATCTATAGTGATGTTAATATTCTTCAACAATTTTTAATCCTTATTAATCTTTTACCCCTGTCTTCCAGTAGTAATACTACTGCTGTTTAATTTTATAAATGTATTTACAAATCATCTCAATTATTTTATTTCTCATTTTTTTCTGACTTCCAAAATCACAAGTTCTTGTTTTGGTTTTAATGAAGTATTGTTTTTCACCAACAGTCACTCAACATTTTTTCTTCAGTGTATTTTGAATCATATACAATATTTTATATTTGTTCCAATAATTAAACACAAATTGTCTTGTATACTCTAATCTTCCTATATAAAGTCAATATATATTTGTATTTGGTAATTACAATTTAATATGCAGCCCATCTTTATTTTTACTTTATACTATCTTATGAATCTAATATATGTATGTGCAAGACAAAAATTTTAATCGTAAAGTGATCTCATTCCCATTGGATGAACAAACATAATTATCTTGACTTTCCAGTTGTAGAGTAACTTAGTACCTAGATCATTTTTTTACTTATTGTTTCTTGAAATGAGTCATTGTTAATAGTTTAAAAAAATCTTTTTTATCAAATACAGGTTTTTTACTGTAAGATTCTCAGATGAGTTTCTGATTGTTGTGATTCAAATTCTGTAATAAGTACTTTGCATTACATTTTTGGTTTGCTAAAAACTCTGCATCAGGATTATTAGTTATGCAGTTATTAAAATTTAGATCAATTACCCAATTGTGAAGTTAGAACTCGAAATTTTGAATATTATGTACATCTTGATTTTTCCTGTAAGAAAATACCAAATGTAAAGAAACAACATCTTGAAGTGCCATATCATATTTATTAACAAAAATTTAGTTTTGTTGTATAGTTTTTGTTGAGTACAGTTCCCCATATCTTTCGATTGGCTTTATAATGCTAAATTTTTTATTTCAATATTCAAAATAAATTTTATTAAAAAAGTAAATTCAGCTGAATATTTTACTTTGAAATGCTAATCAAATCTCTATATCAAGTTATGAGATAATGTGAAAATGTTATCGTATATATGGCATTAGAAAAAAGAGCTCTTAGTTTGATGAATTGAATTTATGTGTATATATAACTTTTAGTAATTTGAAAACTTTATAAGTTTATAAAACATAAGGAAAGTATGAAAATAATATAATACTTAATGTTGAGATAAACTAATGTCAAACCATAATTTAATATATAAAATTCACATGGAGTCTGAGAACATGTGGAGATTGTGATCAGACATGCATTGGATATGCCCAGGTTTCCACAATTTTATTTGTTGTGATAATTTGTTGGATCCACAATTTTCTTAAACATTACATTATTTGTGCCTGGCTTTTTTCCTTTGTACGAACAATTTGTTAGTATACAAATAGTTTTAAATCGCTTTATCCTCTTTCTACTGCTAAAACTCAAGTCATTTTGTAGCAGTTCATTTTATAGATTAACTTGCCTCATGTGGATTTCAGTTAAATAATTCATTGGGCCACATTACTACTAATGATTGTTAGAGCAAAAGTTTATAGATATTCTTTGAAACGAAAAGCAGTTATTCTTTGACAAATCTCGGTAATTTGCTTGATTTCTTCCTATTTCTGTCTATTGTTTTGATCAGTAGATGTTGCTGAAAATGTCATTTTGTGAATTAAATATTATCAGAATGGAGAAATTCATTAGTACATTTTCAATAAAATGATTTTTTATAATCTATAATCATACAAAACAGAAAATTTAATTTCATCAGCAATTGTGTCAAAGTTATTGTTAAATGTGTCAGAGCATAGTAATAGAATGTATTATGAACCTTATTATTAATTTAGTAAAGACTTTCCATTGGCATATAGCACCGAGACAAATTCCAGAAATTACATGTCAACTATTAAATTTGTGAGCATTATTTTAAATGATCAGTTCTAAAATCTTATTAAAAAGTAATTAATTTTCACTGACCTCTTTTAGTAGTGGTAATAATAACAATAATGTAAAGATACATGCTGATGCCCTTCAGTACATTAGTAGTTTTATATAACCTGTCATAATTATAGTAATTTTAATGTATAATGATCACCTTATATTTACATAAAGACTGTATGCATTCTGTTTGTTCCAGATATTTGGTTCAAAGGCAGACCTCCAACTACATACTCAAATTCACATGCGTGAAGCGAAACCTTACAAGTGTTCCCAGTGCAGCAAAGCCTTTGCCAACAGTTCGTACCTGTCCCAACATACAAGAATCCACCTTGGAATAAAACCATACCGGTGTGAAATTTGCCAGAGGAAGTTCACACAGCTGTCCCACCTACAGCAGCATATCCGCACACATACTGGAGACAAACCTTATAAGTGCCGCCATCCTGGGTGTAACAAAGCGTTCTCTCAATTGAGTAATCTCCAGAGCCATTCAAGGTGTCACCAGACAGATAAACCTTACAAATGTAACTCTTGTTATAAGTGTTTCTCCGATGAGCCGTCCCTTCTGGAACATATTCCAAAGCACAAAGAATCAAAACACCTGAAAACACACATCTGTCAGTACTGTGGTAAATCGTACACGCAGGAGACCTATTTGACAAAACATATGCAGAAACATGCAGAGAGGACAGATAAGAGACCTCCTATAACTGGAATTGGACTAAATAACAGGAACCTCACCATAGGCAGTGGAAACCCCACTGGGAATCCTGTCACGGACCATCATCCATATTGGCCAAAGGTCTCACCTGACACGGCCAATTCTCTTGTTGAGGCAATAAACCAGCATGAGGCTTGTCTACAGCAAGGAGGAAACCATGGTTTAAGTGACCACCACTTGGCTGTATCACACCATCGCAGCCTTCTTGAGCAGCACAGTCGACAAATGAATGGTGGCAACGCTACAAGTTCTGGTGATGCTGGTGAGGATCTTGTAGTTATTCGGAATCAACAAGGGGGTGGCCTTCATCAGCAGCCGCCAGCACCCCCACCCACCCCAACTTCACAGCAGGCAATTGTGTCTTCTTCCCCATCATCGATATATGCGGATTCAAATGTGGTTGCTGCTGCTAATCTCATCAACTCTTCAGTTGTGAAGACTTCTGCAACTCCTTCATCAGCCTCTGCCTTTACACCCATACAAGCAATGGGAGGTTTGGCACAGGCACACCACCACCTGAACCACTTGAACCACCATCAGTTGGGCATGTCATCCCCAGGCTCAAGACCTCCATATGTACCATATGACACCATCTCATTTTCTGCCCCTAAGGTTGTGACGTCGTCTGGTCAGTTGTCAGGTTTGGGAGGATCATCAGTGGATGTACCTAAATCTGCTTCGTCCAACACATTTCCTAACCAGTTAATTTCCCTTCACCAAATCAGAAACTACACGCATCAACCCACATCATCAACTCTAGTGGCTGGCGAACACCTAGTAGGTCTCAAAGATAAGGGACAATAATGTTACGCCCCCAGTGTCGGAGGGAGCGACTCTTATGGTTACTGTTACGATGATAATTTCAATTATTGTTGGTCTCGATGACTGAGGAATTATGTTTGCCTCTGAAAGCTGTGTAAAAAGTTAATGGTATAAGTTCAAATTATTAAGACTGGTGTTTGAAGACATTTTAATAATCAGTTAAGCTGTGCTCAATATAGTGAAGTGGCCAAGTTTAGAGAAACACCATCTTTTGGCGTTTTTACACTCTTACTACATTACGTCAAAATAATTTGACGTTGTCGATATTATTTTTTTGACTTATAAAAGGAAACCAAAGAGTGCTACATTCGGATGTTAACCTTTCGAACGAGTGTTGTCGATGGTGGCAGTATAGCGAAATGTTACTATGGATATTAATATTAAAAATCCACTTAAGGTACAACTGTTAAAACTTTTATACTCCTTCATTAAGTTATGTAAATCAATAAATTTATCTCAATTTTATCAGTAATAGATTGAATTATTCGTGTTAAATATTTCGGTGTACTTTTTGTTCACTGGTAGTTAAATGTGTAATGTGGACAAATATTGTGCTTTCTAATTCTTTTTTTAAAAAATTAAAATAACCCAATATATTATCTGATTTTTCTTTTCAAACAACTATCATTAATTGAAAAGTTGAAGTATTCCCCTCTAACCTCTACACTTGAAATAATGTATTAGCTCAAAATTAATCCTAAAAGAAACTGCAATTTGTGGACAGTTTTTTAATTATTGTTCGTGTACCTAGCAGGAATAAAATTTGAGGGACTGGCAACTTTTAACTGTTTTACTCTTCCTACCTGAGGTTCTATCTTAGTATGTGGCCTCACATAGATTTGTCCTGATCAATTTCTTCTAATTTAAATAAATTTTAACATTTGTGAGAAGGGAGATTCTTTATAAAGCTTTAAATTTTTTACTGTTATTTATTTAAGGCTGTGGAAAGCAAGTGTGAATACAGTACTTTATTAGCTACTTTGTCAACAGTGACAATTGGTTCATTTTTATATATTTTTTGTTAATAATCCAAGTTTATCTCCTTGATACTGAGTGTTCTAGAGCTGTGTATAAATACAGAAACAAAACTGTTATCAAATTATTAATGATGAAGTTATGTTATTAACTGCTGCACAAGTGATAAAACAGACTTAGAAGAAGCCTATTTATATTTGTTACTGTATTGTAGGAAGTATAGAATTCACTGAAAAGATTAGGTCTATATTTGTGGTCATGACACACACAAAATGTCAGAAATTATATTTTGAAACATAACATGCTGGCAATATCACTTTTTTTTTGTATAACATGTTTATACTGTTGTAAATAATAGTCTTAATTGTAAGGATATACTATGTATTTGGAAGGGTTGCTACGTACTATTATTTTAGTTTAGTACGTACTATTATTTCAGGTTCTTATAATTTATTGTAAAACATTTTGTTGTGGAGCATGAAAAATGAAGACTGCTATATTAATTATGTTTTATTCAAATATACTCTTTACATATTACCTTTCTACATTCTATAATCATATACAGTCAATTGATGGAACTATAACCACCTACCAGTCTTAATGTATTTAGATGTAGCATATTTTATAAAAGTTACAATTGAGAAAGACAACTTCAAGTACATTTTAAATATGGACATCACTTTATTAAAACTCCAAAACAGTTGCAATATGAATATTAATTCTGGGAACATGTTGAAATGTCACTAAATCTTTTATTAATTTTCAAATATAGCTTTAATAAAATACATTTTAACTAGAGATGTTTATGTATCCCTTTCACTATTCTAAAAATAGGATTAGCAGAACAAAAATTTTCAAGATAGATTAGAACAAAAGATTTGGTGTTCCTATTTTGAATTTTCCGGCACTGTTGCCTGACAGCCTTGAGATTAAATTTTTTGGCTGCTTCCAGGTCAATCCAGATGTATGTGTCAAACTTTTTTTATATAGTTTTATTATAGCTATCAACCCCACTCCCTTCCTGGGGGATTGACTAAAGAAGCAAATACAGTGTCCTTGGTTACTTGTCACATGCTCCAAATTAAAATAAGATACATTATTTTGATCCTTCTTGAGTTTTAAAAATATAATTCAGTAATATTTATAAATGAAGGAGCTGTTGAAGTTTAAGAATAATTAATACTTTTCCAAAATTTCATGAAATATCTGCATAAATTGTTTTATTTGTTTTTAGTTGCTTTAAAGTCATTGTGAATTGCTTTCAGACATTTAGAGCCTCTGAGATTGTTTTAAAATTATAATTTTATTCATAAATATTATACCATTTTATTTTTTCAGTTCTGTATATTACAATCTGATTTCCATATCTACCCAAATATTTTCATAATTATTTTTATCTATATTAATGATCTCAATAAATACTATTTCTCTTTTAATATTCTGCAAATACATAGACTGGGAGGAAATGTGTATGAAATTATAAGGAAGCAGTTCTGAGATTGACACATTCCCATGTTTCTGATTTGTTATTTATCAAATTATTAAATAACAAATCAGAAAGAGAACTTAAGAACACTATGCTTTTTGTCAAAATTTTTACCACAATGTAAATTATATACCATATTTTAAATTTTTAGAGAATTCATTTTTTGGTATTTCATTGATTAAACAAAGAGAGATTAAGAGAATAGTAAGAGCAAACAGAAGACAATAAGTGACATGTAAGAAAGTGAGAGATATCATAAAAGTTTTTCAATGTGTTACTCTGAAAACTGCTTGTATTTATCTTTGATACATTTTTCCTCCTGATCCAAATATTTGCATTAATGTTGTCACACATTTTGTTATTCCAATATTTACATTTTGTTACTTTTAAAATAATTGATCATAGGCAGAAAATATTATTAGTGTGTTAAATTAGATATGCCAGATAACGAAATTATGTAAAATAAATGTATTACAGTTTATGAAAATTGTAATTTTATATGATCAAATTGTAAGAGTTAACAAAATCCAGGAAACTGTCATAGAATCACATTTATTTATCATTACTGGGCAAAACTTGTTTGTATGTTAATTATGTAAAAAATTATTTTCAGCAAAACTTAATGAGCAACTGTAAATACTTTTCATTTTCTGAGAAGTTAAACATTAATTTATAATTTAAAATTTGGGAAGTAAAATTTAGCATTGTGAAAGATTTTTAAATGGAATTTTTAAGACAATAAAAGTATTATAAATGCAATTTGTTATCCCGTACCTTGTTTACTTACTGCGCCATTTGTCTTTAGTTATAATGGTTTACATCTAATGTCATACAATTCATTATATTGTTTACAATGGTAGTGTTTATTGTATTTACAAATGTGTCAGTTTTTTCTACAAGTCAACATAATGTTTAACTTTTGTACTTTCTACACAATATTACAGAAATGAGTACTTTAAGAAACTGTTCACTTCATGAAAAATATGATATACCATTTTTCACCATCTCCATCAAGTGAAATTGTAAATTATTTGGAACTACCTTACAAATATTCTGGCAAGGTTTTTCTCTATATGAAATTATCGTATAATCTGTTAAATAAAGGAATCTTGCTCACCAGTTTTTAAATGGTAGAATTTTTAAAGTAATATTTTTTTTGTGAAATCACTTGTACAAACAATATTTTGTAGTAAAATATTCTTGAATCATTACTATTTTATTTAAATATGACTGCACATAATCATTCAAATTATCCACTTATTAACATAATGTCCTTGGAGAGTAGTTTTAAGTCCCTAAAATTTCTCTTTACAGATACAATGATATCCATTAAATCACTTGGCTGATCTTATTATTTTAATAAAAATGCTTTGGGCTACTCACCACACAATATCAAACCAATAATACCATTATTCATTTCATAACAAATTACAACAAAACAGGGTAATGTTTAACAGTCATAATTTGTAAAATGTATAATTAATTTATGCCTCCAAATCTAACATCTGAAATTATTACTGACAGCACTAAAAACCATGTATGTTATTTCCAAGATTATTATACAGTTACATTCATATTAATTAAAAAACATAACAGATGGAATAAACGCATTCAATAAATAGTTGCTTAAATAACATCTGTGCAAATATACATATGTCTCAATTGACTATGATAATATTGTTAGTACCAGGATTCATGTTTTTAGAAAAGGCCATAGAATAATGTGGATAACATTGGTCACTTGCACTACTACAGTTAATGTTTAGCACTATACAAAAGTGTATATGTGTTATTAGATAAACAAATATATATTGTTAACTGTTTTTAATTTTTGGGGTGTATTGTCCCTTAAACTATTCAAGTGTGCAAAATATTATGAGCGTCCATTAGTCATTTAAGATGCCTGTCCCCTAGATATGATCCCAATACCATTATTACTTTTAAACCATGTGGGGATGACATTCAGTATACTGGGTGCTCAAAAAATTCCCCTTACATACATTTGGGACTGAGTAAACCATGTTATGAATTGGAACCCACTCCATAAAAGTACCGTTCCTAATCTGCAACCATTTCTTAACTGATTTTATTTGGCCATATTCTTCCACACAAGCTAATGGGTCCCATGTACTTGATCTTCCTATAACAAGTGTTGGGTGTGTTGTTGGATGCTGAGCCATTGAACATTTGTCAAGGCATGTGGTTCCAGCATGACAGTGCACCCCTTAACTTTGCACTTGAAATTCAGGAATATCTTGACAATGATGGATAGGCCAAGATGATTAAATTACTTGGTCTCCACTATCACCAGATTTGATATTGGACATTTTTTGTGGGATTAAATAAAGAGTTTATTTACATGACTCCTACAGAAACAATTAAGATCTGCTGGCATGAGTTGTGGTTGCTACAAAACAGATTGAAGAGATACCAGGTGTGATGGAGTTAAGCAGAACTCCATTCATAGTTACAATGTGTGAAACAACTTTTAAGAAACAAAATTGATTGATAAGTTTAACTCTGAACAAAAGTGTTCGTGAAAAATGATTAAGTTTCTCATTTGATTGTTTGGTATTATTACATAATGCTTACCAATTATAAGAAAAGTGATGGACTGAGTCACCCCTAACAAAATTACTTATTCCAAAAATGATCTATTGAATTCCCACTACAAGTCCTAAAAGTTTGTAAAGGGAAATTTTAAAGCACTATATATATTTCTTTTATAAGCGAGTAAGGACTTGTGAAAATTATATTTATGTTGTCAAGTTGAAAATGACCAAAATTATATAAGTATACAGTGATCAATGCCCAAGCCTCCCAAAAAAAACTGTAAGGTAGCTAAAAACTATCAGAGCTAGAAGGTTGTTATTTCTTGGAATCCCACAAAATAGTGCACATTCTTGGTAAAAAAAACAACAACCAAAAAGTTGTGTTTTTATACTTTACAACTTATTCCAAGGCTGGTGTTGCCAAGTCAGGCAGGAAACAGTTAAAATATTCAGAGCAACATCCTCCTTCCTCAGGAGATAGAAGGTTTGTACCTTATGCATCCCAACTGTACCTGTTTTTTGTCTGTTATTTGTTGACAAATTATTAATTTCTTTATCTCACATAAAAAATGACTAATCTTTTTGTCTATACTAGAAATCCTTCCATTAAAACACTTCAATGATTTGCTAACTCAATGTTTACAGTAAATGCTCAAAATTCTGATCACAATTTGGTAGCTTCAAAGGAGTGATTAGCGAACAGTTCCAAATATAAAAATTTGTGCCATTGAGTCACGTTGGTAGAATATATGGGCCTATCAGAAAATTGTCCACAATACCAGCCCAAATATTCATACACACATATGTATTATGCACATCGAAAATGTTTCTGGAAAGAAGCACTTTACAATTATGATGTAAATAAACAATGTTCTTATTTTCAAGCCTCATTTTTTTGTGTATGTGTATTAATGCATCTCTTCCAACCATACAGTCCTATACAATATGTATCTTTTAGTAATCTGTACCTCCTTCAAAATGATCATCTTCCTTCTGTTCTGAGAAGCGACGCCAATCTTCAATTAAGGTAAGCCACCACCTTTTATCTTTCCTTTCCATATATATATATCCTTCCTGAAGAAGGAGGCTGAGAGCCTCCGAAAATTTGAAGAACAACATTAAAGTTCCTTATGGTGACACCGCACTTCACTTTCAGGTAAACCACAACCTATCTCTCTTTCCTTTCCATTCTAATATTGTAAATATATATATCTATATACAATATTAGGAGAATCCATTAAGGAATTCGAACTAATTTGGTGACAAAGTCACATTCAAACTTGGATAATGAGGAAGGATAGAAATAAATAGGAGGATTATGCTTTATGTGAATTCATATGCTCTGGCAAAGAATTATGGACATAGAAAAGCATAACCGCCGCACGGGCAGTAGCCCATAAGCAATCAACACCCCACCAGGCCACTAATTTTCTGTCTCAAGGTAAGGTTGTGGCATAGGAAAGGTTAGGATACAGATCATTAATACAAATCATCCTATGTATACATATATGCTTGAACATACAAATACACATAAACATGCACAGACACACACACACACACACATGTATGCATACTCATACATACATGAGCATGCTCATACATACTCACATGGTCTTGTGAAAGTTGGGATGGTACGTAGGAAGGGCACTATTTACAGGATGTTGAGTCCAGGGCTTTGCCTGGACTGCAAGACATGTTGGAAAGAGAGTTCCCACAGATTGAGTTCTGCCTCTGATGGATCGGGATATAGAGCTTTAAGGATGGTGAGTGTGAAGCATTGGTCGAAATTGTTTATGTTGTGGTTTTGGGCGTGAGCAGCTACTGGGAATTGGATTTTAGATAGTTTGACAGTGCTGCGGTGGTTGGCTATACGTTCAAGGAGGGGTCTTTTGGTTTGGCCTATATAGAAGGCAGGGCAGCGTCTGCAGTTTATTTGGTAGAGGCAGGTGATATTTTCTTTGATTTTGAATGTTTTTGTGTGATTATGAAAGGTTGTGGTGGTTTGTGAGATAGGGCAGACATGCCATCTGCTCCTACCACAAGGTTTGCAACCTAGCAGGGTTGGGCGGGTGGGGGTGTGGGTTTTGCAAAGGTGGACAAGTAAATTTTGGAGGTTGGGTGGGCGTCTGAAGGCAACCCTTGGGCAGGTGGGGAGGATGGTTTTCAATTCAGGGTTGATTGCAGTCCCGTGTACGCTAGGCGGAGAACGGAATTGATTTTTTGTAGTCCAGGGAAGTAGGTTGTCGTGAGGGGTGGACTACTTTTTTTGTTTTGGTATATATATATATATATATATATATATATATATATATATATATATACAATATTAGGAAAATCCATTAAGGAATTGGAACTAATTTGGTGACAAAGTCACATTCAAACTTGGATAGTGAGGAAGGATAGAAATAAATAGGAGAAATAGGAGGATTGCGCTTTATGTGAATTCATATGCTCGGGCGAAGAATTACGCACATAGAAAAGCATATGTTCAAAGCAGAGAGAAGGATGGAAGAAGACGGAAAGACTGAAAAAATTTGACCCAGGCGGGACTTGGACCCACGTATTCTGCTCAGTACATAGCACAGAACTGGCTGGCTGCAGACATGGCAGTCCACAGCCGGCCGGTGCACGGAATTGTGTAACACTCCTTCCTGAAGATAGGGGCTGAGAGCCTCCGAAAATTTGAAGAACAACCTTCAGTTCCTTATGGCGACACCACACTTCATTTTCAGGTAAGCCACAACCTATCTCTCTGTCCTTTCCATACCAATACTGCAATTATATATGTATATGTATATATATATATATATAAATATATGTGTGTGTGAGTGTGTGTATATATATATACAATATATATTAGGAGAATACATTAAGGAATTCAGGTAAGCCAAAACCTATCTCTCTTTCCTTTTCATACCAATATTGCAATTATTTACTAATATCATTAACACACACAGACATATATATATATATATACAATATTAGGAGAATCCATTAAGGAACTAATTCACATTCAAACTTGGATAGTGAGGAAGGATAGAAATAAATAGGAGAAATAGGAGGATTGTATAGACAGTCTTATTGTGGACTGTCTATATTTGCCTGGTCAGGAACTTGACCCGGTGGCCGAGATGGTTAAGGCGTCTCTGTACTAAGCAGAATACTTGGGTTCAAGTCCCGCCTGGGTCAAATATTTTCAGTCTTTCTTTCTTCTTCCATCCTTCTCTCTGCTTTGAACGTATGCTTTTCTATGTGCGTAATTCTTCGCCCGAGCATATGAATTCACATAAAGCGCAATCCTCCTATTTCTCCTATTTATTTCTATCCTTCTATCCTTTCTATCCTTTCTATCCTTTCTATCCTTTCTATCCTTCTATCCTTTCTATCCAATATATATATATATTGTAATAGTAATAATGTGACATTGTCAAAAATATTGGTATTGAAAGGAAAGAGGGATAGATTGTGGCTTACCTGAAAGTGAAGTGTGGTGTAGCCATAAGGAACTGAAGGTTGTTCTTCAAATTTTCGGAGGCTCTGAGCCTCATTCTTCAAGAAGGAGTGTTACACAATTCCGTGCACCGGCCAGCTGCAGGCTGTGGAGTTTTGACCGCCGCACGGCTAGTAGCCCATAAACAATTAACACCCCACCAGGCCACCAACTTTCACTCTCAAGGGAAGGTCATGGTATAGGAAAGATTCTGATAGTGATCATTCATACAAAGCATCCTATATATACATATATGCTTACACATACATACATGAGCATGTTCATACATACTCACATTGTCTCGTGAAAGTGGGAATGGCAGGTAGGAAGGGCACTATTTAAAGGATGTTGAGTCCAACATGTCTTGCAGTCCAGGCAAAGCATCCTTTAAATAGTGCCCTTCCTACCTGCCATCCCCACTTTCTCAAGACCATGTGTGTACGTATGAGCATGTTCATGTATGTATGTGTATGCATACATGTGTGTGTGTATGTCTGTGCATGTTTATATTTATATGTACGTTTAAGCATATATGTATATATGCTTTGTATGAATGATCACTATGATAACCTTTCCTATGCCACGACCTTCCCTTGAGAGAGAAGTGGTGTGGTGTTAATTGTTTATGGGCTACTAGCTGTGCACGGGTGAAACTCCGCCGCCGGTCGGTGCATGGAATGGTGTAACACTCCTTTCTGAAGTAGGAGGCTGAGAGCCTCCAAAAATTTGAAGAACAACCTTCAGTTCCTTATGGCGACACCACACTTCACTTTCAGGTAAGCCACAACCTATCTTCTCTTTTTCCTTTCCATACCAACATTGCAATTATATATATATTGTGGTAATTACTTCTGTACTTTACAGTTAAGCCACTCGTTGGAGTGTCAATTTGTGGTAATTCGGGCTTTTACAATAATTTTATATAATTTGCCCCACTTTCGTAGTGCCAATTTGTAGTAATTACATTAACTAAAAACCTGAATTTATCTATCTGACTTTCCTGGTAATCGGATATTTCCCAATCTAAACTTGCATAACTTAATTTCAAAGTAAAATAAGCCTCACATCAGAGCACAATTTGTAGTAATTTAGATATTCCAAGATAGGATGTTTTAGTAAGGATCGAGATTTTTAAATAGACAAACAAATTAATTTATGAACACACAAACAATTCAATTTACATAAGTTATCAAAATTTAACTTTCCATTTACATTATTATTTAATGTTTTACAATAAAATTACTCTTTCTCGGGTTGTTTACTGGGCCTTTAATTAAAAATACTTGTTAACAATTTAAATTTATCTAGCTATCATGAACTTACTTCATCAATAGATTATTTACAATGCAAAAAAAAAGAAACACATAAAATATGAACTTTAAATTCTAAACAGAATTCGAAATCTGACGATAATACCTTTACTTATGAGTTTACAATTCTTAATTCTATGAAATTTTAGCTTACTGTCTCTGGTACTCAGGGAAATTTGGCTCAGTCGTACTCACACACTTCTCTCACTTTATATACAGGCTATATTCTCCAACACTGATTCTAATAACACTTTTTGATTGAGAAATAGTTCACTGTTCATTTAGGAAATATTATTCGCTCATTCTGGATGGATGCTGAATGCAGTTGTCTGAGCTCCCAAATCGAAGAAGTGGTCTAAATCGCAAATGTACTAATTTAGACTCTGCACTCTAAATGTTTAACATTGAGTATTTTCGTAGTTCTCTCACAGACTGCAATTTTTTGTCTGTCCACAGCTGTATTTCTAAGACAACTTTACTGTAGCTTGGCTCCCCCCAGACTGCGACTCAATTACTCATGAAGACTGGCGCACACACCCTGCGTCTAATGCACCAACAGCACAAACACTGCATCATTTCCACATCCTTCGGTACAATCATGTGTGCATTCTGCCGCTAACAATACGAGTCCAAATTTTTTTTTATTAATTAATTATTTCCTTTTCATTACCACAATATATATATATATATATATATATATATATATATATATATATATATATATATATATATATATATAAATTGTTTCTTCATTTTACTTTCCTGTGAATCTTAACAGTATGTTGTAAGTTCATTCTGAATACAAATTAATTTCTGGTTGTATTTAGTTTTCATATTAGTATTTTCATTTAGTGTGCATTTAATATATCCATAAATTAAAGAATATATATAAAAAATACTGTTTACCCTTTCATTTTTGTTTTCTGGCAAAATATTTTTGATCTTTTGGTATCTATGTTCTGGAGCTTGTTTACTTAGCTAGTTGCTTTGTTAATTATATAGGTCCGAAGTTTCTCAAATACTTCAATTCTTGTGCGATTGTTTAGTGGAAACATAATTCAGGTTCCTAAATTCCTCACAGACACTTTGGAAATATTTTCTTCATATAGTAAATAGATATTTATTATTAACACCAGAAACCTCCTTTTACTACTTAATGACCACAGGTGAAATGCTGTCTTCATCATGTATTTCAATCTTCTTCTGATTTTGGCTGGAAAATCTCTATGAGATCTGTTTATAAACATGTGTTGACATTCCAAATGGTCATAATATACTCTCATCTTGAAATCAGTTTTCTTTCATTCTGTCTACTAATTTAATTATTTCATTAGTGTCTTCTACTATTGTCTCATTTAAATTCTAGCATTGAAATTTGTCGACAATTTTGTAGTGACATTATTCATTGAGAAATCCAATATATGAGTAACAAAGAAGAAAATGAAAGAAAGATATATGAGGAAAACAGCAGAGAGAAAATAAACAAGAGAAAAAAATTTTCCCCTCACCATTTATCATTTCTTCTTTTTCATACAAACTGAATTTTTTGGTTTATTTTGCTCGTTCTTTCCATTCTCTTTTTATTTTCTCTCTTTCCTGTTGTTTTTATATTGTTGGTTCCTGTTTCCCCTATTTTTTCTTCTTAATTAATGGAATACCTTATTAACACTTCCAATGAGATTTTCCCCACAATATCGGCCATTGCCTTAGTAATTTTACTACCTGTTAAATGTTATGTTTCATCACTCTATGAATAAATGATTCCATAATTTGATACTGGTAGTAATTCCCCTGTATAAATATGCCATAGAAGATAAGTTTAAAGTGTGCCTGAGTGGCTGATGACTCATTTGTTCTCGTGTAGTGCTTGATTAACTTAGATTGCTTTGCTAGTGTTATTTACACTGGACAAAAATATCTGACCCAGAAATAATTAGGTTAATATAATGTCCACACTTCAATTATAAATATATTAGTTCTGAATAGTAACAGAATTAAAATTATTTGCTGAAACAACAGTGTAATTATATGATGAAAAGATGACTACTCAACTAGTTACATATTAGATTGCTGTCAAAATATATATGGAGAAAGTTGATCTTTCACTAACTGAACACACATAAAATATCTATAAGTGAGGTAAGTTGCGGTTGATTGGCACAGAGTCAACAGAATATGTTCATTTCATCATTCTGACATCCTAAAAATTAATCACAATTTTAATTTAAAAAGTACCTCTCAGGATTCTAACCACCATTGAAATGTTTTGGCCTGAGCTTTTATTAATGGTTGGAAACATGTGAATTATATAGTAAACCATACACAAATAAAACCTTCACTGTTAATTATTGATTGTATTTAAAGCCAAAAAATATGACTTCTCATAATTAGAAAAAATGGTCATATACAGTCGTCTCAAAATAATGACTATTGTTTGATTAATGTTCTATTTAGACTTGGTATCTATCTATATTTGTATATGGAAAGGAAGGTGCTGGCTTACCTGAAATTTAAGCTTTTCATTGCCATTCAGGACAGGAGGAAGTTTTTCAAATTTTCAGAAGTGTTAACATCCTTCTTCAGAAGACAGAAGCCATATGGTGGCCAGCAATGAAATGTTCTATCACCTCCAAAAATTTTAAAAATTTCCAACTGTCTGTCCTGAATGGCAACACAGAGATTTAATTTCAGGTAAACTACCATCTTTCATTTTTTCTATACCAATCATTAACATTATTCTGACAATGTAACATCCTTACTCACATTAATATCTATATAGTATTACATAGACTCATTCTCAGGCTCATACATACACCACACAGAAAAGGGACAGGAGGATAATTGTTTGTCAAAAATAAAATGATGGTATATTTATATACACCTGTATTACATCTAAACCTAATTTATATCATTTTTAACCACCTTCCAATTAACATAAATTGTGATATCAGACATAATTATATTTTAAAATTTTTTTATCACTTTAACTGAAAATCTACCATATCCGTCCAAAAAATGTTGGATTAAATTATTATTTTAATTTTAAAAATTATAATTTTTTTATTTTGAAAATAATATAACTGATGGTAGTTTGAATTTTGTGGTTGAGTGGAGAACATCCCACATTTATGCAGTTTTATTTTGAAATAAAAATAAAATACATATATATTATATTGGAAAATCTCATTGTCCTAACAAATTTATAAAGTATTTATTTTGTTTGTGACGCAGGTTTGTAATCAATCTATACTATTTGCTCATATAGTCAGCAGTTCTTTTTTTGTAGTTACAGGCTACATGAAAGTTATCCGCTTTGATGGCTACTCCCCTTTAATAGCATAGGAAGGGATGGGAAAGGGGGGACGTGGAAGGTAGAGCAAGGTAGTCAAGGGTTTACCAGGGCCACCGCGTCGTATTTTAAGGATCTTACCCGGCATTCACTTAAAAGTGATGCAGGGAAAACCCAAGAGAAACCTGCACCAGGTAGGTCGGGCATTTGGTCCTTGTCCCACGCCCTTCCGA
This sequence comes from Zhengitettix transpicula, assembly GCA_037074705.1. NCBI lineage: Eukaryota > Metazoa > Arthropoda > Insecta > Orthoptera > Tetrigidae > Zhengitettix > Zhengitettix transpicula. Next base: position 74,467,416 of record CM073595.1, on the reverse strand, counting down.
TAATGAAAATTTGGTGGACTGTGGGGACGCAGCATTTACGGCTTATGGGAACCTTATTTTGAAATCCCTGCCCAAAAGCATGGACGAGGAAAATCCCGAACAGGAAGTTATTCAATCAGGAACTAGAGTAGCTGGCTTACCCTACTACATATCGTGAACAATTAAAATAGAGACGTTTTTTGTGCGTAGTTTAAGCGACTGCTTTGAAAACAGTGGTTGCAAATATCGATTGCACAACTTTTTCAATTTATTATTCTCGTGGCAACTACTTGAATATTTGTTCTCTCACATATTATTTGGAGAACTTTAGAGAATTTGAAACCGAGTTATAGACAATTAAATATTTCAGACAAAATAATATCAAATGATTAATTTGTATTCCGGTAAGTATTTCGTCAAGCCGGAATACTACACTGACGATGACTAAACAGTTCTCCGATACCTGATGACGATAGCATTATATCCCGCCCGGGTTGAACCACGAGAACTGTTTACTCATCAAGTTTTCCATGAATGCCTTCAGTCGTGTTTGTTTCCGGTTCTAAAAAAAATTACTTTACTGAAATAATTAACTTCAAGCAGAATTAAAATTTAAAGAAAACTTTAATTTAAAATTTCACTTTAAATTTTAATTCAAAGTTTATGGCTGAAAATTAAATGTAAATAATTTGCTGTTAAAAAATTAATTAGAAAATTTTAAAATTAAAAAATTTAATTAATTTACGGTCCTTTAAGTAAAGATTCAGCATCAACAAGGCAGATAAATTTAAAATTCATCAAATATGAATTGCATTGCTTAGAAAAACACAAAATATTTTAATTAATTTAATATGTTAAATTTAATCCATTTTTCAGAAAACAAATTTTAATTTTAATAGATCTTAGAAATCTTTAATTGCATAAGTTTTTGAAATCAACGAAAGATTAAGAAAAAATAAATTTAAATTTTGCTTTACAAATTTGAAAACAATTGAATTGAACTAAATATCTCTCTTGATTTAGATGAAAAAAAATTACACCTGGGTGCTCAAACGGTCGATCGCGGAAAGATGTTCATATTCTCTCAAGAAATTAAAAAATGAGACCGAGATACTTTAAAACGAAAAATGACTCTGTGATTTAAATTTCTTAATGGATGTCACATTTAAACTTGTCATTTAAATTATGGAACTCCAGCGTTACATTGTTAATGATTCTTCGTATTATATATATATATATATATATATATATATATATATATATATATATATATATATATATATAAAACCCTTTAAATTCGAAAATTGAAATAATTCTCAATCATTTTACTGTACTACTAACATTCGCTGGTCCGTAGTAGTGATCATCAATTTTCCAAGTAGGGGAATGCAAATGGCTGCTGGTGTTCCCTCGAAGACATTGCCCCACTCTCGTTCTTCTCCGAAACTCGTGGAAATTGCCCAGCCTCGAATCGAACTGATTATTTACTGTACAGATCTCCTGCAGCCCCTTCCATGGAGTGTAACTTTGCTCAACTCGTAATTCATCGACTTTCATCGAAGGAAACCGTGGAATATAAAACACACCGATTTGCGATACTCCAAAGCGAAGGAGCACTTATGCGGCTGTGGGCATCTTTGCTACACGAAGTTACCACAAAAACTATCTTCCATGAACAACACATGGCAGGGGACCTTAAATTCCGATCATTTAAGCCAAAATTTATCGACGACATGGGCAAAAGACTTGTACTATGTGGATGATTGGTTGATGTTTTCCGACACTCACTTCTCCGACGATATGTGACATTTACTGTAACGGACAAGCAATGATTATATTTTTCTGGAGCACAGAGAATCTGCTTTAAAACTGAGACCTGATGCAGAACTTTCCGCATGCTATAATTAAGGCCGCAATGTCCATTAAACACTTGATAGGAACCATATTTTTTCAACGACCCCGTGACAATGCAACAGATAAGATGTGTACGCTGCTCTCTGGTGGCGGCTGCGTAAAACACTACGGATTGCTCGAGCTTAAGTTATAACATGATTATTAGATTGTGCCGTGTAATTAGGCATTAAAGGTGTTTAGAAATCAATTGTGTCATCCATTTCACTATCCACAACCACGACATAACATTGGCGCCGAGATGGAAAAAAAACCTCCAAGTATTTAATTTAATACTTAAAAGAAACACGTTGAATGAAATTAGGCATAAACTCATGGCCAATTAATAAATTTTAGGCCTAAAACATATGTGCATAGAAGCCAATTTAAATCTGAATATTCAACGAATTTAATTAAAGATATTATGTGTATAAATATATTCCTGCTAAATTGATAAGAACAATATAGATCAACAATGGATTACGGAGCAATTGAACCTTTTAATGCGGGGCCATCAACAAACTGGAGTGAATGGACAGAATTACTTCAATTTTATTGTATGGTCAACAAATTTACAACTGAAGAGGTCTCCTGGTGGAGAACTATTCAGAGACTTAGACTCTCCACGGACTACACAAAAAACTGATAGTTTCTTTTCCTTCCTAATAAAATAAAAAACAAATTTTGTCCATGATTTCATACCTAGCATTGCCATCGACGACAGTCACAACTTTTATAACTATCTCGTGAAAAATTACATAGAAAGCGACGTGTAGGTGTACATATTATATTAAAAGTGTCGTTGGCAACACTGTGGAGCTTTGGTGCTTCGAGTGCTTTGGAACTCGCAACAATAACGTTCTCGTGCACATGTAATGCTGATTGCAGTAAAATATTAGTTGTGGTTAATAGTTAATTTGGTGTATTTATTTAAACGCTAAACAACCCCCTATAAGAATTGGTGACCTCCCGACGTGATTAGTGCAGTTACAGCCAGGATTCAAACGGGTTCTAATGGAGCACGTGGACGAGAAAAAGCCGAATGAAGATTCATCGCAAACCGCCTCGTTGAAGTATACGGATGTGGTGAGTGTAAAAATTCCACCATTCTGGGTAGACAAACCGGAAATTTGGTTCTATCAAGTCGAAGCTCAATTTCTTATAAGTAATATTGTTCGCGAAGAGACGAAATTTAACTACGAGGGTGAATCAAATATAAACGAGACTTTTGGACCTGCGCGCGCAATAGTGATGGAAGAACGTTCCGCTGTTATTGGCTGTTAGGTTGGTTTGTCAGGAGTGGGGGAAGCACGTGACTCATCATCATAGACTCGCTCAGTGTCCATCGTTACGATGTCCGAGCAGGAGGTACCTCCCTCTATTGCGCAACGTATTGTTATCAAGTTTTTAGCTGCTGAAGGGGTAAAACCGGCCGAAATCTTGAGAAGATTGACTGCACAGTTCGGGGAAGAGACGCTGTCGCGAGCTAGAGTGTTGAAAATGAGAGCCATGACCGCAGACCCCGCACCAGCATTACAGCGGGCAACATCGACAGTGTTCGTCAACTTGTTGAAGGTGATAGGCGTCTAACAACTTCGGATATTGCAATTGAGGTTGGAATAAGTTATGGGAGCACTTACTCTATACTCTCAGAGGAGCTAGGGTATCACAAGGTGGGTTCCTCGTCTTCTCACAGTTGACCAGAAACTGAATCGTTTTCAAGTGTGTGAGCGTCTTCTTGCACGATTTCGGGAAGAAGAAGACCCATTTCTTTCTCACATTGTCACCTGTGATGAAACGTGGGTGCATCACTACACCCCTGAGTCGAAACAAGCGAGTATGGAGTGGAGGAAGAAAGGAGAAACCGGACCAGTGAAACCCAAGTCACGATTATCGGCTGGCAAGGTTTTGGCTACCGTTGTTTTTGACCAGCGTGGCCTGCTGCACCTTGATTTTTTGCATGAGCGCAGAACAATTAATGCGGCATACTACTGCCAAATTTTGACTGAGGTCAGACTTGCATATCGCCACAAAAGACGAGACCTTCCGATGAGAAAAGTGATTCTCCTCCATGACAATGCTCGCCCCCATACAGCAGCCCTGACCGTACAAAAATTGGAGCAACTGGGTTGGGAGACACTGGAACACCCTCCATACAGTCCAGACCTGTCTCCCTGCGACTTCCATGTCTTTGGTCCTCTCAAGGAAGCTTTGGGAGGGCAAAAATTCCACAGCGATAATGAGGTTGAAGCATATGTGCGCAATTGGCTACAAACACGACCTGACTCTTTTTACGTGGAAGGAATTAAAAAATTACCTATACGCTGGGAAAAATGTGTTTATAAATCAGGAGATTATGTAGAAAAATAAACTATGATTGTTTGTGCGTTTAAAATCAAAATAAAAAAATAAGTCTTGTTTATATTTGATTCACCCTCGTACTTAATAGCACAGCTCGAACCCAAATTTATAGAGCATGTGTGGGACATTATTCAATCGGAAAGGCTAGATAAATATACAGCAGCTAAAGAAAGACCTAAATACGTTCCGAGAAAGCGAAGATACGCGCATTAAGCGTTTGTTGACATCGTTCGAAATTGGAGATGAGAAACCTAGCCAATTCTTACGTAGAATGCAGACTTTAGCGGGATCAGAAGTCACGGAAAAAGTTCTGAAAACCTTGTGGTTACAGAAATTGCCTGATCAGGTTAGAAGTATTTTGATAATAAGCGATGAAAACCTCGAAAAATTGTCAACAATGGCCGATAAGATTGTTGAGATGAACCGACCATCGCACATTTATGCGGTTTCGGGAAGTAAGGAAACGGACCTGACTCATAGAATTGCGGAATTGCAGAAACGCATAGAAACGTTAACTCTAGTCGACAAAAAACGTCATAGAAGCCGAAGCAGAAGTACGAGTAGAAATCGCTATAATCGGAAGCATAACCCGAAAGGAAAGTATTGTTTCTACCATTTTAAATTTAGTGATGAATGTCAACCCAATAAATATAAACAACCTTGCTCAATTAATGCGGAAAACTCCAGCCAGCAGTAGAGATTGCGGCTGCAACTTCTGCTGAGAATTCCAAAAGTAGCCGCAGTTTTTGACTTTTTGTTAAGGACAGAAAAACTGGACTTAAATTTCTAGTGGACAGTGGAGCTGACGTTTCAATTATTACATGCTCAGATGCAACTAAACCGAGTGATACGTCATATAAATTGTACGCTGCGAATAATTCAGAAATTCCTACGTATGGATTCCAAATTATGAATTTAGACTTGGGCTTACGTAGACTATTTCAATGGCCATTCATTGTCGCAAAAGTCGGAAGAGGAATTTTAGGGGCAGATTTTCTAAATAAATACGATTTAGTTATCGATATCAAACGAAGAAATTTGGTTGATGGAGTGACACAGCTTTATATTCATGGTGAAGTCTCTGCCATCAATACCAAAGAAATTGTTTGCGCACAAGGTAAGTTTACAGACTTGCTATCTAAATATCCGAGTATTTCAACACCGACATTTACTCCAAATCGTGTAAAACATGACGTTAAACATCATATTGCGACCAAAGGACAGCCAGTTTATTCTAAGGCAAGACCTCTGGATCCTAAGAAAGCGAAGAAAGAATTCCAGTATATGCTGGAGAATGATATAGTTCGTTCTTCATCGTCGCCGTGGACGAGTCCTCTCCATATTGTGCCAACGAAGAATGGTTCGTTCAGAGCTTGTGGTGATTATCGACAATTAAACGATAAAACTATTCCGGATCGATATCCAGTTCCTAGAATAGAAGATTTCCACCAAATCCTTCCAGGAAAAAAAGTTTTTTCTAAAATTGATTTTTTCAAAGCGTATTACCAGATTCCAATAGCAGAAGAAGATAAAGCAAAAACAGCTGTAATAACACCATTTGGTCTATACGAATTTAATGTAATGAGTTTTGGATTGCGTAATGCACCATCTACATTTCAACGCTTCATATATCAAGTTCTCCAAGGATTAGATTTTACTTTTCTGTACTCAGACGATATATTTATAGCTTCTTCATAGTTGGAAGAACATCGAACGCACCATGCCTTGGTTTTCGAGAGATTGCAAAATTATGGTCTTCGTATTAACATATCCAAGTCCATATTAGGCCAAGACAAGATCGAATATTTAGGCTACTATATTACGGAAGAAGGATCGAAACCACTTATGGAAAAGGTGAAGGCTATCCAGGAATACAGTTTGCCTGAAACAATTTCAGAATTGAGAACATTTTTAGGGATGGTTAACTATTATCGGCGTTATTTGAAGGACGCCGCACAGACGCAGGCTATCCTGCATGAATACCTGCGTGGTGCTAAAAAGAGAAATAGAAGAAAAATAAATTGGACAGAAGAAGCCGGAAATAATTTCGAAAAATGCAAAGTACTACACTTCTGACATTTCCTAATCATGAACTACCTCTCAGCTTAAATACAGATGCATCAAATACCGCAGTCGGAGCAGTGTTACAACAATTAAAAAAAGAAAGTTGGAAACCGATCGCATTTTTTCCAAAAAAATGTCAAGTGCACAACAAGCATATGATCGTGAATTGTTAGCAATTTACCTTGCAGTGAAACAATTGAAATATCTGTTGGAAGGTAGTAATTTTACCATATTGACAGATCACAAACCTTTGATTTTTGCTTTTCAACAAAAAAATGAAAAATCTTCACCGAGACAACTACGACATATACAGTATATATCTCAGTTTTCAACAAGAATGTAAAAGGAGAAGAGAACGTAGTTGCTGATGCATTATCCAGAATTAATGTGGTGTCAGTTGTTGATTACGAGAAAATAGCTGAAGCTCAAACTTCGGATGAAGAGATCGAAAAACTATTGCAAGAAAAGACGTCAAACATCTCATTGAAAAGGTACCCGCTTGCTTCAGGGAAGTTCTTGTGGTGTGATACATCCACTTCAAAAATTCGACCAGTAATACCAGCAAAATTCCAAAAAACAGTGTTTCACCAAATGCACAATTTATCTCATCCAGGTGTGAAAGCGACGGTAAAACAAATAACAGAACGGTTTTTATGGCCAGAAATTAAAAATGATGTCAGAAAATGGACGCAGGCATGTATTAATTGTCAGAAGAATAAAGTAATTAGACACACAAAAACGCCAATTCAACCATTTTTAGAACCAGACGGAAGATTTCAGGTCATACATTTAGACATTGTAGGACCACTACCACCATCAGAAGGTAACTCCTACTGCGTTACATTTATTGATAGATATACTAACTGGATGGAGGTCGTACCTACAAGCAACATCATGGCGGAAACAATCGCAAGAGTTTTTTTTACAAAAATTGGATTGTAAGATTTGGAGTCACTTCACTCCTGTTAGTCAAGCAGTACAGACGTACGCTTTGTTTACTTCTTGCCCGCACGAGTGCCCAATAGTTCTAAGAACGTGTGGAACAACACCGGCAATTCATGTGAACCCATCGAAGTACACCGAGTGGTATATTCTAGACTCGAAAAACATCATCCAGTTTCATCCGTCGTCACTACTTCTTCGAGATCATATACATTACTACATCTCCGAGAGCGTCAGAATCGCAACGCAGCAGCACCTCGAGGGTCCCGTCTCCATCATGGATATGGATCTCGAAGGTGAAAACCTCAACCAGCCATCAACAGACTCTAATGAATTACCTATCCCTCTCTCCCCAGTTTTTACAACTATTTCTTCAAAAAAAAGAAAAGGCATTCCCTCAAATACACCACCTAACATCCCAAACCCTACAACATCAAACAACCACAACTCTCATCAAAACTCTCCTTTTCTCACATCAAACCGTTTCCAAATTTTTCAAAACGCAGAAGAATCTACAGATAGTGCCCCTCCCGCCACACCTCCCATTTTCATCACCAACATCAATAATGTAAATACCTTTCTTAATCAGTTAAAAACAATCTGTGGTGATAAATTTATATACAACAAGGCAGATAACAAACTTAAATTAAAAACATCGTCAATAAACGACTTTAGAGCAGTCATCAAATACCTTGAACAAAACCATGCGGAATTTCACACATTCCAAGTTAGAGGCGAGAGAAAGTTCAGAGTTATTATTAGAGGCCTTCACCCAAATTCTGATACAACTATTATATTAACTGAAATTAAAGAATTAGGATTTTCACCCGCCCAAATTCTACCCGTTAGACATCCGGTCTCAAAAGCAACGCTTCCCCTATTTTTCCTGGATCTTTCCCCAGACCCCAAAAACCATACTATCTTTGAAATAACTACTCTATACCACTGTAATGTAAAAATTGAACCTCCTAAACCAAAAAGATTCATTGTCCAAGGTATGAAGTGCCAAGCCTTCGGTCACTCAAAAAACTACTGCCACAATCCCCCCCGCTGTGTCCGCTCTTCAAAGTGTCCTAACCCAAAATCCTCTAGCCCAATTTGCACCAATTGCAAAGGCCCACACACTGCGAACTACCGGGGCTGTCCACATTATAAATCGCTTCAAAATTTCTACAACAAACCCAACCCATACAAACCTCTACCTCATCAACTCCCAATCACACAGCTCCCCAACCTACATCTAGTAAAAATAGCAATGCCCATTCCTACGCCAGTATCCTAAAAAATCCCCCCTCTTCACAAGTACAACATCCTTCACAATCAACCCAAGCTAACACTTCGAACCAAGACCAAATACTACTATCGTTTTGCACCAAAATTGATAGCCTCATCTCCCTTATCACTTATTAATCTCCTTTCAACCCTATTACCCAAGCTTACTGAAGCTAAATAAATGAACCCTTATCCTCACAAAAACTTCTCCATATGCACATGGAATGCCCGAGGAGTATCCAACAAATTCCACGAACTTTCCCTTTTTCTATATACCCACGAAATAGAAATCCTCATTTTGTCCGAAACCAAACTCACGCCCACCCACCGTCTCAACATCCATGGGAACAAAACGTATAGAGCAGACCACCCTGACTCCACCAGAAACGGAGGATCCGCTATCCTCATCAAAAACTTCACTAATCATAATGAGCTTCCTCCCATAACGACCAAAGAATTCCAATTAACACTAAACCTCTCTAACAACCAATCGATTAACGTAGCCAGCTTCTACTCTTCCCCTTCTATAACTCTTCCACATGACTTTTGATCTAAACTCCTAAATGCATGCCATTCTCCATTCATTTTAGGAGGCGATTTCAATGCTAAGCATCCCCATTTTGGATCCAGAATTCCCAATCCCAGAGGAAACAACCTATACAATTTTATCCTCCATATACCACACCAAATTATCTTCCCTCCGGAGCCCACCTTTTATCCAGACAATGCAAGATCTCCAGATATCCTTGACTTCTTTATCTGTTTTAAAACCTCCCACTACTTTACGAAATCTTCAGTACTGCACGAACATTCCTCAGATCACCTCCCTTATGTCGCCCATCTTAATCTTACTCTAATTCCACTCGCTTCTCCGAATATAAATAGCCACTTCATAAATTGGCAACGTTACTCTTCTCTCATTGACCCACAAATAAATTTACAAATTCCTCTCAAATCTCCTTCCGATATTGACACAGCTCTTGACAACTTGCAAACAATCATCCTTTCTTCTGCATCAGATTCCCACTTACCACCCCCAACTAAAAAACGTTGTCAATATCCCTTAAACCCTATCATAAAAGACCTTCTGCACACAAAAAAATATTCCCGTAAAAGATGGATTGCATCGAAACACCCAGCTGACAAAACCCACTTTAACACTATTTCCCGACAGCTCAAACTAGCATTAAAAGACATCTTCGACGCAAACTACTTTAATCATCTCCAACAACTGAATTCCTCCGACTGCTCCATATGGAGAAAACCCAAAACCCTAACCAAACCTCATTGTGATATCCCTCCTCTCAAACATCAAAACCAATGGTATACCTCTCCAGCCCATAAAGCTAATCTATTCGCAAACATTCTCACATCCCAATTCTCTCCAAACCAAACAATTAACTTTTACCACAATAACAAGATAAATAACACTCTCCTCCAACCTCTTCAACTGTCACCTCTACCTAAACTATTTAGTCCTCCCCTAGTCCGCTCAACCATAAACAAATTAAAAAATAAACACTCCGCCGGTCACGACCTTATCACTCCCCTCCACCTGAAAAACCTCCCTAAAAAAGCTTCAACCTTAATAACAATCATTTTCAATGCAATCATCCGTACAACATATTACCCAATAGCCTGGAAGCACGCACATATAATAATGATCCCAAAGCCAAACAAACCCAAATCCTGTCCCAATAGTTATAGACCTATCAGTCTCCTCCCCTCTCTATCCAAACTGTTCGAAAAACTACTTCTTCCCCTCCTTAGGAAAGAATTAACCCACCTCATTCCTTCTGCTCAATACGGCTTTAGGCCCAAACACTCTTGCACACATCAACTCTACTCAGTGACATCCTACATCAACAATTCCTTCGACACCAATAACTCGTGCATTGGTGCCTTTCTAGATGCAGAAAAAGCTTTTGATAAAGTACACCACCAATCTCCACTTTCCAAAATCAATGACCCACTTAATGATTCCCTCTTCAGAATCCTTACTAATTATCTTAGTAACCGCTCCTTCTCTGTCAAATTTAACAATACCATTTCAAATTCCTACCCTATTTCCTCCGGCGTCCCCCAAGGTAGCATCCTAGGCCCTTTCCTCTTCAACCTCTATTTTCACGACATACCTCAAAACCTATCTACTAAAACAGTACTTTTTGCAGATGACCTTGCCATACTCCTTCAAACATCCTCTCTAGACTCGGACTCCAAAAAACTACAAATCGCCCTCAATGATATTGAAAGCTGGGCTAAAAAATGGAGAATCAAAATAAACCCTACCAAATTCACAATCATTCTCTTCACCCTTAAAACCAAACATTCCCTCAACCACTCCTTCTTTCTCAATGGCACCAAAATACCTATCCAACAAACTACACCATACCTAGGCGTTATCCTTGATTCCAAATTATCATGGAAACCTCATATAGCCCACATTACCTCCAGAATCAGCAACAAAATAAAACAACTCTTCCCTCTTATAAACGGAAAATCTCCCATATCCCTTAGCACTAAAAGACTCCTCTATCTACACGTAATCTGCCCCATATGGTCATACTCATGTGCCATATGGGGATGCACTGCCTATTCTTACTCCAACAAAATACAAACCAAACAAAATAAAATTCTCCGTTTAATATCAAATTCCCCTTGGTACCTTCGCAACTCAGTTATCCACAAAGACCTTGAAATTCCCCTAATCGTTGCCATAATTCATAAATCTACCAAGTCCATTATAAATAGCACCATCAACCATCCAAATCCCACCATTGAGCTATTCTACAGTAACCCACCCCCTCCTTCACAAAACCGCAGACTAAAACGTAAACTCCCAATTGACATCATCCTCCCCCTAAATCACTCTGGAATTACCTAACTCTAGCCCTCCTACCAACTGGCACTACCATACTCCCTATAATATCCGCTCTTCCCATCTGCCCCATAACATCCTTAACGCTTCAAACATGTAGTTTCCCCAATGACGAGATTGATCGCTAACATCATGCCGGTTATATGTTAATATGCGGTAAACAAGTTAATCTGCTTCTCTCGTCTCTAACTTGGAATGACAAGGGACAAATCCAAGACCACAAGTTTACATGTGAAATATTTATAAATTGTAAATACCTTGTTATTTGTTAATTTTTACAATTGTAAATACTGTTATTATTATTATCACAACTGTAAAGTCTCCGGACTAAAAGTTAACTTTAATAATAATAAAAAAAATTACGAGTGTCAATACAAGTGATTACGGATCAAGGAAGACAATTTGAATCGTCGTTGTTCCGTAACCTAGCAGCCATTTGTGGAATAAAAGTACAACACACTACGGCATATCATCCGCAAGCAAATGTAAAAGTTGAGAGACTCCATAGAACCATGAAAACTGCAATCAAAGCTCATAACAACATAAAATGGACACAATCACTACCTACGATTCTATTAGGACTCCGAGGACCTATCAAGGAAGACGTAAATCACAGCATCACACAAATGGTATACGGGAAGACAATCCGCCTTCCTGGTGAATTTTTTGAAGAAAAGAAGTTTCCAGACAGCGCAGAAACATTTGTCACCGAGCTCACCCGGACGATGAAATCGATTAAGCCAGTGCCTATAATGTACAAAAATAAGCAAAATGTATACGTGCATAGAGACTTATGGACCTCAACGCATGTATTCATTCGTAATGATCACATAAGGAAAGGGCTGGAACCAGCAAATAACGGACCATTTTTGGTCAAACAACGTAGTGGCAAATTTTTCACACTGCTTGTTAATGGCAAGTAGATAAATTTTTCTGTTGACATGTTGAAACCCGCTTACCTATTGGCCGAGGAAGAACCTACCCAAATCAACCAAGTTCCAAAACCTGCAGCTGGAAATGGACTATCAACACCATCGCCACCAGGTGAAACACAGAAGACAAGAATTGGCAGGGAAATAAAGAAACCTGCTAGATTCCTGAAAGTTGTTTTTTTGTAAAGACAGTGCAAAAATGAACTAACATATGTGATGTTTTACTGAGAGGAGAGTGATGTAGGTGTACATATATAAAATGTGTCATTGGCACACTGTGGAGATTTGGTGCTTCGAGTGCTTTGGAACAAGTAGGAGAGCGAGTTAGAACATAGTTAGAGCCTGACTCGCAACAATAACGTTCTCGTGCACATGTAATGCTGATTGCAGTAAAATATAAAGTGGTGGTTAATAGTTAATTTGGTGTATTTATTTAAACGCTAAACAACCCCCTATAGACGCAATGTTTCCTCCTAAAATATGAGCATCGAGTAGAATAATTACCATTAATTCGAGTAGAATACAAATATTCTGATTAAATACATTAAACAGGAAAAAAATTAATCATTTGCTAAATTACGAACATTCAGTTTTCCTCTTTTAAACTTGGAATCGGTTTGGTTAGAATATCAGCTACTTGTTCTTTAGTGTTAACATAACATAAATTGATCACTCTTTTGCTCACAAGATTGTAAATTATATCAACATGTTGGAGTCTGAGATGCTCCCATCTTCCAAGTAGGTAGATTTGTCTTCAAAAATCTTCACAGGTTATGTAATTCTTTTGCCCGCATAAATCAGTAGTTGAATCAGCCATAGCAGTTCACTCACTGCTGTAGCCTAGGTAATATATTCAGTTGAAGATAATGAAACACATGTCAGACGTTTCGTTGTCCAACTAACCCGATTTTTTATATACTTTCTACCAAAACCTTGATGCTGATTTTCTATCATCTACATTAGCATAATCAGCACCTGAATAATAGAGAATTGTCTCTCCTCCTCCTTTTTTTGTAGAGTATACCATAGTCGACTGTTCCTTTGATAATAGTAAAATCCGTTTCAGTTCTTTTCAGTGAGACTCTTTAACATTGCTTTGGTTCCTACTGAAGTAGATAACAGCCACACCTAACTTGTTCTAGTAGTAAGCAATGCATACCATAGGCAACCCACTAATTGACGTTCCGGCTTGGATTCGCCGATACCATCATCATCTTTGTTCATACCGGTTTTTGTTTCCATGGGTGTATTGACAGGATTACAGTCTTCCACGTTCCAATAATCTTCGCAAATAGATTAACTGTCTCTTCGTAACTCTGTCTTTAGATCCGCCAAAGGTTGATTACCTTTAGGGAAGACAGCTGGGATAGTGTAGTCAGAGGTATAGACTCTGAACCAGATTCTGATAGAATCTGGGCTCTCAGCAAGTCGCTCCGCTACCCTCGAGGCGCAATACAGTCAATACATGGTCCCAATGGGATAGTGTATGACTCTGAAGACAAGGCAAATGCAATGGCAGACACCCTTGAGCGCCAGTTTCAGCCAATAGACCCCATAGACGACGACACTGATGACCTGAATGAGTTCTATGAACATTAGAACAACACGTCGAGTCAATGATGGCACGTGTTCGCATCACCGAAGCGCCTCCTTGTTCTGAACAAGAGGTGGCGAGTAAGGTCAAGTGTACGAAGTCAAAAAAGGCACCGGGCCATGATAGGATATCCCCAAAGTCCCTTAAATGCCTCCCCCTTCAGGGATCTCCTACATCACTAAAATATTTAACAGCTGCCTGAAGCTAAATTACTTCCCCACGTCTTGGAAAACAGCGAAAGTCATTGTATTCAAAAAACCCGGAAAGAACCCTCTCTTCCCCCAAAACTATCGTCCCATATCGCTTCTCTCGGCTCTGTCGAAAACATTCGAGAAGATAATTTTATCGCGCCTCAATGACTTTCTTGAGCAAAACTCTGTTCTTATACCAGAACAGTTTGGCTTCAGGCATGGTCATATCACAATCCATCAAGCAGTTAGGTTGGCACATCATGCCTACGAAGGATTACAAAATAGAACACACATTACAGGCGCTGTACTCCTCAACCAAAACACAGGCGTTCGATAGGTTATGGCATGATGGATTGCTCTACAAGCTAGACAAGTTAGGGTGCCCGGACTATATGACACATTTGTTACACTCTTATTTGAGTAATAAACAATTCTATGTCTACTGGGACGGACAGGCCAGTCCTACTAGGAACATACAGAGTGGGGTCCCGCAAGGCAGCTGCCTTGGCCCTACTCTGTTCAATATCTACATCAATGACGTCCCAAAGAGTCCGGAAACCGAATTAGCGTTGTATGCGGATGATGCAGCCTATTTCGCCTCCGGGCATAACCAAAATTATGTAGCGAAGAAGCTCCAACGGTCTGTAAATAGCTTTCAATCCTGGGCGAACCGCTGGAGAATGCAAATCAACGGGGAGAAGACCCAGGCCATAATGTTCACGCGTAAGAGAGAATTCCCCATTGTAGATATAATGGCAGGGGGAACCAAAGTCCAATGGACAAAGTCTTGAAAGTACTTAGGACTAAGGCTGGACAAGCGACTGACCTTTGGGGAGCATATCAAACAGACCAAAGCGTAATGCAATTTAGCAATAAGAAGTTTGTTCCCGTTGTTTAAAAGCCGCGGTCTTAGCCTAAAAACTAAGCTCATGCTTTCCAAGACAATGGTACGTCCTGTACTTATGTACGGTAGCGAGGTCTGGGGTGTAGCAGCCAAATCCAACATTGATCAGGCTCAGGCAGTGCAAAATAGGTGTATTAAGATAATTACTAGTGCACCAAGATTTACTAGGATGTTAGCTTTACATAACACTCTAGGGTCAGATTCAATTAAAAAACATTTAGCAGATAGGAACAATTTTTTTTTGATAGGGCTAGGTTATCTCCATATGAAAATATTAGATTTATTTCAACTACTCATAGCGAATTTAGGAATAGAACAACTAGATTTTAGGTAATAGTATAGATAGGAATAATTAGGATTAATGTAATATGTTTAAATTTAGGGCACGCCTGGGCCTGAACACTACAATTAGGCACACAAATTTAACTGTTTAAAAAAAAAAAAGGCAAGAGCTATGCTCGGAACTCGACTATAGAATAGCCCTTGTGGCCGCCACACGTTACACCGTTTTTTTCGATTGACGAATTTCGAAATTTTATAAACAAGTAAAAGCCGAGGTGTTTGTTTCAGCCCATACAGTGTCCTTTTTAATTTAAGCACTCGGTTTACGTTCTGTGGAAAACCTTGTTGATTATTCATATAAATATCCTCTTCCCTCACTAAAATGCATTTACAATGTATGTAAATCCTCCTTCGTATATGATTTATATCTACGAAACCCATGCAATTAGGTAAATTTGCATGGCTTTCAAAGTCCTCGCTTATTTTCTTCCTAACATCTCCACTCATACTGACTAAATAATAGAGAGGATGGGTTTTCTTGGTTTAAGTTTTTCATTTCCGTTGATATGGAAAGAGAGCGGTATGTAATGCTATTTTGAATTACATTTTTGGAGCAAATAATTCTTACAGACTCTGAATCCTTTACCAAACAGTTTTGCATTAGTGATTTTAGCACTTTGTAGAGACACTCTTTGTTTTACTTAGGTTGGCATTGAGTCACATCGCAAAAATAGTGATTTCGCTTTGGGCCTATTAAGAAATGCAATATTTTCTAGCAAAATCATTAAGCAGATCATAAAATCCAAAGTTCATCCAACATCACTTCCTTATGGTTTTGTTGTGGACGAAGGTTTTAGTTTCCTGGAAAATTTAATTTGACTTTATATTTGCATAAAAATATTTATCATATAAAAATTGGTATTCAACTACACATTGAGTGAAATTTAGTAATTCTAGTGAGTAAGTGACTAATTTTTCATAGACCGATAAATCTAATCGTAGACTTTTCAGGTATCATTCAGGCATGTTACGTCCAACTCAGCTTTAAGATAGCGAATAATGGTGTAAAGTATGACCATATTATAGTATCCTATCCAGGGATGAAAAAAAAGCATCACCGTCATCATTAAATTTTAAAGATAAATTTTCCCATTAATTTCCGAGTAACGGGCGTGTTGGATGGCTATATACCAATATATAATTAAGAAGTTATAAACTTCAGTTATATTTATAACATACAATACATATTTGTTAAATATATCGAATAGACTTATCAAACGAAGCCTTTTTAATAATGGATCTTTTCTGTGTCTAAAAAAATCCTCCAATTCTTGCCGAGATAGAACTACATAACCCATACTATGGTATGTTCCCCATTTTACCAAAAAATGTATAAATGACATTCTTTTCTAATATAATTGAGTATCAATGTTCTATACGTATGTAATATTCATAGAATTGAACTTTTAAAAGGACTGATTTCAGTCATTTAATTCTGGATATAAAATATATAAAATGTCGATCTTAGTGGCATGATTGTCTGCAAGACAAAGATATGGATACGTTGTTCGCTGTGACATCGTCTCAGTGATAGTCTGCTTTGGTGAAGCCTGTGTTGATGCAATGTTTTGTAATTTTAGACTGTCATGGCATAACATCGGTAAGCGAGGAGTTAAATCGGTGTATCGTATTTGTTTAATTGTGCAACACAGTTTTTTCGCTGGTAATGTGCTTTATTTTTTGACCAGGTTTTTATACTCCTTAGGGCAATATGGCGTTCTAATGTTTTCGTCGTTCATTTATTCGCAAACAAATCGTGAAAAACTTTTAGTTATAGGAGCTTAGTGGATTCTTAGATAATTAATAATGTGTACGATAATCGAATGACATGCTTTTCGTCATGAATTTGTATTCTTTGACATAGGACGCAAATTGAGGTAAAGCTTTTGTTCATTGTTCTATAATGCTAGCGCCACGTCTATTCGGCAAATATTAGGCCCAACATTTATTGTGCAGATTTTCTGCCTATATCAGTGTTTGAAATAATATGACTAGCAAGAAATTAAATTAATATTTTACTCTTGCCTCCAAACGTGCATTTCCGTGTCACCTCCCCCCCCCTTATCGTAACATAAGAATCAGCGATAATTTACCACAATGTTGTTCCTTATGATTTTGTATTTACTCGAAAACACAAGATGATTTAGACAATGAGCTATGCTAAACTGCCAATGCCATGTCTATTAGCAGAACGGTTTTAATAATTCTGCGAATAACACTCTTTGATATATAACTATCAAGAAATGAATTAAAAGTTCTCTGGTTGGCAGAAATGACGTTAACAACAACCGCCGCCCATTTCCATGAGCAGGCTGCTGTATTATATATATTTAAATGATATATATATAATATGCATAGAATGACCTGTTCATCTTTTTTTAAAACTGTAACCTGATGAGGTCGCAAATTAAGCGATGAATCGTTGTTGATTTAATAAATTCTATTTTTTTCTGACTTAAAATTGGCCGATATTTATTTATTATAAATATATATTATATATACCATTTTTATGTTGGAACACCAGTTTCATCAATGAGAATTATATTCAATTTTTTGTTCTTATGAAGGTTTTATCTATTAACATATTTAGAACATTTGTAATCTTCACCTTAATGTTACCTGCTCTCAAAAGTATTCTCAGAGTGGCTTGCTATGACTTTTGTTGATTTTAAAGTTTGAATCCATATTTATTATTTTTATGCATGAAATTTACTTAATAAATCATGAATTGTTGTATTTAGGTCAGAACTTTTGGCCAACTGAATTTAATTTTTTATGTTCCTATAATTTACAGTTTTTTTATTCATTCATAGTAAGTAGTACAAAATGGAAATGCAATTTTTTAAGTTAACTGTCATGGTCATAGAAAAATTATTAGCTAGCATAATTTCTTTATCCTGAAATGTTTCTAAAAGTTGATAGATAAGTCACAATTCCCAGATTTTGTGTTTGGTGTTTCTGGGTGCTATTATAAAAATAATAAATTAAATTAGTGCACATCCAATGTATTATATTTGTTCTCATTACTGTTGAGTGCTTGTATTTTTATCAGTAATAATACATAATAAAATAATGTTTGTGTTATTTAAGCCAGAATTCCAAAAACAACCATTTATCATATTAGGATGCACATAGTGTTGAATAAATGATGGGAATAAAAATTTTTTTTGCCTTATTCTAGAAATTTGAAATTGTGTATTTATATATGCAACAAAGTTAATAATTTGAATAATTTTCAAATTGCACCAGGCCCAATTTTATGAGTTAAAAGTAGTTTCATGTAATTGAGAGGCAAACCATGAGTTGTGCTGTGAAGAATTTTTATTTCAATTAGCAGGCAATTTGGAGGAAACCAATAGTTCCCCCCCCCCTTAAATATTTGCCCTACATGACGTTTTAATAAATTGATCTATATTATTTTAATAATCATTGAATGTGAATTAACTTATAAGTCATATAAATTTTTTTACCAAATGTTGGTTAGACTAAATGCACTTGCATAACATTGATCATGGGAAACAAAAGAAATGCTACTGGAGTTCACAATAGACAAGTTATCTATTAGTTAAGGGAATAATATGATTTCCCTAAATGCTTTAATGAATAGTGGTTTAAAGTATACTATGAAAGTAATTTTTCAATTGGCAATAAAATTGTAATTTCATAGTAATATGAGGCAATATATTTTTTATTTGTATTTTCTTAATTATGTGAGACCTTGCAGTTTTTTTTACATTGTAATGCAGCATTTTCTTTTTGAATGTGTTAGCTGAAGCAACAATACAGGTTCTTCTGTGAGAACAAAATTCAGTTGTTAGCCTATTATCAGGTTTTTTATCATTCAATAATTAATATGTATTATATATAGACATTTCCTAGTGTATATAAAAGCTTGGTGTACCCACTTGGGAACGAAGGATGTTCAGAGGCTCTCAGATGTCTTCTTCAGGAAGGAGTGTTACATTAAGTGCACCAGCTGGCTGTGGACTGACACACTGTAACACTCCCTCCTGAAGGAGGAAGCTGTGAAAAATTGAAGAACATTATTCTTCTGCCCAGAGTGGCTACACCAAGTTTCAATTTCAGGTAAGCCACCAACTATCTTTATTTCCTTTGCGTACCAATGATCTAAATTATTTTGACATTGTCATATCCTAATTTGTGTATATATATTTTCCAATTTCTTTTTAATTTTGTTTCTAATATATTTATTTTTAAATTTTAGGTTTTTGTAATTATGGGTGAGCATCATTCCATCATGTCAGTTTTTAATATTGTATATTTGGAAATGTAAGTAAATGACAAGTTCTGTCTGTTTCAAAACTTATTTTTAATATTTGGGTAGTTCATTCTACACTATATATCAGTGGTACTTAGTGATATTACTTCAGTTCAAATTTGCATATTGTTTCACATTTTCACTTATATTGTTCAAGATTTGTTAGTGACAAAAGGTGAGAAAATATATTTTGCTAGACATTTTATCTGCAAGATTTTTACAATCTATTTGGATATAGCTGGCATTATTAAGTTCATGATTACAAAAGATAGTTTGCATCCATTTAAGCTTCATTGGTGTGTGAATAATTAAGGGGCAGAGACAATTATTTATCAAACACTTTTGTCTGTATTTAAAAATGTTAACTAATCTGATGATTGGATTTAAAATGTGCTATGACTAACAAAGTTATGTAGTGGAAATAAATTGTTCTAAAGATTGAGTGACTCCAAATAAGTATTTTTAAGGAATGAGATATTGTGTACCACTTCTGTTATTTTGAAACTTGCATGTTAATATAAATCAGAATGTTGATAAAATTCTTTTCAGAATACTTTTGAACCTCAGAGGAATTTAATTTATATATGACAAGTGCTTTCATTTTTTCTTCTTCTAATGTTTCTCTAAACTTATTGTTCAGTAAAATACAAACATTTTTTAAATTTGAACTATATTTCATTTAAATGCTAACATAATGACAAATATAGAATGAAAGTATAAAAACTACCTTGTTTCAGTTAGCAGTATATTTAAAATATATATGAAAACTGAAAAATCTTTTGTATGTTTTTAAAATGTAACGAAATATATTTGACTGTTTAAAGATTTTATGGTAGATTGTATGCTTGTATAACTGGTGAGAGCTAGCATTAGTGACATTAAACATTTTGGACTGCCAACCTCAAGAATAATCTTTCTAAAGTGATAGAAACATGATGGGTATCAACAGTTTAGTTACATTTTTCAAGAAATAAACTTTCACACAAACCAATAAACACATTGATTAACAGTTGATTATTGTAAAGTAATAATAGTAATAGTAGATTCTCTCTCCATTTCATTCACAGAGATAACTGTAGACTTGTGTGAAATTTGGCTTAAAATAACATTGGGAATGTAATTTTGTATTAAAAAGTATTTAATCTTTCTAACACATGTATGGACCAATTAGGATATTCCACTTGTTTGCTTCCATTTGTGTGTCAAGCTCTCTTGATTAACATTAAAATATTTTTGTAGCTATCCTTTAAGTTTTGTTTGTGTATCTATTTGGGAGTTTCTTTACATATTTGAAATACTGAACCTTTGTAAAGTTGGCAGTTGTTATCCATGGCAACTTTTCTGGACTGTCAGTATTTCCACAAAATGAAACCTTCACCCCCCTTGATTTTTTCCTTCTCCCTTAATTCCATTGTTTTATCTGGTATTAAATGTAAAAAAATCAGTTTTGTTGGAGTTTAAAATGTCTTTTGCTAAGTTTGCATTAACAAACTATTTTAATCCTGTGTTTTCTGTCTTGATTTGAATCAACTTATCTGTTTTATCCACAGATATGGTTGGAAGATAATTTCTCATCAGGGTTTAATTTTTTTGCCTAGATGATTTGATAATTTAATTGCTCAGTAGTTGACTATTTGACTAATTGACAGTAAAATATGGTCTTATATGAATTCAAACTTCCTGTCTTCATCATTTGCATTTGGAGGGTACAAAAATAAGCACACTTTCCTCTTAAGCAATACCGACACTTTTTCTCCCTCTTATCAATATCACATGACACACGAGGAAGTCAAGTGATTGGAAAGTATGGTATTTGGAATATTTTTATTATTTAGAATTGAAATTTTATCAGTTTGAGGGAATACATTATTTCATAGTAAAACTGTGCATGTTGATATGTATATAACTAAACAATTTTGTGCTGGAAATATTTATTAATCCTCTGGTACATATTGTGGAATGCACAGGATTCTCACTATATGTAAAGACACTTTTTGAATATTTCGACATCTTATAATGTGGATAAGAATAACATGGTTGTTTGTTGAAGTGTGGAGTAAAATGAGTATGTTGCCAAACAAGACTTAAAAAATTGGGTTGCGTGGAAGTGAGTGATTGAAATATCAGACATTACTATAGTGAAAAATAACTAGAACTGTGCAAGAAGAATAGCAAGGAAATTAAATTAAGTTGTAAAATATAAAAAGGAAGGAACTAGTTTTATTTTGAACAGCAAGATCTCTTTTGCAAGAGAAGTCAGACTGTAGTGAATGTAGAATGAGTTAGACTACACATCTCTCACTGCTGTGGAATGCAGGTTCAACTTTTGTGGTACTTCTGCCATGTTGGGAAAACATATCTCAAAGTATCTTTCCACAGCTCTCCTTCAATGGTTAATATTTGTATCTGTGTAAAGAACTTTGCTTACAACTTTAAATTAAACTATTTATTTTTATTGTTTCAAAGTCATTGCAAATTATTACTAACACTTTTCTTTTTACAGATTTAAATATCATTCAATATTACATTAAATAAAAATAAGATGAAGATTGATAAAAGCAGATTAAAGAAGAGCTCGTCAGAAGTGGTAATTGTATACTGTTCTAACTTGTATTTTCATTTATAATTGCATATACTGCATTCAAATTTGTTTGATTATTTTTATAAGTGAATTGACATCTTTCTTTCTTAAATAACTAAATTAAAAGGAATTATTTCCAGGGTTTTAAACTGACAACTGTTATACAGTAGTTATATTTTTATTCATGTGTTAATTTTACAGCCCCTGGAATGCCAGGCACTTATTGACAAGCTCCGGTATTGTGGACGGAAGGATTTATATAATGTTTTGAAAAGAATTGACACTTGGACTTTTGGCAAATGTGAGCTCTACCATTGGATAGACATCTTAGACTCACTAGATGGAATTTTAGAAGAGTGTGCTCGGAGGGTGGCACCTGATAGTTGGGTACTGACGGTTGATCTCCCTGAAAAGCAATGGGTAAGTCTGTGTTGTGTACTTTTGAGTACAAATCTTTTTATTATCTGCTGAACACAATGTAGTACAGGTCTTCTCTCTTTTATTGTTTATTCTAAACAATAACAAAAATTATTGTAAATAATTTATAAATCTTGAAGAGTTTGATTTTTATTTCGTCCATTTTTTTTCAGGAAAGAGAACTTTTGTTAAGGGTTCTTAATTTTACAACTCTTCTTATAGAGCATTCATTCTCTAGGCACCTGTACAATTCTGTAGAGCATTTAATTTCTCTGTTACAATCATGTGACATGAACATAGTGTTGGGAGTTCTCAATTTACTATATATGTTCAGTAAAAGGAGCAATTTTATCACTCGGCTTAATTCAGAGAAAAAGCATGCCCTCTTATCACGACTTACTCACCTTGCAGAGGTAAGTTCTTTTACAACACTAAATAAATTTACAAAAGCACACATGATTTGGTTATAATTGCAAAAGTATTCCCCCATATGTTATATTAAGATTGTGATAATGATTATAACAACTGATTTTCTTGCTAATATACAATGAAATGATTTAACTAGCTACTCATATCTATATGGTGTTTCTGGTATATATAAAGACATGCTCTGCCATGTAATCTTCACAATAATTACTTGTCTGCAAATCTTCGGGTTTTTAATACTTGTTATTATTTTGAAAATGTAGATCAAAAGTTTCCTGAGAAGGGGTACACCTTCAGGATAAATTATCTATTATTATAAGTATTCATAAGTTCGTTACATTATTCTCCATATAATTTATCATAGTCATAGGTGAGATAATGATGCCCTTTTAAATACAATGCTTTACAATGTTCAATTTTTCTATTGAAGAGTTGGTGTGCTTATGAAGATGGAGTGACTCTGGAACAGAGCTGCAGGAATGTTCAATTCTGTGTAAGTTTTTGTAAAATATCCCTTTGTTTTCTTAATGGAAGTTATTGTATGAAAGTGAATTTTTGTTCTCATTACAGGCGCCGGCTGTATTACGCTATGATTACTACCCCAATTTATCAGAATCTTCAGGAACATGCTCTTCTAAAAGTAGAACACTCGGCTGTGTTAAAAATGCCATATTCATAGAAAATATAGATTCTCTTAGCCAAAGCCCTGCCGAAATGATGAACGATATTCTAAAGGAACACACACAGCTTTCGGAAGATAAACAGGTAAAATTTTAAGTGCATAAACTAGTGTTAGTATTAGTTTTACTCATTTAAATGGCAAACGTGTATATATTAACTGTGTGCCCATAAGTATTTTAATTCACTCTTTTTTTTCATACAATCCATGTGCTAATTTCTACCTTTAATGGATCAACATTGGTCATAGTTTCTACCAAAGTTTTGAAGGAAAGCTGTACTTTCTGAGGACATCAGCAAAATTATGATTCATTTGTAAATGCATTAATCTATATTTTATAATGTACGAGACTAATTTTAACAGTTACCATTACTGATTAAATATACTTTTTCTCTATTTACCTAAGGAACATTTACCTCCTCAGACAATGTCTTTGTGCCTTATTTGAATGTAACAACCCTTTTGATATTAACGACAACTTGTAATTCTTGCTTATACATATATGTTCATTTTAGGATATGGTCTTTTCTCGCCTACGTCTGTACACCAATTTTCGTCAATTAGAGACACGGCTACTTTGTGTGCAAGCCAGATTGCAGGCAACTTCTGTGTTGGCCTATTCAAATGCAATTGTGGAGAATGCACACACTATCCTATATGGGGGACTCCTTGAGGAGTTAGTTGAGGTAGTCCGTTCACCGGGGCCCAACCTTGTCGACATCAGGGCGGCCGCACTTCGCACACTTACCTCAATCATACACCTGGACCGCAGTCCTAATCCACATTTTCCAAAGTTCGTATAGCAGTTGACAGTAATACTAGTTTTAATTGAAATGTATTCAATATTTATACTATTTTTATATTTAGTTTTAAAGCACAGAATTGATATGATAATTTTCATGAAGTATAGAGAATTCGTCATGATTGTGATATTTTTGTCAGTAGGAAACCAGGTTCAAGACTGAACATGATAATAGAGGTTACTACCGCATCATCATTCCATGGATTTCTGCCTACATTTGTGAGGTCATGCATAAGCACACTCTTAACTGAGACAGATTTGAACAGTCCAAACTGTCCGTTCCCTCTGGCACTTGCTACAGCACTCTTCAGCTTCCTGTACCATATGGCTTCCTATGAGGCTGGTGGTGACGCACTTGTCAGCTGTGGCATCATGGACAGTCTCTTACGTGTCATCCAATGGCATGCTAAGGAGCTAGATCATATAACGGTATTTTAGTAATTGTGGTTTCATTCATATGCAATTGTGGTTTATGTGCTAGGTTTATATATTTGGTTGAAATATGACTATTAGAATTTTGAATTTGTACTTCACCATTTTACAGTTTGTGACTAGAGCTGTACGTGTTATCGATCTGATAACAAACATTGAAATGCAAGGATTCCAAGCACACGGTGGGCTTCAGAGCTTCATCAATAGGTTAGAGGTGAGTTGTGCACACACTTTATTATTTTGACTGTCAAGTTGGTAAATTCCATTTGAAATGTTAATCTGAAATGATGTAATGATTAATGCAAAGTATTAAAATTATTGAAACGGTGCAGTTGATAAACTGTAGTATTTGTAAATTTAATTACAGGAATTTTTTTGGCTAGTAACTGCAAATTCATAGTATTATAATTTTTTTAATAAAAATAGATAGGTCCTCTTGTAGTTTATAAATTTGAAAATTCCCACCAACAAGTGTCATGCAATACTTAAAGGACTTTGATATGCTATAGTTTTCGATTTCTTATTGAAAAATAAAGCTATTAAGAATATGTGCATATGACATTAGAATTATTTTTAGTATGCAAAAACTATAAACTAATTTATCAGTGTGAGAAAAACCTGAATTTAATAATATTAATTTTTTATAAACAGGTGGAAGTTAATATTTGCAGAAAGGAACAGCCATTTGTGATTCAGACTACATCACTCCACGACTGTTACCAGGCTCAGTATGGTGTTGAAGCATACACTAGCCAATTCCGACCTATTCCACCTAATTGTGTCACAGATGTGATGGATGTTGAGAGTGTGGCTCAAAATGACATCAACCTGGGTGCTTCAACATCACGTGACTTTGACTGCCATAGGGTGGAACATGTGTACTGCAACTCACGATCGGGAAAGACGTGCCTCCCACAGCGAGCAGCCCTGCTCAAGTCTATGCTCAACTTCCTTAAGAAGGCTATTCAGGACTCTTCCTTCTCGGACAGTGTACGCTTGGTGATGGGAGGGTCACTGTCCTCATCCCTGCGACACATCATAAGCAATGCAGAATACTATGGACCTTCACTCTTTTTGCTTGCCACTGATGTTGTCACTGTATACATCTTCCAAGAGCCCTCCTTCCTATCTACATTGCAAGACAATGGTCTCACATATGTCATTCTCAATGCTCTGCTTATCAAAGATGTAAGGCTAGCAATGAATTTATTTTATTACACTTGCTTACAAGAATTATTTGATCAAAAGTTTTCTGCTTAGGTTCCTGCAACGAGGGAAGTTCTGGGATCTCTGCCAAACATTTTCAGCGCTCTGTGTCTCAATTCTCGAGGGCTGGAAGCATTCATCTACTATGAGCCCTTTATACGCCTTTTCAAGATCCTGGTCTCGCCAGCATACTTAGGGGCAATGAAGAGACGACGTTGCTCAGACCCTGTTGGTGACACAGCGTCTAACCTGGGAAATGCCATGGATGAGCTGATGCGACATCAACCCACACTAAAGCAGCCTGCCATTTTGGCTGTCAATAAGGTTACTTATATTTATTCATTATTCCTTATTTAATTCTTTTGGATATTTTACTCTGGCAAATTCTTTTTCTCGAAGTTTCTCAGTCTGTGGAAACTGAGGATGAGGGTAACATCAAACTATTCTTTGAATTTGAAAATGTTCCCTTTTATTTAACATTATTTTTGTTTCTTATCAATCTCTTGTAACTAAAACATTAATTTTAAGAAGCTTCAACCTGTCTTTCGTGCTATAAAAAAAATGTACTAAACTTGCAAATGAACAATTATTAAAGTATAATTTGAATGTACCATAATGAAAGGCGTATCTTCCTGCTAAATTTATTAATCATTCTTAACTCAAGTTGTAAACTTTCATTTTGCTTCTGTGCAGCTTTTGGATGATCTGTATGACATCCATCATGAC
This sequence comes from Zhengitettix transpicula, assembly GCA_037074705.1. Lineage (NCBI taxonomy): Eukaryota > Metazoa > Arthropoda > Insecta > Orthoptera > Tetrigidae > Zhengitettix > Zhengitettix transpicula. The sequence goes on along the minus strand of CM073595.1, from coordinate 74,440,519 downwards.
CCAAAATATTCATCTTGGCGTGGGAGCACAAGAAGTGAGTCCCATTCCACTCGGCAAGGTGGGAACACTGAGGGAGGTAGCAGCGATGAAGATGATGATGATGAAGAAGAGGCATCAACTTCATCTCATCCACACAGGGATGACAACAGCACTGTTAATGACAAAGCACATGTTCCTCTCATTGATTACATAATCAATGTGGTAAGTACTATAGAATTTCTGTCTGCAGTTAATAATATATATTTCTATGGAAGTGTGTGTCTTAATGTCCCACATCAGTGGTATTTTTATGTGTTTAAAATTTTCCTCCAAACAAACATAATCATTTTTGTTTGTGCACTTACCATATTGTTAAAAATGGCTTAGACATGTTTTTTTTTTGTTAGTAAAAATTTTGGCCGTCAATTGATCTACAGGTCTTCTTCACCTTCTTTCAAACTGTAGACCCCTCCTACTCCTCTATCCACCTCCTCCCATCATCCCTTATGCTCCCTCCCCCCTTCCTCCCCCATCTTCCTACATATAAATATCGATATGAAATAGAGAGGTTTGCATGCTTACCCAATACTGAGGGCCCGTGTTGCCATGGAAGAAAAATTTCAAATTTTCAGATGCACAAGCTACCTCCCCCTTTTCAAGAGACTGCTGCACTTTATGCTGTTCAACTGGTATGTGTTTGGATAAGTCTACACACACACACACCCACACCCACTGATATGCAAACACACAGATGTCATATCCTTACTTGCATTTATATCACCTTTCTGAATGTTCAGACTCAAACCCCACACTTCATTAGTTACTTATTTGACTCCCACTACACATGACACCTTTCTTTCACCCCCTCTCCCCCTGAAAAACTTCCTCCTGTCCTGAATAGTGATTCTGGCCTTCAATTTCAGATATTCTCTCTATTCTTTCAATACAAATTGTTTATATATATATATATATATATATATATATATATATATATATATATATATATTCAAACTTGGATAGTGAGGAAGGATAGAAATAAATAGGAGGAATAGAAGGATTGCGCTTTATTTGAATTCATATGCTCGGGCGAAGAATTACCCACATAGAAAAGCATATGTTCAAAGCAGAGAGAAGGATGGAAGAAGAAGGAAAGACTGAAAATATTTGACCCAGGCGGGACTTGAACCCACGTATTCTGCTTAGTACACAGACGCCTTAACCATCTCGGCCACCGGGTCAAGTTCCTGACCAGGCAAATATAGACAGTCTTATTGTGGACAATTAATAGTTTTAGTGGAGGAATGGATAGAGTAGAGGGAATGGTGCCAGGATTTGAATTTGACACTGAATAATTGGCCAGCTAAACATTCAGACCTCCTGTCCTGAAGAAGGGGACTCAGGCCCTTGGAAATTTGATACATTATTTTGGCCCAGCCTGACTGGACCAACTGTTGATTTAAGGTATATATAATATATGGGCAGTGAGGGAATCTGGTCAACTGGCACTGTACAGGAGGCCCTAAGGACCTTGCTTAGACCTCTGATAATTTCACTTCCTTTCCTAGGCAGGATGATCACCTCAATTTAAGGCAAGTCAGTGAATCTCTATTTCCTGTCCATATTATACCAATCAACTCTATAATATACCAATATGGATGCCTCAAAATTTAGTTGCAAATTAAGTAATTAGAATTGTACTGTGTAATTTTTTCTAGTAACACTGTTGTACCTGCATATTTTGCTAAAGTTGTGGTTATATGTGCTATAAATAACATACTTGTTTTCTGTTTTCAGATGAAGTTTATCGATGCCATATTGAGCAATAACTCAACAGATGATCATTGCCGCGAGTTCATATCTCTTGGTGGTGTACCAAGACTTCTGAGGATTTTAGAAATATCTTACCTTCCACTGGATCATCCAGTCATCTCTGCTGCTCAGGCTGTCTCAACAGTCTGCAAGTCTATATTGGTAAGTGTTGAGGGCTCTGCATTGAACACTACATTGAAAATAATGTAAAGAGAGAAGTGTGTGAAATTATAATGAAATAAATATGTTCCAGAGTTTGACACTAGAAGGTGACATTTTTAAAGTGGGTATTAAAAATCTGAATAGTCTGCTTGGAAGATTACATTTGTTACAATTTCCACTGACAAGTCCTGGATCATCGGTCTTACTACATGAATTAGCTACCCAACCAAATATAGAAACAGTTTTCAACAATTTATTTTCATTGCCATTATTGCGAGGAATAAACAGTGTCCATGGTTACATAATAATGTTCATGCTTATTTGTCGAACCAGCCAAGTTAGTATTATTATTTTATTAAAACCAAATATATTGCTAGAAATAATAAATTATAAGTAATTGAAAATGGATTTACAGAATATTTTATAATTAAGAGAAGTTATTACTGTTTGTCCTGTGTACAGTATTTCAATGAATTGCAGATATAATAATGGATAATTGATTGTCATACCTCTGCAGATTTTTATTCATATTTTGTTTAAGAAAATTGGTAAATCAAATTCATTCAATAAATAAAATTTCAGTTGTTCATCCAGAGTGGTATTACTACAGATCAATCAAGTTGGGCCACAATATAAAACTGTATAGCCTGGAATGAATTTTTTATGCTAATATTTAAGTAATTGAATAAAAATTGTATTAATTGTTATATTCTTTGTCATTTTAATGCTTTTATGTTTTGTTTAACTTAGACTGAAATAAGGCATTTAGCAATTTCACATTGGGCCTCTGAGTCGGGACTAGCAGTTTTGTCATTACTGAAGAATTTGTACAAAGCCCTTGTATGGGAAAGCACTGTCCTTGTTGCACTCGCTGGAGAAGAGGTACCATTGGACAATGACTTTGCAAGGGACGATATAGAACGAATACGTCCACATGAAAAGGTAAATTTATGTAATAATTGTATCTAGATCAGTTTTTTGAAGATGTTATTTTAAAATGTCTTCTATAATTGTTTTGTATTTCATTGAGAAATTTAATTTAAATGGATAAATATCACCCAAATTTTAATATCTAAACTTTATTTTATTGATGTTAAATAACATTTAATAATTATGCCAATAATGATTCTCTCCAGTTTTGCATAGCTTAAGATCAAACTGTATAGTATAATGCAAATTATTAATTTTTCCCTAATTAAAATGTAGTGATAAGTTCTTAAAAGTTTTGGTTTATTGACCATTGGAGGATTGTAATTTTCAATAGCAAGGCAATTGCATCCAAGGTGAACATAATTAACAAGCACCATTGAAATATCATTTAAGTTATTTTAAATACACAAATTTGGCAATGAGATCATTGATAATTTTTTTAACTGCAGTGTTTCATAATTTGAATCCTCACTTGTGATGCACCACATGAATACAGGCTATAACACCAAATATCATAGATAGTAAGTCATTCATTAATAATTGAACTCCAATATATGCAACAGTTTTTCCCAATTATGCAAAATTACTCTCGGTTATGTATCAGAAGTTTAATAATTCTAATACTTTTATTATTCACTATCATGAGGATTTTGCAAGTCCTTAAAATTTTCACTCTCAATTCTTTGAAGTGTTTTCCTTCAGATTATCTAGTAAACTTAGTCCTTTTCCACTTAACAAGGTTACTCTATCTTCTCTTTAATTCTATCTGTATTGAATTTTTTGTCTAGCATTTTGGTTCTTTCATAATTATATACAGGCTGTGGCAGATTTCCTATTACAAACTTACAGGGGTTGTAGAGGAGACTTAGTAGATAAAGTTTTGATAAGGAACCCATGTCTGGAAATGTACCATTTGAATTAAAAAGTAAGTTGGAAAATCAAATCTATTTCAAATCTGCTGCTTCATGGCACAAAAAGAAAATGGGTGACACTGTACAGAGCAGATGATCCGGGTTCAATTCCTGACCTTGTCGAATATCTTTAGTCTTTTCTATTTCTTCTTTTCCTATATACACATTGAACATTTGCTTTGTGCACAATTCTATACCTGAGAATATGCTTTATGCCAGACTGGACAAACTACTGATTTCAGGTAAGTCAGCATGGCTCTCTCTTTCCTATCCAAATGTGTTATTTAATTTGGCCTCGTCACATTTTCTTGAAGTGTTGTGGATAGAGAGAGATAGGGTGTGGCTTACCTGAAAGTGAAGTGCGGTGTCTCCATAAGGAAGGGAAGGTTGTTTTTCAAAATTTCAGAGGCTCTCAGCCTCCTTCAGGAAGGAGTGTTACACCATTCGTTACATCATTCCGTGCACCGGCGGAGTTATATATACACACACAATGTTAGGAACTAAGTTGTTGATTTGGAGTCACATTCGATCTTGGATAGGCCGGATGATAGAAATAAATAGGAGAACATGTGTGTGTATATATATATATATATATATATATATATATATATATATATAACTTTTGTTTAATTTTATTTGTTTTGAAATCTTTCGCAGATAGAACTAGATAGCGCTGGTAACAATTCAACTGACATGTCAAGTAATGGAATGACATCAGCAATGGAAGCACTGAGTACTAATGATATGGATACAAAACAGGAAACGAGTACTGAAATAGCAAAATGTCACCGCAAACCTACATGTGCAAAATATATAAAACCTCTCCAACAAGCAGCATCAAGGCTTGGAAGAGCATTGGCTGAATTTTTTGGAATGTTAGTGAAAGTAAGTTTTGCTAAATGCTTACAATTGGTCTGTATTTATATCATGTGATCTATAGATATATTTTTTAACAAAAGGAAATTGTATGGATAATATTGAATCACTAAATGTTGTTGTTTTAATGTTCTCATACTATAGTGGTTATCAGAGTCTTGTGGCTCCAGTAATGTTTGATAGAATCATTAATATTGTTTCACATTACATGGTAAACACCTTAATCTTGGGGTAGTTTTAGCAAGTTCAGTACCACAAAATATATTTCAACTTTTTCATTGTCCAGTCAAAAATATTATAAGTGGTATTTGAGTGATTTGTACATTTTTAACTCAGACTTGTCAAACTGTACATCTTTGTCTGAATTTGACAATGTGTGGTGAAACTGGTGGAAACATTATTCAGGTAATTCATTGTGTATATTAGAGAAGGGTAAAGTGGGGAGAGCAAAAGAAAGTGCAAGTAATAGTAATAAATGTTGAAAGGAAAAGTTTATAAACTCTGTTTATCTTTAGGGAAAGAAAGGTTAAGAATTTGAGCTGGGACACAAGTCAGAACAGTGTTTAACCTACTACATTGTCTGTTTCAGAGTTTTATGTTCATTCACTAGTTGCAGATGCTTGAAATAAAAATGTATTCTAACATATCAATAACTGAATAGATGAACAAGACATGTCAGAATAAATTTATTGGTCACTAGAATTGGCAATGAATATTTAATAGGAATGTTTTAAATCTAATGAACTGCTTCTATGATGTTAGATGAATGTGGAGAGGGAATGAAAATTTTGATGAAACCTTAATGTGTTAACCTAACAAATGGTTACATTGGGAATAGGCAAGCATTCTCACTTGTCTAGGAATACTTGAATGCAAAGGCTTGCATCAATGAAACTAAAAGTGCCTATGGTGATAGCAATATGATAATAAGTAAAGTAGGATTTAAATATGTTTTCCTCCCCAACAAGGTAAGAAAAAAATTAAGCTGTCTGCAGCAAAATAATGAAACTTTTATGTATATGCTGAACAGTAAGGAATAATAAATCAATTATTCACCTTATACAGACAGTTTATTTTTTATCTAATAATTTGTTATGGATTTTAAATTACTATAACTATATGCCACTTAATTGTCTTTTTTACAAAATATAACAAATTTATATACTAAAATTTGTATGCATGATATCTACAAAGAATAATACTCTATATATTCTGAGGAATAAATGGAAATGTGAGAAATTGGTTAGTGCTTTTAAGTATTTGAATTAAATTACATGAATACTAACCCATAAATTTCTTATTACAGTTGTGTGTGGGCTCCCCTGCGAGAGTACGTAGAGGACAGAGAATAGCTCTCAATTCTCCACTTCTGACTCCACCTGCAAGGGATATTTCATCTAGTCTGGCGCTCCTGTTAATTGAAGGCCTGCAACATGTTACATTGCCTACTACCTGCATTCCTAAATTCAAGTATGTAGAATTCTATATTTTTATAAAAAGGTAATGTTTCCCTTTGCTTAATGTGTGCATCAAAAAAGAGACGCACTGACTAGCCAGATTATTGTGATCACCCCATCAGTACTTTGTTGTTTTGCCTCTAATACTGGGGTGATTCTTCTTGACATTGACTCAATGAGATGTTGAAAGCTGATGTGAGAATCTCGCACCTTGTCTGTTAAAATTGCTGTCCCAATGTGTGAGATTTGATGGTTGTGGAATCAGGTTAAATTTGATAGACAATGATATAAAAGGATCAGGTGGTCATAATCATCTGTCCAACCATTGTAAGTGCACTAACAATAACATACAACCAGTGATTTTGTTCAAGCAAATTTTGATATTGTTGTGCTACTAATAAGTTATTACCCACCTAGTTTCTTTTAAAGGTACAAAATTTACCATTATACACACATAATTTAATAAATTTGAAAAAGAAATTTTTTGGGAGAGTATTTGGTAAACTTGCACAAGTTTGGTTGATGTATTTCTATCACATGCTTTAACTAATTGTTGGTATACATTTTATTTAAAAGTAAGACTTATAATAATTTCTCATTTTTGACTTATATAACAAACTAAAACAGGTGATAAAAGATTTATTGGCTGGGACTTTGCAGAAAAAAAGCATTTTTTTGTTATGTTCTTGCTGTCAGGTTTTACTTATTATTTTCTGAGTATTCAAATCTATTGTTTGGATCAAAGTTATTCCTTGGTCCCTAGCACACTAATGGGGCATTTTGATCAAAATAAAATTATAAGATTATTGTATTCTGCCAATAAACTTCAAATTTAATAATGAATATGCTAGAAAATAAGACTATATAAAAATGACAGAAAATGATTATATAAAAATGACAGAAAATGATTATATAAAAATGACAGAAAATGATTATATAAAAATGACAGAAAATGATTATATAAAAATGACAGAAAATGATTATATAAAAAATGGTATAGGAAGGCCACCCACTTTCTCTTTTCTTTCCATACCAAATTATAAATTTATTCATATATATTTACACTTAAAATTGAAGATTGGTGTCACCACTCATGACAAGGGGAAGTTCTTCAAATTTTTAGAGGCACTAGCTCGCTGTGGGGAGTCTTCCACCTGTTGTGAGTGGTGACACTGAGCTTCCATTTCAGGTAGGCCACACGTTCCTCTTTCCTTTCTAAACACACACACACACTGTTCAGAACTATAATTTGGTGACAGTCGCATAGGATCTTGAATAATGAGGAAAGATATAAATAAATGGGAGAAAGGTGGGAATACACTTCATGTGAATGCATATGTTCAGGTGTAGCAATGTGCACAAAGAAAGGAAAAAGGAAAGACTGAAAATATTCGGCTTGGGCAGGACTTGAACCTGTGTAATCTGCGGACTGCCTTCAGTTCCTCATGGCGACACCGCACTTCACTTTCAGGTAAGCCACAACCTATCTCTCTATCCTTTCCATACCAATATATATATATATATATATATATATATATATATATATAAACACAACTAAGGATGTGACATTGTCAGAATAATTTATGCAATTGGAATGAAAAGGAAAAAGAGGAAGGTGGTTGCTTACCTGAAATTGAAGCTCGCCATTGCCATTCAGGGCCAGCTGACATATTGGATGTCTTTTCTTTCTCCTGAAGAGGAAGGCTGGCGCCTCCAAAATTGTTAAAAACTTCCTCCTGTCGTGTATGGTGACACAAAGCTTAACTTTCAGGTAAGTCACGACCTTCTTCTCTTTGCCTTCCAAATTTTCGGTGGCATTAGCCTCCTTCCTCAGGAGTGGGGTAAACATGGGGCTCGAGTATGTTGCAGCAGTTGGGAAGGCACCTTAAAGTAATCCTTGGACTTGTGGGGAGGATATTTTTATGTCTGTGTTTCATTGCAGTCCAGTGTGGTCCAGGTGGAGAATGCAGTCGATCCTCCTTTCGTAATTGTGACATATATATAGTGCAAGTGTTACATTGCCAAGTTAATTAACTGATTTGGATAGAAAAGAGTGACAGAGAGCAGCTTACTTAACTAAATCAACAATTGGAGTAGCCGGCAGAGAAGAATTAACCTGTGAAATTTTCAAAGGTTCAGAACAGAAGGACTTGATGTCGTGCCAATTGGCCACACAGGCAAATTCAAACCCTGGCGCGCTGGTCATTATACAGCAAAACAATCAGCATGCCATAAAGTCCACATTTCTCCTGTCCCAAGGAAAGGTTACGACAAGGGTAAACTGACAGAATAATAAATGTATATGTATCATTCCACTATTTTGTCGTGGGTGTGTTGTATAAGTTAAATGTCTTCACTTCTTCTAGTTTAACTAACATTGTTCTCAGAAACCAGTCATCAATCACAAGTTTTTTCAACTAATTTTTTAATACATTCAGGATTCTGTTTTTTTCAGGTTAGCATACTTAATTTTTTCACTCGGATTTGCATCACCAATACTCTTTGACGAGATGAAATGCGCTTACTATCTGATGCTGTATCAATTTATGCAGTTTGGAGGACAGCCTGTTTACTTTGAGTGAGTATTTTATGACAGAAAGTGGTGAATGACAGTGTCAACTTCCCACTTCCGTTCTTTCATTCTTTCATTTTCATGTATTTTAACAATTTGCCCCATTACTTATAAATAAAAAGTATTAGTGACAAAATATTTTGAAAGACATCATGCAGATATACTAGAAAACAAATAATCCATTGGCTACTGAATTTTACGGCAGAACATAGTTAATGTCATAGTGTCAACTTTCCTGGTAAGTTGAATAAACTATTCTTCGACTTATTGAAAATGCTGGAGGCACTTGTCAAAATGTACCATTTCAAGTTGGAACCTGATATAGTAAGTTTTACAACTCCATTTAATTATCAGTCATCTGAATATATAGAAAGTCTTGTGGTGAAAATACTCTGAAAAAGTATAGTGACATTTTAAAAAAAATTATTTTGAAATTTATTGCAAGGTGATGTATTCCCATAAAATTTATTCATGAAGTTGTAAATGAGTTTACACTTAAAATGAAGAGGAAAAAACATAATATGTAATATGTATTATGTATGTTTTAGGACATTCCACTGGGCTTTGTCAGGAGGCTACAAATTTGATCCCAAAATTGGACTTGAGCATCCAGAGTTGCCAGAAGGGACTATTGAATTTATTGATGTCTGGTTATTGCTGCTTGAAAAGTTAGTGAGCCCTAAAGGAATTTTGGAATCTCAATATTCCCATGTAAATTTAGGGCGATTGACTAATGAGTTTGATCCTGTTAAATTTATGTTGGGAATACAGAAGGTGAGTTTAATCTCTTATTCGTGTTTCAAAGTGTTTGAGTTTTTTATTAAATTAATTTATTTTGCCTAATTTTATAAATAGATATGAAATGATTAAATAATCATAATTCTTTTTGCTTTTTGAAACCTAGATTGTTTATTTTCTTGAATAAATCTAATAATAATTTTCAGGCTGCCTTTGATGCTGTGATGATGTTGTGGAAGAAGAAACCCTCAAGAAATGTTGATATAAATAGAATGACGGAATCTATGTTTTCCATTTTGAAGCACATCCTTAAAGGGGTTTGTATATATTGTATTATAACAATTTAGTGGGTAATAACAGTAAAGCATATAAAGTTTCCAAGATTTAATATTTTTTATTCTGGAAACTTCCGACACTTCATGTTGTATTAAGCTTGTTGCACAACAAAACCAAACTGTACTAACCTCCAAATCAATTTTTTCCTTTCCTTTCACATTATATAACTATAAGGAATATGACAGTGTTGAAAGCTTCTAGAAAAGGGTATTTATTCATCTTGTGGACTGTATATTATTTACTATTTTTACTTTAATTACATAAAAACATAGTTGGTTAAGTAAAACATTTATAATGGAATTGGTCATGTGAATCATTCTAATGATTAATAAAATTTGATTCTATTCTGTTCTCTAGTATGGATTAGAGAGATCAGAATGAAGGGAAGATAGCATGGGATGTTAAAGTTTATTGTAAAGGCTGCAGTATTTGAGGTGGGTGATGTGGCTTTGAAGGAGGAAGTGTTGTGAGGTGTATTGTGCATATTAATTGGGTCTGGTTTTTCTTAAAATTTCAAATATCTTCATGGTTCAAATTAGATTGGGAAATAGCACTTTCCTGGCAATTTTTTTAATGGTGTTTTACTTTCAGGAAGAAATATTTTATGATATGGTAGCTGAGTATAACACAAACATAGCACCTAAATACAGTGCTGGAACCAATGCATCCTTGGCATCGATGGCTGCAGCATCTACCAGTACTTCAAACACCTCACGAGATACACTGGATGTCAACCCTGACAATTTGCGACAGCTTATTGACATGGGATTTTCACATGAGCGCTGTGTTGAGGCCTTAATACACACTGGAAATGTTGAACAGGCTACTGAATACTTATTAAATAATCCATCACCACTCATACGCACTGCACAGGATATGGTAAGTATTTGAACAACCGGAAGGTGAAGATTTTAGTTTTCTATAATCCAATTTGCCTAATTCAATTTTTTAATATGATAACATATTTAAATATATTTTTGAGTTTGTATGCATTTATGATTAAAAGTATTATCCGGAATCAGATACTTCGAACAGTTAATGCCTTAATGTGGAACCTACCAGGTAGATATTTCCAGTATATATTAGTCAAAGAGTATTTATGCATAATAGACAGCAATGTTAAACATTAGTGTGTATATATTAATTTTGACTCTTTACAATGTGTATTAAAACTTAATTATGTTAATTCCATACACAGAAACTAAATAAATTGAAGTGTTATAATAGTCTTATCAGAATTATTATGTACTATTCTTGCATCATTTTCCAATGAGTATTGGAGATGATAATTGGCACCATCAATGGAGGCTGAATGAAAAATACTACTCAACTTTGGGGTATTCTAATACACAAATTTCTCTATTAGAACTATCTGCAAATTATTTCAACATATTTTTTTGGGGCATGAGTCAAAAAATAATTGAACAAAAATTCTCACGTGTATCTGAACCTGTGTATTTCAGTTACAGGAATATAATACTTTTCCTTAAATCTGATATTAGTCATGTCATATACATTGTATATACTAGTTTAAGGAAGCCAGCATAACAAGAAAGATGACCACATATCTAAATCAATTACTATACAAATTCAGTAATAGCAAAAAATTCACATCTGATATGGATAAATGCTTGATAAAAATTTAATTCAGCTTTGTATATTAATTTAAACACAAATGTGTTTATAATTAAGTATATGGTTTTCACAATATTTCATTATTTCTACTAGTGCATTGAAATTTTTTCTTAAATTCATATGTGTTCCAGGCATTGGACTATTACCTGTCAGATGATGACCAAATGTACAGAGCAATAGCAATTTCTCTTGGAGAAAAAACTCAACCATGTCCATTTGAAGGACTGAATAGAAGCCCTTATAGAATTAAACACAAAGGGATGTTGAAGGTATGACACACACACACACACATTATATATATAGTTTTATATATATATATATATAGTTTTATATAATATAAGAGAGAGAGAGAGAGTTTATATATATATATATATATATATATATATATATATATATATAAAGAGAGAGAGAGTTTTTATATATATATATATATATATATATATATATATATATATATATATATATATATATATATATAGTCTGCAGTCGACCAGTGCATGCAATGGTGTAAAACTTGTTATTGAAGAATGAGGCTAAGAGCCTCTGGAAATTTGAAGAACTTCCTTTGGTTCCCTGTGGATACACTGTACTTCAATTTCAGGTAAGCCACAAACTATCTCTCTTTCCATACCAAGATTGTAATCATTTTTGACAATGTTATATCCTTACTAATAAATATATATATATATATATATTGGTATGGAAAGGATAGAGAGATAGGTTGTGGCTTACCTGAAAGTGAAGTACGGTGTCGCCATGAGGAACTGAAGGTTGTTCTTCAAATTTTCGGAGGCTCTCAGCCTCCTTCTTCAGGAAGGAGTGCCTCCGAAAATTTGAAGAACAACCTTCAGTTCCTCATGGCGACACCGTACTTCACTTTCAGGTAAGCCACAACCTATCTCTCTATCCTTTCCATACCAATATTTTTGACAATGTCACATTCTCACTATTACAATATATATATATATACACACACACACAATGTAAGGAACTTTAATTAGGTGACCGTTACATTAAATTTAGGATAGTGAGGATTGTTGGAAATAAACAGGTGACTGGTGGGAATATGCTTTCATGTGATTGCATATACTCATACATAGGATTATGCAGAAAGGAAAGCATATACTCATACATAGGATTATGCAGAAAGGAAAGCATATACTCATACATAGGACTATGCAGAAAGGAAAGCATATACTCATTCATAGGATTATGCAGAAAGGAAAGCATATACTCATTCATAGGATTATGCAGAAAGGAAAGCATATACTCATACATAGGATTATGCAGAAAGGAAAGCATATACTCAATGTGTGGAGAAGGAAGGAAGAAGGAAAGACTGAAAATATTTGGTTATATATCTATAAACACTTAAGGAAAATGTGAAAAGGTCAAATTAAATAATACATTTTGATAGGATAAAGAGACAGCTAAGTCGACTTATCCTGAAAGATATTACAAATTTTCAAAGGCCTCGGTTTTTTTCATCACGAGAGAAGGTCTGAGCTGTATATGTAAACTTGTTTGGATAGGGAAAAGATATAGATAATGGTCGATTTACATTAAATTGACAGTTGGTGTGAATAAGTGAGTAAGGATGTGTCATTGTTAAAACAATTAAAACAATTGGTATGGAAAGGGAAGAGAAATATTGTGACTTTCCTGAAATTAAAACTTGGCGTCACCATTCAGAACATGAGGGAGTTCTTCACTTTTTGAGAATATTTGTTCAACTCTTACCGAGTATCTAAAAAAAAAAACTCATTATCATTCTGCTTTTGTTATTTGCGTATTTACCTGAAACAAAAATTTCCTATCTGTTGCAACAACACTGACCAAAATAGGTATTTTCTTTGTTTAATTATAGAATACAGACTTAAGTATTATTATTTTATGTTATCATTTGTTCCATGTTCTTGTCAGACATAATAAATTTTATAAAAAAATTCTAAATTAGATTTAGTACAAGACTGTAGTTTTTTTATGTAAATAGTGTTTTTATTAAAACAGTACACTTTAACTTACAGGTTTATGAATCTTTACTCATAAACAAAAAGAGTATGGATATGTTTACTATTGACGTTTTTGACTCTTGCTTGGAGTATATAGATATGATTCCTGATTCTGCATATCATGCAGCAGAACTTCTGACTATAACTTTGAGAAGAAATGGAGCTCAGCTTCGTGAGAGAGTAGTGGATGATTTAGTTAGCCAGGTAACTAAGAATTTGTCACCCTTCATATTGAACAACAACCTTCAGTTATTTTCTGCTCATTGCAAAACAAATACATGTGAATTTTATACATCTTATTTTTCTGTTCTCATTGTGAATTGAATGGGTAAGAGTAGATCTTGCATATTTACTTTTATCCATTGTTTTTCTTTTCAAATTATTTAGAATGAGGAAAACCTGTCAAACATTACCTGAATCTAAAAATTGTGTATATTAAAAGATTGTTATTTACAAGAAGTTTATATTTTCTTAAATATGTTGCAATGATTATGTCAAACAATTTTGTATTCCATGAGTTAACAGCAATGAATTTGTTCAAGATTGAAGACTATGGAACACAGCTTCTTGAAATATGTTTTGATGCATCACCTGACAAACAAAAAATAGTGTCCCTAATGCTCGAATCTGACATTGCAAAGAAATTGACAGGACGACTACATTTGTTCACGCTTCTAACAGAGGTTTGTGGAAAATTACTATTGAAAAAGTTTTAATAAGTAATTCTTCATCACTAGATTTTTTCATTCATAATTATCTTTACTGTTTTTATTCAGGTTCCTAAACGTACTGATGAAGATTCTACAGAATATGGGAAGGCTGGTAGGAAAGTTGAGAGGAGGCGGGAGGACTGGGTAAATTATAAGTGAATAAAATGTTTTATCATTTCCACATAAAGTATTTATATTAATATAAATATTATTACAGGGATTGCGCATTTCTTGTGTATCTGCTTTATTACGAAAAGGAGATTTGGATCTTTTAATTAAACTTATAAATGTTGGAGAAATAATGTTCAGAGAACTGTCTGGTACTCAGACTCCAAATTGGCTCAAGTATTCTGTAACTGCTCTTATGCTGTTGGAGAAACTTAAAGCTACTATTGAAAGAAAAGAGAAAATGTTCAAAGTAAGTAAGACATAGAATTCATTCAAATACCTACTAATGTTTATATACTGCTGGAAACTAAATGAAATCTCCAATCAATGTGGCATTTTTTCAGTTTCTCTAATAAATAAATAAAATGTTTTATCATATTCTTTTCCACATAAAGTAATATCCATTAAATCTTATTACAGGGATTGCACATTTCTTGTGCATCTGCTTCCATGAGCTACTTCATTGACACATTGAATTCTTGTTGTTGCCTCTACTTTATTATTGTGAAAGAAATCCCCAATTAAGTCAGGCAAGCTATTATTAAAGACTAATGGTTTGGGAACCTCCTTTGCTCTCTTATAATTTGCCCTATGCCGACAGATGAACAATTTTGTGTACAAAGTATATGCAAGGCTAATAATCAATTAGTGGTTAGTGTAACATTTGTAATATTGATTCACAGGTTACCAAGAAAACTTGGAAGTGGTATGATGTAAGCTCTGGAAAATGGAATAATTATACTGCTATCAACAACAAGTTTATAAATGATGCTTATTTTGGTGGTGATATGACAGTACGTGTAAGTTGTCCTGGCCGTAGGCGTTATCTGCTCTCTTTTCAACATATGTCACAGGTAAAACATATTTTGTCACTAATGCTTTGACAGTTACCAGATTTTTTAACATTTAAAATATGCATTTTTTAAAAAACATTTAGATATGTTACTAAATAAAATAAAATACATCATAATGTGAAATGGCAATGTCATGTGCAATAGCTCTCTAACTTTCCACTCCTATTTTCTGGTTTGTTATAAACTTTTGTCCATTTTGCATTAATAAAATAGTTACATAAAATTTTACACCATAAATCAAAATTACATTTATAATATATAATATATAATCAAATATGTTTTACATAATTATAATATATAATCAAATATGTTTTACATAATTATAATATACAATCAAATATGTTTTACATAATTATAATATACAATGAAATATGTTTACATAATTATAATATATAATCAAATATGTTTACATAATTATAATATATAATCAAATATGTTTACATAATTATAATATATAATCAAATATGTTTACATAATTATAATATATAATCAAATATGTTTACATAATTATAATATATAATCAAATATGTTTACATAATTATAATATATAATCAAATATGTTTACATAATTATAATATATAATCAAATATGTTTACATAATTATAATATATAATCAAATATGTTTACATAATTATAATATATAATCAAATATGTTTTACATAATTATAATATATAATCAAATATGTTTTACATAATTATTAATGAATCAAAATCTTATCTTCAAGCAATTTTAATAAACAGAAAATTTTAAATCAAATATATCATTGCACAAAGCATTAACCAAATCTGACATTCTCATTATGGAATTGTTTAAAGTATAATTTTCTTGATAATGCTTTACCACAAACATATTGTAATCTAGAAGCTCTAAAATTCAATCAACACAATATCATTAACTAACTAAAAATAAATTTTAAATATTTAGAGCTATGTTCAGATTCCAGGGAAGGGATTTTCTATGCTGCAGCATAGCAATTTTATAATTAAGGTTTGTAAATAGGTCTGGCAAAATCATTCTACAAGACATGCTTCTAAATTTTTTTATATATATTAATTGTGCAATGTAATTTATATATATTGATATTAGAAATAACTTCATGAATTTGTATTTCTTTGTAAGCAAATTGAGGATCACTTTATAATTGAAATATTCATTTGCCGTAATTTAATTACTGTATTTTCTAGATTAATGAAGAGAGTGGTAATACTCGACCAATTACTTTAAGTTTAAAATGCAGAGACCTAAAGACATATAATGATGAAAAGAGGGACATATTACGAGAAGATGAACTTGATAGACGTTACAAAGAATTCCGAAAACCAATAAGGTTTCACAATTATGACAGAAGTAGAGTTGTAGAAATTGTTCAGTAAGTAAAAGTTTCTTCATTAATACTTGTCAAAAGCAAAAATAAATTAAAATTAAACTTAAATGTATCTTTAAATATTGAAAATACATAGCTTTCAATGTAACCTATTAAGTTCAGATGGCTAATGGATATACACTTGAAAGAAAATGTTGGTCAAAACATTCAAAGATCAACATTTATTTTTTATTATCATTGTATCCATTGAACACATTAACGTACTAAACCTGTAGCATAAAATAATTTATTATGTAAATCCTAAGTCTTTTAGATTTGTTGGAAGTAAATTTGGAAGAGGTATTTGTCATTGAAATGTTTGCTTCTCTCTTATTTTAGAGCTTGTGTTGGGTTAATGCAATCACCTGTACACCCTGATACCATTGGAGCTGCAATGCAACTTTGCTTGAGGTTGACAAGACAATACCAAATTGCGAAAATATTTGTTAATTTGGGTGGAGTACAGGCCCTTCTGAAACTTACTCAAGGATCAGCTGATTTTCCCAACTCTTTGATCATAGCAACTCTTATTATTAGGCATTGTTTGGAAGAGGACAATGTATTAAGACACACCATAGAAAAGGTAAGTCATTTTAAAAAGTTTGTAATCTTGGAGTGAGATAAGAATAAATAAATACAGAGCACCCAATTGCAAAACTTTACGTGTGTGTATGAAATGTTCTGTACATTATTATTACATCATAGAAAACTATTCATGGTGAAATTAAAATTAACAAAATGCTAGTATTGTCGACTTTAATTTTGCCCATTTGGGCCTCACAGGGTAAAGGTATTTTAAGAATTTCTTGTTGTTCTTGATATTTACTTATTTGTAATGGTAGGTTTACTGTAGAGTTCCTTAATAATTTTTCTCTTATTCTTCCAAGACCTAGAATGAAATGCACAACTGATGTTTCCATGTACACTGATTGAAAGCCAATGATTGATGAAAGATCCTGACAATTTTTTCTGTATAAATTAATATTTAATAAATTTTATGATGCCTCATAACAATTGTTTCATGTTTTTGGTAATTTTCTTATTAATCAAAATTCTCCTGCTCTGAAAACTTCTGTTTACTGGCTAGCCAGGTTCTTAATCAGTTTAGTGCTATGCTGCATTCTATCTTCTGAAGAATAAGTGGAGGAAAATAGATGGACCTGTGAATGAATTTATAGATAATTTAAAACAGTATACATGAACAGATAAAATAAGTGTTTGTATATGAAAAGGTGAGGAGCAGTTGATGAATGAATGAAAGGCAGAATGTCCAATGGAAATGTGTTGAGATGTGCTAGATAGAAGAGGATTAAAAATGACATAGGAAGTCACAATGAAAATGAGTGACAAATTCAATTATAGCTAAAAATGAAATTTAAAAAAGAAATTTAAAAAAAGCTGGGAGAAACAACTGATGGTTGACATAAAACACACAATTGCAACTTACAAATGGAAATTAACAACCAAGAGAACAGAAGTTGTAGAATACTAAAAATATATCTAGTAGAATGTGTACAGTATTTTAAAATCCACATGAAATAGATAAAGGTGGAATTAAGATATGTCAGAAGTATTAAGAGAAGTCTTGTGTCATACAAAAACAGAAATTTTTCTGTGTTTGTGGTAATAGTAGATTTTCTGAAGACCTGGTGATCCCCACCAGAATAAATACACAAAAGAAATACAACTTCATTCAGGGTATTCAAAATGTTACAAACCAGTTCCCTGGCTCCAAAATGTATATAACTTCATTATTAATCTTTACAGTTTGTTCGAGAATGAAAGTTGTAGTCTACAATTTTTGAGGAGATATTTTATATATATGAAGAAAGTAAAGGACAGATGTAGGGAAATACTTTTTCATAAATAAAACTATAGAAAACTCGAGAAGTTAATCTGTCTTGCTGCTGGATATCTATCAAAGTGTCGGTAGCCGTAAGAGAAAGTTAAGCTAAACAATAAATTATGACAAGAACAATTCAATATTATTAAGTTTAACAGTTTTCTACTTTTATGTGTGTATGATTTAATTCATCAGTATTATATTAGAATTAAAATATTATGATGAAAACATTGCATCTAAGCCTTTGTGACCATCAACTTTGTCTAACAATTTTCTGCTATTACAGATTATTCGAACACAGGTTCAGCAAAGTGATGCTCCACCGTATAGAGAGTTAAGTTTCTTTATGTTACAAACCAGCTCCTGTGTTTCTCGAGCTCCAAATGTGTATACAGATGTGGCAAGAAATGTTCTGAGGGTTGATCTCTCTCTTCTATCTAAACGAAGTAAGTTTTTCCATTTGGTTCATATGGATAGGAAAAAGAGAGTGGGAATTAAATGGCTTACCTGAGAATGAAGATTTTTTACCATTTTGTATAGAATATGTAGCTCAAATTTTTATGTACTTATTACAGATGAAGAAGAGGATCAGAGATTGGTTATTAAATGTGCACCTACTAAGCAATCGAGTCTTGTTGTTGAAGATAATTCTTTAACAAGTGTGATTGTCGATCTGTTAAATGCCTTGATTGAACCCCACCACAGTAAGACATTGGAATATTCCACTGATTTTGAGAAAGAAGAAAAGTCATCCACTAAAACTGTGGGGTCATTTAACTCGACTAGCCAATTATTATCAGTTGCTCAAAACCCGGTACAACTTAATGGAACCACAACTGCAAATGGAAGGCATTCCCCATTTGAGGAATTTGATGAAAGAGTAAGTTTTGTTTCATGTAATTGAATGATTTTGTCACACAAGTTTTTTCAACTGCAGATTTTACTATTTCTCTTATTTATTTATATGTGATTACTTTCATATCATAATTTTAATCCTTTGTGTTGCTTCTAATTTTTTTAATTATAATTATACATACAGTGGATCATTGGGTTACAATCTTAATAGTTTCTGGAATATGGTCATATTCCTAATTGTTCATAAGCTGAATATAATTATCCCGTTAATGTGCAAGTGAGCATAATTAATTTGTTGCAGTCTCAGAATCTCTGAACATTTTTTAGTTGTTACATCTTTATTTTGTTGAATAATATAAATAATTAAATATTCAGAATTACAGTAGGATGTTTTGTGGATTTATAGTTCGATGTTTCTGGATCAAAAAATTATAATAACGATAATTGTCTGTTGTTTTTGCAATACTTTCTTGAAGTGAAACATAACATTGTCATTCAAAATATTAATCACTATTTACCAAAACATTGTCATTCAAAATATTAATCACTATTTACCAAAACATTGTCATTCAAAATATTAATCACTATTTACCAAAACATTGTCATTCAAAATATTAATCACTATTTACCAAAACATTGTTAGGGTTGTAGGAATGAAAAATAAAATTTTGTTAAATTTTCTCTCCATGTCACATATCTTTAAGAAAGAGAAGATAGTGGATGGTCAAAGGATGGGGAAATTCCAGATTTATGCCTCAACCTTA
The DNA here is from genome assembly GCA_037074705.1 of Zhengitettix transpicula. NCBI lineage: Eukaryota > Metazoa > Arthropoda > Insecta > Orthoptera > Tetrigidae > Zhengitettix > Zhengitettix transpicula. The sequence continues at coordinate 74,420,544 of CM073595.1, read as the reverse complement.
GGTTAAAAAATGCTTCACTTATAAGAGGAGGAAGAAGAAAGAGCTCTATAAGCTGGTAGAAATTTAAGAACAGAGTTAGCATTGTGTGTTTGTAACCTGATTATACCCACTATACTTTAATGTTATTGTTGCAATATATAGATGACTATAGGGTTTTCATAATAGTATAGCAATTTGCCAAAAGTCTCTTTTTACAAAATTGAGTAAATGTTAATTCAATTAAATTTCTGAAATAAAACTTTTTTTCAGAATTTTTGACTTTATTAATACTGTAGAATAGTTTGAAATTCGAAATTATTAATATGTAGACTTCTATAGGACTAGCTGTGGTATGGGAGGAATAAAAACTTTGTGACCAGAATACATCTAAAGGAATTTAAAATATTCTAACCTTAGACAAGCTAAAAGTATGCTTACAAAAATGATTCTTGTAACTATAATGTAAATAAGATATGAAATTTTGTTTCAGATAAACCTAATGGACTTCTTGCGTAAAAAATTGCCACGTATAATTCATCCTCCACTTACAGATGAGGAGAAAAAGAAATTATTACTGCCACGTTCTGCTATCCTAAAAATTTTAGCTGACATAGCTAAATCATATTCAAACTGTGCAAAAATTATAACCGATCATTTTTACACTGCTGGGCAAACAGAGTTGATTAAAGAAGTAAGAAATATGAATAAACTAATTTAAATTTTTATTTTTGTTTGTATGTATTTTACATTATTTGCTGTTTCAGGATTGTTCTGCACTGGCCTTTGTGTTAGACAATTTAATCACTAACAAAGATAATAATGACAAAGAATGTTTAACAATGTCACGAATCTTTATAGTTGCACTAGCTTCCTGTAATCACTGTCTTGATTCTCAGACAACATTAGTATTTGAGGTAAGCATGTAGTGTATTTTAGAATATTTGTCAAGTACAATTTTTATAATTATTTATCTACTAGAATTATTTTAATATTAAGAATTTGAGATTTGATGCTTCAATATGAAATGGTTTTCCAATGTAAAGTTTTTGTGAAAAATGTTTGCAATTACAGGTTTAGTGATAACAATTTGTGGGTGGGGGTTATGATAGGTAATAAAATTTTTGACTTATAATCAAAATATGTCTAACACTTTCTTCTTCTTGGACACAGGTTAAAGCAGCACTTCTTCGATGCTTAGCCATGCCAGAAACTGATGAAAAACATGCAAGAATACAGCAATTATCTGTGCTTATTTCATCAATGATATATAATTGCCCAGGACCAACTGATCTCCCAAAGATTCCGTTTAAGTAAGAAATAGTTCACACTAAATTATATTTTCAGTTGTGTGTGTGTGTGTGTGTGAATATATATATATATATATATTGTATTTATTCCTTAATATATATATATTTTATTTATATATATATATATATATATATATATATATATATATATATATTGTATTTATTCCTTAATGGAAGCTCCTAATACTTCATTCCCTCTACTCTATCCATTCCTCCACTAAAACTATTAATTGTCCACAATAAGACTGTCTATATTTGCCTGGTCGGGAACTTGACCCGGTGGCCGAGATGGTTAAGGCGTCTGTGTACTAAGCAGAATACGTGGGTTCGAGTCCCGCCTGGGTCAAATATTTTCAGTCTTTCCTTCTTCTTCCATCCTTCTCTCTGCTTTGAACATATGCTTTTCTATGTGCGTAATTCTTCGCCCGAGCATATGAATTCAAATAAAGCGCAATCCTCCAATTTCTCCTATTTATTTCTATCCTTCCTCACTATCCAAGTTTGAATGTGAATATATATATATATATATATATATATTGGTATGGAAAGGATAGAGAGATAGGTTGTGGCTTACCTGAAAGTGAAGTACGGTGTCGCCATGAGGAACTGAAGGTTGTTCTTCAAATTTTCGGAGGCTCTCAGCCTCCTTCTTCAGGAAGGAGTGTTACACCATTCCGTGCACCGGACAGTCCGCAGCCGGCCGGTGCACGGAATGGTGTAACACTCCTTCCTGAAGAAGGAGGCTGAGAGCCTCCGAAAATTTGAAGAACAACCTTCAGTTCCTCATGGCGACACCGTACTTCACTTTCAGGTAAGCCACAACCTATCTCTCTATCCTTTCCATACCAATATTTTTGACAATGTCACATTCTCACTATTACAATATATATATATATATATATATATATATATATATATATATATATATATATATATATAATATAATTCTAAACAGTGTAACTGAAATTGTTATATGCATGATATGAGAAAAGCGGTTAGTACACAGTTTACAAGTTTTATGCTAATATCCAAAACAAATTACATAAAATTTCATAATCAGTACAAATTTGATAAAAATATAAAATATTAAGTTTACTATAATTTACATATTAATATATATATATATATATATATATATATATATATATATATATATATATATATATATATATAAATATAATATATATATATATATATAATTTCTGTGGGAAGAAAAGAGAGATCGTTGGTAGCTTACCTGAAATTGAATCCGCCAACTAACTCTTTCCTTTCTATACAAATTATCTTCATTACTTTGATCATGTCTCATCATTACTAATGATTGTGGCTTACCTGAAAGTGAAGTACGGTGTAGCCATAGGGAACTGAATGTAGTTCTTTAAATTTTCGGAGGTTCTCAGCCTCCTTCAGGAAGGAGTGTTACACCATTCCATGTACCGGCCAGCTGCGAACTGTGAAGTAAAATTAATAGCCAAATATTCCATGTAACTTGTACAAAACAAAACTTTGTATAGTTCTGACTGACATCACAAATTTTATATTTTAAATTTAATACTTAAATATAACATTCTATGGTAAATGAAACCATTTTATCTGAATATTGTTTCTGGTATTCTTAAATATTACACACACGTGCTGGAAGCTTCTGATGTCTAAACTTGTCCAGTTGTAACTTTACGTAGTGATGTGGATTTAAGTCAGGTTGGGGAATTAATATGTAAATTATAGTAAACTTAGTATTTTATATTTTTATCAAATTTGTACTGATTATGAAATTTTATGTAATTTGTTTTGGATATTAGCATAAAACTTGTAAACTGTGTACTAACCGCTTTTCTCATATCATGCATATAACAATTTCAGTTACACTGTTTAGAATTTTGTTGTAGGTTTTATTTTAATAGTTGAATTTTTATATGCAGTATAATTCACTTACTGCAAACTAATAAATACTCTTCCTTTACAGCCAAAGTTTAAATAACATTGTGAGAATAATGATCAGAAAGGGACTAATCACCGATCTGGCCAGAATAACTCACTCTTTGGATTTGAGTGGAGAATATCTGGCACCAACTATGAATGCTGTTTTACGCACCCTAGAAGTACTGTCCAGGATTGTGAATCTTCCAGTAGTTTCATCTGTAAATAAAAATGGAAAATTGGTACCTAATGTTCCTCCATCTGATGAAACACAAAGTACTAGAAGAGGTACAGAAATGTTTGACACACTTTACGTTAATTTAAATTACTCATTATATAACATATAATTTAATTATACATAAATATTGTTTTTCGTTTGGAAAATAGGCAGTTCTTCCTCTGCAAATCCTACTGATGAAATGGTTGAGGTACTCGACGACTCTGAACCCGCTGAAGCAGATGCATCTAGTAGTCAAGAAATCATGCAACCAATAATGCAATCTGAAACTCAAATTGAGAGTGAAGATAATGATCTTGAAAGTGTTATAGATCAGTTATTAGATAGGTAAACAAAATTTTATCCAATATCTTCTGTGTATATAACAGTTTCAATTACTAACATAGTTTTTCTGGTTCCTTTTTAATATTTTTTATATATGAAGATTTTTTAAACTAATGGCATACTGTGCATATTTTCCCCCCTTTTTTTATTGATTAACCTGTTGATTAACACAGACTGTAATAACTTAACCTTTTTTGTTAGAAAAAAATGCTTGTGAGGTAACTGAGGTTTGCTGTGGATATTTATTCACAATTTTCATAAAAAAGAACTTTTCTTAGAATAACTTATTCTAAAATTAATATATGGTCTTGGCACTATGTATGTGCTTAAAAATATGATCTGAAAGCTGAATAAAGTACTAGCTTTCCTGTGTTAACTTCAAAACCTGTTGTGAATTTATTAGAATGTTTTAATTGTTTGCATCATTTGATTGACATCAAATCTAAGAATTTTAGGTTTGTACAGGTAACACAAATTGAGTTGAATAAATGTACTAATTTAATAACTTTGATCTATGTTTGTCTCAAAGAAAGATGTTCAGGAGTAGTGTCACTTCATTTTGTACCTATGGTAACAACGTTTTAAATAAATTAGTTCATATCTAGATTTTACAGGGGAAATGATATTTATCAACATTAAAACCAACCATATGTTCTGTCTGTATTGAAATTTTAAGAAATACACGTTTCCCAAATATTTTTTAAAATCGCATTAGCATCTCGTAAATCTCTTGTTTGTGCATGTGCCTCTGGTAATATCCAATTGATTTAACCTTCCCAAAAACTAAAATGAAACAATACAGAACTGTTTTAATTGTAGATTACGTTACTGGTTTAATTGTAGATTACGGAACTGGTTTAATTGTAGATTACGGAACTGGTTTAATTTTAGATTACGTAACTGGTTTAATTGTAGATTACGTAACTGGTTTAATTGTAGATTACGGAACTGGTTTAACTGTAGATTACGGAACTGGTTTAACTGTAGATTACGGAACTGGTTTAACTGTAGATTACGGAACTGGTTTAACTGTAGATTACGGAACTGGTTTAACTGTAGATTACGGAACTGGTTTAACTGTAGATTACGGAACTGGTTTAACTGTAGATTACGGAACTGGTTTAACTGTAGATTACGGAACTGGTTTAACTGTAGATTACGGAACTGGTTTAACTGTAGATTACGGAACTGGTTTAACTGTAGATTACGGAACTGGTTTAACTGTAGATTACAGAACTGGTCTAACTGTAGATTACAGAACTGGTTTAATTGTAGATTACAGAACTGGTTTAATTGTAGATTACAGAACTGGTTTAATTGTAGATTACAGAACTGGTTTAATTGTAGATTACAGAACTGGTTTAATTGTAGATTACAGAACTGGTTTAATTGTAGATTACAGAACTGGTTTAATTGTAGATTACAGAACTGGTTTAATTGTAGATTACAGAACTGGTTTACTTATTTTAGTGTCGAGGTGGAAGTGGAGGTGGAGCCACACCCAAGGGATGTAGATGCTGGTGACAGTCGCTTGCCAAATGTGGAGGTACGTCCACCCTTCAGAGAATCAGTAGCTCAGCCACTCTGCTTTGTACCTTCATCAGAAGAACATGCAAGTATTTTCCAGTAGTTGTAATTCTCTTTGCATTGAAGAACTGTTAAAGTTATTAAATTTTTAGTTTAAGTTCTTAACATTTAATGACAGGTTTAAAACTACGAAACAGAAATTTGATTAGTATAATATTTAAAGAATTTATTTAAATCATATAATGAATTTTACATATAAAATTTTACACAAATTTTTCATTGCTATTAGCATGACTTTTAACTCTTATCTCATGTTGTTTTATTGGGCCTCGTGAAAAGTATAGAATTGTATTTTACAAAATGAAATATAAAATTTAAAGAAAATGTTTTGATCTGAAATTACAGAAAAGTTGAACTTTAATATATTTTCCCAAAATAAAAATTAAATTAAATGACATTTGACAGTACAACAATTATACAAAGTTGACATTAAATTTTACTAATTACGCACACACACACACACAAAGTACACACGCACACACACACAAAGTACACACGCGCACACACACAAAGTACACACGCACACACACACAAAGTACACACGCACACACACACAAAGTACACACACACACAAAGTACACACGCACACACACACAAAGTACACACGCACACACACAAAGTACACACGCACACACACACAAAGTACACACGCACACACACACACAAAGTACACACGCACACACACACACAAAGTACACACACACACAAAGTACACACGCACACACACACACAAAGTACACATGCACACACACACACAAAGTACACACGCACACACACACACAAAGTACACACGCACACACACACACAAAGTACACACGCACACACACACACACAAAGTACACACGCACACACACACACACACACACACAAAGTACACACACACACACACACACACAAAGTACACACACACGCACACACACACAAAGTACACACGCGCACACACACAAAGTACACACGCACACACACACAAAGTACACACACACACACACAAAGTACACACACACACACACACACACAAAGTACACACGCACACACACACAAAGTACACACGCACACACACACAAAGTACGCACACACACACACACACAAAGTACACTCGCTAACACACACACACAAAGTACACTCGCTAACACACACACACAAAGTACACTCGCTAACACACACACACAAAGTACACTCGCTAACTCACACACACAAAGTACACACGCACGCACACACACACAAAGTACACACGCACGCACACACACACAAAGTACGCCCGCACACACACAAAGTACGCACGCACACACACACAAAGTACACTCGCTAACACACACAAAGTACACACGCACGCACACACACACACACACACAAAGTACACACGCACACACACACACACAAAGTACACACACACACAAAGTACACACACACACACACACCAACAACACACACACACACCAACAACACACACACACACCAACAACACACACACCAACAACACACACACCAACAACACACACACCAACAACACACACACCAACAACACACACACCAACAACACACACACCAACAACACACACACCAACAACACACACACACACACACACCAACAACACACACACACACCAACAACACACACACACACCAACAACACACACACACACCAACAACACACACACACACACACACCAACAACAACACACACACACACACCAACAACACACACAAAAACATTAAATTTTATTTATTAGATTAAAGGTTAATTTTGTCATTTATATCAACTAACAATTTTGACAATAAGTTTAAGTAAACACATTATTTACAGGCAGTTGCTGAGGTTGACAGTGATGACTCAGGTGACTCTGAACCTTCTGATAACGAGGCCAACAACATGGATGAGGAAGAAGATGAAGGTAAAGTATTTGATTCTAATCAGGTCACTATTGTGAAAAATTAATTCCAGAAGTACATGCTATTGGTATTACATCATGTTGACTGTAAATAGTTTTAATCATTTAGTTTATTTGAGACTCTTTTATATTGTGAATGCAGAATTGAAATTTTTTCGCCAAGCTCAGTTCAACACAAGCCTTTGTTTTGGCAACTTGGTAGTATGAAAACTATTCTGAAAACATGGACTTAAAGAAATATATTGTGTTCAGTTGAGAATATGTTGTACACTAAAAAAATCATCGATAAAAGTTAAATATCATCCATAAAAGTTAAAAATGATGAGTACAGGGTGTTAAAAAGAACTTCCTGCTGTCTCTATATCCTGTTCTTAAGAATGTAATGAATGTTTTTTTAAGAGCGATAGTGGTGTTGCTCTAGGAGGGGGTTTCCACTGGATTACAATGTTCACCTCTGCCTTCTCCCTTCTACTGTGCATCTGACAGGACTTGCTATACCTCTCCAGCTATAAAGGAACTAAAATTACAACATGCTATAATAAGTAATAATAATTAACTCAAATAGGGATATAAAGGAAATGACTCATTAGCGTTTATCCACGAGAATAGGTATATTATTTAATTAACCTCCAAAAAATCTTGCATACTTGCATTCTTTGACATGTTCAATTTAGTTAAATTTAAGGTGTTAATTTACACACACAGTCTGACAATTTAACTTCAAAAAGTGGGGAAGTACAAGCTTAAGAGCTATGAAGATATTCTCAGATTTACTGCTGGTTTTCCACTACAACGGATTACAGCAGCATAAACTTATTGTATTTTTACACAGTAGTTTAACTATTTACTTCAAATTTATTTTGATTTTTCTACATAGTCTTCTTGTAAGTTTACACACATCTCCCCCCAGTGATGTTCCCATCTTTCTTAAACCTGTCCAAATAGTACTCAGTGTCTTTCTCTGCAAAATAATTATTATGGAGGCGATGGTCTCATCCTTTGGCAAAAATATCTTATCTAAAAGCAACTTTCAGCTGAGAAAACAAAACCAAAAAATTGCTTGGGGCTAGATCTGGTGAGTAAGTAGGGTGGTTGAGCAGTTTAAACTGTAATTCATGGATTTTCGTCATGGCAAGCTCTGTGTTATGAGACATTGTCTAGGTGAAACAAAAAATTTTTCTGCAAATGTGGCCTTTTTCTGCAATTTTTGCCTTCAGCTTGTCAAGTAATGATGCATAGAATGTAATGGTTTTTTCCTTTTTGAATGTAATCGATTAAGAATACTATCTCCCCCAAAAAAACCAGTGCATTTACTACTTTTATACACTGTGTGTCTGTGTGTGTGTGTGTGTATGTATGTGTGTGTGTATGTATGTGTGTGTGTGTATATATATATATATATATATATATATATATATATATATATATATATATATATATACACAGTATTGGGAGAATCCATTAAGGAATTGGAACTAATTTGGTGACAAAGTCACATTCAAACTTGGATAGTGAGGAAGGATAGAAATAAATAGGAGAAATAGGAGGATTGCGCTTTATGTGAATTCATATGCTCAGGCGAAGCTCCTAATACTTCATTCCCTCTACTCTATACATTCCTCCACTAAAACTACTAATTGTTCACAATAAGACTGTCTACATTTGCCTGGTCAGGAACTTGACCCGTTCAACAAGATGGTTAAGGCGTCTGTGTACTAAGCAGAATACGTGGGTTCAAGTCCTGCCTGGGTCAAATATTTTCAGTCTTTCCTTCTTCTTCCATCCTTCTCTCTGCTTTGAACATACGCTTTTCTATGTGCGTAATTCTTCGCCTGAGCATATGAATTCACATAAAGTGCAATCCTCCTATTTGTTTCTATCCTTCCTCACTATCCAAGTTTGAATGTGTATATATAAAATTGCAATATTGGTTTGGAGAGGACAGAGAGATAGGTTGTGGCTTACCTGAAAGTGAAGTGCTGTGTAGCCACAGGGAACCGAAGGTTGTTCTTCAAATTTTCGGAGGCACTCGGGCCTCCTGCAGCTGGCCAGTGCACAGAATGGTCTAACACTCCTTCCTGAAGAAGGAGGCTGAGAGCCTCCGAAAATTTGAAGAACAACCTTTGGTTCTCTTTCACTTCACTTTCAGGTAAGCCACAGCTCTCTCTCTTTCCTTTCCATACCAATATCACTATATATATATATATATATATTGTAGCCGCTTCGCTACCCTTCTTCTGATTTTTCGTTGATTATTCATGTTTGGGCGCCAGGTAATTTTTGGGATAAAATCACCAAAACAACTTTTTAATCTTTCATAATTTTATTTAATCGAACATGAGGCACAAGTTAACTACAGGGCGTGGTTTATAAAGCTTTGTAAATTATTTGGAGCACGTCCATCCTCGGTCGAGTCCAGCCTGGAACTGACCATTACGATTCTCCCCTTGGCCGGCCTAGAATAACATCGCATTTCCGGCACCTGCATAAACACAACCACTGCAGTCACCCCCGCCAAGGGCGCTCGACCGTACCTCGCGACAATCATGTTACATTATCCCCCCTCCAAAGAACAAAAATTGGCTGACCGTAGATATCCATAAAATACAGCCACATTTTCATATTTTTTTTCCACATAATACTAACATAAACAACCACTTGACCACGCCCTGATAACCAATTAATACAATTACACAATTTTTACAAATACCTTCTTTTCATGTTTAAAAATACAAAATACAAAATTTATATCTGTTTGGAACATAATACTCATACATTCTTTTTGACAATAATCCTTTTTTCATCAGCTGTTTAGATGTCAAATTTACAATGTTTTTATTAATCCGCTGATTGACCAATACCATCCAAAAGCAACAAAAATTTACTCTATTTTTTTATATATATAAACCATAATTAACATCATCCTCAGATACAATATTTACACTGAGAATGTTCGCCAAATTATAATAACTGTTGCCTCCTCCTGGCTTCCAGGTAACTCCCACACAAAAATATTTCACCAAATACTTCCACTTTCTTTGCAACATTTCACAGTCTTTATCTATTTTTACCTCCTTCCATACATTCCTCAAATACTCCTCATATACATTTAGTTTTCGGTTATTTGTATAACCCAAATTGACAGGTGTTTGAGTTACATTTTTCACTCTTCTGTCAGCCACACTATACCAATTATTACTTCCTTTATTCATACATTCCTCAAACACACATCTTTTTTCTGTGTGGAGTGATAAAAATCAAACCTTCTTTACACACAAAAATTTTCTTTTTCGGACTTAATCTATAATACTCCTCCTTAAAGTTTACACACTTGGATTTATTTCTTGTAATTTTACCTTTCGTTACATTTTGTGAGATGTTCTTTGATCTTCATCCACGACTTTTTTCCTCATTAATGGGTTTCACAATTTCCCCATTTTCTACCGTTTTCTCTTTTAAATTATTAGCAAGTTTATGCAATTCACTATCGCTAATCAGCTGTTTCTGAACCAAATTCTCTTTACCTCCTACATTTAATTTATTATTCCCTTCCTCCGATTTTCCATTTTGAATCACTATTTGATCCTGCAAAATATTTTCTTCAACTTCCGGCTTCGCATCCTCGACCTTAACCTTATCTCTGAAGTCATCACATTTTACATTTAAATCTTCCTCTACCTTGTCAATCTTTCCATCAATTAATACATCCATTCTTTCATTTATTACATCAAACTTTCTACTTATTCCACTTACTACATAAACACATCCGTTTAATAACTCAAGATTTACATTTAATAATTTTAAACATTTATCCCACATATCCAATTCTGCCTCATTATTTCGTTCTGCCATTGCTATTAGAACTATAAATGACCCCACAACACCAAAAAATTAATTAGATTGTCACCAACCCGTTTTTTTTCTGTTCGCTTATTGCAGCACTTCACAAACACTTTCACTCACTTTTCTTCCGACGACGAAGAACCAAGTTTTTTTTTTTCCCCTCACGTATCAGATCTCGTCCTCGTGTGCTCCAGAACTTCGATCTCGCGTGTACTCAGCAACCTCGTTCTCCAATTCTGCTCCCTGCTCCCGCGTGCTCCATCTAATTACCGTTCAGGCCCAGCGTTGGCTCGCCATAATGTAGCCGCTCCGGTACCCTTCTTCCGATTTTTCATTGATTATTCATGTTTGGGCGCCAGGTAATTTTTGGGATAAAATCACCAAAACAACTTTTTAATCTTTCATAATTTTATTTAATCGAACATGAGGCACAAGTTAACTACAGGGCGTGGTTTATAAAGCTTTGTAAATTATTTGGAGCACGTCCATCCTCGGTCGAGTCCAGCCTGGAACTGACCATTACGATTCTCCCCTTGTCCTGCCTAAAATAACATCGCATTTCTCGCTTCTGCATAAACACAACCACTGCAGTCACCCCCGCCAAGGGCGCTCGACCGTACCTCGCAACAATCATGTTACAATATATATATTTATATATATATATATATATATATATATATATATATATATATATATATATATATATATATATATATATATACAATATTAGGAGAATCCATTTAAGGAATTAATTCACATTCAAACTTGGATAGTGAGGAAGGATAGAAATAAATAGGAGAAATAGGAGGATTGCGCTTTATTTGAATTCATATGCTCGGGCGAAGAATTACGCACATAGAAAAGCATATGTTCAAAGCAGAGAGAAGGATGGAAGAAGAAGGAAAGACTGAAAATATTTGACCCAGGCGGGACTTGAACCCACGTATTCTGCTTAGTACACAGACGCCTTAACCATCTCGGCCACCGGGTCAAGTTCCCGACCAGGCAAATATAGACAGTCTTATTGTGGACAATTAATAGTTTTTAGTTGAGGAATGGATAGAGTAGAGGGAATGAAGTATTAGGAGCTTCCATTAAGGAATAAATACAATATTAGGAGAATCCATTTAAGGAATTAATTCACATTCAAACTTGGATAGTGAGGAAGGATAGAAATAAATAGGAGAAATAGGAGGATTGCGCTTTATTTGAATTCATATGCTCGGGCGAAGAATTACGCACATAGAAAAGCATATGTTCAAAGCAGAGAGAAGGATGGAAGAAGAAGGAAAGACTGAAAATATTTGACCCAGGCGGGACTTGAACCCACGTATTCTGCTTAGTACACAGACGCCTTAACCATCTCGGCCACCGGGTCAAGTTCCCGACCAGGCAAATATAGACAGTCTTATTGTGGACAATTAATAGTTTTTAGTTGAGGAATGGATAGAGTAGAGGGAATGAAGTATTAGGAGCTTCCATTAAGGAATAAATACAATATTAGGAGAATCCATTTAAGGAATTAATTCACATTCAAACTTGGATAGTGAGGAAGGATAGAAATAAATAGGAGAAATAGGAGGATTGCGCTTTATTTGAATTCATATGCTCGGGCGAAGAATTACGCACATAGAAAAGCATATGTTCAAAGCAGAGAGAAGGATGGAAGAAGAAGGAAAGACTGAAAATATTTGACCCAGGCGGGACTTGAACCCACGTATTCTGCTTAGTACACAGACGCCTTAACCATCTCGGCCACCGGGTCAAGTTCCCGACCAGGCAAATATAGACAGTCTTATTGTGGACAATTAATAGTTTTATATATATATATATATATATATATATATAAAATAGAATTTCTGAACCTCTCTCCAAATGAAAAGGGCTCACATCCTTGAAAGTTTGTAATATTATCACCTCAGGCAGACTGTACCTACTACTGATTTCAGGTAAGTCAACTTCACTGTCTCTCTTTACTACCTAATGTATTTTGTTTGTGTCTATATAACACTTAAGGAAAATGAAAATATGTCAAGGTTACACCACTGAATAAAAATTGTTATATTAATTTACAAAAGCCAGGTGAAGAAACGAAAAGTATTTTTCCACTTAGTAAGTTAGAATGCAAGGTGAAGGGGGATTTAAAAAATACTAATTATATTCTTTCAACCGTAGTTTTGTGATTTTAGTCAATATCATTTCCATGTCAGTACCTTTTACTTTTATATAGCAACACAATTCTGGAAATAATTTCCCACCATTTTAGGATATTAAAACTATTTTTTTTAAAAAAAAAAACTTATTTTAAATAATTTCATTTCTCCGCTCCAGTTAACTCGGTTTGGGTGATTACAAGTGTCATCAAATTTGTTAATTCCAACCACTACTCTAGTTTCATATTATTGTTTCTAGAGATTCTTGAAAATTTGTTTTTCCCAGTTTTCACCAAGGTCTGCCTCTCGATCTTTTACAAGTTACGGCTCTTTCATAGTTCCCATTGGTGTTCTATTAGGGGACATTCTTCTTATACAACCATACCATTGTAATGAGTTTACTTCTAAAATTGCCAAGAGGCTTCTGTCCAATCCAAGTTGATGCCAGTTATCATTTATTATCATGTCTTCTGGAGACAAGTTGCCACTTCCAGATCATAAGTTAATTCAGATTGAAATATTGGGAGGGGGTCAGAAGAGCAGAGATATGCGATCCACTTTAGAACTGATTCAAAGAGCTTGCTTGCTGGGTGAATGGTTGTTTAGGCGATCTGTTCGGGACCTGATTCAAAGAGAGAGCTCTTTTTGGGCGGGGAAGTATCTGCTCTAACTCTGTTAATGGCTCACACAGTCTTCACTTTTTGACTAAGCTGATTCTTTTGTGATCTTCCTTCCAAGTCAGACCTTGCTCTCTCTTTGAATTGGCTCCAGCAGATCACTCATCTCTAGTCTCAATACTGTTTTAAAATATATTCTTCAATACTTTACCAGATACAGCCTTTGTTTGTTTCAACTGACCATTAATTAGTCCATATCTTACACATTTCTTAATTATTACATTATTATGTTTTCTACCTATCTTCACATTTAATGTACATTAGATTCAGCTTTTACATTAATGCCATTTTACTGCCTGAAATCTATTCCTTATTGCACAGGGTTTGAAAATATTTCTTCTATATGATACATTTTCAAGTTAATTTTGATAAACAATAATGAGAAAATGTGCAGTAATATGTTGGGAATGTTATATTTTCTTAGGTGATGAAAATGAAGAAGAAGGTGGGTCTGGTTACGAAGAAGATAACATCGAGTTTTTTGAGTCAAATGAGGGCCCATTTGGTGTGCCAAGTCTTGATAGAGATAATGAGGACATACTGATGGTTCAGTACTCTGACCCAGGTTCATCTGGGTCAGGGCCTTGGAATTCTAATGCCTTGCCACTCTCGTTTGGTATATATGAGGATCCACAAAATGGAAATGACAGCACAGGTATTTGACAAGTCTCCATTGGTTTGCTTGATGCACCAGCTTATTCTTGTTTTGCACTGCTTTTTTGCATTTTATTTAACTTTTTAACTACTCCATATCATTTTTGATAAGATTAAAAATGGTTGTGAAGGTGTGGGTAATTTGCATAAGTAATTCCATTAAATGATTTTATTTAATTGCTTATATATATATATATATATAAAATCAATATAAAATGACGGTCGATAGTGTAGCTCCCAGCAGTTTTTCTGTATTAGTCCATTCCAAAGGTTAAATCATTTGTGGTTAATTGTTCACTTGATTTTTTCCCTGCAAAAGATAATATTGCACAATAGAGACTTGTCAAAATTTTATTTATAATCCTCTACCGCTAAATTAATTGCATCAGTATGTTGCCTTGTTATTAACATATTCTTTTTTTCCCATAGAATCATATTAACTGAATAACAGCTTAGCTACCCAAATGCTCTGTAATTACTTTGATTTGAACTCCCATGTGCACGAATCAGTTCAATAGAACATTTTGAAATGATGTGTCAATATTTATTCCACAAAAACTTCAGATCGTATATTGGAGCAAATACAATGTAATCTCTCTACTATTTGCAAATGTTAGAGGTTTTTACCTCCTCTTTTAGGAGGCACACACCCATGTACTGGCCTGCCCATTTGGACAGGAAAGGGAGTTAGAGTGCTGCTGACTTACCTTCACTGGTGTAACAAGATTAGGTAGTAATGAGCTAATCAAATTTCCAAAGGCCTATGCCTTGGGACAGAACATGATTGCACGTTTTGGCCTAGCCGGCTGTACAGTCAGTCGATCTTTATCCCTCCTTCCTGCCTAGGTGAGTTTCTTTATTTGGCAAAGTTACATCACCCTTAGTTGCAAGTATGAAGAAGTGATCAAATTTAAACTAAAATTGAGGACAGGATTTGCTATTGGAAACTGCACTTTTTATTTTATGCTGTTGTTCTTGTTATTGGTGGGTGAGGGGATTCAGATATTGACTTGTTTTATTCTGTTTGTGGATCTTTGTGAGAGAATGTGAAGGGTTGAAGAATGATCAACAGTATGGCATCTATTTCACATGAATGGCAACCAGATTTTGATGGAGTGCAAGGAGTCTATGGATTGATCAGAATGTTTTTGAGGTTAGGTGGAAATATGAAGATAATTCTTGGCAGGTGGTAATTCAGGAAGGATGTTTATATTATTAGTATTATAGAGAGAGAGAGAGAGAGAGAGATAGATAGGGTAGGATTATCATCCAGTGTAAGCTAACCAATAATAGTATTCAATTTAGGATATTAGGAAAGTAGGTTGTTTTTAAAGTCACTCTTAATGTTTTCTGTTGGTCATGTGTGGGTTTGGTTCTGCACTGATGTCTCTTTTTGGAGCTAGTTTGGGAAATATTTTCTTGGGGTAAAGGCATTTAAGTGACAAAACATTTATCTTATTTATCTAGGAACAGGTAGGCATGTGAGGGAATCATTCACATGCTTTTTGCCACTGCTTGTTTGATGGTATGGCAAATTGTTTTTTTTTTAATTTTGGTTAGGATTAATAGGTTTAATGCAATCAGAAAATGTTATGGGGAGGGAATTTGATCTGTGGGTCAAGAAATGTTCTAGCATAAACCAGCCCCTTGGAGAGGGGCATGAATAACATGACAAATCAATTTGAAGTAGATTCCTGATTATTCCTATTATTTATCTAGTTTGTTAATTTCCACGATAACTGTAAATGCACAAACAATTCTTTTTTACCTTCAGTTGTTGATTTTTGAGCAATCAAATGCTCACTGAATATTCTTGTGCCCCATTGTATGTATTGTACCATAGCTTTTGGGGTGAATTCACTCTAGTCCATTGGTTCTCTATACGAAAATAGTTCATTTGCCACTCGTTTTTTTTATATGTCGGATGAATTTTGTTAGATTCTTGTATAGTTTGTTTGTAAGTGTGTGTGTACAACTTTTTAAATCATTATGGGCTAGTTCTATAGTTAAAACTTTGTAGGTGGTGTAGCCTAACCCTTTCGCTCTTACACCTTCCATCTCCTATTTGCTACCTAGAAAGTTATTTTTGTCAACATTTATGATAGGATCAGGTGTTTAAATGTTTTGTTGTGTAGCAATCTCAAAAGTGGCCCATATTTTCACATATCAGATTTAAATTTTTCTATGGTGTATACTATTAAGAGTTGTGTAGTTTGGGTTTCCATTATCAAAAATGAAGGAGTCCAACATTTCAAAGAGTCAAAAACTCGTGTCTTCAGGGAAGAAGAATAGCAATCATAGCTGGTCACACAAGATTGATTACTATTTAAATAAATAATCCAACTAAGTTCTGCATGTTCCAGAGATGATGCTATCGAGACCTTCACATTTGAAAAAATCTTTAGAATATACTGAATTTAGTGGGTTTATTTCTTTAAGGAGTGATCGAACTCATATGATTGCTATTCTACTTTTCTGATGATTTTTTTATTATTATTATTTAAGTTAACTTTTAGTCCAGAGACTTAACAGTTGTGATAATAATAATAACAGTATTCACAATTGTAAAAATTAACAAATAACAAGGTATTTACAATTTATAACTATTTCACATGTAAACTTGTGGTCTTGGATGTGACCCTTGTCATTCCAAGTTAGAGACAAGAGAAGCAGATTAACTTGTTTACCGCAAATTAGCATATAACCGGCATGATGTTAGCGATCAATCTGGTCATTGGGGAAACTACATGTTTGAAGTGTTAAGGATGTTATGGGGGCAGATGGGAAGAGTGGATATTTAGGGAGTATGTAGTGCCAGTTGGTAGGAGGGCTAGAGTTAGGTAATTCCAGAGTGATTTAGTGGGAGGATGATGTCAATTGGGAGTTTACGTTTTAGTCTGCGATTTTGTGAAGGAGGGGGTGGGTTACTGTAGAATAGCTCAATGGTGGGATTTGGATGGTTGATAGAGCTATTTATTTAGGACTTGGTAGATTTATGAATTATGGCAACGATTAGGGGAATTTCAACGTCTTTGTGGATAACTGAGTTGCGAAGGTACCAGGGGGAATTTGATATTAAACGGAGAATTTTGTTTTGTTTGGTTTGTATTTTGTTGGAGTGGGAATAGGCAGTGGATCCCCATATGGCACATGAGTACGACCATATGGGGCGGATTAGGGATAGATAGAGGAGTCTTTTGGTGCTAAGGGATATGGGAGATTTTCTGCTGATAAGACGGAAGACTTGTTTTATTTTGTTGTTGATTCTGGAGGTAATGTGAGGTTTCCATGATAATTTGGAATCAAGGATATTGCCTAGGTATGGTGTAGTTTGTTGGATAGGTATTTTGGTGCCATTGAGAAAGGAGGAGTGGTTGAGGGAATGTTTGGTTTTAAGGGTGAAGGGAATGATTGTGGATTTGGTAGGGTTTATTTTGATTTTCCATTTTTTAGCCCAGATTTCAATATAATTGAGGGCGATTTGTAGTTTTTTGGAGCCCGAGTCTAGAGAGGATGTTTGGAGGAGTATGGCAAGGTCATCTGCAAAAAGTACTGTTTTAGTAGATAGGTTTTGAGGTATGTCGTGAAAATAGAGGTTGAAGAGGAAAGGGCCTAGGATGCTGCCTTGGGGGACGCCAGAGGAAATAGGCTAGGAATTTGAAATGGTATTGTTAAATTTGACAGAGAAGGAGCGGTTAGTAAGATAATTAGTAAGGATTCTGAAGAGGGAATCATTAAGTGGGTCTTTGATTTTGGAAAGTAGAGATTGGAAGATGATCAGAGTTTTTCAGTGTTTAAAATGTCACTTTTTCTTCCTCTTAGACACAGGAAAACATCAACAACAATACTCTTAATATATTTTCACATAGGTTGAATAAAACAATCAGTTGAACTGCTACCATACATGTAGCAAATTGGGTCAGGTTTTCTACAATTTATTTTTAATATGTTGATTAATCTTATGGATAAAACTTTTCAATTTTATTTTTAGTTGTAACTATCGTATTGCTGGAGATACAGTGGGTATTTACTATAATAGCACCTGTATATCATTATTTCTCGGTGTGTTTCTTGGCAACTTCTTTCATCTCTACTGTTGACTTCAGTTGAACTATTCGATCACAAATTATGTTGCCAATAATGATTTCATTCTCATAGCATACAGGTCAACACAGAAAATTGGTGTGCTTTTATTGTTTTTACTACTTTTGAAGTATAATTTGAAGTAATTGAAAAATTTTATCTCATCATAAAATTGTAGAAGTCTTAAAAAAATTTATGAAATTAATTTTACAACTTATTCCAACTTTGATATTGACACAATTTTTTTTTAAAAAATTTATTTACTTAATCCTTATAATGCCTATCAAGACAAACATTCTCAGTACTCTACCATATTTGAAGCATGTTAGTTGTGAGCTATTGCAGATGTCACATTTTTCAACATAAGACATAAAAAAAACTTTGTGCTAATTTTATCACCAGTACAAATCAAATTTAAAATGGTCACACACAATTTGCCACAAACTGCCATAGTATATCAAAACCATTGACCTGTGGGCAGTTTTACCTAATATTTTGTTGGAGATTTTCTTTTTCTCCTTTTTGCAGAAATAATTTTTAAGTTTTAATTTGTCACATGTTATTTTTTATTTCAATAATTATACATGTTAGTTTTTATTTCAATAATTATACATGTTAGTTTTTATTTCAATAATTATACATGTTAGTTTTTATTTCAATAATTATACATGTTAGTTTTTATTTCAATAATTATACATGTTAGTTTTTATTTCAATAATTATACATTATACATGTTATAATGTATCAATTTCACAGGTTCTGGAGTTCCACCTGGGCACCCACTGATTGTAGCTCGGCGTAATGTGGCAACTGGTAATCTAACTACGTCAAGAACTCATAGAGCAATTCGACATCGCCGTTATCAATACTTGCAAGTTAACACTCGAAATCCAAACAGTCCCGTTATCTTACAAAGGTTTGTACTACTAGTTTTAAAATGGTAAAAAATGGTAAAAAATGGTCTTAAACAGTAATGTTAACTTAATGTAAGATATTATGGCTGAAACAAACAAAATGGTTACCAATCCAAATTGGCTTAATATTCATGATAAATATATTATTGAAATGTAAAATAAGGTTAAGGATCACTATTTTGGTATGTAATAAAGAAACGGGGTAATGAGTGAATACCATTCACATGCTTCAAAAAATATTATGAAATATTTGTTGACGAAACACTTGGGAAGATATGAGGGCATCTCAGGACTTGTATTGAAATATGTAATAAATGCTATTGGTCAAATTTTCAACCATTCATTTCTGCTGCCTGGCACAATTCAGACTACTGGCTCTGCACAGGACAGGGAAATAATAATTAGCAATATTACCACATTTGTGCCTGGCAAACATCCTTCTATACCTAAGCGTAGTTACATTCATACAGAAATTGAGAAATTAATTGTTGAGATAAATTAATATATTTTACCGGTATTTTATTTTACTGGCATTTTATTTTACTGGCATTTTATTTTACTGGCATTTTATTTTACTGGCATTTTATTTTACTGGCATTTTATTTTACTGGCATTTTATTTTACTGGCATTTTATTTTACTAGTATTTCTCTATACAGTTCTTAATCCAATACCACATACTACAGATGTCTTTTCTTGGTGTGTGGCAATGTCTCAGATAAAGGTTCATGCATCAAGTTGTCAGCTGGTTATCATTCTTAAAGTATTCATATATTAGAATTAAACACCTTTATTAAAAGTTTCATATTATGAAATCATTTGTATAATTACATGTCCATCATTAAATGCAGGAGCTTTTGTCCTGTATTATGGGCCATATTCATGTGTAATATTCCCCCACAAAACAAATACTTTAAGCCGAATGGACAATACAATAATATACATTAGTTATAATTACAATTCACAATCAAGTTAAATTATGTGTCAACATAAGACAAATACCTGCAGAGATTATATTAATTTCTTTTAAGATTACGGTTTTCAATTTTCCTACAAATTGTCATCAGAAGTAAGTGTCAGTTTAATAAAATATATTATTCTGCACTCTCCATTATGGCTTTTACTGTACAAAAAGTTAGTCTTCAATGAGAAGCTACAGACAACACTGACTAACTGTTTCAACTCAAATGATCACATTGTGTTGTGTGGATGGGAAGGAAGGGTTTATTACCATGCATCAAACCAAGTGAGCTGAATTTGAAATTTGTTGAGTGGTGTGATGGAACTGGTATAGACATTATTCAGATATCCTGTATTCTATATTACAAAACTAGAGATGAAACGAAAGTGCGATAAGTAATGAGGAACGGGTGTTTGTTTAACTATACAAACTCTGTTTGTTTATAGGGAAATAACTGTTAAAAATCGGATCTGGGACTCACGAGTCAGAGCCCTCATAAAAAAGTTTCTTCTAAATTCAGTCTATTTCAGACTATCAAGGCACTAAGCAACTGAATGAGGAAATGTGGAACTGGACACTTGCTTTATAGGCTCAGGTTGAAAGGGAATTGACATTTTTCAGTGTGAAAGTGGTGCATTTGACCTTTTATTGTCTTGAAGGAGTTAGGAACTTGACTGTTATAACTACCAAAGATATTAATATAGCAAATTTGTTTTCCAATTTTTGAACAAATTAAATTTAGAATTATCACAGGTGAATGTAAAATAATTATAATAAGACCGATTACATAACATAACAACAATTTTTCAATATTTTTTGGTGTTTATTATTTGCAACAGAAATGTTTAAAACCCATTAGGAATTCACTCTTATCTATTTTTATTCAGGTTGCTTGGTCCAGCTGCTTTGGAATTAACAATTCCAATGAGTCCTATGGCCATTACTGAATTTCCTGACACGACAAGGGTAGTTGTAATGGATAATGGATTGAGTGTGGTTGCAGGGGAAGATGATCCAATGGATGTAAGTGCAGTTGTAAGTAAACAAAATTGGTGGTACTTTTGTATTTATTCGTTAATATTGCATCAGTCTGGTTTATTTTATTGTGTTAAACCCTGTCCATATCAATTCTGTATAAGAAACTAAGGATGATGTTACACAGTCGAAGTAATTTAAGTGTGCTAGAAAGTGTCTTAGAACCACAGGCTTACCTGAAATTGAGGTCTGGTTGCACCATCTCGGACAGGAAGAAATATATATATATATATTATATTATTAATGATATGACATTGTCAAAAATAATTGTAATATTGGTATGGAAAGGAAAGAGAGATAGCTTGTGGCTTACCTGAAAATGAAGTACAGTGTAGCCATATGGATTCGAAGAAAGTTCTTCGAATTTTTGGAGGCTCTTGACCACCCCTGCAAAACCCAAGATGTGATAACATTATTCATCTTAAAATATAACCTATTGGATTTTATTTATAAATCGGGCACAAACATGCAATCCTCCTATATTTTCTTTTCCAGTTTCCTGTTCCCCTAGCTTTAAAGTTTCACTTAGCAATCACACACCCATTATTTGTTAGCACAACCAAGACTGTAACTTTAATTATTTATTCTTATTGTATTATACATTAAATAACTTCTTGTTCATTTTTAGGAGCCTCCAAATTTTATCTTTGGTCCAAATGTAGCAGCTACTGTTCATTCAATACCTCCTGCTTTATTTTGGTGGTATGAAGAAAGCAAAATTCTAGATATGGACTCTCAGCCAGATGCTATCATAGGTGAGTTATGACTACAATCAGTTTGACTCCAATGAAAGTTTTGTATATTTACTTTAGAATTGTGACAATTGCCATAGAAACGCTAGACCAATTATTTTTCTTAACATTGTTCCATTATTTTTGTGTATATGTGTAATGCCCCCCCATTCCATTTTAGGTGTATGTCATGATATTATAAAATCTTTGGAAAAGCATAAAGCAGAAGATCTTGCACAGCGAAAGGAAATGCTTAAGAAAAAACAAGAGGAACAACATTCTAGGAAAAAGGGCTTGCGTAAAAGAAATAACTCTGGTAATACCACATTAGTTTCCTATAACATTAAAGCATAGCCTGAACTGATTTTATCCTCTAACTTTTCTTTTTCTTGTTCTTTTCTTTAGGCGACATGGAAGTCACTCCATGCAACACACAACAATCAACGATTGATCCTCCTGATCCTGAATCTCTAATTAACAGTTTAAATAATGGGGACTCAACTCGAAGCCTTGCAGAATCTATTGTAGAATCTGTGCTCAACTCTACGGCTTCACAGGCTTCTACTAGACATTCCTCAGAATATGAAATTGGTTCTGGATTACCACTTTCACTCTCTGAAATTATACCAAATCCTAATGCTCTGTTTGAAGTGGTCAATATACGTGGAGTTCCTACGTTGGTTGATCCTGATAGAAATGTTTCAAATTCTATACATTCCATGATTATTCAAAATTGCAATGTTGATAATTCTAATGAACAGGAGCAGAGCTCACCAGAGTCAGAGACAAATACTGAACCCAACTCGGGAAGAGAGGCAGTTGGAAACAGTACAAGTAGTATGCCACAGAGATGTTTTGAATCTTCCATTTCACTGGATGGTTCTCGTTCAGGTGAACTTTCAAATAATCCAATGACAGATCCTCCCAGCGCAGAAGAACAAGAAGACAGTGATCAACAGGAAAGTGATGGTGACATGACTGCTTATCGTCCTCTGCAAACTGTACCTTCAACATTTGAAGAACGATGTCCAGTAACTGGATATCATCGTATTCCAACAGTACAATCACTGAGAGAAAGAATGGAAAGAGGGGATACGTATCCTCCTCCTCCTCTTCCTCTTCCAACAATACCTCCCATGTTGGCTATTAGTGGTTCACAGCAAATCCCTCCACCTAGCATTCTACCTTACAGAGGAGAATATAGTATAGGTCACTATGCACGAATGGCAACAGCACAGTTAATGGCACTGCGGGAGCAAGGAATCTCTCTCATGCCACCATTGACTGGCGGCTCTTCCACAAGAAGCGTTCCGGAAAGAGTTGTGGATTTAGAAGAACTTTATTTCAGAGATGCTCACCCTGAACTTTTCAATAATGGTGGTAATACTGATAATTCACAGTCTCAGACAACACAGAGGGAAGAACAGCGCCCCCCTCCGTCCATCCCAGAAATGATGAGATACAGGGGTCTCTCATCTATTCTAGGAGAACCGTCACCAGATTATTTAGCAGAAGCTGCAAATGCAATTGCTAGAGAATCGATGGAATTGGCTAGGGACAATTTGAGAGAGAATTCAAATACAGCTTCTGATGGTGGACGGAGTGCATCAGATTTGGTGGTGTCATTATTACCGTCACCTGTTCCAATTACTCACCAACCTTCTGGATCACTTCCAACTGGCTCAGACTCTGTACAGACTGGTGATCCATACTCTATGGAAATGGGAACTCCATTGTCTAGTCTTTCAGCCAACTCTGGAGGTTCAAGGCTAAGATTATCATTTAGGTCAAGACGTCAGCCCCTTAGCCGTAGACTTTCTCTGAGAGATATTGATTCAGGCTACCGTGCTGCCCTCTTAGAATCTCAGAGAACCAGGCAACGAAGGTCATCGACACAAGAAAATACAGAAAATGTTCCACCATACAGGTGAGATTTATAATTTGGATTAATTTATTTAATTCACTCACACAGGCGTTTCCAAACTCAGTTTATCATGTTTTTCTGATATGCAAGTTGATATAAATTAATTTGCAAATTTTCTGTAGTAGGCCAATAACAGATACAGTTCCAACACCATCAGGCAGCACAATTCCTTCTGCAACAAGTGCAGAAGATAGGGGACAAGCTGAGCAAGAATTGCCTGAAGGAGTAGATCCATCTTTCCTTGCAGCTCTTCCTGATGACATGAGACAAGAAGTAATTGCAGAACAGTTGAGGTTAGATTGTCGGCCAACTTGTGCTATTCAGTATTGAACATTTAATAATTATTTACCAGAAAATATGTACACAATAATAATGCAAACTTATCTGTATGGCATTTGTATTGGCCTATGTAGGGCTAGTTTAATGTACGTATGAGATACACATTTCAACATTATAAAAACAGATAGGTTGTGCATCTCAAAGTAAAACTGTAATTGTCAACAGCTATGTGAAAGTATACTGCAATTTATTTAGAGTATTACAAATGTTTATGTATACAATTGTACATTAACATCTAGTTCATATAGTTTGTGAAGGAATTTCAGTTTACTTGCTTGTGTTTTAAGACTATCATTCATATTGAAAGTTCACCATATAACGATTTAATGTCTTCACAGAAATTCCCTTCCCCATTATTGGAGACACTGTTTGGAAACATAGCCATGATCTTGATATTACATTTTGTGGCACAGATTCTAGTACTTGATGATGTACCTACAGGTAGAATGGTCCATTTCAACTAATATAGTTGACTTGAGTATTTCAATAAAAAAATGTAAACTCTTGCAACTCTAATAATTATATAGAATTTTCATCATATTAGTCGGTCTTAGACGTTTAATTTTCTATATTGGTTTTCTGGCATGTGAATAACACTTAGATATATTTTTGGCAGGTTGCAAAGGTTAAGACAACGTGCTACTCAACAAACCAGAGATGCTGCTCCTACCAATATGTCTGAAGTTAACCCAGAGTTCTTGGCAGCATTGCCTCCATCTATCCAAGAGGAAGTCCTTGCACAGCAGAGACTAGAGCAACAGAGGCAAGCTGCTGTAGCAGCTAACCCTGATGACCCAGTTGATGCAGCAGAGTTCTTCCAGAACTTGCAACCCTCCTTGAGGCAAGCAGTAAGTTGGATGCATATTTGGTCTTTCTCTATTAGAGTTTTCTATTTGAATATACTATCTTCATATTTTGATGTGAAAAATGAACTATTTATATATCCATGATTATATGTCAAAAGTAATTGTCTTTTCAAATTTTATTAAGTTCATTACATTTATGCTATCTGTTAGCACACATGAGCAATGAAGACTATGAAACTGGTGTGAAGTTTTCTCTTAAATCTTGAACCTATTTCATATTCATGGAATATTCCAGTTCATTCTATATGCTTTCCATTTGCAGATTTTGACTGATATGGAGGAGTCACAGATTTCAGTTTTGCCACCAGATTTGGCTCAAGAAGCTCAAAATTTAAGGCGTGAGTGGGAAGCCCGCAACCGTCAGCTCATGCAAGAAAGATTCTTTAGTCATGTCAGCCATAACAGTAGTGCTCTTTCATCAATTCTGAGAAATGCAGGTATGCTGAAATTGAATTAATGAGTTTAAATTTTTAATGTTTAATTTGACCTTGTGGAACAATTTCAAGTCAGTAATGATAAAAAGTATTTTATTTGCTTTGAGACTAAATTGAAATGTAAACAAACTCCAATAAATTAGGCCAAAATCTCTCAATCTGAAGATAAATCAATATTGACAACATGTTAGTTTAATAAATTTGAACTTGAGATACATGTATAAAATATGGATTACCAAGAAGTAGGAAACAGCAGATTGGTTGCTAGATATGGCAGAAATAGGACTGATTAATAATGGTATACAACCTACTCATTAAATTGTCAATCATTTTGATGGAAAAGATTACTGTTGTGGAGCTATCTAATTATATGCTATAGATCATCCTGTACTACATACATTCATTGTTCAAAATGAAATCAAATGTTTCTAACTAATAAGGAGATAATGTATATATTCATTGTTATGATGTGGCTGATGTCTTTTATGGCCAATAAGCTAGCTGAATTCATTTTTTTTTAGATGTAGGGCCATTTCTTAGCTTGTTTGCAGGCTCAAAGTGTTTCCAAGGCAAATTATTGGTAAAAGAAAATTCCAAATATATATGAGAGTATTGTTCTGAAGAATTTTTAATTTTGATAAACGACTTGAATTGTAATTTCTATGACAATAGTAATTTGAAATGTTAAACATTTTACTTCAATACAAACAAAATACTGCCTTACTACCAAACAATATATGGACAACACTTTTTAAACAATTAGAGCTCTGATTATTGTTGCATAACTTCACACATTGTATTTAGTTAAAGGTAAAAAAAAGACTATATTTTATCTAATTTTTCAGGCCGTGTTGCTTCAGCAAGATATGCAATTCATTCTGTGCCACAACGTGCCCAGTGGCATACTTGGCAAAATACTAGTTCTGACCAACGCAGTGCACAAGCACCAAATCTTGTGAGGTAAGTATCATGAGTAATTTAATGCTTATTATTGGTAGACAGTAAAATGTTTTTCTGACCATATACACACACCGAAGATGAATGTTGTTGAAACCCTGTTTTAATGTTCAGCATAGTTTATTCAACACAATTTATTTTTACTCTTGTATTGACTTTTTACTGTATGGTATATCTAATAATAATTGCTATCTATGACACAGATAACTGTGTTCAATAAAATAGAATGTTTTGCATTACTCGTTTCATCAAAATGTACAAATAAAAATTTACTCTTCTGCTTTAACAGATCTGGAGGAAGAGCTTTGTTAGATAATGAAGCATTGACATGTTTGCTTGTTCTACTCTTCACTGATAAACCTTCGCTTAACATGGGAAGATTACACAGAGTTCTTCGGAATTTGTGCTACCATGCCCCAACAAGGGAATGGATGATGAAGGTATGAGTATTTATTTATAATTTAGAACACAATGTAGAAATTGCTAAATGGACTGATAATTGAAGGCTGTTGTGAAAGTTTTAAATTGATAGATCTCAGAAAAACGGTCACTACAGTTAGTTAGTTTATTTAAGTATCGGAAAGGAAAAATATCAATCTGACCGGGAATCTAACCCAGGACCTCTCGCTTATCAGGCAGACACTACCATTTGAGCTAATCCCTGTTGACTCAAGATCCAGTGCGAAATTCCTCCATCCATTAAACTTAATGCAGGCTCGCCTACAATTTATTACAATCACAATTCTTACATGGCCTAAATTTTAGGACCTTAAATTAAGAACAGATTTAATGTAAATTGATCAATGGTTTTAGAAGTTTCAATTTAAGAGTATATAGAGAGAAAGCTTTCACAAGCTACAAGCCTTTTGGCTATGGTTAAATTGAATTAAGTATCAGGATGAAAAATTGTCGACCAGAAATCAAACCCAATTTTTAAATCAATGACAAACTGTTGTGACCGATTCTTTTTTAGGTCTTTAAATTCAAAGTAATTTTTAAATGGAGAAGTTCAAAATTTTGTAAACAGGTTCTAACTGTAAGAATTCAATGTAATTTGCAACTGTAAATTGCCTCATCTTGAGCTTCAAAGCAAGATGCTATTTCATTAATACATTTAAGAAATTTATATGATCAAAATAATGTGTATGTATGTTGTCACTCGAGACAGTTGTTCAAATTTTTGGAGGTGTTGGCCTCCTTCAGGAGAAAGAAGACACATGCCATATGCTTCACAGCTGTGGAGTGTGGAGTTTTGACTGCCATATGCTTCACAGCTGTGAAGTGTGGAGTTTTGGCTGGCATGCAGAGTTTTGACTGGCATGCAGAGTTTTGACTGGCATGCAGAGTTTTGACTGGCATGCAGAGTTTTGACTGGCATGCAGAGTTTTGACTGGCATGCAGAGTTTTGACTGGCATGCAGAGTTTTGACTGGCATGCAGAGTTTTGACTGGCATGCAGAGTTTTGACTGGCATGCAGAGTTTTGACTGGCATGCAGAGTTTTGACTGGCATGCAGAGTTTTGACTGGCATGCAGAGTTTACTGAAGGTTTTTCTTCAAATTTTTGGAGACTCTCAGCCTATCTCTCTTTCCTTTCCATATCAATATTACAATTATATATGTATATAACACATTTGGGCTGAGCAATAGTTTGCTATGCATTCAGGGAGAGGTCTTTTTGGTCTGGCTGGCCATTGTAGGGCAGTCTCTAATTAATTTGGTATATGTTAAGGGAGAAGATATGGGGGATGTTTCCTTATTTTTCTATATTTGTCTTTCTTTGTGGGATTCTGGAGGTTTGTGGTGGATTGTAAGATAGGACAGACATGGTACTTGTTCCTACTGCAAGACTTGCAACCCAGGATATGTGGGTGGGTGGGGGCTGTCAGGTTTTGGTGGGCTTCTGAAAGCAATGATTGGGCAAGTTTTGTGGTGATGTTGTTCACCGATGTGTATTGTAATGTAGCTAATGACTTACTAATTATAGTTTCTAATATTCACAATTCACAGGCTCTTCTATCAATATTAGAGAAATGCAGCTTTTCTCATAAAAATGGACTTCCAGAATCGAAACGAATGGCAACCCGGTCTCAGTCTCAATCACAAATCCCGTCCGGAAGTACTGCACCAGGATCTTGGCTAAATACTATATTCAATTATGCATTAGGGCGGCAGACAGAGGTGTTTGCTCTTGTCAAGTATCCATCTAAACGAGGACTCACTTATATTGGACTCCAGCCTCGTGCCTGTCCTTTTGTTTTCAGGTTAGTGAGTAAAAATTATACATTTGACAATTTTTTTATTATTCTCCTTCAGAATTCAGCCTACATTTTTATTATTAATAATAGTTTTATATTAAATTGACTTAATTGTTTATAGGCATACTATTGATGTACTGATCTCTATGGCAAAGAGCCTGCCAGGTCAGTTTCTCTCAACACTGAAAAACAAAGATGGTGAGAAGACTAAAGATCAGGATAAAGAAATTAACAGAGAATCTTCTGAAAATAAATGCAAAGCTTCAACAAGTTCAAGCTCAACAATATCTCGAATTGCGAAGCTGGAGTTTACAAGCTTCTGGGATATTTTGTTGAAGCTAGAATCTCTCAATACCAAAAAAGGTAAAAGTGTTGCTCGCCCATGTCTGCTTCGCTTTTCCGAGGAAGAAGGGCCACCTCCCTCAATATTTGAATACACCGCTTTTGGCAGATTGTTTTCTTTGCTTGGCTCATCCATCATAAAGAACAACAGCACATTGACTGACAAACTATTGAGATTACTTTCTTTGATATCAATTGGATTACCTGAAATTAGTCATCCTGATAAAAAGAAGTCTCATAAAATTGATAAGGAAGAAATATTACCTGTTTCTCTGTTTCATCTGAAGTTGGTTATAGAAGTTTTAACATCACAAAGCTGTTCTGAAGAGGGTTTGGAAGACGTAACTGCCCTGCTCCTCAATCTGTCAAACTGTTTTGACCCAGCTAAAAATGTTGTAAGTAATCTATTTTTATAAGTAGATGATTAATTTTGTTTATTTTAACAGCAATAATTGAAAAAAGTCTATTAATTGCAATATGAATGCATAATTGAAGGCAATATGTGAACCACCTATGTTAAAAATAATGTGGTTAACCAGCATTTTTCAATATAATTCATAACTTACAATTTCATTTGGTTTTTTCTTAAATATCTCAATCATTACTAATAACTGAGTATGGTCTTTTACAGATATTAAATTTACTTTTGGATGGTGCCATGGAGCTTGCATGGCTGTTGAAACAACACATCAAACAAGTATGGAAAGATTTGAAGACTAGTAACAAGCAACTTAAACGGCAACAAAATGAAAATAACCCTGTACCTGACAAACCTGCCAAGGGAACATTAACCGACAGGTTTTTGATTATATACATACATACATACATACAACAAGTAAGGATTTGACACTGTCAAAATAATTGAAATCTTTGGTATGGAAAGGAAAGAGAGATAGTTGGTGGTTTACATAAAATTGAAGCTCGGTGTAGCCATTCATGACAAATTTTCAGAGGTTCTAAGCCCCCTTCTGCAGGAAGGAGTGTTATATTCCATGTGCCAGCCGGTATTTCCTTCCCTACCATATATATATATATATATATATATATATATATATATATATATATATATATAAATATATATATATATAAATATATATATATATATATATAAATATAATTGTGATTTTGGAATGAAAAGGAAAGAGAGAGAGTGTTTGTGGCTTACCTGAAATTGAAGTATGGTGTAGCCACAGGAAACCAAAGGAAGTTCTTCAAATTTTCGGAGGCTCTCAACCTTCAGGCTGTAACACTCCTTCCTGAAGAGAGGCTGAGAGCCTCTGAAAATTTGAAGAACTTTATTCAGTTCCCTGTTCCTACAACATGCTTGAATTTCAGGTAAGCCACAAACTATCTCTCTTTCCTTTCCATACCAATATCGCAATTTTTTTTGACAATGTCATATCCTTACTCATATTTATATATACATTTTATATATAATCATATTAATTATAAATAGTTCATGTTTTCCATGCATTTATTCCTGAAAGTCCTTAACTAGAAGCAGATAGCATACAATACTGGTCTACAAATAAAGTGGAGGTTTATAAAGTAAATTGATAATGACAAATTAAAAAATTATACATATTCTTAAGTAGTATATTTTATACTTTAATTCATTAATTTTGTTCCTACCTTTTCCTTAGGTTCACTAAAGACAATGTTGTGATAAATTCACCTTTGAAAAACAAAGGACGTTATGATTGGTCTGTCACTAATGTACATTTATTAACATCAAAATCTTCAAGTCAAATGTTCTTTCTGAGAACGTTAAAAGTTATAGTACAGATTCGTGAATCAGTCAGAGTTGCAAATAAGAGACAGAAAGATGCAGGAGGTAAGTTTATTAGTGGTTCTCACATTTTTAAGAAAATAAGAGAATTCTTATTAAGTATGCTAGTAGTCGTCAAATAATTTAGTCTTTACACAACCATGTCATCTATACTGATTTTAATTGCCCTCCTACCAAATACACAGCAACATTTTTATTTGATTTTTAAAATGTAATTTTAGTTTTATTACAAAAGTATTATTAGTTTTATTACAAAAGTATTATTAGTTTTATTACAAAAGTATTATTAGTTTTATTACAAAAGTATTATTAGTTTTATTACAAAAGTATTATTAGTTTTATTACAAAAGTATTATTAGTTTTATTACAAAAGTATTGTTTTGTATCTATATATGCTATATGCTAGCATGAGACTTAATATCAGGGCCGTGACAGTGATAATGCAGTCAACTAACTTTGTCAAATTAATAAACACACTCCAATTTCCTTAATACAAGTTTTAAAGATACTATTATTTTTTATGTGCACAATAGTAAACAATAATAGTTACATCCACTTTTAATTTAATTATACTTTGGCATTCACATTGATGTGAACTGTGTATTGTGATAACTGATCAAAAAACCCTCCAAAATGGCATTTTTGACATTCACCATGCCTGTTAAGTTTAAGTTCAGCCCCCATCATCATGACGAGGATGAAAGAGGATATAAATAAATACCTGGGCAATGTCGGGCAATCTGCAAGTATAGTTAAAAAATGGAATGTACAAAGTTTTATCAATTCCAGTTTTCTAAAAAAGTCTTGTGCAATGAAAATTAGCAACATTTGGAATTCATATCGATATTAAAACCATCATCAGTTTGACTAAATATTAATTTTGTTTGCCGAGTTATAACTAATTTTATGCATTTATTGTTCAATATTATTTATATGAGAACAGTTTGTAATTGTTTCTTTTTTACTTTCTGTGAAATTCTTTTGCAATCAGTGATACAACTTGATAGCCTTTTACTTTTTTAAACAAAAATATCCTGTACCAATATAAAATTAGCTTTTCATAGATTTAGTATGTTGTATTTTTAACACAGTAAAATTTTGTTAATTTTACTCCAATTTTAAGCAAATTAATAATACAAAATAAAGTAGTGATTCGGTATTTTGATAAGCATCAGTTTTAATGTCATTCTCTTAATTTTTGTGCTTATGTTTGAGGTTTTCCCATAAATATATTAAATGTAGCAAACATTCATATATTAGATATTATTTCTCATTTTTAGAAGACCAAAATTCTCATGATGATTTTGAAACAATTCCAACTCTTTGTGAGTTATTACCTCTGGATGACCTATGGGAAACTTTGAGTTTGTGTTTAACTGAGCTTGCGCAGACTCCGGATTCACATGCGGTTTTGGTTTTACAAGTAAGTCTTGCTTTCCTGGAATTTTTTTTATTTTTAGTTACATCATAATAAACGGCTCTTTTTTTTCAGCCTGCTGTAGAAGCATTCTTTTTAGTACATTCTTCAACTATTGAAGATCAGAAGACATCTACAACAAATGTTCCTGAACCGCAAGCACAATCGGAATCTCAGGATAGTTCCTCATCTGTGGAAATGGGAATTTCTCAAGGAAACCTTGCTCCTGTTTCGCCTCTTCAGTCTGACTCTGAAGGAACAGGAATTTCACAATCAACCTCAAGTGCTCTAAACCTGAATTGGGACAATTCAGCGCCAATAGGTGCACCTTTACCAATAGAACAACAAAAGTTCCTACACTTTGCAGGTAAATATTGTACTATTTCAATATTGTGCATTTCCATGTATTGTTGCAACTAAACAAACATTTTTGTTACAGAGACTCATCGAACTGTTTTGAATGAAATTCTGCGCCAATCTACAACAAATCTGGCTGATGGGCCATTTTCAGTATTAGTAGACCATACAAGAGTACTTGACTTTGATGTCAAAAGACGATACTTTCGCTCTGAATTGGACAGGTTGGATGAAGGAATTAGACGTGAAGAACTGGCTGTCCATGTGAGGAGGAGTCATGTCTTTGAAGATTCATTCAGAGAACTTCATCGTAGAACAGCAGATGAATGGAAGAACCGATTTTACATTGTATTTGAAGGTAAACACTGTAACTTAACTCTTAAGTAGTCGTGTGCTGTGTACAGCATCCCTAGCGTATTTCTAAGCCGTGCTAAACAAAATACTCCAGTCTTATGCTCCTGGGACCCTGTACACATTTCACTTGTACATTCCCTTATCTTCTAGGAAAAGTAAATCTGTAATACAACTAGGCATTATTGAAATAGCTAGTAGCATTGTTTAAATTTGGGGATTTCCAGCATTTCTGTGTTAGTACTAGAAGCGCATGCCAGCTGACACAAATGTGTTGAAGTAAGTAGTTTTTAATACATTTAGTGTCTTTATCCATAGTAATTTGTTTTAATTGCCCGAATATTCTCCCCAAATAATAGTTCTGCAATTTAATTAAAAATTGCAACTAAAACTTGGAATGTGTAATTTATGGGAATTTTATGGAATTTATGGGAATACTTTTATATTTTTTCCCTTAAAGATTGTTTGGTAAATATTTATTTCCTTTCTAATTTGTTTTCGTAATGAACAATTTCACAATTTTCATATCATTACTGTAAAGTAAAATAAAATGTGAGATAGGTCATAATTTTCAAAAAACAACAACAGGAAATTACTTAATTTTTTGTGCAGATTGTCAATTGAAGAAAATTGTGTTATATTTTTTGTCTTGATTAATTTGCTAATATAATGGACACTACCTTTAATCCTTTTTTAAAGGGGAAGAAGGGCAGGATGCTGGAGGATTGCTAAGAGAGTGGTATGTAATTATCTCAAGGGAGATATTCAACCCCATGTATGCTCTCTTTACAACATCTCCAGGTGATCGTGTTACTTATATGATAAATCCTGCTTCACACTGTAATCCAAACCACCTGTGTTATTTCAAATTTGTTGGAAGAGTGATAGGTAAGTTGATATATTCCACTAAAAATGATCATTTGTTTCTAGAATAACTATAACTAAAAATTCATTTCAGATGTGCATCTAATGTAGCATAAGAATAATTTTTATAAAATTCATTCAATTTATAGGTCATATTGTTTTGACTTAAATTTTATTTTGATACATAAACTTATTTCATTATGATAACATTTGGCTTTATGAACTTATTTTCAGCCAAGGCAATTTATGACAACAAGCTCTTGGAGTGTTACTTTACTCGGTCCTTTTACAAGCATATCTTGGGTATTTCTGTTAAGTACACCGATATGGAAAGTGAAGATTACTCATTCTACCAAGGATTGGTTTATCTGATGGAACACCATGTCAGTGACTTGGGCTATGATCTCACATTCAGTGCCGAAGTAAGTATGGAAATTGAGTTTAATTTTATACCAATTTTTTGTGTGTGGAAGCAAGTTTTATTACATTTCTATGTGATAGGTTTTTTTTGTTTTTGACTTTGTCATACTGGTGTACAACCTTGGTTTCTTCTAAATTCATTACCTGATTCTACTTAAATGTCTGATTATAAATTACAATGTTTTCAGTGTACCATTCACTCGGAATTATAAAGCTATTGACTGGGCTGAACTGAGTAACTCCATGTCTGTAGTGGCTGCAGCTGATATGTATATGCTCTGTAATGGCTTCAGCTGATATGTATATGCTCTGTAATGGCTTCAGCTGATATGTATATGCTCTGTAATGATGCTCCTTACTCTCTGACAAAGAACAGCATTGTGTTGTTTCTGTTAGAAATATCGGTCTGTCAGTTCCTCCTCTTTCTCAATTACTTTTTCTACCATTTATCAATCATTTTTCTGTTTTTATATCTAATATTTCATATATTTCTTCACCAAATCGGGCCATTCATAAATCATGGGACTGTTTTTATCTCTAATAATTCTTCTCCAAATCAGGTAATGAAACACCCAAACAATATTATCCTTGATCTCACTAATATTTGAACATCTTGATAATTTTTAAGTATATTCCAGGTACAGGAATTTGGTGTCACAGATGTCAGGGATTTAATTACTAATGGACGGAACATCCCAGTTTGTGAGCAAAATAAAATGGATTACATACGATTGGTGTGTCAGATGAAGATGACTGGAGCTATCCGGAAACAGTGAGTTTTAGATTTCATAAAAAAAATTTACACACCTCTGTTCTAGACTACTTTGTTCAACATGTTTTGGCCTAGTACCTTCAGTTTATGTAAAATTTGTTTTTCCACCATTGATGTTAAATATTCAATCTAACTTAAGATGTTTTATTAGTGTGAAAATTTGTGATTATAATTTTCAAAAAAATCATTTTAATTATGGTTATTGTAACTATATTATTACATCCACAAAATTTACAATCATCTTCGAAAAGTTTCTGTTATTGAAAGGTCTGCACATATTAGTTGGTGTGTCATAATAAATTTAATTTGCTCTGGTCCACATTGAATTTTTATTAACTGTACAATTTAAGTACAATCATTTTATAACAATCCTTTAAGATTTTTATAAATTAAATTGTCCTGGAAATATGTAAAAAAAATTACAAAAAGAATTGGAATTAATTATATTCAATTATTTTCTAGAAAGCAGATTGTGGTGTAGTTTAATAAAAAAAATTGGAAAGGGAAGGAAAAAGAGCAAGGTTGTGGGCTTACCTGAAATCGAAGCTTGGTGTTGCATTTACTATTAGGAGGAAGTTCTTCAAATTTTGGGAGGCATTGTGAAGGTGACTTATTCAATATGTGTGATACACTCCATAGCCAGAACTTCCTCCTGTACTGAGTGACAATGTCGAGCTTAAATTCAGTCAAGATAAGCCTACATCCTTCTCTCTTTCCTTTCTATACATATTGTTTTAATTATTTTGACAATGTCACATCCTTCCCTATGTTTATATCTAATACATTTGGACAGGAAAGAGAGACAGTGTAGCTGACTTACTTTAAATCAATAGTTTGTCCAAGCCAGGCTGTGCAGAAATAAAAATTCTGGTATTTTTCTGTCACTGTGACCTTCCCTTAAGAGAGATAGGGTTGTTTTATGTCAATTATTGCTGTCTGATTGCTAATTCATATGCCTTGCCGCCATGCAGTTCAGACCAACTATCCTGATAAAATGGGCTCAGGTCATCGAAAATTTGAATTTTTTCCTCCACAGCCTGACTGGACCAACTAGAATCACGCACATAGAAAAGAATATGTTCAAAGCAGGGAGAAGGAAGGAAACAGAAGGAAGGACTGAAAATATATGACACAGGCATATTTTCAGTCTTTTCTTCTCCTTCCTTCTCCTTTAAAGTGTAATCCTCTTATTTTTCCTATTTATTTCTATCCTTCCTCACTATCCAAGTTTATTGCTGTATATATGAAAAATCCTAATTCTGTACTAATTATTTTCTTTGCTAGGATATATGCCTTCTTAGAAGGATTTTATGATATTATACCAAAACGCTTGATATCAATATTTAATGAACAAGAATTGGAATTGTTAATCTCTGGAATGCCAAATGTTGATATTGAGGATCTGAAAGCGAATACAGAATACCACAAGTATACTACTTCATCGCTTCAGGTAGGGTGGTAATTATATAATATTATAATATGAAATTTTAGTAGTTATTGACAGTTAAGTCATTGATAGTGAAATTGACTATTTAATATGTGGAACAAATATTGTATTTTTCTCTCTGTACATAAACTTTGTATATTTTTTTTAAAAAAAAATGTTTTCAGCCATTACTAAACTCATTTTTTCAATATTTGTAATCGTATGTTTCAGATTCAGTGGTTCTGGCGGGCTCTAAGAGATTTTGATCAAGCAAATAGAGCAAAATTCCTTCAGTTTGTTACTGGTACATCTAAGGTGCCACTTCAGGGTTTTGCGGCTCTTGAAGGAATGAACGGAGTACAGAAATTCCAAATCCATAGGGATGACAGGTCAACTGATAGGTTACCATCCGCACACACGTGGTAAGTGAAACTTTATCACAAATTACTTTTTTCAATCTTATAATTCCACATTTAACAAGTTTGTTTTCTTAATTTAAGCTTCAACCAATTGGATCTCCCTGTGTATGAAACATACGACAAGTTACGCACTTACTTACTGAAGGCTATTCACGAGTGTTCAGAAGGCTTTGGCTTTGCTTGAAAGAAAAAGACAACTTTGGAGACTGATAAAATATTGGTTTATTTATGTATAATAAATGGTACATGCAAATTCACACACATGCCCCATCATTTCCACACTTACACGCAGATATTAAAATAATTATACATAAATTTTTAATGTTGTGTGTGTCTTTGTATGTAAATGAAAACTAATTTATAAAGTATTATTGCATTAATTTTACATGTTTCAAAAATTTGTTAATTGTTTTGATATAAAACTCAAAATTTGTCAAATGTATTTGTTTGTTAAGTATTAAAATAATTTTATTATATGTAAGTTACAAGTTTTTGAAACTGCATCTTTAAATTTAATATGTATTCAATGAGACCAATAAATAATAAAAAAAGAGGGTAATAATTGTTAATTTATTTCACTCAAAATTAAAAATGACTCCAAACCTGTTTTCAATATTTACTCAACAAATATTTGTAATGCATGTTTCGGTTTGTGGGACAGATTAGTCTTGTATGCAGATGAAAAATATATTTTAATAATGTGAAAATGTTATATAATGCTACAGACAACAGGAATAAATCCACTGAATTAAATGTTGCAAACACAAAATGAAATTGGCTTCAATGATGCAGCTTGAACAACCGTATTAACATTGTGAGGGTGCAAGAGCATCCAATGTGAATCGCCTGATAGAGCAAAATTCTGTTCAGTCAAAACAAGCTTTCATTTTATATTTACTACAGGGAGCTGTGACAATTTTAATTGGTAATAACATAGTTTTGGCTTTCCTGCAGATTAATATCCATTAAAAAGAGAACATAAAAAAAAAGATAAATGTGTAATGGTTTGTTGCAGAATGTTTCAAAAACTCTCATATTTTCTTCAATCAGTAAAATTTATTTAAAGTTGGAGAAATTTGCACCTCAACCATTTTTCTCATTTTAATTTTCTCAGGCATAATTTTTAGGGTTTTTGGCAATGCCATAAAAACAACAGGGTAATCTGAAGAAAATACTAAAGTTTTGTTAAAAAACAACCCTTATTTATAAAAATTGTCATCAAACCTATATATACTATATACAAGTTTTCTCAGCCTCCAGTCCGCAGCTGGCCGGTGCACGGAATGGTGTAACACTACTTCCTGAAGAAGGAGGCTGAGAGCCTCCGAATTTTGAAGAACAACCTTCAGTTCCTTATGGCAACACCGCACTTCACTTTCATTTTATATATATAAGGATATGACATTGTAAATCTTTTAATCAAGGGGAAACCTAATGGAAGACTCTTCTATGAAACCTACGCACACTGATACGATACCTAAACGTTGAGAACTTACACCACTCTGTCCAGAAGAATACAGTGCTG
Organism: Zhengitettix transpicula; assembly: GCA_037074705.1. NCBI lineage: Eukaryota > Metazoa > Arthropoda > Insecta > Orthoptera > Tetrigidae > Zhengitettix > Zhengitettix transpicula. The sequence continues at coordinate 74,381,792 of CM073595.1, read as the reverse complement.
GCGTCGCTTATCTACAGGGCAAAGGTGATTTCAGATATGTAAATTCTTCTTGTCTAGATTTCACATAAAAAGACATTTATAAACAATGGATATTCAAGGCACCAGATTTATTTATTTGGACAATTTAGCTTAAAGCTAATTACATATGCTTCAATATAACTATTTACAAGTCACTATTTTTTATCTCTAACAATTTTTTTTAAATACATTTAAACTATTTGTATTCTTTACTGCTACAGGAAACTCATTGTATAATATTAACCCTCTATCAAACATCAAGTTTTTAGTACATCTTAGATTTAGACGCTCAATAAAGAAAATTTTCCCTAGCCCTGATGTAATGATTATGGACATCTAATATTCTTTTTATAAAAATATTTAAATACTCTGGTTTCTCTCTTATCCTATAAATAAAAACTAACACTTCATACAAAATTTTGTCCCTAACATTTAACAATTCTAATTTATTTAACATATCCTGAATCTTCTTATATTTATTTTCATTCAAGATTGCTCTTAATCCTCTATTCCATATTACTTCTAAATTTTTAACAACACTCATACCAAACAATAATTAATTACAATAACGTATATGAGGAACTTCTATTGACGTATATACTGTGTTTTTTTTAGCTTTGTGGGACAAAATATTTCTTAACCTACAGATTAATCAGGCCATCAAAAAATAAAAGAGAAGACAGAGGAGGACAACTCTGATAATGTTGTATTTCTTACCTTTTTAGGTCGTATTACTGCATGTATCAGTACTCTTGTCCAAGCATGGGATCAAAACTTTTTTTTATACCATTGGCCAGTATTGGAAATACTTTTCGGCCAGTAAAGGACAACCTAGGACTAAAATCCCGGTGTTTATTCGATCTCTTGCGAATGTGGCTCCGCATATATATGCCGCGTGATGGGAATAAGCGACCGAGATCAGATAAAAGGACTCCACAAACTGAAAACTATGTTGCTGACTACCAGTTGCTTGTTGATAATGGGGAATAAAATCGCTGGCAATCAGCAATCCGATCATTCATCAGAACCAGCCGAAGGAAATGGTACTTCATGAATATTGCGAAATGGATATGAAAGATGATCAAGTCTAAAGTTATCCGTGAAGGTCTGAAGGTGTACTTGTTGAGGAACCTTAGAGTCCCTCTTCACACTGTGTTGCATTTGGTATTCATGCTGACTTCTCTCAACCCAAAAGCTGTCTGTGTTTGTCACCTCGCGTGACAAGTGGATTATGTCACTCGTCTAATTCAGGATGTCTTCTGAATTGCATGAATTTTTCAAACATAGTATAAATACCGATACGGTCTCTATAACGTGAATAGGAAAAGACATCACACACGATAGTTCGTCCTGTTGGGTGTTATGAGTAATAACTCCTATATTAGTTTTTATTAATAGAATACGTTCAGCGAAACGGAACACACAATCACAACAACAATGTGCAGTCAAAGACTACATAAGAAACTATTCCACTTTCACAATGCCACCACAATGACAATTATACAATGATATTAATAATTATCACCCCTCTGTAATTTTCTTGTTCTTCGCTTCAATGCGGTTGATGAGTTTCCAGGTTTCATTTTCTTTATGCGCCATCTTTTCTTCCTCTATTGCTTCTTTCCATCTAGTTTAATCGTTTCCAGAGATTGCCACTTCGTATGTCAGCATAACATAATCATTTAATCTCTCTGGTTTCTTTTTTGTTCGCTTTCCTCTTCCTTGAACTTCATCATTTCCAGGTGTTATGTTTTCACCTGGTTCTTCAGGGATTGCAGTGTTTGTCTCATCTTCATCTTCTTCAATTGATGCATCTGAGTTATCTTCAGATTCAACAGTATGGCCTTCGTTATTTGGAATTTCTTTTCCTTCATCTCCGGTGCTTAAAGACAATAATGACTTTCTTTTAACTTCGTCTGAGGTATATAGTTCATTGGTAAATGTAACATCACGTGAGATTATTATAATCTTGATTGGGTCCCACAGTCTATAATCTTTTGTTCCATACCCGACAAAAACACATTTTTGAGAACGTTTGTCAAGTTTATTTAAGTATCAAAGTTTTTTTGCATAAGCTATAGAACCAAATAGTTTAAGATTGGGAAGATCAGGTTTTCAGCTGGTGTGCAATCTAAACATGATGTCGGACTTCTATTCAACAAGTAAGTTGCAGTATAGAGAGCTTCTCCCCAAAGTGACATATCGAGGTTGGATTCGAACAATAGTGCACGAGTCTTTTCCATCAGTGTCCGATTGAGGCGCTCTGCACGAGCATTGAGCTGCGGTGTGTGAAATCGTGTAGTCCAGCACTATCCCTTTCTCTTTGCAATAATTTTTCCAACTGTTTGAAGTATATTCTCCTCCATTGTCTGAACAGATTTTGAAGACTTTGGAGTCCCAGTATCGTTCTGCTTCTTTCATATATTCCTTCAGAGCATTCACTGCCTCACTTTTCTTTGAAAGTAGGAAAACTTTGGTAAAGTGTGTACAGTCGTCAAGCACAGTCATGAAATACTTCTTCCCGTCCCACGTTTTACATCCGACTTCACAAAGGTCGGTGTGAATCAGTCTCTTTTATAAAATTTATTTAACACTTCGAATATTTCAACAATACACAACAGACAAGTTACAAAGATTAACTAACAAAATAAAGTCTCTCATCTTACGCAAGTACCAACATTACACTCGCGATTCAAAAACAATTAACACTCCTCCTTAATTATTTTTGAACGCAAATCTTCAAAACTTTTACGCGTAAGTGCTTTTGTGAAAATATCAGCCAGCTGATCGGATGAATTTTCTTGGGATGTCAATATGTTTCTTGCCTTTACTGATTTTTCCTTCATGAGTGTTTTTGAGCATATGGATGGCAGACTGGTTGTCAACGTATAGAATCGTTGGCTTTGTTGATGTCAAGATATTTAATTCTGTTCCAAGGCGACGGATCCAACAAATGTTGGACAACCGCTCTGTATTCCGCTTCTGCAGTCGAGGTTGCCACTAGTCTCTTCTTTTGGACGTACCAAACAATCGGTCCACCGCGCATTATAAGAATACCACTTGTGGAGTGACCAGTAGACGTGTCACCGCCATAGTCTGAGTCTGTATATGCTATCAAATTAGTATCTCCATCAAAGAAAATTCCGAAGTTGACTGTACCTTGCAGATAGGCGAAGACTCGTTTTATCATTTTCCAGTGGCTTTCCATTGGTTTACTGGTGAACCTGCTCAAATAGTTCACAACAAAACTGATATCCGGTCGGGATGTCGTTGCCAAATACAGTAGGCTTCCGATAATTTCTCTATATGGAATTGTTCCCGTTAGAGATTTGTCGTTTACGAAGTTTTCTTCTTCCGTTATCATTCGACGTTCCATTGCCGTCGAAACTGGATTTAAGGAATAAAATCCAAATCGATGCAACATTTTTCGAGTATACTTCGGCTGATTGACAAAAATTCCTTTCGTGTCAATTGTAATTTGCATACCAAGGTATGACAGTTTGTTTTGAAACTTTCTGTCGAAAGTGATTTCAAATTTGTTTCGTATTTGATTCAGGACTTTTGACATTTCCCTTTCATCGTTACCAACAAGCCCATCGTCAACAAACAAGACAATGAAAGCATTTTTATGTCGATTGTAATAAATACAGGGATCGTCATCAGTGTTGTCAAATCCTAAAGTCGTCAAAAATGTTGAGAATTTCTCATTCCAGTTTTTCGGTGCTTATTTCAATCCGTAAAGACTTTTGTTGAGTTTGCAAATTCTTTTACTGTTGTCTTCCTTCAGGCTGTTACATATATATTTCTTCCTTCAAATCTCCGTAGAAAAAGGCTGCCTTAACATCAAAAGTAATTAAATTAATTTTATTTGAAGCTCCAAAACTCAAAATCAAACGAATAGAAACATGACGTGCGACTGGACTAAAAGTCTCTGAATAATCAATACCTTCTTGTTGTTCAAAACCTCTGACAACTAACCTTGCTTTCAGTTTTCCATCTTGCTTCTCCCGTAAAACCCAACGGCAAGTTAAAGGTTTCACGTGATCCGGCTTTTCAACAATGTCCCACGTTTTCATTTTTATGAGTGAATCAAATTCTTCAGACATAGCTTCGAACCACTTTTTGTCCTTTAGAGCTAAAGACACAGTAATGTTTTGCACTTCTCCAATCATGGCAGTATTCACATCTTTTTCATTTAAGATGAAATCTTTATATTTCGACGGCGACGACGATCGCGCAAATTTCGACGTTCACATAAATTTTCTTCTAGGACTTCCGACGAATCATCTGATGAGATCTCGGAATCGTCTTCGAGTGAAACAGTCTCATATTCTAATTCCTCCTCCTGTCTTCTACTCATAGAAGTCTCAACTTCGGTGTATCCGTTTTCAACTCCAGTGCATTCGTCGAAAATAACATTTCCAGAACTGACTACTTCATTTTCATATGAAAAAAAAATTCTGCAGCTTGGTGAATTCAAATCGTAGCCGACAAAAATTCCTTTACGAGACTTCTTTTCTGTTTTACCTCGCTTATGATCCTGAATATATATATATATATAACATTCACAGCCAAAGCTTTTCAAATTATTAACCTTCACGCGACGTCCAAACCATAATTCTGCAGGACTCATATCTTTCACTGAGCTCGTACCTGTTTGATTAATTGAAAACACGGCATAATTTACAGCTTCAGCCCATAACTTTTCTGGCAGTTCTTTTGCATGAATAGCTGATCGCGCTGCTTCAGTGATTGTACGCATTTCTCTTTCAATTCTTCCATTTTGTTGAGGTGTGTAGGCATTTGACTTGCTGTGAAAAACTCCAAGTTCTTCCAGAAGTTCTCTGACATTTCGGTTTATCATCTCTTTACCATTATCCGACCGAAGACTTTTGACTTTCCTTCCGAATTGATTTTCTGCCATCTTCATGAATACTTTAATTTAATCTGGTGCTTCATCTTTGCTCTTCAAAAAATACACGGTTCTAAAATGTGAGTAATCATCCTTGAATAGCAAAAAATATTTGGCTCCTCCCAAAGACCGGATGTTTATTGCACAAAGATCAACATGTATCAGATCAAGAGGACGATCGGATACCTTCACATTTCTGGGGTGAACTTCACGATGATGCTTTCCATACACACAGCCAGGACAAACGTAGTCATTCCAGTCATCGATGTAGTTAATACCATTTTTCTTTTAAAATATTGCGAACATATTGAATAGTTTGGTGTGCCAATTTTTCGTGCCAAAGTTTGATTGAGGCTGCTGTCAGACATCTGTCAAAGTTTTCCTGACGAAAAACCATTGTATAAAGATCTCCTTCTCGCTTAGCAATCGCTATCGTCTCGTCTTCATTCGGAGTTTTGAATTCTGACCCATTTGAAACTGCTCTCTGCGTGACCGAAAATAAATTAAAGTTTAATTCTGGAACATAAAGGACGTTTTGAAGAATTATCTTATTCCACTTTTGTCCATTGAATGCTTCCAATTCAATATCTCCTTTCGCAACCGCTTTTATTACAGAATTTCCAACAATAACTTTCACTGGCTCTTCAAGTTTTACTAGGTTAATTAGCCATTCCTTTTTTAAATGTCATATGCTGTGTGGCGCCGCTGTCCAGATACCAGACAATGTCATTTTTAAATTTTAAATTTATATTATCAATTGCTGACATTGTGAGTCCGGCTGTTATAAGTGCACGACGGTCAGAGTTGTTAGATTTTTCATTTTTGGTATTTTCAGTGCTTCCCTTCAGACAGTCTTTTGCAAAATGACCCTTTTGATTACAAGAATTACATGCATAATTATTCTTGCAGTATTCCACATATTTATCACAGGGTTTGTTTTTGCAGTTCTTTTTCATATGCCACATTTGTCTTGCCACATTTGAAACACGTATAAGTCTTTTCTTGAAAGTTCGACTTACTGGACCTCTTTCCTAAATGCTTTGCGACAAGTGCATTTTGACCCTTCAATTTCTCTGTCTCGTTCAGCCTATCTTCTTCCAGACGTAAACGTGCAATCAGCGTGCTCAAATTTTTGTCTGACGAACTGACACTATCCCACGCGGTACGGAAATGATACAATTGTTGCGGTAACATTCCAATAATTCTCGTCATTATCCAACTTTCTTTAACAACCTCACCTTCAGCTTCCAAATCTTCGGCATATTGCATCACTGACAGACAGTTATCAACAGCTGATTTACTTCCAATGTATTTATAGCTAAAAAAAAAAGGTCTTTGCAGCCCTTCAACACTTAGTTCAGATTTTGTACCATACAATGTATCTAATTTGTTAAACATTTTATACGCAGTACGACAATTAGAAATTTTTCTCGCAATTTCACTGGTCACATTCAAACCTATCATAACTCGAGCATCAAGATCTTTTTGAATCCAAGTCCTTACTTCATCAGAATTTTTATCACCGTCAGGTTTCAAGTTCGTTCCATTTGCAATTTCAGACAAGCCTTTGGATTCCAAAGTCAGATCCAATTTAAATTTCCAGGAAACATAATTTACTTTTCCTTGAGAATTTTCAGACAAAGTTTCCATTTGTGATCTAACCGAATCCATGTTTAATGAACTTACTTATAAAAATATTCACAGTTTATGATAACTTGATCTTTCAAGACAAAAATATTAATTTCAAACTTTGTAGCTTGGAAATTTTCTAATAATAACGATCACAGACAAAGATCAGTAACTGGATAGGATCCTTACTTTGACAGACGGTGACTCCTGTAACTGACGACTGACTTGAGTTCCCACTAGTCGATCAAATTCGCCGACGTCGTTGATTTGCAACTGCAGGCAGACTCTAATGTTCATTATACAGAATTTCTGATCACTTCTTTTTAAATTAAACACGCTCAGGCTTAACAAAACTTGAAATTCTAATTACCAAAAAGATTCAGACGATAAAGTGTCCTGGGCACCATAACCTTTTATAAAATTTATTTAACACTTCGAACTTTAACAACAATACACAACAGACAAGTTACAAAGATTAACTAACAAAATAAAGTCTCTCATATCTTTGCGTCTTACGCAAGTACCAACATTACACTCGCGATTCAAAAACAATTAATAATTACCAGTCTCAATTGGGTTTCTGCACGTTTTTCATTTTTTAGGAAAGGTTTCCTTACTTGCTTAGCTTGTTGACAGACATCACAGACCATTACTTCTAAAGAGCTGGAACTTATGTCAAACCCAATTGACATTTTGGAAAGCTTCTGCATGTTCTTTAAACTAAGATGTCCTAGTTTTTATGCCAATCAAGTAGTGTCAGCAATTCAGAAGAAATATATGCACTTTGTTCCAAAATCGGCAGAATTTCTATAAGATACAAGCCTGACTTGTTCTTTCCTACAAGGACAACTTTATTATTCGTCGTAATGAGTACCTCATTGTTGGAAAACTTCACTTGGCCGAAGTTTTTAGTGATTGCCGGAACACTGAGCAAGTTCCTCTGAAGTCCGGGAATATAGAGAACATTTTTAAGGTCACAAACGGTTGTTACTATTTTACCGACACTTTTTGCTTCCAAACAATCGCCCTTTTTTGAAGTACGTACGACGCGGGAAATGCATTGTTTTTCAGTCAATAACTTTTCGTTCCCGGCCATGTGCGAAGTAGCAGCTGAGTACAAAACGAAAAACGTGTCCTTATTTTCACACGACAAAAGTGCACTTGTTTCCTCAACACTTACTTACTTACTTTGTTGTCACTGGTCGTAGTTCTATTGTTGAAACTTTTCTTCTTGAAAAAACATCTATTTTCCGTTTGATTTGTCTTCTTACAGTAAGTGCAAGTAGGGTACTTTTTAGGCATCTATCTGTCATAATTTTTGGGACAGTTCCGAATAAAATGTGATCTGGAATTACATCCATAACATTTTAATTCATGCAAAGAGTTATTTTCAGTAACTGCACAATAGCGCATTTCGTCCCTGAGATTTTCCAATGTTTTTTCTTCCTTCGGAGTCGAATCCCAAGCGGTTGTAAAATGAGGCTGAAAAAACTTGGGTAAAGTTGACAACGCGTGTGATGTGCATTTCGTCACCAATCTTCTCTGATGTGGCGTTCATCCTAACAACAATGTTTTCCAAAACACTCAGGTTTGTAGACACATCTTTGTTGGAATCATATTCAAAGCGAAAAAATTCCTCCAAAAGTACGTTTTGTGCCTGGATTAGGTCCCTCATAAACAAACTCTCCAACTTCTTGTACATATCTGCAGCAGTGTTGCAATTTATTATGTGTATCTTAAATTTCTTATCAATCGTAAAGACAATTATTCTTTGGGCTTTAGCATCATCTTGCTCCGATCTTGATCTTTCTTTTTCTGTAGCCCCCTCAAGTTTCTTCTCGCCGAACATGACATACTCGATCGCCGATGCACGTAATAAAACACTTACATCAAACTTCCACATAGCGAAGCTGTTTTTACCAACTATTGTTTCCACAGCAGACAAGTCTGTGTCTTTCATCGATATTTCGGCACTTGTATGTTGTTGTTTTTTAGCCACAAGGAAAGAATTATGGACGGTCAAAACTTACCACAATTATAAACTTGAGTAGAGGTTATGAACCGATCTTTCTAACACTCACGTATCCTAGTTTCGTGAACTTTTATTAATGCCTGGGCCCGTAACCTGTTGGGTTTTATGTGTAATAACTCCTATGATATTAGTTTTTATTAATAGAATACGTTCAGCGAAACGGAACACACAATCACAACAACAACAAGATATATACAGAGCAACAACAATGTGCAATCAAAGACTACATAAAAAACTATTCCACTTTCACAATGCTACCACAATGACAATTATACGATGATATTAATAGTCAATATTCATCACGTCCTGGATTATGTCTTTCAATTTCTGTGAAGATACGGGATATTCGATTTTGACTTTCTGTAATACTTTCAACAGTTCGCGCCCAACCAAATTTAAACTTGTCTAGTCTTGTCATGAAACCATTCACAAAACGGGACAGACATTGTTAGAAACTAAAAGATGAACTTTTTGAATAAAATTGAGTAATGTTAATTAAATTGGAAAATTTCAATAACGGGTTTTTTCGATACCGTTAGATTTCCAGATGAAGATTTACGTTTCTTCCCAGACGAATTTAATTTTGATTCTTCTTTCTTCTTAGACTCTACGTTAAACGTATCTACGGTAATTACTTATTTTTCAAGGTTTTTCTTCTTCTATATATTCTTTTTCCTCTTCTACCGACGGCGATCGATCCTTGGAACGTCTGGACATTTCAAAATAGGTATTAATTTCACGTTGAGAAGGTTTCAAATAAATTGTTGGTTCTGTAATCAAAAGAAAATAAAACATATTTTATAAGACCCATGAATACATTACAATCGTTGCAGAAAATAGTGTTTGAATTATCATATATATGGTGCAATAAATCTTATAGATAACCATCAAAATTTTTCAAATTATATTTATATAACACATCAATAAATCTAGATTCGAAAGTAACTTTTTGTAAACGTTTAAAACACAAATATCTGCTCTCTACAGTATGTTTATTAATAAGGAATGTGTTTCCAGTATATATCGTGGATTTAAACTTGAACTAGTAAGTTGTTCACTTAAACAATTTACTAATATTTCCATAGAATTAACTCCCGCAAAAGAAGCATAAGTTTGACGATAAGCGTCCTTTTCGAAATTGCCACCATTAAAATAAAAAATATCTAAAACATTAAGATGCCAAGTATCTTCTTCTGCAACCAAACTGTCTGTAGAACGGTTAGGTACATACAGTTTATACTACTTACTGAAACAGTCTGTTCAGTGGCATAAAATGATACTGATGTAAAGTTACGAATGTATCTCTGCTTTATACCAAACTCGAACTTATTTAATTACATGACTTGCAACTTTCTGATAAAACAGGCTGGGAGCTTGTCCCTATGATCTCGACGTCAGCGACGTTTTGATGATAAACAACTTGGGGTATATGGTGTACACCACTTAGTATATGCTCTACGAGCACCCCAAGTTAAAGATGTCTGATGAAGTATCTACTATGATACGGAGCGGATGGTTCAGGCTGTAGAACTTTATAAAACCAGTAATACAATAAAGTAAAAGTTATGATACGAATACAACAGAGAAGTGATGGAAGGATTAACTGACAGATTTGAATGCGTCTGCGAGGCACATATAGTGTGAAATAAAAAGTGTAAAACAATGTCCAACTAATTCCATGTTTCTGCCTCAAAATTAAGAAAGTTTGAATTGCGTAAGTTTGATATATTTTACGTCTTTTTCAAATGGCTATCGTTAGTATTAGGTATATTTTGAGTAGAATTCGTCTGCTTCTATGCGGTCCAGAACAGCCACGTGGTTGGAAACTATTCATATCGAAAAACCAAATTTGAGAAAGCGGTTCTAACTGTGCTCGATTGTATTACGCGATTTTAAGAGTTATAAAAGTACTTCAAATTTTCAAATAAAGCTCTGAATAATTTATACTCTGAGAACGATGATGTTAATTTCCTGTTCAAACGTTGATTCTTTCGCCTGTTAAATCATTACGCCGATTATAACACATTAAAATTCTCGTTATTTATTTCTCGACAACTATATGGAATATAACACCCGCCTAGCTTTATTCATGAGCGTAGGATGTTTGATATACCTATGAAGTTAATCGGTCCTTCCGCTCACTGTAGAGCAATAACAAACGAAGTATCTTTGCCTTTGATAATGCTGGAGTAGTCATTGTCAACATGAAAAACTTCTGGTTGTTGTTTCTACTGTCCGCAATTTATGTTACACAGTACAGCTATGGAAACGAAGATAAGGCTTCCAACTTGAAAAAGAAACTGCAAATAGGTGTGAAGAAGCGCGTCGATAATTGTCCCATTAAATCCAGAAAAGGAGATTTGCTGCATATGCATTATAAAGTAATAAAGTTTTCTTGGAATCACATAAACAATATATTTTTGTCTTCACAAATTAACTCATTGTTTTAGGGAACATTGGAGGATGGTACTGAATTTGATAGCAGTTATGGCAGAGGTGTTCCTTTGACATTCACATTGGGTTCCGGGCAGGTTATTAAGGGCTGGGATCAAGGATTAATGGGGTAAGAAAAGATTTCATATTGTGTTCACAGCGGATATGAGTTATTGCTTCAATTTAATCTGTATATAATGTAAACTTCAATGGCGAAGTAGTCACTTAGGATTTCAAATATATTTAACTATTGTGTGTTTTCAATATATAGATATAATCTAAGAAACATGATTTTGTAATAGATACATATGCAGGATGTTCAAAAATTCAATGTCCAAAGTGATGAGAGGCAAAAACATATTTTATATAAGCATGTTGGAAACGTATATTGTGTTAGTATTGAGTATGCAGGGAGGTTATTAGATGTCATTTAAAATAAAACAATGTTTTTTAGTACTTTTGATGTTCTGATGAATGTTACATTATAATAAAATTCAAATATGAGCAACATTAACCGAGTGTAGAGCTGGTATCAAAATAGCAGGAGGTCCTATGTTTACAGGTTTCAGATGATGGGGCCCCAGCACAATATGCCATACATTCAGCAATTGGTGAATTTGCACTAGCTACCCATATACAGAACGTGGGACTCCCTGCTACATTTATAACAGCTCTGAGGTTTATGGTGCACATTATGAACATGTGTTAATGTAAAATGTACCAGATCAGTAAAGTACTGAAAAAGATTGAACACTGGGTTTATTCTCAATTACATCCAATAATAACCTCCTGCATATTCACTCGTACAATACAAGCTTCCGACATATGTTACTTGATTAAAATACATTTGCTTTTGTATACATGATATCTATCAGTTAAATTTTTGAATTCCTTGTACAGAATTAAGCAATAGTTTGTTTTAATATGTTTATTAATTAGTTATATTTGTGGAATACATCTGTATCAAATGTTATAACAATTTACAGTATACTAATCTGCATTCTGGAAATCTTGTTTTGGCTATATATTTGAATTGTACAATTGAAAGTAACCAAAAAATGAATGAGGAAAAATAAATTAAATGTGTCAGATGTTTTCTACAAATATTTGGTGTACATAATAACCCTTTGCACTTGAGGGCTCTGGAGCGGAGCCATTTAAAATGTGTCTTCAAGCTCGAGGGCTCCGCTACGGAGTCCTCAAGTGCAAAAGGTTAAAGTGTCCTGCTTTTAACTTACTTTGCCAAGTTACATAGATGCAACTTTTATAAAATCATTTCAGTTTGCACTGCATATACTTAGGAGTTTGTATTAAATTCCAGTTTAGGTTACTGCCATAAATATACATTCTGAAATAAATAATTGATTCAGAAATTAAATGGTTCAAGTACTTAAATTACAACATAAAAACAGTTTATTTATCTATATATTTTAAATGTGGTCTATATAAATTTTTTCCTATATTTGTGTTGATAAATCATTGGCTGATGTTAATAATCCTAGTATCTAGGAATATCCTAATTATGTTGGATTAAATGCAGGTATTTCAATATAATCCATTACAAGTCCTAAATACTTGCTTAAGTTGTCACCTGGGTTTTACTTTTATCTGTTTATTTCAAAATAGCTTATCTACAGGGTGTAGCATATATTTAGAAAAAGTTCCACAGTTGATCACTGACAGAAGAGACTTAATTAAATATTTCAACTAAAGTATATTTACCAATTGTCTTAATTAATTTTAGAAATATATTTAATCATTCTTTGGCATTTGTATATATGTTTTTGACTAAAACAATCAATTATAGGATGTGTGAAGGAGAGAAGAGGAAGTTAGTGATACCTTCAGAGTTAGGATATGGCTCATCTGGTGCTCCACCTAAGATACCTGGAGATGCAACTCTAGTCTTTGAAGTGGAACTTGTTAAAATTGAGCGTAAAGATGAATTTTGATTTGCTTTTAAGTGAAGGAAACAATCATGCTTGCAGTATTGACTCAATACCTGATTAAATATTTCAATATGACCAATTTGTTGTCATCAACAAAATAAGTGAATAATGACTCAACAACTTGAATTTGTGGTATATTAATGTGTATAATGCTAGACACAAGAAATTATATTTGTAGTTTGCACAGTTTTATATTTGAGGCGAAAAAGTCCAAAATACAAAGCTTAAAAAACAAATTTGTAAAGTGGACAAAATATAGTATTTGAGCACAATAGTTCTTTATAATATTTTTTAGATTTCTAAATTTTGTCTAATTCTTATAGACAACAAATGTTATTGTTGGCTGCAGTTTTTTAAAAACAAAATGTGTAATAAATAATTTAAAATCTGTGTCTTTTAATCAACTTTTTCTTTAGATGTAAATATTGATGTTAGTTACCTTTCCACGTAAGTAAATTTTTCTACATTAGACTAACATGAGTAATATTTAGGATACAAATATTTTGAATATCTTTTTCTTAAAATTGTAAAAGTGTCATATTTGTAATTTAGTGTGTTTCTGATAAACTGGAGTGGAACTTTATATTTTATTTGGAAATGACAAACTGTGTTATACTAAAGTAAATAATAGAAAAATGACTCAAACCTGTTAAGTTGCATTAACACCATAAAATAGGGTTGAGCTTGTATTAGCATTAAAAGCAATTTCAAGTGTAGTGTCCAGTCAAATCTTGCTGACCATACATTTACAAGAAAAATATAGATCCTTGAAGTACATTGAATTTGAACACTTGCTATACGGTTGTGGTTTTCTTAGTTGAGTGTAAATGCAGTTCAGTCAATGAAAATATTCATCTTTCACATTTTATTAAATTTTTGTTACAAGTATAAGCTGTAGTCGTCAAATTTTTTTCATGTTGGTTTTCATTGATGTTGAATACATAATTTGGGGATTATTACCTAACATTTTGTGGTATGTTTTATGTATAAAAATCACTATTGAGTTCTTCTCAAGATCCTGAACGTAATATAATTTATGAATAAATAAAGTTTCACTAAAAGATAACTTATTAATGTATACTGTATTTATAAATTGAACTTTCCATAAAATCTATAGTCTCTTGTGTGTGATATATTAATTGCAGATGCCTAGAATAGTATTCTAAGGAAATTTTACTATTTAAATATAAGCACTAGGAAAATGGTCCCTTGTAAAATCTGGTAGTGAAGTACTGTGAAAAATTAATTGTAACACTTTTATAAACTTTAAAGTAAAATTACAATAAAACAGCCTAAGTTAAATATTGAGTGTTAATTTCATGGTCAATGTAGATAATACTTATTGCTTTTACATCTTTAGATTATACTTAACTTGTTGAAATGTAAACAAAAAGAAGAGAGAACAGAAAGTACTTTACAATCCTATTTATTATATAGGATATGAAGTTTGAGGGTTTAGTGATACCTGCTAAAGAACTTTATTCACAATTTCGAAAACGAGTTTTGCTGTGCTGTAAACTTTTATCCAGCTTATATTCACTTCATTTGCAGTACACATGGAAAACAATTTCTCTGATTCTTAAGCAGACCACTATTTCTGTTTAATGTAACAAGGATGATATTGCCTTATGTAATTATTACTTATAAAATATTAGTCAGATTGCCTACAACATTTAGGGGTGTCAGAAATGAAGAGAATAATAAGGCACGAATTGTGAAAAAGAAGACAGCGTGGAAGCTACCATACAGAGTGAATAAGTATGATAATCCACAATTTCACACTAAGAAAGCTTTTTTCACTTTAGTGAATGGGGGAATTATGAGCTAGAACAAGTCAGAAAACTTGTGGGTGTTATGGTACTAAATTCGGCCTCAGTCTAGAGAGGACTCGTAGTTTTTTTGCAATTAAATATGATTAATACTACATACGATACACAAACATACCAGAATTATCTACACATAGTTTGAATCTATTACTAAGTAACATAGGACGGTATAGAAGAGAGGCTCTTCCACATTATTCGTACAAGAAACTATATATTCTTGGTAGTCCGAATGTACGATTATATTAAAGCCAGCCATTACAATTCAGTATTTGTCAAAATGTATGTGTCGATAAGGATTTCTTTGACCAATAGGTATATTTATATCGGGCGATATGAAACAATGACATGATTTTTTCCTCGTGTTTTATAGATTATATTGAGACATTTAGTTCTCATCCTTCCTTGCAATTCACCTGCTTCTGGTTTATTTCTTAATTTATTGGAAATGGGATAATAAATTAATATCACTAATTCACGTACGCCTCAATTTTTAACGCAATCTCGATCGTAGCCGTTGGGTTCTTGGGACGCTATGGCATTACAGTCTTTGAAACAGACTATCTGTAAACTTAAGCGAATGTGACAAACACTTATTTGCATCTTATTTGATTGTTTTATATCCTGCGTAATTTTTATTTTGAAGGACTGAACTAAATAACATATGTTACACGATCAAGTGCATAAGAAAATTCCTGGAATTTTACAAAATAACAAAGAGGGACAGTTAGATGATTTGTCAAAATATTCTCTCCAACAATTAAAAGAATTAATAATCAGGCAGGAGAACATAATTTCGAACAAGTAAGCAACAGTATATGTAAATTTGAGGACTATAAGTTGTAGTGTGGCTTGCATTACTGGCCTTAACAGCTAGGGGAAACCTGTTAATTACGGTTCGCTTTCTTGTGTTACTGAACTAAATATTAGTTTATGTGAAGTTACCTCGTGAGTTCAGATTAACTTCCCTTGCAATAAATTTGAATGTCTGTAAATTGTCTATTTTGTAGCATGTTATAAAACATATTTTCCATATAAATTATATTTCTGAAAAGTTAGCTTGATTAGTTTTGGTTTCCTTAGTTTACATGTCAGCTGTTTTTACTCACATGTCTGGTTTTTCACAGTATGTTTGTATAATAATTCTTAGTAGTAATATCAATTCTATTGGTGACAGAAAATGTCTTCTCAGTAGTTTTTTGAAATCTTGTGTATAGAATGTTGTAGATGTTTTATATATTTTCCTGCAAAATTACTAATAAAAATAGAATTGTGTTAATTGAAATAGTTTTTGCACATGTATTTACTATCATTATTTGTTGTTAATTATTGGACATGGTAATTCACATAAATATTTAGTTATGTGCCTTCTGGTTAGATTTGATATACAAGCTTGTTTCGTGTATAGTGTTTGGATGTATTCAGGCTCTGTTGTAAATATTAAATAGATGTTAAGGTGTATCAAATTTCAATATTGTAGAGAATAAAAGCTTTGAAACAAATGTTTCAAAGAATATCGTAATCTCCACCTATTTTATACAAATATTTAAGGATTTAAAATTTTCATTCATTTATAAACTGTTAATATTTTGAAAAGTGTAAAGGTGTTTTTGTGAAGCTGCAGCATCCATTTATATTATTTGACGAGTCTATGACTTTATTTTCATAAATCCCTTGAATGTAAGAAATATAATATAGTTAGTTACTATTATCTAGGCACCTTATTGAGCGAATACACATTTTTTCAAACATGCTCTTTGCCAATAAAATATTTCTTGCAAATTATAACTCTATAACTTGGTTTGTATTATGTAATCAATCTTCTATTTCAACGGTTTAGATTTATCAAGACAATCATCAGTTTTCAATTATGTAAAATGTGGAAGGTAAACTTAAATAAATGCAAAATTGTTTAGGGAACTCTAAATAGCAGATAAGAAAAAACAGTCAGGATTGAACTCTAAAATAAAAATTTGTCCCCTGGTCTCTTCAAGTTGCTGCATGAATGCATAGTCATGTTGTTGTGAATCTTATATTGTTCAGGCCAGGTTCATGAAAGACAACTGTATCAGATGTTGCTCCTGCTAACTATGTGTCGTTCTATCACTGAGCTATTTTTGTCCTGAGTTCAATTCCTGGTTTTGTCAATTTTTTTCTATCCTAAACCAATAATTTAATATTCCTTAAACATGTGTTTTCTGCATTTATCAGAAATTTAGCTTCCACCTTTTGGTAATGGAATAATTTACTCCACTGTACCGTACATCACTTTACTAATCTGATGAGGTACCTATAACAGCGGAAAAGGTTTAATCGTTAGTGATTACTTTAGGAAATTCGTTTTGAAACTTCCCGATAAAGGAGAGAAATTGTTTCGCAAACTATCTGAATTGAAGAACGAATATTCGGAAAGGTGTGATGTGTCAAAACTCGCAGAGGACGTGAAGACCCTGAGCGTCTCTCACGAGGAGGCCGTGGTGAACGTGGAATGGGACAGAGAAACAAAACTTGTGTCTGAATACAGGTAGACTATATTTTTCCAGAGAGGTCTTTTGTTGCTGTGCTGGAAAAGTTTTACGGTTAATTTTGGATATTTATTTTATAGTACTAATCGTGAAGAGAACGAACGCGAGGAAGAAAAGTATATTGGCCTGTTGTTAGCAAAAGTAGGGAAAGATGAAAAGAAAGCTGTTTTCAAAACACACCGCACGATTCGTTCCCAGAGAGAAGAGATCCCGCAGCAACCTCTATCGCTGCAAGAGTCTTTCGTTCTACAGAAGCAGCAGGCGGCCAAGCTCAAGGTACTTTAGCTGAATTCCTTTGCCTTTAATTAAGTATATATCGGAGGCAGAAGAGAATGTTAAAATGACCAGTAATGCTGAAGAAACAGAATTATAAAAAGGATGACGAAATTGTTGCCCTCGGAAATAACAAATCAGGGAAACCGACAATTCGGACACGAAAATAATTTTTTAATTCCATGGTTCAGTATTGAAAACAAGTGCAAATCTACAGCCATTTAGGCATAGTCCATCTTGATTCAGCCTAGATTGTCCCGCCCAAGTTATGTACTAATGTTTGTACTCTCCAATCATAGTATGCCAAATACATGAATTACCAATAATATTTGTAAAGAAAATGTTACGAATCCAAAGAAAATACAGTAATCCATAGACAATAATTCAACATATTTCGACTCTTGACCTGAAATTCGTCAAACTTAATAACTCATGTTGTACCTTGAGAAAGTAGATCTACAAATGTAAAAATTCATTGAAATCTATCAAGCATTTTAGTTTTATACACTATACAAGCTTATGGTTAATGACGTTTTTTTTGGGTTTGATTGCGATTCTTGGTGTCTTTTAAGTGCCATTGACAGAATAATTGTTATCCAATACGTTTTGTGTTGTATGCTGGAATTATTTTGTACATAGTTGAAGTAATCGTTGCTATTATGCATGATATTACTTTGACAAATCAGGCACAATTATTATATTAATATTATATGCCAGTAAAATATTTCATTAGAACTGTTGTGTGTGTGCACTTATTATGAATTATTCTGCAAAATCTTATCATAATCTAAGAAAAAACAAGTGATTTCAGGTAACTAAAATACATGATAAATTGTTTTGAAAGAAATTGTTTAAATATATAACATAAATAGCTTCAATTTTTATTTACACATTTGGTTGTACTCTCATTTGGGTCATTCCATGTATTTACTAAAAAAAACAGTTAAAGGCTTTGATTAATCGTTTATAAACCAAAATAGATATTTCAAACTTATCAGTAATAGAACGTAAATACTGATTGAGAAGACTTTCCTTTTGTGTAAAAGAGCAACTTTTTATGGATCAATTTCATGATTTTAATTACAGAATAAGATTTATTAGGTCGAATATCAATAGCAACCATTTTGGTTTGTTTATCTTAATGGGAATGTGTGTGTAGGAGGCTGAGGTGAAGCAGGCATCTGAGCGGCTGCTACGGCAGATGTGCTGCGATGACTCTGGTGCCTCAGCATCCAGCTCCAGCACGATGCAGTTCCTAGACTACAGGGATAGTAAAGAAGATGATCATGACGACGACTAAAAACTCCGTCATTCTGATTAAACCTGGGATTATCGAACTGACAATGAGTTACATCATTCAAGTTTCTAACAGTAAATGATTTTTACGCCTTGAAGAAGGTAAGAGCATTCATAGGCTCAGAACAACTCACACACAATCTTTTAATTGAATCAATTAAGCTATTTGTAGGTATTTTTACACAAAAACCGCATTCTCAAAATATTTATTTTAATTATTCATTTCACTTTTATCATGACATAGACAAACATTTTTGAGAAGAATTTTATAAGTAATTTTGTACCATAAGAACGAAAGCTGCAGAAGAAATAAAAATAAATATTTATAAATCAAAATAACTCATAATATTGTTAATGTGTTTATTATGGATATGAAATGAGAATTTCTGTATGTTATGAAATAAAAATCTCAACAACAGTATAGTTTCATTTCGTGATTGTATCATAATCATATTAGTGATTTTAATACTGTATATTAGTTTTCATATCTGTAAAAACTTTTATCCAGAACTACTTTTCCAATCCAATAATCTTTACCTTTCCTCTATCGAACACAAAAAAAACATCTTGCAATCTTAAAAGTTTTTATTGCACATATTCATCAGTGTGGTACTGATTTTTATATTTGTGTGCAATAAAAACATTCAGGGATTGTTGGATTTTTTTGTTTGACATTTAATAATTAATTATTCTAAGAATTCTATTCAGTTTCTTATTTAATGTGTAAAGTTTAATCACTTGTTACATATTATTTTTTGAGATTCCTTCAGACCTGCCCATTTTTTGAAGTGTTTCTGGAGATCCTGTCAATCTTGTTTCCTGCCTAGTTTATAAAACATCTGTCCTATTCTTAATTTTTAAGATTTTTTTAACAGAATCATGTTTTATCCAAATGTCCTGACGTGATTTTCACAATTCGAGTATTATCATTATGGTTACATTCAAATAGTTACAAATAACTTTATGTCACTGTGAAATTTTTTCTAAAATTAAGTTGTACTGTGTTGCTACCAACAAGCTGACACCTGGTCTCTTTCAACTTGGTCAGTAACTTTCTTCAAATTAGAATGGGCATTTTCATCTAACATCATACAGTTTTGGATACTGCCACATTTTTGCAATCTGTTCAACACACTATATTTTTTATGTACATCAGAATTTGTAAACATGTGCTAAACTGTCAATTTTGATCTGCAGAATTTCTGACCGATCCATACAAACTTTCCCATAGGTATCACCAGCACGATTTCCAGCCATTTGTAGAGCATGTGTTTCGACATACACACTATCATCTACAGTAGTCTCATCATTGGGCATTAATATTCTTTTATCATTTCTGACTTTAGCTTTAAGTCATGTATGCAAGTAATTGAAAATCCACTTTAATTTAAAGTATATATACCAGCAACCAGCTTGGTACATAATTTGAAGACCGACACGGTAAGGACTCGCCAAGACTGAATTGATTGTATTGGTTCTCTGGACAAAAAGATTGGGCTTTAACATTAGCAATGAAGGTGAAGGAGCTGCTAGAACAAAACAGGAGGCAATGAAGATTTGGATTTATTTGTTTTATTTTTCACTAATCCTTGAAAGGGAAAATAGGATACTTCAATACATACAATAAAAATTCAACATCAGAATAAATTAATATTATATTATTGGCTGTCCTAATGAATTTGTAGTACTGGCAACTTAATGTAAAATAAACTAAGGTTGATCACTAAACATAATTAGATGTTGGCTAAGCATTGAATATACCAAATATGAAGTACAATACTGATCTGTTAGATGTAGTTTCCTTGCCACATGATCTAGTAATTATTGCGTCCATTCACGTCGTACATAAAAATGTGAAGTGAAAAATATAAATTTTTAGATATTTACTAGACTTGCAGAATTCCAGAAATATTACTTCGTAATTTCCAGGAACTATTAGTAACTATTAAAAGCTGCTGGAATTAACAAATATTTATAATGTATCATGAATAAACTCTGTACTTTTGTATCATTTGGGAGACTTATATAGGTTTTTACTGAAATGACGAATAATCGTTTCAAAGATGCTTTTCTATTTGCAGTTAGGAACGTCTCGTGTGCCGTTTATTGAAAATGTATCGATGTTACGCCAAACGAACGTTAATTTGAAGATTATAAATATTTGGCAATACCTAGGTAGCGGAACTAAGGTTTACAACTTGTATTCCAATCCGTAGAGGTTATTCTGACGATTCCGCTTTTGTAGTTTGAATATTTTCGACGCGTGACTGGAGCGACTCCAAGACATTGCCGAATGAAAATAAGCGAGGTATACTATTTTTGCGGTATTAAAGTTGCTTTCCTGCTCTGATGACGACCCTCGGCATGCTCAAGAATTGTTAAGTTGTATTAAGTTTTTTTATCAGATTGCTGAGAAAAAGTGGGAGATGTTTGTTGGCCCGGTTTCATGGATTTTTCATGTACAGTTTGAGTGATTCGATTCCTGATTTTATTGTGGTGTTTAATTGAGGATAAAGATGTATTGGTTTCGATCTGTTTTTTTATTTTGGTTTTAGAGGAATCGATTGAGATTTGTTAATACGTGGTAGGCTACTCTTTTGTGTTCAACTGGTTTGTGTCCTTGCCGGCTCTTGCGTTTTTGAATCACCTCTGGTGCAAACAGTTCATCTCAAAAAGAGACTGAAGACACTGCTGATGAGGATGTACTACATAATCCACGACGAAATAAATTTGTCACAATCCTCTGGTCAATCAGTTCATCTCAAGAAGACATAGGAACAGCTGCAGTTAATGAAGGTGGAGCGTCTGCAGGAAAATCAGGACTCGTTGAGAAGCGTGTGGACCAGGCTTATAATTATTTAAAACAATTTCACGATA
This sequence comes from Zhengitettix transpicula, assembly GCA_037074705.1. Lineage (NCBI taxonomy): Eukaryota > Metazoa > Arthropoda > Insecta > Orthoptera > Tetrigidae > Zhengitettix > Zhengitettix transpicula. The sequence continues at coordinate 74,360,025 of CM073595.1, read as the reverse complement.
ATCCAAAAATAAAAAGCCTATATCTTTTATAAACTACTATATTAAAAATAAAGAGTACTAGAAAAGGAGAAGCACATGAAATTAATAACTTCATGTTTAGCATAAAGAAAACGAATAAATAGCAGCCTTGCAAGCCACTTCACAATCCCCGATTCTTTCAAACTGTAGCTTGGAATCCAATATGGATCACATGAAAATTCTACTATGACATGTCTTGCTTACAAATTTCCATCACTACACCATAAAGTTCTGTCATTATTGACATCGAAAATGAGGAGATATGTCACGATGCTTCCGACCTCTTTGCTAACAGTTACATTACATTTAATAATTTATAATAGCATTAAACATTGACTTTTTATGGAAACAACTTGTTTTTCTTAATTACCTTAAATACTTCTTGGAGCTCTTCTATTATATACGCACCTCGGAACAGTTTGCTTTGATATAGCGAAATAACTTAATGTAACACCTAGTCTCTCTTCAATGGCTAGACTTTTTCTCATATTTGTATTTTTTTTCTCGCTTAATGAATATTGTTTCTTGTTTAATGAATATTCAAAATCCGTTGATGACATTCAGCAGAAGTTTCAAATTCACCACAATGGCTTCTTTTTTAACATCAATAAACATATCAGTATCATTGTACCTGAAATAAAGGAATAGGAGTACACTTTGATTAAAACACCTTGTTCAAACTTAGTTAAATTATTATTTTCGTAATAATTATCTTATTTCCACACTGAAGAATATAGACCCTATGTGCCACTGCGACACATCCCACTTCATTTTCCTCATTTTTTTTTAAATTACCCAGGCGAATAGTCGGTCATCAGCGGCCCGCCAGACAATAACGAACTATATTGTTGCGCAGGAATTACGTTAGCTTGATTACAAGTGCATTCATTTTTCGTGACGCACACCTTGCTGGCGTTATTTATTTCAAATCAGCGCGAATTGTGCCGTCTAATATAATCCTAACCTTTTTTTTTGTGTCGAGTATTAGTTTATTTACACGACTTTCTGTAATAATAGAATGTATTAGTCATATATTTCACATTGTTTTTGGACGTATATCTCATTAATTAATAATTTAATTGACATAAGAATAATTTATAATAATATAAAATTCTTATTTTTTCCTGTAACAAATGATTAAAATTATATTTTACATTATAAAATCAATATAATTATTATTTTCACTCTATAATATTTCAATTATGAAATAATACACTTGTTTCAAGATTCCAAGTTTATTAATAAAATAAATTATTTTCCAAAAAAGTTATTTACAGTGTAGGCTGAGTAGAAATTTTCGAATGCAACTGGAGTGCTTCAGGAAGAATGTTATCAGGAAGTTTGTTGAAAATTGATATTCCGGTATATTTCACTCCTTTTTGTGTAAATGATTTTTTTTTTCTTTTATGAAATGAATGCATATCCAAGTTTCTATTAAATAATATTTTTCTTACACATAACCATCAAGGAATGAATGAGTTGACTAGAGAGTGAGTAAGCATACATAATTTATTGAAGAGTTCTCTGCATGAAGTCCTAGAATTCACCTGACACATTATTCCAAAACTGTCGGTTTTACGTTGGACTGTGCAGCTCGCCTAAAGATATTTTGTATTTAAAATGGCTCACTGTCCTAAAGAGGTTGCCATCCCTGGTTTATAGTACAGGAAGGTGTACAAATAAATTTAGTAGGTTCATTTCTGTAGGAGGGAGACCTAACCTCTGATTCCGACCCTTTACCACCTAATGGAGCCATTATTAAAAATGTTTGTTATTTTATATATAAAAAAAACGTAGTGACGCAGCTGCAACAGTAACTTCCCCTTCCAACAATGAAGATTTATTGGTCTTGGTCAGGAAGGAAAACGGCATTGTTGCAAAATACTGAAAGATGCCCGTTTTTCAAGTTCGTAGGCTCGATTGTTCAGCTGAATAAAATAATTAGTTAGATGGACAGATAGATTTATTCTCCATTAGACCTCTAATGAGGAATAGGATTCGTCACAAATGTACAACAGATAAATTACATATAATATGAATTAATATTAATAGTAATAATTAATAAGTTACACAAAACAATTATATCAATTAGGCACTGTTCAAATTTGTCCATTCACCACATTCATACACACTTTCTTTAAGAAACACGCACACAACACTTATCACTTCATGGTATTCATCTCCTGTCGCTTGGTACGGAGGCATGTCGTCATAGACATTTACTAAAACAGAAAGTAGAGGCAGGAAAACGGACCAAAAGGGGAAAACTATTTACATATTCGGAAGTTTTATAGGCAAGACAGTTTAGCGAATGTGAGACCGGTTCAAAATAGTTCTACTATTAGATAAAAAGCTAAATAACAGGCAAAAATAAGTGCTAAATAAATACCATACAACATTTATGCAATCCTTGTTGCTTCCGTCAGGTGATTTAAAAAAACGCAAGAGCCGTAAGGACACACCTCACATTAACAATTATTTTTCAGCTGCAGTTGCTGTATCGTTAGCCTTGCAGCGATACCGAGTAATGTCAGTTATAGCTGCTAAATTAAACTGAAGTGTAGGAAAGACATTACTGGAGGTGAAATGAGGGGGTTAAAAAGATATATAATGGACTCTTAGAAGGATATCGACTATTATTTTTTAGTTTCGTTTGTTGGAGGGCTTTCAGAAGGTTAGTTGAAATGATATCGCGCTAATAAGAGGCATAGAGTTGATAACAAACAACGAGAACATTTTTCTCGAGGAGCTATAAACAAAAAGCAGCCCAGAGAGAACAGAACGCAGACGGCACTCAACAACGACCATCGCATAACAGAAAAGTATAGGTCGTGAGAAATAGCAAGTCGTACGAGGTGCGCAGTAGGAAAAGTGGGAAGATGGAGAGGAGTATTGCCTTTTTTTGGGGGATTGGGGAACTTCCCGAATTAGGAGGCACTCTGGTGTAATCATTATTAAAAGAATTCATTCTAATCTTACTAATGAGATATACAGACAGCGGCAAGGTATATTTCGTATGCGTCAGTGTTCTCAGAATAGTTTTTACACTACCAAGTTGCCGTAACAAAGGTTCATGTTAAACTGACGGCCTCTACAGTAATACTTTCAAAAAATGAACTGAAGACAACACTTAGAAAATTATCAAAATGGGCTGAAGGCCACTGCTGACATCATGTGTCTTGTATTTACATTCAGTTCTGCTGAGCCGGCGTTCACAGCAGTTGTCATTCAGTCATTGTTCTCTTCTACATGATGAAGGAATTCAAAGTCGACGTTGCGGCGGGTCCGTGGAGCACCACAGTCAGCACTCCTAGCTTGGAAGGTACCTGTTTCTCGCAGCCGTTGTGGTGTTCTGACAAAAATGGTATGTGATGGAGTGAGGCGACGATGAAAACGTTCCTGATACGTGCGTTGTGCAGCTGGACCATTACACACGATATCAGCTGTCGCCCTCAGTCCATTTTGTTTGAGTACCGTGAAGCGGGAGATTCCATCTTCAAACCTATTTTGCATCCAAATGGTACATTTCCGGACATGAATTCCTCATCAAAACCTATTCTACTAAGTCCCCTCTACAACCCATAGAAGTCGCACCGCTACTAGGCCATTAGATCAAAGTCAAATCATCGGCAGCACATAATAGTTCAACGAGTCATCTGCAACGGTCTTAGTGAAGGAGTTTTGTTATGTAGAGAATATTAAATTCGATCACTACATAAGTTAAAAAAACAGATACTAGAAACTATTTTTTGAAGTGAAACGAAGGCTGCGTTAAGAAATGTTTGTGACAGTGCGAGGCAAACGGAAATATTAAGGGTGTAACAGAAGTAACTTAAACGGGGTATAATACGAACATTTTTCCCTCTTAGCATTTTTGTCAGAGAAAAGAAAACAGAAATAGAATTCGAAAAGCTCACCTCCTACCGCCACTGTCACCTGTGGTCGTCAGTACCGTTGCTCCTCTGCGAAAATGTTGATGTTAATCATTGGTATTTGACGAAGGAAACGACGCAAGGCGAAGATACGCTTATCGTTATCGAGATAGACAATTGCCCATCGTAAGAACGTTTGCTACAGTGTTTCGTCGGGTCAGCGAACCTGGCCGTGTTGAGCCCGTCCGCACACATCGATGGTCCGTCGTTGTGAACTTTGTGTAATAGGTCATTTTCAGCAATTACTCTAATAAAGCCAAAAATTCTGATACTTTTTATTTATCTAAAGTACATTCACGTAGTTGTGTGATGGCGGTATGATAGTGCCTGTATATAGAAAGAGGTGCAGGGAGATACACTGAGCCGTTGAATAGTAAACCAGCGAGTTGACTGTGAATTTGTCCGAGAATAATCAAATTGTGTCATGGAGTGTTACAGATTCTAAATACAGTTATAATTGTCCAAGAAGAAGAAATTACTAATATTGCATCCAGTTCAAAGGGACAATCTTAATAAATTAATATCGAACTAGTGCTTCTGGATCATAAAGCTGAGTGTACGTCTTAGCGTAAGCAGCGGCGCTATTTCTTTCTCTATTCTTTGTCTTTATTCTCTCGCTTTGTTTTTATACACTACGGCGCATTCCGTTTTCTGTCTCTTTTTATCGCTTCTCTGTTTTTCTCATTCTCGCTCTTTCATATCTTCACGTCATCTTACGGTAATTTACTTTTTCCTAAATATTATTTATAGTGACAAATAGAAGAAATTCTCATAACTGCAACTAAAATGACAATATAATAAAATTTAATAATAAAAAATGAAAAATATAATGGGAAATTATTTTTTAAGGTGATTTGAGTAGGTGTATGTCCTCTAAATAAATTTATTCGTGCGGAACGAAGGCGTGTGTGTTGAGTGTGGTAATTACGCAACGCTACATGCACATCGACTTTGTTCGGAGGGTTGTTATTGAAGACGTTGAAGAGCCTTAGGGCCAGTATGCGTAATCTGACGAGCCGTTACGTATGTAAGTAATAAAAATGGAGCGATTCCGGAGCCCCGCGGGTCGATCGATGGCGGTCGGGCGCGCGTGCGTGGCGTCGGCGTCGGCGTCGCTCAGCGTCGGCGTCGGCAGTGGGTTGCAGCCAGGCCATGGGCCCGGCCTCTAGCCGGGAGGCCGACCTCGCCAGCGGCCCCGACGTGAGTACTTCTCGCAGAGAAGAAAAAAAAAACACGTTTTATGTCATAATTTCCTTTTGAAGTACCACAGCGCCGTTTTTTTTTCTTCACTTAAAAACGGCGTTTTAATGGTGCTTATTGAAGTCCTCTCTAGTTTCAAACGGATGCAGCCTGTAGTTTGCCACGACGTTTCGATGGCCTGCATTGCCGTCCTCTGCACCTGAAGGACGTGGCAAATTCCTGACTGCGCCCTGCTGCAAACATTAGAGGACCACGGTTTATTTGTTATCTGTTCTAAAAATAGATAACTCTAACACGAAAAAAGAAAAAAAATGCTGGTGATTTAATTATTTCGTACTTCACATGACCGCTGATTTAAATGGTTGAAGTACATATATATATATGAGGGCTAGGGATAGAGTACTGCAATCCGTACGTCAAATAATGATCCTCTAACAATGATACGCCAACCCGAGTTCACAAGAACAATCTGCGCGTGGATTTGACTTGTGACATATATTTCAAACTTCGCTTCCTTATTTAATGGCGATAAAGACTTTTATTTAAACTGGAGATGATCTGACCCAACGATACTACTGTTATTGAATGTTGTAATCTCTAAAATTACTGACTCGACTCGAAGTCATTCCTAGCAGGAAGAAATGTCCCCCAGCCTACGAATATACCCCCCCAAGTAGTTCGGGTAACTCTTACGTAAAGAATCCTCAGGAAGCGACCGGCGGATTGGCGTTCAGGTACTAATGTTTCTAATGTTGCATCTTTATTATCCGTTTCCACAACAATAACGACGTCACGTTACCGGAAGACTGTTTATTTAATAATTTCCCAATTTGCCACAGTCCCACCGTTACAAAACAATTATTTTGTACAGTTGCACCTGTAATCTGCGTCATTACCGATTACACACTAAACTGCACAGATATATATATATATAAATTTTTTTTGACAATCAATTAAGTTTGAAACTTGATCGCTACGGTGGTGACATAAGCATGAAAAGAAAAGTAGATGTATCGTATCTTGGGTAAACTGATCGTGACGTTTGGCCATGTGTTCCCCGTTCTAATAATACGTGATTAATTACTGTATACAGTGGTGAAGGAATATACCGGCGTGTATTTATCGAGCGGATCGAAGCAAACTGCAGCTGCGTTCTGCGGCGGACGCAGCGCCCTCATCGATTCCAGACAACAAAGATAGTCTCCAGCTGCTATTCTTAAGTGGACATAAAACTGGAGTCAACAAATCAATTTTTAGACCCATGTGGAAACGGCCTGCAAACGTTGTTTACAAATTTCGCAAACTGGATCCCGTGAAACCACAAGCGATTTTTTGTTGCTCTCACGGAAACGTTCTGCAATTCCAAAAATCCGCCCACCCCCCAAACCTTCTCCATTTTTTCCCGTACGTATTGTTACATTACTGGTAGCGGTGTTGCTGCTGAGACGGAGATTTCCACACGTCGGTTTGCTTCGTGGGGATATTTTAATTAATAAATTATTCGTATTCTTTCTTGATCTTCCTCGTTCCCACTGCATCCACATTGTTGGCTTGTTTAAAGGATAGACGCAACAGGCTTGAATCAACAGACTCTTGAATTATGCAACTCAGAAACCTAAAAAAAAATTGTTTTAGTAATCGAAACGTAAATTTTGTCTTGGCAAGCTGGTTCTGACCCTCGTCGTATTCCAACGCTAGACTCCCTTTATTTGTAAATTCTTTACAATTGTACAATCCAATTCCCATACAACGGAAAACATTATTTCTACTAAAATTATAATGAAATAAAATTATTAACTGCATTTAAATGCCGAGTTCTGGAGAATAATCGCCTTTTCCAAAGTAAAACAGTACTTGATTAATGACATGTTAAGGATAAAAACGTTGTCAAAAATGGTTCCTCTGAAAACTGTTTAACTTGCGTTAATCTGGGCGGAGGGGGGGGGGGGGGAATGCTGCCACAAACTGAAAGATGGAATCTAGCTAAATCTATGGTTACTCCTTTTTATACAATTACTATTGATTAAATAGATCAGAAAATAACGTTTAATAATCAATCATGAAAATATACGAAACGTGCATGATACAAAATACGACGTTTATTCCTGAGATTAGGACCTCGTCAGATGTAAAAATAATTATTTAGGTAACCTTCAAATCTAAACATATATGAGTTGATCTGCAAATTAGTTATTTTTTATCTGAAGAGGTCCTAGTCTGAGGACGAACCTTTTATTTTGTATAATGCGAAGTTTGTAAATTTTAATTTTTCATTATTGTTTATTAAACGTTATTTTCTGACTTATTTCGCCAATAATAGTTATATAATATGTATTATTTTTATGCTTGGTTATTAATGTTTTGTTGATTACTTAAACATAAAAAAACTGTACTAATTACAAATCAGTAATTGTCTCAGATGATAATGCGTGAAATATTAAGTTTTCATGAACTGATAGAATGTTTGGATGATAAAAAGGAAATTTAAGTTCGTTGTTTTGGGACTACGATTAATTCAATATATATATATATATATATATATATATATATTGTAATAAACAACAAGGTTAACGATTAATTTGCCCCACGTTGGTGAAGCTATTTATGTAATAAATACCTTGATAGGGTTAATTAATGAATCAATTAACGAAAATTTATTTATATTTAAAAATTTATTGTTGATAAATTTACATTGTATAAGATCTATTTTGCACGCCGAATTTCATCCACTTAACAACAAATACTTTAATTTTTTATTTATTAATTCGTGGCATTTATGAAAATACAATTCTTATATCATTACAATCAAATACGTCGGATCTCTAGATCTCAGGGTCACTACTGGGTTTGATAATTAGAACAAAAGCAATCTATAAACTGACAATTAACAATTCAAATATAAAAGTTAACCTAAAACAATATGAAGATAAGTGAAACAGAAGAATACTAAATGAAACGAAAACTGAACGAAATCTGACCATACCTTTTTAGTTATCGTTTACAAATTTGTATAAAAGTTTTTTTACTCACGGAATGTCTGTCTGGTACCAGATCTCTCTCTTGTATCTTGAAAACTACCACACTAAGAAGCCATTTTTACACTGACTCTATACTTCATTGAAATTTTTTATACACACGATTGAAATACTCGTCCTCTGCTAACTGGAACCTCGGATTAGCCGCCCCCTTTGGTCAGATAATGGATGCCGGTCTCCTCTATGCGAAAATTGTTCAATCAGCGTGAAGCAACCATTTGCTTCACCGTGTGAAAATTATTATGTAAATCTCTCCGTAAAAATATTTGCTTGCTTTCATGTAAAAATACGGAATCTCGACATTTGTACTTTATATCTGCAGACTTTACTGTTTGTTGCTCTAGGTGAACTGAACTGTATTATATCTCCCCGTCGACTTTTAACTGTTTCATCTCTCGTACGCAGATTTTAGACTCCTTCACCTTTCATCGCCGATTCCAGACTGCCGTTCTCCAAGCGCATACTCAGTTCTCTAAGCGCGTGGTCTTCATTGTGAAACAAAGGAAAAAAAACCGCCTTCATTGTCGCCTTTACGCATTCGTACCGCTAACAATTTAATTATTAAAAACAATTAATAGCCTGTTTAATTGGTATTACAATATATATATATATATATATATATATATATATATATATATATTTATATATTTATATATTACTGTTAATATCAGTTTGAATAATGATATATTATTTATTCTCATTATATTTAGAAGCTATTTGAGTGTACATAGGATGAAATAAGTGGATGTATCGACAATATTTAATAGTTTAGTTTATTTACCCACAGTAAATCGGTTAGTAGGTTGCGATACCAACTATTCCGTTATTCCATAGTCTATGGGGCTGAACAAACATAGTGACTGTTTGAGAAGTGAGGACGACGAAAGTTCTTCATGACTTCGAGTGGATAGATGAAGGATTCGAATCACATGAACACTGGAACTAGAAAAGATATTCTTTCTGACCGCTTTAAACTAGAAGTCTCCTGGAATTTCCACGTGGAAGATGTCAGTGATGCCACGTACGACACACGACTTATAATACAGCTCACTGAAAACGGTAGAATAACTCCGCTATTGTTCGCCGACGATGCTGCATTATTTCAAGCGCAGCGATTCAAGGTCAAGCCCCGCCATCGGTCTTCTAATTTTAAGCAGACTATCAATCACTGCAATCTGCGGTAAAAGTCAGTCTACACTCACGGTGAACTTCCAACACTTCCAAGTCTTTTTGCTCGCAAAATATTTAATTGCATTTACAATCGAAATTTTCAAATTGGTTGAAAAATCACGAGAGAAGATTCTCCATGACGACGATTGTTCTCTGGATGCTTCTCATACATATTTTTTCTTTAAAGACACAATTTAGAAAACTACCGTAATTGCAATACAATGTTAGAAACTGAATTCGACCTTACTAATCGATCGTAAAAACATTTTGCTGTATTTTAGAAAGGACCTACACGACGTAACAGTAAATTAGATATTCCACCTGAAAATATTGGGTTAATTTCCCTCTTCTTATGTAAATGATGGAACGTGGCGGTCTGCTCTCTTTAATGTTAAGACGATCTAAATAAATGAACTGTGTCTTGGGTTTAGTGGTAACTCTGACGATTCCAGAGTACAACAAAGATCGGGTCGACAACCATTTTTTTTTCAGCGGCTACAAAAATTCTTACGAATTACTCATCGGCCTACACAAAATTAATTGTTTTTATGTATTACAAACAAATAAATGCTTTATCTATTTTGCTGCATTCTTTTCACTATTTTAATTTATTAATAAATGTGACAAAGGTTTTAATAATTTTTTGGACTGAAAATGCTTAATTATACTTATAAAAATTTTCAATATATTTCCCATTACTCTGCGATTTTCCCCTTCATTTGCTTCAGAATTCTTTATTTCTTGTGTCGACTGAAATGGAATTAAACCAGCTTCAACAACATAAGAACTTGGTAAAACAACCAAAAAACGATATGCACACGTTTTGTGAATTTTTGTTTTTTGTCTAAAATTTCCCACAGTTAATTTTTGAAAATAAAGAGTATTCCCAGACTGAGGAATCGTTTCCAGCATTATAACAAACCTTTCTTCCAGTCAAACAGCCTATAGACGGTACAAATACGTATAGAAACGTTGTTGTATTGTTAAATATCTTATTTTTAATACTTTTTTTAATTATAAAAATTGTTAATGATCTGTTAGGGGTTGTTAAATATATTGATAAAAACAGACGTAAAAGTAAAATATTATTTAAAGAGTGTTCTCCTCTACGTCAGCTAACTATTCAAGAATTTCATCTAGTCATTTGATTTCCACATGTGAGTTGAAAGTGGGGCGATTCTACGTTAACAATATTTCCTAAATCTACAAGTGAGGTTTTAAATTTATATTTGACGATGGTTTGCATATAGTTCCAAGTCTTTATATTTTATTTCTAATTGTCGTTAATTTGAAAATCTTTACGTAACACAGAAAACTTATATTCAATTGAATTAAAACATTGTCCGTGTCCGAGCGTCTCCTTCACCGTGGAGTCTTGTTTTTACGTCCTTGAGTTTATTTTAAATGAATTTTTACAACGACCCCCTGGCACGGATCGACCTCCAATAGGGTCGATAGCCACCACTTTGTCGAACCAAGCTTAGTGAATCCAGATTTTAAGGGCGCGTATTGTATCTATAATAGAAACACAATTTAATTTAAAGTAGATTTTTATATTAATTTCTAATTTTTTCCATTATTTCTTGTTATTATTTGACATCTACAGTTACAGGAAATTCTAATTTTAAGACTATATGAATTCGATAATTTAACAGGAGTGTATGAATAGAAATTTAGTTATCTCTTGCTTTAAGGTGATTAGAAAACTTATTGACTGTTTAATTGTGTAGCACGCAGTGAACTATATCGACTGCATAATTTGATTTTTCCGCCTGTATTAAAAGTGTGTACGTTTGAATTGGTTCAAAGCAAATGTTATATATTAAAGATTGAAGCCTTTCCCGGTGTAATTGTTCGATAAACCGTTCTCGGTATTCACTCGGGTGTAGCATATTTAAACGCGACGTTTCGCCTAGAAGATGAAGACAGAGATTTTAGTCGTCGAAACGTCGCGTTTAAATATGCTACACCCGAATGAATACCGAGAACTTTTTATCAAAATGTTATATAATTTTCTGTCACTATTGACATCGAAATAAGTGTAACGTTGTTTGTTTGAAACTGCATTAAATGTGTTTTCTCATAATTACTTGGCAATCTATTAACTTAAAACCAACTAAGCTAAATTTAGAATGAATTGACTGCTTCCGTTAAGAAGGTTTGCTTACACGTTATTAAGCTTCTGGTATCGTTAAGAAAATTTATAGCATCAGTCTTTGCTGTCATATATATATATATATATATATTGTAATAAACAAAAGAATAATTTAATTAAATCGAGCCCCACGTTGGGCGCCAAAATGTAATAACCAAAAGAATAATTTAATTAAATCGAGCCCCATGTGGGGCGCCAAAATGTAATAAACAAAAGAATAATTTAATTAAATCGAGCCCCACGTTGGGTGCCAAATGTAATGATCAAACGGAATAGTTAATTTAAAACTAATTAACAAATAATAAAAATAAATAAATTTGTTTTAATAGTTAGTAATTTTTTTAAAATTAACTATTCCGTTTGATCATTACATTTGGCACCCAACGTGGGGCTCGATTTAATTAAATTATTCTTTTGTTTATTACAATATATATAGGATTCTATTTATGCTATAAAATTTATTTAAATTCACGGCTTTAGGAAAAATATTTTTGAAAGGAAGCGATTTAATACACCAACAATAAATTATAATTTAATATTCACCACCTACAAATATCTTTCATTCAGGGTCATCTGACGAGCCTCGCAACAGTTGGAAAATTTTGTTTTTAACATTTACTTTTCCTAAAACTGGTAGCTTGAACAAAGGAGAGAGTTTACAACTACGGGTGATCGCCAAACTGTTTCTCAGATTCCACAACGTGAGACTGACCGTCTTTCCTCCGCTGTCATATGTAGATATTTGCAAGCGCATCATGGATGATAAACTAAGTACAGTAATGAGTGCTAATTACAAGAGTACTCGTCCAAGAAATAAATCAACATACTTCTATATTGAAGCTTAACTCTCTGAACCTATACAACGACCACATCTCATCAATTTGAGCACTAAGCTCCATTGACTATTCAAAATCAATGTCCCAGTCGGAGCCCACAGGGTGTTAACTTAGCTCCACATCCAACATCTTTCACATAGCTTCATTCTTGATGGATTCTGCAAATCCCGTCATTCCATGTAATCGTCATCTGTCCGAGCACTTAAATTCTTAAGCCTGGCATGAGGTGCCGTCACACGTAGTCCAGAAACCACTCAGTTCGACATTTAATTTGATTGGGATGCACTTAAATTAGTGCTTAAATTAGGATATTCCAAAAAATGTGATTTTTAAAAAGGAAAATGGCACCATGTATAGCTCCCATCTGAATTGTTCCCCATTATTATCGATGAATGTTTCCCCGTTGGTTCAATAAATTAAGAACCTGGAACTTTTTACCTTTTGCTAATCACATACTTATATTTTCCTACGGAAATAGTTTCCTTCTCAGATTCGTATAGAGTCCTGTGTATCCAGCATTTGAATTCCGAGTTTACTGATAAGCTCGCTTGTATAAGTTAAGGCGGAAGGCGAGGAACGCAACCGCCGAAACTAATATTGACCCAACTGGTCACAACACGGTGCAAACCAATGACGATAAACGGGCTGTGAACACACAAAAATTTCATCCGTCCCGACATCGTCTGTCTGTTGCAAAGCACCGATGAAAGTCAAAAGACCATTAAACTGTTTGAAAAGAGTCTTGAAACAAATACCTGGATAACTCTAACAGGAATTTATTTTTGTAGACATTTGAACTATCTCAGGAAACTTCTGAATTATTTAAAAAATTACATATATAATAGCAATTTAACGTTATGCAAATACAATTATTATATAAAAAAAAGTCCTGATTCTTTTCTTATGTAAAAATTACACACGTCCGCAATAGATTGAATTTAGACATTTAAACTTAGAATTTCCCGACGGCATTGAGCAGTTTCCAAGTAATGTAACGAACGTTTCCTGTTTTGTGCGGCTTTCTATTCCAGGCGAACGTGCTTATTAGGTTTTTAAGATGAATAGCGTCCAAAACATTGATTGTTTTACCGCTTTTTTTTTTTTAAAAAAAATATTTTTATTTGCGTTATTCGTCGTCCTGTGTAGTACTTTTAGCAAGATAAGTATAAGAAATTTTCATTGAAGAATTCTTCATTGAACTGAGATTTTTCTCACACTTACAAGTTATTCCACATTCCTCTGTTACCTTGGAATACGAACTGCAATCGAACTAGTTCAAATTAAAAAACCAACAAACTTACAAATGTCCTATTTCACAAGAACTAGAAGTTTTGTAATGATAATATTTAATTAAAAATGTAAAATACTGAGGTTTAAAATATAAAACCCTGATTTCACATTTTAAAGGAAAGATGTGGGAAACTGCAAATATTTGATCATGATGAAGCCACGTCATCACCTTATTCCTGGAGCACACGCTGGAGCAGTCCAGGGGGGAAAAAATTCCTTTGTCACTTGTAGATAAGCGTTTGCTAGAGTTAGCTTTTAATATATAAAAAATTAATCACAATTACCAAGTAATCTATGGTTTCATGTGCAATCTCCATAAGATCAAATTTTTCTCTTATTGATGTTCTTCTTCGAGACTCCTCTATTCTCTGATTGGCAGTAGTTTGATATTGCAAGAGAATGTGAGGGTATTTTATTGGCTTACGACATAGTGGAAACATTTCTTCCTTCGAAAGGTACGTTCAAAAAGTGACATGTTTCGACCAAATTCAAAATTCGAATCTCACCACTCACCTTCTTGAAGTCCCTAGAAAATCTCATTGCTGCAACCGTGCACAACTTTCAGGTTGTATAACGTTGAAATAATTAAACATAAACATTTTTGGGTTTTTTTACTTCTCAGATGTTGACGAAGGTCACTCCAAAGGTAATGAACACTATTTTTAACAGATCCATGGAGGCGTTCTAATGTCTTCCCATTGTCACAATGCGTTCATCTGCGTTCAAGTGTCAAAGTTCTTCGCCGTCGAGATGAGAAATCCAAACACTTCGACGGCCGTCACTTTCCAGTAAACATAATTGGGTCACTTTAGTCGTCACAGGAAAATTCCCACTGCGTCACATTTATTGACAGACTTTTAGAAATTCGGTGGAAAGTGATAGGCACAGCGGACGTCGCCTCAGAAACTGTCTCGTGACTTTGATTTGATTTATGGGTTCCGTTAGTCGTTTATTGAGGAAATCACATTGTCTTCCCAGTTTCCGGATCGCAGCGAACAGAGTGAGTCTTCTTTGCGCCGTCACCCAGCAACGTTTTTGGAATGAAAATTCATCACAAACACAAATTAAAATCCTTCCATCAATGATCTGTTACAACAGCTGTCACAGTGTTCGGCAATATTAAGTGGTCAGAGGATTCAGTTGGGAGGTAAGGTTTGAACCGTTTCTGTCTGCACACCATACGATTCTACGATGATTCAGGGATGACAGACGTTCGTTGCAATATCTTTGCATCCTATACGAGTTAGCACAAAGACACGGACCAAGCCTTTTAAAGGAAGTAAAGAGGGGAAAACATTTTTGATGACAGGATGATTTTATGTTTTTCTCAACAGTGACTCCGACATGTAAATTCTGATGTGGGGAAGATGATTTATCAGAATAATAAATAAATTTTGCAATCCAATTAACATTTAGATTTATAAGATTCCCGGTAAATTGAAATTTACCCAAAATAATATAATTATATAACACAAATATAGTTCGGAATTACAAATGACCATAAACGGGAAAGTTTTTCTCCTTTCTATTCTACTGATGACTTGTCTGTATAGTCATTATAACTCTCAGGTTAGCATTATCATGATCACACAACAGCCATCAACCGCAGACTTGTACCACCCAGCCATTCTTTCAGGTTTGGAAAGAGAAAAGAATCCGAGGTAGCTAAATCTGGCGCATACGGTGCGTGAGGAAGCAATTCCAACTTTAACTCATTGATTTTGGCCATCGCGATAATGGATGTGTGAACTGGTGCATTGTCGTGATGAAACAACACACTCTTTTCCGCCAAATGCGGTCGTTTCATTTTTTGATTTCATCACTCAAACGCTGCAATAAATTCTCATAATATTTGCCGTTGATTGTATTTCCTTTTTGGTAGATAATCAGTGAAATATGACTGCGCCAGCAGATCTTCGTCTTCTTGTGAGGCAATTCCCCTGAAGCCTTTTGACTGTTCCTTCGTGTCAGGGTGAACTGATGGAACAGTTACGTACAGCTTTCTCATGCCCAAATTTTCAGTCAATATGCAATGTCTGCTAACTTCCGCACTTTGAGTTGCCGGTCTTCCAATACCATTTTCTGGATTTTCGTTATAATTTCTGACGTGGTCACTTCATCTGCCGACCACTGAGATGTGCGTACTGTCATGATACTCGTCGAAACGTCGGCCAGTCCTTTCAATTTCTTCCATTTATTCCTAACCTCAACTTCGTCCACTGTTTCAAATCTATCAAATCTTCCGTTGCAATTAGTGTATCTTTATAGATATTTTTCATCTACCTTCTTCTTTAATCTTAATCTTTATCTTTGCTTATACAAAAAACTGATATCTGTTAACCCCAACCTTATTATTACATTTTAATCCCGACGTGTACGTGGTCATTTCTGCCGATTAAAGCAAATTAAAGGGATAATATATACATGAAAAGTTCCTGTAATACGTCACGATTCACAAGAATGAATATATTCTATTGTGTTGTAGTCGATAGCGTAGTTGCCCTTGGATCCCGCAGATGGCCGCCTTCCAGCGCCTCAGACGACATCTGGCGGGGAATTTTTCAAGCTCAAAACACGTGTTTCTTCCGCGTGCTTTACCCAAAAATTATATCTCTAGTTATGCTATATTCTGTGATCGGGCTAAGTTAATTCAGTTCGGTAAAATGTTAAACTAAATTGGTCTGAAAACGGCATTTACGAAAGACATGAGGAGAATAATAGATCACGCGTAATTCTAAACCTGTTTGGCTATTTGATTGGTCGGCTGTAGTCCGAGTTAAGATGAGGAAATTTCCATCGGCCTATAATCGTAGGAAGAGTCCGGAGCTTAGGAAAGAGTATTAGGGATAAACTAAGATTCCGTTCGAGGTAGTTGAGAACCAATTTTGACAGATAAAATTACTATTGACAAATCACATAGACGAAAACAGAAGAAAAATGGGTTTACTACAGTTAATTTTGTTTTGTAACGCCTTGTAATATATTCTTTTAAAGGAACGGTTACCTACGGTTATTGGGAAGCATATTTTTAATGATATTTCGTTTCGTCACCAATTACGTACAGCCTTCTAACCTATTATTACTTAAAAAATGTAATATGTATATGTCACACAAATCTACGTAGATCTAAATCATCTCTTTACCTCTCTTTTTTTCACATTTCCCCCTTTAGAATCACGTAATGGAACAGGCAGCAATATTATCTCGAAATCAGTGTAATACACCAGGAAGAAACAAATAAATATACCGAAAAATTAAACCGCCATAATGTTTCTTTACAGTTGAAGATAACAAAAAAATCTAATAAATATGAATTATATTATTTTAAAATTAAATATATAAAATAATATTTTAAAATTTAATTTTCCTTTTTACGAAAATATAATCATCTCGAACATTCAATAAACACTATTGTAATCAATTATACTTTCAAAAATTTTCTGTAATTAAATTTTTAAATTTGTATTTTAACATCTTTTTATATTTAAAAGATCATTTTTGTTATCTAAAGTTGTGATACATCAAATTTGAAGCGAAAATGTTGCGGTAATTTCATGTATTTAAATATTATAATGTCCGGAAAATTCAATCTCGCTTTATTTTTTTGTTTAATACCATACCGCAGTCGAAATAAAGAATCACTAACTATTGCGAATAATTTTTTTCTTATTGCTTGTATAAATTGAAGAACTCGATAGCCAAAAATATAACGAATATTTAAATTAAATTAAATTAAAAACGAACATGCTTTGGTCGTCATCGGGCTTATGAAAAGAAAATTATTAATTAATAGGTATAACAATTCTAAGATATAATAGATTTCAGTATCTTAAATGGAAAGCAATTAAATGACAAAAATAAATCATTTAGATAAAAACACTTGGATATAATTTTTTTCAAAAATAAGAGTTATAAGATTGTAAATATTGCTTGAATAACCTGTGTCGGTTTTAATGTGCATCGTGCTTAATATATAACATTTTCAGGGACTGTGCTGTATTTTTAATTAAAGTTTATTTAATACATATAGTAAAATGTTCTGACAGCAACTCATTCCGCTCTTTAAAGGAATATAAGCATATGTAAGAAATACATAGTTTACGTGCCGCATTCAGCGACCACTGACCCACGATCTTAATTTAAAATTATCTACGCATTTTACGTTCTCGATGTTTATCTTCGGAAAAAGGACCCACGGTTAGCGATGTATTGTTAGGTTATTTTGCAACCGTGACCATCGTCCCCACATGCGTCCATTTGCATATACGACGTGTTTAGAAAGTACGAGAGGAAGGTTGCGCTGATTCCTGTTGCAAGAGAATGAGAGGCATGTCCAATTGATACATCCTCAACTTGTGCTTCTTTCTGTTCTCGGTAATTAGAAGTAAAATCAGAACGAGAACGTGAAAGGAAAATTTCGACGTATTGCAACGAAGCTTCGATCTGGGTGGAATATTGAACAAATTTCAGAGCAACTTCAGTGGAAGCTAATTACATCAACTCGTTCGTCGTTGTTTCGACTTTCTCCAAGTTCAGAATTGTGTTATGGAGAAAGTCCAGTCTGTCGTTACGATATGTACGCGAAAGAAGTTACGAATCCGTCATAATAATTATAAATTATTAGTAGAAATTGTGTGTGTCTTTACGAGTAACATATGACAATTTGAAAGAGTAGACTAGAACAAATTCATTTTCAAAGATCAATTTGTTGTTACAAGGGTGGTTTTTTTAACGGTAAACACGGTTTTCGGGAATGGTTCTCCTACGAAAGGCAAATTATAAGTCGAAATTTGTGGTGCAATGATGGGGTAATCATAGACTTTGCCTTGACTTAAACAAAACAGTTATAGATAAAAGACTGGTACTCTGGGTGAAGAAATGTTTAAGCAACTGTAGCGCGATAGTTTTATTATTGATATATATATTTCATTTTAATATAATTAGATATTAGCAAGGGTTGAGAGCTTGGCAAGTTGGAATTTGACCAGGCGCCGCCGTGACGGATAGATAATCCCTTCGGTCTGGACTTAGGCACGTAGGATGTTGACCCTGGACTGCCGCACCGTGGGAAACGTCTCTCCAAAAATCCCAGAAAAAATGAATTAACACGTGACTGCCTGAACCAATCACATTTCTTGGTTCAGGAAAGATCGATCGAAAATTGGTCGACAACATCGATTTTTCATATCCAGCGAAGGGGCTGTAAAGCAAGTGTAGAAAGGCTCCTCGACGAACGGTCGCCAGGGCCGGACGTACAGCCCCAAACTTGCAGTTTTCCAGAGGACTCAGAGTGATCGAGGGTGCCACATGATCACGGCCAGAGATCAACGCGAGGTAACTGTCAAGTGTCTCAATCCTTGACGCGCCTGGGGAAATTACCGTAAACCATGGTTTAACTTGGGATTAAAGGATCCGATTGTTTTGGCCGGCTAACTGAACACGCATAATTTGTATTTATTTTATTTTTCTCATGTTCAGTTAAATGATTATTAAATTCTGTAAAATATCCCTTTACTTCATCATTTAAAAAACCTACCACTACACAACAAATCGCGAAAAGAATTGGAGGTCAAATTTCGGATCTAAGGTCCGGGGTTCCTCAATGCTCAGTATTCAGACCATTTCTCTTTTCTAATATTTATAAACGTTGTGCCAAAAAGTCAGTCTTTTCGTAAACGACAGCATCATCTATAGAAGGATAAGGAACGGTCGAAAAACATTAGTGTCAATGGGGTCAATAAGGTCAAAAGTTGGACTAAAGTAAATAAAATGTCAAGAAAAGCAGTTAAATCACGTTTACAGGGAAAATGCTGGCAAATGAGACGAAATATAAGGCCAAGGTGCCGTATTAATTCCACGGGTGACGAGCTGCAAATATTTGGAAATATTCGTTTAGGTCGGAGGAGTAGGTGAAATTTCTTTACATTTAATAATGAGGAATTTAAAAATGTGGAGCTTAAAAATCTGAGAAGGTTGCATTCTTAGTCGTAGTCATAGTCATACTTAAATAGAAACGTTGAAATTAGCCATTAACAGCTTCCAGAATGACACTAGAAGACTTTGAGACCCAGAAATCTTTTCATTAGATGCTTATTATTTCTTTGTTTGAAGGTCTCTAGAATGCTACACTTTCATACTTATAGATGCTAGGGATGTTTTACTCAAAAAGTTTTTGTTCCTGCATATTAAGTAACGTGCGTACAAAATTTGGTGGAATTTGCCACACGTGATGGAACTTTATTTTACCTTATTCCATCCCTACTCCTGGAGTCTGAACGATAACTTAACCATCAGAATAAAACTCAGTACTTCCATAACTCCGGATTCGACATCAATCTCGCTCGTTTTCAGGATTGAAATTAAACACTAACAATCTCATTGACACCCAAAAATTTCAGTTATTCAACGCATATATCGTCAGCTTTTGCACGCTTTAAAATTGCAATCTCTGCAACACCATAGGGGTTCCCCACAGTGACTATAACGGGGGGAAAAATTGATTGTATTTAAATTTGTAACGGAACATACATGCACATATACACAAACGGGTCTAGTACGTTATTCCGACAGACACTTGCCCGATGCACGATTTTCCCGACG
This sequence comes from Zhengitettix transpicula, assembly GCA_037074705.1. Lineage (NCBI taxonomy): Eukaryota > Metazoa > Arthropoda > Insecta > Orthoptera > Tetrigidae > Zhengitettix > Zhengitettix transpicula. The sequence continues at coordinate 74,339,789 of CM073595.1, read as the reverse complement.
ACAATATACCGATTGACGTTTGACCGACAGGTCATTATCCAGTTTGACGATAGTCCGACAAGACATTATCCCGATTGATGTTTTCCCGTAATGTCATTATCCCGATGGTCGTTTGCCCGAGAGGTCAATATCTCTATGGGCCATTTTCCCGACAGGTGCGTTCCTTACGAAATAAAGCATAATATTAATAGACACTTAATATATTAGTTATCTTATTGTACGTGATTACTACTGTAAATTAAGTTATTAATTAATGGAACCAATTGAACCAAACTTGATACACGTCGTTTCACTGACGATCAACGATCAAACGCTGTGGGCTTATCATTTTTAAAATATACGAAAACGGCCTATATTGACATCGAATAAATAACTTACGGGGTCGCTCTGATTCATGGGGTCACTCACGATGTTTGTAGTGCCTAATTTCGAACCCTAACGGAATGGGGAACACCTCTAGGGGTGGGGTGGAAGGGGCTGACAAAAATATTGCGATAACGATCACAAGATCACAGCAGATTGAGTTTCAAGTCACGAGATTTGTCTGACGTAAGGGCGACCCTTAATATTTCACTTCAATCAATTTTATATCTGTCTAATATCGACTCTGTGAATTTTACTGGAGGCTGTCCGAGTTCGTTTATTGGTTCTTAGATATGTCTTATTAGAGAACGACGGCTTTCCTGGTGAATCTGTTGTAGGTAAAATTCTCGGTGTTTTTGTTTTTTAGGGTAACAGGCTACATGAGGGTAATCCACATGGTGGCAACTCTTCTTTAATAGCATAGGAAGGGATTTGAAAGGGGGGATGCGGAAGAGTAGAGGAAGGTAGCCAAGGGTTAACTAGGGCCTCCGGGCTATGGTTTAAGGATCCTACCCGGCAATTCGCCTAAAAGTGATGCAGGGAAAATCCTCGAAAAACCTGTATCAGGTAGGTCGCGCATTTGGTACTTGTCCCACGCCCTTTAGATGGCGGGAGAGGGGTTTGCTGTGGGGTCGCAGCTTTCCCTCGCCGTGCCTTGACCGGATTTGGAGGCAGCTGGCCGACTATTCCAATAGGAATAGCGGACAACTCTTACCGTATTCCCAAGCTCTGCGACCCCGGGTCATACACCTCTCAGAACAGGCCGAGGTGCATCGGCATGTGGGAACCTTAGTTCAAAAACCAGAGAGATGTGAAGGCATCCCCAAAGGTAGCCTCCTCCAGAGCTCTCTGGGAAAGTTCACCTGCGAGAGAGAATCCTCTAGCAGGCTTCCTTGATAAAATTCTCGGGTCTCAACCTGGGCCAATTGTATGTTGAATAACAACGTTTCGACAGCAAGCTCAGTTAACCTGATGACGATGGCGGAGCTTGCTGTCGAAACGTCGTTATTCAACATACAATTGGCCCGGGTTGAGACCAGTGAATTTTATCTACATGTCTTATTATCTCCCTTTCCCAAGCGTTTAATAACGTGAAATTCTTTATTAACAGAGACAAAGTCTCGCTCTCATACATAACAATTGTTTTTATCACAATTTTATATAGCTTTATTTTACTTTCATTTTTTTAAAAAATCATGACGTTAAGTATTTTGATAGAACTCCAAAACAGCCTTGTCGATTGTTTCTCTCTCGAATTGAGGAAAATATTTTTGAGGTTTCATTTGCAGCATCCAACATATATCACTCATTGTTGTACCCTCCGCTGTTCCTCGTGTTACGGAACCGTGATTGCCGTTCTTATTAGCAATTAGTCGTTACCAAGGAAACAGCAGGGCTGTGTGTAACTAAATTTAGACCAACAAGTCTGCAGTACAAACCAGGGATGTATCTCGATGGAAAACAAAAATGTATTCGTGGTGAATCAGGAACGAAACGAAACCCGCCGTTTTATTTATACGTGCAGAGATAATAATTGCTTCTCAGCTTACGTTATAGCGATTTCACACGGGAATGTTGAACAGTGAATCGTATGATATTACAGAACAAAATTTCAGGTTCCATGAAAATAATTTTATTGGCCACCGTGTTGTCAGAGCTTCGCTTTGTACGGTACATTTTTTTTTTAACGAAAGAATATTTGAGATAAGCTACATTTATTTCGATCTGCTTTGGTCCGAGCAACGGCTCTGTTTCGGTCGATGTCTCACAAACAAGTGAATCACTTAAGATATTGCCTCGTTCAAACATGGACTGTACACACAATCCGGCGGTTCAAAGTCTTTCAACTTCAAAAGCTGAAGTGCGACTTGCAGTGGACCTGTCGTCCGCAAACACAATTATCACTTGTAATGACCTATAGTTTTCCTACTGATTACGAAAAAAAAATAATAATCACGAGACGGCACTAAAAATTAAAATTCAGAATTCGCGGGACTTTTTTTTCGATAATAAATCAAGTTGGAAAAAATCTTAATATATATTAGGAAAAGAGTCACAGTGTGTCGGCACGCCTAATAATTATATCAGCACCTTCGGGAATGCAGACATAGTCGATAGAATTCCGCTGACGGTATTCCCATTCTACTAAATGTTCTGCAGTGAGACGACAGGAAAAGGAAAGGCGTTTACTGATTTCAAACAGGCAACGACAGCATAATATTGGAACCGCATTGATGATTTAAAGATGCGAAGACTCCCCAGGCTCTGTACATGTTCACCGCGTAACTCATTTTTGAGCAACAAAATTAATTTTTCATATTTCCGCATCGAATGCAGCATGTAAAAACAGTAAAATATTAATTACACTGGAAGGAGTGCAATTATATCTTTAACGAATGGTCAAAATACCAGGCAGTTAAGGAATGGTAATATTAAATTCAGAAACAATCTTCTTATTTGTCTGATTAACTTTCCCTTGCACAGTTTCTTGATAACTCCAATAAATTTAAGCATTTACCATTATTATTGTAACCATAATGTAAACAGTATGAACAATTAATCTCAATTGTGGTTTATTGTTATATAAAGCGCCATAAATTATATAAAGATATGAATTTATTAACAAATTAATTTAACATTCTTTTTCACATTTCTTGACAAATTAATTATTACATTCCTTTTATTATCAAATTGTTTTAAACTACACTTCCAAATTTTTTCACAAATTATTATATTTGTTTGATCGACAATTTTATTAAATTTACAATTCTAAAGTAGTTCACAAATTAATAATTACACTATTTTCTATACAAAGTGCGAGCCACCGTTTTAATGAAAAATAATATTGATATCAGGCTTTTAAGAAAATTCGCGATTTTTGAACAACTAAAATAAAAAAAATCAATGAAATCCTTATTCAGACGAAATGTAACAAAATAATTAATCGGGGAATGTTTTACTGTGCCTTCAGGAAGTTAGAAAGCGGCGATTCTGCTTCCAAAGCTCCTCGAGCCTATTTCTGTGACTTCTTATAACTCTTACCCCCACCTGAGAACAAACGTCACCTCCTTTACTCGAGTGGTATGGTTGTCTTTGAACAGCTATGCATTTTACCGGCGTCGGCACGGATTTGGTTACTAAAGCAAGCCAGTCTTTTAAAATTTATGATGGTGGATACTTTTCATCTGCTTTTACGGCCCATTTGGAGAATTTTGATCGTACCACAATATAAATAAAATAATGGTTTTGTCTGTAAATGGCTTAGAACTGAGAAATTTTATTTTATCTTTACGCGATCCGAAATAAATTCCTCTTTGTCTGTCACGCCGAGTTTGTTCTCTTTTTACGACTGATTTCGATGGAACTTCATTCAGTGTTTTATTGCGCAAGTTCAGAAACCCTGTTTTTGTTAAATTTCCAAATTAAAACTGATTATTATTTTCGATTATACATAAGTAGTTTTTTTATCTGAACGAAACTGCCATCCGTCTTCTTTAAAAACCTTGTAGGACGTTCTTAACCCCGGTTTTTGTTTTCCTAATACCTGAAGATGTTGCAACCTAATTCAATAAAAGTTTCCTACTCTGTTATATGTAGCTCTGAAGAAGATTTGTAGCAATATCAAACTGCAGTCTTTAGAGAAACTAGCAAACGTTCGAGAACTTTCCAAAAGTTATTCACCTGCTTTATTGAAAAAACGGCATGACGTGTTTCTCCTAGCTTTCTAAATTGTCATTAATCAATTGAAAAAAATTTGAACTCACAATCCAGTCTACCGAATTTAATTTTATCTTTACGGAGCTCGTTACTATAGGGAAAACAAAATATTTGTTGTCAAGAGTAGGCGAGGAGATAAACTTACAGATAGAGACAAGAATTAACAAAATGTTTTAATTTAAAAAATACGTGATACTGGGACAATGGCTTAAAGTACAATGTTTATTCAAACCCTATCGCATCATAAGTAAACATGCGCACAAATTATATCGTTAAACATCGTGCATAACGTTTTGATCGCCGGGTAAAGACCTGGTTAGAAATATTTTAAGAATATGGCAGCTACTAAGAAAATTATGGTCGTATCGTGTAAGACTGAAAGTAAGAGAACCCAACCAATATATGTAACTCGTCGATGAAATATTTAAGAAGTAATTCACGACGTCTGTCGAGGAAAACAATTGTTTCGTGTTGATGGCATAAAAATTGTGAGCGTGGTTCGAATGTCACTAATTTTTTTCTACCAGGTATACAGGATGTAACAATTCCCGACGGGAAAATTTCACAAATGAATTCCTCGTATTGAGAAGCAAAAAAAAAGACATGCGTCCAGAAATGCATCATTACAGACTTATCCGAACTTTTAGGTGTTAGTGTATGACGTCATACCGTGTTATCTGGACTAAAATGCGAGACTCTGGTCACAATTGTTACACGAGGAAACAATGCGAAGAATAGCAGCTGCCTGCATTCAGTCCAGAAGGAGGTCACTTTGAACATTTCATCTGATAAAGCGCTCTAACTGGTCAGCTGAACTTCATACAAACCGATCAGATACGGATAACTTTTTAATTATTCATTTCCGTGTTGTAATACACTTTTTTTCGTCTCTCAATATGAGGAATCCATTCCTGAGATCCTTTATAAGTGGAAATATTCCTCATAAATGAACCACTGTCGATTGATGATCCTAAAATAATTTAATTAAGAGATAAAATGTATCAATAAAAATAGTTTTGTTATTTTCGCCAACGTTGTGATAATACTTTGCATGAAAATAGTAATCTGTGTCAAACATTTTTTAGAAAATAGATGAGGAAGGAAAAGTAGAAGGCGGTGAGAAAACTGACCATTTGGGGAACCTTTTATATTGGAAGAAACTTTGTCAGAGAAGCTAAACAACGTTTGTTCACGTCTATGATATTTTCTTACCCGGGTACAGCTCCAAATTATTTATTCCGGTGGAAGACAAAAAGAGTTTTCTTTGCCGATCAAAATGTTGGCCCTTTCCTACGCTTATTTCTAAACTTTACCTGTTAAAATAAATATTGCATCTACTATCAAAGTTTTCTCCTCGTTCGCTTTTCCCGCTGACAGTTTCAAAACTCTTTCTACAAGTATAAAATGAAACCGAGGCGACAACTATCATATTTTGAGAAGTTTTTGTTCAAAAATGACTTTGAGATTTTTTTTTTACAGGAATAACCTTTTATGAGACGGTCGATAAATTCTTATTGTTTGTAGGCGTGGGTAAAATTCTAAAAGAAATATGGTGAATATTAGTGATTACGCGATGAAGTGTCGTTGCATCTAATACATTACATATACCCAGACGTTGTGAAGAAAGAAACGTTGACTTGGGTAATAGCGAACTACACAGCTGTCACAACGCGATAAGCACGACGATAAGAAAAAATACCATAGCCAAGCAACCAACTTTTAGCTCCGCTTATTATTCTATGTTAAAAAAAGCGACTTCATCGAAACATTCATCGTTAAACGACCGGAACGACTCGAATTTCAAACCGAGATCCACGATTCTTCTTAGACAATTTTCATAATTTTTTTTTTGAGTGTGTTGTGTTAGAATGTATAACAGAATTCTAATTATTATTGTCTAAGTTCCAAGTCGAACACGCCCACAGAGTAACTTCTCTGGAAGCAAAACTATTTACAACGTCAGGATCAGGATTAATTAATAATTACTTAAAAGCATATCAGTGGCAAATACTAGCCGTAAATTTCGACAAAATTTAAAAAAAAAATCAAATGGAAAGTCGAGTATTGGTTTGTTTGATTTTATTTACTGACATTCGATACTACACGCGATCATATACGAAACTGATTTTGATTTCCAAATACAGTTTATGCAAGGAAACATTTAAAATTTAAATTTTAGTTGAGGCTGATATTTATATTTCTTTATTAATCAAATGCAAACCTCAAAATTAAATCAGTCACAAATTAATCATTACTTTCTTCGAGCGTTTCTCTTATTTTCTGATTATCGATATAGTGTTTGGCTGTATGCCATAATCATCTTATATTACCAAAAAATAAATTTTATAAGTTGAAACCCAAATTTAAATATAAATATGTACAATCTTCAATCTAAAAAAGAACATTTGATTGAACTAATCTAGTTATTATCATTAAAATCAGTATTTAAAATACAATGGTAATATCTGAAATATGTACTTTAACATTGATCACATGACAAATTTTTAATCCAGTATGATTTGAGTTGAAACTCATTCGGATATTTCTGAACACAGGAATGTCAGCCAAATATATAAATTTCTTTAAACTAAACTGTCACTCCATGTTTAAATCCGTCCGAATATTAATTTTTTAAATTACTATGTCATAATTTAATTATATCGATATGAGAAATTTGTAATATGTTCTGATAACGTAGAATCATAACAGATAATATACATAGTCAGCCTCATGACGCATATGTAAGCAAAAGTTGTTGATTATTGACTACATTTTTTGCAATATAATAAAGTCTTAAAATGGTCGATATATACATCATAGTATAATGAACTGTATTATTAAATATTATAAAATATAAAAACGTTTTTATTGTACATCTATATATATAAAAATGAATTGCTGTTCGTTAGTCTCACTAAAACTCGAGAACGACTGAACGGATTTATCTTATCTTAGTCTTGAAATGTTCGTGGAGGTCTAGGGAAGGTTTAAAAGGCGAGAAAAAATCGAATAATTTCCGGGAAAACCCTAAAAACAGCCCTTTTCTATTTCCCATACAAACGTTTTCTAAATAAAATACAAATCTACACCAGTCGAGCAATTTTCACCAAATTTCGTACACGTGTTCTTTGCGACCAGGAAACAAACACTGTCTGGCTGAGACGCGTCTTCCACCCCCAGAAGCGGGGGTGGAAATATTTAAACATACTAAAACAGCCGATATTTGAGTCGGATAAATATTTTTAGGGGTCAAAGATATTGATAGTGTTTCTACCAATGTTATCTGAATACAATTTTCATCCCCTACGTCCTGTGAAAAGGACACCCTTCGGGTTTGGGGTGGAGATGCTTTACAGTAAAATAACGCGAATACAACCGAGATTGGAGTCAAATCAAAGGTTATGGAAGTCACTGTGTTTAGTTACGACATTCAAATTGGCATTTACCCCTCAGATGCAGGGGTAGCGGGGTGCAAATTTTGGAACATGCAAACACGGCAGATATTTGCGTTGAAGAAATATTTTTCAGAGTTAATTATAATGATTAAGGTTCGAGTAGCGTTACATAAAAATTGCGCAAAAGCAGCCGAAATTGGAGTCATATCGGGGGTTATAGATAAATGACATCTCGGGCAACGCTGGGCACCCAGCTAGTCTATATATAAAAGTCTCGAGCTTTCGGCATCACTAAGACAGTACCTGCAATTAAATTTTTTTTGGTTTTTGTTTAAACTTTGTTGATACGGTACATTGTGTCTAAACAATAGCAAAAAAATTTTAACTTACAAATACATGTCCTAGCGATGCCGAAAGCTTCCGATTTTTATATATATATTCGCAATAAATACTTTTAGGACAGTAAAAAGATATTTTTTAAGTATATCTAATTTGTCGTATTTCATAAAATTTTTAAATAAACCGTAATACCGTTTTCGTATGCGTGGAAATGGGGATTCATCTTTCTCGCACGTCGCTCGTAAATAATATCAAATTCTATTTTATTTTGAAGCAATAAGAACTTTTTGAACTGTAAGAAGATATTTTTTAAGTATATATCATATGTCGTCCTTTATAAAATTTTTATATAAGCCGTAATACCGTTTTCGTATGCATGGAAATAGGGATGCCTCTTACTCCCACGGCGCTAGAAAATAATTTCAACTGCAGTCCAGTATCATGTAAATAGATTTACTTTGTTAAATACAATGAAATATTTAATTTCATTAAATTAACACGACATGTTTTGATTGTAATTCGAAACTTGTTCAGTTTTAAAAATCCATTTAAAAATTCTAGGCCGTTTGACTTTTCAATTAATTCTGTGCTAAAAACTGAAATATTTTCCCCAAAAAAGAAAAAAAAACCGACATAAGACGAAATTTTATAATCGAGCCTTTTCTTCAACCTTGCTTTTATAAGAGACGCACTAGTGTAACAGTTTGAAATCATTTTCACACAAACAACTTTTACTACTGGAACTAAAATTTTATTATATTTCTCAATAGTTCGTAAGGATTTTTATGACAACAGATTTAGCAACGCATGTCTCACGGCAGACACAAATGTGTAACATTTAAATGACATAATGGCTTTAAGTGCAGATTTATTATACACAGATTAGGCCATGATTGAGAATTTCTTCCGCGTTATAGCTTTGAGACGTCAACGTGTTTATTGAGGTATGGTATCATCGTAGCAGAAAAATTTAAAATACGTCTTCTCGTCTTTATGTAGATTTTGTCGTCTTGTTAAATAAAAGGAGAAAAGCTATACAGTATTTGTTGGCAAGTAAACAAAGGAAGGAGTTGCCAGGGAACCTGAATTTACCTAAATGACTCAGTACTGACCATTGCGACAAGAGAACGGAAAAAAAAGCAAGAAGTAATTTGGCACGGTGACCTTTTTCCGACGAACAGATTCTTCAAAGGGAGGATTCGTTATAGTTACAAAAAAAAATCTGAGTTTAACGATATAGGTAACACGGAACGTAGAGACCATCTTTCCTCTTATTTTCCCAAGAAGCGTGGCCTCGAGTTAGTGGAACTGAAAGCCAAATTATAAAGAAACGTATATTTGGAAAAAAAACCTGCAGCCTTGAATCTGAATCGTGGCCAACACGAGAAAGATGTCGACGCCGGCGCAATGTAACCTCGTAGATTCTTTCCCAGCTCGCCATTATTACGACACATCCGTCTATAAGGGCTTGACAACCACGTTAAGCAACTCTGTCAACAGGCCGATTACAGGAAGAATTTTTCCACTTGGATGCGTGCAGCAGGTCTCGAATTACATTTAAATCTAGAGGGAATAGGGAAAGTCAAAAATGACAAGTATGACATTTCGGTGTATTGCACAATAGAACTACATTACGAGCAAAAAATAAAAAATTAACGAGACAATTGCAGTAATGTAATTATCTGTGTCGTGTCGCGCGGTTGCTGTGACGACTTACAACTTGATTGATCGAGTCAGTTGCAGTGGGTGAGCAGGTGGATATAACCGTGTTTTTACGTTACACCAGAAAATGTCGGATCAGCGTGTTAATACCAGACTTAAACTGTCGGATTGGCGTAATTGCACTTTTTAGTTTCATTACAGCTATATAGTGAAAGCTACTTTACATATATCGATATTAAAAGACAACCAGGGAATTACATCAACGAGCACCAAAGAATACACACAAATACGAAAAAACTTATACAAGAAATTAATTATAATTGGTTCATAAATGCGAATAAAAACCAAATGACGTTAATGATAAGATGAAAAATATTTACATAATTGTGAAAAACTGAAATTAATCTCACTTAGATGAGAGAAAAAAAATGTATGCATTATTGAGAAATTTAATGTATTTAATTTAACCTATGTTATTACTATTACTCTTATTGCTATTATTATTATTATAAACAGAAGCAATTCAAACAGAGAGGTAAATGCACCTTACAGTAATTACGACAAAGTAACACACCACAACAAATTCACTGTTTTCAGGAAATTCACCACAGTAACTTTCCCGACAGGACACCTCTTCGTCGTCAGAGTAGTGAGGATGTGGCGCCAGGTCAGGTATGAAATAAGAAAAAACATTTGTTTATACATTCATACTTAATTAAGGAAAAAGCAAAGACGAAAAGCACATTGAAGAGAAAATTTAAATAGAAACTAGAAGAAACTAATACGGAACGTGAAGCTTTATTTCACAAATGTGCGAAAATATAGAAAACGAATTAGAAAATGTAAACGGGACATTTCAGACAATATTGTAATCACGCTATAGCTGCTGCATAACACTGCGCATTCGAGTGAAAACAGATTTCGACAACGTCCTTTTGTTATTTTGGAACTTCGGAAGAGAAATTAGGCAACGGCGTTTCCGTGTAAAATTAACGATTTAAAGAATGTGAGGACGCAAAATCACTTACATTTGCGACCAATTTAAATATTCACATAAAGAGTAATATACGAGGGTGGTCTGAAAAGTTTCCGAACCAAGAATGCTAGAAGATATTTTATTTTTATTTTTAACATAGTCTCCTTGTAACTCTCCACACTTCTCCCAGCGATGCTCCCATCTCTGTAACCCGTCCAAAAAGTACTCGGCGTTATTTCTCTGCAAAATAAGTGTTCACGAAGGTGATTGCCTCTTCATTTGACGAAAATCTCTGTCCTCCGAGCGCAATTTTTAGATGAGGGAACAAGAAGAAGTCGCTTGGGGCTAGATCTGGATGGTCAAGCAGTTCAAACCGTAGTTCGTGGATTTCCGTAATGGCAACCGCTGAGGTGTGAGACGGTGCGTTGTCTTGGTGAAACAGGATTTTCTTTTTCTGCAAATGTGGCCGTTTCTCCGCAAGTTCTGCCTTCAGCTTGTCAAGTAATGATGCTTCTCTAATAGTTTTTCCTTTTTGAAGATAATCGATTAAAATAACTCCATGACTATCCCAAAAAACAGTCGCCATCACTTTCCCGGCTGAAAAAACAGTTTTTGCTTTTTTGGAGCCGGTTCCCCCTTTGCAGTCCACTGTTTGGACTGTATTTTTGTTTCGGGCGTATAATGATGTATCCAAGTTTCATCTACAGTAATTAATCGGCTCCAAAACTCGGATTTGTTGAGCCTAAACTTCGCCAACACAGGAAATGTTCATTCGAATACGTTTTTGGCCAAACGTCAGCTAACGCGGCACCCAACGCGAGGACAGCTTTCTCACGCATAAATATTGATTTAATATGTGACCAACACGTTCTCATGACCTCTGCTATCTCTCTCACTTTAATTCGGCGGTCGTGTAGCACCATTTGGTGAACTTTGACGATGTTTTCGTCGGTAGTTGCAGTTTTTGGACGCCCCCAACGTTCATCGTCTCCCAAGCTCTTACGGCCACGTTTAAATTCAGCTGCCCAAAATTTCACTGTGGTAAATGATGGTGCAGTGTCCCCATACACAGAATCCAACTCATTTTTGATTTGTGTAGGCGTATTGCCTTTAAAAAACAAATATTTAATAACAGCTCGATACTCGATTTTCTCCATTTTCACAAAAACACTCAGATCAACTCACTGAAACGACTCTAACATAACAACTGCGCGTACAAAATGGCTGAAGCTTTGGTGAGTAACTGTCAACAGATGAACAACGAAATTCACTAGGTTTTTATTTACTAGTGCTGCCATCTTCACGTTGAGGTCGGAAACTTTTCAGACCATCCTCGTCTGCACACCGTCAAATGTTTAATAGTTTCTTGTGATATTATTTGAGTTGTTGTAGTAGTGGATACTTGTATGTATTTAATCTGCAAATAGGTAGTTTTCCCGGTGGCAGATACATGAAGTTAGAAGAAACAACTTGTCGTTTACAACGCAAGGCGATTCTTCTCTGGGTACTCCTCGTGATATTCACCGTTCGTCGCACTTTAGTATTACTTCATACGAATTTTATGTAGTCTTGCATTCCCAAGATTCTCGAAACGATGTTTACAGTTTAATCTGTAATCCTCGCCACGCAACACAAGCCTGAATAATTCCTCTCTTAGAGGCCAGTTTCTCCTGTTAGCAATCCCATAACACACGCGGCAATGGCAGTATGCAAAATACGCCATTGCTGCTGTTTCCCAAGTCTGTTTTGCTTTCAGAGACGACCTGAATATCAAACTAAGATCACATGCAAGCGAGCTAATGTGATTACTCCATTAACTTTCTCATCAATTATTAAATCTAGAAATGGACGAAAATTTAACACACAATATTTTAATTGCTACTTATTGAAATGAGAACATATTTTTATTTTTGTAGAATTAAGTGTGTCGGCATCGAGTCACATACATTGCGCAATGTATGCTGTTTGTAATTCCGCACATTATTAAAATAATTAAGTGTAAAGAATTAGTAGTTCTTGGTGCACCCCACACGTTATTAATCCACAATCGATTTGTGATTAAAAAACTCTCACACTTAATACAGAAGTACTCATATTCAGCCTATCCGCATTCGTATTATTTTAATTGGAATCTGGACGTTTGCCCGATTCATGTTTTCCCGACAACGATATCCCGATTGAAATTTGCCTGACAGGACAAAATCCCGATTTCCATTTGCCCGACACTACATTATCCCGATTGACGTTTACCAGACAGGTCATTTTCCCGACAGGTCATTTTCCCGACGGATCATTTTCTCGAAAGGTGAGTTTTTACGAAATAATGCATACAATTAATATTGTGAACACTTTGTAATGCGAACTATTAAAATGTAAATGAAAGAAACCCACATTTGAAATGTAAAATTAATCTCCATTTGTGTAAATTATCCAATGAACATAAAATCGTGTAACGCTATCTAAATGTGAAAAAAATATTTTCTGATTTTTTTCCCTCGATACTGTCAAACTTTTAAACTGTTCAATTGTATATCTGTTATTGAAATCAATGTTGTATCACAGCTAAACTTATATAAATAAGCACTATTTGTAATTTATAAATGGGTTTCCAATGACCAAGTTGTCGACGCGACCATTATAAACCTTTAAATAACAATAAAATACACTTTGTAAATTAAGTATTTCATTAATGCGTGTAACGATTACAACCAAATTTGCTACACGTGTCACTTAAGATCCAGGAACAACCTTGCGGAATTAAGTTAACTCTAGAACCCCTATGGGAGTGGGTAGAAGGGCGTGAAATTTTTAAAATACAAAATATAACTGCCTATATTGGCGTCAAATAAATAGTTTACGGGGGTCTCTCAGATTCATAATGCCACTCTAGATGCCTTTAGTGTCGAATTTCATCCCCTAAAGGCAAGAGGTGGGGTGGAACGGGGTGACAAAAATTGTGAAGACTACCAAGATTGGTGTCGAATCCTGACTTTTGGGCCGAGTTTAGTTATGGCACTCCAGCGGGGTTAAATTAAAGTTTAACCCCTATCGTTGGGGGTTGGAATGCGGTGATATTAATTTGATATGTTGCTGTCTAAAGCGGTGTTATAGTACTCGCTTAGTTTAGTTACAGCATTCCAGCAGGGTTAAGTTTAATAAACCCTGGCTGCCTATGAAAATAATTAAGAATAAATATAATATCAATAATACCCAAATTAGTCATATATTTGTCAGAGAATTTTGATTTAAATTGTACGAAACTTTGTACAAGAAGGATTTTTATTATCATATATTACAAGAAACAGATAATATCGGAACAAAATACAGGCGGCTCATTGTTTTACGTCAGGTTACAATAAAACAACAAATTAAGGCAGACTCCATTGCTGCCAACTTAAGTAAACTTACACATAGTACCAATATTACATAAAAATTGAATGCAGTCTTAATTACGAACAATACACGTGTAACTGATGTTCCGGAATCAAACATAGTTGGGCTAAGTCATTTCCTGCATGCGGGAAAGGACCGGAGGGCGGGGGGGGGGGGGCAAATTTAGGATGCACGTAAAAAATGAAATACCACCTTATTCAGCTCCGAATAAATGATTTTGGACTTCGATGAGTTTTATACTTTCATTCTCGATGTAATTAAAGTTTTAACATCTTTAAAATGGATGAGGTGGTTGGCAAGAACATTTTATATGTATGGAATTACTGTGCATTATTTTAATATTCTTAAACTCCAAAATGTTTGATTCCGGATGCCGTAAGTAAACTCAGCGACTTCCAAAACTCTGGATTCGACACCAATCTTGGTAGTATCCGCAATTTTTTGTCACCGCCTTTCACCCCACCTCTTGCCTTTAGGGGATGAAATTCGACACGAAAAGCATCGAGAGTGGCATTATGAATCTGAGCGACCCCCGTAAACTATTTATTTTATATAGGCTACCGATCTTCAAGTTAATACGGTGCAGGAGGACATCCGACGGAAAGCCATCAAGCACCAATCAGTACTGGACAACCATGCTAACTGGACCAACTCCTAGAACCAGTGAGCGGCAAAAGACTCAAAAAAATGTGGCCAAGTGAATTAATTTAAGTAATGTTTTTTTTTCTCTCTCTCTTTTCTATCATGTTTTAAATTCTGCAGGCGATATAATTGGATATCTCCCTGATAATGTTCTTGCTACCAGTACATCTGGCAGCCGTCAGCAATTTATCTCATAGAATTTTAATGATTCTGAGTGCTGAAGAAATTTTTTTAAAATAAATTATATAGGCAGTATCCGCATATTTTGTATTTTGAAAATGGCATCCCATTCTACCCCAACCCATATGGGTGCTAGAGTTACCTTAACTTCGCAGGGTTGTTCCTGGATCTTAGGGGATAGTGTACCAAATTTAGTTGAAATTGTTCCACGCATTAATGAATAACTTAATTTACAATGTGTTCAACAATATTAATTTTATGCTTTATTTCGTAAAAACTCACTTTTCGGGAAAATGATCTGTCGGGAAAACGTCAATCGGGATAATTTACTGTCGGGAAAATGGAAATCGGGATTTTGTTCTGTCGGGAAAACGTCAATCGGGATTTTGTCCTGTCGGGCAAACGTTAATCGGGGTAATGTTGTCGGGAAAACGTGCATCGGGCAAATGTGTCGGGATTTTGTACTAGACCCATTTTAATTTTAATTATTTGTACTATAGACTGTGCATGTGCATGACTTCTTCAAAATTTTATCGGAAATCGTAGTGTAAATTCATGAATACAAAATATCTGAACTTATTGATAGACGCTCTTTTCTTCTCCATAGAGGAATAATAAATATAAATTCAAAACCTTTAAGGAAGGCAAAGTCCAGTATAAACAATACGAAAATGGAATTTTTCAGGATTAGAAATACCATTCGTCCAGTGACAGGCCTACCCCAAAACACCTTGAGAATCGTCTGTAGCGAATTTAAATTCGCACAGCGCCGACGCCGGCGAAACAGACGAACGCTAAGAAGATTTTCACCACCTCGTTAACCATTTACGCGTCAGTAAAACACTTGCTCCGGACGTTAGTACGGTCTGTCCTGTCACACCCACAAATGGAAATCTTATTTATTCCAAGGGGAACTTAAGAGACCTCTCGCTACTGTAATCCTTTATCTGTCCTCTCGCAGCTGCACTTTACGATTATCTATATAATTAATTTATATACGACAATGGTCCATAATTTAAATAACACGATCCGCGTGGTGCTAACCAGGGAGCTGAAAAGGTAATTTAGTTCATGATATAAGGGATCTTGATTCATCAATCAATTATTCGAAATTCATGAATTAGTTCATTGTAATATTTTATGTGATTGAATTATTAGTTCTTTCCACTTACTTGATTATGATAATAATATGTGGAATTACAAACAGCCTCTAATATAGAATATATGTTACCGGCAATGTATGAAAAGCCTAGGAATTGTATATAATGCCCTGCGTTTTTAGGCAATTTATGATATATGAGAATTATCACATACTTTCCCTAGGAATTGTATATAATAACTAGGCATTCTCTAGAATGACAAATGCTATTTAGCCATTGTATGAAAATACGGTCCTGATAAAGCTATGAGAAATTTTGTGAGATCATCATAATAAATTTATATTCTCTATCTGGCTGAGACTCAAAGTCAATAAGATCTACCTTACAACGGGAATTAAATTCGGAAAAAATCATAGGTTTCACAACAAAGCCCTTTTAAATACCTTACCGTTTTAAAGGCACGTTTCACAAAGGTGGATGTACAGTTAAATATCACGTAACGTGGAACGTGTAACGTTTTTGTATTTGGTTGAAAGTTCTTTCAACATTCTATCACATCCTCCGTGTCCAAAAACCAAATGAGCTTCATGAAGTACGTGAAATAACTCTTGAGTCCGTGACGTAATACTTTATAGTAGTTTTTTTTAAATTTAATTTGACAAAACTTTTATCCAAAGATTATTTGTTGGTAAAATGTGATACGGTATATACAAATTTAAAATACGTACATAATTTACATGGTATCAATTAACCTAAATTTTGCAAAAATTTTATTCTTGAATCTAAATTTGTGTGTCTGAGGGGCATACATTGTTGGGCTATGAGGATTTACTGGTGATGTTGAATTTGATGGGATGGCTGGAATGGGTGGGTGGGGTCTGCGTGTGTGAAGATGGGGTGGGTTAGGAGGTGCCACAGTGTTCTGGGGAATGGATGAGGTCGATAGGGCGTTTTCTCTTGAGGCGACGTGAGTATAGTGGTGAGGGAGGGTTGCTGTGGAATTGCTGGATCGTGGTGTTAGGATGGTTGAAGGTGCTTTTGATTAGTGAGGTTACGGTTTTGGTGATTAAGGAGTTGACTTTGGGAAGTTTGATGTCGCGGTGGATGATGGAATTTCTGAGGTACCAGGTTTTGTTTTGGTTTCGGCTGTTGCTCACTACATGGATGAGGCGTAGGACCAGGTGGGGTTGTATTGTAGAGAGATATACTAGGTGTTTTGGGCGAGTGGGGATTTTCTGTTTAGGAGGGGATATAGAGTTCTGAATTTAAGGTTGATTTTGGAAAGGAGGTTTTTAACGTGCGATTTCCAAGAGAGCTTTGAATAGAAAAGGAGTCCTAGGTATGCGGTTTCTGTTTTTGTGGGTATTTCGGCGTTGTTTAGATAGAGAGGGAATTGCGGAGGAGGGATTTTGGGTAATGTGAATGGGACGGTTACTGATTTGGTGAGATTTATGCTGATTCGCCATTGTTTGCACCAATGCTCTAGGTGCGTGAGTGGTGACTGAAGAGGTTGGATATTGGAGGTGAGAGAGGATGTTTGGCTGGAGATGACGATGTCGTCTGCGAAGGAGATAGTGCTAGTGGCGAGATGTTGTGGGATATCGTGGGAGAAGATGTTGTATAGGAAGGGGGGGGGGCAATAACGCTTCCTTGGGAGACTCCTGCAGCGATGGGGTGGGGTGTGTATAGTACTGACGCTTTCTTTAACAGGATAAATCCCTCCAATATCTGTAACTAACACAAATAAAACTCAACACAACCACTAACATCCACATTAACATCTCCTCATTCTAGTCTGCTCCAGCCAACCAAATCACATCTGACACATGGAAAAAGCTACTCTCCTCTTGCCCGTTTCCATACATAATAGGAGGAGATTACAACGCCAAACACCCGAACTTCGGATCCAGAACTTCCAATACCAGAGGTAAAGACCTCAACTACATCCTCTCCAAACTCCATATCCTAATAATACATCCTACCGAACCAACTTACTACCCAGACAGCCTCAAATCACCAGACATACTAGACTTCTTCATCTTCCACAAAACCACTCAATACTCCATGAACTCATCACCTACCATTCATATCACAACTAAATCTATCCCTTCCGCCCAATACCACCAATCACAGGCCCAACAACACATTCACTAACTGGATCCACTTCTATCAAATAATAGAAAATCTAACAATCCTCAATATCCCACTGAAGACGCCCTCAGACATAGACTTAGACCTAAATCATCTACAATCTATCATACCCACGTCTGCCGCTATAGCCTCCCACCAAAAATCACCAAAACCACACCCAAAAAACCCACACAAAAACCAAATTAAAAACCTTCTCCAAGAGAAAAACGCTTTGCGAAAACAATGGTACAATTCCAAAAACCCCATAGTCAAACGCCAATACAATGATGCCACCAGACAACTACAAATACTACTAAAAGACACCAGCGACTCCAAACACTACGACTAACTTCAACAACTCAACGCAGCTGACAAATCTCTGTGGAAAAAAACTAAATATCTGACCAAATGGTTCACCACCCCCTCACAAATTCGCCCAAATATTGACCAAACAATTCTTCCCAAACTTCTCCTTTTACATCAATCACAATCACAATCACACCATAGCAACAAAACTCGATCAGCCCCTACAACTATCCCCCCTCCCTAAACGTTTAACCCCTTCCCAAATCAAAACCACAATAAAAAAACTAAAAAACAAAGCCTCCCCAGGATATGACCACATCACCAACCGCCATCTAAAACATCTCCCCCCAAAAAATAATCCTAATCCCTATATCTTCAATGCCATCCTCAGAACAACCTACTACCCAACCAAATGGAAGCATGCCACCATAATCATGTTACCGAAAAAAAATATTCAAACGATTTGAAAAATTACTTCTCCTTCATTTAATCAACTAACACTTCTTCCTAGTTCCCGACACACAATACGGTTTTCGCCCAAAACATTCCTGCTGCCATCAACTATATTCCCTCTCGAACCTCATAAACAACTATTAAAGATTGAAGTCTTTCCCGGTGTAACTGTTCGATAAACAGTTCTCGGTATTCATATTTAAACGCGACTTTCGACGACTAAAATCTCTGTCGTCATCATCTATATCTATATATATATATATATATATATATATATATATATATATGTGTGTATATATATATATGTATATATATATTGTAATCACCATCCTTTTTTATTTAAAACTGGTTAAAATGGGCCACACGTTGAGGACACCAATTTATAATAACTTAAATGTTGGGCGCCAATTTGTAATAATCACAAATAATACTACCAGTTTAAACAATTACTATTTATTAAGACACAATTTACAATTGCACAAATAATCTAATGAAGTTTTACATTAGTTAATAATTAATATTTTATAATGAAATTTTATCTTTCTCAGGGTCGTTTACTGGGCCTTTAACAAAACGAATACTTGTTAAACAACTTTTTCAATGAAATAAAGAAAAACACATACAATAACAAAATTTAAATTCTGAAATCTGATATCTTATTTATACCTTCACTTACAAGTTTACAACTATGAATACTGTAAAAATGATCTTACAATCTCTCTGTTACTCCATGTAATTTGGATCATTTGCATACTTGCACGCACTCACTTCATACAGGCCACAAAGAGCACCAAGTCGCGCTCACACTTTACACTTCCACAGCAACCTCTCCTCGATGACCTTACTCTCATGAAGAATTCCTCCAAACACTTTACTGAATTATTTCGGCCACCTAACTTGGCCACAACCGACGACCGTTGCTAACCAAGTGATGACTGACTACTTCTATTTATTTCGGCTACTTAACTTGGCCCACCATCCGGCCCCGAGGACGTCCATCAACGATCTCTCCTGACGACTGATTGATGATCTCCTCTTACGACGCCTAATATTTCCTTCTTCTGCGCACTTTACAACGAAGCCGTGTGCACTTCTCCCCACACCCTCGGCTAATTTGCCATATGTCTCTCAATTATCCTCCATTAGTTCGTCGTTGTGTACCACTCGTGTCCTTTCTGCCGCTGTTAATTCGAGTCCAAACTACGCATCGGGATGGTCTTTTCCCAGAGTTCAGTTGCACTGAGTTCGGCGTAAACACATTTAACTTTAGTTTACCATCTGTCGCTTAATTAAGCCATCATATCTCCTTATGTCTACCCTGCGCGCCTTCTGCCGTTGACCACGCGAGTCCAAATATTTGTTTATTATTAAAGATTTATTTTAATTATTACAATAAATATTAAATATGCTAGACCCGAGTGAATACCGAGAACTGTTTATCGCTCATAAACAACTCATTTGAACAACGCAAATCCTGCATCACCACTTTTATAGACATAGAAAAAGCCTTCGACAAAATTCATCACCCTTCCCTTCTTTCAAAAATCAAAGATCACCTAAATGACACTCATTATAGAATACGTCTCAACTACCTCTCCAACAGAACCTTCTCCATCAAAATAAATAATCACATCTCCCAACCCTACCCCATCGGTGTAGGAGTCCCCCAAGGGTGCGTTATTGCCCCCTTCCTATACAACATCTTCTCCCACGATATCCCACAACATCCCGCCACTAGCACAATCTTCTCAAACCTATTCTCTCACCTACAGTATATAACCTCTTCAGTCAGCACTCACGCACCTAGAGCATTGGTGAAAACAATGGCGAATCAGCATAAATCCCACCAAATCAGTAACCGTCCCATTCACATTACCCAAAATCCCTCCTCCGCAATTCCCTCTCTATCTAAACAACGCCGAAAAACCCACAAAAACAGAAACCACCTACCTAGGACTCCTCTTCTATTGAAAGCACTCTTGGAAATCGCACATTAAACACCTCCTCTCCAAAATCAACCTTAAATTCAGAACTCTATATCCCCTCCTAAACAGAAAATCCCCACTCGCCCTCAGCACAAAACGCCTAGTATATCTCTCCATAATACAACCCACCTGGACCTACGCCTCATCCATTTGTGGAGCGACAGTCAAACCCCATTCAGCCAAAATCCAAACAAAACCAAACATAATCCTTCGGACCATCACTAACTCTCCCTGGTACCTCAGAAATTCCATAATTCACCACGACATTAAACATCCCAAAGTCAACTCAATAATCACCAAACCCGTAACCTCATTAATCAAAATAACCTTCAACCATCCTGACACCACGATCCAGTAATTCCACAGCAACCCTCCCCCACCACTACACACACGTCGCCTCAAGAGAAAACGTCCTATCGACCTCATCCTTCCCCCAGAACACTGTGGCACCTCCTAACCCACCCCATCTTCACACCCGCAGACCCCACCTACCCACTCCATTCATCCCATCAAATTCAACATTACCGGTAAAGCCTCATAGCCCAACAATATATGCCCCTCAGAGACAAATTTAGATTCAAGAATAAAAATTTTGCAGTATTTAGGTTATTTGCTACCATGTAAATTATGTACGTATTTTAAATTTGTATATACTGTATTATATTTTACCAACAAATAATCTTTGGATAAAAGTTTTGTCAAATAAATAATAAAAAACAAACAAAGAAACCCAGGATAAATGGGTTTATTTTTGTTTTCTACAATCATCACAACATAGCGATTCAGCAGCCAATAGTCCCTGGTTTCCTTATTAGTAGTCATTTTGTGCAACATTTATTAACTTCTGGTAAGTAGTTTCGGTTAAGAAAATACTGTTTTTTTCAGTATTAACTCGAATTTTGGACATTTCATCGTCGAATCGTTGTTTCATGACTGTAGACTCCTTTTCCAACGCCACAGCTTCCTCCTCCATATTCATGGAGTACGGGAACAAACTAATTTTTTGTCGAACAAAATGTAAGTAAACTGGCGTATTTTGACACTGCCGAACAAAAACGCAAAGTGCAACTAACAAATTATAAGCCTGAGACGAGCCTTAAAATTCACTTGCCTTGTCACGTGATATTCGAAACGAATTGGAGATGTATTTCATACTTTGCCAGTTTCTCGTTTGGCATTCTACAGAGTGTTTAGGCAATGTGTGAAACATGAATCGTTTCGTACATTGCCGACTAGTTTCCGGCATTATATACAATGCAAACATAATAGTATCTGACTCGATGACAATTCACGGCGTTAGTAGTTACGCGAATGTAAAATCAATGACTTGCCATTTCATCAATGTTACGTATAAGTGATACAGGAACGGGTTAGGAGGATATTTATCAGAAGCGTACGCGGTGACAGATACATGTAATATTCACCGCTGTTAATATAGTTTTATTAATATATTTTTAGATTAGATTAGAGGAAATAGGATACGTCAATATAAGATTACACGGAAATAATAATTATTACAATTACAAATACAAACATCGTGCATTACAAAAAAATATATAATTTAAAACTACGTTAAACATAGAACAATAATTAGTATTTAAAGAAATAATAAGTGTATTAATTAATCTTCAATTTTCGTTCCACGGAGTTTCCAGCAGAAAATCTTACATCTATTCCTGTCGAACATGAAAAATAAAATAAGTCGCTAGTTAAATTCTACAAGATTATAATCGTAAAATAATAGCATAACTTGACAGGATACCAGAAAACTATTTTATTAAAGAGGATATAATCTGTCTGTCCTATCTACGAACTCTTTCAGCGAGTAATATGCTCCGTTAATTAACAGAGGTTTACAACTATTTATAAGTAAATTTTGTGTAGTTAAAGTTTTTATTTCGTCCGGAAGAACGAATGCTTGATTCAAAAAGGCTTAGGGAATCTTTTTCAATGCGGAGTTGCGAGCGTTTTCTAATTTTGTATAAATTATTTGCTCCGTTTAGGGCATATAAATGGAAGTTTCTCCAGACAAACTTTAAAATTTCTAGAATATACCTGCAAGGCAAAGTTAAAATCCCAAGATTCCGAAACAAAGGCTTGCAAGTGTCATTACAATCAGCACCCGATATGGTTCGTACGGCCCTGTTTTGAATTTTAAAATGCGTGATGTGAACGCCCCCAGGTTTGCTATGTCGTAAGACATGACAGCACGATATACCATTTTAGATGTAGTTATATCACTTTTCCGAGCCAACAGTCTCAATGAGAGCAAAGTTTGCCCGAGAGTTTATTTATGTGGTGATTCCATTTCAATTTATTGTCCATCAACGGACCAAGAAAAGGTGCGTGCTCCGAATTAGAAGTTCAACTATTTGTGTTTGAAGTGAAGGTAACGATTATAGTTTTCTCTAGATTAATTGGCAACTTACTTGCAATTCATACGTGTCAATGTCCGCCGTCGTCAAGTGTTATTAATCCAAAGACAATGGAGGTATCGGTAGGTAATTACTCAAACATGTTTTGACTTACAATTCGAAAACCGCGAGGAAGGAGTAATTCAGCCGTTGCCTGTTCAATCGTGCCGAGAGACAGACACGTTAGCGACTTTATATATAGGATGTGGCAGAACCGGCGAACAACTGATTAAGATGTTGTTACCGTCCGACGTGAGTTAACAACATTTCAGTGGACCCTAACTTTCACATCACTCAACCAAGAATTTTTCATTCCACTGCCTCGGACCACAAATCTATTTTTGTCTCTGTACTAAATCAAACACGCCTAAGTAACGACTGGATAAAGCTGAACACAGTCTCGTTGTTAACTATCTTACTTGCTCTCCTGTAGAATAAATTTGAAATATTTATTCCACGATTGCGTCATATTTTAAGAATCGATGCTGGCATAGAATCGACATTCGAGAGCAGCTTGAGTAAGAGCGTATTAAAGGGACAGACTCCCAGCAAAGCCGCTCTATTGAAAAGCAGCTCTCGACGCAAACAAGACAATTACTCACCAATTAGCACTGATTAGCCAACACGTGTTTGTCTGGTTTTCTCCGGACAGAACCGCGTTGGTTCCTCACGTAATTCAGAGTCACTTGTGATCGACCCGTCTCAGAAGCCTCGCGTCTACGAGAGCTTCTTCTACCACGGCTCGTTCCTTCCTGCAGGTCCGCAAAAAACACCAAACTCTCATGTGTTTTTTATTGCTGTAAGCATGCCCGGACTCGGCCGAATATGAGGCGGTTCAATGAACATTTCTTCTTCACTCGCTCAATTACTTTATACATAAAACTATTTCGTCACTGTATCATCGTTCATTCAGAAAAAAAATTCTAAAACATGTTGTCCTCGGATAAATTACACATTGAAACCAGTTTTATTGGAGAACTTCTGAGGTTGTAAAATTCTGTATACGAGGCACTCGTTCTTAACAAAAATAAACATATTTACTTGTAATAATCAAAGTAACAAATAATAAAATTACAGGTGAACTATAATTCCAAAATTCTTAATGTGTCTATAAAATAATAACTGATGGTTTTCAGTAAGAATAATCCAGTTATGGCTATTGGTGAAATCCGACGGAGAAAACCTGATAGCCCCCTGATTTTTTTTAAGGCGTAACAACGAAATTACCACTGGTATTTCGCCAGTAAAGGACAGACCAGGGACATAACTAGTAATATATATATATTGTAATACTAATTAAGGGGGCATTAATTGTTTAAATAATTGGATTGTTTAGCGGTACAAATTCTTAAAGACGAAAATGACGGCAGGCTCTTTGACGGCGGTCTTTGTTGCGAGCTGCTAGGACTGACTGAAGTCAGTCTGGCGGATATTATGGTCGAGAGAGGGAGCAAAATGTAAGAGTACGAACAGCGTGGTCCAAGCTTAAAAATTCAACTGAGAGACTTATACGTTTTAAAAATCCAAGTAAAAAGGTCTGGACGGAGAGACACGTTATAAAAACCGCAAAGCCGAAAAAGAAGTTTAGCGCCACGTTTAGATACATACGAGTACCGAAATAACATTTTTCCGCATAAAAGCATTGAGAAATAATACGTCGAACTGTTGACCGGAGGTACGGCTGGTCGAGATCCCGGAGGAATAATACAAGATCTACAACCGTGTGTTTTGACCATGATGTGTAGAATCAGTGATTAATGGCCTTTTTAGTGAATTGTGTCCCCAAGCTGCGAAAACTAAGTCTGGTACCAGCAGGACATTTGTAAGTACAAACCAAAATAATTAAATTCTGTAAACGGTAATTAAAGGTATTAGTCAGATTTCGTTCTTTTCATTTTTGTTAGATTTCGTATTCCGTTCGTTTCAATTTGGTTGAATTGTTAATTATTTAATTTATAATTTTTGATTGTTCTTACTTATCAAATCCAGTTAAAGACCCTGAGAAGAAGAGTTATTAAATTTGATTGTTTGTGAAATATAAAAGATTGTATTTTACTTTAAACGCCACCAATTATTAATAAAAAAAATTGTTTATTAATTTTGAAATTATTGAATTCGGCGTGCCAACCTAGACCAAATCATTTGTAAAAAACTAAATGAACACCTGTTAAATAAATCGTGGGCAAATTAAAAGTTTTTTTACTGTAATCATTTTGTTAAATAATTCATTAAATAATTACCTTTCCTGTTAATCATTACATTTTAGTAATATATATATATATATACATATATATATGTAGAGATTACCAATGTGCAATGTTTTATTTAATAATTTTTTCTTTAATATTATTTTCGGCGTTACTCTGAGACCAGAGCATTGTAAAGAACAGTCGGTTGGACGCAAGAATGGAGAAACTGTAAAGGTTGCTACGCAAATATTGTCTGTAAAGCGTATGTAAGACGCTCAGAAATTTGGCGGAAACAGCCAGTGTGTGTTTGGAGCGTGACCAGGGTGGTCATGGCGAGTCTTAGTGGTTTAGGAGCTTGACCAGTGTGTGTTTTTGGAGCCTGAGCAAAGTAGTTTTGGGAGCATAAACGTTAATGTAGAGAAGTCGGTCTCGGAACTTCAACCAATGATAAGATTGAATATAATTTTGGAGACCAGCCGAGGACTCTTGTGACTAAATAATTAGGAATTCAGCAAAGTCTAAGCTGAACAAAGGCTGAATATATCACATTTGGCATTAACGTACTTCTACAGCAAAACTGTTGCGATAATAAGTACGGCAACGAAAAGTTCGTGAACAGTTGTTAGAGAGGCGCCGGAATTTTTGTGAAGTGAAATGATATTGCAATCAATGTTATAGCCTGTTAATTAAATATTTTCTTTAAAAACACTGTGGAGTGCACAATACAGTACCAGAGCAGCTCTATATAAAATGGTATGTAGAAACTTTATTTTGTAAACCTTTACGTAAATATAATTTACCGTCAGATTTCTCTAGTTTTTTTTGTTAGATTATGTTATACAATTTTGTTATTGTAAATTTAAATTTTTTTGTAACTTTTGGTGCCAATTGTAAAATCACTGTAATTTATTAGAGGCCCTGTAAGCCGTTCTGACGTTTTGATTCTCGTTAAAGCTGTTTCATTTCTTAAAAACATGAACAAAATTTAATGTAAATCGAAATTCGAATAAATAATTTTTTTGTTGCTTTTAAATTTTTTTTTGTTTAAATTCAAGGTTCAATCCTGTTAAGTTTGTAACTTTTAGTGCTAATTGCAAATCACTATAATTTATTATACGCCCTGTAAGCGGCCCTGACGTTTTGATTCTCGTTAAAGCTGTGGTATTTCTTAAAAACATGTACCAAATTTAATGTAAATCGAAATTGGAATTAATATTTTTTTTTGTTATTTCTATT
This sequence comes from Zhengitettix transpicula, assembly GCA_037074705.1. Lineage (NCBI taxonomy): Eukaryota > Metazoa > Arthropoda > Insecta > Orthoptera > Tetrigidae > Zhengitettix > Zhengitettix transpicula. The sequence continues at coordinate 74,313,309 of CM073595.1, read as the reverse complement.
TTTTTTGTTTTAATTCAAGGTAAAAATAATGTTAATTTCCTCCCTTTTCTTTAAAAAAAAATTTTGAATACCACATAATTTGGTTCCAACGTGTTGGCATTTTTATTATTATATGAAAGTGAATACCACAATATATACAAAATACCTTGCGAGTGTGGTGTAGGGTAAATCGGCCGGTCCGTGAGAACCGGAATGAATAGACACGAAAGAATCATCCGATTACGGGAGTTGAATTTGTCGCACTCCACGAACACAAATCATAAATAAAAAATCCTGAAAGACGCTACTGTACTTGCCTGGGGAAAATTTCTTTCCGGGCTCGGAAGATTCGAGAGGCGAAAATATGTCACATAGTTTTAACCGAGGTTCGTAATACACACTGCGATCACGCTAACATTCCTGCATCAGAAGCTAACAGTAAAATTCCTGATAGAGACAATACAAATCGTGACGTCCTGTTGTCTATACCAGCAGATCTAGTCGCAGACTTGAAAGTGGAACAAGTCCGCGAGCGAAACGTTAACAAATGTGCTGGTACTAAATGTGTCCCAACAATCCTCAAAACAGTCGATTGTTACAAAAATATGTAATCAGTGTCCCTTAAGTTCTCTAGAATTTTCCAGGACTGAGCAGTGAGCTATCTCAAGGAACTGCAACTTACAGTGTTGGAAGAGGTGACTTGCATTTGTTTATCATTAAATGTGGAAAATTTGGAATGAAGAGTAACGTCCGCTGAACAGGAATTATGTTCCGGCGGGGTATTCAAATTACATTCAGTTATAAAATATTCGGTTGTTTTGTAACATTTTGGATGGATCGCAGTCTGACTTGAGTCAGTTTATTATAGAACGAACGCTTATAGAAATCGAGAACATGACCAGAGCAGACATTACACGAGATTGATGTGCACATATCAATCCTTACTTTGCTTTATAAACTGTGAAATATTCGGTTAGATATTACTCATATTCTTGAAACGCCTGAGAAAATATTTACCATCCATATCTGAACACTTGATTCGTTGCCTCTTTAATTACGACTCTCTAGCCGAGAGACAGCGAAAAACTGCCAACCTCAGCTCGGAGAAACCTTGCATCATACGACACGACAGGACTTTCGTCTTTTCCGAAGATCGGGGCCAAAATATACACACAAATTGACTTTAACGTGCGGAATATATTTTTCTGAAATCACGTTTTAACTTTGACTAATCTCCAACGAGAAATAAATGAAAAGACTAGTCGTGTTGTGTATCTGAATGTCTCGAGCATAGAGATGTTGGTGAGAATGAGTGAATCTACTTGCTTCACTTAGAGCTGAGTCTGTTTCCTGAGCACTGGCTGACTGGACAAATATTAATCTCGACGTCAAACTGCTTCCATAATATTACTCAGCTTCCTGACAAACATTACTCTGTTATGTTACGAGGTATCCCGCACAGCTATATATTCCCTCGTTTGTGCGAATATGACCGTTCAGCAAACGACACAGCAAGTTTTCCTTCAAGATTACACGATGACCGATGATGCTAAAAAAAAAGAGTTGATAAAACACATCCCCAACGCAAGTACAAAATTCATGTTAGCCAAATTTCTTTCTAATTCCTTGTATTATTTTTGATAAAACCACGACTTTCTCTGAGAATAACTCGAATTTTAAAATCAAATAAACGGCGTACGCGGAGGTTTTTAATTGTGACATATGTGCCAGTATTAAAATATTTTTGATGTCACGCGGACACTTAAAATCAACTCGTATTTATATTTATCCTGAACTTCGTTTCGTTAATTTGAAATGTACTGTAGTAGATCATTTATACCCGCCTACTACGGAAGGTTTTCGATGAACTTGTTCTGTTACGTCTTATCGGCATACATTTGCCTTAATATAAATTCAATCTACAATCGTCAGGGTTAGTAATTATTTTATACTGTGTCTTAATTTTCTGAATGCACGAATACGAACAAGTCACGCTTGAAGCTTAATTTTTTTAAAATTTATTGTGCTAGTAAAATTACGGTTGAGATACGATTGACCTTTAACAGCAAAATCTGCTAAAACTTCAAACGAGAGAAATCGACATATATATATATATATATATATATATATATATATTGTAATATTTAAAATAGTGAAAAGATGAATTAAATGAATTTTATTTGCCCCAAATTTGTGGAAGCCAATTTATGTAATAATTAAAAGGTGGTCTTAATTAAAAGAATTAATTTACAAAATTATTAAGATTTAAAAATTTATTCTTTAAAAGTACAAATTGTAATCCCTACTTTATACGCCGAATTTCATCAAGTTAACAAACGAATATTTTATTTCAATTTTGCAATTCCTGGCGTTCTAGGAAAAATACAACTTTATGTTTTACAATCAAATACGTCGAAATTCTCTTTATCTCACGGTCATTACTGGGTTTGATATTCAGAACAATCCAATTAATAAACTAACATTAACAATTCAAACTCATTGAAACTAACTTAATACAATATGAAAATAAACGAAATGAAAGAAACTAAATGAAAAGAAAAACGAACGAAATCTGACTTCTACCTTTAATCCTCGTTTACAGATTTTAAATAATTGTTTTGTACTCACGAATTGTCTGTCTGGTACCAGGTCTGATTCTTGGAGCTTGAGGACAACATTCATTAAAAAGGCCATTTTTCACTGATTCTACACATTAAATTTTTAATACACTCGGTCGATGTTCTCGTTCTCTGCCACCTGGAACTTTGGATCAGCCGCCCCTCAGTCAGCCCTCGGACATAGGTCTCCTTGATGCCTCTATGCGAAATTTAGTTCAGTCTGTGTGAAGCAAAACCTTTTGCTTCCAAATTTGCGATTATTATTTGAGTCTCTCCGTCAAAACTGTTTACTCGCGTTTCATGTAACTAATAGATCTCGCAGTTGGACTTCTTGGACCGCGCTATTCCTACTTTTAAATCAGCATCCACATTTTCCGTTTTCAGTTCCCCGAACTGATCTGTCTCGCTTTTCGCCGCAGACTGACTAAGTCGTACAGAACGCAGTTCACAACAAAGGTTCCGCTGACACAGAGTTACCGTCCATTGTTGTTCTTTGGTCACTCGTACCGCTAACAATCCAATTTAATTAAAACAATTAATGGCCTCTTTAATTGGTATTACAATATATATATATATATATATATATATATATATATATATATATATATAATTTTAGTTCAGAAGTTTAACGTCGATATTAATATTTGTCCAGTCAGCCAGTGCTCAGGAAAAAGACTCAGCTCTAATATTCACATATTTTTACCAGCATCTCAGTTGTCTGAGCAATTTCTTTACCATTCGCTTGTCGATTATCCGGAATTGTCTAATGACCACTGTGGCGCTTTTGAAAAATTGGGGACTTAACTGGTAACTTTGAAGACGTGTCAAATGCAACATAACATTAATAATTACAAAACTTTAAAATCTGTTAAACATGATATTATGCTTCCAGAGATTGTTCAAGAATACCTTGTGAGTATCTTGGTCTCCGGCGACTCGTTAGAGAGTTATTGCATTTCATTTGGACGAAATGGATTGTTCGCGGTGGTCCTGTTTGGTCACCAGACATGATACCAATGGACTTCTTCTTCTGGGGGCGTGTAAAGAGCCACGTTTACGAGACTCCGGTCACGGACCTGATTGCAAGGATTCTTGCAGCCAAACTCCTGGATTTCTTGAGCTTGTAAGACAGTCGTTTGTGCGTCGCTACTCACTCTGTGGTGGTCGACATTTTGAACAAGGCCTGACAGGAAACAGTTCTGTGTTTGTTACGTGGTGGACTGCACACTCACAGTACAGATTGAACACACTGCGGTAAAAGTGTATGTATTTCGTCTGAGGGTTATTGCATTAATTCCTCACATAGTTAATATCTCGTCAACGACGATTACGCACAGCTGCTATCCGAATATAGTAACAACTATTTTGCAGATGGCACGAACTATAGTCATAATGGCCGGCAAATATTTAAAACAAATCTGTTTCCCGCTTTTTGCGACTTGCCACAACAGCATCGCGTCGAATTGTACGTAATAACTGTAATATAATATTAATAAATAAATATCAGATGTAGGGCGATGCCGACCAACACGAAAGTAAGCAAATTCTAACTCAAACTGAAATTCAAGCAACCCCTCTCCATACATTTACCTTTTCATTTCGTAATTGCTTTAATCTCCTTCACGAGTAATTTAAATTGGTTTTCAACTGAATACGGCAGCTATAAATAGAGGCTGCTACATTCGTAACGTTGGCACTGAAGTTTCATGCAACGTAATTGTTACACACTTAAACTTTTGGCGAGTTAAGCTTAGAATTCTATTTCGACACTTTAAGTCCCATCGCAGTGTTTAAATATTGAAATTTGTAGTATTCCTTTGGCTGAATTCGAGCAGGACTCTCAAATTTCTTATTCGTAACATTTATGGTAGCCGAAGGAATTCTCAACTAGTTTACGGATGCAAATTCATTCTCCTTCTTTTACTGTGGGATAACGATTTTTCTTTACGGCCAGAAAAGTGGCTAAATCAGGCCCACGAACGAGTTCCAAATTATTACCTGTAGTACAAATTCTAGGGAAGGCATTACGGACTTTTGATACATAATTTCTGTGCAAAATTAATATATTTTATTTGTAGGTATAGTATACATTGTGACGTGTCCGTAAACGGCGATGCGTCACATTACTTTATTTATGTGAATTTCCGGCAATAATATATATTACAACGATGATACAATATAAAATAATTATATATATATATTGTAATAAGCAAATTTATTTAATTGAATCGGCCCACGTTGAAGACGCCATTTATGTAATACACAAAATAAAATTAATTTGCCCCACGTTGAGGACGCCAATTATGTAATAATCAAAATTTATAATTAATTAGCCCACGTTGAGGACGCCAAATTTGTAATAAACAAAATTAAATTAAGTTATTATGATTAATTAGCGAATGAATTTATTATTATATTTAAATGAAAGAATATTAAAATGATTATAGGGTTTAAATCTCAGAAACAATTTATTTAAATTAGTAGTAACAAATTTTCTTGTTGTGATTATTTTACATTAATGTTTTTTTACTATTGTACAAACTCCTTTACTCTTGTCTCAGGGTCTTTAATTGGGCCTTTTAAACAAAGAACAATATCTTTTCCTACTATCAAAAATTAACAAACAAAATTTACAACTTTCAAAACTTGATTAGAATTAAAAGAACATAAATGACATTGAATCCGAAATCTGACGATCTATCCTTATTTAACGTTTACATACCAATAAATTTTATAACGTTTCTCTCTCTACGTACAGTTTGTACCGGTACCAGGCATTTGTTTGGACTCTTTGATACACTTTACACTATTTACACGTAACAGGCCATCGTTTCAGTGAATTTAATTTGTTTTAAGTCACTTTACATAGCTTTTGTATCGTCCACCAGACACAATTGTTCCGTAAAATACAGCAGACCTTTGCTTTAAGACTCTCTCTCTCTCTCCAGTCAAGATAGTAGCTCTGGTTCTGATTACGGGCAAATCAGAATGTTGTCCACTCCTTCTCCAAAGTTCTACCGATACCTGCTGACCAATTGATTATCAGCCTCCTGAATCACTCTCTCATCATTCTCCTCCGCGTAACTCTCTCTGTTAAAATTTTAGTGACCAACTCTACTCGACGAAATTTTCTGATTGCCTTTACTTGATGAAATTCTATGTCCAACTGTACTTGACGAAATTCTGCGTACGACTGCCTGTGCAAACCCCATAGCTCGGAAACGACAAAGGCCTGCCTGTACATGTTCTTACCCATTGTTGTGTCTGTGTTCTCGCCGATAACAATTTATTTCAATTGTTTAATTATTAATTCTCTAATTGCCTTTAATTATTATTAAATATATATTGTAATGATTAAAAATGAGATTTAAATGAAATTCTTAAACAAAAATTAATTAATTTTTGAATGATAGTTAGCCACACGTTGAAGACGCCATTTATGTAATGATTAAAAAGAAGAATGAATGAATTAATTTGCCCCTCGTTGTGGAAGCCGTTTATGTAATGATTAAAAAGGTAGTGTTAATTAATACGACTAATTAACAAATTTATTATGTATTTAAAAATTTATTGTTGATAAATACACCTTATAATCCCTGCTTTGCACGCCGTATTCCGTCAATTTAACAAACAAATATTTCAAATTTTATTTTATTAAATTGTGGCGTTGTATGAAAATATAGCTTTATAATTTTACAATAAATTACGTTGAATTTCTCATTATCTCAGGGTCACCACTGGGTTTGATAGGAAGAACGAATACAATGAACTAAAATATTAACAATCCAAACTCATTGAAGTTAACGGAATACAATATTAAATACAAAAGTAAAAGAAAACGAATGAAAAGAAAAACGCGAACGAAATCTGACTATACCCTTTAATTATCGTTTACAGTCATTAATAATTGTTTTGTACTCACGACAGTGCTTCTGGTACCAGTTAGAACTCTTGCAGCTTGAAGTCAACACCCACTAAACAGGCCGTTATACACTGATTCTACTCATTAAATTTTGAACATACGGTATTTGCTCTGGACCTCTGCTATACTGGAACCTGAATTATCCGACTGTCAGCCAGTTGCCGGACGTAGGTCTCCTCAAAGTCTCTCTGTCCCAAAATTTGTTCAGTTTGTGAAGCAAAACTTCTGCTTCCAAACTGCGATTTTATAAGTCTCTCCGTCAAAACTGTTTACTTGCGTTTTATGTAAACTATTATCTCTCTGTTGGACTTCCTAGATAGCCCTATTCATAATTCTGGATCCGCAAACTTCTACTGTTTTTATTTCTCTATGTGGACCGACCTGCTATGTCCCAGTTCTCGACGTAGACTTTTTCCTTTCGCGTCTTGCCGCTGACTTTTCCGTTTCGCTTCTCGCCGTAGACCGAGTTCTCTAGGCTCGCGGTCTCCAGTCTCCCATTGTTATCAAAGAAAGACCCGCTGCGATTGTTGTCTTTAAGCAGCCGTACCGCCAACAATTAAATTATATTAAAAACAATTAATAGCCTGTTTAATTGGTATTACAATATATATATATATATAATTTGCCAACTCGGTTATTTGTGACATTAACTGCATGTGAATACAAATGGGGTGGAATTTCTTTGAACTTTATATAGCCTGAATAGAGAGATAGATTTATTAGCTCCTTTAAGTTCTGTGATAGGGATATAAAGTCATAATTTGTTTAAAAATGTACGTACATAAATAGGAAAAATACATTAATAAAACAACATGTACATCTAGGAACATTGGAAAACAGTAGAATACGCTCTGATGGTTCAAATCGCAGATATTTCTAAATTTTATTTGTATTAGGGACATCTGATAATTATTCCGAAGCGAAGAATTGTTTTCCAAAGATCAGAATGAATGTAGTGTAATGAACACTACGACTCGAATTTATCAGGCAAAAATATTAATAAAATATAATTATAGAAATGGACAATTAACAAAAATTAATATAGTTTATTAACCTTGAAACTTACTCAAATTGGATTATAGAAGATGATTATGGCTTACAGCGGAAAGCTAAATTGAGCTTATTTTGGAAAATAAAAGTTTTTAATTTGAGACTGATTTAAACTTGGGGTTTTCATTGAATTAATGGAAAATTACTTATTTCACACTTGACGCAATCTCGAAGGTAATTTATGTGCAAAGTAAAAGATAAAGAGGACCTGGAATCAACCCCTGCGGGACCAAACGAGATACTGATGTCCTATCACAGAAATAAATATTGTCACGATGGACGTTGAAATGTTGGGACTGGGCAATGGACTTATTTTTAGGGGATCAACGTCACACTTGACGCAATCTCGAAGGTAATTTATGTGCAAAGTAAAAGATAAAGAGGACCTGGAATCAACCCCTGCGGGACCAAACGAGATACTGATGTCCTATCACAGAAATAAATATTGTCACGATGGACGTTGAAATGTTGGGACTGGGCAATGGACTTATTTTTAGGGGATCAACGTAACACCGTTTCTGCGTTTTAGAGGAGAGACTGTGAGAAGCAAATCTTCGTCACGGGTGTGAGAGGTCTGTCACGCCACAGGCTGGGTTACACATTGCAAAATCTCACAATGAAACCTGTTGAGTTTCTTTATACGCAAGGATCTATAGTAAAAATCCTTGCGGCCTGATAACGGTTAACGTTCTGTACGTCGTTATCGATTTTGCGCTTAAGAAAGTAATAATATTCTATGAATCCGTAAACGAATAGCAGTTAAATATGTTAGTTCTTTTAAGAAGAAAAAAGGTCACAATCACGCCGTTACGTCAAGTGCAGTTACCAATTTCCAAGGCATAATAAGGATAAATAAGGAATAGTAATGTAATTATTTAAAAAGGAGAAAGTACTAAATTTTATTTGTATTCAGTTTCGGCCATAGATATCTCTTGATTAACTTAATTATCGCTTGGAGATCAATGGAACATTATTTGACTGACGGAGTCGTTTATATTTAATTGATTATTTGTCGATCGGAGGAGAACGAAACACAATTTCATTGACTAGTTTTTTTTCTTCGGATAAAATTTGAATATTGCTTTCCTTTTATTCCAAGTTTTGTAAAAACGTAATCGTTTTCATTCTGTGTCACATTATATAATTTCATTTAATTAAATATAATATTTCAAGAAAGTAGAAAAGTAGAGCACTGCTCATTACGCTAAATGCATAAACCGGCTGAACCGAGCAAAGGGAAAAGGAAAAAATGTGTAAGAAAAGGGAGACTTTTCCGCCAGAGCAAGCAAAGGAACGAAGGAAAAGCCACTAGTAATTATGTGCTAGAAGAGCGCAATTAGAGACGAGATCGATTAATTGAATTTTGTGAGAGGCACAATTTAGTAATCAGCAACATCCGCTACGAAAACCCAAGGAGAAGAAGATGTAAACGAACGAGACAAATAAATACATGTAGATACCAAGTAGACATCAAGGGTAAGCGAAAACAGCCCTCAGCCCTGTAGCAAATCGCAACCAAGAGCTGAGATTTCTCTGAATCCAACTTAGTAACTTTGTTTTGCAGAATGAAACTGAAAAGGACAATTAAGGAATACAGGCCAAAGAGATCAGAATGATTGTGATGTAATGAACACTACGACTCTAATTTATTGGGAAAAAATATTAATAAAATAAAATTATAGACAGGGACAGTAAAAAAATTAATATATTTTATAAAGCTTGAAATATACTCAAACTTGATCCTACAAGATGATTACGGAAAGCTAAATTGAGCTAATTTTGGAAAATAAAAGTATCTTTTTCACGAAATTGTTAATTGAAGAATATGGTATATTTGTTCAAGTTCAGAAAATGATAAATTTTAGTTAGTTACTGTAAATATATTTTAAAATTTCGTCCTAATTGGGCAATTAGGGGATGTATACTGTATGATAACTATTTGTAATATTCATCATAAATCTGTCGAAACGTTCCATAAACAGGAGAAAAATAAATTTGACCGTCAATTTTATTAAGTGAAACGCATTTTTCTTTTTAAAAAATCTTATTTTATCGATAATATTATATTTTTAACGTCTGATGTTAAATTTTTAGATAATTGACTTCGATTACGGAATAATCTTCTAATAAATCAAATTTCGTGTGCGTGTGTTTGTATATGTATACTTAACGCAACCACGCGTGGAGATATTTCGACCAAATTTTTGTACACATGTTCCTTGCGATCCGGAAAAAAACACTGAGGGGGTAAGGCAGTTTTCAAACCTTGCTAAAACGGCCGATATTTACGTCGAATATGTTTTAAGAACATCGTATATGTGTTCAAGTTCAGAAAATGAGAAATTTTGGTTGGTTACTGTAAATTTATTTTAACATTTCGTCGTAATTGGGCAATTACAAGATGTATACTGTATGATAACTATTTGTAATATATATCATAAATCTGTCGAAACGTTCCATAAACAGGAGAAAATAAATTTGACCGTCTATTTTATTAAGTGAAACGCAGTTTTCTTTTTTTAAAAAAATCTTATTTTAACGATATTATTATATTTTTAACGTCTGATGTTAAATTTTAAGATAATTAATTGACTTCGATTACGGACTAATCTTCTGATAAATAAAAACTGCGTGTGCGTGTTTTTGGATTTGTATACTTTATGCAACCACGCGTGGAGATATTTCGACCAAATTTTGTACAAATGTTCCTTTCGAACCGGGAGAAAACACTGTGGGGGTAAGGCACTTTCCAAACATGCTGAAACGGCTGATATTTGCGTCGAATATTTTTGACTCTCTCAACGGGTTAAATCATTTCTTGACTAATAGATTAATGTAGAATTAAATAATTTTTCGGGCTCATGTAAATGAATATCCGGGCGACGCCGAGCACCCAACTAGTATGTTAATAATTTAAAGTTGTGTTACGTCTCGACCTGTCGGTGGGTCTTCGTCAAACTGCAGTTTGTCTTCATCCAGTGCGTAACACAAATTTAAATGATTAATGTTATAGTCCGTAATCAAGGTCAAATTTCTGTATGCTTATTATAGTGTGAGGTGATGATAATTCTGGACATTCATTAATTTAATCCCTCGAAAGCACCTGTTCGGAAGCGATTTGTTTAACTATTACGAGGAATCTTCTTTGATGGTTTACCAATTGATGTAAAGAGTAAGCGGACCGTGCGTGACGCGTTGTCGCGTGAACGTTGCTTTGAAATCAATTAATTTGTTTCGGTTACGGGCCGTTATCGCCAACTCCGCCGCACTATCGCACTTCCTCCCACACTAATTTAACGAGGCAACGATGGAAATACTTTATCTAAAGCAGCTCTCACGGCGTCTATTATGTCATTCACAATCGTCATTTCCACGTATCAGGAGAACATAAACAGGGAATATTTCCCAACGAGTGTAATAATCTATCTCTCTGGACTGAAGGATGCGAGCACTTGCTAACACCTTTGTTAAAAAGATGGACTTGACACTTTCTCTTTGATGACTTCAGTAAAGGTTTCTCAAGGATGCACTGGCACAATTAATTGACGAGTTGTCTGCCACCCAGGGTAATCGATTCATTGCATCGAATATTTTCAAGAAACTCCCATTTTTCTCTAGATTCGTTGCATTGAGAAACCACAGATGTACCGCTTGAATTTCATTTCAAACAGAAGCATAAAAGACGCTCTCTGAGATTTTTGTCTGATTAGGAAATCCAAAAATTGAATTTTCCTCGTTTTAATAGTTCATTCCCCATCGAAATTAAACAGTTTCCATACACTGTTTCAAGTCAGAATCATCAAGCTCCTCAAAATGGTTATAAACAGCAGAATTCACTCCTTTACTGTAGGCAAATCTTTTTAAGCCGACCTCCTTTGGTGTAGTTGCCTCGCGTCACGGAGCTCCCGAGTTCGAATCCCGGCGAGGTCAGATCAGGTCACCGACAAGGAAAAATGAGTTCCCTTATTGAGTCGCTAATAATCTGAGCTGTGGATGCGATTGTAAATAAATCCATAGAAAAAAATATATTTTACCACCTATATTCATTTTTTGTACTGCAGCGTTCATCTTGTAATAAAATATAAAAAATGAACATCAAATTTAAATTATAAATAATTAAATATTTGTGTTAGACTTCACCTATTTATATTACATTACCTTAAGACTTACTAATTTTAGGACGAAACTTCGGCTATACAATAATATTATTTTGTTTAAATATTTGTATTCATTAAACTTATTTTTTCTGACTTGTATGGCCATTAATTGGAGAATGTCATATAATTTACAGTTCATACTGATTAATGACAAAAAAAATTTCCCGGCCAGTAACGTACTATATTTACGTTTTATATTAGCCAAATGGGGGGGGGGGGGTCAGTATTTGTCTCTGACAGCAATGAACATGAAAATTTCTACGAAAATAAGACACCAATGGTTCGAGAAAAAAAATCCCATGCTCTCGAATACACAGGTTCTAATATTTCGCAAGTTTTATTCGAAAAGAATCGATTGCGTGTGTAGAAAGTTTCTGAAACGCAAGACTGCTAAAACCAGTTCTGTCGCGGCGAGTGACTTCCAAACCGAATGTACTCGTACAAAGAAAAACGACGATGACGCTACTCCGAGTCAATGTGCGGGGACCCGGTGGTTGGTCATCCTGCTTTGCGTTTAACTGCTGCAATCGACGACAAACTGCTCCCTTAAAAATTCCTACTTAGAGGATTTCCTGTTTGCGTCACGAACTTTCATTCCAGCTTGTGTTATTTCTGTACTTTCTTTGGATTGCATTTTTCCCATTATGGATAACATGTTGACTCACCTTTCTACGTTCATTTCGTCAAATTACGATTGCATCTCACACACCACTTCCTTTGGGGCGACATCTTTCGGAATGAAGTAATCAATCTACCATTTCTTTTATGTCAACATTTCGTCCTTCATATTCGGAAGCACAGGGGGGACGATCCCTTTGGTACAGATTTCAATATGTTCTTTCCGTCTGTTTACTCATCCTTTTGTGCTCAAGTCACCCCAACTGCTCTATCTATATTGCCATCTTTAAGTCTTAGCCCTGCAAAGACCTTCCTAGAAGTTATTGTAAGTAATATATCAATCGAATGTAATAGTATTTCCTTCACAGCTGCTTCACATTTTCAATTTAGTGTTAAATTTGCGACTGATTTAAAATTTGGGCTTTGCATTGAATCAGTGGGAATTGTACATGTCACTCATTTAAAATTAAATTTCATAATTATTGTAATAAACAAATAATCCAATTTTCAGTCTCAATATTTTATTTATTTATATAACTTCTAATTATATTTTAATATTAATATCTTAAATATCTTCAAAATTTTATTACATAATAATTTTTATAATAATACTAATACTATCTATCTATATAATAAAAAAAGGATGTATATTTGTATGTATGTATGTATTTACGTTGTTCTTTATACAAATTTTATCGCGTGGACAGAATGCAACAAAAATTGGTATACGTATTCTGCCAAAATCGAGAACTGGTACTGTGGGGGTGACAAACCCATAGCATAAAGGTGGAAAGAATTATAATTAAAAACTATTATCATTAAATGTTAAATTACTGCGCGCCAAGAGACAATGACGTCACGCGAGAGAAAGACGTTACTACGCAACGAACAAAGGAAATTCTCCTTTATCAGGAATGAAATAAAGCAGAAATATTTTCTTTAAATAAAAAATATAATTTTATACAGCAATACTCCATCGAATGATAATAAAGAAGAATACGAATTACTTTACCATCCTTGCGGAAAATGTAAGTTAATTTTCGCGCTGTATTAGTTGTGAGTCTAGCTAACAATTTCATCAATATAATATTTCGTAATGCATGAAGACTGAGTGACAATTATATCCTGAAGTACTCAAGGAATATATTTAAGTATTCAATTAAATACTTTTTCGAGTTTATATAAATAAGTACACGAGCAACGCCGGGCAACCAGCTAGTCTATATAATAAAAATGATGTATATTTGTATGTATGTATTTACGTTGATCTCTATAAATATTTAAAAGCGTGGGCAGATTGAAACAAAAGTTGTTATACATATTCTTCAAACGACGGGAAACGGTACTGTGGGGGTGAGAAGCCTGTAGCATAAAGGTGGAAAGAATTATAATTGAAAAAATGTGATCATTTTCTGTTAAATTACTGCGCGTCAAAAAATCATGACGTCATCGCACACTACGCGGAGATACTCTACAACAAAGGAAATAGTTCCTTTTTTCGTAAAGCAGAAATATTTTGATTTTAATAAAACGTATAATTATATGTATCGAATGTTGATAAAAAACAATACGAAAGATTATACGATCTGTGGAACTAATTTTCTTTTTTTTAAAAAAACTTGACTTTTAAATTACTTAAATGGCATAAATATGCCAAGGACCAAGATTTTGCCCAATTATATCTTGATAGACGTACTGGAGGAGACAGAATGATGGTAAAGCAATACATAATACTTGTTAATCATTATAATTTAACAGATTTTAAATTTGCTAAAACTGACGATTTATTTCAAGTGGGATGCTTGAAAAATTTTGGATATGTGTGTATATCATTTTGATTTCACATATTTGATTTAAATGTGTATAGACTAAGGGAATAAATTCAAGTGAGAACTGTTGAAAATTAACGACATTGCGCACAAAATTGACATTTTTTTATTGAAGAGTTGTCGTCTTTCTTTATTTTTGCATTTATTTTATACGATGAACCATGTTTCATACTTTAGCCTTTGTGGCACCCAATATGGAGACTTTTTGTTTACAATCTGCTATGCCTTACTCAAGTTAATTTATTTACTGAGGTATTTCGCCGAATATGACATTAACTGCCAACACGAATATACTGTAATAATTAGACACAATAGCTCTCAGAATTGAACTTCAAAGAATACAGTCATTATGATCTTCAATCGGTTTGTAACAGTTAAAAAAATATTTAGTGAAAAGATATAATTAAATAATTTAATTATTAAAGCTATTAAAATGTATGGCCATTAAAGGAGAACCCTAACAAAAATAACGCGAAAAAAACAACTAAGATTGTAATCCGGGGTTTAAAGATTGAAAGCTTCCAAGAAAAATGAATCAACGATTGAGAATGAAAATTGGGTTATTTGTTAATTTTAAAAATTTAATATAATCTGTTTACAGAAAAGAAATATTTTAAGTACTTAAAAATGTTAATTTCAAATATTAAATTAAAAATAATCTTTGTGTACTTTATTTAATCACGAAAAATGTAAACCAAAATATTCGCGCAGTTACTATTGTTGGACGGTATTAGTTTTTGAAATGGTTTACATCAGTGGATATTTTTCTGAGAGTAATGTTTTTCATTCTCGGGGAGGAGAAAATCCGATCTCAGTATAAGAACATGTCGCTTCAAGGTGTATCACATTTCACGAGGCTCCAAAATGCTTCAAAGCTTTCTGTGTTGTCATTTTCCAGAACATACTTTAATAAGCGCCTCAAAGGTTCTCCGTGTAGGTGTTTCGGCTTCCCAATCTGGATGGTTTTTCTCTGAACCAGAAACGTTTCTTCTAAGATTCATTTATTCTCTGAAGTCAGCAGTGGTTCCCCAACGCCAGAGTTTCCCTGTTCACTGCTTGTAATCGTAGTGGTTTTCCGTGTAGCACCCAACCAAGTAGGTCATTGTGTACCCGCAATTACAATACCGGAGACTGGCAGACAGTGAACAAGTTAGTCTCTTTAAGTTGCACCTGGTTCCTTTATATTTTACTAGCTGGGTGAGCGGCGTTCCCCGTGTACTTATTTATATAAACCCGAAACTGTATTTAATTCTACATTAATCTTTAGTCAAGAAGTAATTTAACCTAAATCTAACTGTTCCTATAATTTAACAGCTATAAAATACTTTGAATTGTATTGCATCAATCCCAACAAACATACCTCCGAATTTCTTCTTAAATATACTCCTTGAGTACTGCAGAATATAATTGTCCTTCAGTCTTCAGACATGACGAAAGATTAAATTGATGAAATTCTTAGGTAGATTCACAATGTAAACAAATGGTCGCCATATTGGAGTCACTAATATGACACTAAAATTAACTTATAATTTCCGCAAGGATTGTAAATGATTTCGTATTGTTTTCTATTAACATCCGACGGAGTATTACTGGATGAAATTATACTTTTTATTCAATGAAAATATTTCTGTTTTATTTCATTACGGAAAAAAGTACTATTTCCTTTGTTCGTCGCGTAGTAACGGGTCTCTCTATCGCGTGACGTCACGATCTCTTGGCGCGCTGTAATTTAACTCAAAATTATCGCGTTTTTCAATTATAATTCTTTCCACATTTATGCTAGGGGTTTCTCACCCCCACAGTACCGTTTCTCGTATTTATAAGAATATGTATACCGAAGTTTCGTAGCAATCTGTCCACGCGTTTAAATTTGTATAGAAATTAACGTAAATGCATACATACATACAAATATACATCCTATTTTATTATATAGATTAACAACGTTTTTATCCACGATCAAAACGTTTACTTTTATATTTGGATTTTGCAATTATATTTTCTTACGAGAGTTTCATCTGTCTGCAAATAAATATCGTATTTATTTTCAATTTTCATACAGTTTCAATTTCGTTTTTAATGCATTTAAATAACAGGAGAGAAACTCTTAATATTTACTTTTTAACTTTTTTAACAAAGCTGCAATTGTCGGTAACTATATCTTTGTGGTAGTGAAAGCGATTTGGTTACCTTACAATCCGTGAGGACTTTTACAACTCCAGCAAATATTCAAGTATCTTTATTTCGCGCTTAAAGTGTCTAGATTCTTAAAACACATGTTTTATTCCTAAAAGTTTAACCAAAACCTAAGGTATTCAAGTATGAATATGTTTTAATGCATATTTATATCGATACCAACAACCATCGCGCGTCGGTAGGATGGTCTGTGACGTAAATGTACTATCTTGACGCTTCTCCATTGCAGTCACGACTTTACCCTTAAAGAAAACATTTTTATGTTGATAAAATATAAAAGAAAAATTAGTGTTTTTGTTTTTTGAAATTTTTTTCTTGTCTTGTTACGCTGTCTTTTCGATTACCCGTAAATGGTCCGGTCACTTGACTGACGGTTAATAGAGGTTCTACTGTTGTACTTCGAAACATTTGGAGCCATATTCTTAGTCTGTTAAACCAAACAGTAAAAACAAACTCTAGTGGCTCTGAATGATTCTACGAGAAGTATCACGTTACTTCAATATATGAGGGTTGTTGTAACGTAAGTAGCGTTTTAATAATTTGCTGCTGCAGTTCCTATTTTGACCATCCGCGATTACATCCTCCATTCATTAGGAAACCAGACGCAGCTGTGAAGCATCGTCACTATGTGTGTTATCCTTTTGTTAGAGCGTCTCTAAATGTTCCAAAACAATTGAACGACCCGCCGACTGGGAAGTCAGATCAGTGATCCGTTTGTTGAATGCAAGGGATAGTTACTCCAGAAAACATTCAACTGCAATTGTATGAGGTGTATGGGGAAGCCGTAATGAGCCGATGAAATGGTGAGGAAGTGGATTAGACAGGTTAACGAAGGTCGTGAAAATGTGCAATTCCAAATTGTTGAAAGCTCTGAGAGAAAACATTCGCCTTGACAGATCTGTATCGGTTTTGTTTTCCCATTTCCCAAAAAAAATAAAGGGCAGTCGTCTACAACATTGAAACGGAACGCTTAGGATAACGAAAATTTTGCTCAAGATGGGCGCCCAAAAAATCTTACTGGTGAATGAACAAATGGACCACCCTCCCGGATTTGGCACCAAGCGATTTTCATATGACGAAATTCCTTGGTGGAAAACATTTCAACGACGATGATGATGTGAAACACGAAGTGCAGACTTGGCTTTCATCACAGGAGTCATCTTTCTTTGGCGACGGCATACAAAAACTGGTTTTCCATTGCAAGTGCCTGAATAACGGCGGTGAATATGTGGCGAAGTAGTGTGAGGTGTAAGGTAATGATTGAAAATAAAATACCTGGAAAATAATGTTCTGTTATTTTTAAAGTAAATTTCGGTACGTCTATACCGTACGGCTCGAATTCGTTTGCGACGCTCATCTCAGTTGACATGTGAGATAATATTTTTTGTGGGTTTCCGTTTCCTGATTGGGGGGTGGTTCTCAACGGTGAAAATATCTGCTAGTCTTTATGAAAGGAATGAATAGGGCCACTTCGATACACTCTTTAACCACGGTGTTACTTGTTTCAGTCTTTGGTCCAGGGTCCAGAGACTCACGAGTTGACGGTACTCGAAAGTTCCAAATCTCGTGGGTTTTTCCTGGTATCCCAAAATCACAACTGCTAAATGCTGGAATGAACTTCTTAACACAAGTCCAGGGCTCTTTCGTTACGTTATTCGAAAATAAAATATATGCCGAGGAAACACGAGAATAAGAGTGAGAGGAATGAGCACAGTTGCCAACTCCAGATATAGTGACGTAAATCGTTAGTCGTCTCGGTCGTTAATAAATGTGAAAAATTAAAAACACGAGACAATACAAACGGCACGTAATAGTCAATATTACTTTATTGGTATGGATTTGAAATTTGTTGAGAATGGTGAGGTAACATTATTATTTAAATTATTCGGGTATTCCGTTGTCTTGGAGTAGATAGGCGAGCAAGAAAAAGTGAAAAAAGGCAAAGAAAAGTAAAAAATAAGAGCAAAGAAAATAAGGAAAATAGAAAAAGAGGCAGGTCAAAGAGATGACGATAAATATCGTCTAGAAGATCAGAAAAAGATGTAGAGCAAGCGAAGGAAACAAAGAAAATATGAAAAACAGGAAGAGAGAATGTGCAAGAAACAAGTTAGGTTAAAAAGATGACGTTCAGAGAACCTGCCTCTTTCTTTCTATTTTTCTTTGTGTTTCTTTTTTACTTTTCCTTGCCTTTTTTCACTTTTCCTTCCTCACTTATCTACTCCAAGACACTGGAATACTCCAATAATCTAAATAATAATCTTACTTTATTAAATTTAAAAAGCAATCTTTGACATGTGTCACCATTAACCAAACGGCCTCCTCTGCTTTTGCGTTGAACGGATTCTTGAGACTCTTTCACGCGTATCCTCTCAATGATGCGTGCGATGATTTGTCAAAGGTGAAGTATCGTTATGAGGCTGATTTTCATAAACACGAGCAGGGAAAAGTCTAGTTAGTCATTTCACATCACTATTAAATGTTTTCGGTGCGCTCTGTATGACATGTGGCGCCGTCCTATTGGACAAAAACATTGAGCACGACATCATCGACCTGTTGTGGTCAGAACACGCGAATCGTCTATCGAACGATATGATTACCCACCCGTTGTGAATCATATATCTCTGAATTGCGGAGCACTGATAATCGTAGCTGTTACAGCGGGGCGCCAACATTTTTAGACATGACATGAGCGTTTGAAATTCTGACCCTCTTATTGGTTCCTCAGTTCGTTAGGTTAGACAGACAGAAGTTGGAGAACATGTACGTCAACAAATACCGAGACGTGCTGCAAATATTTGATGAAATTCTCTCTGGATTACAGCCACGGAAGATCGTCGAAAACACGCGACGTTTCTCCAGAAGTTGATGACGCGGACAGTCATGGAAAAGTCACGTTTTTTCAACGAACTTTGGCGTCTGTGATCCAGAGAGAATTTCATCCACTACCAACACCGGGAAAACGTCCGGTCTAAAATTCTGTAGATATGTTTCTTCAGCTGATATCTACTATTACTGGTGGTTCCCTTCCAAGCGTCAATAAGTCAACGTTCCTCCCGCTCCTCAAAACACTTCCGTAATCGATTTTCGTCAGGCGCCGTTTTCGCGTGAATCTCTTCCACCGTTCAAAAATCAGTTCCTTGAAGCGCGGATTTTACTTTGGTGCTAAGTCAAGGGAATGTTCAACTGGCCATAAATTGGTTCTTTGTTACACGTTCACACTAGTTGTAAAATTTTGTCGTTTTACTGGTTGCATATCGAGCCAAAGCGATGCCTTGGATATTGATATTTTCTTTTGCTGTCGGAGATCGTTGTCTCTTCCAATGTATGGGGGTACCGCTTCCTTTGCGGATCGAACGTAAATATCCACATCTCACGACATGTATAAACTATTTATAAATATTCTGAGGAAACGATGTTAAAGCTCTGATCACTGTTCGTACCCCACATTTTCAGGTGCAGTGTCAACGATTACGGGTTACAGACTCAACTTCGACTTCCGTCCTTAAATTCTCATTAACTTAGAACCCTCCCATAAACAAAGAATTTTTAGAACTTGTTAGGATCGTGGAAGAAAGCTGGGATCTCCCACCCTTTGACCCTCCACTACGAACTCTTCTTTGACGAAGTTATGGTAAATAGAGCAATTAACACGTTGAATGTCAACGTCATGCTCCACTACACAAAATGTTTCTAAAACGACAGAGACAATTCTCGTTATATTGTTTTCTGGTCCCTGGAAGGCCCAACTAAAAAGATACGTCGTAAAGAACCTCGTGATTTTTCATATTTGTTTCTAATTATTTCATGTTAGATTTGATTCATGTGTTGAAGAAATAGGACACGTCAAAATACCAATATAAATATAAAAATGCATTAAATTATGACGGAGGAAAAATATCGACCGGGCCGGGAATCTAACCAGGGGCCTCCACGTGAGTCATCAGCGCTATCCGAGTCGACAACCCGTCAACCACGAGGTTCACCTACAATTTACTACATCATTTTCATGGCCTATATGACTAGAGTTTCGTCTGAAAGCATTTCTTGTTTTCTTAATAGCAAAATGAATTAATGAGAACAATACACAAATTCTATAAGTTACGCGTAAACGAAAATACGAAAAATAATATGTAAATGAGAGATTATGTAAAACTTACTGAGAGATGAAACGTTCAGGCAGAATGAAAATGTTTGTAGAATAAATTAAAGTTTAGTGAATGTAGATTTTCCCGGTGTTTCTGATGAATATAGAGTTCTCGGCTTTGAACCCGCTTATATTCTGTTCCACACAGGTTGTGACCCGTATTGAAAGCCAATAGTTATAAAATAAACTGCCGTCCTCCTGTGGTGTAGCGGTCAGCGTCGCTGTCTCGTATCACAGGGGTCCCGGGTTAGAATCGCGGTGAGGGCACGGATGTTGTTTGTGTCTGAACGTTTCCTAACTGAGTAACAAAGTAGTATCCCGTCGAGTCAAATCTAACAGCGTACAGAAAGTCGCTAATGACCCTGGAAGTTGATGAAAAAATAAATAGAATCTATATAATAAAAAAGGATGTATATTTGTATGTATGTATGTATGTATGTATGTATGTATTTATGTTGTTCTTTATACAAATTTTATCGCGTGGACAGAATGCAACAAAAATTGGTATACGTATTCTGCCAAAATCGAGAACCGGTACTGTGGGGGTGACAAACCACTAGCATAAATGTGAAAAGAATTATAATTTTAAAAAGTGATCATTAAGTGATAAATTACTGCGCGCCAATATATCATGACATCACGCGACAGAGAGAGACGTTACTACGCGACGAACAAAGGAAATAGTTCGATTTTTCCGTAATGAAATGAAGCAGAAATATTTTCATTGAATAAAAGTATAATTCTATCCAGTAATACTCCATCGAGGGATAATAAAAAACAATACAAAATACTTTACAATCGTTGCGGAAAATGTTAGTTAATTTAGTGAGTGCAATATGGCCACCATTTCTTTACATTTGGAATGTAGCTATCAATTTGATCACTTCAATCCTTCGTAATGTGCGAATACTGATGGACAATTATATCCTGCAATAGTCAAGAAGTACTGTCTGAAGACTTACTGACAATTATTTGTTCGCGGAGAATTATATTTCTAAAGAATAACGATGGTATGTTTGTTGCTATTATGCAATTCAATTCTATGTATCTTATAGCTATTAAATTAATGCAGTATATTTATGTATTGGTAAAGAAATGTGGAGGTATGTTTGTTGAGATTGATGCAATAAAATTCAATGTATTTTATAGCTGTTCAATTAAAGCACTATTGGTCGAAATTGTGTACGGAACTAGGAATAGTTAGATTTAGGTTGTGTCTTCTTGACTAAAGATTAATATAGAATTAAATTCTTTTTCGGGTTTATATAAATAAGACACGGGCAACGCCGGGCACTCAGCTAGTCTATATAATAAAAAAGGATGTATGTTTTTATGTATGTATTTACGTTAATTTCTACACAAATTTAAACGCGTGGACAAATTGCAACAAAAATTGCTACACATATTCTTAAAAACACGAGAAACGGTACTGTGGGGGTGAGAAACACATAGCATAAATGTGGAAAGAATTATAATTGAAAAATGTGATCATTTTGTGTTAAACTACTACGCGCCAAAATACCATGACGTCACGCGCGACAGAGAGAGAGAGAGAGAGACGTTACTACGCGACGAACAAAGGAATTAGTAACGAAATAAAGCAGAAATATTTTGATTGAATAAAAAGTATAATTTTATCCGGTAATACTCCACCGAATGATAATAAAAAACAATACGAAATACTTTACGACCGTTGCGGAAAATGTAAGTTAATTTTCGTGCCATATTAGTGACTCCAATATGGCGACCATTTGTTAACACTACGAATGTAATCTTTTGTAATGTCTGAAGACTGAGGGACAATTATATCCTGGAATACTCAAGGAGTATATTTAAGTACTCTATTCGTAAAGAAATTCGGATGTTGGGATTGATGCAATAAAATTCTATGTATTTTATAGCTGTTCAATTAACGCACTGTCGGTCGAAATTATGTACGGAACTAGGAACAGTTAGATTTAAAGTTAAATCACTTCTTGACTAAAGGTTAATATAGAATTAAATACTTTTTCGGGTTTATATAAATAAGTACACGGGCAATGCCGGATACTCAGCCAGTAAAAAATGTAAGACTGATCAAAATTAATTTTCAGATATATGATTCAAATCATAATACCCATAATATATTAGTTTTGATAACATTTATCCAATCTCGATGAATTTTTTAAAAAAAAATAAAAGATCAGATAATGAAGGGGATAAAAATAGATTCGGGTTACGGAGTATTCGGGATAGGAACGGATATTGAATTGTTCACACGATTGTAAGGATTGGGCGCAACACGGGAAATGGTCCCCAAGTTCGAGCGTCAGTCAGAGCTTGTAAGCAGCAGAGAGACGGTATCTCGGCTGCATGACCGTGGTTTGCAGTCTTATTTTCGCGAACTGTTAGCGGACGCGTTTCTCCTTTCCGCGGCTTAATCTCCAAACAGCTTCTATCGGTCTGGAAGGTTCAAATTCAACGAGATCTCCTCGCCGCCTTTTCCACTTTTCTCAGAAGAGTTAATTGTACGTCAGGTGGGTTAATCGAGGTCTACGCCCGCGGGCCCCAAACCTTGCCGAGTCCGCCCCGCCACGAGGGAGGAAAGAACCGTACCCGGACTCCCGCGGGCGGGCTGGGCGTGTGTGCAAATCTTCCGTCGCGAATTCGTCGTCGGGTCGATTGCAATTTGATCTTGTTTTGATCGTAGCTTAGAAAATTAGGTAGGCGCGATCGCCGTGCTGGCGTGGTTAGATTTTAGCGATGAGTCAGTGTGCGAGCGAGGTGGTGGGGGCTGTCGAGGGGCCCTCGGCGCAGTGCAGCGCAGGCCTTGGCGGGGACAGCAGAGCCGCACCGCACCGCAGCCTGAGCTGAGGAGCTGAGCAGCTGAGCAGCCGACCAGCGTGAGCAGACCTGCAGCATGTCGCGCGCGGGACCCGCAGCCAAGGCGTGCCGCGTGCGCAGGATATCGCGGGTACGTCAACACGCATTCAGCGTCTTCTACTACCAGCTTTTCCCTAGAAACCAGTTTCACCCGCGGACTGCAACTCTAAAAATTTAAAGCGTCCGACGAACGTCCACAGTGTTCTATTTCTCCGCGACTTCATTAATCGGGAATCGAATAATTTGAAGGAACGAGACAAAACGTTGAAGAAAATCAGAGAGCCTTTGTTAAAACCCGCCAAATAAAACAAAGGCGTATATCAGAATGTTATTATATTAAACTAACCTTTAAGTCTGCAACATAACAATGTTTTTCAATTCCACTTCACGAGTTTCACGTGGTCTTCACTCTACAGGATTAGATTTTGACCGTCGTGAGACGGTAATGAAGTGTAGAGAATAGTGAGGGGAGCCTAATTTTAGATCGGAAGTTTATTGTCGATTGTGTTTCAACTGTCGCTTCCGAGGTTCGCAAACTGACATTTCGCACAGCTACAAAAACTACGGATTGCAGGTTTTTTGTTTCTTACCGATAGTGTCTTAATTGCGCTTGCCGATTGCTATCGTTCCGTTAAAAGAAACACGTTTTGATAACTAACCCGGCCATGTGCGAAATAAACAAGAATTTAATGTGTTTAACGAGTAGTGTCAAGTGTCAACTATTTAAACAATAAAAACCCGTAGTGTCCAATATTAGAAATGCAATGTTTATCGACAAATATTTATAAAGAATTCTTGTCACAGTATTCAAGGAAAATAAATAGCGTTGCCGAGGCAGATGAGAAGTGTTTAGCGGAATTACAGATTTCGAATGTGCGTACGGAAACATTTTCACGTGACACGTGACTACTCCTATCGTCCACAAAGTGATAGTTCGAAATTTTATTAACACTGTCAAAACGCTCTATTAGTTGCGTACCTACACGGTTCGTTGAGCTCCACAAGTGGCAACTGCCCGGGTATATTTCGTCGTGTACTGTGCGATTGTGTTAATAAAAATATTACAATGATTAGTCGTGGTTTTTTTTATGCAGAGCACCTTAACCTCTAAATGACTAGGTTTTGGAGGGATTATCAATTTTTCGGATTGTAAGCACGCGATTCGCGTTATTCGTGGCTGTCGTTGCAAATGTTTGCATCTTTGAATGTGCATACAAAACAAAGTCTGATACAAATTACGTAGGCGGAGAACAAAAATTTCCTTTCTTCACAGAAAAGTGAACATGTCGACGTAATAATTCACTTCACCTCCGACCACTAGCGAAACCGACGGTGACGTATAAATGAAATTGTGTTGGTGTCTTTCCTAATGGATACAAGACTTCCGTACGTTTTTGTTATTGACAGATTAAGACATCTAAAAGCCACAAGCTCGTATTGAGAATTATGGCGTGCCTTATCGCGAGAAGTCGGTCTCCACTCGTCCTTCCTGTGCTCCAAGCTCCAACACTCGTGATTTTTAAACAAGATATACGACGGTAAAGGGCAAAAGTTTAGACTTGTACCTGAAACACGATTAAATTCTCTGCCTACCGTTTCCTATTTTCCTGTGGATTTTTTTTTTTTTTGATATTTAGAATGAGACGGTCCATTTATATGTATGAAAACGGTGCAACCTGCTACCTTAAACAAAGGCACGCTGAAAAATCGAGTTTTACAGATAAAATCATTTTCTCCGACATTTTACGTCTATTACACACACATTTCGAACATTTCGCTCATATCCTGAGAGTTTTATCGGCAAATAAAAAAAAGTCAAATCATAAATCACGCAAAAACAGTCGACTATAAGTATTATTCCTGAAGGACACAATTCAATTCCGAAACTGTTGCGGGTAATTTTCTCTGACCTTTTTTTTGCTAATTTCTCACAACCGTGTTCTCCGGTGGGTCATTTAATTCCCTCCGCAATGCTTTCAGTTCACTCTGATTTGTAAACCACGCACTTGCAGAACGCTATCTGGCCTTATTACTATCTCGTCGCAGCTATTCGCTTCTTGTCTCGTTTCTTTAGTACACGACTGCTGTAAAAACCTTTTCAGCCTTGCAAAATGTCAAGCAATATTTTCCTTTATCATTATTATATCAAGATTGCTAAAATTGATTGTTTACATATATACAGAAAACCAAAGTTACAGTCGTAATGTATTTTTCAGTTTTATTAAGTTTTTGCTTAATTAGCCCTTATTATCTGCGAGATAAACATATGAAAATTATCAAAAAAACTGTCATCAAATTATACAAAAAATAGCTTGACAAATTCTGCAGTACCGTGATTACTATATACCTTTATGTCAATTTGACTATTTTTTAAATAAATGCCATAACACCAGTCTGTTAGTCAGAAAAATTTATAGTCATATTTAAATCATAATATTTAACAGATTTAACAGAATTAAAATTAAAATCAGCAATTTAAAAAATGTAAGAAATAAAGTCTTTCATGGATGATAATTTTTAATACAATTATGTATAAATACAATTTATAAACTGTTACAATTTATTAAAAGAAAATTTAGATTTGCAAACTTCTTGTAATAAATTGTAACACTCTATAAATCATATTTATACGTAAATGTGTTAAAATTTATCATTTGTTTAAAAAAAAACAAATGAATTGTAAATAAATAAACAAAACGGCCTTGAGTCAGACAATTGTTTATTAAAAATAAATTAAAAATACCACCGTTTCGTTCATTATTTAAGATCTCTTCAGGTTTAATAATTTTATGTATAAATCGTGTAAAAAAGTAACAGCCAAGGTTTTGCTGCCTTTCTTTTTTCAATCGAAATATTTGTAATAAAATATTGCAACCAAATTTATTCATAAAATTATTAAACGTGAAGAGATCCGAAAAGAAGGACGAAACGTCGGTATATTTAATTTTTTTGTTAATAAACTATGTTCTGACTCAAGGCCGTTTTGTTTATTTATTTATATTATTATAAATGTGAGATTTTTTTTCTCACTATTATGAATTGAATTGTATTTGTACACTTGAAGAGTCCCCAATCACGGATGAAACGTAGAGTCTGTTAAATATTATGGTTTTAAATTTAATAATTTATTTCTGACTAATAGGCTGGGGTTTTTAACATTTAATTTAACAAATAATTACGAAAGAAAAGTATAGAATGTGGGTCAAGCTAACATCTCCGCCGTGAGATTCACATCTGGCTGGATTAAACGGATGGACTTAAAATTTTGACCAATCACAACACAGAAAGGTCGGAATTAGCTGTAGGCTGTGGCAAAAGTCTATAGCATAAATTGATAGAAATTGTCTCGGCACGTCAGTCACCTGA
This sequence comes from Zhengitettix transpicula, assembly GCA_037074705.1. Lineage (NCBI taxonomy): Eukaryota > Metazoa > Arthropoda > Insecta > Orthoptera > Tetrigidae > Zhengitettix > Zhengitettix transpicula. The sequence continues at coordinate 74,286,571 of CM073595.1, read as the reverse complement.
CAACGGCGGAGGTGAATTTCGCTGAAACGTCGTTGTTGATCCGGTTGTTAAGCCGAGACCTCTTTTATTAAACGTTTACGTTACAGACGATATTAATCCAGAAGCTTAAAATACAAAAGTATTTTGTGACTTTATAGAATTGTCGTATATTTACAATTCCCATCTTCGGCTGAAAACATTCAACGGTTGACTTGTTCAATTATCAAAATTGTGGAACGGAATGTTATCTAGAATTTCACACGATGTTTTGTTTTTTTACTTACGTCAAATATTTGTGTCACGTGTTCAAAGCTTCTCGTTCATTCACAACTCGTCGCACTTCCTTACTGGTAACAGAGCGAAACTGCAGACGTTTCTAAGAACTATGTGCTCAGTCGTCGAACTGCGTGTATTTGTTTATTTCAATACTTCTACATTAGTTATGTTATTTGTTTCAACGCGAACATCGTTTATTCCACTTTTACAGTTCAACAAACACGTGTTACGCGTGTTTTCTCAATGACGTCAATTTACTACCGTGTTACACATCATAAAACTGTGTAACGCTCTTTCTAGAACGGCTTAGTCATTATAGGCACAATGAGGGACAGAAACTTTGTCGGTTCGTTGTCTCTACGGCTCTCTGAGAGCCTTGGCCTCCAAGACGACACATTCTGTTCTGGTTTTTTTCTTCTTTGGACGGTCACGTGGTCAGTGAGTCGAATCTCCTTCAGTCTTAACCCTGGATTTCTTGACCATGATAAAAACAAATATCCTTGCCAGTACAGGGAACTCTGTTCTCTACTGGTCGGACTGTAATGTATTAATTTAATGTATGCAGCGTGTCCAAAATCGAATTTTTAGAATTTCCGGACCGTATAAAATATTTAAATACGTAGGATATCTCGGCGTATTAATAAATGATTCTCGTTTTATGAGTCGGGTCAATTGTTTATTACAACACAACGTTTCCACGAAATTCATATCCGCCATTGTGTAATAAACAATTGACATGGTTGAAAAAGGGAGAATCGTCTAACATATAATTATGTCATACTCAAACGTTTTTTTTATCAGTTAATAGCATAAAAAAATTTATTAATTAATTTGTTGTTTATCCATTTGGAATTGGTATAGAAAACCTCAAAATGATGAGGTATTCGTTCCTAGAGATATTTAATTCATTCACGGTATAAAATTTTTTAGTCCAACCGTTTAATCCAGTCAGATGCGTATCTGGCTTTCACATACATTTTTCATTACTTTGAAATATATTCCCACGGGACATCGTTAACTTTTAAAACTATATTTAAATTCAAAGAACACTCCAAGTGTTATAAATTTCTTCTGAAGCAGATTTACCAATTAAAGGTTCACGTATTTAATTTGAATGCTTTTTATATACAACTATGACCTCTAAATAGTCAGTTTTCAATAAAAAAACGACTTCATCAAAATTATAATTGTAAAACAGATCAAAATTAAAAATTACATTTTACTATAGCAGGCGTCTGCAACGATCGCACATGGCTATCTTACGCGGAAAGGAAGGGGGGGTGGAGGACTTGGGAAGAATGGCGCTAAACTGGGCCTCCAAGAAATATGACGCGCACTTTATAAACATCAGTCATAAGTTTTAAAATATTTTGAGGAAGAAAGTATTAAATATTATTTTTCGTGCTTTTCAAAACCGCTCTATGTAACTTTGTAATATTAAAATTCCCAATTTGCATTGCATACTTCATAGTATTTACATATAATTGTTTTAGAATAGATAGTTAATTGAAAATTGTTTATGTATTAATGTATTATTTGTTGTACACAATGAGTGTTTGGAAAATGTTACATCAATAGAAGGTAATATTTCTGAAACTAACCGAGATTTATACCTTCTTTGTTTGTCAAAAATTTCAGAAACAAACCACACTTTTCAACGGCCCAATTTTAAAAATTTGTAAACTTTGGTTCTTAAAATCTCCATCTTGCATTCCCGTTTAAGATTTTGGGGGGAAATTATACAGAAATTTGATCCTAACATTGGTTTTCAATTTTCTATCTATTTAAAATGTAGTTTTATGTTTCTTCTTCGAGTTATTCACATTTGCAGACGTTCCAAGTTTCGGCGACTTCAGCAATATCTGTCGTCTAACGAAATAAAAAAGGTTTCGGACAAAACCTTTGTACGTTTTTATGCCAAATCTGAATCTTGTAAAAAATAGATGGTAGAGGGGTTATCATTTAACATTTTCCCGCCGTCCTACGTTCAGGAGGGGACTGCAATTGATTTCGATAGCCCTTAAAAAAATATTAAATACGTCTTTTACCGATTCTTCTTCCAAAATATCTCTGGATATTAATGGAACCATTGTTTTTAACCCGCCCCCTAAATGCATCACGCAAGTGTTGTTTGAATCGTGTAAAATTCAGACCTTACTGCCGGTTCGAAGGGTCTCATTTTCTAATATCGTCGCTGAATGTTTGATTACCTACAATATAGTTGCGGAGAAGCGCGTGTGGTTTAGCTTATCAGAGAGGCACCGTAGCCCTCATTTCCTGCCATTTTGCAGAAAGTGAAATCTCGTGCCTGTAGTGTTTGCATCACAACGACACGCTCAAGATGTCGACATCGAGGTCCGCAGGTTTCTCGCGTTGGAGATGTGACGGATCAACGTTTCAATTAACTTAGTGTTGAAATATAAATAACACGATTTATAGAACCTCCAGATAATATTATTTAAACTATCTGGAAACTGGTCCAGCTGGGATGAAAATATTGTGAACGTTTCTTAACGAATTGCTCCAGTATAAACATTTTTTTTAAAAAAAAATATTTTCCCATTATTTACAGTCACAATAAAATTAATTATTATCTACAGATGTTGACGACATTTTAAATGTTGTTCTTAAACTTTGGTTGATCAGTCAGTCAGTGTGTTTAATACTTATAACCCAAAGCTGCAATTCTCCTATGAAAATGAAACTAAACTTTGTCTTAATTCTCTGGATATCACCGTTGAATAATCTTCTAATAAATAAAATTGACTGTTCATGTGTATGTTTGTATGTATGCATGTATGCTCCGCATACAAATTTATACGCGTGGAGCGATTTCGTCCAAATTTGGCAAACATGTTCCTTTTGAACCGGAAACAAATACTGCGAAAGTAATAAATTATTAATTTGTTTCTGAAATTCTTAATTTTCACTGAAATCCTCTATTATTTCAAAAACGCGCCGTGGTCTACAAGTTAGTTAAGAAAGCGATTCACCTTTCCTACCCTAGTTTCCGTAATAATAACTTACAAATATTTTCAGACACATCGACTGCTAATATTTTCCCTTACCCATCAGGCCTACTAATTCAAAAATAATTATTCAGAAACATAAAACTTTTTATAATTGCATTATTTAAATCGCACAACATAGATAACATATAAAACTACCATTTTTAATAAAATCTTCGAATATTTTAACAATAATTTATTTCATATACGAAATAACATAAAAACATGGTAATGTCTGTTACATAGAACAAACAAAAAGGGCATTAAAAACTCGCCTATTGTTAAAACAACCTTGTGACCGACTTACAGTCCTCAGTAAACATGTTTTCTCCAACAAACACAGTTTTTATTAGATTCTGAAGTAAAATATTATGCGACATTAATGTCTGAAATATTACACTTTAAATCCAATTGCTAATCCATTAATTCTGAAATCGATAAACACAATCTCAGCAACATTTATGACTGTATTCTCAAACATCCTCTTTGTCCTCTTGACAATATCGTTGTTTAAGTATTTTTTTATCGCACAACCTGATGAGGTCCACGGATTGTGGAAGAAACGGAGTGTTTTAGAAATTTTTGTTAGTCTACCTATGTGCAAGTAATTTTCGTTTAACATTAATTCTTAACTGAATCCTTAGAAATTATTTATTATACTCAGTGACAATGAAAATTTCCATAGGTGTGAACAATATTCTCGTCTTTATGGAGTTTATTTTTAATTTTATTATTTTTTACAGATAAATATGACAAAATAATTGTGATAGTTACTTATTTTATAGTATTTAAATTGAAAATAATTTTATAGGTTTATCATTAAAATAAATAAAATTTATCCCAATAGCTAACGGCCCTGGGCCATTTTTAATGTTAATATATCAACAACACTAATTTTATATTGTCACAGTTAATAAGGGTTTTACTATATTGAAAGCTAATTAAACTATCCATTCTACTGAATTTGTGAACTCTATTTTTTACTTACCTCAATCAAGGTCTAATCTTGACAACAGAAACATTTTTATCTACTAATAACATGCCTCGTGAAAGGATAAGTAATATTGGGGTCGTGAATTGTCAATCGGATGATAGGTGACAGTTTAATGCAGTTTCAAGATTCAGAGAAAACCCATTCAGTCGTTTTTTCTGTAAAGCGAAAAGACATCCCTGTCCAAGCAGTTAAAATCAGGTTTCGGAACGTCCGAAACATGTGGAGGATGGCAGTTTGATATCACCGAGAACCTGCCTACTTCTCTCTATAGCAACGAAAACAACTTTGATAGAAATCGGTCAGACCTGTTTCGTATGAAAAGGAAACAAAAACAAGGTTTTGGAAGTCCGTCAATTTTTTCTTCTTCAAAATGTCGGAAGGCAATTCTTCGGGGTATGGGATCAAAGAGTTCCGTCGCTCCACGCTCGATTGATTTATTCTTTGTCGCAAATGATATCGTTGACGAAAGGCATTGTTGAGCCAGTTTATGTACGCGATACACTGCCAGAAATACAAATGTATTTTCCCGAATCTGTTCCGTTTGGACGTGAAAAGTGTAACAATCAACGTTTCGTAATGTCTGCCGTTTGATTCCCACTATTCAAGCAGATTCTTCTTCTTTTATCTGACTTCGTTTTGTTGCGATGAAAGTAAATAATGTGACAAAGATCGACCGTTTTCTTGCAAAAAGGGGACAGAATCAGCGTAACAGGAATTTAAACGTGGTTTCGGTTCCGCTAGTCCATGAAGCGTAATAATAACCTGAAATTACTCCAGTGGAAAATCAGGTAGTGACGAAACTAGTATATTGTTTACATAGATTCACAGAGTCTATGAAAGTTCCAGATTTTGTTTCTTCATCCCCCGTGAACCACTTCACCAGCAACTTCCCACGATTAATTCGTTGCCATCAGCTACATTTTTCAACCTTCACCGTACTTTCTAATATCGCGTCCATTTGTCCTGCGGCCCGTTAAACTCAATTAATTTGACTTTCTTATTGGATTTCACTGCAGACACATCCATTGCCAATTTTATTTAAAGTATCCTCGTCCTACAACTGGTTCCTACCAATATGTTGCAATATTCCGTTTTCATTCCCACTTCACCATTCGATATTTCCAATTCTGGAGAAGAAATTTGTGAAATAAGAAGTAGTATTTATTTATAATATAGTATTTATAATTCAATCTTTGAAGTATTTATTTATTTTCGTTCCGTTACTGAGGAGATACGCTGATTAAATAAATATAGAAACAAAATATTAAAATTTGAGGAAAAATAAATTATAAAAATTTAAATGGAAATATAAAATCAGAGATATGAACATATTTTATTTAGGTACTAAACTATAATACATGAATGAGAAAAAAGTATATATATATTGTAATGAACAACAGATTAACGATTAATTTGCCCAACTTTGGTGAAGCCATAAATGTAATAAACAAATAATATCTTTAATTAAAAGAAATTAATAAACAAAAAATATTAATTAAAATTTAAACGATAGTTAGCCACACGTTGAAAACGTCAAATATATAATGATTAAAAAGGTGGTCTTAAATCGATGAAATAATTAACAAAATTAATTTAAGATTTAAATAAAATAATTTATTATTGATAAATTTACATTGTATAAGATTTATTTTGCACGCCGAATTTCATCCAATTAACAACAAATACTTTAATTTTTCATTTATTAATTCGTGGCATTTTATGAAAATACAGTTCGTATATCATTGCAATCAAATACGTCGAATCTCTATATCTCAGGGTCATAACTGGGTTTGATAAAAAGAACACTCCAATTAAAACATTAACAATTCAATTAATTGAAGTTGAAGGAATACAAAATTAAAATACTAGAAACAAAAGAAAACGAATGAAAAGAAAAACGCGAACGAAATCTGACTATACCCTTTAATTATCGTTTACAATGATTAAGAATTGTCTTGTACTCACGACAGTACTTCTGGTACCAGTTTGGATTCTTCTTGCTTGAATTTAACACTCAGTAAAACAGGCCATTCATTACTCACTGATTCTACACTTTAGAATTTGAATACACGTGGTCGTTGCCCTCTCGTGTCTCTGCTATCCCTCAGCCGGTTGCTGGATGTAGATTTCCTCAAAGTCTCTCGATGCGACAATTAGTTCAATTTGGGCAACAAAAACTTCTGCTTCCAAATTGCGATTTTATGTGTCTCTCCGCCAAACTGCTTACTCGCGTTTTATATAAACTATCATATCTCGCCGTTGGACATCCTGGATAACACTATTCATGCTTTTATGTTAGCAAATTTTACTGTGTTATGACTTTATGTGGACCGTTCTGTCTCGTATCTCCGTGCAGACTGTTTTCCAAGCGCGCGGTTTTTCAGTTTCCATTGTTAAACAAAGGAAAAACCCGATTTGATTGTCGCCTTTACGCATTCGTACCGCTAACAATTTAATTATTAAAAACAACTAAAATACGTTCATTTAGAAATAAAATTATGAAGTACCTGAAAGTGTAAATAGAGAATATATGTCGGTTAATACGTCAGTATTTGAGATATTCTAATCTCCAAATTCAATACTTAATTTTCTAAGAATTTCCAACTGAGTTTGAAGACTACAGCTTCCTGGTTTTACTTCACTGTCTCACGTGAATATTTTCCTATGGACTTGAGCGTTTATAATTATACTTTTCAATTATAATGATAATATAATTTTCATTAATTCGGATGGATTGATCTTTTTTACACTGAATTTTCTATTTAATTTTTTTAATAAAATATCTACACACACAACAATTTTAGAAATACATATTTTCGATCTTCGTTGCTTTCTTTGATTTTATCATAAGACCAGGAAGCCAAAAAAATGAAGAAGAATAATCAATTTGCATAGTGGAAAATTTCCTTTTAATAAGACGAAGACCATCATTTACACAATAAAAATCGGAAAAATATTAAACACTTCTAGATTAGAAACTGTGTGGCCATAATAGGGTTTTAATACAAGCCCGATTATCAGACTATCAAACAGCGAGTCCAAAGACATTAGTCTATCAGTAATGTCGTATAATTTTCTTAGAGTAGCCTATCGCTTTGTAAATGATAAATTTATGGTCAACAGAAAAGTCAAGTGGGCACACTGACTTTTAAGTTTTAGTTTTGACAAATTGTGGTTGTTAAAAAAGCATTTCAGCCGTTGATTTGAAAACACAACAAAATCCTTGTTAATTCTGGAACGTCCGCCAAATTTTGATGTCAGTTTTATGTAGGTAAGAATCTTCTCACTGCTCTATACAACAACGAAAAAAACGTTTCATCGGTTTCAAATGGTTTTATTGTGAATGGCAGAGTGACTGTAATTTAGATGACATCTGTTTAGGATCCCCTAATGTGAACATGTATTAAAAATCAGTCGTTTCTAAGCAATACATTACTTTATTTGTGTAGATGCTAATCGCGTTTCGAAAACTAAACCTCATTCTCAACATCCAATACTAGCGAACGTTTTAAAAAATATATATTTCAGGGTACATATTCGAATATTGCGAAGCCGAGAGTTTCTTCATACTGTGCCTCTATGAATGTTGAATAAGTAATTAAAATTTTACGTGTACAGTATTGCGAGCGTCGCCAGGAATGTTTTGCTCAGTCTTTGTTTGAAATTCTGATCAGGCATGATTACATAAGTTATTCTATACAGAGCTTTGTTTCGCAGAGACCCAGGAGAAACGAAAACAAAGAGTAAACCAAGTTTACGAACAGTAGCAGAAATCGGATATCTTTTGAATTTAAATTTACATTTAAGAAGACATTACTTAGCAGCGCACAATATATAAGTTAGCAATTGACAAACGGAGCAAGTCTTCTTGTCCAGATTTACGTTTCTTGGTTCAATACCCTGGCGAAACCTGTTTTTCCTACTGTTGGTGCAGATCAACGCCTCAATTTATATTCAGAGAAATCCAAATTCGCGCTTCTACAAATGGTAGGGAAAATACTTCATAGGAATTTTATTAATATATTATTTTAATGTCTTCTACTTTTCACGAGGTTTCTACCGAAAAATTGCGTTTAATAAATTATTTCGTATTTTAAACTGCGTAGCTCATTCCTTTTTGGTGTATTGCAAAGTACATCTCCTTTTCCGCCGCGTGTTTAATTTTTCATGCCATTTAATACATTACTATTTTTTATTTTACGTCTCTTCAATAACGAGGAATGCTAACGTCCAATTTTTCGTTAACACTAAAATCTTTCAAAACGCCATCCATTTCAGCTTAGAATATTTTTCAACTTGGCTATACTTCAAGGAATTATAAACAGCGCAATTAAAAAATAATGGTGCATAAGTAATTCTAGAAAACAGACCCTGGCTCCTCTAGTGTCTACATTCATAAACAAGCGAACTAGTCAGCTAATGCAACTTTTGTTTTTGTGTGTAGTTTCAGGAAAAAAAAATACTCTACGAATAAAAAATTCTCATGGTTCCAACGGGTTTCAATATTTATTAATACACAACCCGATAATTTTTATTCAAAAATTATACCGGTAAAGTCCTCCCTCTCTTACTTTTCTCTTTTTCATTTACGGCGACCAAATATTTACATCGTGTTTCCGTGCTTTATATCGTGATTCATATTATGTACTTTATACTTATTTTTCGTTAATGAAATGACTCGTTTTTATCCCTTTAGTGCATAGTGCAGCATATATGCAACATAACTTTTAGTATCACCCCAGAGGCATCTGTTGGTTTCTAAGAGAGCTAATTTATGATGCAGATATGAAACAACATGCCGTCGAGGAAATGTGAATTTTTTGGCATCCGTAGACATGTTAAAAACACGCCTGTTCTAAACTTTCTGTGAATCAACCCCTAAGGCTCAATTTTTCTACCCGCCGGACAACTTCAAAAATTTAAAACGACTTTTTTTTTTCAAGAAAGGAAATTTAGGCGTCATTCTCAGGGTATTCTAATTGCACTAAAATAATAATTATCTAAATAGTGTGAATTATTGATAAATTATTCATTATATTTATGTTGAATATGAGTAACATAATGAGATAAATTGACTATGGCATGTTTTATATTTTTTTTGGTTATTTTTACCGTATTGTATTCACAAAAATTCTTCTAAAATCATTTAGTTTTAAAAAATACAAAAAGTCATGTACTATAGGGTTAAGGGCAATCTGTCAAATTTAAACTGAGAAACTACAAATCCCAAATTAGATAATTTTCATATGTAAAATTTATTTACTAGTAGAGTTTCCTCTCTGAATGTCAAGTAAGGAGAAATGATCCTGCTATAAGAACAAAAAAGATTAATTTCTTAATATTGCGTTCTTTTCCTCGTGTCTGCCGGCGAACTGAACGGCGTATTATTCGTAGAATGCTGTTTATATTTGTTATTCCCTTTTGGGTTGATTATTTTCCTGTATATTGTGTTTATTATACGTCGTCTCTTGTCAATATTGCTTTCCGGCCCACTGTCATTTCATACTTAATTTCATATACAAGCTGGTAAATTGAAATATTTCATGCTTAAAAACGAATAACATTTTTTTAAAAAAATTAAGCCGTAAATTAAAGAATGTCATTAGTGTTATTAAAACCATTGTTTTTCTGTCCCTCTGTTATATCGGATTCTCGGAAGCGAGTTCTTCCACAAAGGAACATCAGGTTTTAATAAATTTCTTTTATTAGCCTTTGACGTCTGGTTAATACCAAAAGTAGAGGGACATCTTTTTCCTTTTAATAATAATTATTACGGTATCCGTACAACGTTCTTTTATTCTTCATAGTCATGTCAATAAGCACCTTAAATCTTTTTTTTTTAAAAAAATAAGGTACTTTGAGTAATTCGTCTAAATTGAAAAATAATATTTATTGATTTTACTCTTTAGGCAGCGTTTCGTTTGTCCGATATAACAAGAGTAATGAACTTAAAAATTATTTGAAATATAACGTCCAAAAATATTCAGTTGTGTCCAAACGTATTTATTTAGAGAAACATAATTTCGGTTGACACAACGTAAAGATTTTAGACGAAGAATGTAAATATTATCCCAGATTGATGAGTGAAATGTTACATAGTAGTTGTAACGTTTCGGCAATATTAGTTGTTTTTCTTTAATTTTGATCTATCAGTTGCATTGTACAAAATTTGTATTTTCATTTTCTTAAATTTTAATAATACTTGAAACTTTTGTCAACTTAATTTTTCTTTGTAAGTAACATTATAAATTATTTTCATACATAATTTTATTTTTTTAAATTATCATTTTGTGAGGCTTTGTTTCTCATCCGTACACCTGAAGAGGTCCAAACGGGGATAAAACGTCGTGTTTAAAAATTGAATATAAAAACTTTTTCTGGCCTAAAGATTATTTTTATTATTTAATTTAAATATGAAGTCAGATAGTTAGAGTTGTTAATCTAGAATATTACTGAAACGTCCATTTTTAAAAATATTACCTTGCTCATATTTGTAATTAAGTTTCCTTTAATTTTTCGCAATGTAAGAGAAACGAGTGGCATGAACACGGTTTGTGTGATTATCTACAAAAGTTGTTTTTAACACGCAAAATTTATCAAGCACTACCACAACACAGTTACTTAGGCTTGGTTATCGGTTAGTACAAGTTTAAGGAGATCGAATTTGTCGTTAAATATTTTAACAGAATTACAACGACATCAAGGTTCTTAACATTAGCGAAATTGTGAAAAATAAATATTTTTATAGTATTATAAACATTTAAAAAATATATATCTCGGTGTCAATCGTCAATTAAAAGGAAAATTGTTAAATTATAATACATTGTACTACTATTAGATCCATATGACATACAGTTAAAAACAAATTGGCTGATTAAAATTACATTAATTAGTAAAATAAAATTGTTAAGTTTCTTGAAACAATTTAAATAATGTCCCGTTTTTTCCATTGCCTCTAAATGAATCCTAGAGCGTTTGGAATATTAAAAAAATTCTATATTCTGGCTATTGCGTCGGTATAGTTCATTTTTTTCCGTTACTGTTTTTTTTCTACTCAGCACGACTATTTCACATCGAGTATTTCCAATAAGTGGCACGTGATTCAATAATTTGTTTTATTCCGTCTGAGTTTCGGTCTCTACTATTTGCGGAAACCTTTTTAAAACCTAATGCAACCGGAAATATTTTAAAACTGGTCTAATATTTGTAGGACAAGAAAATAGAAGTCACAACACTCAGTTTTAGACATTCAACATATTTCTTGAACTTGTTTAAGAAATTCTGGCGCTATTTGTGACAGCGTCAAAAGTGTTTTAATGCAGGAGAAAAATAGGAGGTAGTTCATAAATTTTTGTGGATTAGGCATTGGTAAAATGCATAGGAAAATTCGAGTTTTTGTGCCAGGGATATTTGAAATGTTAATATGACTGATGTGTTCATGCCCGGATGATTTACGTTTGTCTTAATGAATAATGGAATATATTACGTTCTATGGAATATTGTCTCCCAGAAATAATTCGTGTATGTGAGACTATTTTCCTGTGAGTAGTTTCTCTGGCTGAGACTGAACTAAATAGGGCCACGCCTAGAATAATTATACAGACGCTTGACTAAGCCTACGAATCCATATCCCCAACGATAAGGACAAAAGCATTCTTTTCATTACAACACTGAATTGTGCGTTTATATTTCCATTTCCGTTCACAGGGTTTCTACTATTTCTCTATTATTATTACTAATTATATCTACTCTTATTGCTAACTCCAGATCGTTCATTACACTACGTAATATATGACTGTGTCGACGTATTGTTCACCTGCAGTGCATGGAAGCAATCATCTGAATAATTGCGCTAGAATTTTTAAGAGTTTACCGCAACTTTTTTTTTGAGACGACTTATAAAAACTTTAAACGATACAGACAACAGTAAAGTAACCGTAAAGTAATGAAGTGGAGGGAATATTGAGTCAAGTTCATTTTAACGATTAATTTATTTTGCTATTCCCAGACTTTACAACCTGTTTTTCTCAAGATATTTTCGTCTTCCGCTCTGAAGATACTATTTTAGTAGCTGAAGGCAACTCCCTTTACGGTCTACTTAATCCTATTTTCAGGACAATCGACTTGAGGTTGGTGTACGTAGACTGTAGTTTCTGAGATGGCGTCGTCAAGTTTCCTGTCGTAGAATAATCGACGGTAGGAGAACTTGGAGTTTTTTTTTTAAAAAAAAGTTCTTTTGTGAAACTACGCTATCTTATAAACCGCATCTTATTGAATTCGTCTCATGTGAAGTTTTAATTTTGTTTATGTGTGTTAATGTAAAACATTGTGCAAGTACGCAATAGTTTTTTGTTGTTGTCCTGCGTTTCGTAAGAACGCCAAGGAATGGCTTAATGAGAATTTTTTATATATGTATATTTACGCCACTCAATATGTTTTCCTCGGTAAGTTCTTTTGATGTTAATGTTAAGCAAATAATTCCAATGCGAAAGAACTTTCTTGTGATTTTTAATATATTGAATTAAATCTATATAATAAAAAAGGATGTATATTTGTATGTATGTATGTATTTACGTTGTTCTTTATACAAATTTTATCGTGTGGACAGAATGAAACAAAAATTGGTACACATATTCTTCAAATTACGAGAAACGGTACTGTGAGGGTGAGAAACGCCTAGCATACATGTGGAAAGAATTATAATTAAAAACAGTGATCATTAAATATTAAATTACTGCGCGCCAAGAGACAATGACGTCACGCGAGAGAGAGACGTTACTACGCAACGAACAAAGGAAATATTTCCTTTATTAGGAATGAAATAAAGCAGAAATATGTTCTTTAAATAAAAAGTATAATTTTATACAGCAATACTCCATCGAATGGTAATAAAGAAGAATACGAATTACTTTACCATCCTTGCGTAAAATGTAAGTTAATTTTCGCGCTATATTAGTTGTGAGTCTAGCTAACAATTTCATCAATGTAATATTTCGTAATGTATGAAGACTGAGTGACAATTGACAATTATATCCTGAAATACTCAAGGAATATATTTAAGTATTCAATTAAATACTTTTTCGAGTTTATATAAATAAGTACACGAGCAACGCCGGGCACCCAGCTAGTGAAAAATAAAACGGCATATAATTTTACAGACTTTTTAAAATCACATTACACGTGGTGGTTACTGTATCGACATATTTTACCTATTAAATTGGCAATGAACACAGTCTCTTAGAAACACAATTTCTTATTTTATTGTCCATTTTACATTAATAAAATAGTTACACAAAATGATACATTTTAAAACAAAATTATGATTTTAATACATAATCAAATATTTTTTTTACATTATCATTCGTAAATCAAAATTTTATCAATTAGCAACATTAGGGAATTTAAAATCAAATAATTAAATATCCCAAGGGGGGTAACCAAATCTGAAGTTTTCTTTAAAGTATAATTTGTTCTATAACACTGTACCACAAACATATATTTTTATCAAGTAAATCAACGCAATCAATATCATTATTAATTAAGTTATAAATAAAATTTAAATTTGAACAACGTTCAGATACCAGAGATGGGATTTTCAATGCTGTAGCAATATTTTTATAACTATGGTTTTAAGTGGGTCTGGAAAATTTATTCTATATAAAATTATTCTAAAAAAATTTATGTTATATATTTTCAATTCTCTTGATAAGTTTATTGACGAACTAGAGATTAAAACATTAGTATTGTCGTCACCAACGATACATATAACATTTTAAAAGTTTTTGCGGAATGGAATCAATTACATTTTCTTCTAATTAAACTTAAAATTCTTAATGGATGCCTTAATATGGTATTCAGTTGTCATTTTTGAATGAAGTATTATTCCTAATTCTTTAATAACATTAACTCTTTTCAAAGCACAACCATCAAACTATAAGGAAAAATCACAACGTTTCGCCAATACGAAAAGAATCCATTTAATTATTGGATTTAAGTATTTAATTTCCCTGTATTTGTCTAAAGCTATTTAGCTTGAAAATCGCAGTGTTTCCAATGGTACTTATGATTAATGAGTGTATCGGAATAAATTATGTTACTAGGAGATCGTGTTAAATGGCAATTTAATATATAATCATTCATGATATTTAATTACATAAATAACAAAATTTGTTTCGTTACTAGTTTGAAGCTGCTGCTGACGTTTTACACATTGAAGTACAGAAAGGTATCATTATAAATATAAAATGTTAATGTAAATATAATATTAAATTTAATATAAATCACATCTATTTTATAAATAAATTTTTTTACGGTACTTACGATTTTTTCGAAAGTATAGTTAGTTGAAACATTGTTTTTTGAATTACATATTTCTATAAACGAAACCGTGGCTAAATTCATGTTTCACTTCCTATATGTAATATTTCTGAGAGTAACAGAAATTTATTTTGTCTTATTTAGCCAATAATTTGAGAAACACTGGCTCTCATTTTAAAATGTTTGAGAAGCAAAGCAACTACAAATCACAGTTAATCGAAAAGTTATATATAAAAGTGAAAATTCTGCTTTCAATATATAATGGACACAGTTTCACAGAGTAATGAAAAAAAAAATCTACCTGAGCTGAAGAATTCAACAGAAAAATTTGAATTAATTATAATAATGGAGAACAAATACTTTGTAATACTTTTTAATATCTTATATGTGTAATATAACTCCGAGGCTGTGTAAATTAGAAACGAAACGTCTTAATTTAAATTTAATTAAATATTTTAGTATCTGCGAAATTTAATTTCGTGATTAAATTTAGTATTAAAACTTTTTCTTTAATTTAAGCACAGAGATATAGCTTTCATAAGCTCAAGCGATAGAGGCCACGAATTTAAATAGAATTAAAAGATCAGGATGGAAAATTTCGACCGGTCCAGAAATGCAACTGGCGGAAGCTCTACCAAGTGACCTACTCCTGTCGACTCCGGATACGTTGCGAATATATCTACAATTTTTTTACTAAATCTAAATTCTTATAATGCCTAAATTTTTGGACCACAAATGAAGAACGGATTTTATGTGTCAATTGATCAAGGGATTTAGAAATTTTGGTAGAGCTTCCTCCGATAAGCAGAGGTCACGGGTCCGATTTCTGGTCCGGTAGAGATTTTTCCAACCTGATACTTTGATTCAATTATTTTTATTAATTCTACGAGTCTGTCTACCAATAATAGAATCCAGTTATGGGAAGAGAGTGAAGACTGCAAAGCGTCTCGGCATTCAAAAATGCTTCTGGTCTTAGCCAAGATCCTATGAAAAAGATTCTGTGAAAATATTCGTGAAGTTCTCCCAATATGCAATATGAACTTATCATGAAAGTAACTGAATTGTTTGTGTCCATTTCCCGTTTTAGATAAAGTAAATTAAATTGAAGTGCAAGTGAAACGACGTTGTAGAAAATAAATCAAGTAACATCAGGAATGAAAATACGTTAATATTGAGTAACAGAAGACTACACCTTTTACAGTTTGTCTTAATGGACAGCAAAACGCATTTATAGAAAGAGTGAGAGAGTTCAATGGACTTTCATACGTCAGTGTAGAATGAAGGCAACATCAACATTCTCCATCGTTCTTCTCTGGATTTGAAATTTGTTGAAAATAGTGAGGTATCATTATTATTTAGTTTATTCGGGTATTACATAAGTGAGCCAGAAAAAGTGAAAGAAAGGCACAGAAGAGTAAAAAAAGGAAAGCAGAGAAACAAGAAAAACAGAAAGACAGAGGCAGGTAAATGAGATGACATGAAAGATCGTCTAGAATACCAGAAAAAATATGTAGAAATATACACTTTGTTTTCTTCGTTTCGAGATCAGAAAAAAGATGTAAAAATATACTCTTTGTTTTATTCGTTTGGAGTATATCTCTACATCTTTTTTCTGATCTTCTACACGATCTTTCTCGTAGTTTCTTTGACCTGCCTCCTTTCAGGTTTTCATGTTTCTTTGCTTTTCTTCGTTTGGAGTATATCTTTACATCTTTTTTCTGATCTTCTACACGATCTTTCTCGTAGTTTCTTTGACCTGCCTCCTTTATGCTTTTCTTGTTTCTTTGCTTTTTTTGTTTGGAGTATATCTCTACATCTTCTTTCTGATCTTCTACACGACCTTTCTCGTAGTTTCTTTGACCTGCCTCCTTTCTGCTTTTCTTGTTTCTTTGCTTTTCTTCGTTTGGAGTATATCTCTACATCTTCTTTCTGATCTTCTACACGACCTTTCTCGTAGTTTCTTTGACCTCCCTCCTTTCAGGTTTTCTTGTTTCTTTGCTTTTCTTCGTTTGGAGTATATCTTTACATCTTTTTTCTGATCTTCTACACGATCTTTCTCGTAGTTTCTTTGACCTGCCTCCTTTCTGCTTTTCTTGTTTCTTTGCTTTTCTTCGTTTGGAGTATATCTCTACATTTTTTCTGATCTTCTACACGACCTTTCTCGTAGTTTCTTTGACCTGCCTCCTTTCTGCTTTTCTTGTTTCTTTGCTTTTCTTCGTTTGGAGTATATCTCTACATTTTTTCTGATCTTCTACATGATCTTTCTCGTAGTTTCTTCGACCTGCCTCCTTTCAGCTTTTCTTGTTTCTTTGCTTTTCTTCGTTTGGAGTATATCTCTACATTTTTTTTCTGATCTTCTACACGATCTGTCTCGTAGTTTCTTCGTTTCTCTGCTTTTTTTTACTTTTCCTTGCCTTTTTTCACTTTCACTTGGTCACCTGTTTACTCCAAGACACTGGAATAGCCAAATAATCTAAATAATAAAACGTTAATGTTCAAACCGTTGATCAGTTCCATTACTCCTACTGACAAATCAACTTTGTTTCCTCGTTTCTTCCACATTCTATTACTCTCTCACAACTATCAATTTTTTTTCTATTTTCTTCATCGATCATGGGCATCGGAACACCCGAAAAAACATCTGCAATACAAATAACGAAGGCTTTTTGCGATTGATTTTCGGAATCCGTCTTTGAAAATTCGGATTTTAACGATTGTATTGGATAATACTTTATTATGTAATATTGATAATATGGAGAATCTGAAAATAAGGCGACAGAAGAGGACAAGGATTGTCGCGAGAGAATTGGAATGGGAAAAGGTGATTTTTGATAGAAGCGTGTGAGTTTTCGTGCAATTTTTCAAGAATCTATTTTACTTTGCATTTGCAGGCACTGGGTAACAAACTAACATCCTCCCGGTCGTACCGTTGTTATACAAATCCAGTTTTTCTGATATTAACACGCCACGTTCGTGAACACGAGCAACGTTTTCTTGCCGTGTTGCTGATGACAGGTTATGTACATGCAACTCTACTATATACTAAATATAGCTTAAGAGTTGTGCCGCAGTCAGCTACTGGCCCTTCTTCCGGAAGATGCATTCAGTTTAATAATTTCAACCTTATTTTGCTACTCGAAGTCTGCTCTCATACATGTACATAATTTATTCTGAAGAAAGGAGTGATAAAGCATCTTACGAGGGTCCGTCAGTAAATATAACAACTAAGAGATGGCGCTGGTAGTGCCGATAAGAGAGGATGTTTTTTTTCCTGAGAAGTACCACCTTTCAAAACTATGCTGTCAAATTTTCAGCCTTTTGCATTGCGTGGTTGCATTTCTGCTATCGGTGAAAGCAAATAATTTAAATTCTCAAACAATTGGTGAAAATAATGTTTTCATTAGAATTAATTAGCCTTAAATCTGGTTTTAATCTTTACTACGTCTAATTTTGTATATATTTTATTGACGTATCCTCTTTCAATGGTTAATGGAATAAAAAAATACAAATCTATTTTTGTTTAACGCTTTTTATTAAATGGCTGTAGAATATTATTGCTTTATTTTTAAATTAAATATTAAAAAAATCAGCGTTTAAGTAAGAAAACTTTTTCATTATTCAATTTACAACAAAATATATGAATTTATATTATTTTATAGTTAAATGTAACAAAAGTTATGTTGACAAATTTCCACGCGTTGCCGACGAAATTATAATTGAATGTAACTATACGTCCCAATCAGGGACGAAACGTTGTGTCTGATATACATTGTCTTACATAGAGTAATTAAAAAAAAATTCTGACCAATCCGCTGTTGTTTTTAATATGTATTTTAAAAATTTAAATTATTGTAATTGTTCATTTTTATTTTTTAAATGTGTAAAGTTACTCATTTATTTATTCATGTTACCTCATACAACATTTTTATGGCCATCGGAAGCGTTTTCTACAGCTGTAATGGTTTATTATAATTTTGAGGGAAATAACTGACTGACTCTTATGGGCTTAATTTTTCTAAATATTGATTGGTGAGGTTAAGCAACGTCTTGTAACTAGAACGAGCCTATCATTTTTTTCGATTTAATACACCCTAAGCGACGTATTTTAGTAATTTTTATTGTTTTCTGAGTTCTCAATTATTTTCTTCAACCTCTTCTATTTCCCCCGCTTCAGTTCCGCTAGACTGTCACTTTTCCACAGCCTCCTTTTTAATCTTAATTTCTGCCGCAGTGGTCATCTTCCTATCCTTATTTGGCAGACTAGAATATCGTTGTAATTGATCTTCAGAGGGCACGAGAGCATAAGTTGGAAGAGCTCGGTTCGCCTGCAGACGAGGAGAATGCACCAATGCAAAGCTTAGTGACGTAGGCAGACAATGACCTACTTTGTTCAGACCAGTCCCAGAGATACGGCCATATCGGCACTCTGCTTCACAATCGTGATTTACTACGCTAACCCGACTTTTAGTACACATTTACGGCGTCTTGCTATGGTACGTTGAAAAATACTACTACGCTAGGGTAGTAAATACTTTCAAAACAATTGAAAACGATGTTTTACCGACTTTTACTTCTCAGTATTTCTCAGCTCGATACACTCCACCGAGCGTTTTTTTTTGTAGCCTCGTGAAATTTGAATTTTTTCCATCCAGCCATTTTTTCAGGTTAGGAAATAGAAAATGTATTCGAGAGCCAAATATGGCGAATACAGTAGATGTGGTAACAATTTGAAAATAAATTCCACAATTTTCGCATTGTCTTCGTGGACGGATTTTCTGGATTGAAGTGGTCCAATAACGGTTATAATAGTCTCAATTTATCGTTAGTCCTTTTACTAAATAATAATCACCTACCCGGCCATTTTCACCGTGGCCGAAGCCAGCTCGCCTACAGAAATCCACTGTTTCGACTGTTGTCCTGTGTCTGAAGTGAAGGGGTGACCCCACGTATCGTCAAACGATATATAACGACCCAGAAATGTTGCGGTGGAAAGTCACCAAAGAAGCCGCTGAAGCGACCACGTGGTTCGGTTTATTTTCCACTGTCAACAAACGTGGCATCCATCTTGCCGATGTTTTTTTGAGACTTTTTTTTTCATACAACAGTGAAATCACTGAGCTATGGGATTATTGAACGATAGTACTTCTCATAAAGAAAAATTGGATCGGTAGCAACATTGCCGTATCGGAGATCTTGTAAGAATTTCTCGAACCTCCCAGGCCGAGGAATTACGTGCTGAATATTGCGGGCGCAGAATGTCTGGATGTGAGAGTTTCGGGGCTCCCTCGCTGTGAATTCGTGCGCAGTTCACTTCTTTCCTCTCCGATGAACTACGGCACGGACGTCTGACTTATCACTTCCTCTCTAATCCTTTCTTTGTCTCCAGCTCCACATGAAAAATCCCATGTTTCACGTAGCAGCCAGACGAGTGTTTTTGAACTTGGCATCAAAAATTGTGTTGGAATAGTGTGCGTGTGTGATTCGCCCTGAGAAATGGGCACGCACTCAAGGCCTGGTCCTGTGGGTCATTGCCCACGCGGCTCAAGGCTGTAACCTCGCAAAGGTAGCGAATTACTTCTCACTGCACAACAAACAGCCAGGTCCTTCCCTTACATTCACACTGGCATCACGTGCAACACGTCGCACCCTAAGGAAGCTACGATAACATTACTCAGTCCTTAAATGACGCTGTGAGACGATGAAAATTGTTACAAATCACCGTAATAATATTTCCAAATAAGGGTCCGGGAAGTTACATCACTAAAACGAACAGGCAGCGTTATTGTTGAAAGAAATATATTGTGTCTCTGTTATATCAATATCGAACTTGTTCGTGGCTACTTTAACGACAGAGATGACCAGATATTGTATACATAATTAAATTGAAGGAAATACAATTGCTCCAACAGGAACAATTCAATAAAAGGAACAGCATGTAAGTCCCCTTAAAATTCTTTCTTCAGGTTTTAACACGGAAAGAAAAACATAGTCTTTATTAATCTTAAAATTTAGAATAAAATGTTATTCAAAATTGTAACGCTGAAATTTGTTAGAACCATTTGTTGATAGAAAAGTTGATACTATATTTTAACAATCCTAAAATGCCTGAAAAACACGTTATTAAGAAAAAGTAACGCCTTTAATTTTTTTAGAAACATTTGATAAAGGTAAAGTTGCTACTGTTTTTTAAAAGTTTACATCAAAATTACAATTATATATAAAATATGTTACTTAAAAATTGTAACGCTGAAATTAGTTAGTGAATATGTTAAAAGCGAGGTTGATACCATTTTTTTAAGTCTAAATTGCCTAACAATATATATGTTATTAAAAATTGTAACACTGAAATTTGTTATTAGCAAAGTTGATACAATTTTTTAACAGTACTAAAATGCCTGAAAACACGTTATTAATAAAAATTACTAACGCCTTGAACTTTGTTAGAAACATTTGGTAACGGCAAAGTTACTACCATTTTTTAACGTTTACATTTAACTAAAAATTACGCATAAAATATGTTATTTTAAAAAATGAGAAACGCTTGAAAGTTTTTTTAGAAGGAAAGTTGCTACAATTTTTAAAGATCTAAAACTTGTGAAACGCCTGTAAATTATTTCATGAATGGAAGATGCTAACATTCTTTAAAAGTTTTCATTAAACTTAAAGTTTCTAATTAAAAATGATATTAGAAAAATTAGAAA
Source organism: Zhengitettix transpicula (assembly GCA_037074705.1). Lineage (NCBI taxonomy): Eukaryota > Metazoa > Arthropoda > Insecta > Orthoptera > Tetrigidae > Zhengitettix > Zhengitettix transpicula. Next base: position 74,265,296 of record CM073595.1, on the reverse strand, counting down.
CGATTGCAGTTTGTTAGAAACATTTTTTATAGCAACATTGATACTATTTTTTAAAAGTTTATATCAATATAATTTTCTAATAAAATATGTTGTAAGAATATTAGAAAGTCTTCAAATTTGTTAGAAACATTGGTTAACAACAGTTCTTAATTCTCTATAATCACATTTTTAAGAAACAATTCTAAACGCTTGAAACCTTTTATAAATATCAGTTAAAATAAAAGTCGTTTCCATTTTACGAAAATTTACATTAATCTGTAAATTGATAATAAAATATCTTATTAGAAATGGTGACGCTATCATTTCTTAATAGCAAAGTTGCTATCAATTTTAATCGACAAAAATTGCATAATAAAATATATTATCAAGAAAAATTTAGAACCGGTTGAAATTTTTTAGAAACATTTGCTATCATTTAAAAAATTTACAACAATTATAAAGTTGATAATTAAATAAGATATACAAAAAATTATAAACGATTGAATTTTGTTAGGAACATTTTTTAATTGCAAAGTTGCTACAATTTTTAAAAAGCTTTCACCAATTTTAAAATTGCTAATAAAATATGTTGTTATAAAAATTTAAAACGTTTGAAATAAGCTCGAAAAATTACTTACCAGCAAAATTGCTTCCATTTTTAACATACATGTTTACTTTTTAAACAATTTTATTAGTAACAATATACAATAAATAAATGTCATTTTTACTACGTGAGCGTTTATTATTTTGTTACTAAAAATGTTAAAACCAGTCGGCTTAGATCTAAGGCTAATAAAAACAAACGTTCATAAGTAAATTGATCCAGTAAAGTTGGTGACATTGTTAGAAATATTGCTCTTCACATGTTCGTTGTTTTTTGAAATTTTTTAGACCTGTGGTGGTGTTTAAAATTCAGTGGTGCAGAGAGAAAAAAGTTTATTGAATAATTCGTATTTGAAGAGATGTGTCTGGGATTGGGAATTAGATTCTTATACAACTAAGAAAAATAAATTTGATAATTGAAAGGAACTACGACTGGTATAATTAATTGCAAGAGTTCTAAATTGAGGAAAAAATGAAAATCGTCGTTGGACAAATTCAATTACCTCAACGGACAAATTCTCGTGAAAGTCTTGTACCTATCCAATTACAGATCACATCTTTTCAGTCAACATTCATCTTTTGCCAGGACTTTCAACATTGACTCGACACTAAGTTTACTTGTTTCCTTAAGATATGGTCCAACCCATATACGTTCTTTCTTCTTTTTATTCAGCTGCAGAGCAATTAAGCCAATTACTACAACACATGCTTCATGAGTGAGTTCTTCTTAAGCCTTGCGATATTGAACAAACTGGAATGTAGGATCCAAATGGAGGGGAAGAAAGTTATAAGTATAATTGCTGTAATTAACAAAATGTTTAACAAAGTAATCGACAAATTTTATTAGCATGATTTTCAACAACATTTTAAGATCTTCCCAACGTAGGTTACGAACAATAAATCAGTTTTCGCTACACTTTGTACCCCAAGAAACAAACATATAGTCAAAAAGGTCGACCGTAGTGGTAATAGGCTCCAAGAAAAGCAAAAAAACTGTTTTTGTTTTTTGGCTGGGAAAGTGATGGCGACTGTTTTGTTTGGGGGGATAGCCATGGAGTTATCTCAATCGATTATCTTCAAAAAGAAAAATCCATTAGAGGAGCATCATTAATTGACAAGCTCAGGGCAGAAATTGCAGAAAAACAGCCACATTTGCAGAGAGAAAAAAATAGATTCACCAAGACAATGCGCCGTCTCACACGTCAGCGGTTGCCATGGCGAAAACTCACCAGCTCTAGCCCCAAGCGACTTGTTTTGTCCCCTAACTTAAAAGTTGTGCTTTTTCGTAATTATTTTGCAGAAGAAGACGCCGTAGTGTTATTTGGACGTGTTAAAGAGTCGGGAGCATCGCTGGGAGAAGTGTGGAGACGCACAAAGAGACTATGTAGAAAAATAAAAACAAATTTGAAGAAAGAACGTCTGGTATCTTTGTTACGTCTGAAACTTTTCAGATCACCCTTGTATGCCACGAGACTATTCTATTTTCGGTATTCATTTCCGCAGAAGTTGTTTTTCTGCGTTGCACGAGCTGACGAAGAGTTTCGATCCACTTTGGTGGGTCTTAGAGGTCCAAACAACAGCAGTCAACTTACTTGACGCAATCTATATTTATCGGGGAGGCACGTGGTCAGTGAGCCGATTTCCATTCAGTAGTGTCGTCAGTCGTCGTAAGAACTGGGGAACGTTAAGCCAAGGCTAAAAACCACCGGAAACAGTAATGCTTCAGTGGGATTCAGCTTGTAGAAGTACGAAGAAGGTCCGTCAATTTGTAGTCAGATGCATTCAGAAACATGGCCGGTTCAGCCGGTTGGAAAATGATATATATTTTATTATATTGATATATATATATATATATATATATATATATATATATATTGTAATGAATGACAAATAATTAAAAGAATTTGGCCCACGTTGAGGCACCAAAATGTAACGAATAAACAGACAATTATTAATTTAAGCAATTGATTAATGGATGAATTTATTTTATTAAAATTTAAAAAAATGAAAAGATGCTGAATAATTTACCAAATTTTAGACTTCACAAATCAATTAATTTATTCAAAGTAAAATAACAAAATTTCTTGATGTGATTTATTTCTTCTATTTTACAGATTTTATCTACTCTCATCTCAGGGTCGTTTATTGGGGCCTTTTAAATAAAGAACAAACCTTTTTTACATTCAAATTAACAATCAAAATTTACAGCATTAGAATTAAACAATAAAATGAACGTGAAACCGAAATCTGACGATTTGATCTTGATTTAACGTTTACAAAACTTTTATAAAATTTCTCCCTACTTACAGTCTCTTTACTGGTACCAGGCATTCGTTTTGGGCTCTGATGCACTTTACACTTTTCACATATAACAGGCCATAATTTCACAGAATTTAAATTTGTTTCAAAAACACTGTCCAAAACTTTGGTATCTATCAACTGGAACGATTACTCCGTACAACTCGTGTGGTCCTCTGCATTAAGTCACTCTCTCTCCAGAAAATATGGTATTTCTCGTTCTAATTAATGGTCAGTCAGTTTGTTATCAACTCCTAGATCCAAACTTTACTCTGGATCCAAACTTTACTCGATGAAATTCTATTTGCCTCACCACTCTTAATAAAGTCTTGCCTGCCACTCTTTACTCGATAACAATCTGCCCACTACTTCACTTGATGAATTTCTGTCCGCAACTTTACTTCATGAATTCCTGCCCGCCACTGACTCCTGTAAACCACGCAGTTCGGCACGACAAAGCCCGTTACTGTACATTGTTGTGTTTATGTTCTCTCCGATAACAATCAACCACAAATTTCCAATTATCAATTCTCTAATTGCCTCTAATTAGTATTACAATATATATGTTGTAATCGTTTCAATCCTTGACATCTCCGGAAATACTCGTCAACGTACCATCGTCACGCGTCACCGGTCTGAGCCACGATATGTAAGACATAACCAGGCCTATAAGACATTTATGTGAAAAGAGGCTCTGGCCTAATAATACGAACTGCATACAAGTAAAAAAAATCAGGCTGGAACAATTTACGTGATTCCTAATTTTTAGCATTGTCCGGAGGCTAATAAATATAATTTACTGCGATTGGAGCCGTGTCGTTTACCCACAGACCATATATAATATACAACTTTTTAATATTGGATACTATTTCGCTTCACACACAAATATATAACAGCAGGATTTACATGTCTGTGCTTGTCTATACACCGTTAATTAATTTTCCCATTTACTTAAGAAAGCATGTTTTTGAAGTTATACATAGTCCACTGTTTGATAACCTCAGAAATCTTATTGTAGAATTTTATACTCGTAGTATTTGTGTCTTCGCTACAATTTTTTATTGCAGTCCACTTGATGAAAGTCTCATTTAGTTTATATATTATATGTGTCTATATCTTCGTTTCCCAAGATGATGTTACAGTTTCAGGTTATCGGTGTAATTACTTTGTAGATATACTATATTTTTAAACAAATTTCTCTACAGCTTTCTTGATTCTGTAATTTATACTGTAATAATTAAAAGATATTAATTAACAAATCATTTAAACAAAATTATTTCCATGAATTTAACTCAATAGTTCGTTTATGAAACAATTATTTTTTTTATTTAGTTCGTTTATGAAACAATTATTATTTTTTATTTTAAAGTGAAGGATTGCGAAATAATTAACAACATTCTTTAAACTTTACAATACAATTTACTTTTATTCAGTAGAAATTTATAACATTTTTATGAGATTAATTACATTTAAAGTTTTTAATGTTTATAGATTTTATAACTCTTTTCTCAGGGTCATTTATCTGAGCCTGCTAAGTAAAGAAACAACCTTTATATTTATGTTACAGAATCATAGAATTTACAAACTAAGAAGTTAAACAATCAAAACAAAATCGAGAAAGCGAAATCTAACAATTAACTTTAATTATCGTTTACAAAAACTTAATTAAATTTGTTTGTATTTACAAAATATTTTCCTGGTACCAGACTTAACTCTCCTGGGCTCGGGCTCACAATTCACACTAACAGGCCATGAAATCACTGACTCTACACTTGATTGTACAAAACACGGTCGTAGCTTTCGAGTCTCTCCTCTGGGAACTGGAACTGCTGCTCTCTCCGAATTATTAGTTTGAAAGATTTCTATACATATTTAACAAATAACCCAATTTTCAGTCTGAGTATTTTATTAATTTATTTTAGTTCGGAGCTTCTCGATCACAATCATATATAATATTTATATATTAGTATTATTATTTTATAAACGTATTTATAAATACATATTAATAAATTTTATTATTTTAAATTAGATTAAAATCTTAAAAGGTTTTGTTCTGTTTGAACATTTTTTAACAGCTGCCATGTGATTATTTTATATCACCTCAATAGTTGACATACATTTTTTTTCATTAGGTCCAAAACATATCGTATTAAATGGGTTACATAATTTTATTTCTTATACGAAGTAAATAATAAAATTTAATAATATGTAAAATACTAATATATAAATATTACTTATGGTTATGATGGAGAGCTACGAAGAGAAATAAATAAATAACATATTGACACTGCTGAGAATTGTGTTGAAAAAAATAGATGACATTTATAATAATATAAGTAAACGGCCTAGAGTCAGAAAATTATGTTTCTTAACAAAAAATTAGATATATATATATATAAATCGTGGATTAAACCTGAAGAGGACGAAATGTCGGTATATTCATTTTTCGTTAGTCAACATAATTTTCCGAAGCATGGCCGTTTATGTATATGAAAATTTGGTTATTTGTTAATTATAAGGCTTGAATACAATCGGAATAAAGAATATAAATTTTTAAACATTGTTAAGTCACTGTATGTTCATGAATATAGGCTCAGAATAACAATAATCATTCGAAAATGTATTAGGTACGCTAAAGTTGTATTGAAGACGCTTCATTGAAAAGATTATTTAATTATGCCCTGCGATTTTATTAAAAATATATCTGTGATAATGGGCATTTTTCTGGGTAACGTTAACATTTTTTCGTGAAAATAATCATAGTCCTCGTTTAGGTCCAAGAGTCGACTTCGTATCGGAAAATGGTTATAAGGGCCCTTATTTTATCAACAGAGTGTGCTCAAAGAAGAATTTCGATTTGGGTGTAGGATAAGATGCAAAATACGTTGGAGAAAACTGAAAGTGGACGAGGGCCCGCAATTCTCCGGAAGTAAACGAAGGACAAGCTTTGTGCATTGTTCGAAGCTTACACGAGTCAACCGGCTTAGGGATACGTTAAGAATCTTACTTACGCGTCCTACTTGTATTTCAAACAAAATATAAGGCGTCGAGCGTCGAAACGTGGGCAAGGGAATAATCATAACGGGTTCTGGCGGAACACGCGTCTCCGAGTATGAAGATTCTCTTGCAAGTGAACTAGTCGCTTTCTCTCGGAATACTAAAACTGGCGAAGAAACAAACTCGGATGAATCTGTTTGAAGAAGTGTAAACATTAGAGATTTGGAGTTACGTAAGACGCGTCCTAATGTCGATGCTGACGATGGAGTTTACGCGACCGGCCCAATGAAACAGGCGTGTACACTCGTAACTCTTCTACTTCACCACGACACTGCGATCCATCCAAGTGGAATTTGCAGGTGAGGAAGCGGACGAACAACGCGACAACTTTTCTACGGGTTTGTTTCTCGATCGCTAGATGGCACGGCGATGCCTCCGTCAGGCGGCTAAAAATAACTGACTTTTTGTGTTTTAGTGTTTAAAAGACCCCGGGCACAAAAGCCGAGAACAGCTGACTCCCAAGTACCTTTATGTCTTCACGTGTAAATTCGATTTCGCGCCATTTCAGAGACCCGTACGTGAACGACGCCTCCTCCAATTGATCGTCGAGATGGCGGCGTCGTGACGAAAACACAAGAAGTAGATTCACAGGTCTGGAAACGGAGACTCGTCAATTCGTTGAGAGACGCTGAATTCATTCAGAAAGGACCACAGCTTCGGGAATTCAACTGTCAACAGGTCGCCATGACAATGGGGTCGGCCTCAAGGTCCGTCATATCATGAATATTGAAAAATAATCTTGTGAATTATCCCTCCGAGATCAGGAAGGTCCTTCATGCAATCGGCTTCAGATTCTTTATTTATCTATAGAGCATCGATATCACAACCGTACATCACGTACTAGATCCTACTCCTCAATTATGTGCAACGTAACATTAGGAAAGTTTTATTTTGACGTCTATTTTATGTGAATTATATATTTCTTGGCTTAATTTGATCAATTAAAAAAACGTTTCGCTTCGTATTTGTACCATCTTCAGTTTTTTCTAATTTCCACCTGTTAGAAGCTATTTTACACCATATTTAAAACGTAAATAAATTTTGAAACTTTTCCCGAGGCTTCTCTTTTTTAACGTCACTGCAAAAGGAAAATGTCCTATATTTTAAAGTAAACAGAATTATTTTTGTAATGGCGTATAAGTAATTAGGAGGCACGAAATTGCAACGGGCGCCTGGGATTCACTTTCTCCTGTTTCTCACGGTATTCGTCCACGATTTTCTGCAAAATTGACCTCTGCGATTAATGAAAATTGGACAAATAAGTCCGTATCTTGAAAATGTAATTCTCCTGAATATTTTATTAAATAATCCAATCGGATCGGGGACGAAATATTGATAACTAAAAACTTAGAATGTGAATTTAATATTGTTTTCCACTAGATACACTAATGCGGTAGTGACAAAACTTTATGAACCTTTTTTTTTTCCACGTATGAAAAGTTATTTTAAGTCAAAAGTGACATCTTGGGCATTTCAAATCCTCTCTCTGGTATCATTTAATACAAATAATAAATACAACTGTATTTTATCGTAACCTTGCATATGGAAACTATAGTGGAAAATAATATTAAATTCACATTCTACGTTTTGAGGTATCAATATTCCGTCCCCGATCCGATCAGATTATTTAATAAAATATTCAGCAGCATTACATTTTCAAGCTGTGGCCTTATTCGTCCATTTTTATTGATCACAGAGGTCAATTTCGCAGTAAATCGTGAACGAATACCGTGAGGAACAGGAGAAAGTGAATCCCAGGCGTACGTGGCAATTACGAATCTCCTAATTACTAGTATGCCATTAAAAAATTAATTCTCTTAACTTAAAATATATGACATTTTCCTTTTTCTGTGACGTATAGTTTTCACAGGATGTTCATATAATTTGTTGATCGTATAATTTTACTGTAGATTGATCCAATTTAACATATTTCTCCAAGTTTTTTTTTAAAAAAAATTCACCATTCGTCGAACTGTTTATTTAAAATATTTTAATCCAAGTAGCTTTCGCCATATATGTCATTATCTTCCTCTATCAAACCATATATTTTTAAAAATTATTATAAGTAGATATGCATTGTGTATTGAAATTTTTATTTTACAAAAATTATATTCTGGCATCGTCCAGACGCTACGTCGATTAAAAAATTTAAAGTAAATGTTTTGACTAATGTAATAAGTTTTGTTACTCGAATGACTGATAAAAAAAACCTTCGCGATACCAATAAAATAAAAAGCAGATTTATCGATAAATAAATAAACAGCCTTGCGCCTGAAAATTGTTTATGAACGAAAAATTAAATTTAGCGACATTTTCGCCTTGTTTTAGGATCTCTTAAATGTTTAGTCTACCATTTAGAAATTAACAACTTAAGTACTTAACTTCTTTTTAAGAACTATTACAAAATATTTTAATTAATTTTATTTTATTGATCAATAATTGATCAATAAAATCGTACAAAAATATTTTGTAATTGTTCTTAGAAAACGTTATGTACTTATGTTATTATTTTCTAAATTGCAGACTAAACCTGAAGAGGTCCGACAACAAGAACGAAACGTCAGTATATTTAATTTTTGTTAATAAACAATTTCCTGACTCAATTCCGTTTATTCATTTATTGATAATATTATAAATGCCAGATATTTTTAATCAGTATTAAATTGCAATATGTTTCCGTAATTGTTGTGAGATAGTTATTTTGCTTTTGGCAATCCCCTAGAGACAATGTATTTTAACAAATTCGGTGACTCTAAAAATAGGTGGTTCCCTAAGCGTAAATTTAAGACGTATATAAAGGTGAGCCATTGAAAAGCTAATAATAGATTTGATTGCGAGACCTGTCGCGAAAATACGTTTCACATAACACGAGTTCTGTTGCTGTAATCGCCCGAAACAAACGACGGAATCCTCCTTCCAAATTTTACGGGTATTCGACTTTTTCTTCACCTTATTTCATATTTTGTTATTCGTGTGGTCGATTAGAGAAAAAGTGATGAGAAATAAATGAAGCGTTATCAGCTGTGGCGAGGAAAATTTATGACGTGAGATTTACTGCGAATAAAAATTATTTTTCGACTTGGGAACGTGCTACTTAATTTTATCACCGTTTTTGATACCCGCGGATACAACCAAAATTTTTAGAACTATTAAATAAGCAAATATGTAACAAATGTTGACGTTATCATAAAATTTATGTCTTCTTTTGTGTGTTATAAGTCAAAATTACGTCGTAACTCGGAAAGGAAAAAGGAAATCGCATTGTAAGTCCGGTTAATCAACCAATCTCGGATTGGCTTATTTTAGCTGGTTGGTATGAGAGTTATTGAGTCTCACAAGTATTCGTTTCTGTCTTAGCCGACTGAACGCTTTGAAAAAAATTGACAGACGCGACCGAGAAAAAACAATACGCAGAAGGAAGTTCACGAGCTAATAATTTTTCCCAAGAATTACCTCGGAGAAATAATCTGCTTCTCGGAAGCTTCGCTTCATACGAAATCCCTACGAGTCACAGATTCCTAAAATTTAATTACGAGGGATCCTGGTTCAATTTTGTGGATATGTTCTTGGGAATTAGGTACAAATATGTTGGTTTTAAAAGTCAAGTCAGCTATATTTCACAAATGGCGCATGTCTAGGAATTCCTAGTACGAACTCATCGAACTGTTTTGAGTTTGTTCTTAGTTTATATCGAAAGTATTTCTAAAAAATTATCTAAAGGATTTTTTGATGAATAAACGTCAATTATTAAAAGGTATTTCCAGAAGCATAAAGAGAAACTTATTAAACTTATTTATTTGATTGACTATTTTCCATTAATAAAACAGTTAAACAAAATTTTACTTAATGAATAATAAAGATAGCCAATTCAGACGTACAGATGTGCAGATTTATTGGCTATCTTTTTTATTCATTATTTTCAATCAGACGTGAATTTTTTCATTTTAAAATTTTACTTCTTAAAACAATTACATTTATAGCATATAATCTGATATTTTTATATACCTATTCATTAAATGAATATCTATAGCATTAACCAGATCTGACGTTATCGTTATGGGGTTATTATGTATAATACTGTACCACAAACATATATTCTAGAACAAACTCTAAAATTCAATTTATCAAGTAAATCAACACGCTCAATATCATTTTTAACAAACTTAAAAATAAATTTTAAATTTTTAGAGCCACGTTCAAATTCCAGAGATGAGATTTTCAGTGCTGCAGAAATATTTGTATAATTACGGTTTGTAAATTGGTCTGGAAAATTCATTATATAAAAACATACGCTCTGCAGTTTCAATTTTCCTGATAAATTTATTTGTGAAGATCTAAACAGTAATATTGGTTTCACCAACGATACATTTTAGTAGTTAAAGGGGAGTGGAATAATTTACATTCTCTTCTAATGAAACCTAAAAAAAAATTATAGCTTTATTCATAACTTCAAAAATAATTATTTTAATAAAATAATATTCCTAAGTCTTTAATAACATTAACACCATCAATATTCGAAGGAAAATCACCGGTTCCTGAGAATGAAATTGTTTTACATTTTGATATATTTAATTTCATGACATTTTCTCTACTCCGTTCATAACTATTATTTAAGCACTCGTGTGTATTAGATTTAATAGATTTATATATTTTAACTTCATCTTCAAGCAGCAGTTTAAACATTAGAACAAGATAATTAATATTATTTAAATTTTTAGTTTTTGTTAAGAAATGTGAGGTTATATTATAGAATGTAATGATTGGGTGTTTCTTTGTTTCAATAATAAAGGAAGAAGAACACCGAAAAAAAGCAACAACTAAACCAAAAAAATTGGGAAACAAAAACAGTATGCAAGATAGCGCGTTGATTTTCTCTGTGACTTGTCTGTGTCGTTTTCTTCGTTCTTTTTTGTATTTTACTCAGCTTAATAAATGTTGGTAATTTCCGCCTATAGTAAAAAGGGTTAAAAAAGCGGTTTAAAAACTTAATTATTCTGAAAAAGATTGCATGGGGGTGGACAAACTGTTTTAGCTTAAAAAAGACACATTTGAAGAATAAAGAAAGAGTTGACCACTAGTTTCGTGCTCAATTATTAAATCTAGTTCTTGGAAAGCTTTTAATTTACCCGTATTAAGATTAAGTCTGCGTAGCTGAGCTTGCAACCTATAAAATTTGCTTGCATTTATGTTAAAACGGATCTTAGTTGGGACGCCGCGTAATCCTATTAGAGGAAACGTTATAAAACCGGATGCGGTCTTATCAGAATAGAAAGATTAAGTTCGTCTTCGTAGTAGTTCTTCCTATTCCTTTATTATGAGCATGTGAGAATAACCGTCTAAATTCGTAATTTTCAATAAACTCACAATAACTCACAGGACAATTTTGGACAGGAAAAAATGATTTAGTCCTGGGTATAAAATAAACGTGGTTCAAATATATGAAGCAATTATTTGTTCAATTCTTATATCTTCCAGCTAGTTGGACTTGTTATCACAAATTACTTTGTTATTATGAACGTTATCTCCGATAAGGTTCACGATATTGTCCGCACATCGTTCTAGATATCGTATCTTACCGTCGACTGTTCAAGATTGGGTTGCAGAAGCTTAAAATAGGATCAACGATCCATGCTAAAAAGGCAGTTGCGAAAAATATCGTGTAACCTTTCTTCGTTAATATCCCTGCTGTGTTCCGCATTGTGGTCTTGTTTCTTTTTCTTTGTTGACCACACGCTTCCGCGATGATGCATCGCCAACCTTCGGCTGAAGATGAAAGTACAATGCGATTCCTCATTCCTTGCAGCAAACGAGAACGTTCCGAGCTCGATAAGGTTGTTGCACTTGAGGTTTTTTTTTCTCGGCTGAATCACGAGGGAATCTAGTTGGCATTGAGTTTACGAAGTTTTCTGGTCGAACCCGTCGGGTGGGGTGAAATCGCGACTCCTTTCCTTCCTTCGGCGTGAGAAAATGTGAGGCGCGTGTGATCATAAAAGTAAAACCCAGTATTTGTATTCGAAATTCCTCTAATATGACGCAGGACAGTCGCACTGAATATACAGAACCATCAAGTTTTAATGAGATTCCACGTAAGATTTGCAGACAAAAACAATTTATCAGTTAAATCTCAAGGTCTCCGTTTTCCCGACACCCAGACTATTTCTGATCACACGAATTTCTCAGATGTTGTTTGACGATTTACGCAATCTGTAAACGGGTAATACGAATGATTTAAGAATCCTTCTGAATTGCTAAACCGACGTCTATACATTTTGATTACCAGCCACGTCGACTCGTTATCGCCGAGAAGCAGATCTATTCAACAGAATTGTCTTCGATACAAAACAACATCGAGGCCAAATTCGTCCCAATTTTCGGACAGGAGTACCTCGTGGCGATAAATATCGAGGTTATCTATAAGAAGGCGATTAGGTGACCGCTACACCGTTGCCGACTTCTCCGCACACAAGTCTCCATTAATGATTTCAACTACCGTCGACGATTTCAGCTCAGAGCCTCAAATAAAACACATTTTATTCGTGTCATTTTGTTTTTGCAAATTTAACACCAAATTTGAATTACCCCTCCTTTTTTTTCGTTCTTGGGAGGCTTAACAGGTAATACGAAAAACGAAATAAAAAATTAATTGGTGGCGTTCCACGACGCAGCTGAATCAAGCTGACTTACATGTAACGGCACATTGGAGATGGCGTCCTCATCGACGGTGTAGCCTTGTGGTTGCCATGGTAACAACCGCCGTGTTGCCAAAGTCACAGATGCGAGCGAAATCCCTTGTAGAACGTGAAGATGGAATCAAGCAGTTGTTCCACAGGTAGTAATGTTGCTGGGAGAACCGTTTCCCACTAAGTCGAAAATCCCGTCGGGAATCGACCTTTTAGAACTTCAACGTAAACTACACTCGTGGAAGTCTAATAACCGTTTTATCGGGAGCTGTCCGAGATGAGACTTCGGATGGTGGAGTGAGGTTCGAACCCCGTTCCGTCCATGTCAGCCCTGTGATTGACTCCGCAACAAATCTCGCCTCTTTCTAAAATAGCTGCTCGTCTCCAGCGAAGACCCGCCACGGGTAAATGTTACGAACCCGTGGATTGACGATGGACTAAATCTGGAAGCATTGCCGACCTTGAGGTCCGTGCCTCGCGGATAATACTCGGGAAGCCAACAGCCACAGAGTACACGGACTACGTAACTAGTCCAATTTGCACCTACACACTTACAAAGAAAAACACTCGTCGACGTACTTTTATCCCTGGAATTCCCTGAGAAAAAAAAACGCGTTGTAACACGTAAGAAGCCGCAGTCGCAGCTGGATTTAGAAACTAACGGACAAGACAGTTACTTAGAATTCTAGTAAAAGTGGCAACTACTAGTATTGGTTGTGAAATGAAAGTTTCCCCCCCAAGCTCTGCACCTTGGGATACACTGCAGTAAATTTAGCAGCGCTCTGGCTTCCTCCCAAACAGATCACTGGCCCGTCTTAAAACACTCTTGCGACGGTCAATTTGTACTACAATTGAAATTGAAATAGTTTCGTTGCGGACACTTGAGTAAGTTATCTAAAATTAAGTCACCTCTGTGTAATACTCCATCGATTAACCATGCCATTCTACAATTAAAACTAGATAATATCATAATGGAGTTACTTGTATTACTCACCGATTTTTGTCCTGGATTTTGATTGAGAAATTCCATTCAAACAGAATGTGAACTATTTCATAAATTATTTAAATACTCCTGAAAGGGAATTTATTACTTAAATTATTGATTCTCACCGAGAACATTATACTAAAAGGAGATATTCCTTCATTTTTCGTTTCACATAAAAATGACATTAAGAACCAAGCTTCAAAAAAAAATTTAATACGGCAATCTGACTTTTGAAGAAAATTATACTTAATTAGTCTTACTTGTTTGTGAAATAATTAATTTTGCGCATTATTAACTAAATCCGTCAGTGAATTAAGTGAAGATTACGTGAAAATTCGGTTTGTAGTTTCGGAGAGTGGAGGAGTAAAAATGGAGTGCAGCATCCAAACAGCTGAGAACAATGGCGCTGATCTCCACGTGGACCGCCGCGGCGGCGAATAACAAATTCCATTCTCTTATGAGATTGCAAATCGGGTTATAATTCCATAAATTTCAGCTTCACGGTTACGCACGTTGTTTCCTTCTTGTGTGTTACAGAAATAATCCACAAAATTAAAAAAAAAGGGGGGGGACCCGGCATTCAATGCATAGTTAGTTTCAAGCGAAGTCTCAAACACCGAGACATTAATTTGTTTTATTGGTTTTTTTATGTGATTTAATGTGCAGGAATCCTGATTATACGTTGGCATCATAAGAACCATTGTGTATGCGTAGGATTGTCTCTACCCACTTAAATTTGCGTTAATGTACTATCGTGACGTGTCGCTGGTCAATATCACATTTTCCCCTCCAATGAAAAATATTTATTTTAAGAAATGCACAGAATTCTAGAACAACGATGAGCTACTGTGAGATTTGCAGACTACATGCGAGTTTCTTAAATACTGTTTTCATTTACTCAACTATTCCTCTGCTGTGGACCTAGGGTAAGTCAAACAAATTAATATTTAGGTGTTTAAACAATTTGAAAAGCATTTGAAAGTAAAAATTAATGCAATAACCCACAAATAAAAAATAAATATGTAAATGCGTCTCTATATGTTAATTATAAAAGTAATGTATCAATGACAAAGTTTTTTAAAAAAAATTAAAATCCATTAGATAATATATAAAATTCAATTTAAAATAAAAATCTATTAAATGATAAAATTAAGCACCTAACTTAAAATATTTAGGTACATTTATTGGAAAAATTGCGTTGCGTTCGAGCAAGCTACATTAGAGTAATATCTTATAGAATCGGCAGGGAATGTGAATGGGGAGATGCGGAAGGGTTGAGCAAAGGAACCAAGGGTTAACTGGGACCCCCAGGCTATAGTTTACGGATCCTACACGGCGATTCGCCTAAAAGTAATGCGGGACAAACTCTCGGAAACCTGCATCAGGTTGGTCGGGTTCTTGATACTTGTCTCACTCCCTTCCGATGACGAGGGATGTATTTTATTGGGGGGGGGGGGCGGTCGCAGCATTCCGGACTCCATCCTTCGACTGGATTTGTGGGGCAGCTGGTCCAACAGGAACCGAGTAACACTCTTGTCGGATGCCTTAAATTCCGACAAGGTGTCACTGCATATGGGAACCATGTTTTGAAAGAATTAGATTAGAGCCGGGAAAAGAAAAAACCTAAGCAGGAAGTTATCGCGTTTGTCCAGGGTGTGCTGCGGTGATGAAGCTTGTTTGAGGGTTACTTATATAGGCAGCTAGGCGTCCAAGGTTACATTCATCCCGGCCGTTTTGTTGTATGGCAGAATGTTTTTCGTAGGGGATGTGTTAAAATTATCTGGTCTGATAATAATTTCTCTGGCAAGTATAGTTCTGTTTTCTGTGATTTATCTCTATTACGACAGCAGACATATTACAGTGTCGTAATCGGATATATTGTTCATGCTTTTTAACTTGGGTTTTCACTGACCGGCCAGTTTTCCAGAAGTATTTTTCCTCACCTGCGTAGTTTTTGTTATATTCCTTTTATTAGTACTTCCTCCTGCTTGTCTTTTACGTGGCCCAACCAACCAAAAACCGATGGCTTTTATTGAAGTTTCATGTACCACAAAAACCATCAGTTATTTTAAAATGGAAGAAACGTTACGAGGAATTTTAACGTATGTATTAAATCTATCAAAATAAATATTCTGACAGTTGGCCTTTTTCTCCTAATTTGAATTTAACATGTCAAAAATTGTTTTAATTTTCAATCATGTGTTTTCTATTGTTTGGTGAGTATTCGCTGAGCTACGCTCACATTACTCTTTTATAAGAAGTAGAGGGGGAGAAATCCTTGAAATCGAAATAGCTTTTAAATCCTTTCCCAACCACTCATTGTGTTGGCCTACACGTGGATATAGTGCTCGAGGCTGAAAGGAATTTTCCTAGGTAAATATCGGATTTTCTCGACGTCTTCTGTTACATAAGTGTGATATTCTGTAGCTAAAAATGCGACACAGAAACGGATAATGGAATCGAGTACCTAACCCTCTATACAACATCTCTACACATCCGCCTTTTCTTTCATCTGTCTATTTTCTTTCATAAGTATGTTTGTTTTTTCTTTTTTTTGTATGAGTGTTTTTCATACTTGTGTGCACATCATTTACGTATTTTTAGTAATGAGTCTTCGATTTTTCCTTTTCCCCAAAAGAGGACTGACGGAACCAATAAATATAATCGTCAATCACTCTCACAAATTAGCAAGTATCGTAAAAGGAATTTATCTGCAGGTATGTACTTATTAACAAAGGAAAATTGCGATTATCTTATTTCCCGAACGAGATATATCTGTGTTTTAATCACCAATTGTGATGGAATTTGCAATAAATGTCACAGGTGCGACGTCGACAAAACCACCCGCAACACTCACTTAAATTAAAAATTCAATAATGATAGACACGAAATCAGTCATTTTAGGTTATTAAAATAAATGCTTCACAACTCTTCTGCAAAATTTCTTGCTTTATTCTGTTTTTTGTTTGTTTGAGATTAGTTCGAGATTTTCAGAAAGTCACGTAGCAGAATTCATGCGACGTAAACAAAAGCAACGATATTAACATAATAGCAAAGAAGTTAGCCTGACAAGAATAAATCATAGTCGTTGCTGTTTCACCGTATCGGTTTGAACATTAATTGCAGTAATTAGTATATCCGAAAAGTTTTATATTAAATCTAAAATCTTCACATCAGCGTACGCTATGAATAACGTCAATAATAACAATCCCTCATTGTTAACCTAACTTATTTGCTTTCATATTAATATTATTGCTAAAATATAACACGGGAGTTAACGTCTGCTAAAAATAATAATACTAAATAGGACCTTCATACAGACAAACTATAAATAGAGAAACGATAACTACCAAAGTTTCGATTATAAGGCGCGGAATGGCGTCTTTTTCTAACGGCAAGAAAACCAAGACTGTCAAAAATGTTTTACTGGCAAACCTCCACCCTACAGAATTTATTATAAGTACATAAGCATTATATTAACTAAAATTAATTTCTGACTATGACAATGTTATAAGGAAAAATACGTACAATGATTTTATTGTCTTACCTTTCTGTGGTAAAAGTTTTGTGATCTGACACAATTATTTAGAAAACTATAATACTCTGTAAGTTTTAAGTCTGAATCTTCTTCTTCTGGTTTTATCAAACGACACAAAAATCCAATTAGTAAGTTTTCCACCTCCAATGGTGTTTATAAAAGTAATTACTTTACTTGTGACTTGTCATATCGGTCAAACCAAGCGTACTTTAAATACAAGCATTAAAAGAACATAAACCTAATTTTAAATTGTCAACTGGTAAACATAGTCCTATCACTAAACATTGTATTAATTTTAATCACTGTATCGATATTATACAGAGACCCACAAGATTAATTTCCGAAATGTTGTATATTAAAAAAACAACCTATTACTGTTATTATTATACATGACACGGAAAAACTTTATAAGTTATGTTTTATTATAAGTTCTTTAGCCTTATGTATTGTCGTTCATTTTAGTTCTTATTTTTAATTTCCAGTCTTCAATTTTTCGCAGTTAGAAACAGACGCCAATCCGCGTCGAAACATTCATTTTTAATTTTTCTTAGTTATTGTTTCTCTATTTAAAGTTTGTATGAAGGTCGTGTTTAGTAAAAATAATATAATTTCTTTACTTTGCGTCACTTGGATTCTGCTACGTGAATTTTAAATAGCTGGAAGTAATCTCAACTGAACTGAATCAAGAAGATGAGAGTTTGCAAAAACGTTGCGGGGAACGAATTTTTATTTGTTTTTGGCTATAAAATTATTTGTTAATTTTAAAATAATACAGACGTTTGTTATACTTGAATTAATTTTTAAAAAAACAGCCTATTCGTTAGAAAAAATTAGCAAATTTAAAACATTATATATATTTTTTTTAAAAAAACGCAGCGTTTCATCCCTGATTTGAAACGGAAAAACTTGATTAGTTATGTTTATTTTAAGTTATTTAACCTTATGTATTATCTTTCATTTTAGTTCTTATTTTTAATTTTCAGTCTTCAATTTTTCTCCATTAGAAACAGACGCCAATCCGCATCGAAACATTCAGTTTAAAATTTTCTTATTTATTGTTTCTCTATTTAAAGTTTGTATGAAGGTCGTGTTTAATAATAATAATATAATTTCTTTAGTTTGCGTCACTTGGATTCTCCTACGTGAATTTTAAATAGCTGGAATTAATCTCAACAGAACAGAAGCAAGAAGAACAGAGTTTGCAGAAACGTTGTGGGAACGATTTTTTTTTTGTTTTTGGCTATAACATTCCTTTGTTAATTTTAAAATAATACAGACGTTTTTTATACTTGAATTAATTATAAAAACACCAGCCTATTCGTCAGAATTTTTTTTATCAAATTTAAAACATTATATATATATATATATATTAAAAAACGCAACGTATCATCCGTGAGTGGGACCTCTTCAGGTGTACAATTACAATTAAATTCAGTTATAATTAGTTATATGAAATTTTATATTCATTATTTCTAACGTGCTAATAATTTTTTTTCGTTAACAGTATCCGTGGATTTTCGTTTCATTCTGAATTGTCGGCGAAGACGAATGTAGTCATTACGGAACAGAATTTAATTTTTCATGAATTACTTTTACGTCACTTAAGTGAAAGAACAGACGTAAATTCTGTCCCCCTAACGAGCTACTTAAAACCCGTTCGTTTTATACACTATTATAGTTTCTATTTACCATCTATTTACTGACAGAAGTTAAATGCTTTTATTTTTAGTTGGATTCTGGAAGAAAAAGCAAAGGGATTTCCAAGAAGTTTCATCTGCAGTATCATTAATTCAGGGGAAAATATTCGCGTAATGATTACGGCGTATTAACGCATTCGGTAATAAGAGTTTATGAGTAATTTCAAAGAGCACAGGTGACAGCATATATTTTCAAAGTCGCATTATAGTCATTATGTGACAAATTTAATTACATAGCGTAGTCTGCCCCTTCTCTGCCTTCTTTGCAAGAAATGTTCTTTGGGAGTCAGTGCTTGTATTCGACAATAACGCTTCGGCGACGAACGTCTCTGCTGTCATCTTCAAGTGAATTCAAATTTGGAAGAGGAGATCTTATACAGATACGATGATTTCCTTCTAATAATATAATATTTTACATAATTAATTTATACAATATTTTATATAATAAGGGAATTCACTTTGACTTCACTGCAAGATGGCAGCAAAGAAGCTCCGTGCACAATAAACGCACACAGCTAGTATCCTGAGAAACATTTCGTCCAGAGTTGAGTGCTTTAAAGTGAGGTATGAGTATTAAAACTTCAGCCTAGAAGCAAATTTCGCAGCATAAAGTATATAATAAAGAAGGATTATGTTTGTATAATCTACAGATCTAAGCGCGTGTACAGACTGCAACAAAACTTTGTATTCGTGTTTCTTTCTAGCCGGACACAAACACTGTGGGGGTAAATACACGACTACCACACCAGGGGCAGGGGTGGACGTGGTGTAAATTTTCAAAAATGCTTAAACGGACGATATTTGCGTTGAATAAATATTTTTCGGGGTCAGTGAGAATGTATTTTTTGTACTGTAATAGAGTACCGAGTATATTTTTAAGTTCTTAGGGTACCAAGAATATTTTGACTCTCTCACCACACCGGGAGTATGTTAGACGCTCTTAAGATACTAAGCGTGTTTTTTTTATAATTGTTATCAGTAGTATTTATGCTTCTCTAAAGACACTGGTGGTGGTGGTGCTGGGTAGGGGTGGGGGAATATAAAATTAGCATTCCCTCTGCATACATGGTTAAATCAATTTTTGAATAATGGATTAAAGTAGAATTAAATACTTTTTTATGGCTTGAATAAATATCGGGAAAACGCCGGGCACCCAAGTAGTAAATAATAATAATAAGATGGCAAACGCGATACGTCCTGAAAATGAGTCAGGAAGAGTTCGTCCCCCCTTTACCGACAGCGATAATACGTGAACGACATTTGAGCAATGCCCGCTTTATGCAGGGCACGTTTCCACAACGAAATCGGTGAAACATGCCGTAGCGTAAGTTTACACGGATTATTTTTCATCTCCTGATTCTGCGAGTAAGAATTAATGTTAAGGGAGGACCGGCTAGAATCAAAGAAAAAACCCTTTTTCTCCCCCTGCAGACTGGTTAATTGCGAAATTACAATAATAGAGTCGATTTTACGACCAGCTCAAGCTCCTGCTCTAACTATGAAACGTCTGGCAGTGGAATTATGAATGTAGACGGATTCCTGGCGTCCGCAATCAACATTAATTTATTTAACGGGAAATGAACTTCCCCCATGAGATCTTTACAAGCAGTCCAAGGTCAAAGACGTAAATGAGCAACGAAAAGAAACACCACGAGCTATCATCTGAGGTAAACGAAAATAACAAACCTGTAATTAATCGTAAAGGTTCCATTTTACGGACGTGCTGTAAACATTTCGCACAAGTAACGCAATGTAATTAAATTTATCGCATCAAAACTAGTTTGAAAATATGTGCTGTCACTTGTGATTTTTGGAATTTGTCATAAAAGCTTCTGACCGAATACGATGATGCGTCATAATCTCCTTGTTTTTGTCAGACTTCGTAGGTAAATAAAAACTATAATAGTCTGAAGTAAAATTTTTCTTGTAAGTTCAAATGACGAAAATAAATTAGTTTCAAATCCGATCATCGTTTCACTTCAAATCGGGATACTTTCGACGGATGCCATGTTTTTGTTTCGTCAGCGAGTAGTTTGAAGGGTTCGGATCGGCCACGCAAGGTGCGACCACGTGTTTCGGCGTCCGCGTGTCCGAGCGTGATCGCAGTGAAGAATCGCAAAGGATGATCGTAAGAGAAGTTCCCTTACATTTGGAGTATGAGCAGCGTCGCGCAGGCATCTGATTAGCCTGGGCCTTATCTCCCTGCGTTATCTGGAACACAGACTAGATCGTCCAGTGCGACGCTGCATCTGGAGGAAAACACACCACAATGGTTAGTTCTGTCCAGTCATTTACCTTGGGTTTTAGCCGCAACCAACGTATGCGACTGTGGAACAGTTTCAATATGGCTGTCAAAGTCCACACTGGTTCAATTACTTCATCTCGATAGTAAAATTCCCACTCTGACTGCAATTGTAGTCGCAGTGGGATGATTAGTCTGCCTGATCAAATCTTTACCATGCCGATTGTTTCGGTATTTCACCCCGAGATAAGAATGTTGAACGAAGCGTTCCACTGTAATAAATATCCGTTTAACTACTTGTACATTAATATCTACTACCACGCATTTTTGTATTGTAAATAACTCACATTACCGTCGAAGCACATTTATCGGTAGATATCTTCCTAGAATTTATTCTATACATCAGTGGATGTGAAATTGATTTGTGACTCCAGTACTCATTTCGTTACGACTCGGGTAGTTGTTAACATACTTATGGTTAAAAAGAATATCACACCGTGAGAGTGACCGTATTTCAGGAGACAGCTTAGTCACTAGTGTCTGATAATGCAGTCCAAGCTCAGGTTCGTTGAAACGTCTCCAGACGTATTTGCGTGAAGCACCGCTCGTTGTATGTAGACATATTTTCAATAATTTCTCCCTCATTGAACACGTAGTTTCCCGTGTTTCTATAACATTTTTCCCGTGGCTCTGCGTATCTTTCCAAGCCGAACTGTATTGGAGCATTTCCAAAGTTTATGAACAGTTTGTGTCTGCCTTTCACGGCGTTCCAGTTTCTGCTATAATCGCTACACCAAATCCTTTATAGCCTCCTCTACCTCAAGAAACGTTCTTTCAATTCTCCACAATTAACTCTGGATGCACTCGTCATCAAATACACCAGGAGACAACTCGGCCTTGCTCAGGAACATCGATTACACAACATCTACAAAAAAAAACATCGACTAATTAATTTATTATAAAAATTTCTGGGGTTACTGACAGTGATATATTATTGAAATATTTTTTTTTTCAGCTGTCTTAGCTATCTTGAAGCCTGCGTTACTACCAGAACATTAGTTCAGAGGCGAATAAAAGATGAACGATACGGCGTTTTTCCATAGGGTTGTGATTATTTTTCCGTTCTGAAGCATCCCTGAATTCGTATTCACCTTTAAAGCTGTTGTTATTATTTATTACTGTATTTAATTTATTACGAATTGTCCACCGCTATTAAATAAATTTTAAATTGTACTTATATTGATTCTGGTTTGAAATTATTAAATATAAAACGTCTGTCTTAAAAGCATACTAATTAACTAAATAAATAGCAAAATAACAGCAAAAAGGTGCTAAATAAAAAATCAGGCTACAGCAGATGCTTTATTGCCTCATGTAGCTCAAGAAACGTTCTTTCGATTACTCAACACCTACAAATAAATCATCGACTAATTAATTTATTATGAAAATTTCTCGGGTTACTGACAGTGATATATTATTGAAATATGTTTATCTCCGGCTGTCGTGGCTATCTTGAAGCCTGCGCTACGACGGTCTAAGAAGTTCAATATTTCCGTGTTGCGAAACAGACTTAATCAAAACAACACAGAATCGTTGATTTCAAACTAAGGAACTCGGCCATACGATTCAAGGATCTTGCAATTTATTTCAGCGCGATTTACGATATCAATATTTTTTTTTCTACTCGTAGTTATTGTGGTAACTCAGATCTTTCCGTTTTTCCCCTCATCTCGTCGGCGTATAATTAAGCAGACTATTCCAATTAAGTAATTTATTTTAATCAGTGCAGACAAGATCGGTCTGGTAATAAAGATATATTTATTTTAATAGTTGTACTCGTATTTGTACCACCATTTCTTTAACAAAAGCATAAAAACATTAGTTGCTGAGGACAAAATAATCAATTACAGCTAGAATAGTATGTGTGACTCGGTTATTACGAGCCAGACAAGAATTATGTCGCCTCGAATGATTTTTGTGTGGTGTCGATGTGTTGGTCCGCTGGCTGAGGAATAAAACTCCCGAAGTCTTTATCCTGGCGCTCTTGAAAATTCATCAAGAAAAGAAAACTGCTCGAGACTCTTTCGCCTGAGCTCTTGATAATCTGATATAGAATGTCTCTTATCACCATGTGCAGCCCTTTTCATCACTTCTCTATTTTCTCCTAGCAAACAAGTCCAAGTTCCATGCGACCAATCGCTTCCGCGGATGTTGATGAAACCCGCAACTCTTTCGTGTACGACGGAAGCGTGTCAGGCACATCATTCTTCTTTGTTCACAAATTATCTCCTAATCCTTTTACCGGACGAAATAACAGTTCCCATTCGTCCTTCGTTACCCAGAATGTTTTCCAATCAGCTTCCCTGACGCAGAGCGTGTATCGTCCACTCGGTTGTGGTAATTACCGTGGTACCAAATTAACTCATCTACGAAAAAACGCTATAGATATAAAATAAAATGCCATTATAACTGAAATGTGAACAATGACCAAATTACAAATAGAAAATAATAAAACTCAATTATGAAAGATATAACGCTGAATATTCGTTTTAGATTCTTTCGAATTATATGGACGATTACAAGGACTAGATTAAAGTTATGTGGCAGTTTTTAAAAATTAAGAAAAACTGTTCTTTTCTCAGCGTATATAACGGAGACGAGTTAGCGAAACAAACCTCTGCTTGTAAATAATATTTGGACGTTACTTTGGGCAAGGATTTAAATTTGTACCGGAATATTAGTTCAGAGGCGAATAAAAGATGAACGATACTGCGTTTTGCCATTGGCTTGTGATTATTTTTCCGTTCAGAAGCATCCTGGAATTCTTATTCAACTTTGCAGCCGTGGCTCTTATTTATTACTTTATTTAATTTATTACGAATAGTCCACCGCTTATATAGCTTTCATTATTAAATAAATTTTAAATGACATGTTAAATTGTACTTATATTATTACCGTCTTTAAATTATACACACGTCTGTCTTAAAAGAATACTAATTAGCTAAATACATAGAAAAAAAATGCTAAATCAAAAATCACACAATGTTTCTGCAATACTTTGTGCTTTCGTCTTGTGATTCAAAAAAAAACGTGAGAGCCGTTTGAAAATATTGAATGTTTCTTTGAGTTCGTCACTTGGTTCCGTGCAGTGTCTCTTTATTTACGGTTCTTGAGTTTTTTAATCACCTGACGAAAGAAGCAAGTGTTGCAGACACGTTGCCTGGTTTTTATTCTAGCAATTATATTGGATATTTATTTATCGAAGTAATTCTGGTTTATTTCCATTTAGTTCTATTTTAAATTATTGTAATCAGTTTACTTAGACACTAGATCATATTATTCTTGGCGATTTTGGTCATAATTCTATGTAAAAGGGGCCAAAATGAGGAGACATGCATTGAGAAGAAAACGGGGACGAAACGACCATTGCCGCAAAAGATATGGCGTCTGACGTGTGTTGTGGTATTATTAGAACATTTCTGCTCTAGTAGCATTGATACTGATTTGCATTTCATTAATTTCTCTCCTTAGATCCCTTTGCGTTTCTCTTAGAACCAAATTGGCTGGCGTTATCTCTGGCGTGTTTCCGTCAACGACCTCCCATTTGCCCGCATCTTCTCTACAAGCAGCTTCAGTGCTAGAACAATTTCATTATGCATTTGTCTGTTTATCGGTGCCTATTATCTCCGTTATTCTACGACTCTCTCTTTGTATACCCATCGTCGGTTTATTTGTAAAATAACGCATCTTACACAAACTGCGATAGAACACTTCGTAGATCCTTATATTTCAACGGAACACCTTCCTTATTTTGAAGTTTGGTAATAACAAAATACATTTAAAAAATTCAATAGGAAAGACCTACATTATTTATTAATTATTTAAAATTTATAACTAAGGTAAAAAAAATTTGGTTTCACTATTATACATAAAATTTTATTAATAAAATAGAAATAATTTTAATTTAATGCAAATAAATTATAGTCTGCGCCACGAAAATGTAATAACAAGGTCCTGGATTCGTCCAACTACCTTGCCTAACATTGTGTCCAATAATAGACAGGCGTGGTGACTAAGGTTAACGGGTAATGAGGGGTCTACGCAATCTGGCTACGCTGCGAGGGCTGAGGTACGGGGCCGGTTACCAAACTTGATCTTGATATTACATTTTCGCGACGCCTACTGTAGCGAGTTACATCTCATTAAAGTACAATAAAATTTTTGTATCGCATTTCGTGAAACCTGATAACATGTTTGGAACCTCTTAAATGATTTTTAGACTCCTTTGAATCAAAATTTGACTTTAGATAGGCCACAAAAAGTTTTTTTTTGTATTCTGTAGAATGATGAGTTGGGTCTAAACGTTGTACCTTGATGAAATGTAATTCTCTAATTTAGTTGTATTAAATTCAAATTATTCTGACTTTATTGGCTGATTTATTTATTTTATTTATACAAAATGTCATACATATGTCATTTTTAAATTTATATTAACACGGAATCTGTGTTTAATACGACGTATTAAATTTACTAATTATTTTATTTACACACTAGCTGGGTGCCCGGCGTTTATATAAACCCGAAAAATTATTTAATTGTATATTAATTTTTAGTCAAGAAGTGATTTAACATAAATCTAATTGTTCCCAGTTCTGTACATACTTTCGACCGATAGTGCTTTAATTGAAAAGCTATATAATACCTTAAATTTTATTGCATCAATGCCAATAAACATACCTCCGAATTTCTTCTTAAATATACTCCTCGAGTATTGCAGGATATAATTGTCCCCCGGTCTTCAGACATTATGAAAGATTAAATTGATGACATTGTTAGCTAGATTCACAATGTAAACAAATGGTCGCCATTTTGGAGTCACTAATATGGCACGAAAATAAACTTGCATTTTCCGCAAGGATCGTAAAGTATTTCGTATTGTTTGTATTATCATTCGATGGAGTATTGCTGGGAAAAATTATACTTTTTATTCAAACAAACTATTTCTGCTTAACTTCATTACAAAAGAAGTTACTATTTTGTTGTTGCGCACTAACGTATCTCTCTCGCGTGTGCTGTGACGTCACGGTCTCTTGGCGCGCACTAATTTAACACTAAATCATCAAATTTGTTAATTATAACTCTTTCCATCTTTATGCTAGGGGTTTCTCACCCCCACAGTACCGTTTCTCGTGTTTTTAAGAATGTGTGTACCAATTTTTGTTGCAATCTGTCCACGCCGTTTAAATCTGTATAGAAATCAACGTAAATACATACATACATACATATAGATATACATCCTTTTTTATTTACAGATATTAGGGCATTAATACTTCAATGTTTTAATTTATTGCAGCCGTTACATGACATAATTATTCTTGGTTTTCGCGGAAAACCAATATTTGTCTATATATTTAGGTGCCTTTTACAACATTTTTTAATGTTATAGATTAAAGTGACTAAACTGTGTTATTATATTAACTGTTATTTGTATGCAGACGGAGAGCCAGAGCTCGTGGTCGGAGGCCGAGGCGGAGGCGGACGACGAGGACGCGCTGAGCTACTGCGAGTACCACGATGTTCCTCCGCCCCCCGACGGTGGCTACGGCTGGGTCATCGTGTTTGCCTCCTTCATGTGCAACATGATCGTTGACGGCATTGCTTACACGTTCGGCGTCTTCCTCGGCGAGTTCGTCACCTACTACGGCGAGGGCAAGGGCAAGACAGCGTGGGTGGGCTCGCTGCTCTCCGGAATGTACCTGAGCGCAGGTAAGGCTGCAAATCATCTGGTATACTCTAGGTCTCGTTCGCGAATAAAACCGTATTTACCTCAGTACGAGGCCAGTCTTGCTCTGGTGAAAGACTAAGGTATTTTAACACAAAACTTATGCCTTCTTAACAAAGCAAAGGAACATCTTTATGAGATCGAAATGGTGATAACGAAGGCATGTTATAACGTTCCTAAACTAAATCAAGAGTAGTGTGGAGATGGAAGAATAACTAAACAAAAACAATGGAATTACACGAAATTTTTAGTAACGGACATAAATAAGAAATTATTGTTTCAGAATAGAGAGAAAGCTTTCACAAGCTCTGGCTTTACTGCCCGTGAAATTAAATTGAATAAAAGTATCAGGATGGAAAAATATCGATCGGACCAGGAATCGAAACCCGGGACCCCCGCTCATTGGGCGGAAGTTCTACCACCGAGCTACCCGTTTCCACTCCAGTTCCGATGCGAAATTCTTCTAACCATTACTTTCATGTCCACTATCGCTTGAGCTCGTCTATTTCTGAATTGGAATTACAAAACCCTTGATCAATTAACATATAAAATACGTTCTTCATTTGAGGACCAAAAATTTAGACCATGTAAAAATGGTGATTTGTAGGTGAGCCCGTGATGTATGGGAGAATTTCGCACCTGATCTGGAGTCGACACGGGTAGCTCATCCTGAGGTGTGTACCACAAGTTTCATAGTCGTAGGAATCCTTAGCTCAGTCTGATCCAAGAATAACGGCAAACTCAAGATTCCGAGTGTTTCCTAGTGGGACTTAAGTCACTTTCACCACACAATTTCCAAGCGTATAAATAACGCATATCGTTTGCTCCTGAAATAGCTAACTCGCGTTTGAATACACCGAACACAGTTCAAATTCGAGTCCATACTGCGTTCCACTGATAGTTAATCTCACAAATTTCCAATTCAGCTGCTTTTTTAGTCCCGTGTTTCTATTACCACAAAAGAATATTCGAGGCATTAATGTACATTCGCAATCTAGAGACTAACTCGCTGGTGCATTTCCCAGATATAGGCGAAATAATTATATTTATTCCCTCGGCCAAGAGCGACTTTTCGCTGTTTACTGATGACATGCAGTGTTATTTTCAGTTGGGAACAACACCTGATAAGTAGATCCTTCCTATCATCTGTAATGCAAAACGCAGTTCGTGTGAATTTAATTTTTTCGTGCTGGCGGTCGGGTAAGCTCGGATTAATTCGGTAGGCGTACGTCAATCTTGCATTTTAGTTTATAATACATACCTCTTTTATTCACTGAAATTCAGGAAAAATATTAATCGTTACATAAACCAC
This sequence comes from Zhengitettix transpicula, assembly GCA_037074705.1. Taxonomy (NCBI): domain Eukaryota; kingdom Metazoa; phylum Arthropoda; class Insecta; order Orthoptera; family Tetrigidae; genus Zhengitettix; species Zhengitettix transpicula. Next base: position 74,237,123 of record CM073595.1, on the reverse strand, counting down.
GTGTCAGAGGCCCAATCACTCACTAGAACCAATAAACACAATTTGTACAGTTAAAAAACAATTTAACAGCGCTACGTTTCAGTTCTTACTTGTACCCTCTTCAGATTTTGGTCCGACCGAAAGGTTTGTCTTGATGTTATAATCTATGAAGGTTACTTGGTAGATTTCTATGCTGGCGTAACAAACTAATTGATATGTGTGCATTTAATTATTATTCACAATACCATATGTTTTAGCTTAATATATCAGTTAACTAAAAAATATTAAAATCTATCACGAGATATGAGGAAATTAAACCATTCGAATGTATAAAAATGTTAATTTCTGCTTTAATGTCAAGCTTTGAAATATTCACATAATATCCATATATTTGTTTCTTAATATCATATTTTAATTTAGAAACAATTTTATTATATAATTACAGAATTATTATATAAACTTAGATTCGTCGTAAAATTAGGACCTGTTCAGGTAATGTCAAATCATGAGAAATTTACGTAAAACAAATATTAAATTATCTACATGTCGATAACCTGGTATAGAACATCCAGTTATATATTCAACATAAAAAAATGTAAATAAAATAATTATTATATATATATTAACATAAAAAGAATTTAAATTTGATGTTTACGTTTGAATTCTTTATGCCACAATGAACTCTACAGTCATTTATATAATAATTTTTTGTGTGAAAAATATTGCTATTATTCATGAAAATTAATTGAAACGTGTCGACAAACGTTGGCGTTATATATATATATATATATATATATATATATATATGTATGTATGTATATATGTGTGTGTGTGTGTGTGTGTGTCATTGTGTGTGTGTTAAGAGAGATATTTAGATGAAATAAAGAAGAAAAAATGGCAATGAAATATTATTTTCTGAATGTTGGTGATAGTTTAATAGTAATCCAGGCTCGACGTTGCCGTTCACCTCTAGTGGTCTAGGCTCGAAATCGGTATATTATTTATTCTTACTTTGTTGGGCTGTAAAATCGCATTTTGATTCGTCATATATATAAAATTGGATGTCTGTATGCATGTGTGTGTGTATGTTTCTCGTACAAATTTAAACTCTTAGTTCAACTTGACCAATTTTTATACACATGCTCCTTTCGACCTAGGAACAAACTCTGTGCGGCTGAGACACAATTACCACCCGTAGGAGTCGAAGAAATATTTGGGCTCAATAAGATTGATAGTGTTTTCCCTCGATGTTGTTTACATTACCGTTCACTGTTAAGTTTCATTATTTTATTATTAATAATTTAATCCGTAGATACTGTTAAGTGTCTAGGCTCATAAATTTGTATATTTATTATCTTTATTCATACTTTGTTGGGCTGTAAAGTGGCATATACAAAATTAAAATAGGAATAGGGATATGAATTACTCATACGTACGTGTTTAAAAATGTGGACACTAAAGAGCTCACATTGAAACTAAAAATCTACATAATTGGAAATAATTCAGGTTTGCTGAGCCGAAGTAAAAAACAAAATGAATCATAACGGAGCAGACATATATGGAAAGGTATGGTTGTATAGCTACCATCCATAAATATATTTAGGGTAATTTATTTTTTCCGGTGAAGTAATTTTCAATTACAGAACCTTTAGAAATAATTTATAATAAGAAGAAAAATGAAAAACGAGAGACTACGAAGAAAATGATTTCGCTGTGTATCGAAAATGTAAGTTAGTTCTTAAAAGCTCATTGTATAGGTATTGTTTTGCCTCCGGTAAAATATTCGGAGAAATCCTAAGCATATTTGGAGCCGTGGTCCCTAAAAGAGGAGTAAAATAATCATCACCAGCCCGTAAAGCGAACGGAATGTAACGACACTTGAGACCTGATTCCTGTGTACGAGATTTGGCGAACGTCATTACAAGGCTACGTGCTCGAGTGTTTTCTTCGAGGTTTATTCATAGATAAGATACGAGACTCTTTATCAGGGTCACACGCGAATGAAAGTCGATGAACAAGCACGAGATGTTCAACGTTCTGACCGCTTAAATCACGTCTTCGTAATCCCGCGGCCATGTTTTGCAGTCGATCGTTTCTGCAGGGGGATCGATTCTGGACGTTCATTCCCTATTCTATACATTCTATTCCAATACATATATATAAGGATAATTGAAGCATAATTCATGAGAATAATTAAATTGAGTTTCATCTGTTCACATATTTCTGGGTATTTGATCGAATCAGTTCCTTTATAAAAAAAAATTAAAATTAGATTCGAATCAACTACTGAGTCATTAGCGACTTCACAATTGTTACATATCAATTTGGGGGTACAACTTAGTTTTTTTTAAAGAATTTGATGATAATTTTTGGGTTTTGATAGATTGAGTACTCTTGTTGATTTTGATTTCTTCCAGTGTCTGGTTGCTCTCATTGATCGAATTTGGGGCAGAACTTGATCATTCTGATCGGAGTATTACATTGGTCACATATCAGTGGAGGGGTGAGGGGGGGGGACAGAAGCTTGAAGGTTTTGAAGTCTGGAGAAGAAACAGTTAAGATTCCATTGTAAGATGCACATGTTTGGGTTATGTTTCTTTTGGATTTCAGTTTGAGGTTTCTGAATCGGAGATTTCGTCATTTAGATATCTTTTTATTTTGTTCTTAAATCTGGAGCCCTGGCTTTTACTGATTTTTGGGAGATTAGGGCGTACGTTTTTGTTAACATTTATATTAACACTTCAAAGTTGTTTCGCTATATTCATCCGGTTATTACATCGAACGTAAGGAGGAAGCTTTTGAATTGTGGAAAATTTAATGGGAGTTTATTTTGATCACCCTCAATAAACGCTCTGGATGGTTCCAGCGAGTCATTATTCTTCTTGAGCCGTTTTCATCTTCTTTTTTTTGGTGGATTACGATCTTGTTTCTCTTATTTGCTGTTATTTGGTAACGTTAGAGTTGATGTCGGTTCGGATGATGGTGCGCTTTTAGTCGTAGAAGAATGGGTTAGGTCGGTCTTGATGACCTCTGCGGTTGTTCACATTCTGGGATAGATTGATTTGGTCACTTTCATACTTCTTTATATCCGTATGTGTTGTTTCTCAACTAATCTGAACGTTTCCGATTTCAATATTCATTCGATTATTTTCTACGGGTTTGATAAACTGGTCTTTACTTTAAGAAAGTGTCTGCCGTTTCATTAGGGCGTCATATTAATTAATTAAAAATAATGTTTCATGTTATCAGATTTTCTGCAGCTTCCAAAACAATTTCAAATAAACGCCTCTGATTATCAGTGAAATAAAACTAATTTATTGGCGTGTTACAGGATTTATTTCTGAATGAGCTTTCGGTTAAGTAACCATAATCTTATTATTATATTAATACAATAAATGTACAAATTTGAAAATACACATTAAAATTTTGAACATTTATTTAAGATTATTTCAAATTCAAATTAATTTCTGATTAATATTTATTATGGTGAGATGTAATTTTGGTTCTTTTATACACAGACCTACCTCTACTTTTCCTTTAAGTATTCTTCGACTAATTTGTCATAATAGCGGAATTCCTGGACCTGAACAGTGTACAAACACATTTGGAATTCCTGAATGCTATTGGAAATATATTCTGACCCTAGTAATTTAAAAAACATTTTCCAAATTCAGTTAACTTAGCAGGCAAACCTTGCAAAGTTATGTATAGAGTTAAAAGTATTTTAAATACGTCATTGATTTATATAGCTATGTAAAATTGACGTAGAAATTAGTTGTAATGTAAATATATCGGTACTGTCGATTTCTAGATTAATAGAAATGGGAAATGTTGACATGGAGATACAATCAAATTAAGATCTCTTCTCTCAGGGTCACAACTGGGTTTGATAATTAACAGAAAAGTGATTTATAAACTGATTAACAATTCAAACATAAAAATTCACCTAAAATAATATGACGATAAATGAAATGAAAGAAAGCTAAATGTACAGAAACAACGAAATCTGACTATTACCTTTCTAATTATCGTTTACAAGTTTATATAGGTTTTGTTACTCACTTATTGTCCGTCTGGTACCAGCTCTTTCTTTTGTTGCTTCAACACTACACTAAAAATGCAAAATTTTACACTGATTCTAACTTCCTTGCAGATTTTACACACACACACGGTCGAAGTGCACGTCCTCAGCTATCAGGAACCTCGGTTGTTGTCTCCTCTTTCTGGTCAACTAGCCTTTGCCGGGTCCCTCAATGCGAAGATTGTTCATTTTGTGAAGCAAACTCCTGCTTCCATATAGGAACTCATCATTTGTATTTTATGTTAGCAGACTTTACTCATCATATGCAGAGTCCAGACTTTAACTACTTTCTTCTCGTCGCAGATTTTAGGCTTCTAGTTTCTGCTTGCTCCACCCAACTGCCACGTATCTCGGCGAAAACTTTTTACTGTTTCATCCTCTCTCGACCCAGGCTCCGTACTTACTGAATTTTCCCCGCGCGCGCATTCTCAATTTCGGCTTTCAACAAAGGAAAAGAACTCGCCGCCATTGTTGTCTTTGATAGCTCATACCGCTACAATTAAATTTATTCGCTACAATTCAAATTATACCTAATCAATTTAATGGCCTAATTAGTTATTGCTACAATATATATATATATATATATACATATATATTGAAACATCCCATGTTTATGCAGACATAACATAACTTTATTTTATAATTATTCTCAACCCTTTTCACAGTTACATTGATAGGTTTTGTTTTTCTTTATCACGACTTTACTTGCAGCCCATCTTATTAATCAACAATCGCAAAGATTCCAAGCTCGCGCGATTCGATATTTTTGTTATTTAAAATGCTTGTTTGGATAACGGATAGATTCTAAAATTTATTCTTAATTTTACATGTGACTTAACATTTTTTATTTATATTTTCATAATTAATTAATAATTTTTTCTTATATAATTTATCCCGATAAATATGTATGTTTTAACTCGCAACAAACATGTCTAATAAAACATCTGAATCTGTTTATTAGATTTTTATTCTGTTATTGGATTCCATAGGCGACAGTTCCATAATCTCGAGCGTGCATTTACAATATATATAGGCGTTTCTCGGTACTGTGAACAAATTAGTTCCAGTTACTTAAAATGTATAAATAATACAGATTTATATAAAAGAATCAAAATTTCACCTCACTTGAAATAAATTAATTTGAATATTCAATAATATTAATAAAATGTTCAATATTAGTATGTATATTGTCTTTATTATATATTTTAATGGATGATTAAGGTTAATTTTCCGAAAGCTCAATCAAAAATAAATGCTATAAAACACTAATATTTAAGTTTTATTTGACTGATATTCGGGGCTTATGTTAAATAAAATTATTATATACAAATCAGTCAACCTGAATTATAGCATCTAATTATAAACTGTTTTTCAACATTAATCGTCGTGATTCTTATTTGATCGTTGCATACGTTTAGTTTTCCACGTTGTTCTGAATGTTGTTCGGAAGACAAGAGGCCTCGGAGTTACCAGGAAGGTTAAGCACGTGGAAGACATGGCCGCGGTAAAAATACATGGGCTTAGTGTGGGGTAACGTGATTCTGAGTCACCTACTTCGTAGGAGACGTTTCACGGAATTAAAGAGGGCAGATCGATTACTCAAAGAGTATAAAGGAGGATCGAGGATTTGCAATTCAAAATTAGCATCCAAGATGGAGGAATTATTGCCAGGAATTGCTCGTTCATGTACAAATTAGAGATTTGTATTTTAATGAGTACTCTACTTTATTGTGGAGGGGGGGATGAATAAAATAATTGTATAAAGGGAGGGTGTAAAAACGATTTTATTATCATTAAGACTTGAAATAAACACTATTCGTATCGGGTCGCATTTGGGGCTTTTCGGTGAAAACAAAAATTATTTTCGTGGCTGTACGAGCAAGGAAACGATATCACGACAGTTAAATGAAATCTTCACGGGCTTCTAACCGAGTCAAAAGATGTATTCGCGACGTTTCTATAACGTTCACTGTCATTGTCTTCTAGCTAGAGGAGTGGTTAGCGAGATGTCGAGCTAGTGAACGTCTGGGAAACCTGGGAAATAGTTCAAGTGCACAGCCCACAAATAGGGACTTAGAAGAACGTCCCAAACTATGCAAATCGCTCTTGTTCTCTGCTACGCGAAAAACACGTGATACCGCGCTGACGTGGTAGATTACACGTGCCACGTCTCATGTTCGAAAGACAAAGCCATCAATTAATATTACAAATAGAAAATATTTTCTATACTTTTAAATAATTGTGTATTCATTTTATAGTTTGAAAATTTCATTCTATTGTGAATAAAATAGTTCAATTAAACACTTAATATATTCACTAGCGACCACAACCTGTTACAATTAATTTAAATAATTACCTTAAATTTAAAAATAATCAAATACGCCTTACAATACTAATCAATAGTTTAATAATAATTTTTTTAATTAATATATTTCATCACACCGATAAATTATTAACTAGTATTTTGTATATAAATGTATTATGCTCACTGAGGATGTAGGGCTTTTTCGAGATGCTTTTAATTAATTTATTACCTTGGTCGTTTTAAAGGAAATAAAACTCCTTTAGTGTTGACGTAAATGAAGCGAACTGTCTCCATTGCAAGCTAATATTTGCGAGTAAGTTTAAATAAAATCCATTAAATTGCCGTGGGTATTGGATGGGAAACTTGACACCTTTTAAATGCGTGACGGAAAAGAAAAAAAACCTTAGGAAGACTCAACCGATGGCTCACAAAGGAATTCTCCGACTGATTAGAGAATTTCTTACACAGTGGAACCCATTCATGCCTCACATCCGACACAAAACTGAGCAGAAGGGAATTTTAGCTGCGTAGTTGCTTCGGACGCAAAAGTTAATTGGATGACACTCGGAGAAATCAGAAAAAGTGCTAAGCCCGAAGCGTTATACAAAGCTTACGTAAGTAATCCATTGGACCTGCAAGGAAATGAAGATATGCATGCGGTCTCCTACGCATTTTCCTCTGAAACGATTCACCTTAATAAATTATTCAGAGGGCGTGAAGACCTTTAAAAAAAACAGGTCATGGGCGAAACGAAATTATTTTCTCAAGTACATGCAAAAATCCTGCAATATACTTACTAATCGTAGCCACCATGTATCCAAAAATGTACCGCTGTAAACGGAAACAGTGTGATTCGAAGATAAAGATAGCGTTTTTGTCAAATTCGTTGAGTTTAAATGTGTCTGGACTTTGCTGGATTATTTTATTATTTCTTCATGCTAATTCAATTTCTTAAATGAGTTGCTTTTGCTTTTAATGTAATTAATTTTCCGTACCGTGAAGCGGGCGATTTGAAATCGATTCGATCTTGATTTTGCATCCAAATGGTACATGTCCGGACCGCAGTTTTTTTTATCAAAACTTAGCCCCCTCTACAATCCTCCAGAAGTCTGTAATAATAATTCCAAAACACTCTGTATAGAAGCACAAGTCACTTCTCGAAGCTCAACGACTGGAAATCTAAACTTCCGTGGAAACTCCAGCCCGTATATGAAACAAACAAAGAATAAAGAAAAAAAACCAAACAAAAGGTATAAAATTTATGAAATTTTACAAATGAATATATTATCAGTTTTGCAGGAATTTTTATTTAACTACAAGCTCGGTGCCCAGCGTTGCACAGCTACTCATTCTTTACACATTTACAATCAAATATGTGAAATTATAATGATATAAACATATCGCCAAAATTTTTCAAGAATCTCACTTGAAATAATTCGTCAGATTTAGCACATTAAAAATCTATTAAATTATAATGATTAACAAATAATAGTTATTGGTTTTACCATCATTCTGTCTCCTCCATTACATACATAATTGGGCAAAACCATGGTACGTGCCATATTTACCATGTCAGTTATTCAAAAGTCAAGTTATTTAAAAGAAAATTAGTTCCACAGATCGCATAATTTTTCCGTATTGTTTTTATTATCATTCGATGGAGTATACTTTTTATTCAATAAAAATGTTTCTGCTTTTTTTTTTGCGAAAAAATGCAACTATTTCCTTTGTTGTGCAGTATCGTCACGTTGTAACGTCTCTCTCGCGTGTGCTGTGACGTCATGATTTCTTGACGAGCACTGATTTAACACAAAATGGTTACATTTTTTAATTATAATTATTTCCAACTTTGCGCTACAGGTTTCTCAGACTCACAGTACCGTTTATCGTCCATTGGAGAATATGTGTACCAATGTTTGTTGCAATCTGTCCACGCTTTTAAATATGTATAGAGATTAACGTAAATACATACATACATACATTTAAATACGAATATACAAGCTACGAGGATAACAGCGTTAGGAATAGTTTGAGGATATCGTAAGATGTGGAGGAGACAGGCTTCACATAAAATCTTTGAAATGACATGTTTTGCAGATATTGCAATAAGACTGTACAATGACAAGCGTGAAACAGCAAGCAACCATAAAGGCGGCAATGAACATATGGTTACCGGGATAAGGGTGGAATCATCACTGAAAATAGCCAAATGAAAGACAAATTGAAGTGATGATACCACACAACGCTTCTGGAAACTTTGGTCCTGATCCTAAAATTAACTGTATAGATCAGTAGCCTCGGTCTTGGCTCTTGTGCTTTCTTCATTTGTCATTTTATCTCATTATTTTATTTCAAAACAGACTGTAACGAAATATTATTAATATTTCACTCGCAGTTTAATTAAGTAAATCAGCATGCGTTTACTTTTTTCTTTTATTCTACGATCATCCACACACATATATGATGATCACATTAAATTAAACAAAAAACTTTATCTGCGATATTCAAAAACAACAACGGATACTACTACAAAAAAAACTACACATCCCTGGGCAAAGATATAATACTCAAGGAGGTTCACATCACAGACATTCTTAATTACGCGAAGTACATTCGAATTAAAAAAAATAATAATTAAAATTGAAAATGTGATTGCAAATGGCAGGTCACAATTTTATATTTTGATTTCTAAAATATGTGTAGGTGTCTTAATTAATCTTTAAGCTCTGAAAAAAAAATATCTGCGTTTGTTGTCAGTCGTGTGTAGCACTTGCAGGATGTAACTGTTTATCACGAGGAATTTGTGTACGCTACGCGGCTCTGGAAATTCTGAGAAAACAATTTGGAAATTTTTGCTTAAGTGGACTAATTTGTTTAAACGATGAACCTCCGTCCTTGCTGCCGTCTAGATATTCCATTCGCAGTAATAGTTGAAACGTGTCTTTACGGCAATTATATAGGTAAATAACCAATTTGTCTGTTATTTTGCTATTTATTTATCTAGTCAGTATACTTTTAACACAGACGTTCCAGTGTCTTTACGGTACTGGACTCGATTAAATGGTTGCAATGTGGAATAGTCGTTCCGCCTCTGAACACCTGGTCGTATCCAAATTGGCACTGGTGAAGGGAATCTGCGGCAACATGTGAATGGGAAAAGGATATTTTCTTTGGCACTGCGGCTATCTCAATTGGCAGAGCATTTGCTTTGTCACAATTCCTTAGTCGTGTATCTCTGAGAATCTGCCCACAGATAAATAGTTGGTACAGACTGGTTGGATGCGGACATTTCCGCTATTCGAACTTGAGCGGAAGGACCGCGGTTTTTTTTTCTGGGAACGGCGTGCGTTCGCTTGGTCTCTAGCTTAGTGACGTTGGGCCGTAAATTTAGTAGCAGGAGAGAAAAAAATATGCTGCGGGTTAATGGCAGCGGTGTTACAGACGAAACGTTCCAACGTCCAGCGAAATTTTCCCCTTATATTCACATGAACAGTCTCTGGTCGCAAGGCAACGACCTGTTCAGCTCTTTGTCTCCTTCCCTCGTCGATGACGCAAATTGTATCACGTGGCTCTGGGAAAACTGTTTTCCCAAAATCCCAATTGTTTCGCGTGGCGTTGACTCGTCTTGGCAGGCCGATAAATGTTCCGACGTAATTTTGGAAGACTCTTGTGTCTCACAACCCTTGGAGTTACGCCCAAAACTGGCCACGAATAGACACAGTTAAAGAGATCCTGCACTATATTATTTATAGAAACAACTGTCGAACCACGTGATCAAATTTACTAGCCCTAACTTTAAACAATTCCGTCTGGAATCGTTAAACTATGCGTAGTAAGGTAATATCACGTGTTTCGAAGGAAAGGCAGCTTTTCAAAATGTAACCGTTACATTTTATTTAAGTTTTTTTTAAAAAAGAAACAGGCTACATGTTTATAATCCACGTGGTGGCAGTTCCTCTTTAATAGAATAGGAAGGGATTTGAAAGGGGGATGCGGAATGGTATGGAAAGGTAGCCAAGGGTTAACTAGGGTCCCCGGGCTATGGTTTAAGGATCCCTACCCGACATTCGCCTAAAAGAAATGCAGGACAAACCCTAGAAAAACCTGCATCAGGTAGGTCGGGCAATCGGTACTTGTCCCACACCCTTCCGATAGCAGGAGAGGAGTTTGCTGTGGGAACGCAATGCCTCGACCAGTTTAGGAGGCAGCTGGCCGACTGTTCCAGTGGGAATAGTGGACAACTCTTACCGTATGCCCAAGGTCTGTGACCCCGGAACATACATCTCTCAGAGCAGGCCGAGGTGCCAAAGCTCGTGGGAATCTTAGTTCAAAAACGGAGAGGAAAAGGGCATCCCCAAAGGTAGCCCCTTCGTATCTCTCCTACAAGGTTCTGCCTGCGAGAGAACATCCCTCGCAGGTTACCTGCGAGAGAATCCTCTCGTAGGCTTGTATACTTTAGTTTTTTTTTTGTTTTGGGTGTAGACAGGCTATGTATTGGGTAATACACATAGTGGCAACTCCCCTCTTATAGCATAGGAAAGGGATTTGAAAGGGGGGATGCGGAAGGGTAGAGGAAGGTAGCCAAGGGCTAACTAGGGCCCCCGGGCTATGGTTTAAGGATCCTACCCGGCATTCGCCTAAAAGAAATGCAGGACAAACCCTAGAAAAACCTGCATCAGGTAGGTCGGGCATTGGGTACTTGTCCCACGCCTTTCCGATAGCGGGAAAGGAGTTTTCTGTGGGGACGCAGCATTCCCTTCTCCGTGCCTCGAACAGTTTAGGAGATAGCTGGCCGACTATTCCAATGGAAATAGCGGACAACTCTTACCGTATGCCCAAGGTCTGTACAATTTCCCTTATCGCCTACGAGATTAAAAATTGAACGCTGTTTAAGCGAGACTGTTGTATGCGTTTTTGAACGTACGAAAAACAGTTATCAAACGTTTGGATTAAATTCTTGGGGAGCATTTTCCGTTTGTTTGAGGACATATACCTAATACGAAGAACTGAGGGAAAGAGGAACGCCACTAGAATAGTAGACGTAGACTCGGAGCACTCCTACAGGCAGAGTACGCGGAGTGATACACTGACTACAATAGATAATCCGTAAGTCGGCTATGAATAGACACTGTTTCACAGACCAAGGCTTCCTTCATTGTCGGCAGGCGTATTTGGAAAATTCCTGAGTGTAATTGTATAGACACAACTTGTCGAATTTAAGCTTTTTTTTTTAAGGAAACGCACAGTTTGCGTAGTTTAGTAAGCACTGAAGGCGGAAAAAACAAAAAGAAAATTTTAACGGAATTCAACGTAGAATTCAGTTGCTGTAGACTTGTTTGCGTTATGCAGTATCAGATGATAATTCTGAAAACTGTGTGAATTTCAATTGCTCCGAATCAAAACTTAAATTTGTGGACACGAAAAAACGCTGGCTGAAGAAACACTGAGTTAAACTGATCTGTTGAGACACGACTCTACAATTTATCGACGGAAGTAGAATAACGGGATGTGGACACTCTTCGGCTTTGATTTCATCTCATAAAAGTGTAACTCATGGAAAACACCGAACCAAATATTAAATTGAAAGCGTATAAGTATTTAAACTACTCGTATTATATCTAAAAGATTATTTAAAATACCCACCGATACAAATCACAACGACAAACTGGAAAAATATTCTGGCTGAAGCGTTCGCGACAATTTTTTTCAACTAAATTTTTTAAATTCCGAAAAAGCACAACACACAAAATAATGCAATAATGTATCATTTTGAACTTGAGTAAATAGTAGCGCGACTGATAGGCGTCTATTAGACAGGAAATTGAATTAAACGTATCTGTATTGTAGTGTATAAACTTCTTTTTTTGGGGGAGGGGGGGGGGAAGAAATTTTCCGTGTAATAAGTTTAAAGGTCCGCATAACACATTTAAAAATGGTTGCAGTCCTTAAATGCTACCTTGCAGCACATGGTTTTCCTTGCAACTTCCGAAAAAAGAGGTGGTGATACAGTTTAATTTTCTATTATTCTATTTATATTTATCCCTACTCCGGTTGCTTATATCGGGTTTTAACCCGCATCGACCCCGAAAACTATAGCAGTTTCGTGTTCTGCCAAATAATGCAACGACTTGGGCAAAAATATTTATTTTTCTATAGTTTCGTTATTCATTCTTCACATACGATTCATATTTTGGTGTAATTCACGCTTCCTCCTCCAACATGGCTCCACTTGAATTTGGCTCTGTAAAGTATGTATTGTAATAATTAACTAGGCTTAATTAAATTAAATTGGCCCACGTTGTTGGGCCAAAATGTAATGATTAACTGAAAGGCTTCAATTAAAAAAAATTAATTAATTTAAAAAAAACAAATCTTATTCTTCAAATACACAAATTATCAGCCTCACTTTGCACATTTAATTTCCTCAAATTCTCAAACCAAATTTATATTATTTTTTATTTTTGTGGCGCTCTAGGAAAATACAGCTTTATAATTTTACAACAATTTCATCTAATTACTCTTTCTCTCAGCATCTTTACTGAGCTTGATAGTAAGAACAAACAAATTTAATAAACTAATTAACAAATCAAAATTGAAATGAACGGAATATAAATTCTAAACACAATAAAGAAAACGAAGACTAAAAAAGAAAACGAAATCTGACTTATACCTTTAATCCTCGTTTACTGACTTTAAATAATTGTTTTTGTACTCACGAATGTCTTTCTGGTACCTGATCAGATTCTTGTTGCTTGAGGTCACAACTCACTAAAAAGGCCTTTATTCACTGATTCTACACATCATTTTTTTAATAAACACGGTCGTAGTTCTCGTTGTTGTTCCACCTGGAATTTTGGGATCAGCAGCTCCCTCGGTCAGCCCTCGGACGTATGTCTCCTCGATGCCCTTAATGCGAAATGTTATTTCGCAGCTGTGTGGTGCAAACCTTTTGCTTCCGCTTTGCGATTTTATATCATGAGTCTCTCCGTCAATAACTATTTACTTGTGTTTTATAGAGTTTAATAGATCTCACAGTTGAACTTCCTGGACAACGCTATTCGTACTCTTAGATTATTCTCATTCTCCCAATCCCAAAAGCCTGCAAGGGATGTTCTCTCGCAGGCGGAACCTTGTGGGAGAGATACGAGGGGGCTACCTTTGGGGATGCCTTTTCCTCTCCGTTTTTGAACTAAGGTTCCCACAAGCCGAGGCACCTAGGCCTGTTCTGAGAGGTGTATGTTCCGGGGTCACAGACCTTGGGCATACGGAAAGAGTTGTCCGCTATTCCCATTGGAATAGTCGGCCAGCTGCCTCTTAAACTGGTCGAGGCACGGAGAAGGGAATGCTGCGTCTCCACAGAAAAATCCTCTCCCGCTATCGGAAGGGCGTGGGACAAGTACCCAATGCCCAACCTACCTGTTGCAGGTTTTTCTAGGGTTTTCCCTGCATTTCTTTATGCGAATGCCGGGTAGGATCCTTAAAATATAGCCCGGAGGCCCTAGTAACCCTTGGCTACCTTCTTCTACCCTTCCGCATCCCCCCTTTCAAATCCCTTCCTATGCTATTAAAGGGGAGTTTCCCAACGTGGATTACCCTCATGTAGCCAATACCCTTTAAAAAAATCCTCATTCTCCCGTAACGTTCGCCGGTCTGACTTCCGTACGAGCGCGCGGTTTTTCAACTATCGCCGACAAAGAGCCGTGATTGATGCTTTCAAAGAAATGTACCTCTAACAATCCAAATATTCTAAAACAATTAATGGCCTCTAATTAGTATTACAATATGAATGTATTTAATCTACAAATCGGCGGTTTTCGCGGTGGAAAATTCAAAAAATTACAATGAAATACAATTAATCGAAATAAATTGGACAAAATTTCAGTTATAAAAAGTAGATAAAGAGAAATATTAATCGAAGATTAATGTCTAAAAAAATATAAGAAAATTAAGAATAGTATTTTTTAATGGCTTCATTTCAGGGGGAATAAACAGCGTTCACAATGAAGAGATTATACAAACATTTGTATTTTTCTCGCATATGGAATTATACCTGAAAATATAGATTAATTATGGAGAAAACTTCTGTTTAGTTTCTTTACGGATGGTGTGAATCGGACTGATTTTATTTTACTTCACTAACGTACATTCGCTAGATTGCGTTCAGATTGAACATAAATCTTCTTTATGTTAGAGGACTTTCTCTTGTAGGAAAATTTTTCCATTAATTTATTTCCTATTTAGGAATGAATATTTGCCAACCTCTTTTTTTTTTCCTGAACACTTCTTTCGTTTTATCCCGAATTCCCTGCCAAGGTATTTTACCTGCAGAGGCTTTAAAGAAAACATGTAGCCTAGTTCTTTCTCTTCTTTTCCGTGGCGTATCCCAGCCTAGCAGCTGTACTTTCTCGCTCCCATGGCCAGGTCCTATCTGTACGAATTTCGCGGCACTTTTCTGAATCCGCCGCAGTTTTTCCATACGGATCCCAGAAAGCTGCACCGTATTCCATTACTAATAACATAAGACACGCTGTGGCTGATGACTACAATTATAAAAGTGATAAATTAACAGAAAAACGACCAATTTGTCAGAAAGGAGTTATATTATTGAACATAAGAAATGAAATAATTACACAATTAAGACGGTTCCTTCACTGTTTTTGGGCTTCAACATGAAATACATACGAGTAATGAGACGTAAATAATTGTTTTTCGTGAAGTCAACTATAAACAAAATTTATACAATATATAAATTATAAATGTAAAATGAAAATAATTTTGTTAAAATATAAATTATGAAATTAATATATTTCAATTAATTTCGTTACAACATAAATCATACAAAGTTACAATTTTGAATTTATTCATTCCAATATATATCACGTTAATAAACCAATTTTTTTTATGATTTGAATTCTATAAAGGTTGTAATATTTAAACGAAATTAATTCAAATACGTTGTATAATGTTTTTTTATAGTTAATATAATGGAAAAATTATTGATGTCTCTTTACACGTACGTGCCTGTCGAAGCCCCATAACAATGGACGAAACGTCGTAATTATTTAATTATTTCATTAACAAATGTAACAATATGACCTCATATTTAAATTAAATCATAAAAATTGCAGCCTATTTTTCACCAAATAAAATTAATTATTGAATTAAAAAGATTAATAAATACCAAAACGACGTTTCGTCCCTGTTTGGGACCTCTTCAGGTGTATAGATGTTGCATTCAATGATATATTTTTCTTTTAAGAAAATTATTGGATGTGTAATTCTATGTTTTATAATAGTTAATCCTGTAATCATTAATTTTTAATTAGTGCGTGTTGAATTTTTTTTTGAGTACTGTAAATATATTATTCCCATAGGTAAAGAATTATTAGTTTTGTTATTATTACAATATAGTTCTTTTACTTATGATAGACAGGGAAATTTATGTTACCGAATTTTGGTATTTTTTAGTTAACTTCTAATTATTTATAATCGTAGCGTTCCATAATTATATTATAATTTTATGTAATGACGTATCCTATTTCCTCATACGAGGACTAATCATCAAAATAATTTGATATTTCGGTCGCAAACGTGTGGGAAAACTGCACGTTAGTACTTATATTTTCTTATAATAAGTTATGGTTGAATGTAACATCTATACACCTGAAAGAGGTGCCAAACACGGACGAAACGTCATGTTAAAAATTTTAATATTTAAAATTTTTTGTCTCTTAAAGTATGCTACTTTTATTATTTAATATTATTTCGCAATTCAGACAAGTACCCTATTTTGTTAAAGAAAAATTTAGTGACATGCTTATTGACAAGTCGATTACAAAAAAAAATAGTTACTTATTTGGATCGGTGTTTTTTTTGTTGAACGAAAATGAAGTAGAGGATATTATTATTGCAGGAATATTACAAACACTGAAAAGTGTAAGGATGCAGTAATAATTTTTTTTAAAATATATGCCCTCTGCTTTCGGTATTAACCTGACGTCAAATGAAAATAAATTAAATTTATCAAAATTTGATGTTCCGTTCTCCTAAGAACTCGCTTCCGAAATGAAGAACAGAAAAACAATCGCTTTAATAACGCTAAGGACACTTTGGCTTGTTTTTTAAAAAAATGTGATTCTTCTGAAGGTTGACCGTTAAGTAATGAAATATTTCAATTTGCCAGCTGTATATATGAAATTAAATGTGGAATGTCAGTGGGCGAGAAAATCAATTTTGAGAAGAGTCGACATATAACAAATGTTTTTTTTTTAAATTGATTAATTAATTTTTTTCTGACTAGTAGGCTGCTATTTTTATTAAATTTAATTATTTCATTGCTTATGTCGATTAATATACATCAAATAGGCCGTTTATCTGTTTATTTAATAAATTATAAATGTGAAATTAAGTTAGATATTGAACTATAAAGGTGTTTCCAGAAATTGTGCTACCTCTGCGCTAAGTGTGCAGGAGATGAAGTTCTCATAGCAGGGAGCTGAAAGATGAACATTCTTGGGATGCAGATATTTCATTGTGAACTCTACTTGAATAAGGACGAATGTTGAGCGGATTCTCAGTGGCACGTGCAGTAAAGTTCGCGTCGCTGTCGTTTCAAAGTGCTGCTGTCTCATAACTTTGGGAGAAACGTGATGTCACCCGAGCATAATGCAACATTTACATGTTTACAGGACTAGGAGCAGTCTTTATTGCCAAAAAAAAATGCGCGCGAGTAAATCTTATTGTCTGAATATATTATACCTGAATTCCCATTATATTCCATGCGGTATACATAATACTAAAATAATTGTTAATATCTTTCCGACATTTCTTATGACGAACAGTTTATACCTTTTACTTTGCATACTTGAGGTTCAAACAGACAATCTGACAAAAGAGCAGAATGTTTCCGTGCTAAAACGTACTAAATATGACAAGTTCCTCAAAATGTTATCTTGTCAAATAGTTCTAAATACTCAGATTCACCACAATTACGAGGGTACTTACAAACCTATAGAAAAACAAATTATTTAGTATTGTTTCATTTTTATTTCTGAACATTTTTCTGTTCTTCTGCTCGAAACATTTCGCCCAGGTTATTTTCAAGCCGACTTCATAATAGGCGTATTTTTCCTTAAATTAATCATCCCCATATTTTTTTAAATCTATCACAAGAAATACAAACAGTTTCAAACAATTTAATTATATTTGATTAATTAATTTCATTTCTCTGTCTTCATTTAATTAGATTTCGTCTGAACTGATACTTAAGAGGTTATAAATCATTTTCTTCAAGAATTTTAATTTTTTAATAAATAAAAAGACTGATACATGATAATTTGTTATTTTTGTATTAACCCCCGAATGTTTACATCAGTCGCCGATTTGAATGAAAGGACTAATCAAACATTTCCAAATTCAGTAATTTTGAATTTGGAGC
Organism: Zhengitettix transpicula; assembly: GCA_037074705.1. Taxonomy (NCBI): domain Eukaryota; kingdom Metazoa; phylum Arthropoda; class Insecta; order Orthoptera; family Tetrigidae; genus Zhengitettix; species Zhengitettix transpicula. The sequence continues at coordinate 74,219,321 of CM073595.1, read as the reverse complement.
TTTCTGGAATATTTTAAAATTAATATTTTTTAAAATAAATTATATATGGAATTCCTGTTAAATGGTAAATGTGTTTTGTAAAATTGTTTTATTTCACTGTACACGTGACTGCCGAAAGCTCAAAATTAGAAACGAAAGAATTTTAAAGTGATTGATTGGCGATTGATGTAAACATTTGTGTTAGTACAAAAAAAAATAACAAATAATTTTTTGATATGAGGGCAAAATTAGGTTACTGTATGGTTATATTGATATTCAGTGAATATCTCAAAAGTTGATATTACTGTAAAATCAAAATTTTGAATGCTCAAAATATTCTATTTCCTCGTATTATAATAGAATTTCTACATGTTTTAATTATATGATTGATTAAGCCAAATAAAATCATATTATGTATAAGTAAAAGCACTCATACCAATAAGTTCGATATGGAAACAAACAATTAAACTTTATAACCAGAATGAGGATAATTTATGACATCGAGAAAAACCTTTCAATTTAATTTTTCTCGGCAAATAATATTATAATAAATTTTATAATGATTTATATATATAATTTATAGTTTTCAGAATAGCAATGGCGAATACAAATAAATAAATATACGGCCTTTAGTCAGAAAATTATGTTTGTTACCAAAAATTAATTTTACGACGTTTCGTCCTCTTTTAGTTTCTCCTCTGATTTGACTCTTTTTTAATAATTTTGTATATAAATCATTTAGAGGCAACGTTAAACTCCCTTTCGGTTGGAACAGGAAAGACAGTTCAACTTTTCCTCTAACTTTAATGCATGCTTATACACCATTATTAATATGTGTAACCTGACGAGGACGAAACGTCGTCAAATTAATTTAATAAATATTCTAATTTTCTTCCTCAAGGCCGTTTTATTTATCTACTAGCTGGGTGCCCGGCGTTGCCCGAGATGTCCCGATACACTCCAATTTCGGTTGCTTTTGCGCTATTGAAATTAAACTATTTGGTGGTTTTAGCCATCTGCAGTTGGTAGCATTGTATAAAATTGATGCAAAACATTACGAAATACGCTGTCTTCAATAAAAAAATATTAATTTTGAACATTTAAGTATTGTTTTTATCATAATTCTATGTATCTTCCAGTGCGTATTGCAAGATATAATTGGGAAACATATTGGTCCCTGATCCCGTTAAATATTCCACGTCAAAAGTCAAGTTATTTAAAAGAAAATTAATGCCATGGACTGTATAACCTTTCATAATAAATTATATTTATCACTCGATGTGGTATTAATAGATGTAATTACACCTATTATTCAATCAAAATATTTTTGCTCAGCTTCATTTCTCAGAAATTGAACATCTACAACGTCGTTCCCAAAAATGGAAAACAAATATTGCTATCCTAACCTCAAATTTTTGTTTCACGACACAAATTGCACGCAATAATTTGTTTACATTTATACAAATTTATAGAAATACGTTGCGTAAAGTATAATTAATTGTACTTTTAATTCAATTTAAATGTTCCTATTTCTGTACATACCTTTGACTGATAGTGCATTAATTGAATAACGACCATAAAAACTTTCGGAGTTCCGTACGTCATTTTCAATACTTTTATAGTTACAAACATATAATTCAGCAGTCGTACCTTAGACAAATCTTATTATCTTCTGAAATATTATACAGGATACAATAGTACGTTATATTATGAAATTTTATAAATCTCGACCGACACACATTTGAATGTATTATAAGGCGCCATATTGGCTTTATCAAAGATAGCGGGATAATTAACTATTCCAAATTAACTTTGCGCAAGGATGGTAAAGTGTGTCGTATTGTTTTTTATTACTATTCGATGGAGTAATACTGGAAAAAATTTTACTTTTTATTCAATCAAAATATTTCTGCTTTATTTCATTACGAAATACAGAACTATATTTAGAATGCGTCAATGCCTTGAAAACTTATGACGTCATCGTCTCGCGCAGTAATTTAACACTAATTCGTAACTTATTTCAATTATAATTATTTCCACGTTTATTCTAGGGGTTTCTCACCCCCACAGTACCGGTTCTCGATTTTGGCAGAATATATATACCAATTTTTGTTGAATTCTGTCCACGCAATAAAATTTGTATAAAGAACAACGTAAATACATACATACATACATACAAATATACATCCTTTTTTATTATATAGATTCATAGTATTCTTAATAGTCAAATATTAAAAGCTCCTGTTACTGTCAATATATTAATAAAAATAAGAACTCAATTTTGTAACTGTAAATTGTTTATTATGAATGATTAAAAAATTCAATTTTCCTATCTATATAATAAAAAAAGGATGTATATTTGTATGTATATATGTATGTATTTACGTTGTTCTTTATACAAATTTTGTCGCGTGGACAGAATGCAACAAAAATTGGTATACGTATTCTGCCAAAATCGAGAACCGGTACTGTGGGGGTGAGAAACGCCTAGCATACATGTGGAAAGAATTATAATTAAAAACCGTGATCATTAAATATTAAATTACTGCGCGCCAAGAGACAATGACGTCATGCGAGAGAAAGACGTTACTACGCAACGAACAAAGGAAATATTTCCTTTATTAGGAATGAAATAAAGCAGAAATATTTTCTTTAAATAAAAAGTATAATTTTATACAGCAATACTCCATCGAATGGTAATAAAGAAGAATACGAATTACTTTACCATCCTTGCGGAAAATGTAAGTTAATTTTCGCGCTGTATTAGTTGTGAGTCTAGCTAACAATTTCATCAATGTAATATTTCGTAATGTATGAAGACTGAGTGACAATTGACAATTATATCCTGAAATACTCAAGGAATATATTTAAGTATTCAATTAAATACTTTTTCGAGTTTATATAAATAAGTACACGAGCAACGCAGTTCGAAACTGAAACACTTTATTTTCAAAAATATTATTCTATGTCCAAAAATGTATTTAATACATATTTACCCCATGATTATATATTGGTTTATGTTGGATTTATTGAGTTCCATTTATCGTATTATCGATCCTCCCATTTCTTCCCCAGTTTTTTTTCGATCTGTGACGTTTTGAATCTTATATAAAGAAAAATTTATAGAATTTAAATCAAACTTCTCGTTAATCAAAATCGAAAAGCGGAGTATTAAGAATTGATACTTCTGTTTGTGCTTCGAGAAGGAACGTGGGAAATGAAACCTTCTTCGCACTGATACGCCCCCGCGGAACTACGTTTCTGGTGCCCATGTATTGAATAATGCAAATTTACATCACATTGTAAATTTTCGCATAGACACGCACCTTTAGCAGTAAGTGGGTTATAAATTTGCCATGTCACGCTGTCTGAAACCGGAAGTTCGTCTGGAGTTGCAAAGTGATGCCATCCAACATGTGGACGCAGAAAAAAAAAACTAGGCCTCAGACAGACGCGCAAATAATGCGTGTTCAATCAAAGTCATAATTCCACAATTTCAATGCCACCCGCGTAACCATTGAAGAAAATGTATTCGTATTAGAGAAACTATGCAGATCTTAAGCAATTGTTTTCATTCCTCCTGTACGTATCGCCTTTTGTATTCGTGTTTACTTGAAATCTTGAGGTTTGTCACGCTGAGGGTGTGATTCACGATGTGTCTACTTGCACTTGTTGCATTTCAAACAATCGAGTAAATTTATTCATTTTCCGAGATAATTTTCTTCGCAATTACGTAAAATTCCATGATAACGAGATCTGGCCAATTCCCGACAGCTTCTGTAGATGACTTATAAATTAAAAATTATTAAAATATGATGTACGGTACCATCAGTATCATGATTATCCTTTTTTAAAGTTTCCATTTAAATCTTTTTTTAAAAAAAAATCTCCTACGAGCATTAAATACTATCACTCATTTATTTATTCGTAATTTCTAAATTTTTATGTATTGTTTTTCTGCCGAAGGTAAATTTAAATCTACATAACGCGTTCAGTGACTAAAAATATTTATTTTGAGAAATACTAGCGATGACCTCCTGGAATAAAAGTTTCAATGGCTGCAAATAGAGGTTCGTCATAAAATTAGTTAAATTATAATTTTCACGTAATGGGTTTTTAATATTTTAATATACTTGTATTATATATTTAACCTTATAATATTCTAGTTACCCAGTCTAGACTGTGGAAAATCTTTGAATTTTGCAATAATTGTACGAATGATCTATAATTATTTTTATTCCCTAAAAATTTAATTACAATTATCGCATATTATCCGATATTATTTATAGAAGGTTTTTTTTGTTTCCTCCCGCTCAACTTAACCAGCATGTTGAATGTCTTAATCAAACTTAGCGACATCCATAACCACGGATTAGACACTCAGGGTGTCACGTCATTCTCACAGATGATCGGACAATCGGACAGTTTGGAAACTATTTGTTTTTTTCTTCCAGCACATAGCATTGCGTCTTAATCCTCTTTGCGACGTTCATTTGTCAGAGAACTGGTCGACGGCACCAGTTGCTTTTACCAAAAATCGTTTTTGTTACACGCCTACCGTATATATATATATATATATATATATATATATATATATATTGTAATAAACAACTCGATAGGGTTAAATTAAATGAATCAATTCACAAAAAAATTAATTAAAATTTGAATAATTGGCCACACGTCGAAAACGTCGTATCTATAATGATTTAAAAAGGTGGTCTTAAATCATAAGAATAATTACCAACATTTACTAAGCTTTAAAAGGAATTTATTATTGTTGATAAATTTACAATGTACAAGACCTTTTTTCATGCCGAATTTCATCCATCTTAAAACAAATACTTTAATTTTCATTTATTAATTCGTGGCATTTATGAACATACACAGACTCTACATTTAATTGAAAATTTTAATACACAAGATTAAAATACTCGTCCTTTGCTGTCTGGAACCTCGGATGAGCCGCCCCTTTTGGTCTGCTAGTGGATGATTGTTCAATCAGTGTGAAGAAACCATTTGCTTCACCGTGTGCAAATTATTAAATAAATCTCTCCGTAAAATATTTGCTTGCTTTCATGTAGAAATACAGGATCTCGCCATTCGTACTTTATATCTGCAAACTTTACTGTTTGTTGTTCTAGGTGAACTGAACTATATTATGTCCCCGTAGACTTTTAACAGTTTCATCTCTCGTACGCAAAATTTTGACTCCTTCACATTTCAATCGCCGATTTCAGACTCTTACGTTTTTCAGTTCCCCGCGTGAACTGAACTGTTCCGTGTCTCGCAGCAGACTGGCCTTCTCCATGTGCATACTGAGTTTTCTCCGCGCGCGGTCTCCATTGTTGAACAAAGGAAAATCCCGCCTTCATTGTCGCCTTTACGCATTCGTACCGCTAATAATTTAATTATATTAAAAACAATTAATGGCCTGTTTTATTGGCATTACAATATATATATATATATATATATATATATATATATATATATATATGTATGTATGTGTGTGTGTGTGTGTGTGTGTGTGTCTTTTAATAGTTACAATACAAATAGAAAAAACCATCACTTTTTATGTTTTACAATACAGATGACTATGGTCAATGCTGAAAGCAACTAATAAATTACAAATTAATAAATGTTTTGAAGAAATTTTAAAAAATATATTATTTTTGTATTCTTGACTGACAAAATTTTTTTTTAGCAATGGTGTAGAATTTTTAGTAGGAAATATTGTCAGGTTTTCCGTTGCCTAGTTCGGTTTAAGTATAGCAGATGTTGAGAATGTGTAGGGAGGTACAGAAATGAATAAGATGAAAGAAACAGGAAAAAGAGAAATTCTTATGCATATCTTTGTAGTTATCCTAATTCATTAATATCCCACGTTTCTCTGCCTGACTCCATATTCTCCCTGGCTAACAAATCCTTTTCAACTTCTGTTATTCTTAAACCGATCCAGGCAATGGAAAACCCGACAATGAAAAAAATATGGCATACGTAAATATATTACAGTAAACAATAATGATGATAATTGAATTTTTGTGTTGTGTTTGCAGGTCCCGTGGTGAGCGCCCTGACGAACAAATATGGCTGCAAATCCGTGTGCATCGCGGGAAGCTGCATCGGCTGCGCGGCCTTCGTTCTCAGCATCTTTTCACCCAATGTCAACATCCTGATGCTCACCTACGGCGTCATGGGAGGTGAGTACCTGACAAACGAGACGTGGAAACTGTCCCTGGACCACCTCTCTCTCTCACACACACACACACTCAAACACTTGCCGGGTGTAGCAAATCTCGATGGAACACCTGGCGCTTCATGACCGAGCACTGACGACAGTACAAAAAGAAAGTATCCATGATAAACATAAAAACTGTTTCATACAAATATATTCATTTTGGCACGCATTATGTCACACGATTAAAATTTAAAAGCTGCGGTAACATATCTAAAGTTCGTTCATAAGAAACAACACAAAGGTCGACTGAGAAAATAAATATTATGAATACTGATGTGATAAGATCGCAGCATTTTTATTACAGTCGCAACCAATTTTATTCTTTCAGCTTTCTGAAGTCTTGTGCTTTTATCGCCCGTTGCATGTAACAGGCATTACTATGAATATACGTTAAAATATTTTTTTATATGCCGCAGTCTCAAGAGTACGGTACAGTCACACGTCTTACATTAACTAAACTTTTCCTCCCGATGATCGCGGAAAAAGTAAAAATTCCCTTTTTATATCAAAACTAACCGGCAGCATAATAAAATAGAATTCCTGACTGGAACCTCCCAGTCAATTATGAGCAACTTTACTGCACTCTATCTAACATAAACATTGATAAATCGGGAATAATTATAAGCTTATTAAATTAGATTTAGTTATATATCGTACGTCTTGCTTAGATCTGCAATTTCCTGTCCATTGTTCAAAGTATGGTCAATATCTTTAAATATATAAATTGATTACAATATTTTAAGTTATACGAGACATAAAATTTAAAATATACTTATAAACAGTATTAATCCAAAATCTTTAATAAATAAAATTTGCTAGGGTAAAACATACCATGAAACAGAAACTATTAAAAAATTAAATCTCATAGATCTTTGATCTCGTAAAAAGATAACTTCAAATCTACACTACCAGATTCGAATATATTATTTACTAGATGGGTGTCCATCGTTGCCTAGGTATTTATTTATATAAGACCGAAAAAGTATTCAGTTCTACATTAATTTATTAGTCAGGAATCTGTGCAGAGAGAATGCTAATTTCATCAGAATCCCACTTCCCTGGTGCCTTTATAGAATCATGAATACCCTACTTTCGAAACCATATATATATATATATATATATATATATATATTTATATATTGTAATAAAAAACAGGTAGGAATAATTTAAATAAATCAATTAACAAAAAATTAATTAAAATTGGAATAATTAGCCACACGTTGAAGACGTCGAATATATAATGATTAAAAAGGTGGTCTTAAATCATAGGAATAATTACCAACATTTACTAAGCTTTAAAATAAATTTATTATTGTTCATAAATTTACAATGTACAAGACCTATTTTTCATGCCGAATTTCTTCCAGTTAAAAACAAAATATTTTAATTTTCACTTAGTAACTCGTGGCATTTATGAAAATACAGTTCTTATATAATTACAATCAAATACGTTGGATCTCTAGATCTCAGGGTCACTACTGGGTTTGATAATTAGAATAAAAACAATGTATAAACTGACAATTAACAATTCAAATATAAAAAATTAACCTAAAACAATATGAAAATAAGTGAAAAGAAAATGGAACGAAACGAAAAATGAACGAAATCTGACCACACCTTTTTAATTATCGTTTACAAATTTGTATAAAAGTTTTGAAACTCACGAAATGTCTGTCTCGTACCAGATCTCTCTCTTGTATCTTGAAAACTACCACACTAAAGAGCCATTTCTACACAGACTCTACACTTCTGTCAAAATTTTAATACGCACGATTAAAATACTCGTCCTCTGCTATCTTGAACCTCGGATGAGCCGCCCCCTTTGGTCGGCTACTAGATTCCGGTCTCCTCTATGCGATAATTGTTCAATCAGCGTGAAGCAACCATTTGCTTCACCGTGTGCAAATTATTATATAAATCTCTCCGTGAAAATGTTTTCTTGCTTTCATGTAAAAATACAGGATCTCGCCGTTCGTACTTTATATCTGAAAACTTTACTGTTTGTTGCTCTAGGTGAACTGAACTGTATTATATCTCCCCGTCGACTTTTAACAGTTTCCTGTCTCGTACGCAGATTTTTTTTACTCCTTCGCCGCTCAATCGCCGATTCTAGACTTTTAGATCATCAGACTTTTACGTTTTTCAGTTCCCCACGTGAACTGAACTGTTCCGTTTCTCGCAGCAGTCTGAGTTTTCTCCGCGCGGTCTCCATTGTTGATCAAAGGACAAACCCGCCTTCATTGTCGCCTTTACGCATTCATACCGCTAACAATTTAATTATATTAAAAACAATTAATGGCCTGTTTAATTGGCATTACAATATATGTATATATATATATATATAAAATACTCATAGTACATTAAGACCGTGCGTTGAGTGAGTCAAAAAAATTCTTGATATCCTATCAGACTTAACTTTGTTTCCCCCTCCATTCCCACTCCTTACCGGCAAGTTTACTGTCATAATTAAACTCAGCGATACGCATAACCCCGGATTCGACTCCAATCTCGGTTGTTTTCACGTTATTTTCATGTAACGCCCCTCCACCCCCACCCGTAAGGGTGTTTCTGCCCCATGCCGAAAGGGGTTGAAATTATACACAAACAACATCGGAAAAAACACTGTCATTGGCCCAGAAAAATTTGTTTCGACCCAAATATCGGTCGTTTTAGCATGTTTCAAAATTTCCACTCCCCGTCCCCAGGCGTGGTAGTCATGTATTATCGCCACAGTGTTGGTTTCCTGTTCGAATAGAACATGTGTAAAAAATTTTGTTGATATTGCTCAACGTATTTGGGTTTGTATGCTGAATATACACAAAAACGTACAAATACAGTCAATTTTATTTATTATCGGAAATATAGTGACGTTGATTCTGATCCACTTCCACTGATACTTAAAATAATTATTGAGCCTTAACATACAAAACTATAGAAATTTTTAGAGGAAAGTATGTCGACCAATATAAATACGGACTAAAATGAAATAACATGATGAAACTCATACTTAAATATAATGGACAAATTAGCATTTACGAAATAAATTATAAAGCTAGTGAAAAAAATTATATACGTCATACGACTACAAGTCTAAAAGTCAGGTCTTACAGTCATCGAAATAATTTTAAAAGCAGACACTTAAAGTAACGTGTCCCTCTCAATAATCATGAAATCGATTTCGCCAATGTCTACATATATCAAAGAACGAACCGTGTCTTCAAAATTAAATTATTAGAATCATTTTATATATGTTCAAAGGCATTACCAATACATTGAACAATAAACAGGAAGTCGTACGTTAATATCTTGAATATAATTTAATGAGTTTATAACTATTCCTTCCGAATAGGCTCGATCTCTTTGAATAATCGATTTTTAGAATAGGTATTGATGCAAATGAATGAAGTTGCTCTCAGTTGACGGTGATAATCTAATCAGGAACTCTATACCAATCTATTCTATTATATATTGTCCTTTATAATCTAAGAAGTTGAAACATTTTTAATAATGTATCACTGGACTGTATGAGATCGACCTCTTGTTGTAGCACAAATATTTTAGACAATATTCATATAATGTCTTTCCTACAATAATGCAAAACGAAGTGCCGAAAGCTCAAAATTTTATGATTGTGAATGAATTTTAATAATAAAAAATATAAGAAAATATTGTTGTCTACTTGGGTCCGGGAAAAGACGAAAATTTTTTATTATCACCTTTGATTAATTTTAGCGATATCTAACGTGAATATGTTTTAAAATTAACCATCAAATAATGTACAGCGAAAATAAAGTCCAAATGAAGTAATATAAATAATTACATTGTAATTAGTTGTAATCCCTGCTACATAGGACAAATTAAGAGGTCATTAAAAATCCGAATCAGTATCCTAATTATGACTGTATTTGGCTATATCATTATGAATTGTTAATTTTAAATTAATAAAGACGTTTTTTTTTCATTAATGTTTTATTACTTTCTCACGTAAATTTACTATCTTGACGGTCAAGATTTATACGCCTTTATGAAACTGATTCATCCTAAACTGTGTACACAAATTACTCCTTCCTAGCATTACTTGTTGCAATAGAATAATATTTCTACATGTCCCAGGTGTTCTTCCCTGCGACTGTGCAGGTCATCCTCAAACATTGCACCACACAATGCGTGACTAAAACGGGGCCGACATTTCTAGTGATTGATGCATCTTGTTCGCTTCAATTGCTGCAAAAATACATACACTCATAATTACGTACAAAATATTCAGTTGAACTATAGAGAAATACGTTTTAATCGTCTATATTTGTTAAAATATGCTGAGAGAGTATTCAGAGCAAAGAAGTTATAAGAGGCAAGCACCTACTTAATTCAGTGTATCGTAGATGAGCTGCTTCGCTCCTTGTATCACATCTGAATGTGACTATTACCACATCATTGCCTACGACCTTCAAAACTAGATCTATTGTTCGACTTACTCTTCGAGTATTGAGATGATAACTGGTTCAATCCCTCAGCAATGAAATCAGTTTCAACTTGAAACTAGCACGTGGTCAATAGATCTTCGTCTCTTCATTTGTTATTTCAGGATTTCTTCTTAAATTCACAAAACTTAGAAAAGGCACACTAACCGATTTAAAATAATTTAACATGGAAATGTTTGACAGTGACTGGCGATGCGTCACGATAGTACATTTCCGTGGTCACACCACGTGTAATCACGATTTATCCACATAAGGACGATGAAATTAGCACGCAGACCCAATTTTTCCTTCCGTACTTAGAGGTGAGGACCTACACAAATGAAGAACAAAGGTATTAACAATTAAGCAGCCTGGAGCTGTCACCATTTTTCCTTATAATCTTTCCGCTTCACTATTTTTAATAGTTTTATGAGCATTTATGGATCCTGCTGTTTCTCACTCGATAAATAGAAATTAGTAGTAATGATAATATAAAATTCACGATTCCCCTGAGCGTTGTGTTTAGAAAGAATGTGTTACAAGAAGAATCTGGGAGTCCTTCGAGACTTAATCCATAATTATAAAGGATTCAAGATTTTATTTTATCAAATAAAATATTATACTTAGGCAAATAAAAGTGTTTTGTTAGTTCTGGAGCATTTGTTTGAAAGAGCTTTCGGTTAATTAAAGTCGGCGCCACGAAAATGTAATATCAAGTTCAAGTATGTAACCGCACCGCACCTCACCCCTCTTTAACCTTAGTCGCCAAGCCTAACTATTAATCGACACAATGTTAGAAAACGCAGGCGCAAAAATCCGTCATCTTGGTATTACATTTTCGTGGCGGAAACTATAACAATAATCAACTTTTACAATTAATAGGTAGAACCTAAAATTCAAATATACAATATTGAAATTATTCACTCTAATTTGAAATATTTGATTAAATCATTACATATTAAAATCAATTTCTCATAGTGAGATGTAATAATCTCAATAAAAGGATTTAAATTAGAATGAACAAATCAATATGAATTTTATGTTCTACCTTTTAATTGTATCAATATAGGAATATATTTGAATTTTTATCTATTTTATTGATATTGTAAATTAACGACCGTTTTAGACATTTTAAAATTTTTATCTAACACTTAAACGAGGTTTTATTACGTTTTTGTACTTTCATCAGTTAGTTATGTTACTACGGTAAAAATTTTGTCATAAAATATTTCAAATCACGTATGTACAGTATATATTTCTTTCTATTCTTCCAATATAATATTTATATTATACAAAGGAAGGTGATTAAGCTCAATTAAGCGAAAGCTCATTCAAAAATAAACACTTTACAACGCTTTTATTTCACTGATAATTAGGGGTTTTATTAAATAAATTGTATTACGTAAATATCAGTCTCTTTTCGAATTCTATCATAAAATGAACACGACTGAAAATTTTTTGTTGACGTCAGACGTTGATATTTTCATATTCTCTTTTCACTTTTTGGATACAGATATAACCGTTGCCCATTCTGACGCTTAGGTCAGTCTTCTGACTATTTTATTTTGTTTTTACGGTCTTCCGGTTTTAAATAACCGTTCGCCTCTCTGGGCACGTTACGCTGATTAAACGAAGCAGACTGATGGTTTGAAGTCGGACAGGTCGTAAGCTATTTTTGGTTTCATGAAGTTCTTCTAGTAAATACCGTGGTCATGACCACTCTCTCCGTCCGGTTATAAATCACCGGATCGTGATTATGTAGTCGCCGGTAGACGGTAAATTTCTGTTATTTAATAAAGATAAGAGAAACTATTTTCTTTACTCGCAACATTTGAACGAAGTCAAGTGGATCTAATATTTTCTGAATCTGGGGATCCTTCGAGACTTGGACCACAATTAACAAAGATTTTTCATTCTCAACAAAAATCCGTTTTCGAAAAATAGCATCAAACAACGAGAAGTGAACAATTCGATTAATAAATGTATCCGAGAAGATCTTACGGCGTCTTGATTTGTACAACCGTAGTGAGGCTCTGGAGCTGTTTTCTTCTGGATTGCCTCTAAGAAGCAGCATGCGAGGATTTCTGGAGTTGACAGAAGTAGGCTTCATAGTCACGTTCTGGAACAAAGCGTTTTGAACCCGTAGTAGGCCTACCTCACGTAGAATCCGAGAAACAACCACGTGCTTTCACAGTGGCCGAGCGACATCAACGCCCATTTCCTGGACGAATGCAGTGTTTCCTTTGTTTAAAGGCCAGATACTGGAACAGGGTTGCTTTTTCTCGTTTCTTGTAAAGTCTTCAATACACCTCAGAACTATGATCAACCTAATCTGAGCCGCACCCGGCCTATGGTTACCAGTTTTGACCCAATGGTTTTGAACCAAATGGAAGAATAGAACGTATTCTAATAACGCTAACTGAAGGCAAGGTTTTCGGGTATTCTGTTGAATGTGGTTATGAGAAAATTAATATGGGCAAACATGAGTTAAAAAACTAAAATTATTACAAGAACAATAACTGAAAGAAATTCATTGTAATATCAGAACGAAGCTGCAAGCCGTAAATCGGTTTTGGAAAGTCTAGGCTGATCTGAAATGAATGAAGATACTTTCAACGTTTCGCCCAATGAGAAAAGACACTCTGTTCGCTTTAGGAGATAGAAGGCAAACGAAGATAGACCACGGGAATATGAACACTGATTCGGACGTAGACTTACTTGGCCCCATACTCTTGAGGCAAACGTTACACACACCTGAACTTGATTCTTGTTTGTCTCAGTCTTTTGTCACCACAAACGTCAGACAAAAAACTGCAGACCCGATCTGCGCAGATCGTCCAGCGACCCCACACACACATCGAATTTTTCTGCAGGAACCCTTAGACCGCTTTACGACTTGCAGCTAATATTACAATGAATTTCTTTCTTTCTTGTTTTCGAATAATTCTAGTTCGCATTTTTAATTCATGTTATCCACCTTACTTTTCTCAACACCACATTCAACTCAATACCCGAAAATCTTGCTACAGTTAGTTTAATTCGATTAAACCTACCTTTTGGTTCACTTGCAATATCAAAACTCCTTCCCTTTTCCTTGACGGGTAATCTCTAGGGTTCAGTCGGTCCTCCACCATATAAACAAAATGTTCATCCCCCCCTGTAAATAGACATCGTTTCCACTTTCGTCTAATGGCCCTGGAAACAAGAATCCTCCGCTTCTGACTGTTACTTTCAACTTATTCCAACACCATCGCCTTTTAAATTTCCATCCTGTCCGTCTGGTCTATTTCCTTGCATCTTACAACTACCGATCCATAAAAAAAACATCCCAAAAGTCCAATCTTTCTTCCACCATCCTATAAGCTTTGGACGGTAACATAAATTCAAATATACCTATCATCCGGAAATCGTCCTCCATATCCTGAAACAAAAATACCAAGAATTATAACTCCCCAATTTCCCACCATACTTTAACCGTCCCGTCCCAGTTATTTTAAAAATCGAAGATTAAACTAAAAAGTGCTCTTTGGATTACATGTTCACGTTCTAAAACGAATAAAAAAGCATCTACGCTAATCACAACCCTAACACAAGTAATGTTGAAATTAATTAGAAAGTATGCGCCCTTTTCTTCCCCATCCTAAATCCCAATGTGAAGGTGGCCTCTGCCTCTGTAACGGCAAAGGACCCAGGTCCCTGTATAACAATGACATCATCATCATCATAGTTCAACAATTCAGTGGCTGTGTGACATGTGGCACCGTTCTGTTGAAGGAAACCATTTTTCAATTCAACATTTGTCATACAACCCATTATCAGATACCTGTATAACTTGACACTCACTTCATTGCAAGGTTCTTCTTTATGATTTGTCAAAAACTGCGCCAATAAATGAAGAAATGTTGCCAACGTGACCATTGAATGCTCTGCCACCCTCACTTCTCCTGTTGAGGCTACATCGGAGACATTGCGTATCAGTAGAGTGGCCACGGATATCAACATGCACTATTGTGAAGCATCGACGGTCACGGACACAATTTTTTCGACTTCACATTCCAATGAAACATATTCACGTTAAAATTGGTGCATGATCGTAATTTGTCTTAGAGATGAAACTTAATCTTATTTCTTTACTAATCAGGCTCCATGACTTCTCCGAAAAGTAAATAAAATAATAAATTTATGATAGTTACAATATTATTTTAATATAGCATCAGTGCCATTAAAGCTAGTCTTGAAAAAGAAACCATTAATTTTCTTCTTACAATCCTTAAACTATATACTTAACGACTAGATTCTGTTCAATGTTGTCTGTGAATACTTCAGTCACGCTCTGTGCTGTGCTTTTATTCACTGCACTTTACGTAAGTTGTAAGTCTTCTTTTCAATCTTCTTACAAGGTGTTGATTGTCCAGAAGTTGTCATAGTGGTGAAGCCTAGTTCCACTCTTCCCAGCACACGTTTTTATGTCTTTGTCAATCGGGAGGTCCCTAGCGTTTGTGAAAATGGCCCCTTTGAAATTCATATGAATTATTACGAATTTATATTTTAATTAAATTTGATACCTGAAGAGATCCCAAAATTTGGGGACGAAATTTATCAACTTTAAAACGCTGAAATTGCTCTTAATAAATCTGTAATTGGTTGTTGTTTTTTTTTCAAAATACCGAGCTGTTCCTGTTTTTCGCAAAAATTTCCTAAAGAATTAAATACGCGAATTGAATTATGTGGGTATGAATTACACCAAAGCATTTTGCAGCGTCGCTCCACTAACGCTTGCCTATGGGTGAGAGCGTAACGAATCGACCGGTTTATAATCGGTTTGTGATAACTCACCGTGACGTCACTTCACTTCCGTTGCACTATTTAGGTTACGTTTTTCCCGACAGGGCCGATCGCCGCATTACAATGCAATTTAAACTGAACATAAATTTCTGATATTTTGGTGCGTTATTCTTAAGAAACGTTAGTTAGCGTTTGGAGTAAATTTCGTTGGCAATTCGGATGAAAGGGCGTTTTCTCCTTACGAAGTCGTAAACAACTAAGAAACGCGCGTCTGTCTCGATGTTAGTTTTAGCATCTGAGTTACGCTGAACGCTCAAGGACAAGCAGCGAATGTCGGCTCATAGAAACAGGTTTCTTACACGACGCCAAACAAAGCATCGGGCGTGCCGTAATTACTACTATCATCGAAAACACGTCCATTGATGTTGCCAAACATAAGAACCGTCCTCCGTCGACGTCGTGACGTCGTGACGTCGCATACGAAACCCTAAAGAAGCGACGCTTATCGATCGTCGCGTGCCACTAAAAGCCCCCCCGAGTTGCGGGTTCTTGCTCCAATGTTTCCCTTTGAGCATTGTCTTTAGGATATTGACGTCACAGATCCCTGGAAATTATTTCGGGGAATTTCAATGAATTGAAGGCCGTAGATGCGACGTTGTCCGACGACGAGCAGTGCCCCGTAGTTCATTATTCATAGACGGAATATTATTTTGTGGCAGCGGAACAAAATCAAAGTTTGCATCCGTAGAACCATAATCATATGGCAACACGTAAGACGGCTAACTTAACCGTGCTACAAGATTTCCTTATTCAACGAAATGACTCTGTCTCGTCGACTAAAGTTTCACCTCTGCCTCCGAAATTTGAAATTCTCTGATACTATTCCTATAATAATTCTCTTACTGAGAAAGCAAAGCCTTTTGACTACCAGACCTCAATATATCTCTGCTAATGAACAGAATTAATATCTGTTAGTTAATTTTAACAATCGAAAATGGCCAACAACAGACAGAGATTAGATTTTAATATCTTACGACGTTTCCTCTGCCTTTTGGCATACCTTTTCAAGTATGACAATCTAAGAAAATTAATTTACTTGAGAATGTCTCCCATTAGGTAGAAAAAACGTCGTAGATTTTCTTTTGTATGCAATTTATTCTATGTATTATCTTAGAAATTTTAGTCAACTTCATTACAGTTAATTTTCATAGCCACGTTCAAAACTAATATTACAGAATGGGCCCGAAACGTTACCATGAATATTTCTTTGTCGATATTCCTTTGAATATCAGAAATAAACTACACTCTTAAGATATTTAAGATTTGTTGGCAGTGGTCGATTTAATATTTGGTTGGTGTCGGTCGGGTTTTAAGAAAACAGAGGAAGCAATAAAGAAAAGAGGATAAAAAAAATGAGTGAAGCGGAAATATGGTGTTAAAGAGGTGGTTGTGAAATAAAGCGACGTTTGGAACAGTAAAAATCTATCCAGACTACGGATCATCCGACCAACACTAAAGTGCACGTCACATTTTTTTAGGCGGCCCAGTGAAGTGTATTTCTGGTCCAGGTGCGTTAGATAGTTATTGTGTATGTGTTTATTCGACACTGCGCCACACACCATCGGTGCTGACGCGTGGTATAACTGTTGAGAGAACGATCGAGTTTCTTGAGTATCACGAGCTTGGTATTAGCTGGATGACGAATCTTGAAGTTTGGACTTTGTAAGGTAGAGAGGTCCATGCCTGAGAATTCTATCCGAGCCAGATCAATTTGAATATTCAACCTTAAAAACCCAAGAACTGTCCAACGTAGATGACATCATACTCACGAATGAAGATGCCGCTTGTGTCCCGTCTAAATATCGAATGAGTGTATATGCACGAGTAAAATAAAATAAATAAACTGATCGTACGGTTCATTGTAGTGGCAATTATGAACCCAATACATCGGGACAATAAAAAATATTTACTACCATGTATAAAAGACGAACGTAATAATATAACAATAGAACTGCGACAATCAATCCTACATTGGACGAGATAATTACCAGGAAATAATAATATACAACATTATCAGCATAAAGGTAACGTACCAATAGGTACGCGGACCACATGGTCAGCGCACATGCCCTTGAGGGAAAATATGCCCATGAAATGAAAAAGACAATGTTGAACATGCGTGGGATTTCATTACCCAGGTCCATCATCGCTCCATGTTTCGACACCTTCGATTGTTTGCCCGAGAGAGACAGAGTTCTCTGCAGAGTGTGGAGCGCTGGCTGTATCCAGGCGCAGTCGTATATATGTATGTACATTTGTTTGTGTGTAGACCGAGAGTGAGAGGAGTATTTAATACAGTCGTAATACAGATTAAAAATCTGAAGTTGACAAAATCTTGTCATTGCTCACGTAAGTAACTGAAACTTCTTGTTATCTGATTGAATATTATTGCTATCCGTAAAGGATTGTTTTTCAAAAACTAATATTCCGTATGATTTGTTTCAATTTAAATCATCACTGCTCGCTCCATTACGTGAAATGTAGTTTGTCTGGTCTCCGCCAGGGGTTTCCTGGTCGAGGACTGTTACGACCAGGTGTGTTTACTATGTGTTCAGCTTCCAAGCAGTCCATTTGCGTCTTCAGTGTTTGTGTGTCCGTCTTCCAAGGAGTTCGCTTGCGTCGTCTAGTTGACTGAATCCGCTGCTTCCGTCTCGTTAGTGCTTTTACTTCCGAGAACCTGTTGTTCTTAGAGCTTCAGATCAAGTGAAACCTCATTTTATTGAGCAACCGTCGTTGAATTCAGGGTTTGGAATCAGGTGATTCCACTACCGGCAGCCGTTCATTCTCAAGCAGCTGAACTGAGTAAGCTGTCGTTACTAAGGGGTGAACGGTCCCGGTGTTTTCATAGCTTGCAGTGATCTTGCAATCCTTATTTGCGCCTCCACGTGAATTTGGGCGTCGAAACTCCATTGGTGAAGCAAACATTGAAATCGACTTAAATTCTGCAAAAATCGTTTATTCGACTGCAGGCATCGTCGTTAACATCTCAAATTGTGGAACGTGATAACTGCTATTTTTCAAAAATCGGAAAAAAAAAATTCTTTGAAATGAAATGGTTTAATACTGAATCATAGTACTTGTGTGGAGAACTAAATCGGAATTTTTGTGAGGTATTTGAATTTAAAAAGTATAACTACAAGATAAAAATGTCGACATTTTTGTTGTTATCAGAACCCGTTTTCTGATCATAGCGACATAGTTCCTGGGTGTCTGCGGTCGTTGGCGTAGTCATTGAAAAGGTGTTCTCAGCTTCGCACTTTTATACTGTATGATCACTGTACTGAATACTCCTTCACTCACTCTCTCTGTAGACACACACACATATATGTCTATTTATAAGTATGACGTGATATTGTCAAGTTAGTTAATATGGACAGGACATTTCCTAAACTTCATATAAAAAAAATAAACAACGTTTAAGGGTAATTTGTGATGTAGATGTGTTTTGAAGGACAAGAAAACGTAGAACAAAATCTGGGTTTCAGGATTGTGTTATTAAGAGCTTTATTGGTCGGCAAATGTTATACCGTATATATATGGCAAAGGAAGCAATTTAGACGTGTTATGGCTGACGTTTATTTATCAGACGAACGTAATCGGCGTCTGAGAAACCTTGAGACTTTTGTAATTATGAGACAGTTGCCATTTCGGTTTGTTTAGTTGGTTATGATCCACTTCTTTCATTGTATTAGACGCATCTTAAATAATCGTTGAAATGAATTAATCGTTCTAACGGAGTTAATGATAATCGCGTGCTTGAGAATGAACAATTTGCGGGTTCTGTTTCGTATAAAAACCTTCCCAGCAGTCCCTGAATATTGTAATGGGGGCGTCGATGACTCTTGAAGATTGGCGCGACTCGTACAGCGTCGATGCTGCCACTCCATATATGATAGTTAAAAAATTAACTGCACGTGTCAATGAGGTAGTAAGTCCGTACATGCGTGCGGTGACAGACTCAAATATCCTAAATCCAATAATCGTTAACGTGATAGTTAACGCTGAAGCATGCATGTGGCCTTGCCACCATTAACCCTGGTTCTGGAAAGAATCCGATTGACAAGAGTTTAACGCGAGACAGGTGAAGAATGTGCACACTTATTTGTTTCCGAGTGAATTAACAGAGGTTCTTTCACGGCCGAAACGTTCCGGCTCCTCAACCATTCCGATATTGTACGGTGTTTCGTTCTCATACTTTTCCACCCTAATTTCCTGCTTGTAACATTCATCACTCTGATATTAGTCACTGGACTCCTTCTCTGCTCTTGCTAATAATTTTTTTCTTTGATATCGTAATCAGATGGTAGAGTGCGACTTCGAGCACTTCCACGTGAATATGAGAGATTATTCGAGGTGAGTAGCCGCCTTTTTTGCGAGTGGTTCCAGTGGCGGATGGAGTCGATACGCGCCGCGCATGCGCATCCTCTCTGCCGCCATTTTGCCTCCAACATTCGAATTGCTTATTTGCCTGAAAATATCTCTTGGAGAAGCTTATTCGCTATAAATTTGAGTAGCCATATTTTCTGCGGAATGTTTTCCGTCGCGATAATTGGAAATCGGTTATATTTTACTTGGGTCGAGAGAGAGAAAGACAATTCTGTAAAGCTCCAGTCAGGCGAGTATGGATTCTCGCTGTCTCCTTCACTTGTCAATCATTGACAGACTCGCGCTTATTATAGGATATTTTCAGATTTATTACTACATAAAACAAGATATTCATTATAAACGGACGTTAAATATATATTTTTTAATTTAATATAATTAATGTTTCGTGGTCGAAAAGGCAGAATTTATTACAATTAAAATTTACATTACTACTAAACGTTTCATCCCTATAATAGGGGACGTCTTCAGGTGCTTATAATTAACAAAATTGATCTGAATTTACATAAACCATTTAGCAGAAATAATTAACTGCATGGAAATTGTTGAAAGAATTAAAAATGTTATTTGGTAACTGGTTTACGTAAATTCAAATAATATTTTGTTGATTATAAAAACTGAAGAGGTGCGTGAACAAAGAGAGGAAACGTTTCGTACCTATAATAAGGGACTTCGTCAGG
Organism: Zhengitettix transpicula; assembly: GCA_037074705.1. Taxonomy (NCBI): domain Eukaryota; kingdom Metazoa; phylum Arthropoda; class Insecta; order Orthoptera; family Tetrigidae; genus Zhengitettix; species Zhengitettix transpicula. Next base: position 74,198,739 of record CM073595.1, on the reverse strand, counting down.
TGCTTATAATTAACAAAATACGATCTGAGTTTACATAAACCCTTTAGAAGAAATAATTAACTGCATGGAAATTGTTGAAAGAATTAAAAATATTATTTGGTAACTGGTTTACGTAAATTCAAATAACATTTTGTTAATTATAAAAACTGAAGAGGTGCGTGAACAAAGGGAGGAAACGTTTCGTACCTACAATAAGGGACGTCTTCATGTACTTATAATTAACAAAATACGATCTGAATTTACATAAACAATTTAGCAGAAATAATTAACTGCATGGAAATTGTTGAAAGAATTAAAAGTATTATTTGGTAACTGGTTTACGTAAATTCATATAATATTTTGTTAATTATAAAAACTGAAAGCTGCGTGACGAAAGGGAGGAAACATTTTGTAGTAAATGTAAATTTTAATAAATTGTAACTTTTCGGCAGTGATACAGAAATTATATTTATATTAATATACGTCAGATTGTCTACAATTTAATTTATAATATATCTATTACTCTAAAATAGGAACGGATTGCGTTAAGGGGAGTCGAAAGGCTCTATCTTGTCAATGTTAATATAGTGATTTTTAGGTACCTCTTTCTCGGAAATCGTTGTACATACAGCATTGAAATTTTCACAGCTTATTTTGAACCTCATGGTATGTTTGTGGAAGCAGAATAAATTATTCATTATGATTAGAATTTTAATTATTAATTTATTTATCATCTGTATTTTATGTAAAAGGTTAGAAGTTTTTATCCATAATTCTTATGACTTTGTTAAGTCTTTAAATATTGCTAAAAATAGCTTATAAGCTTGTCGGATACTATTCAAGCTTCCTCATGTAAGATTTTCTTGACAACATTTTTTTAAATAATAAAAGTAATTTAGATCACTTTTTCTCTCTTTGCCTTAATTATTAAAAGCTAAATGGAAGGCACGACTTTTTTTAAAAAAAATTTCCATCATTGATCATTGATCATCGCTCTTACTGCATTTTTACCAGTTAAGAATATCTCCCAATTTTTGAGAGCCACAACTTTATTTATAAATGTGGTCAGATTTCTGAAAATTATCCTGACTATTTCTCCAATCATATGAGTCTAATTTTTACTACGTATCATTTCCAAATATAGTGCAAAAAACTTAAGTCACAGAAGTTTTCTATTTTTGAAAAATTAATAATAAAAAAATATTTATTGCAGAAAATACATCGTGTAGATTATATTTATTTTCTGTTAGTCCTCATATGTGTATAAATATAATTAGTATGGAATGATGCTAGTATTAACCTATTAAAACTCAAACTTACACCTCAGTGGACTGAAACCTACACAAGCTTGAAAAACAAAGTATCTGTAAAAATGATGTCATACAAACGCACACACACTGTGTCACAATCAGTATCGACTCCGGTCTAATTAAAGAATTATCGCACTACTGACAGAAAAACAGAGACCTCACGTACACAAATTATTCAGCACCGATGATAATCTTCGTCCTGCACGACTCAGATTTCCCATCAGAAAATACTGAAAAAGGAAACAGGTCGAACAAACGCAAGCGACTGTAAATAATATAGAAATATTTGAAGCCCTTTTTTAGACAAAATAATTTTAATATCGAGGAAAACCACGTAATCAATATTTTTATAATAATGTTTACATAAAATTAGTATTTTTAGTTTCATCTGTTTTGTTAAAAATTATGTTGAGACTTTTTTTGAAATAACTTTTGATTTGAAATTGATCTTTCGTAAATTATTTAATAAATATATTTGTGTAAAGATTATTACGTTTACTGTTACTTTTCACGAAATTTCTTCTACTGTCAAGAAGATTAAAAACGTATTCATTAAATTAATTACGAAAGAGATATTTGAATTCAAATGTTTTTTTTTGTTTTTCAAATATTACGATACCATTATGTTAACAAAAACAGATAAAACCAATAAATACTTCAACTGATCTTGAATTAAATCATTGTGACTATGATCAATTTAAACATAATATCCTTTTTTCATTGATGTCCTAAATTTAGAACATTAAGAACGTTGACTAGTATATTGTAGGCGTGTCTGAGTTCATGTCTTTACAACCGATAGAGAAGGCGGAGGTCCTGGGTTAGATTCTCAGTCCGGTTTCGATTTTTCCATCCTGATCCTTAAATTAAAACACTAATATTTCTGCTTAAAAATGTTGATTTGTGAGGCTGTTGTTGTTTTTCTTCAACATCCTACATATAATCAACAGTCCTAACTATATGGATGCAATACAATTTAAGATCTAACAGAGCGATTTATAAAAGTAGTAAGCACCGTTGAGAAGTAAACTATTGTTAATATTTTTTGCACTTCCCAACACCTTAGTTGATTTCTCTGCTGCGATTAAAAGGTTTCAATTCCGATAATTTAACAACAGTTACGGCACGTCTCTGTTCTGCCTCATCCGAGAAATCTCAGTCACAAAAACTATTTTTTCTTGAAAATTAAATGGCAGTGTCCTGCTCCAGCGAATCAATCCTGGTCCGTGCCGTCACCGTCACTGAACCGGAAACGTCAAATTTCTTTCCAACGATATTTTCTGTTTTCGACAGACGTGTTCCGTGTTTTTTCACTTTTTGGTAAAATACTGGGCGATGACTAAAAAGTTGATTGAATGCGTTCGAAAGTGCCCAATACATTGATTTATCAAATACTAAATATATGGATAAATATTAAATAAAAATAGACGAAGACATAAAATAGATTTAAAAACTAGAATACTAATCAAATTAATTGAATGCGGACAATATATTTGTAAATTTAGATAAGTAAAACACATTTGTTAAACTCTTTCGTGTATCCACGTTACACGACCAATCCTGGAACTGAAAAAGTTTTTTAACTTTTTCCTACAAGGGAAAATTTTTTCCATAGTTGTGATCCTTGAGTTTAGATTTTGCAAATATCGCACAATCAGTATCTTTGTCATACAAACCAATAATCGCAGTGATAAAATTGTAATGAGCGTGAAAGTGTGTCAACAAATCGAGTAGAATAACTTGTTATAGTCGCAAAATAAAGACTCGTTGTTTTTGTGGTAATATGTTTACCATCCAGAGCACCCAAGAGGTTTGGAAATTTTTTAATTGGTTAAATAACTGAGACAATGAGTTTCCGCTTGTCTTCAGTAGGTTTTAACATCATTTCCTGATATTTCCTGATGTCGTAGGACATCAATTATGTTACAAACTGCTAAACGTTCTTCAGATTTAATGACTTTTCTCCAGTATCTTGTTTCTTTAAAATACATTTCTAGTTTACTGTGCAGTATATTAAAACAATTTTATTTCATTCTGAAATACTGCCAAACGTTTGTTTCATGATCGATTAATGAGTAACGTAAAAAACTCTTATTGTCTTTTTTGCTATAAAACCATCTTATTTTCTTGCTGTTGTTCCTCTTCTTCGTCCAGAATTAATGAAATGGCAATTATTTATCCGAAAACTTCATCACTTGAGAGAGAAAAATAACTGGTGGTGCGAAAAAAATGTGACGGATAGATGTGCCACCGGTTTGACTGACACTGAACCGGGATTGTTCGGATTCGGAACGGTGTCGTGACTGTGCCGTGACTGATGTGCCTTAAGATCTTGTTTTCCGCCTGAGAGTAATTTTTTTTTTCACCTCTCACGTCTCAAACTAGAATTTTCTTACCATATTTCCCTACGTCTCAGGCTGGATTGACCACAATCTCCAAGGGTGAACGCTCTCGGGTAAACCTGTCTGTGAAACAAGAATATTGCTCTCTCACCGTCGTCGCAAGTCTCAGTGGCAGTCTCTCTCTCATTCACCGATCCTCTGCCGCCAGAAAATTAATCACCCTTTTAAACCAGAAAACTACAAATTACAGAGATACACGACCAGCCTTCATTATTACGCGAGAATGTCTTGGGCGCAATGTTCCAGCCTCTAATAGACATTCTGTTGTTTAACGCGAGTCAACTAAATATTTTCGCATCGTACGAAAGAATATGTCCGAGATGAAAAAGTAAAATTTTCAAAGGGGACATCAAATAAATTATTAGAAAGGGATTCCTACTGAGCTTGAAGACAGCAAATGGCGTAGTCAACCTTTATGTTGGCCCACTTCACTGTTACAAATCGAGGACAGTCCGTCGATGCACAAGGACAAACTCAACAAATGCGACGCACAATCTCTATGCATCCAGTCTTTCGTAAAATTTTTGGATTGCAATTACATAAACCCTGGTTAGATGTTTTGTATTTTTTACTCGAATGTGTCCAAACGTGATTTTATGATGCGTAGGTAAATAAAATCTAATTCTATGCAAACTCCAGATTTAAATCAGTCGCGAATTTTTAAATAATTAAAAAATAATAATCCTCAAGCGTTTATTTAATCTCACAATTATAATAATGTGACTTCAATTAAGGAATAAAAATAACAACCTATTGGTCAGAAAAAATTAAATTTTTCAATTTAATACGATATATATCAAACACGACGTTTCATTCCTGATCGGGACGTCTTCAGGTGTACAGTTATATTCAATTATAATTTATCGGCATGTTATAAATTATGTCAACTTAAATTTTTTTTTAATAAAAACTTTACACCTGAAAATGTCCCAATCAGGGACGAAACGTCGTGTTTGATATATATCATGTTTTAAATTGAACAATTTAATTTATTGCTATTTTTATTATTTAATTTGGTTGTCAAACCGCTGTACGGCATCTTCTATAGTGAAAAATAAATTTTATACGCTGAAACCTAAAATTTGAATATTCAATACATATGTATACAATCATCAATATAAAATAGAGAAATTAATTGTACTAAATTAATTATCATTACAAAAATTACTTATATATAACAAATAATATTTCTGGTCAACCTGACGATAGTACAAATATGTACCGAAACGTTGTTGAGCATTATTTAGTGAAATATTTTTTTATTTATATTAAAGTCTGTTAAAATGGTCGTTATATATATCGTATTTATAACAATGAGAAAACAGACGTATAAATATTTTTTTAGCTAATTAAAAATGGCAGTTCTGATGATGAGTCAAACCGTTCACTAAAATTTCTTCAAAACACAAATTTAATGGGACTTTTTTATATTGTTAAGCGTCAATAATTGAGCGGTATAGTAAAACGGAAGAAAATTGGCTACGAAATGTGGCTCAAACATGCAGTTATCTGTAAGTAAAACATATCCTTCCAAAATGGCTCTCACTTTCCCGCACTCGACGAACGTTTTGCCCATGATTACTTTCGAAATATTGCGCAGTCCTCGTAATTTATCCTGCTCCTTGGAGCCAGGAATCACTTGCGTAAAACGTGCCACTTTCACGCACACGCTCGCTCTCTTGCAAATTGAGTTTTATGAAAGCAAACTGTAAAACAGCTTTAACATGAGCTACAAGGATTTTATTGCTTACTCGCCTCGAGCCCAAATGAGACACATATTTTTTACCATTCTCTGTTATACTGCAATGGGGATATGGATCCCGGCGGATCTAGTGTTTCAATCTAGAATAGTTTTTGTGTATCTGATGACGTTGCTTATGTCTTTCATAAAACAAACCAGGCCCTGTTCAGACGTTTATAAAAAGAAAGACAGTAAAATTTGTTTTATTGTTGCCCTAGAAATGATTTAAGGACTACGTGGGGGGGGGGAAGAACTGTGTGAAAGAAACACAATATGAAGAAGTAGTGGGGAAAATTGGCTTTCACGAGGGTGTGTCAAAAGCTACTTACAAAAACATAGAAAAGCATATTATTTTGGGCTGATTAATTTCAATTTCTCAACTTAATCTCCTTTCAGCTTGATACACTTTGCCCAGCGGTTTCTTTGGTACTGATCCCCTTGTGCATCAATTCAACAATTTTCGACGTCGAAACTTCTCTGGTGTACACCCGTTCATTTTCTTCAATAAAAATAACTATCTTTTTGAGTAAATGTGGACGTTCTATTTTTTTTCCCTGGCTCAAGAGGTCCGATAACAACGAATAATACCTCCCCTCCATTTACCGTTCGTCCTCTTCCTTAATAGTATATGAGGCCGCCAGTGTTTCCGGTGGGTATTGGTGAATGCACGTTTCATCAACAGTTATGTATCGACGTCAGATTTTCCAAAAAAAGGTTCCAACCCGGCCACTGAATCGACCACTTCTTGCCCATATGCATTTGAGACCATTTTTCGTGAAAAATTGAAACCACAGAACCGTCAATTTGACTCAATTGCTCCACACCGTTTTGTGGGTTTGCTCGATCATTTCTGGAGTAGTCAGCTCCAGGGGACGTCTAGGAGTATGCTCAACGCTGGTGGATGTCCGACCTCAGGTAAACTCAGCCAACCACGTTTTTGAAGCCTTGGACAGATCCATCATGGACTTCATTCAATTCGTCTGTGATTTATTTAGGCGTTTTGCCGTTCAAAGGAAACCCATCCAAAAAAATTTCCATTATTTGAAAATAGCACACAATTATATGCGTTATTCTTCTTCTATGGCGCTACAGCCTTGGCCTCCAGCATGGTTCTCTCCATGACCTTCTACCCAAAGCAGCTCTCCTCTGGTTTCTCAAACAACTTCCTTATATCGTTCTCCACTGCGTCCTTGGCAATCAATTTCATTATACAGTATTCTGAATGGTGTTTGATTCTTTCCAATCCGTTGGGCATGTCGTATATGCTTTGAGCGATACTAAAAAATTGAAAACATGTGCCTGTAAATTTGATATCAGTGTATTGATAGATGGTAGTTGATTCGATACTACCTGCACCATTTTTTAACAATTTATTGATCAGGGAAACCCTTATAATTTTTTAAAATTGATTTATGGTCGCGTAAACCTGTTGGTTATTGGCGACCCTCTAATAGTGTTTACATATTTAAGTTACAGTAGGTTTGTCATTTCCAATTGTGATCATAGTTTCAAATTGCGGTTGTCAGTTTTGCGTCGGAGGCGAACTCGAGGAGACTCTTGATCGCCGTGGTGTGTGCGCAGAGAATTCGGCTATGGTCCTCCTGCGTATATCCTCATACTTCGTGCATTCGAATATAATATGCTGGATGGTGAGGGCTCAATCACATACATCACAGGTGGGCTGATCTGTTCTGGAAAAAAGATATTCTTGTGTGAGTTGGGTGTGCAAAGTTCTAATTCTGGAGACTATTATCTGTGAAATGTCCCAAACTGACGTTTTATTTGGATATTTCTCTTGCGTTTGTTGAGACTTGATCATTCCTCAATCAACCTGTCCAATTGCTTGCTGTGTTAAATACCTGTATCAGTGTCACAAAAATTATTGTGGAGAAATCTGTCGCCGGCCGATGAATTTCGTTTGAAATAATTTATTGTCTATATATTTTGAGGATATTTGGCGAAAGTGGAAAATATTGCTATGAGAGGAGTTTGTCAGGCACGGCTGAAGTGATACGAGAGTAGTGTGATATGTTTCGAGTTACTGGGGCGTTAACGCCTGGGGAAATCAAGGGCGGCCATTCCCGTCTTACTTAAATTGTTCCTTTAATTCTTCCTTGCGTCCCTACACTCGAAACCACTAACAACATAACGGATTCCGTCAGAAGTTCAGTAACATCCCAATCGTTCATGTATAAATTACGTTTTCCCGGCGTCTGCTTCTAATATTCCATATTTAGATTGCACAGTCCCGATTTCTTTGACAGTAATACCTCGCCACTGTCTTTTGAAATAATTTATATTTTGTACATTAATTTAAACCATTAGCCATCTTATTGCGATTCGACAACGCTATCGTTGTCCTTTCCTATAATACCTGTTTTGATTTAAAATATTTCCTAAGTCCTGATGCTCAGAAGACATCTGACTACCAGACACCATTCAAAAATTCACAGACCTGGAGTCACCACCCATGTCGTACAACACAGTCTGCACTGACTTGATCTGGACAGTTGAAGAATTCTCGAATTTCACGCCCAGACTTGTCGAGTCATGACCAGAAAAATGTTTGCTTTGATCCTATGTTGACCCTACAGTCGTCGGACTTGTCTGCAGACTTTAGTCTCACGCGTGCTTGTGTATTGATTCGACTGAAACCGTCGTCAACATTTAGGTGACGCTCTCGTCACTTCGGCATTCCCAGATTCGAAAACTTACCCTCCCCCCCCCCCCTCTCTATATTTCCGAAAAATTTCCCATCGTTTCGATAACGATTTTTTTTTCAGTTTTATACACCAATAAATAATTTTCCGTGTCGTTTTTTTACACATCGGTAATTATTTTTACGTGGAGATCTGGTGGTTTACCCTTCGACCAGCTGGGTTTCAGGTTCAATTGGCCGATACCACTTGTACGTGAGTGTTTTCTGTTGAGGATTTTCGAATTACTCGGCGCTTGGGCCCAAAATTTTCTTAAACGCATTTCTGAAACCAGGGTAACGTAAATAAACTATTGGGAACTGAATACCTAACGTCGTCAGTATTTTAGATAACCATTTTCTCATAACACCCAACTGCATGCCTGGCTACGGGATAAGTAACAGGAAGATAAAAAGTATCTTACGATGTTGTTTTTTTTTTGTTTCAAGTTTGTGTTTTGTGTAGTACTCACCAGCTTTACCTGTCACGGAATCCTAGCCATTGTTGAATACTGGAACGAAATCTCTCATCCATTTACCTTAAGATGTTGAACAGTGATACTTTCCCCTGTAGTAAAACAAATTGTTACCGGTCAAAGAAATCCGTACAGTCGTGAAGGAGTTTAATCACCTCGTACATCTCTACAATCGGAGGTTCGTAGAGTGTGTTCTATTTTCCATGTTTTATGGGAGAGATGAAAATCATCGTGGCACAAAATGAAAAAAAAAGCTATTAAAGAAAATTTGAGACGCGTCATCACTTTGTCAATATAGTTTAAACGACGCTGTGTCGGTTAAATATAATGAAAATATTTTTTCTGACCAACAGGCTGGTGTTTTTAACATTTATTTTTAAAAAAGAAGTTATATTATTATAACTTGTAAATGATGAATGTTAGTTGAGAGTTTTAGCCCAGTTGAGCTGTAAGAAAACGTCTCTAGTGGAAAAACATTGATAGCCGCCGAGGTTGAAGAAGTTCACGTGCTCTCCGAAAGAGACTGCGTCGGTGCAGTAGAAACACCCGTACACTTCCGTAGATGTCTCATAGACAGAGAAACAGTTTCGTGTGACGCGAATTTACACGATTGACTCCAGACCAAAACCCAGTTCGTCGAGTTAAAAAGAAAACTGAATTTTTTATATAATGTATAAACAATAATAAAGTAATTTTACTAATTATTATTAATTAAGAGTGTTTCAGTTATATTTTTCATTATCATTCTATAAAATTTCTTTCATTTTTATGTTAAAATTTAAATTTCGCACATTCTTTTTGTTTGTACGACTGCTTTTTTAATGTACTATGTCAATGCAAGTATTTTTCGACCAATAACAGACATTTATTTAAGAAAATTCAATTCAGAATAGACGTCTCAATACAGTTTTGTACCTTCCTCAGGTTGTGACTCTTAGTTCGTTAATTAACAAAATTATCACAAAATAATAGGATTGTACTAAAGTACAATTTTTTACATTAAAAAAATATGATTTTATTAACGTGAAATGTTGTAAGATAACCATAATTGTAAAAGCAGAAATTAATTTATAAATTCTCGTAATGAAAGAAGTTTATATCGGCAAAATTTATAATAATATTCTAAATCAATTAAATTTTTAAATAACATCACAGAGAACATCTAATGGTACCACAGAAATCACAAAATATAATTTTTACAGTGTAACATCCTTCATTGTTTCTTGATATTGCATATCTGTTGCCATTATAAAATTAACAAGGCGAAGAAGGTATGTTTTAAATGTGCCAAACCATTTTTTCCCGAAAATTCAAATATCTTATATATATATATATTATAATAACGAACTATTAAGAGATTATTTTGCCCCACGTTGTAGTAGCCATTTATGTAATGATCAATTAGATTTAATTAATTTATAGGAATAATTAACAACATTTACTAAGCTTAAAAGGAATTTATTATTGTTGATAAATTTTACAATGTACAAAACCTACTTTTCATGCCGAATTTCATCCATTTAAAACAAATACTTAAGTTTCATTTAGTAATTCGTCGAATCTCTTATCTCAGGGCCATCACTGGGTTTGATAATTAGAACAAAATCAATGTGTAAACTTACAATTAACAATTCAAAATATAAATAAATTAACCTAAAACAATATGAAAATAAGTGGAAAGAAAGCTGAACGAAATGAACTCTGAACGAAATCTGACTCTACCCTTGTAATTATCGTTTACAAATTTATATCAAAGTTTTGGTTACTCACGGAGCGTCTGTCTGGTATCAGATCTCTCTCTTGTATCTCGAACACTTTTACACACTTTAATTTTAATATCAGGCCTTGGTTTTCACTGATTCTACACTTCACTTTAAAATTTGGAAATATTAGCTGTATTTCGTCGACTGCTCCGCTTCACAATAATTTACCAATGTTCTCCTGAAACATTTCCTCCACGAAGATTTTGGAAAGTTCTATTCTGACAAAACTGCTATTACTTTCCAATATTTACGATGCAATACTTCCGTGAATGTTTTACTTTGTATTAATTCACAACGTTAACTAGTAATACATTAACGACGTCTAGTCTCTGCTCAAGTTTTATTTGTTCTGTCCCTTGCAATGTTTCGCTGCCAACTGGTCTTCTCCAAGTGTATACAGAGTTTAAGCGCGCGCGGTCTTCATTGTTGAACAAAGGAAAAACCCGCCTACATTGTCGCCTTTACTCATTCGTACCGCTAACAATTTAATTTATTAAAAACAATTAATGGCCTAATTAATTGGCATTACAATATATATATATAATATTTTAAAGATTGATAATGCAAAATATAGTTGAAAGTTCACTTAATAAAAAAGAAGGAGAAGTAAAACTTATTTGCGCCTGTTAAAGATTTTTTGAAGATAAAATAATATAATAGTCGTGTTAAAATATTAAAATAAATTTGATGGGAAGGAAATGTTTTAGGAATTGCAGAATTAGTTGAAATGAGGAAAGAATATTTCGAATTAAAGCAGCATACTTTTAATAGATAATAAAACACAACAATGACAATAACACAACTATAGCAGTAATCGCGGACGATAGCGAGTGACGCTGACGAGGGATGGGAGGGGAGACAGGGCGGAATAAACGCATAAATCCTAAATATCTAACGCGGCCAAGCTATAGACGCTTACTGTAGGAGTATTTAGTGGATGTTTTTTAAATTGAAAATATTGACAGTGCAATGCAAAGGCATTTTTATTTTCTCATAATAAAAAATAAAACGAAAAACCGTGTAGGTATACTGTTCTTTTATTAACCAAGTATTTCATAACTGCTCAAATACGGATTTTATCCATCTTTCACTCAACACCTACACTCGTTAACTTAATTACAATGTCAAGTAACATGTAATACTTGAATTATGGACCATACTATTGTTCTTTTCAAATGGGAGCCGATTTTACCTTGAGGCTCTTCCTTGTTCCGTCGAATCAAATTCGTAACACGTTGTCACATATCATTGTCCACGCAAGCTGCATTTGTCATTCGTTATTGACGATGTGGCGACGTTGTGTCTAATTCTCTGCTCTCATTCGCTGACAGCAAGAACGGCTACCTTTTGAAAACTATTTTAGTGCCATTTCTGTGGCTATATTCCCGAACGACCATGGTGTGAATATTGTATGAATTAACTGTAGAATAATAATTAATTGAGTGTGAGGAATAAGCTAATTATGATAGTGTTCCTGACTTGCCAGGTATCGGCTTCGGCCTGATCTACCTGCCCGCCGTGGTCTGCGTGGGCTACTACTTCGAGACGAAGCGCTCGCTGGCCACAGGCATCGCAGTGTGCGGGTCCGGGTTCGGCACCTTCACCTTCGCCCCGCTGGCCACGATGCTGTTGAACGAGTTCGGCTGGAAGGGAGCCAACCTCGTCCTGGCGGGGCTCATCCTCAACTGTGCCGTGAGTCTCACCTTCCTTCTATATACTCTCTTTGTCCACAGTATTAGGACCACTTGACGTTTTAGGAAAATTATCTATGATATCGCATCGCAGTCGCAAGGGATTTGTTTCCGAAGATGTGAGTAAAATTTAACACCCTTTGAACGAAGGATGATCAGTGGCGCTCGTAACCGTGGAACCGTGGAAACAGCTGAATTCGTTAAATGTTCCAGAGAAACTATTGTAAAATACTGGACTGTCAGCCGAAAAACTGGGTCTGAACGTGCGAATAATGGCTGTCAGTTGCTATTCAAATCTTGGACAAAATGGAGCGTTCCTAGCCCGGGTACAAGACATGGGAACAGCATTATAACATTAATTTACTTGTCCATCAAATTAACACAATTTTAACACATTCTGTCAGAAACTTCTTGTTTCCTTAAACCATATTCAACTGCAAAATATGTACATAAATGAAAAATGTGCATAGATTGTGGGTGAAGTAAATAAAGGTGTTAAACTACGATGAGAAGCTATAAATTGTTCTTTTAAATTACTGCATTACTTCATATGTTAATGAGGAATCGTCTAAAATGATATCTGAACGTACTATTCTACGTACACTTCACAGTATGGAATATGGAAGCCAAAAGTTGTACATCCTCACTTTGTATCAAAATCTCATTCCGACGATACTTTACTCACGGTGCTTAGCGCGTTTTACGAAAAACAAGAACGGATTTCTTCGTCGATATGTGATAGTTGATGTTACATGGATTCAACAATACACACGAGAATCAACGCATAATTTTAGAATGACGATTGGAGCGAGATACGGAGGTTTTATATTATATAATTTATAGCCCTCCGTATCAAGTTTTAAGCAGACTATGGCAGTCGCTTCACAAAGCAACGTTATTTCTAGCAGCATTGATTTAGTATTACATAAGGGCTCAGGGCTTGTTTCATGGCTCTTTCCGACGAATTTGCGTAAGCATTGCGACGTAAGCATTGATGATTAAGGCCGGTAATACAAGGAAACTAGGTAAAGCTCAGGACTCTGTAATACAGTATACAAAGTACATACCAGATCACTTTTAAAATCATATAAATTCAGGATATTATGTGTCATCGTTTTGATCCTCATTATTTCAGTGAAACGTTCGGTTCTTTAACTCTGCCGCTTTCTCGACATATGGATAGAAATAAATGAATAATCATCTAGATGCGAAAGATAGTAAATCTAATAAAGAAAATAGATTGTACGTTTGTGTGTATATTTGTTCCACATACAAATCTACACCCGTGGAGAAAATTTGACCAAATTTCGTGCACGTGTTCCTTGCGAACCGTAAACAAACACTGTGGGGGTAAGACGCGACTACCATTGAAATTTTCAAACATGCTAAAACTGCCGTCGGATAAATTTTTTCGGGGTAAATGTGATTGATAGTATTTCTCCCGTTGATATTTTTATATTTCAACCCCTTTCTGCATGGGAGGGGAGCACCCTTAGTGGAGGGGGTCGAGGGGCGTTACATAAAAATAACGTGAAAACAACCGAGATTGGAATCCGGGTTTATGGATGTCGCTTAATTATAACAACGCCGGGCACCTAGCTAGTTTTAAATAAAATTTAGTTCGGTACTTAAAGAAGTTCTCATTGTTACGAAAATAGACGAGTGTGAATTGGCATTTGAAGGACCACACGGTGTATAATTGCTTTCTTTGATCTACACATAAGTGCTGATACGAAGCGTGCTAAGGCGAGTACTCCATTTCAGCGATTCCTTTACGTGTTTCAGCGATACTCAGTCGGTAATCGGCAAATAAAGAAAAAGTATTTCATAAATTGTTCGTAGTTGAGCACCAGGTTCATATTTTGAGTCAACGTCGAGTTTATATAGAAATACGAAACTAGTGCTCAACCGCGAAAATTTTATTAACAATTTGCACCGGAAAGTTTCAATTCATTATTGATAAAGTATTGATTTTTTCCAGTTTTCTGTCGCTTGAGTGACGCTGAATAAGGGTAGAAGTTTGTAAGCCGTTTTCGTTTTAATTCTACATTTTATAAAAGAACAGATTAAATGTTTTCTAATGAATATCAGCCATTAAACTGAATTAAGGGATTAGGATGGAAAAATCTTGACCGAACCGGGAATCGAATCTCCATGCATTGTATAGACATGAGCATAGACCCTCCTACAATTTACTAGATCACATTATTCACGGCCTAATTTTAGGACTTCAATGAAGAATGGATATTAATCAAGTGTAACTAGCTGAGTGTCCGGCGTTGACCGGGTATTTATTTAAGTTAGCCCGGATAAGGAATTGATTCGACACTAAACTCTTTGTAATCATTTCATTTAACCAACATAAACGGCGTCAGTGTTTGGAACTTTTACCAATTTACGTTACCCTCCCCGACCTAATCCATCAGTATTCATTTGTACCAAATTTTATCGTACCTCTTTTTCCAACAGGTGTTTGGGGCCATGATGCGGCCACTCGTGTACCCTAAAGGTCCGAGCTGCAAGCCTCTTCTACAGAGGATGGCAGAGGAGAAGCGTTTCCAGATGGAGCGCGGTTCCATCGGCGGTTCCTACTTCATGGTGCAGCTTCCCGACGGCACGATGGAGAGGCGCCTGAAGATGCCTATCAACGTTGACCCGGGAGTACACTCCAGCTTCAACCTGGACCAGCTGGCTGCAGGCGGCACCCCGCTGACCCCGGTGCCCACGGTACCCACGCTGCCCACCATCTCCGAGGTGAAGGCTCCAGAGCAGAGTGGTTCCAGCGGGGCGTCGAGCGCGGGTAGCGCGGAACTTCGCAAACGCCGCACCGACGACGCTCCTGAAGACCCACCCAAGCCCGCCGCAATCCCGCGCAACGCCTCGCAGCCCGCCTTCACCACGCACGTGCAGGGCTTGCCCAAGAACGGCTCCGTGCCCTTCTTCGACCGCATTCGCAAGACCAGCGCTGGCGAGCGTTACCGACCGCAACTCGGTACCATCAAGGTCTCCCGCGGGAACCTCAATTCCAACGGCGACGTCCGCAAGTCCTTGCACCTCCGTCTCTCCACGTCGTCCTTCCTGGGCGGCTCGCGCAACAACAACTGCGAAGAAATGTGGTCCAAGACGGACGTAAGTCATACATCAGCCTATCTCCGTGGTCCCATCCTAATCCTCATTGTTACTATTTGTGTAGTTGATCACTGACTAATACTGTATACGATTATTCAAATCAGGGATGTTTTGCCATGCAAGAGAGACTACCATAATAATTTTTTAGACTTTTCTTCCAAAAGTTAGTGGGTCTGAGAATGCACACATATTAATATTGGTGTGTACGCCTCACTGAATCAGCTTTGGACGCAAACTCAGTGTTTTGCGTAGGCGGAACTCACGACTATCGTTCGTAAGTTCCGTTGATATCACGGCATCCACGCAAGTACTTCGTGATGGCCTAGACGTCTGTAAACATTGTATTCTAAAACTCCTAGTCGTCCTGCCTATTTTCCACCTGGCTCACTTTTTACTTCTGCCAAGTTATTCGCACCCCTTCACCTTTCTGACCTATTTTTTCCGCAATATTTGCCAAGAGCCGAGTTACAATTCAATACCCCCATTCCAGGACATCACATGTTTCACCGTTTCAAATTGGCACCTCCAAAAAGTTTTGGACTCTGTTCCCATGTAGCATTGTCCTTGATTTGACTTCAGTCATGTTCTGTGTCTATTATCTGGAAATCTGGCGCTGCCCTTTCAATTGTGAACCCCCATATTGCCTTTCTCTATATTCCGCCGTCCCAAACTAATACTTTACCTAAATAGCATTAAACTATTGTAATTCATTAAATTTTCCAATAAAATGATAAATTAGGGGTTCCAATGTAAACCGAGTTTGTTTTTAGATTCCTTCCCTACTTCTAATAATCATATTATTGTTCTGTTGGGATTATTTTCCTTTCATAGCATCCATTAATTACAATGCTTAAATAATTACTTATCTAAATGTTTGACCATTTCTGATTCTACTCATCCTTGGTTCATCAGACAAATAAGTGCAAACTTAGGACTCAATGGACCCATATAACATTCAAACTACATTTTACCATTATGATCAAGGATTTATCTGACATAGGGAGGGATATAGGGAATAATAGATGAGAACATCATATTTGTATTTGTTTTTCCTTTATTTAAGATTCACATACTGTGACAAGATTGCCTAAATAATCTCACAGCTTTTCATATGATATTTTCTGATAATACCAAATATAATGATTTTTATTTCAGATGGGAGATACTGACAGTATTGGTTTCTCGACTTCTAAAACTAGTATCCCCCGTGAGAGACGTGAAATGGTGAGACCTCTATCTAGAAAAGACATATTCTACTCCGGATCTGTCATCAACCTTCCTGAATACAAAAGTCAGAAGTCCCTGGCGAGTTACAGGCAAAGCGTTATCTCTTTACCTAAATATGCACAAGATCGTGGTGATGGGATGGAAGTGGAAAAAGGAAGTAAGTTCATTTCGGTACATTTTTTCCAGATACACATTTTTAAACTTAATCTATAATTTTCAAAATTTCTGGATTTATAGTTTACTTCCTTGCTATTTGTAACTATGACAGCAGCAGGTTTAAAATTACCCAACCAAAATTAAAGCTAAATTCATTTTGTCCTCATATATACTTAAATCTGAAATAGTTGAGGAAATTCCCACCTATATAGTTTAAAGTTAATAGCTGTAGTTCATTTTACACTTTCTCCATCAATCTGCCTTACATCTCTCTTCTGCATCTTTCATTATTATGGACAAAAATTGTTGATACTTCTGTAAAAAAGATTTCAGTTTCCATTACATATGATCCAGTCATTTAATTAAGTAGGTGCTTGCTAATAGGCATTTTATAATTCCGTTTTTTCTTAAATATATTTAAAATAGTTAATATTCACAGAATATGCTTCAGTATTTTATGGTATAATAGTATTGTGAACTGGTCGCACATTCTTTAAATTAGTTGTCATTGACTAGTAAAAGTTTTTTGAAGTTGGTAATGAAACTCATATTTTTAGTGAAAGTATATCAGGAAATTGTTCTGGCTTTTAGCAGTAAACTATTCCTCTTATTAAGTGAGTTTGTAAATAATATAAAAAAATCTTTAATTTATATTGGATGCTAATATTTTAGTGTGTCTTAATTTGTGACAAAGTCTGGGTCAAATGTGGAAAATTAATATACAAATAAAATGATCAACCTGAGAAATACATTTGTCAGGGTATAAGTAAAACATAAACATTGCTGATGGATTATGTAGTTAGGAACTGTGGGTTAAAACCTTCATGATTCTTATCTTATATTTTGTTCACTGAGCTTGCAACATTTTAAAACATTATATTTCCCTCTGCAACATGTAATTTATAATTAAATTTTTGGGTAGATAGCACTGGTGATAAGTTCTTACCTGCTCTATCCAATATGTTGGAATTATTTTATGTGCTAATCATTGCAATATGTACTGGAAAGCAAACATAGTCCTTTTTCTTCTTTGTTTGTAAAAGATGATAAAATAACATATATTGAATTCCAATCATCCCTTTATCAATGCATGTGAAATTTTTCTTTTTCATTGAATTCTGAACAGTAGAGTTTTCTTGATTGAAAAAGAATATACATAATAGCCTTTTTCACATAAGTACAATTATATCTCCCGGGTGTGTTTTAGCGTTTTTCACATGAGTAAAATTCTATCTCTGGGGTGAGTTTTCTTGAAAGACCTAACAGTATTGTTGGATTTATGAAAGACAAAGGAAAGTGTCAGTATTATTTTAATGTGGCCTAAAGATACCTGTACTTTATTATTTATATATTGAGCTATTCACAAAGTGAATTATATTACCAAGGATGCAGGTTTTTAGATAAAATATTGCTTCTCAGGTTCAGTCAGGTATTTTACATAATACTTAATGTAGAATATTTTAATTTTTATAAAAACTGAATAATTGTAATTTTAGGAAATTGACTGAAAGCATTTATTATAAATAAATAAATTTAATGAGTAATTAGTAACAAAAGTACAAGTTTTTGCTTATAATCTTCATTCAAATGGTTTCATCATATTATCTCACTGTGTCTGCACATGTTTATATATCTCGTTCTTACCTTCCATGTGTAGTATACAGCAGAACTTAATTCATTTTTATGATCAGATAGTGCAACTTCAATACCTCTATACAACAGAGTTTGGGATAGATGGTTAGAATGTTGTCATGTTTAAATATCTATTATCAACATTTAAGTATTGATTGGAGTGTAAAATATAATCTTTTGTTTAGTGTCAAAATGTAATGGATACATGAATGAGTACAAATGTAGTATCCTGGGCATATTTGATAAAATCCGATGTGAGAAGAATCTGGGCACACTTTGTTTGAAAACAATTCTTTGAGAATACTATTGATTGTTTACTATACAAATTTTATTATAAGATTCAATCACAAGTCTGAAATTTTACCATTTTATTCAGCATAATAATACTCTATATAATCAATCATATTTTATATGTTTAACATGCTATGTTCAATTTCAGGTGATCCATGCCCATGCTGTACTCTCCCAGAATCATTCAAAGCTACTCTTGGAACTATGATGGACATGTCATTACTTAAAGATCCTGTTTTTATGCTTATTAGTGTGAGCAACCTTTTTGGAATGATGGGTCTCTATGTACCATTTGTTTATCTTGTGGATGCAGCTATTCTAGATGTAAGTTAAACCAATGGTAATAATTATGAGTTTTCCATTTTATTTTTAATAATGATGACATGATTATTTTAGAATAAATGTTGTTCTTGTATTCCGTTGCACAGTGTGAATGTACAAAAATGGGGAATAAATTTGATAGAAGTAAGAGAGCTGGTGTAGTAATGGATAATAATATAAAGTGGGATTAACTGAATTTTTTAACATAAAAAAATGATCTGCTTTCAGTAAGAGAGTTCTGGTGTAAAATACATATAATTTAAAAAACTGTTAATATTTTTTCGTTACAGGGAATTGACTCTGGCTCAGCTTCATTTTTACTTTCCATCATTGGTATAACTAACACAGTGGGCAGGGTGGCATGTGGCTTTGTGGCAGATTTCCCTTGGGTAGATTCTCTTTTGCTGAACAATATTTGCTTGTTAATAAGCACATTGTCTGTTGCTGCTACACCATTCTGTCACACTTATTCTGCATATGTTACAATGGCAATTTTCTTTGGCATTGCTATATGTAAGTAAAAACTCTGCATTTATTTCAATTCTAGAAATAATGTTAGCTATAATTTCATGACATTCAAAAATAATTAATTTCTTTATGCTGATACTATAATTTTTAATGTACACACTAATCTAAACCATACTTTTAAAAGTGTAACTTTATTTAAAGAATCATATGGTTTAAATTAAATATAAAAAAGCATGACACAAAGTACTCAATCATTTATTGTCATTATTATGTACAAATGATTACAATATTTTTTCTTTGCAGCTGGCTATATCTCATTAACATCGATTATATTAGTTGACCTGTTAGGTCTGGACAAGTTGACAAATGCTTTCGGGCTACTAATTCTTTTCCGTGGTGGAGCTGCCATAGTAGGATCTCCAATTGCTGGAGCAGTATATGATGCAACTAAGAGCTACTCCATTTCCTTCTATATGGCTGCAGCATTTTTCTTTATTTCTGCGGTGACTAGCTTTTTAGCACCGACATTGAAGCGGTGTGTTACACGTCCAGTTGTGCCACCGATCCCAGATGCTCTCACACCCATAAATGAAGACGTTGAGGAAGAAAATGAACCAGACCAAATTCCAGAAATAATAGAAACTGCTCCGTCACCAGCAGAGATTAAGCAAATTGAATCTGTGCTGTGAGAAGGCTGTGTATTCAGTATGATTCAGACAACCAAAGAAAACAAATTTAAGAATAATATTAATATTAATAATTATAATGAGTGACAATATGATTCATCTCAACTACAAATAGCATTGGAAAGGGATCTTACTCAAGATAATTTTAGGTATTAAATTCAGTTATGTCAATCATGCAATTAAGTTGGAATGAAAACAAGCAAAAAATGGCTAATAAAAGACACTGGGATTCAATTTCTACTATGACTAATAAATAGCATTTCACTTTTTTTGATATTATAAATTAGGTTTAGTGACACAACACTAGATGAGACATATTATCTTTTATATGTCTTGCACTTAATGTGCTATTTGTCTATTTTTTAAGTATGTCAATATATATTATATGTACATTAGACTTGTAACAATGTTCACAATATCAAATTGCTGATTGTCTTGAGTATATAGGGTCCGAGAATGAAGAAAAGTTTAGCATGATGGATGAAATGAAAATGTTACAAATGATGTTGGATTTGTAATACATTTTAGGGTAATTGCTCACTTAAGCTTTGCTTATTAGTAAAGCAAGGATATTTATGCATCTGTAGGAACTTTACTTAATGCAGTAATGGAATTTTGCAACACAAATTCCTCAACATGATATGGTAATTAAATCATGTTCTTGTTAGGCTGCTCCTGGTTGATGCATTTGTTGCTGTTTTATGCCAACCATTGAGCCATGCATTTATGTTTATGAGAATGAATATTTAGCTATCATAGCTATGCAGGGGTCAAAATTGGGGATTATTACATTCCCAAATGTGTCCAAGTTTGTGAAATAATCTTTTAATATAAACATTTAGCTGATTTGGAAATTCAGTGATATTTTTTTTTTCTATTTAACTGATTTGAGTTACTAAACTGACAATACTATTTCTATAATTTATTATAATTTTAAAATCCCCACAAATAAGAAACAATCCTGGTGAGGACCCTGCTGAATGACGCAGACAAACATTTGCCTGTGGAAATGGACACAGTAAGTTTTCAAAGTATATGTTGATATAACCATTTGTTGAACAAATTAACATAGGTAAAGTAGGATTCCAAAGTTGGTGCATATGCAACATGCTTTAAGTTTCCTATATTTAAAAGCAGGCACAGTGTTTTTGAATACTTTAATGTGTTGTTACAGACAGCAATATTATTCTTAAAAAAATTCCTTCTCATTACATAGTTCATATATTTTGTACATTGGGACAAATATGCTGCTGATTAGGGAAGGGAAAATATATAAAGACTTTGTCAACAATTAACAAAAGTATATTTTCTTTATTAACTGTGATAAATAAATGTTGCATACAAATTATGCTACACTAATGCACAAGGGAAGTGCAAGTAATAGGGATGTGTGTCATGGAGTAAGATGGAATATCCAAAATATTTTGTTACTGAATAGATTTTGGAAACTAAATTTGAAATGAATTGAATGATTATACAACTTTTAATTGTAGTGATACTTTGCTGACTTTATCAATGTAAGAATTTTTAATTTAACTAATTAAGTCTTTTGATTTCTGTATTAATTGTATTGACTGTGAATGAATGGTTGCGACTGTATCAGAAGATTGAATGATTTTTCTAAACAAAATATTTCCAACTTGCTGAGTATAAATGATGTTATATCATGAGGTGCTAGGTGCCATATAAATATTCTGACAAATACGTTAGTTTAAAGCATTGGATTTGATCTTGCATTAATTGATCATATTTAATAAGTTATTTTTGTTTCATTACATAGTTTAGTAATATCAATCAAGTACTAGTACATTTTCTGGGAGCAAAAGATTTCACCTGAATTTTGGAGGTACATACCGAAATATTGTTCTTAAATGATTATGAATAAAAATACTTCAAATCGACTTTTGATTAACTCAAATACATATTTCGTTTATATAATCTGTGACAAAACAAGAAGTTATGAGTCATTGCAAATATTCATACTTCAATTGAAAATAGAAAAACACTGATGTGAATTGAGAATGACAAATGTAAATGACTTGTGTTATTGTATTGTAATACCTGTGAAAGCATTTAAGTTTCTGGTCACTCTTGCTGAAAATGTTAAGCATCAGTTCTAGTTATAAGATGCAACAGAAGATGAGTATTTTACAAATTACACCAGATCATAATATTATAAACTAAAATTCACTTGTAACAATTCCTGTTTATTTTATTGGATGTCTAATCTTATAATTAAAAGAGGATATGTTTACACAAAACAATATAAGCAAGGAAATGTGTAATAAAATAGCAAAATATATTTACTTAGTTTAAAATATTTTAATAATTGGTAAATACCATATCACCAGATATATATATATATATATATATATATATATATATATATATATATATATATATTCTCTGTGTGTGTTTTGTATGTATTATTCATTCAATTCTATGAAATAATTGATCAAAAGTAATTTTACCATGAAGTCTTCTACAAACCAAAATATGTCTCTCTCTGTTGCTTCTCAAATTAATGTTTTCGAACCATTCTTTTGTAGATGATACTTTTGTAAATAGTATTTTTGCATTATGTAAAACAAGAGGACCAGATACATTTTTTTTCCAATCCACAAACATATTCAAAATTGTTCTTTATTGTTGACATTCATAATAGATTTCCATTAAGAGCCATTATTAATAAACTGTAATGACTTCAACTTAATTAATTCTCAATGGCTTGCATTCTTAATTGAAAAATAACTGGAAAAGTACATACAGAATTGTCAATTATTCTACAAGTAACGTACAATATAAAATATCTACTAGGTGACTGAATTTCTTTTCTGGAACATGTTTATCCCAAAGCACATAAATTTAGCAATTTGACAGCTTCCACCTTCACAAATGTTTTATATGTTAACCCCAAATTACAAAAAATGATTATCATTCAGTTAATTTAGAAATATATTTCCTAAGACAAATGTCTCTGACATTTTGGTTAATAGTTTTAAGAAGGTACTTTAAAGATAAAATAATACAATCTTTTTTACTGATAGCTGGAATAAAATTTTAAGAAATGGGACTACTATTCTGTACAACATGTAGGATGTAGGCTATGAATGGCAATCGGTGGAAACTATACTTATTGTGAATTAGAAGGTAGCAGAAAGCAAATACCTTATAGCAAATGATCAGCATATTAGATAATTTTTGAATAATGACAAAAAATAAATATAGGTGAACACATGCATTTTTTTCTATACTTAATTATGGATCTAGGTCACAACTCTAATTCAGTCTTACATCTTTTAGAATGTACAGTTCTTGATCTCATATTTATAAAAGTACTGTAGAACAATCAATTCATGGAGAAGCTTTCCCATCACTAGCAGAGCATAGCAGAAATAGCACTGTATCCCGTATTTGGTGTAAGTACACATTTCTTTTCATGTCACTTTCAATTATTATGTATTACAGCCATTAATGGTACATATGTGTACACTTCTATAATCTTTTAATAAAAAGGCTATCTCATCTCGTAACTGAAGGGGAGTCAAGATAAGGAACAAGGAATATCCAGTTCAGATTGTAAAATTAGTTTAATTTGTAAGGAAAATAATTTTTTACTGAGGGTACATTGAAATTGAAACTATCATGTTGGATTATATTTTAAAAGTAGGTTGACAACATGTACAAATATATATGGTACTATAATGGGCATACAATCTCATGTGTAAATATAGCATTATACATCTACAAGTAACAAAGAAAATTGTTTAATTTATTTTGTCTCCCTTTGTTCACATATCATGAAATAAAGCTCTGTAATCAAGAAAAAGATTGTGGTGCCTACCCAAAAAGTCAACATTATTTTAATTGATACGTGAATGCAAGTATTCACAATGTAATTTTTGGATGAAATCTTTATGGTTTCCAATGTTTTAATAATTGGTTCTCTCATCAATAAAAGATATGGTTGTTGAATCTTGTGTCCAAACACCATCATGATCAAATTGGAAACACATGAAGATATCATCCCTCTTCATATTTCATCTCTTAGCAGCCAAACATACTACTATTGTATAACATTGATGCTGGGAAAAAAGAGAGTATTTCAAAGACCTGGAAATTGCAGAAAAATAAATCAACATGAATGCATAAATAAATTCAAGAACTGTAATTTTTTTTAGAGAAGTGACTTTACACTCCATGTTATATCACTAAATTTGTTAATAAATTACATCTGGTGTCTTAAAGATTGATGTCAAATGATTGGAAATGTAAAAATTGAATTTATCCTGATCAATTGAAATTGATATAACTAAGAAATTTTAAGTAATATGATACGTCAGCAAGGAAAATTCCATATTTTTAATATTTTTTCTTGCATTGATGTTTAGTAATTCACAAGAAGAACTTGGACCAGTAGAATTGAATATATTCAAAATGATAAATGTGTGTGATATAAAAAAAATTGTGCACATAATATAATCATAATTTCTCAAGAAATTTCAATATTTCTTGAGGAAGCAAATAAATTTTGCACACAATATTTTCTCTTGTAAAATATTACTTTTTCATGTAACAAGTATTGGATAAAACATATTTTATTTGATAAATTATTGTCATTTTGGAATTCAATGTTCGCCTTTCAAATTTGGCGGGAATTGTGGAGACGTGACTACACAAAGATGTAATAATACACTGGAATGTAAGAGTAACAACAGGAAAAAAAATTGAGACTTGAAGAAAGGAAAAAAGGATAATCGTCTGGATATGCACATTTTTAATGATAAAAAAACTTGTTGTGAAAGAGGAACATATTATTAATTATAAGGTACATTTTGACACATATTTATGAAATTTTGGATTAGTAATAAGCTGCCGAAGGAGAATGAATCTCATGAGACAGTAAATGTGTGATGAGAACATGTGACACCTGAAATTCCAATAGCAGGAAGAAAATGAAAATATTTATTACCAAAATTTTATAGGGAAAGAATCATAGAAACAGGAAACTAAATATTATAGAAATTCAAATTCAGGAAATGAAAATAGGATTGAATTAGGAAGAATAATGAAAAATAATGTTTCCCTTTCGTCTGTTAATCAGACAATTCCTTTTCTGCAACGGACAAGTTAATGCGTAACCATTTTTAAAATTAAAAGTGGCTTCTCACTGAATACAATTAATAACACAAAAGTCATGAGGAACAAGAAAAATATTTAATATTTTTATTCCTGTGGCACAAAATGTATTGCAAAATAAATTAGCATTAAAGTGTCCATTGTTAATAGGAACCTTTTAATTAAAATAAAATATCAAAGCTTCACGTCACTATCACAATCCTAAATATTCAGGCAATTTTCTACCATTGTGGAAATAATTTTCTTGAGTTTGATATTTGAATTAAATTTTTAATGTTGCATAGAACCCGGTATATTTACTGGCTACATACATCAAACTGAAATATAGTCTGAAGACAGCGGTAGAGAATAACTGCAGAAACGTCAACATCGAGAAATCTGAACCTGGTGCTTATCCGTGAAAAATTTATTCATAATTAAAATGTAAAGAATTTTAATAAGTATTAACTGTAATTTATTAAGAAAAATTATTCATAAAAAAAATTAAAATAAGTATTTCATACTGCAGTGACGACGTTCTTCATAACACCACAGTTCCCAGTTGAAGTTTCACGTAAACGGTCGATTAGAAATTTAGGTCTTCTGTCCGACAAACACGTGCAAATTTAAGATAATGGATATTTACATTATAATTGCAGATTCTGTAATGTTGAAATATCACCAAGAACTTGCAAAGTTGAAATGGTTGATGCTTTATCGACCTCATTGTCTTTCGATTCTATAGAGATTTATTATTGAGAGCCAATTTCCAGGAAAGTGAAAATCGTAAATGCCTTGCCTTCCCTCCTGTTAATTTAATTTACAGACAAGAATACTTTCTCTCGTCGTAGTCCGGCTTTAATGATTCAGCAGACTGGAATCTAAATCACCAAGATTAATTTCTCAATTTTTTTTTGTCGTTTCTCAACTTTCGCGTCCTGCCAATGGGAATAAACAGACTCTTCCATTCTACTGAAATGTCAGTATTAATGGACACTTAAATTACACTACATTTTTTTTTTCAGTAACAATTTCATCCACAAGTGATATTCTGTCCGGATCTGAAGTTACCGAGTCACGCGTTGTGATACGGCTGTGATATTTTCATTAATATTATATTCGCGCTAAAAAACGAATAAGAAATTACATCTACACAAATACAGGGGAAGTGGGGGGGAGGGGTGGAGAAATCAATTTATATGCGTTATTTCGAATCACGTTGGTAAATGACAGAGGTAATATTTCAACATTGAAATTCCTCGTTGTGAGACTGTTTCCATTTTCAGGAGAAAAAACTCAATTCTATCACGTTCTCTTCCCACATTTGAAATATAATTTTCACACTCGAATATATTACGTTATGTAATTCCAGATCCTAACTAAGCCACTGTTTTATAAACTGGCATCTTTGCTGACCGTTTCTTCATGTATATTGAATTTAATTACCTGCACCAGTTGAAATAATATTAATTAATTCGAGTTATTTATTTTTTCTAATCAACGAATATTAGAATTTTCTATGTAAAACTATATACATTTTTACAATATATAGAATAGAATTATTTAATTTTCCATAGATCCTCACGAAAAGAAAAGTTTTAAGAATGTCGAAATAATAATACATTTTACATTGTTTTGGACCTATCTCTAATTAATTAATAACTTAATTTGCATAATAATAGTTTATAAGAACATCTTGTAGGGGCCCTTTCACGAAATTTGGCGTTCTTACTCTTAAGCGACAGTATAAACTATCGTTAAGGTTGATAAACAATTGTATTCGCGACGTTTCGATGACGTTCACTGCCATCGGTTTCTTTGCTAGAAGACTATATTTTTTTATTCTGTTGTTTACTCGGTTAGAAGCCCGAGAAGACTTTATTCATTCTCTACATCGAGAAAGATTACATTCTTTATTATCGTTAATGTTGTTTGTTTTTCACCACCAACTAAGATATGCAAAATATCAATACAAGAACAACATTTACAAACTCGTTAAACTACTATCAATTACTCAGAAAGGAGCCCATTATAATGGCATTAATATATTTTTAAAAAATTCCACACAACCTTAAACAGTTGAAGGATAATAAAATCAAATTCCAAAAAGAACTAACCAAGTTTTTACTTAGTCAGTTCTTCTATTCAATTAATGAACTGACAGAATTAGTTTAATATTAAAATATAAGAAATGCCAAAAAATATATTATGTATATTTATAATAATACTATTGTAATTATATACAATTCATGTTCATCTGCTAAAAATATTTTGAATCGCATAAACCGGGTGAATTTTTAACAAGCAATTCTCGGGATTCCAACATTGAAATAACACGACGTTTCGACGGGGGTCACTGCCAACATCTTCAGGTGAAGTGCGTATTTTTGTCTCCTTAAAGGCATAGGGAGAATTTGATTATTTTAGTGTAGCGAAAGAATATTTGAGTGTCTTACGGTATTGAGTTTATTTTTCTCTCCCCTAAGACACTGGGAGTATTTCTGACTCCCTTAAGGCAAAGGGAGTTTTTTTTGATTCTGTTAACCTACCGGGAGTGATTTTAACTCTCTTAAGGTACCGAAAGTAATTTTGACTCTCTTAGACTACCGTTATTATGAGTATTTTTGATTCCCTTAATGTATAGCATTTTTTTAAAAAAATTATTCATTAACAATCAGTTTACATACAATCTTTAAGCTAATTTGATAGAATGTACTTGAGGATTGTAGAGGTGAGGGTCCAACAACGCATATTAGTTTCTATTCAAGTCTATCGGCCAGCCTTCAGTCTTCGGTTGTCCGTAGGCTGTAGTAACGGCTCTAGATTGGGATAGGTTTCATGTTTCGTATGTTGTTTGCGATTTTTATCTTTTATGACGTCTTCTACATATCGTATGTTGTAAGCTGAAGTTGGATACATACCAGGGAGCATTTGTTATAGTGCGAAGGATTTTCTATTGCACTAGTTGCATAATAGCGATGTGAGACTTGGCTGCACAACCCCACAGTTCCACCCTGTAATTCCAAATAAGTTTAATCATTGATTTATATATAAGTAGTTTGTTTTCTATTGATAATTTTGATTTACGTCCAATCAGCCAGTTTAATACTTTAGTTCTTAATTCTATTTACTTTTTATTTTTATTTATATGTTCCCTCCAATTAAGCTTGGTGTCTAAGTGAAGAGGAAGATATTTCACTGTTTGTACTTTTGGAATTTCCTCTTGGTTGAGTTTGACCGTAGGACTATGTTCCTTTTTTAGAGAAAATGTTATGTGGAATGATTTCGATCCAATTACTTTTATCTTCCATCTTTTCAGCCAGGTCTCAATGGCTAGTAGGCAAGCTGGATGCTCGGCGTTGCCCAGATTGTCAGATTTCCATAACCCTTCATTTGACTCCAATCTCGGTTGCTTTTGAGTTATTTTTATGTAACGTACCTCTACCACTAACCCTAGATGTGCTCACCTCCTATGCCGAAAGGGGTTGAACTCAGAAAAAATTTCATTCGACGAATTATCGGCGGTTTTAAGATGTTCGAAAATTTCCACCCAAAGAAAAAGTATTTATTCGACGCAAAAATCGGCCGGTTACGTTGTTTGAAAATTTATAACCCCGCCCACCTCCGCCTAGCGTTGCCCAGGTTGTTAAATCAAACTCAGCGACATCCATAACCCCGGATTTGACTCGAATCTCGGTTGTTTTCACTTTATTTACTTACAACGCCGCTCCACCCCCCCCCCCCCGTAAGCGTGCTCCCCTCCTATGACGAAAGGCATATACAAAGAACATCGGTAAAAATACTATCAATGTCATTGACACCAACAAATATTTATTCCACGCAAATATCGACTGTTTGACATGTTTGAAAATTTCCACCCCCGAGCACCCCTGCTTGGGGGAGTTAAACGATAAGTTGAATGTCATAATTAAACTGAGTGACCACCATAGCCCCGGGTTCGACTCCAATCTGGATTGTTTTTGCATTATTTTTATGTAATGCCACTCCAGCCCACCATTAAGAGTGCCGCCCAAGCCTGAAAGGGGTTGAAATTATGCATGGAGAACATATCATTGACCCAGAAATATATTTATTTGACGCAAAAATCGGCCGGTTAACGGGTTTGAAAATTTCTACCTCCACTCATTCCTCACAGCCCCTCCCACCCCCGCCAACCCTCGCGCGTTGCCTAGGTTTTCATAAATAAACTCAGTGACATCCATAATCCCGATTTGACTCCAATCTCGGATGTATTCGCGTTATTTTCTTGTAACGCCCCTCCACCCCCACCTCATTTCCCATGCTGTAAGGGGTTGAAATTAAGCACAGATAACATCGGTAGAACCACTATCAATATCTTTGGCCTCTTAAATTTCGGCCGTTTTAGCATGTTTGAATATTTCCACCCCCCACCCCGTCCATCTCCAGGAGCGTTTGTTTCCTGGCCGCAAAGAACACGTGAAGTTAAATTGGTGAAATTGCATAACTTCTAGTTATTTTAAAACTATTTCTGATCGCTGTATGTTACTCTGATAGGCATTCGTATTTATTGAAGCAGTTAATATTTGTTGTGGGTTTCTTCTGGTTTTGTAAGTCTCATGGGAAATAATTTTGATTCTTTTAATATTACCGGGAGTATTCTTTTACTCTCAATGGTACCTGGAGAATTTTTGACGCTCTTAAGATACCAACAATTGTTTTGATAATATTTGTTACCGGGAGTATTTATGCTAGTCTAAAGGCACTGGGAGTATCTTTGACACTCTAAGGGTGTTCACGGTATTTTTTACTATCTTAAGGTACCTATAATAGGGTACTAGATGTATAGACGACAGCACCGAAATTATATTTGATTCTTTTTAAGATACCCGGAGAATTTTTTCTCTTTTAAGGTACAGGATTATTTTTGATTCTCTGAACGTACCGGGAATATTTTTGGTTGTCTAAAGGAATTGGGAGTATTTCTGTCTCTCTTAGGACACCGGGAGTATTTTTTACTCTTTTAAGGCGCGGGAAGAAATTTTAATTTTCATAGGGTACCGGGTGAATTGTTCACTCTCTTGAGGGACGATGAGTGGTTTGACTCTATTAGTAATCCGGGAATATTTTCTAATCTTTTAGGGTACCGTGTTACTTTTTTTAATGTTCCCGGAATATTTTTTTGGGGTTCTGGGAGTTTTTTATTTCTCAAAAGTCCCGGCAGTATAGTATTTTTGTACTTTTTTAAGTACGTAAATTTTTTTCTTCTATTTTTAAGGTACCATGATTATTTCTGACTTCTTATGGTAGCGAGAGTTTTGTATAACTATATTAGGGAACGAATAATGTTTTAGGAGATTTCCGAGTACAGTTGTCTCTCTTAGGTATTTGTGACTGTCTCAAGACGTCTTGACTCGATTAAGGCACAGTGTGTCAACATACCGGCTATGATGGTAGGTTAAATCACATCTTGACTAATAAATTAATGTAGAATTAAATACTTTTTCGAGTTTATATAAATAAATACCCGGGCAACGCCAGACATCCAGCTAGTTTTAAATAAATGTCGTCTAAAGTATTGCTTTACAGCGCTCTTAAAGTTCCTTCCATTTAGAAGTTTAATCTCACTAGGTGGGTTATACCAAACTGCTCCACTGTTATTATCCTTAATTGGTGAAAGATGCTTCTCCTACCAGTGTTTT
Organism: Zhengitettix transpicula; assembly: GCA_037074705.1. Classification (NCBI taxonomy): domain Eukaryota; kingdom Metazoa; phylum Arthropoda; class Insecta; order Orthoptera; family Tetrigidae; genus Zhengitettix; species Zhengitettix transpicula. Next base: position 74,167,973 of record CM073595.1, on the reverse strand, counting down.
AATTATGCAGATTACGTAATTGTAAACTAATAATATTCCATGATAGTGATGATTTTGTATAAATGAAGACTGTTTACTGTTTTCCCTGCGAGAGAAGATAAACCTGGGATGGCAGAGCACCCAAACTGTACTTCATTAATCGTAATCTCTACGGAGGGCAGGTAGTCTTGCTTTGTTGAACAATCACTCCCTCGCCTTTTCTCTTTTCCCAGACTTGCAGCTCTTCTTTGTGTCGCTTGCCCGCGACAAGTTGACGTTTTGCTGAAGGGAACATCAGGAACATATTGAATAACACTTCATTCAAATTTCTGAGCTTAAATTTGTAGTTTAATTTTTTCCTATATTAGTCCTTGAAAGACGAAATACGAAAATGCAATAAAATACCTACAAAATCATACAAACATATTAACTTAAGGTTACACTCTATGTCCTATTGAATTAAACGAAATGGCCTCCATGCCGAATAGTGATCTTCAACCGCAGTTCTTCCGCCGACTCACGTCGTACATGTAAGGGGAAAATAATTCAATAAAGAGACAGGATTATAGAATACTCGGTACCCTAAGAAAATTAAAATTCCTTCCCGCACCTTAAAAGAGTAAAAATTACTCCCGGTATCTTAGGAGAGACATAAATACTCTGGCTAAGTTAAGAGAGTAAAAAATAGTCCCGATCTCCTAAGATAATAAAAATTCTCCCAATACATTTAGACAACCGGAAATATTCCCAGCTCCTAAAGAGAATAAAAAATAATCCTGTACCTTAAAATAGAAAAAAATACTCCCGGTATCTTAGGAGAGAGAAATACTCTCGGTAGGTTAAGAGAGTAAAAAAATAGTCCCGGTCTACTAAGAGAGTCAAAAATACTCACAATATCTTTAGACAACTAAAAATATTCCAGATACCTTAAGAGAATCAAAACATTAAAAGATAAAATAAAGATTCATAAATTATTTTCGTATTCCAATACTGTCGTAAATTCAATACCCTAATAGAGGTACCATAAGATAGTCAAAAATACCGTCAACACCCTTAGAGAGTCAAAGATACTCTCAGTGTCTATAGAGGAGCCTAAATACTCCCGGTACGAAATATTATCGAAAAGAATCTTGATTCATTAGGCGCGTCAAAAATACTCCCGAAGCGTTGAGAGAGTCAAAAATATTTTTGGTTCCCTAAGAGATACTAAAATGGAGTCTGAAGCTAAGGTTTCACTCCTTAGTGTCGTTAGAATTCTGTTGATAGTCTTGTATATTGTCGTTAATACATACAACTGAACTGGACTAACTCGAATGTCTTGGTCCACTCGAGTTTACCCAGTTTTTGTGGTTAACCTCTATATTCACACGTATGACTTCAGGCAACCTTACGAATGACGTCATCACTTCCAAGCCCCGATGAATATCACAGTTGCGACATCTATAATGGTTCTTAATACTTTGTTCCTGGATTCCCAGAATGATTTGGATGTTACGGATGCTGGCACAACTCCCAGAGTTGAATGTCACGTGACGAAAAGGTGTTTTAACATTTGTTTAGTGGACGGACAACTTGGACGTTCGTCCAATAATCAATACATTTTTTTTCTATTTTCTTTCTGATGTGATCCATTCCGGCGTAACCTCGTATAGAGTGTCCCACCTAAGTATCCAGCTCTCGAGTGAGTACAGGAAAATGTAAATATTTGTTTTCCTTTTTTTTCTTTCAGATATTCATACCCGCTCACCCTCCGCGAACTATTTCGTCCGATATGTCCACGTTTTGGACAAGAAAAATAAGGAGTTAATCAGTTAAAAAAATTTTGTGGCTGGAGCAGATCAACAATATCTTTGTGAATGATCTGCCGCCCAGAAAACTTGGATAGGGCCTCATGAAATACATTCTGGTTAACGCGACAATCTATATTTTCCTGCAGAGTCGTCGGAGTATCGCCTCATATTCCACTACGGCTCGTATAACACCAGTCGCCATTTTTTCTCACTTCAGTTTCCATGGTCGAAGCGCACTGAATCGTAGCGTTCCCTCTAAGTGTAGGGATGTCAGTGACGAACAGCTCGAGTTGCGTGGAAGGTTGTTGAGATTGCCGAGGATTATTTTTGCACGTCGTGCGCTTTCACCCTTGGTCCCGGGGTAGACCTGTGGTGCTGCGGTGCTGCCCCCTGGCAGGCGGCGAAGGAGGGTGTAGTGTCGTGTGGGAAGTGGCGGGAGCAGCACCAAGCCCTGTAAGTAGCATGTCCTATATATAACTTACTTCTCTTATCCGTCGTTGTCTGTATTTTCCTTCAACTGCATTTAAATGTTAGAGAGGAACTCCAAAGCTCTGGATCTTGTGGGTTGACAGTTTAACGCCTGTGGAGAGGAAAAGTAACTCCTATTCGTCGGTCGTCTGCAGACGAAACTCCAACACATGTGCTTTCCGGCTCTCACATTCCGGCTGCTGCTTCCTCTTTTTTTTTTAGCTGTATCCTCACGCGTTCGGTGATCGGCGAGGAACACGTGGCGAGGGGTTATCCTGGGCGTGAGCTTTCGTGATACGGAGAAACGAGACAAATCGCGAGTCTATTTGCCGTGACACTTTGAAGAAGCCGCTAATTTGGAAGGCGTCGGTGGTCGCTAATTGTGAGATTCTGCAGCCGCCCCTCCAACCCCGTGTCGTTCTCCCCGTGGTTCACAGATGGCGCTACATTGGCCCACGCGATACATTACATTCCTCAGCAGCACAATTGTTGGAGAAGAGTACATAATGGGCGGGACCACCGGGGAATAGGAGTCGTGGCGGATAGCAGCCTCCTGCTTAATCTAATCACTTTATACACATTCCACGCGAGATATCCTTCAAACACCTCACAAAAACGTTCCTTCCCAGACGGTACTTTCAATATAGAACATTGCACGTAATTCAAGGAAACCACATTACTTCATTGACATATATATAAAAAATACGCGTTACGATTCACAAAAATCAGTATTTCACTTTCAAGATCATTAACAACCGCCACATTTCGTATTAAAATATTCGCACTTGACATGCTTGGCGGGAAAGGTGCAAACCCTCTTGTCAAAAGTCTAAACCGGAAGTCAGCGGGAGGCAGACACAGTAAGATACAGAAAGAGAGAGAGAAAGGTCGGACTGAACGGAGAAAATCGAGACGAAGAAATATTATTAAATTTTAATTTGGTATAAATTGTAATGCAATCCGTTGACGGTGATGACAGACAGTCCCAGTGTCCCGAACAAACCCTTCCGGACGCCAAAAGCTCCCAGTTTTTCAATTTTTTTATTACGCGTACTTTTTCGCCCATCACACAGAAGAGAATTACAATCTTCCAAATTTTATTTTTTTAAAAAACAGTCCATTGAAAACTCTGTGAACGCATAATTATGAACTTTAAAAAAATAGTGTTGCAGAAGGCCAAAATCTTTTTTTTATTTTTATTATTTAAATATCAATCAGAATCACATATTCTATCAGCTGTTTTTAATTGACTTCATTTACTTAATTGAATTCGACAATGTCCTGACGGTGTCCTATCCATATTTTCAGGTCAATTGGCCAGCATTCCCTCGAGTCTTCTGTTGATTTTATATGTTCCAGCAAAAGGGTGTACGAGTGGATTCGTAATGGTGTTTCATTGCTCTCTCTTCAATTATATCCATGATGTAATGTTAGGTTACTCACATACCAAGGAGCATCAACCATGGGCTCTGAGATTCTCGATTTCGATTGGGCCAAATCAATCTATTTGATGTTTAATATTAGTTTCATACCTACGTCTGTATTTTGGTTTATTATTGACTGCTCCCGTACTAATTAATAAATAATTACTGAAAAAAGTTAATTTTACTCATTAATTGGTAATTTGTGAATCAATCGAGTTGTGATAAGAACAAATCTTTTATCGTACTACCTCGGTTTAAAAGCATACAATATTTGGATTATTTTCAAATCTTCCAATAATTTAAATTTAGTTAAAAATGAAAACTTTACGGTGGCGGCCATTGACACGTTGTTTAATAATAAATATTCAACCCAGTATAAATACATACGGAAATATTTTGTAATTGTTTGCTGTTTTAATAAACAACTATCTCGCATTGCCGTGTAAGCCCACGTGTGGCTATTTGCAAAATAAATTAAATTAATCTAAATTTACATATATAATCGGCCTTGAGTCAGAAAATTTTTTTATTAACGACAAATTAAATATAGCGATGTTTCGTCTTTGTTTTAGGACCTCTTCAGGTTGAGTCTTCATTTCGGTTTCAACAGGCAAGGCAACGAAACCTTGGCTCTAATTTTTTTTGTATGATTAATATATAAAATTGTAAGTCAAGTTAAAATAATTATAATACTTTGTAACTATTCTGAAAAAAAAATGTACCTATGTTATTTATTTTAAGCATGAGGAAAAATCTGGAGCTGATCGGGAATCGAACCCGCTTACTGGGCGGACGCTCTAACCACTAAGCCATCCTTGTCCGGTTCGAAATTCCTCCATAGACGTAAATTCGGCTCACCTACAAATTTACAAGTCAGTTTTTTTTCTTCATGGCCTAATAATAGTGAAGAAGGGACTTTTATGAATTTCTTTTCGAAGGTTTAATTCAAGAATAATAATAAAATTTCTGACTCAAGGCCGTTTAGTTATTTATTGATAGAGACGAAGTCATCATGTTAAGAAAATTTACAGTTACAAATATGCTATGGGGTTATGCACCGCTTTAAAAGCCTGCTGATTTTCGTGTCATTTATATTTATTTTTCATTAGTTATCGATTGAGGAGATAGGACACGTCAAGGTATATATTCATGACTAGGAATGAAATTTGCTTCCAGCAGGTTAATAAAGCCCGTGTACAGAAGCTTTCTCGAAGGATCTCCACGTCAACAGGCCACGTGGTTACAATCGTAAATTATATCTCGTAAAATGAAAGAGGAAATGCCACGTAAGAGTAAATAGGAATTTGGTCGTGCAGTGTCAGGAATACACACCCACGAACGCGATTACGTTGATAAGCCACACAAGACAACTGACGTGGCGAGTTCGGGGAACAATCGAGCACGTATAAACGTCTGGAATCCACTCCGTAAGCGTGGAAATCGACTGCACGTGTCTTATCAACAAACCTCTGTTCATAGAACCAGAGACATTGCTTGGACATAAATTCCGTTGCTTGGATTGTGTAGCACAACTGCCAATTTTCCTTTGTTGCGCTAATATATTTATAATTTCATTTGTTTCGCTCCTTCGCTGTTAACAGCATAGATCTAAAACCGCCGTAAGTCATCCATCAGGTTTGCTCAAGACTCAAACCGGCCTTTCATCCATTCCTTTCTTGAATCGGTGAGATTCAAAACAGCTTCTAATACAAAGTAACTGTCGTATTACCTGAAATTTATCGTCATCAGTCAATACGATCGAAAGACTGCACATCTGTGGTTTAAAATCCACCAGTACGTTCCATCTGGTGGCAAGGTCATGGCGTGAGCGTGGAACAATTTTCGTTGAGGGAGGAAGAAATCAACAGCGAATATTATAGGAACTTATTATAGCGGTTCACTCATGAAATCAAGAAAAGAAAGCCACCATTTGACGAGAAAAAAAAGGGTTGTTCCATCGCGACAAATCACCAGATGACATTACCGCGATGACCAAATTAATAATTTATAGTTGGAATTACTTTCTCACTCACCCTATTCGCCAGATTTAGTTACTTCGGATTATTTTGTCTTTCCGAACTGTAAAAAATTGCTTGGTGGTAAAAGATTCGCCAACAATGAAGAATTGGAGTCTGCGGTTCATGGCCGATTTGAGGAGCTCGCTGGTTGTTACTTTAAACAGAGTATCGATACTATTGAACCTTGCTGGGGAAAATGTATCGAGCAAGGCTACGTTGAGAAATAAAGATATTTTCGGGTAATTCTGCGACTACCTTCGGTAACTAATGCTATTTTGAATTTCGTAGATGTTCAGAATGTTTGATTTACTTGAAAAATAAAGCAGACTTTGAAATTATAGCCACAAAAATAATTAATCACATTAAGTTACCAACACATGTTTCGAAAAATTGTAAACGTAAGAAATACAATTTCCTCCAAAATTAAACGCCCAAATAAATATTCAGGGCATCCGAAAACAAAATGGGCGGTTTTGACTGTCGGGAGGGCTCTTGCGTTCCGAAGCACATTTTTTTTTGCTTCCGTGACACGTTTGGCCTTTATACAATAGATATAAAGTTAATTTTATCTGACAGGTACAATAAAATTTGTATCAAAACGCCCCTTAATTCATCAACAGTCGAAAGGATTTTATGAATTTATTTCCCGGAAAGTAAGAATGACAACCTCAATGAAGGGTCATTCCATGCCAAGTGACCAAATTTGCAAATAAAATTTTTAGTCACCATCTCCAATCTTGCTGAAATTTTGTGTAGGGACAGATATGTGTCTGAGACAATGCTGTGTAAAATTTCATCTTCATAAGTAGTATAGCAGGGGTCCTACAGTCTCCAGCATAAAAGTCACTCATGCCCCCTGATGCACGTTCTAACAAATTGCCAAGTTCCAAGTACTATTGTTGAGGAACTGTAGCAGCTAGTTTCCTGAAAAATGGCAACCACAGACAACTTTTTATGCTCTACACGATTTTTACGCGTAAGATGACTCCAAAAGAAAAAAAGTCTGCTCTTTTCAATGGTAACAAAAAGAACTTGATTGGGGCAAAAGGTTTTTTGATATTTGTGTGTGAAAATGCACAAACTTTGACGCGTAAAATTTGAAACTCATATTTAATAGCGTATATCTTGACAACAAAGTGAATTTAATAGCTGATACTTTGCCAGCTTAAAACTGCAATGGATTTGGTTAGTTCACCAATGCACAAGTTTCTGGAAGGTTTCGTTGCAAAGTTGTAAGCAATGAAAAATATGCTCCAAATTGATGTGACAGATTATTTGAGCAACTTTGTGAGATAACAGCAATAAAAATAAAACTTTTTAAACCTTGAAACTGCAACCATCGTGTAGAGCATAGAAAGTTGTCTGTGGTTGCCATTTTTCACGAAGCTAGCTGCTACAGTTCCTCAACAGTAGGACTTGGAACTTGCCAATTTGTTAGAACGTGCATCAGTGGCACATGAGTGACCTTTATGCTGGAGACCTTAAATGATGAGTCTCTAAAATGAGACTCTAAAAGAAAAAAGTCTGCTCTTTCCAATGATAACAAAAAGAACTTGATTGTAGCAAATGGTTTTTTGCTATTTCGGTTTGAAAATACACAAAATTTGACACATAAAATTTGAACCTCATATTAACTAACATATATCTTGACAACAATGTGAGCTTCAAAGCTGATACTTTGGCAGCTTAAAATAAGTAATGAGTTCAGTTAGCTTACCAGAGCATAAGTTTGTAGAACGTCTTGTTTCAAAGTTATAAGCACGAAAATCTGCCTCAAATTGACGTGACGGTTTTTTTGAGCAACTTTGTGAGACAACAGCAATAAAACTAAAACTTATTAAACCTTAAAACTGCAACCTTCATATAGAGCATAAAAAGTTGTCTGTAGTTGCAATTATACAGAAAGCTAGCTGCTACAGTTCTACAACAGTAGTACTTCTAACTTCTCACTCTATTCCCGCGCACGGTTGAATTGCACAGGTAACTTTTTTTCAGGAGGGTCTGGCGCCCCCCCCCCCTCTCTATACTACTAGTGACTCTTAGATTTTGCACAACATCACTTGAAGCTTTATTCAACACTATCACCAAATTTCGTCAAAATCCAAGTTGGTACCCAAAAGGCGATTTGGTCACTTGGCATGGAATGACCCTGAAAGTAACTTTATATTGCGAATATGCGAGTCTTTAAGGTAAGGAAACAATATTCCCGTAGGTGTGGGATATAATAGGAAACATCAGCAATTTGGTAAATATTATTTATTATTTCTCATAAAAACAAGACCCTTCAATTAAACCAGCCCATTAAATTAACACAACCTGCAGCGTTTCTAATTTTGCAACTGCTGCAGGTGTTTTACAACTAAAACTTTACAAATATATAAACAAAATATGCTTTTTCCAAAAGCAAACGAAGAGGCCTGCGAGGGCTATTCTCTCGCAGGCAATACCTGCGAGGGCTATTCTCTCGCGGGCAATACCTGCGAGGGCTATTCTCTCGCGGGCGATGCCTGCGAGGGATGTTCTCTCGCAGGCAGATCCTTTTAGGAGAGATACGAAGGGGCTACCTTTGGGTAAGCCTTTTCCTCTTCGTTTTTGAACTAAGGTTCCCACAAGTCGAGGCACCTCGGCCTGTTTTGAGAGGTGTACGTTCATGGGTCACAGAGCTTGGGCATACGGTAAGAGTTGTCCGCTAATCCCATTGGAATAGTCGGCCAGCTGCCTCCTAAACTGGTCGAGGCACGGGGAAGGGAATGCTGCGTCCCCACAGAAAACTCCTCTCCCGCTATCGGAAGGGCGTGGGACAAGTACCCAACGCCCGACCTACCCGATGCAGGTTTTTCTAGGGTTTTCCCTGCATTTCTTTAGGCGAATACCGGGTAGGATCCTTAAACCATAGCCCGGGGGCCCTAGTTAACCCTTGGCTACCTTCCTCTACCCTTCCGCATCCCCCCTTTCAAATCCCTTCCTATGCTATTAAAGGGGAGTTGCCCAATGTGGATCACCCTCATGTAGCCTGTTGCCCTAAAAAAAAGCTTTTTCCAAAGCTTAGTTCGAAAGCTTCCACGAATTGAATAAAAGAAGTAAGATAGAAACAACTCGACACGACCGGGAATCGAACTTGGGGTCAGTGAACGCTACGCAGTTGCTCTAACCATCTGAGCTACAGTTTTTCCTATTTTTTTTTGTAGATATCGCCGATTATTCTTACATTACCTTGTACATTTAGAATTCATTTTATGTTTTTTCACCAATAATATAAAATTTGTAATAAAAGACTGTTAATTGATCAACTGTTAAATTTTTATAATTTACCCCAGAAATTTAATTGAAAAACCTCATTCTTCATTTTCAAAACTTTAATTTAGACTTTTGTAGGAGGTTTCGGGGGTTCGCCATATTTGTAAAAATAAAGGAGTTTTTCAAAAACCATTTGCATTTCAGCAAGAATTCACAGCATATATATTTATATATATTGTAATAACCTACTTATTGATAATTATGATTATAGTAATTTAAATTAAACACGTTATTAAATTTTATCAACGAAACAATTTTATTTACCTAGAATACTTTTTAAATAATCGGACTCGGTACCCTCAGGGTCTTTACTGGGTTGATAAGGAAACGGAACAAAATGTTACAATTAAACAAATACAGTTACAATAAATGAAAAACGAAATGATTGAAACGAAATAATTGAAATGTTTCAAACGAGTACAACAAATGAAACGATTGAAACAAAAGAAACGAAATCAGACGAAATCTGACACTTTTTACCCATTATTAGCAATTTACAATTATTAATTCAGAAAAATAAACTTACACGCTCTCTGGTCCACACACTCACTTCATACAGGCTTAAAAGGCACCAGGCTGTGCTCACTCTCTGCTTTCACTGCCACCTCCTCTTGACGACGTCATCCTCACGATGAATTCAAACAACTCTGCTTTCAGACAGACCTCCACGATGAAACTCCCACCAACTGTTGACGACTGATGTCCAGCTGATTTCTCTCGGCCGCCTAGCTTGGCCTAGCATCCAATGATCTCTCCTTTTTGCAAACTCCCAACTGTTCATAACAATTGTTTCGGCCACTTTAACTCGGCCCCGCGTCCGTCCCTGCGGACTTGCACCACCGCTCTCTCCCACTAACACGTCCGTCTCCCGTCCACACGAAATGATAAAGAAGCCTCAAACTGTCCAACTGCCCTCTTATTTATATCCTGGCTCCCAGAATCTTCCCTTGTTTTCACAGTTTTTGCATTTCCACTTTCGCCAAACAAACAACCATCTGTTGCCGTTCTCCCGCTCCGAGAGTCACTCAATCAATTAAATTAAACGTTTCCTTTTAATATAATTACATCGTCCAAACAACCTTCTGTCATTTTATGTCATTAGGATTCGGTCGTCCAAATGTTGCTGACAACCAATTAGCCTAAGAGCTGCAAAACGCCCCAATTATTAGTCCTTCCCCTCTCTAAAAGTCACTTATCCATCATTTTATCATTATTTTTTTACATGTACCAACCACTCAAGGATCCCCAGTCTGAGTTTGTAAACAAATCTGACAAAAATAAGAACAGAATTCCTGTCCTTCTGAGCTGGTTATTACATTATATATATATATATATATATATATATATATATATATATATATATATATATATAAATAACTTTGTATGGTATTAGTGATGTTTCTTAAAATTATCTGATATAATGTCCTTCTATAATGATGTCCAGATCGTTTAATGGGGATTAACCTCTAACCTAGAAAGCTCCTAAAATAATTCTTAAATTAAAGTTTTGAAAATGAAGAATTCGATTTTCCAATTAAATTTCTGACTCATTAAAACACTGGGGGTAAATTATTAAGTTATTTCTCGTTTTCAAAACCATCAGTCCATTACGTTTAATTGTCAACTATTACTTTTAGCCGAAAATGAAATTTTACCTTCTGGCAGACACAACTTTTTAAACAATAAAATATGTTTAACGACGTGTAGAACATTTTTTTATAATTCAAAAGAAAAATTATTAATAGCTCTACGTTTCGGTCCTGATTCATCAAGGCATATCTTACAGTCAGACCGCAGCCTGAAGACGGTACAAATAACTCCCGAAACGTCGCGCGGTTAAATAAAAATTTTTGATTCATAATTTATTTTGTTCATTGTAAAAAAATTCTTAATAGACAATTAAATAAATCTAATAAACATGCGTTAAAACAAAACATTACTTATAAACATTGTATATCATTTTAGGGGCCGATAATTTTTAATGTGTTGAAAAACTATTAAGAAATGTCAAAGTTATTCACGGACTTTTAACTGAACGTTAAAAAACACTATGAATTATTAGTTGCAACTCTGTGCCAAAAACTAACCGTTTTTTTATCGTTTTCGGGTCTTGAGTATCCCCTTGGTCATTCCGCTGCTCATTCCGCTATCGTTCCAGACGATAATTAGTGACTATGGTAGTGCGATTATTACATTCAGTACTCCCCCTTCCCCCCTCCCCAACAGTTGTCGTTATTCTTGCTTGCGGAATGAGTTACTAAACCGCGACGTAATATATACTCTTATCCTTCAGGTTTTTATCTAGACAGGAAAATATTTTCGTTAAAGAAGGAGTCGCATTTTTTTACGTCTTGCCGCCAATATTTCGAGGTCACAGTCTGGTGTCTCCGCAGACGTTGAAAGGAACGATGACTTCGGCCGTCGGGTACGTTACATTCACAAAAACATTTTTTTTTTACATTCACATCGAAGTTAGAACCATTTAGATTCAGGTCCGATGTCACCGCAGACGAAAATTTTATTTGAAAAAAAGAATTTAAACGAAGCCTGAATTATCTGAGCTTTTGGCTTAGTTTATTATAAGTATTATATCGTTTATGTATGTAAATATATATATATATATATATATATATATATATATATATATATTTATATATATATATAGTTGGAAATTCACGTAAATGTACTATCGTGACGCATCACCGATCAAGGTCACGGAGACGATTTATCATCTATAGCAATAAAATAACAACACGAAGTCTAGATAAATAACAGACAAAAAAAGTACCAAATAAAATGAAGTTCGTCACCTGGTTCGTGAGCTGAGTGGTTCCTACGGTTCTTTGTTTTCTAGAATCACCTGACGAAAGCTACAAAAATTGCACGAACGTTGTGTAGTGTTTATGTTTGTTACTTGGCTAATAATTTATCTAATTATATGAGTTTAATCAATGACGTTTTTTATTTTAATTTCAATACCAAGTATTTAAATAAAAATGAGATATTTATTAGATGTTTTCAGTGATCACATAAGGCAGGAATTGTTTCAGACCCCAGCGAATATCGATTAACAGTATTCGTGTTCATGTATTAAAGGAACGTTTATTAAACCTTTTTTCTATACTAAACAGAAAGCAGGCTAAAGGAGAGCGACGGCTTTCCCGGTGAATCTGTTCTAGAGAAAATTCTCGGGTCTCAAACCGGGCCAATTGTTTGTTGAATGACAACGTTTCGACGGCAAGCTCCCCCATTGTCATCAGGTTAACTGATCGGGTTGAGACCCGAGAATTTTATTTAGGCTAAAGGAACTTTACATCTGTTATATAAAGGCTAAACGTGTCTCATTATACTCGCGGACCCAAAAATGGCGTCGGAGACGCGTGAGTTCACCCGAGGACTTCCGACACCTCTCGACCGTCCATTGTAAGTAATCGTGTGTACTCTATCGGTTTAGAAAAAATTCTGAAAGGAGTGTTTAATGTGGTAACTTACGAGAAGTACCCGAGCTGACGTATAGATGGCGGGTTATAGTTTGAAAAATGAGAGTGTTCAAAGCTTAAGTTAAGTCAAATAGTGTTTGTTTGACAGCCGTGAATAGTGAACACTCTCAGTGATTTTTTGAGCACGGAACAAAACTCGTCATCGTTATTGTGATAAAATACTCAGTTCAACCAATATCAAAGACTAGCTTGATTCTACTCTGGGAATCTTCTCCTACATTAACAATAATAAAAATTTTGGGTGGCAGACTTTAAACCATACGAACCTTGCAATGGTCTACCAAATGTGTCAGAAATGGCAACGGAAAGACACAAATTGGTATTGGACGACCGTCGACTTGAAGTTCGACAGCTTGTCTACAAAGCAGGCGTTACAAAAACTGCTGTACATCGCATATTGACTGAAAATTTGAACATGAGAAAGCTGTGTGCGGCGTTACCATGGAACAAATACATCGTCGTTAATCGAGTGATTCGCCATTTTTCATTGCAATAAAGCCGAGTTTTTGCGTCGATTCATATCCATAGACATATCTAGAACGTCGTGTTTAACATATATTTTAGCAATAAATTTTGTAATTTTATGTTACTAAAGGCTATTTATTTATTCATACGAACGTTACACCGAAAGTAACGCACATTAATTTATACTTGAAATTTAGATTTTTAGCGTACAGGTTTCCTATTTTTACAGTGTTTAGATACATCCCTTCGGAACAAAATTCAGGAGTTAGTTCAGTGTGGAGGACTATCCAGAATATTGACGTGCCCTCTTTCAGCACTTTTGCTCACCGGCTAACTGTACTGTGATCGACAGCACCATCTCCATACACCCTTTTCCAACCTCTTGTGGATATTTTCTCACTATCTAGTTCTCACAGTAATTCTATAACGGCACGTTACTTTTTGACGAGTAGCAATGCTATGACAGCGCCACTCACGATAACGGGTTTAAATAAATATGAACACGAAAGGGAAGGATGCATCTATGAACTCTATAAATTGCAAAGATGTTGAATGAAAAATAAATTTGAATAAAAATTGTGAGCATTTCTTTTGTTGTGGCCCTCTTACTACTAATTTTATTGAAGTCTGGGTTGCCCACGGCCATATTGGAAAAGAGGTGCAGTTTTTTTTCAATTACAGTTTAATGTCGCATTAACCTTTTGGTCATTAGCGACTTACATCTGTTAAGTTCTACATTTGTATAACAATTAAATTACTTTACACAACTCAGTTTTCATCGTAAAGTCTATGAGGTTGTTTATTGCTGCTGATGAGTTGTAAATCTCCATCATTGAATGGCCGGCTATGGTTGATCTTCTTATCTCGCTATATTTGGGGCGGTCAAAGAGGACATGAGGAATTGTTGTGGGCTCCTTGCATGAGCTGCATACCGGCTGCGGAGATCTGGAAATCAAGAATGAGTGAGTGAAACTGGAGTGCAATGTTCTTATTCTGGCTACAACAACCTGTTGCCTTCGAGATAGTTCTGTAGGGTGCGATATTTCTCTGATGCTGCTGACATTTCTGAGGATGACTTCACATTCCTCTAGTTTCACAGGTCTACTCCACTTTTCCTCCAGTTCCTTGTAGAGCCCTACTCTGCAGTCTCTGCTGGTGCAGATTGGCAGGTTGCTGGATCTTCCTTGATGATCAGCTTCCATCTTCGCTAGGAGATCTTCCCTGTCCTTATGCGCCGGTAGCCAGGCTATAGTGATCCAGTTTCCGTTTTCTTCTATTTTCAATATACTCTCTCTAATTCGATTTATGCAACCATTTCTGTGCACTGTACTAGTTATTCTGTGTATTGCGTCCTTGGAGTCTGTTAAGATGATATCGTTGGCCTCCGGTGTTTCCAGACACAGTTCCGTGGCCATGAAGATGGCGTATAATTCTGCTGAAATTATCGATGCATTATGGTTTATAGCGATAGACTTTTTTTTGCCTGTCGTAACTATTGCGCACCCAATTCCATTTGAATTTTTGGACCCATCGGTATAGATCACTCTGGGAGAATTATATCTTTGTAGCAACTGATAGACTTCAGCGTTCCAGTTTGTGTTGTGTGGGTTGTTTACTTTAAGTTAATGTAGCGATATATCGATTGTCAATTCGTTAAGCTTCCATTGGGGTATCCTTGCCGTGGTGTTGTGGTCTACCTCTGGAAAAGTCATTCCTTCCTTTCGTAATATATCCTTTAGTGTAGGGTAGTACTGCAACACTAAATATATTCAATACTAAATACAACTGAAGAACAAGAAATATTAACAAAAAAAATACTTGAAATATTTAGGTAATGTTAACTTCATTCAATTATTATTATCTTATTGTAAAGAAAGAAGCATTTTTTTAAAAAATAGCGAACTTATTGTGTGATTACTGAAATTGTTCTATAAATGGAGTAATAAAAGTTTTGAAATGTCATTATAAATTTTATTTATAATTATACAGATTACTAGAAATTCTAAAATCAGTGTGGTACGAGGGTGAATCAAATATAAACGAGACTTTTGGACCTGCGCGCGCAATAGTGATGGAAGAACGTTCCGCTGTTATTGGCTGTTAGGTTGGTTTGTCAGGAGTGGGGAAGCACGTGACTCATCATCATAGACTCGCTCAGTGTCCATCGTTACGATGTCCGAGCAGGAGGTACCTCCCTCTATTGCGCAACGTATTGTTATCAAGTTTTTAGCTGCAGAAGGTGTAAAACCGGCCGAAATCTTGAGAAGATTGACTGCACAGTTCGGGGAAGAGACGCTGTCGCGAGCTAGAGTGTTTGCTTGGCATAAACAGTTCGTGGAGGGCCGTGAACGTGTTGAAAATGAGAGCCATGACCGCAGACCCCGCACCAGCATTACAGCGGGCAACAACGACAGTGTTCGTCAACTTGTTGAAGGTGATAGGCGTCTAACAACTTCGGATATTGCAATTGAGGTTGGAATAAGTTATGGGAGCACTTACTCTATACTCTCAGAGGAGCTAGGGTATCGCAAGGTGTGTGCCAGGTGGGTTCCTCGCCTTCTCACAGTTGACCAGAAACTGAATCGTTTTCAAGTGTGTGAGCGTCTTCTTGCACGATTTCGGGAAGAAGGAGACCCATTTCTTTCTCACATTGTCACCTGTGATGAAACGTGGGTGCATCACTACACCCCTGAGTCGAAACAAGCGAGTATGGAGTGGAGGAAGAAAGGAGAAAAGCCAAGTCACGATTATCGGCTGGCAAGGTTTTGACCAGCGTGGCCTGCTGCACCTTGATTTTTTGCATGAGCGCAGAACAATTAATGCGGCATACTACTGCCAAATTTTGACTGAGGTCAGACTTGCATATCGCCGCAAAAGACGAGACCTTCCGATGAGAAAAGTGATTCTCCTCCATGACAATGCTCGCCCCCATACAGCAGCCCTGACCGTACAAAAATTGGAGAAACTGGATTGGGAGACACTGGAACACCCTCCATACAGTCCAGACCTGCCTCCCTGCGACTTCCATGTCTTTGGTCCTCTCAAGGAAGCTTTCCACAGCGATAATGAGGTTGAAGCATACGTGCGCAATTGGCTACAAACACGACCTGACTCTTTTTACGTGGAAGGAATTAAAAAATTACATATACGCTGGGAAAAATGTGTTTATAAATCAGGAGATTATGTAGAAAAATAAACTATGATTGTTTGTGCGTTTAAAATCAAAATAAATATTTAAAATAATAAGTCTTGTTTATATTTGATTCACCCTCGTATTTGGCATTGTATTTGATACAATAACGCATCGTAATTCTCTCCATGGAGATTTAATTAATATCTATTCGCTCCGCACTCGCTTCTCGGAAAACCGTGGTTTTGGTCTCTTTTATCACTGAAAATAGATTATTCTATCACCAGAATTGTTGTTTACCTTTGGTGATACCGCGTCGCGAGGATACTGCTCATCTTTCAAATACAGATTACCTACGTTATTAAGCTTTTCCACCGGTCCAGCTGCGGTACTTAAGGAGCAATTGAAGTTTGCCTGCGATTAAGCTCCACTTAGTGAATTGCTACATGCTAAGTACTTCCTGCGCCCAAACGATGCACTTCATTCCCATTTTCCTAACCATTTCGCTTAATTCTGTTTCGTTCCGGGAATGTCGGGGGTTTTCTTTCCTGGGAATCGCGCTTGACGTTCCACACACAATTTTTCTAACAATTAATTTCACACCCGGTGTATTCGATTTAATAAATGATTCTCGGTTTGTCAGCCGGGTCACAGCGTTTCCTTGATTGTGTTCTTACAAAAACTTGACCCTGTTGATAAGCCGAGAATCATTTATAAAAGTTATTTCCGCCTTTTTTCTTTAAGGATTATAATTTTAATATGACTGATTTTTTAACAAATATTTTTGTAATACAACGCCACATGTATTTAATCACTCTCAATACGTAATTTAAAACTCCATGATTAATATTTTGTATTATTAACTTTGAACCATAATTTAAACATATTCATCTAAAAACTATTAAATGTAGCATTTTTAGATATAGTTTCCATAAAAAATTTTAAACTCCAAGATTTTTTTTTAACTTTTAAGAAGGTACTTTCAGCTGATAATTTAGCCATAATCATCTAAAAAATTTATAAAACATTTCCAAAATCATATAATTTAAATTTCTTTATTTCTATAATAAAATTATTATAAATAATTTTCCAAAATCATACCTTCAATTTGGCGAAAAACATCTGAATGATTTTTGAATGTAATTTATAAAACAATGCGTCATTTTTGTATAATTTTAATATTATAATAAAGGAATATAATGTTGAATTACATAATCATACGATTTTGTAAATTTAAATTTTTTTATAAAACTATGTTTTGTTTTTGTAGATGATTATGGCTAAATAATCTGCCAAAAGCTCCTCGTTCAAAGTTAATATTGGAGTTCTAAAATTATTTATGGAGATTGATTAAAAACCTGTGTGGTTATACTAGGAGAAAACGAAATTAAAAATCCGTTACACTAAATTTATAATCCTTAAAGACTCAAACTTTAATTTTTTATAAGCATTTTCAAAAATTTGTAAATATTGAAATGAAAAAAATTGCGTCTGATTGAAAATTATGAATAAGAAAGATAGCCATAGCCAAGTCAGACAAAAAGGTGATGCAGTTGTGTCGCTCTAGGCTCTTCTTCGCACCTGGGGAAAGGGACAAGGATCCCAAAAACGTTGAGTGGTATTTATATTATCACTTTTGTGTCTGAATTGACTATCTTTGTTATCCAATAAATATTATTTTCAACATTAAAATTATTTTTATTATATTTAGCTTTATCACAAAAATATTTCAAAATGACGAAATTATAATTCATTTTCATACCTTCGATTCGTCGTTTTTCTCTAGTTAAAAACGTGGAAAACATCAATTTTCTCTGCTTGTATCGGTTCCAACAGGATACATGTATATCTAAATGATAATTCTGTAGGAATGATTAACTACTATCCTGTGGTACAGAAACACATCGATTCTATCTCGTCTCAAGTTAAAACATAAAATTCAGATCGTCCATGTTTGTTTGTTTTTTAAAAAATAAAGGTGGTTCGTCTAAATACTATATTTCTATATAAGTTGTAATAGACTTTTGAACTCGATAAAATATTATCCGCTGGAAGATCCTTGGTTCAAATTAAGTAATAAAGTAATGGAGTTTTGAATTATTTATGGAGACTGATTAAAAACCTGTGGGGTTATATTACATGAATACCAAAATTAAAGACCAGTCTAATATAAATACAATTAATTAATTAATCGAACTATTTTCAATGATATTTTTGGAATAGGAAACCATGATTCTTGGAAAATTGGTCGACTTTTCCGAATGATGTGTAGTGAAAAAATAACTGTCTTTATATTAAAAAAAAAATACTCTCAATGAAACCGGAAATGTTTCAGAATTAAACTTGGCCATTGCAGTTCATTACTTCGTTGTAAATACAAATGAAGAGAAAATAAACATTTTTCTAATTAATAGAATATATCATTTCTTAAAAAAACATTTATCTATTTCGTGTCAGAATTCAATTATTTATTGTTTATATTTTAATATATATTGTAATAATTAACAGGTTAACTTTTAATTTGGCCCACGTTGGTGAAGCCATAAATGTAATAAACAACTGGAAGGCTTTAATTAAATGAATCAATTAACAAAAAAAATAATTAAAATTTGAGTAATTAGCAACACGTTGAAGACGTCGAAACTATAATGATTAAAAAGGTGGTCTTAAATCATAGGAATAATTAACAACATTTACTCAGCTTTAAAAGAACTTTATTATTGTAGATAAATTTACAATGTACAAGACCTATTTTTCACGCCGAATTCCATCCAGTTATAAACATATTCTTTAATTTTCATTTATTAATTCGTGGCATTTATGAACATACAGTTCTTATATCATTACAATCAAATCCGTCGAATCTCTATGTCTCAGGGTCATAACAGGGTTTGATAATTAGAACAAAATCAATGTATAAACTGACAATTAAAAATTCAAATATAAAAGGTTAACCTAAAACAATATGAAAATAAGTGAACAGAAAACTGAACGAAATCTGACTATACCTTTTTAATTATCGTTTACAAATTTGTATAAAAGTTTTGTTACTCACGGAATGTCTGTCTGGTACCAGATCTCTCTCTTGTATTTTGAAAACTACCACACTAAAAGGCCATTTTTGCACTGACTCTATACTTAATTGAAAATTTTAATACACACGATTGAAATACTCGTCCTCTGCTATCTGGAACCTCGGATGAGCCGCCCCCTTTGGTCTGCTAGTGGTTGTGGGTTCCCTCTAAGCCATAATTGTTCAATCAGCGTGAAGCAACCATTTGCTCCACCGTGTGCAAATTATTATATAAATGTCTCCGTAAAATATTTGCTTGCTTTCATGTAGAAATACAGGATCTCGCCATTCGTACTTTATAACTGCAAATTTTACTGTTTGTTGCTCTAGGTGAACTGAACTGTATTATAACTCCCCGTCGACTTTTTAGCAGTTTCCTCTCTCGTACGCAGATTTTTGACTCCTTCACCTTTCAATCGCCGATTCCAGACTGGCGTTCTCCAAGTTTATACTCAGTTTTCTCCGCGCGCGGTCTCCATTGTTGAACAAAGGAAAAACCCGCCTTCATTGTCGCCTTTACGCATTCGTACCGCTAACAATTGAATTATATTAAAAACAATTAATGGCCTGTTTAGTTGGCATTACAATATATTTATTTATTTATTGATATTATTATAAGTCTTATTCTTCTTTGGCCATTATCATCTGGAAAAAATACACTGAATAATAATTTAAAGTCCCTCAACATGTCCAAATATTTGCCGAAAGGATTGGCGTGCCACATTCTTCGTACATCGGTTTGGATAATTAATATGTATTATTAATTTACAGTCCAAAGGTAGCAACGGGCCAAGGGATTTGAGGCTTACTTACTAAGCAGGTGCCGTCGACTAAATAATTAACTGCCTGGGATATCCTAATCAGTTAATTCACATTCATAACCCTTAGAGCTGAGCATTTCTTCCGTTCTCGATATTAACCATTTTAATCGATGATCTTTAGCTAAATGGCAGAGTTATACTTAAGGTGCCATGTGCTTGAACTGAGGGATTTTTAATTGTAATTCGTTTCTAAATTAACCGAAAGCTTACAGTAATAAAAATTATAAATTAAAAAATAGTAAATTACTCAATTGTGACTAACAAAGTGGTAATTTTCCAGAAAATAATATATACTACACCAAAATCTTTACGAAAAAAATATAAAATTATTTAAATATTTGTAAAATTATGACTGATTTATATCAGTTGACTATATATATCACAGCCCTTGTTTCACGAGTAACCAATAAACACGCCTCTACTTTTTCCCAATCGTTTATTAAATTTTAATAGTTGATGCAGTTTTTAACATTTTACGGTTGAAGCCTAAATGTTTTATCCCTTAAATAAACTTTATAATAATTTTAACTGAAACTGAAAATAAAATTGCATTGTTATTCGCAAAATTGATTGTGCTAGATGTGACACAAGGTAAATTGGCCACACTAGTACGAATTTTGAAAAAAAATTAATTTATAATCACTAAAAGCTAGCTCTAAAACTAATAAATTTAAAACTTTAAATTTCCTTCGATAATGTTAAAGTTGTATATAAAGAAACTCATAGCCTGAAAGAAAAATATTAGAATCTATGTATATGATGAAAAAAAAAATTGTACTTGGGAAGCTTAATTTTTTATTTAATTTAATTACAATTTTGTTGACTAAACATGGATGTAACAGTTTAGATGTTATCCAAAAAAATTCTTGACAATGTTCCTGAATAAATTCTACCTGGTTGTGGTTAACAACCAATTCCGGAGTTTTAAATTAAAACATCAGGATAGATTAACGTATTTGTTAAGTCTTTGTTATACAGGAACAAAATACATACCTTGTAGATGTGTATAGAAAGATAATTGTACATGTCACCATGGGTTTGTAATTTTGAATCGTGATTTTTAATACAGTCACTTTTTCCAAGATTAAAGTAAAACATTGCCTCTACTATTTTCTGAACTCGTCTGTTATATTAAATTAAACTCACACACGTTGAGAACCCATAAAGGACATTTTTTCCGATACAAAGACTCGGAAAGATGAAACTGCATAATAGATTCTGCTTTGTGAGTTTGTGTCGCTTAATAAATTTCAATTCAAGTTATTTAATCTGACATGGACCATTTATGTGATAATTCTCCTTTCAGTATGACAGTAATTTTATGTTGTTTCAATCAAACGGCTTCTTATTCAAAAGTTTGTTCCCAGTGTTACCAAAATGATTTCCTACGGGGACTTTGAAGTTGGTTTCAATCTTGGTAAAATTGTCTGTGTTGACCATTGTCAATATTACAATTACAGTTAAGAGACATAATAATTATACTATTATAATTTAGAATTAAATTTTAGGCTTCAACCTTAAAAATTGGACATCATAAAGATGATTATTACACTAGCAAACGCTTCTTTAACTATTAAAATTTAAGAAATGCTTGGGAGAAGTACAGGTGTTTGAATTGGTGACTGATGATAATTTGGGTATAATAATTATAGTCTATATTTGTAGTATACACAAGCAACCTGTCTGAATGCATAATTATACCAGTATCTGTGGCATATACGACTCAGATATTTGTTAGTAAAACGTAGTGTCCGAGTAATAAAATCTTATCTAACATAGGTTTGTTTCCGAAAGCGTGTAGTTTTGTCCGGGTTTATATAGTCTTACTGGTTCGCTGTTATCAGGTTGTAAAACGTAGTCGGTGTCCCACGTTTAAAATTTAGGAGTCTTTATAAACGAGTTCATAATGACGACCTTGTGATAACGGGACTCGAACACGGAGCCGGTCCCTCGGCCCATACAACGGATCCAAGTCTTGAAATAAACACCAGAGTTCCTCCTCACCTCAGAGAGAATATTCGTCCGATTTTCCATTTGTCTGATTTCAGGAAACTTCTTGATGACAGCTGGTCGGCGTCCAGAGTCAGTTTGTTTAGACGAGGCTTTACGAGTGACACAAGAAAGAATAATAATCCGACATTTCGAAACGAATAAAAAAAAACTGTTGCTTGTAAGACAAAGGAGTACATCTGTTCGAGGAATCTTGAATCTGAAACCCTAGGCACATATAGGACTACGAGGCTAGTTCCAGAAGAGCCCGACCTGACGTATAGATGACGAGTTGTTTGGAAAACAGAAACATTGTTTAGTGTTTGTTTGACAGCCATCAATAGAAAACGCTCTCAGTGATATTTTAAACATGGAAAAAACTGGTCGTCGTTATGGAAAACAATATTTTCATGGAAAGGTCTCATTCCAACCAATATCAGTCGAGCTAGGAATCTGCTCCGTTTACAGCAATAATAATTTGGCAGCGAGAGATTAAACGTGACGAACATTCCAATGGCGACTAAATGAAGTGACCACGCCAGAAATGGCGACGATGAGGTAGAAAATGGTATTGGGTGGCTGTCAACTGAAAATGCGCGAGCTAGCAGACAAGGTAGGGATTTCAAAAAGTGCTCTACATCAAGTATTGACTGAAAATTTGAACATAAGAAAGCTGTGAGCACGACGGGGGCCGCGTTTGCTTACAATGGAACAAAAACGGCGTCGTGAGGATGGTCCAAACGAGAGTTAGGCGATGTTTCACGGCAATAAAGACGAGTTTTTGCTTCGGTTCATAACCATTGATGAAACGTGGGTCCGATGCCTTCACACCTGAATTGAAGGAACAGTCAAAACTGTAGACAGAAAGGAGGCGTAGACAGTTCCATCTGGTGGCAAGGTCATGGCATACGCGTGGAACATTTTTTTTTGTACATGAGGGTGATCCACATTGGGCAACTCCCCTTTAATAGCATAGGAAGGGATTAGAAAGGGGGGATGCGGAAGGGTAGAGGAAGGTAGCCAAGGGTTACTAGGGCCCTCGGGCTATGGTTTAAGGATCCTACCCGGCATTCGCCTAAAGAAATGCAGGGAAAACCCTAGAAAAACCTGCATCGGGTAGGTCGGGCATTTGGTACTTGTCCCACGCCCTTCCGATAGCGGAGAGGAGTTTGATGTGGGGACGCAGCATTCCCTTCTCCGTGCCTCGACCAGTTTAGGAGGCAGCTGGCCGACTATTCCAATGGGAATAGCGAACAACTCTTACCGTATGCCCAAGGTCTGCGACCCCAGAACATACACCTCTCAAAACAGGCCGAGGTGCCTCGGCTTGTGGGAACCTTAGTTCAAAATTGGAGAGGAAAAGGCATACCCAAAGGTAGCCCCTTCGTATCTCTCCTAAAAGGTTCTGCCTGCGAGAGAAAATCCCTCGCAGGTTACCTGCGAGAGAATCCTCTCGCAGGCTGTTCCTTTTTCACGCGTGGAACAATTTTCGATGATTATATTAAAAAAAAGGGGGGGGGAATCAACAGCGAGAATTATACGAACTTATTACATCGGTTCGCTGATGAAATTAAGAAAAATAAAGCCACCATTCGGCGAAAAAAAAAAGTGTTGTTTCACCACGACAATGCACCAGTTGACATTACCGCGATGACCAAAATAATAGGTTTAAGTTGAAATCACTATTCGCCAGATTTAGTCCCCTCGGATTATTTTCTCTTTCCAAACTTGAAAAAAAATGGCTCGGTGGTAAAGGTTACCTAAGAATGAAGAAGTGGAGTCTGTTGTTGCTGGCTATTTACAGGATCTCAATGGTTCTCAGCTTAAACATGGTATAGATGTTATTGGACGTCGCTGGGAAAAGTGTATCATGGAAACACCGTTGAGAAATAAAGACATTTTTGCCCAATACATTTGTTTTCCGTGTTAGGTCGTGCAATTCTGGAACTAACCTCGTACGGATCTCACGCACCAGAAACCGTAAGTCTGCTGGCTTGGTCAGAACATACCATGTCTGTGAATGAAAAAACAACAACATATCTTCGAACCTGAATTTGAATCCGCGGCTGAACGTCAGCATGTGTAAAATGACAATAATAAAGATTCATGATATAACTGAAGACGTTTGTCTCGGCTTTTCAGGAATTTTGTTAAGAAACGTGAGATTGTTATGATTTGGCAGAATAGTCTCTTCCATCACATCCGTTTTCCCCCCCTTGGGCTTTTACCGTACTTTGTCAAGATCAAACAACCGGTTCCCGCGTCCGAAGTCGAGTCACGCGTTGTGGTCTTGAGGGGTTTTTTTTGTCTGGCGTGTGTGTGGTGACAGTACATTGATACAAAAGTCTAAGGACCAGGGTCTGAGCAGAGCGACACGCAGACTTTTGTCCGACGTGTGTGTGGCCGTTATAGTTCAGCCCATCTCTGACTGGTCTTTCACTTCTTGTATCGAATCGGAATAAATTTTCTATACTTTTTTCCATGCTCCTAAACACGAATATTTTCTTTTAAATTCTTGTAACACATACATAGTATTTGGAAACGAAATCTTATTATAATGGTGTGTCGAATATATTTTCCTGAAACTTCCAAAACATGCCGAAAGTCGGTGAAATGATCCACTGGATGTCCTTGGTTGAGCTTCCAATGGCGGCGGGCACACAAGACCCCGGCTCAGCCCAATCTCTACTTAAAAATAGTCACCTCACTGTCAAATTCATTTTCAAATCATTTAGTTATCCTTATTTTTTATAGAATTTCCCGGAGTGCGTGTTCCAGGACATATTTGAAACTTTTATTCAAACGAAATGTTTCTGGTTTCGATTTCCGTATTTCTTCCCTCGAACTTAAGTTATTTAACCCTTCAAGTTCACCAAATAGTAAAAAAAATGACAATGTGTGTGTAATAACGTTACGATAGTCTATTAATTGAACAACTGTAGCCCAATAATGGATACATCTCTGGCTGGATATCCGAATGCTTCCAATCGAATCGATTGTCATTTTATTTAACCGTTTAGTTCATAGTGTAGCATACATGCAACATAACTTTTAGTATCACTCCAGAGACGTCTGTCGGTTTCTAAGAGAGCTAAATTGTGATGTAGTTATGAAACAACATGCACTTAAGGAAATGTGAAACTTTTGGCATCCGTGGACAGGTTAAAACATACCTAGTCAATCCCCTCAGACCAGATTTTCTGCTCGCCGAATATTTATTTTCTGTTTTTGTTTTGTTTTTTCAAGAAACAAACTTTAAGCGTCATTGTCAAGGTATGTCCAATCATAAAAATCATAATTATCCAATTAATGTGAATAATTGACAAATCAGATCGAATTATATTTGTTGCATAAAAATTGTCTTCATTTATTTCATATACAAATAAAGCTGTAATTATTTTAATTAAATTGATCAAGATTTTTCTTAATTTCATTAAGACTTTTATGTTCGTCTTAATTTTTATAAAAAAATTGATTTCTTATACTTTAAATTATATTCAATTTTACTGTAGCCAAATTTTAATTACAAATACAAAAAAAGCTTAAAAACTTGAAGTTATAGATTAATAAGCATTCATATTTAGAACCCACATGTGCATGATGTTGCACATTTGATACAAAAAAAATGTTCAAATAATATTATAAAAATTTCGATCACATTTTTTGATTGTTTTTAACTTATTGTATTCACAAAAATACATCTTACAAATTTAGTTTTATAAAATATAAAAAATTATGCACTAAAGGGTTAATTTTCAATCTCCTGTTTCTTTTCTATACTCGTTGGAGACAAATATATTCATTAGACTACTTCTTTGACGTGCAACATTGGGATGAAATGAATTTATTTTACAATCACTAATGAGCGAGGAAACCAATGAAATAATGTGGGTAGGTGACTTCTGTGTCTTGATATAATAAATTATTAGGGTATTAGGATGGAAAAGCGGACCAGGAATCGAGCCCGGAACCTCGCGCATTCTGGGAAGAAGCTCTACCAACTGAGCTACACCTGTCGACTCTAGATCCGGTGCGAAATTTTTCTCAATCCTTGAACTGAAAATTCTAAGGTCCTTGATCAATTTTCATGCAAAATCCGTTGTTCTTTTGAGGCCATGTAAGAGTTGTGGCGTAGTAGTGAGCCTGCATCAGGTCTAGGTGATGTAGGAATTTCGAACCGGATCTGGAGTCGACACGTGTAGCTCAGTCGGTAGTTGTTCCGCCCGGTAAGGTCCCGGGTTCGATTCCTGGCCCGGTCGAGACTTTTCCACTCTGATACTTTAATTGAATATAATTACATGGCCTCTACGGCTTGAGCTTGTAATCGCTTTTTCTCTATCCTTCTAATAAATTATGCTAATGAAAGAATTTTGGAAAAGTAAACTCCTGTGAAAAATGTAGGAGAAACCACGCAGCTTCCTTTGCATTAGCTACGGATCGCCGAATATTAACAGAAATAAAGTTTCAGAAATATAAGTTAGGCAAAATGGTAGGAAGATCGCAGAATAAGCGTCAAATATTTTCCGGATCACGTTTAGCTAGGGACGGGGTTGGTTTTGAGTGAAGTTCGGCACGACACGATCCGCAAGGCAAAGCAGCTTGGGAGATTTTTGCAATGTCTGGAACAAAGGGAAATATTTTGGCACGGCGGCGCAGTGGTGACGCCTTGACAATGACGTATCGGCCAGGAAGTTTGCTCTCGTACTTCAAGGTCACACACAGATAAGATAACTTGGACGAGTGCTCTTAGGTTTAAGAGAATTCGGACTCTGGACAAGTGTTCTTCAATATCTCTACGAAAAGTTTGGCACGCGGCAACGGATACTCGATCATTGGCACGTCAGAAATTATATCTTCTATATATAAATGAATGTGTGTCCATTATCCGTTCCCATACCATTCATCCGATTACAGTAAAACTTTGTCGGCCTCTCGAAGCGTTAGGAAATTCCCCCAGAGTGAACAGGAGTGGAAGCTTTAAACATACGAAAACGGCCGATTTTAGCGTCGAATAATTGGTTTTCGGGGTCGATGTGATAATAGTTTCTGTCCACATGTATTTAGTGTATAATTTCAACCCCTTACAGCATGGCGGAAAGCAGCACCACTAAGGGACGGGGTGATGGGGCGTTACATAAAATATCTAAAAAAACGGGGATTGGTGGCAAATCCAGGGGTAATTGAAGTCAGCTAGTTTAATTCTAACATTCATTATGTCAGTTAAGTTGTAGTTCAGCCCTAGGTGTGGGGGAGGAAGTGGGTGAAAGGCCGTTTCATTAGAGTAATGCGTAAACAGCCGAGACTGGGGTTATGGAAGTCACAGAGTTTAATTTTGACATTTACCATACTGGCTAATATGTAGACCAATCCCTAGGAGTGGGAATGGAAGAGGCTCAAACAATTTCTTGCGTACAATCTTCAACGCGTAGAGTATTTTCTATCCACATGTTACTTACGATCCAGGAACAAACACCGAGGGGTTTAAAAACATCGACTATCTCTAGGGGTGGGATTTAAAAATATCAGTAAACGGCCATTATTAGCGTCAAATAAAACGTTTTCTGGGGTCGCTGAATTTTGTAGAAGTTTAAAGTGTCTAATTTCAATACAAAATGGCAGGGGAAGTAAGCACCTGAAAAGTGATGGTGGAAGGAGTTTATAGAAAAAATAATGCAAATTAACCTAGATTAGTGTCGATTCCTGGGTTATAGGAGTCGCTGAGATTAATTCTCTCATTGAGAATGGCGATTAAGTAAATTTATTGTTCCTCCACGTGGAAGTGGACGACAAAAAATTACCCGGAGTTGTTTTGACTGTATTAAGGCACAGGGTGTTATTTGATTTTCGTAAGGTACGAAGTTGACTTTTGGTCTCTATTAAATTATGTTTTTTTACTCCTTTAACGTACCAGAAAGTTTAAATAAAAATCTAAACGTATGTACTATAATGAGTTATAATATGAAATGCATGAATTTTTATAAAATTACGCTGTAGTAACTGGAAACAGTACAAAACGCAGTGCCAACAGTGACTTGCTCTCGTGGATATTTATTGTAATTAAACGTGCAGGGAACATCATTGACGGGTGTCTCTGAAGCAAAATGTTGATGTGTCTGTCGGATGCGGGTTGAGCCAAGTAATTGCTGTTTTAGTCTTTTCGGCGGCGCCAGGAGAGACTTTTTAGTTTGAATGAATGGTTTAAAAAATATATCTATGTATATAATGGTCGCACAACGATGGCGAAATCATTCTTAATTCCCATTTATGACAGTTCACTTGTAGTAATTATGGAGTGCAATTTTTATCGACGTTAGTTACATAGTTGGAACAAAGAGAAGGTGTTTGAATTGACACTACGGGAATATTTTTTGTGAAACTGCAGTAGGACAGCTGCATTCAGTCAACATCAGGTTAAACTTCAGACATAAATATAAACACAGAAATTTGTAAATATATGTCATTTAATGCCAATTATCTGAATGAATCCTAAGAAAAATATATTAAGCTATATTTTATAATTTTATTCGTTTGATGTTGATATTTATTTGTGTATTATAACAATAAAATTAACAATGTAATGAATACAATTAGAACAATACGTTTCGTCCCCGATTTGGGACTTCATGAGGTGAACGATAAAAAGATGAGACCTTAATTAATATTATAATCAAAAATTTCTTCACAGGTCAAGAATATTATGATAAATTTGATTGTGTAAATTTATGTAATGTTATATCGAAGAATTTTGAATAAGTTTTAAAAAGCGTAGCCATTTTTTTATGCCGTATGCAACCGAATTTTTATTGATCACATTACTAAGTTACAAATTGTGGACGAAACGTGGTGATTTATTGTTTTAATTTGTTAATTTGTTAATTAATAAACCTTTTCTGGATGTTTGGTCATTATATTTATTAGTCTTTTGGTGGTTATTAAATTTAACAGAAAATGAATCCAATGATAAATTAATATTTATAACAATTTAACATGAAGACACAGAATACTAGTTTCTGCGTAGTGTTTGACAATCAACGAAAGGCAGAATAAGATTTTACTTTTTTACCTTCTTTACTGAACCGTAACCATGTATATATTTAGTGAAATACCGTTGCGAAACTCTGGAATTTGACTAGTAAATTTATAGTGTGTTAGGAATTTTGTATACTCGCTGGGAAAATAAGCGTTCAGGATTTTCCGGCAAATTTAGCCTGAGATCCCATTAATGTACTTTTTGAAGACCCAGACCTCACCGTGGTTTTTTCATCCCGTAATGGAGCTCGTGAGGGAGAGGATTCTATGGACTCCATTATTTCTATTCTTGGAAAATTTGTGTGGGGAGGACGGAATAATTTTAGTCTTTTTAGTAGGACACTTTTGAATTGGATGAAAGTTTGAATGAGTTGTTATTTTTGATCATTATTTATCTTTTAGAGGTTATTAAAGGTGGGTGAATTGGTAAATCTGTTTAGGAGGTTGGAAGCTCAAGAACTGCCGATTGGTACTACACCATTTTCCGTCAGTAAAATTCCTTAATTGGACAGGATGTCGATGACATATTCGTTACTCGTCGGAATCGTATAGTTAGGATCAGATCCGCACAGTCTGGGATTGTCATTCAGTTCTTGGTTCGTCTGCAAGCGACATTCTTTCCAGCCGTAAAAACTGTGTCATGTGAAGGTCAATCTTCACTGCCGTAGACTGCTCAGATTCCTTCGGACAACTTCAATCCTCTCCACCTTACACGCTACTGCACTTTGATGCCATGATTTGGTAGACCCTGTGGTTCCCATTCGAACCACGCATAGACTGGGCAAATTACGGCCGTCGAACCGAAACCGACGAATACGTTGGTCGAGGATGGCTGACTGCGAACGTTGACCTAATGAGTTCGTAGTTACACTCGTCGTGTTCCAATAGACGGAGCCGTGAGCGTCGTTTTTGGAAGCCCACACGTAAGCCTGCAAATCCTCGTGGATTCTATAACACACACACTTGTACATTTTCAGCCAGGTACAAATATCAGGTAAAATTTTTATTATTTTGAACTTCCAGCCAAAGAGAAGGCAGAACAGAATTTCTCTTTCTTTTCTACTTGTCTTTATACTACCCTTTAGTTTATTTCTCTCTCTCGCCGTTGATAATTTCCACTCTTCCCTTCCGCCAGATTTTGGTTTCTTCATCTCGCTATTCTCAATTTGTTGATTTTCTCTCTGCTGTTTCCACTACAGCCTTTTTGTGTTAACACTTCCAACAGTTTTACTACAACACTAGAAAATAAAATCACCACAGTCAACCTGACGACGACGTTGTTTTCGGGAACACGTTGAAACCCGAGAATTATATTTAGAACAAATTCAACGGCGAAACCTGTGCCCTCTAATAGATTTTAGCAAGTACAGATGTCATAAAAGAGGCGTTTCTGTTGGCTACCGGTATTCAGTGACAATTTGAGAAGGTTTGTAGGAGTGAATCTAATGCTACGGACTTTCTAGACGTCTCCCGTGAGCGTCGTTTTCTCCTATATCTTGTACTCGGCTTTTTTCCAGTAAACTGCATGTGGCACACGCATCCAGCACAGAGTCTTCTTCGTTCCTACTCATTGTAATGCACTGACGTTATCTCAACTTTGTATCCAACTCAGCGCCAACTGGTCCGAATCCCCCTTGGTCACGACCCATTGGTTTGATGTGGACGTGACGACGAACACACCAGCTCGGCGGCCAAACATTTTCCCCAATGCGTTGACTCCCGTTCAGTGGCCTTGTAACAACAATTGTGTGAAATAATAATTTAACGCGTGATATAAATATACTAGCTGTGCGTCCAAGGGCAATGCGGTTGTCCGTAACAATTAAATAAAATGCAAATAAAAATCAGTACAATATCGTAAGTCGTGAGAAAAATCAAACATGAACACTTTTTCGTATACTGTACTATTTCATCCATCAGGGATAAATCACACGATTCCATACACAACATTAAATAGGGTGTAACAAAACTCGGCGGCAGAATTACAGGAATGGATCCTCATATAGAGAGAAGAAATCAATTATATTACAATAAGAGTCCGGAAATGCATGATTACAGAGTTATCCGAAATTTTATAAAAATTAGTGCATGGAGATTTGCCCCGTTATATATATACTTATATATATATATACATATATAATTATTAAATAGATGAACTTTGCCTTTTTTTTTGCCTGAAATAATTTTCGCATCTGGTTTCTTCATTCTTATGTTTTTTGTAAAATATTTTTATTCCTTTATTTTCATTTATATTTCTTTCACCTTACCATGTCTTTTTTAAATAATATAAAGTTCACATAAAATTTTCAAATCTTGGTTAAATTTTATCAACAAATTTGTTAAAGCTAGACTAGACATGATGAATTATCTTAACTAATCATTTATTACATACTAGCTGGGTGCCCGGCGTTGCTCGTGTACTTATTTATAAAAACTCGAAAAAGTATTTAATTGAATACTTAAATATATTCCTTGAGTATTTCAGGATATAATTGTCAATTGTCACTCAGTCTTCATACATTACGAAATATTACATTGATGAAATTGTTAGCTAGACTCACAACTAATATAGCGCGAAAATTAACTTACATTTTACGCAAGGATGGTAAAGTAATTCGTATTCTTCTTTATTACCATTCGATGGAGTATTGCTGTATAAAATTATACTTTTTATTTAAATAAAATATTTCTGCTTTATTTCATTCCTAATAAAGGAAATATTTCCTTTGTTCGTTGCGTAGTAACGTCTTTCTCTCGCGTGACGTCAATGTCTCTTGGCGCGCAGTAATTTAATATTTTATGATCACGGTTTTTAATTATAATTCTTTCCACATGTATGCTAGGCGTTTCTCACCCTCACAGTACCGTTTCTCGTGTTTTGAAGAATATGTGTACCAATTTTTGTTGCATTCTCTCCACGCGATAAAATTTGTATAAAGAACAACGTAAATACATACATACATACATACAAATATACATCCTTTTTTATAATATAGATTTTTTATTATATAGATAAATCTTGGAGTACAGAATATTAAAGTTTTCAACCACAATTTATAACCTAATACAATAAGAATATATTATTTTTCCAAATGAAATTATTCAATTATGAAATTCAGGACATACATTGTTACATTAAATTTATTACAAATAATCCCATTAATCTTGAAAACCAGATTATTGCATTAACTCCAGACCGTGTACAAATATTTTTTTTTGAAATGCAACATTTTAAATAAATCATTCTGCACTCTAAATTAAGAAGTAATTTAATTAAAAAATTAATTGGCTTTTTGTGAAAAAGTATCCAAAATTGTATAGTCACAACAAAGAACTGGTTTAGAAACATAAGTATGAAAATTATTCCTAGTGCAGTAATTAAGTTGGTATATTTAGGTAAGAAATTTTGTTTACCTAACTTCAAAATTAATAAAAATCTTTTCATAAATTTTCTCAAACATTTTGAACCTAATATTCAATTTTTTCCCAGAAATGAACAAAGTAATATTAGAACAAATAACACTCATATGTTACAAGGTAAAAATTTAAGTATTAAAACGCACTACACCAGGCCTTTCTGATCATGTTCGAAACTTAATTCTTAAGAGCAGCTACGTGTATTCAGTCATCTGATATGTGAACAGAGCGCTCCAACTAGTCAGTTGAACATCATATAAACCGATCAGATATGGTAGTTCGGATAACCCTGTAATTATGCTATTCCCGACGCATGTTGTAATACACTTTTCTCTTATCTGAATATGACGAATCCGTTCCTGAAATTTTGCCGTTGAGTTTTGTCACGCACTGTATATATTATGAAAGCTGTTAATACCGCTAAGTGTGGGAGCCATCTCTCTCACTTGCAATTCACACGTGTCACACGCATAATATCCGTCATCAAATGTTATTAACCCAAAGACAATGCAATAGCTCGTTTCTTAACAATGATTTTCCAAAAGATAATTCAGGTGGCCGTATTCAGTTAAATGATTTTTTGTCTTCCCTTTTACAAACTTTGTTGTACGTTGAGATAATTTTTTAATTTCTGCCGTTAAAACAGATGGACAGACAGGATTAACGTTTTATTTATACAAACATAAGACGCTCAGGATCAGGTAGTTTGTTCGAAAAATTAGCGGGATTTTTTTATTCTCTCTATCTTATCAAATAATTATTATTCCATTCTCACGACTGATACAGTAATTAAACTTTACTTAAATATTCTGTATTAAAATTTCGAGGAAAGCACTGAAAGACTCGTACCGTAGATGTCTTTGTAGACGTGATTAGATTATTGGTTTCCTTTACTAAGTGAGGTACAAAAATAAGATTCTGTAAATTTAATTCAATGGTAATCAGGATCAGGATCGTATTTATGTTTTTTTTCTGTGCATGGCTTATAATAAAGTTTTCTTTACGTTTCCTGAATTAGAAGATGAGAAACGGATGTAATCTTCATGTTCTTATGGAGTTGGTTTTGTTCACTTTCCACGAGAAAAAATGTCCAATCGATTTCGATTAAACTTTTCTCAGTCTTATAAAGAGATTTAGGATGGTTTCTACCAATATCAAACCATAATTTTATCTGATAGAATAGGGATTTTGTTCGATGCAAAGAGAAACCGCTGAAGAAGTAAATAACTTTATCTTAATACAGCTGGGTGCCCGGGTTGTCTTAATTAAACTCAGCGACATCCATAACCCGTGATTTGACTCCAATCTCGGTTGCATTCGCGTTATTTTCCTGTGAAGCATCTTTACCCCCACCCCTAAGGGTGCTCCTTTCCCCATTCTGTAAGGGGTTGAAATTATACACAGATAACCTCGGTAGAAACACTATCAATTTATTTGACCCCTAGAAATATTTATCCGACTCAAATATCGACCGTTTTAACATGTTTGAAAATTTTCACCCCCGCTCCTGGGGATGGTAGACGTGTATCCGACAGTGTTTGTTTCCTGGTCGCAAAGAACACGTGTACGAAATTTTGTGAAATTTGCTGCACGGCCATTGATTTGTATGCGGAATATATATACAAACATACAAACACACTGCTTTATATAATAGTGTGAACTTAGAATTCAATATGAAGCCTAGTAAAGTCTGATTCCTATATTAAACCAATTTCTGTGAAACTCTAAAAATAATGTAATGTAAGTCCCAACTTTAAAGGAAAACAATCGTTTTTTGAATCAACCGACATTATCTCTGTTTACACTTTCACTGTCTGTTTATAATGTTCTTAATTATACTCTCCTTAATCCTACACCTTAGTCCCTAACAATAGGGTACACAAGTCATAACTCAGGGTCTGTCTTCCGCCCTATCTGTCTCGCACAGCTATGTGCCGCCCATTATAACCACTTAAATGCATAAAATAAATAACAGTTGACGGTTTATCAGTGCAGGTGCCGGCGTCTAGACGAAAGCTCCCTCCTCGTCTGTCAAAAATGTATTCCTATTTTTCTTTACGGGAAACTTTATTAGCAGGTAAACAAAATCTTTGTTGTCAAGTGGAGGCGATAAGATAATCTTCTACACGGAGGCAAGATGAAACAAATATTATTAAATCCTAATAAATCATGATAATTGAAAGATTAGTTATAACTAACGTGTTAAATAAAAAAATAGACACAAACCCTTTCTTAGGAAACGGCTAACACAAACACATCTCCGTAAGTGTATGACAACATGAAACTGTATTTACTCGAAATAACGGATTGTGTAAGGAATACGATAGCTAGGTCCAGAGAAATGAGATCTCCAAGAAAAACCTCTGGTCGGAAAAATAAATTAAAAGTGTAATTTTCCAAAATAGTGACTTTCAAAGTTGTGTTTTGGTAACATTTATCACGTTGTATGTGAACGAGTTTGTTTTTCGTAAAATCCATGCAATCGAGCAGAATTACCTTAAATAACTTAACCTAACCTAACCTAACCTTCCGGCTTTTACAAAACTGGTCCGATTCATTTATTTTTACACAGTAACTGAAGCATGTGAATTTTATAACGATTGTCTGGTACACAACAACTCGTGTGGGTTCATTAAATCCCTCCTAATAACGTATGAAATACACAATCAATTATGTTAGCGGTTCTCGATTTATTAAAACGCAAAACGAAGAGGAAATATCCATGATATTACAGATTTTTGCGTTACGAAACCATATTACAACAGGACGACTATAACATTTTTTTATCAAATCATCCAATGTATCAGAAAAATAAATGCCATACTTAATTTGATTGTTAAAAATAATTTTAATTAAATATAAATAAACACATATCAAAAAGAATGAATAACTATAAATATAATACTTAATTCGAGAAGGATTAATATGATAAAAAATGATAAAAAACTACTTTAACAATTTATGATTTTAACGTAATGGTAATGAAAGTGAAAAATTAAAAAACGATATTAATTTTTTTTAAATTAATAACAAACTTTAAATTATAAACAGAGGAAAAGACAACATTTTAAATAAAAACATATCAAATTAATTGTCGTCAACATAATTGAGAAAACTCTTGAAAGTAAATTAAAGCAACATAAAAACAATTAGATAAAATTACAACAAAATTTTGTTGCCTTACATAAATTTAAAGAAAACCATTAATTTATTTGGAATAATGTGCAAATTTAAGACATTGAACAAAATTTATTAAAACGTAATTTATCGAGATTTATCGCACTAAATTCGCATAATGTTACTTTAAAATCAAGTAATATTTACTATCCATTATTATTTTTTTAACTATTTATGTGATTTTATAAAAAAAAGTAGTATAAATATGTAATTTTATTTTTAAAAAATATGTTCACATTTCCTTTCTGACCGGTAACATTTATTATTAAATTTCAATAATTGTAATAGAATAATAATAAGAAATACGTACTGTAAAACTGTGATTTTAGATATTATGTGGCACAAAATTGTTACTGTAGCAACATAACTTTATTGAAACCTGATGAAAGTGCAAAAAAGTACTGAAACGTCGTTAAAATGTTAAATAAAATATTTGAAAATGTTTAAAAAGGTTGTTAACTTCCTTAAATTATAATATTAATAAAACAGATGAAAAACAAATAATGCTCATTACAAAGATACAAATCCAAACTCTTCTATAAGGAACACCAGTTTTGTTCAGACTTTTTTTCAGAATCCCCAGTACTATATTTTTTTCTACCGGTTCTTATTCAACAGAATACAATTTTCTGTCATTTCACAAGCTTGCACGCAAGAGAATAGAGAAAAACCAATTTCATATTTCAGAAAATTGTAGGCCATTTAAAGGCGCGTTTATGCCAAATGTAACATTTTTTGACCACGAAAATGTTGAGCAACAAAAGTTTTTGACAACATTACCCACGAAAACAATTGCTCTGGAGTTATTCTAAAAGTTGGCAACATTGTTACCAAGTCTGGTGTTAACGTGGCGGCTTAAGTAAACTGATCCGACAAAAACCTCCAAGACCTTCAGGACCACAAACAGCTCCAAATAACAATTTATATAGCATTCAAGTTACTCTTACAGGATTATATTGTTTACATTATTTGTTCGCACTTTAACTTCAAATCACTTATTTCAGTCATTAGGCAATTATATTGCGTAACGTTCGACCTTAGTTGAACACGTGTAAAAACTTTATTATCATCTCGGCTTATCTACGACATATACTTTAAAAATCTCGATTTAATCCTCAATTACTGACCTTCAAGTGTCACTATAAATATTCAAGCACATAAATACGTAAAACTCTTAACGTAAACCAGTTACGGAATTAGTTACGTATTGCTGAAAACAGACTGAATCAAAATCATTATAAAAAATTATTTAGAAACAATGTTTCGAATAAAATTAAACATAGCTCCAAATTTCACAATTTCAAGTTTAGTCTGCCATAGTTTCTACTGGAATCCCTCACTTTGTCGGTTTAATTTTGCATGTAAACAGACAAATCTTCGTGCAAATAATTCAAAAGTGTATTTTCACTTTCTAAAGCAAGTATTACATTATAATAATTTTTACAGTTACAGTTCAACTGAATTCTTCCACATAAAATTTTATTTTATTTAATTAGTTCCGATTGATTTCTATTGAGTCCACATATGAATCAAATAAATACAAAAAAATAATATAAAGATATATGGAAAATAAAATTTAAAAATACAGTTACGAATTGGAAAATATATTAATGGGAAAATTTTGTGAATAAGAATTTCATTTCATTTATTAGTTACGATTGCTCTCGTATGAAGAAATAATCAGCGTCATATGAATCAATTAAATACGAGCATAAATGATATAATTGGAAATATATTAATGGGAACATTTTATGTTTAACTGATTAATATAATGCATAAATGAGAAGAAAATAATGAGTATATATGAGATTGAGAAAATGAATAATACTCTAATTCAGAAATAAAATTATGAATTACAAAACGCATAATAAGAAAATAGATTACTGGAAATGAAAAATATATGATTAAGAATTTATGGAATATTGAAGAATTTTAATAATTAAATCTATCTATCTATCTATATATATATATATATATATATATAAGAAACCATGGCAGACTAAACTCGTCCTAGTTTGAAAATTGGAGTTATTGTTTAATTTTATTCGAAAGGGGTAAATTATTGATTTAAATAATTATTTATAATAATTTTGAATCAGTCTGTTTTCAAGAATACATTACGAATATCGCAACTGGTTTATGTTAAGAGTTTTACGTATTTATGTGCTTGAATATTTATAAAGTGACACATGAAAGTCATTAAAAAATATATATTATATATATTTAAATGTATATTAATATATATAAGAATTCATGATTAGAAAATTTTGTCATTTTACTTGTGTTACAATCCACTTGGGCATCTGTTGACTGAAATAAATACACATATATATATATATATTGTAATAAACACCGTGGTTTACGATTAATTTGCCCCACGTTGGTGAAGCCATAAATGTAATAAACAACAGTTAGGGTTAATTAATGAATCAAATAACGAAAATTAATTTATATTTAAAAATTTATTGTTGATAAATTTACATTGTATAAGATCTATTTTGCACGCAGAATTTCATCCAGTTAACAACAAATACTTTAATTTTTCATTTATTAATTCGTGGCATTTATGAAAATACAATTTTTATATCATTACAATCAAATACGTCGGATCTCTATATCTTAGGATCACTACTGGGTTTGATAATTAGAATAAAAGCAATGTATAAACTGACAATTAACAATTTAAATATAAAAAGTTAACCTAAAACAATATGAAGATAAGTGAAAAGAAAACTGAACAAAATCTGACTATACCTTTTTAATTATCGTTTACAAATTTGTATAAAAGTTTTGTTACTTACGGAATGTCTGTCTGGTACCAGATCTCTCTCTTGTATCTTGAAAACTACCACCGTAAAAGCCATTTTTACACACTTCATGGAAATTGTTTTAATACACAAGATTGAAATACTCGTCCTCTGCTATCTGGAACCTTGGATGATCCGCCCCCTTTGGTCAGCTATGGATGCCGGTCTCCTCCATGCGAAAATTGTTCAATCAGCGTGAAGCAACCATTTGCTTCACCGTGTGCAAATTATTATGTAAATCTCTCCGTAAAAATATTTGTTTGCTTTCATGTAAAAATACAGAATCTCGCCATTCGTACTTTATATCTGCAGACTTTACTGTTTGTTGCTCTAGGTGAACTGAACTGTATTATATCTCCCCGTCGACTTTTAACTTTTTCCTCTCTCTTACGCAGATTTTAGACTCCTTCACCTTTCATCGCCGATTCCAGAGTGCCGTTCTCCAAGAGCGCGGTTTTTTAGTTTCCATTGTTAAACAAAGTAAAAACCCGCCTTGATTGTCGCCTTTACGCATTCGTACCGCTAACAATTTAATTATATTAAAACAATTAATGGCTTGTTTAATTGGTATTACAATATATATATGTGTGTGTGTGTGTGTCTGTGTGTGTGTGTGTGTCAAACCGTCAAAAAATCTATTGGTTTTTGAAAATAATGACCTACAATATTCCCTCCAATATAATTTTAACATTATTTT
Source organism: Zhengitettix transpicula (assembly GCA_037074705.1). NCBI lineage: Eukaryota > Metazoa > Arthropoda > Insecta > Orthoptera > Tetrigidae > Zhengitettix > Zhengitettix transpicula. Next base: position 74,128,892 of record CM073595.1, on the reverse strand, counting down.
GACACATCCATTATGAAAGAGTAGAAACGTGTTTTTTTATTGAATTTAAAATTTGCGTGGTTGAAACTGATTTTTTTATCATTTTATGGTAAGGAAGAATAGCTTTATTCGTCTTCAAGAGTTACGAAATGACGGTGGGGTAGATAGCTGTCGAAACGCTTATTTTGGTGACCTGAGAATTTGTTCATTCAATATTATATTGTATATTAATCTTTGAAAAGTTGGGAACTGCTTTCCATTCTTTCCATTCCAGAAAATCTCGTAGCTTCGTTCACAACCCCTGAGCTGCAGTGATTTAAAGCCGTAAGAAAATTCCACAGCTTTGATTCGACCCAAAATAGCAATCTAGACGGACAAGTTTTGAAAAACTTGACGGATCGTTCTTCTATTTCAATTACAAAAATTATATTTTCTTATAATATATCATTTAGAAGTATAATCAGAGGGAACTGTGGTCTAATACATTTAAGAGAATGAGAGGATCGTGTATAATTCGGAAAAAGAATTCTTTGAGGTTAATGTTTTAAATTAAATTAAAAACGAAGTTTTTCATTGAAACGGATTAAGTATGCGAGTTTTAAGATGAAAATTTTGTGGTCAGCATTGAATTTATGCCCACCTTAAGGAATTGTTAACAACGTCCTCCGTTTCCGCGGGCGATTTTCCCAAGTTACCAAGTATGGTCAGATTTTCACTATAACATCATCAGATCTAATCAATGGGACTGCAATAATCTTGTTACGAAGCAATTTTCGACAAGGGACTTATCTGGAATTATAAAGTATCAATTTCATATCTCACCAATTTTATCGTATTTTTTGCACTTCGGAGATAATATAACAAACACACTCGTTATTTTACAAGTACTTTTCATGTTTTTTTCTGGCTCCGTTGATCTTGAACAATCGATCTGTGCGGGTCCATGGTTACTCTAGTCCGGTGTTTTCCCAACGTGGGTCCCACTCCCCACATGGATTGTTCAGGGAGGCAATTAAAAAATGAGTTCAAAAACAAACCTCCTGCTATGATTTAACTTGTATAAAACATGGAATTTAATTGTTTATATAAAAATAATCATAATTTCTTAAATTTACAATATAAAAAATCTTTAATATAAATTATTTTTCATTTAAATTTGGTGTATATGTTATGACCAATTACTTCTTGTTTTTTTCTTAATAAGCTACTAGCGATTTCTTCCTAATCCCCGCCTCTTTTTTCCTGAACAACATGTAATCGGGCTTCATTTAGAGAATAATACAAATTTTAAACTTAAAAAATATGTATATAATATATAAATAAATATCGGGCTATTGAGAAAACTAACAAATAAATAAATATCAGCCAATTTTAAGTCAGAAAAAAAATATTAATGTAAAATTAAACAACGTTTCATCGCTTATTTTTGCGACCTCATCAGGATCATGTTTAAATTATTTTTTTTGATACACAGGTCATTCTCTGCTGACTTCTGTGGTCGAAATACCTGTCTATCAAAAATATTTTAAACATGAACTTGATGCGGTCGCAAAATAAGCGATGAAACGTTTAATATTACATTAATAAATTCTTTTTTCTGACTTAAAATGGTCTGATTTTTATATATGTATTAAAAAATATGGGGGGAGGGGGGTGCAACAGAAATATTTAGGCGGGGCACGGTAAAAAACAGGTTGGGAAACACCTCTCTGTTCAGTAATCGTACCAGTCGAAACAATAAATTCCAAATTATACTTTTCGTAAACAAAAGTAAAATTATTATAATTAAATATGGCCAAGAACGGTTTGAATAATCTTTTTCGGTGAATGAATGAATTAATAGCTGCATTTCAGTATTTTGTTTACAATAAAAATTCAAAGCAAAACACAACGTTTCATCCCTTTATTTGGGAATTCTTCAGGCGTTTAGAAAAGTAGTGAAATCCAAATTAAATGTTTAAATATTCGTGACAATAGTAATTTGACAAAACAGGTGACTTACACTCGTGTAATGCATAATTTACTCTTTCCTCCAACAAGGTCTATGGCAACACGATTTCTATTAATGTAAAAAATAGTACTCAAAATTTCCACTTTATTTATGATTACGGATTATTTTTTATTACTTGTGTTTTTGTTCCCTTATTTTTATTGTGTCTGTTATAAATTCAGATACAAAATTATAAGTTTTTTTTAACGTGTGTATTGACAGTGATTTATTTCGTTTCGGCCATGGAATTTGATGAAAGAAAGTCCAAATTTACATTATACGGCTGAGTTTTTTTTCACTTCATTTATTATTCCTTGATAATTCAATCATTTAATTAGTAATTCATAAATACAACCAGCCTGTTGGTCAGAAAAATTTATTATCTTATTTAAAACATAATATTTAACAAACACAACGTTTCATCACTGATTATAACCTCTTCAGGTGTACAAATAGAATTAAATTTTGTAAAAATTTATTATATGACAATTTACTTTAAGAAATTTCTAACGTTTAAATTTTCATATAATAACTTATAACTGAGTTTAATTGTAATTGTATACCTGAAGAGGGATGAAACGTTGTGTTAGTTAAATATTATGTTTCAAATTTGATAATAATTTTTTCTGAATAATAGGCTGGGGTTTTTCATATTTATTTAAAAATAAGTCAGATTTATATAATTCTTATTTATAATTTTACTATTTTTTTATGATTAAACACATGAAGGGTGACCAAATACAGGGATGAAACGTTGTGTTTGGCTTTGAATTTTTATTGTAAACCATCATTTTATTCATTCAATCAAATTTATTTTGACCGCTTGTGACCATATTTAATTATTGTATATTTTATATTCATCTCGAGTAGTAAATATTCAATAGTTAGTTAATACACATCGAGATTAACGTTGGCAGAAAAATTATTCCATGGCTCGGGACCCGAAAAGCGAACTTTTTCTCAGTACGGGAAAGTTCGACACACTTAAACAAACCTTTTTGGTATTGATTTAAAATGAAGAGTTCAGATGATTGTGAAATGTATAAAATAAATATGTCTAATAATACAAAAAAAAATTAGTTTCGTAAGCAGACTACATTATTATGGCAAACTGCTTTAAAGCTTTTGGACTAATCCTGCTATTCGGATAAAATAAAATTAAAACTTGAGCTCAATTGGGTATGGTTTACAAAATAAACGGCAACAAGTTCAAAAAGAAAATATATATTTCTCACGGACTTTTTATTAACAGCTATTCTTAATTTCTAGTAGATTTTAAGTAGGCTTTGTATTTCAGTTACCACATCGCCTGTATTTAGGGCAATGTTGTTCGGGTTTTTCATTGTCTAACGTAACTGAAAAACAATACTCATAATTCAGATAGGCCATGGTTGGATTTGAAACGAATTTCAGTCTAAACTATCAAGATAACTGTCTACAAAAAAAAATAATGTAGAGAATTGAGATTGACGCAGGGAAGATGCGGCCAAAGAAAGTAATTTCAGATTTCACTACCGATTCCAAGTGACATGCTAGCGAGTTATTTATTTAGGACACGTTTCCACAATACCGCACCCCATAAATATAAAACTTCATTTATCACATTATTTGGTCCAGAAGTATGCTCTACTTTTTTGCTTATAATTTCTTCTCGACTGTAATTTACACGGCATTTCCATGTCTAGTATATTCATAATAAACTCGTGTAATTTACTCTATAATAATAATAAGGAATTTATTTAGCAAAAAAATACTAGTACACTATTCAATTTTTCATAATTTTACATTTCATAAACTTAAGCGTTTTAGTAAACTATTGTTAAATTTATTAATAGATCACATTCCCTAATTTCTATTGGCAACCGGTTAAATTCTTTTATTACTTTAACACATAATACTGATTTGTTTTAAAACTAACCTAGCCCTAGTTGAATCTAATTCTACCATAGTTCTACAATTTTATGGGTTCCTAGAAGCTAAATAGAAGGGTTGTTCAATAAGTAATGCCTCCTATTTTTTTCTCCTTAAATACGTTACTTATGTGAAAATTTTAAATTTGGCGTGATTCCTCAAACATTTTTTTCTCAAATTCACTGCAGTAACAACTTCCTAAGTCAACTGGTGGCAGCACTGCACCCTCTTGCAAAATGGCTGACATTGACGTACGTAATAGACAGCATTCTGTGATTTCGACGGATTCGTCGCTGTATCGAAGCTGAACTGCAAACTCAGTTGGCTGATGAAAACCGAAGTGGCCGGTTACTGCGGTGACTCCACCGCAGAGGAATAAATGCCCTTGATAAAAGGTGGACAAAAACAGTGACAAAAAAAGTGAAAATTTAGTCATTAATGCTGTGGGTTTGTGCTGTGTAAATTGTCGTGACAAATAAAAGAGAGAGAAAAATAGGAGCCATTACTTATTGACTCACCCTCGTAATTATTAAAATAGAACGGTAACACATTATTGATACATTTATAAGAAAATATCATGTTATGAAGCTTTACAAAATATCTGAAACACAACCAACATTACTGTGGCACTTAATTTTGTATTCCTCCTTAAATTAATTCTTAACGCCCTTCCTTGCAACTTGTTAATTCTGTCAATACATTTATTAGATACACCATACAACACATTACAACAATAATTTGATTAGTGGAGGTTCAATATAATTCTAAATTACAGTTTTAGATTTTTTAAGTAAAAATTTTGCTACTCTATATAAAAACCTTAACCTTCTACTTATAAAATCTATATGACAATCCATTTTCAAATTTTGACCCAATATAATTCCAAAATATTTTAAATCGGTAACTCTATCTGTCATCTAATCCTTTACAGATTAATTTCGTGCCAATATACATAAATTTAGCTTTTAACACAGTTAACTAGAATCTATTTACACAGAGGCACATATTCAATTTACTTAAAGCAAGGTTCAGTTTATTAATTATATTCATTTGGTCTTTTCCAGAAATTGATATAAACGCATCATCAGCATATATAACCTATGATTAACATCACAATTTTAAAAACAACAATACATAACATTTATATATAAATTTAAATAATTTAGGGCCCAAAGCTCTTCCCTGTGGAACCCCAGTATCATTGCCTAGTGCCTCTGACTCCGCTCCATTTTTTAATGAAATATTTATAACTTCTGTTTTGCAAAGTATGTTTCCCTGTTGATTGTTACAGATTTGAAACTGCGAGATGGTGCTGACGCGACTCAGGCTTCTGTTTACAGAGTGAGTTGAAATTTCATTCATTAACAATTTAGTAGAATAAAAACTTAACTTAAATTTATGATGATTGAATTTGTTAGAATTTTGTTATTCGGGTTTCCCATTGCCTCTATCTGTAGAACTTGAAGTTGAACGTGAAAAGAAAGCAGAATGCTTAATCATGACACCTGCAAGTGAAAGTCGCTTGGAGCGAAGTCTGGGCTGTAGGGAGGGTGGTCGATGATGTCCCAGCGAAACTGCTTCTGGGCTGTATGAGGTCACACGTTGTCGTGAAGGAAGATGACGCCCTTGGAGAGACTTTCACCTTTTTACCTTACTTGAAGGAGCGTCTAGGAGGCCGACAAATCGCTTCAGATGAGGAAGCGAAACACTTCGCGACAACGTGCCTGTATACGCAAGGACAGGATTTTTACCAGCAGGGAATATTAAACCTCATCCCACGACGCAACAATGCCTCAACCGATATGGAGACTGTCAAAAATTAACCATTTGTGATGGTGTTCCAACGTTAATGCCGCAAACCGTGACATAATGAATCATTAATTCCTATTCCGTATTGTGTAAGGGGGCATAATTTGATATGCCTGGGTTTTTATAAAATTACACTCTAGGAACCGGCAGAAAGACATAACGAATAACAACTCTGTCTTCCCCATCCACGACTGATATTATTGCTCTTAGACGTGCAGGAAAGGACCATTGTAGGATGTCTGCGACGCAAAATGTTGAGTCTGTCGGCTGAGGGCTATGTTAATATGGAGAGTAAATTTATTATGGGACAGCATTGTTGGAGTTAGGCAAATGGAGTGAGGGGTTTGAAAATAATGGACTCACGAAAGGAAAAGTTTCATTTCGTGTAGTAAAGTCGTTCGTTTTTTCTTGTTATGATTGCGTCGGAATAGAATGATTGTAAGTAACCTATTATTTTTTAAAAAAAAATTAAAATTGCATATATATCAAATTACAAATCTAACAATTTCACGTAAAATCCTTACCATCGTTTCATTTCAATAGGAATCACTCAAATGCGTAACAAAAAGTTGTTTGCCGTGTTCTTCGTGAATGAAGACAGTGGCGGAACAGTTTTCAATGATTTTTGCATCTTTAGCATTGTTGTTGTGTAACGTTCGTGTCTCTAGAGAAGAGAAGTTTGTTGGACGAGAGCCTATCGCCCTGGCTTGTGAAACACTCGGCCAAGATAAAGCAGTACAATTCCCCCCGCCAGGGTTCAAAATGTCAAGAACATGAACCAGCTTGCCCCAGCGAAATCTGCAACAAGTCTACGTATACTGTGACATGGGAATCAATAATCGATACGTCATAAAAATAGCTTTATTTGAAATTTAAAAAGATTTAAGAATGAATGGTTTTCCATTGCAAGGTCCGTTGAATTGATTTGAAGCAGACGTAGATGGGAAAGTAATGTAAATCGTAAAAAGTAAAAAATGAAGCACGTTAATAATCTTTGATCAGAGATTACAATTATAATTTTATTTGAAGTGTACTCGTATTCCGTAATAATTTTCATGTGTATGTTTCCGCGATAAAAGACATTAAGAAAATATACTTAGAAAGGAGTGTTTGATTCGATTGAAATGCAGCTCGTGAAGCTCGCGGTTAAGTCACGCGGCTTCAATGCCTGCAGTCGCCTCAGTAGACACGTTCACTACTTGAAGCGTATGAAAGTGAACTCGTTCTGTGACATACATACCTGTGACGGTTCCTTTCAAGCTGCCCTCGCCCAAATGACGCTGATGCGGGAACGAGTGCAAGACGTTAAAATTGATTAAATTAGCAAGAAAAAAAAACAGCCTTTAATTTTTCCACGGGAAATAAAATCTAACAGGTATTTTATGCGGGAACGAGTGCAAGACGTTAAAATTGATTAAATTAGCAAGAAAAAAACAGCCTTTAATTTTTCCGGGGGAAATAAAATCTAACAGGTATTTTAACATTGAACGTACTTGGGGTTGTGTTTAGACAATTCACGTGAAGCTCATAATTTGCATTGTTTAGGAAGAGATGCCGGTAGAACTCAAATATGTCGTCCAATGTAGGATGTCATAATTAAACTCAGCGACATCCATAACCCCGAATTCGACTCCAATTTCGGTTGTTTTCGCGCTATTTTTATGTAACTCCCCTTCACCCCGATCCCTAAGGGTGCTCCCATCCCACACCGAAAGAATGGTAGATATTATAAAAAAAAAATTGGGGGAAAACACTGATAATCTCATTCACCCAGAAAATTATTGTTTCGACATAAATTAAGACCTGTTTAGCATGTTTTAAAATTGTAGTCGTGTCTTACCCCCACAGTGTTTGTTTACGGTATTAAAGAAGCATGTGGACAAAATTTGGTTGAACTTTCTCCACGCGTTTAGATTTAGATGCGGAACAAACATATATATATATATATATATATATAAACAGTCAATTTTATTTACAGTCGAAACCCCACCCTCGGCTGCTCAAAAGTACTAAAGCAAATTTTTTGAACAATCGCTCCAGTGGCTCAAAAGGTTTAGAAAAATGGTTAGAATCATATATGTTTCACGAAATCTTTTTAGCCACTAGAGGTCAGTTTATCTTGAATTATATAATAAACGCATATAGGCAGATGGGATTGTCCGACAACGTTGTGGGTAGAGGGCCTGGCCACTGCGGCTGCAAGCGTGCGCGAAATGCCTGGCATCCTTGGAATCGTTTGCCAATAACACCTTCGGCGCTACCAAACATGTATTACTGTTGGTGGTCGCATTTATTGTAAACATTTCTGGAAAGAAACACTTTCCGATGTTTTTATATTCATGTCTCACTTTTGAGCATACATTACTATAGAAAAAATTATGTTTTAGTAACCTGTACCATCCCTCAAAGTTTGTCACATGACCCTTTATGTATATAATTCAAAAGAATCTGACTTCTACGTACTGGGGGAACACAATGATAGAAGATGAATAAACTTTAACATATTCTTCCTTAGAAATAGTTTACATATCAGATAAGGAAAATAGCACCATCAGTTTCTCAGGCAATTACTCTTATCGGAGCATGATTCAGAGAATATATAAATAAAGTCGGAGTGATAGTGAAGTTCTCCGTAAAGCAAAGATTTCGGTGAAATTTTGTGGATGAGTAAGTTTTCAGTCCCTGTACTGTTGACTAATGTTAAAATTGTGAATATATCCTAAGACCTTTTTGAAGTTTCTGAGACTGATATAATATTTTCCAGTTTCTTCCAAATACGACTGCTGTGTTCTCTTTATTTCGTTCGTGCTATTATTAAAGTGATTGTTGGGAATATTTCGTACTTTCACTTTTATTACGAACTGGTACAGTTAGTAACTATTATCGCCTGAACAATCGTGCTACACAACCGTGCTTTGCTTGAGCTACGTTTTTAATGTCTCAAAAATTCTTAAGCAGCCATATTCAGTCGCAAACTATTATCAGAAGGACTGTGCTAATAAAACGCATGCTGTTTGCCTGGATTGTCATTGATACCCACAACACGTCAATAATTATTTTAATTGCCAATCATAATGTCGGCAAATATTTACGAGAGCTAGCGTCTAGAATATGCTTTTGTTCATGGATGTTTGTACTATATATATCTGCTATCCTGGAACCTGGATTATCTCACCCTCAGCCAGTTGCCGGACGTAGATCTCCTCAAAGTCTCTCTATGCGAAAATTAGTTCAGTTTGTGAAGCAAAACTTCTGCTTCCAAACTGCGATTTTATAAGTCTCTCCGTCAAAACTGTTTACTTGTGTTTTATGTAAACTATTTTCTCGTCGTTGGACTTCCTAGATAGCCCTATTCATAATTCTGGATCCGCAGACTTTTACTGTTTCTATTTGCCTACGTGGACCGAACTGCTATGTCGAAGTTCTCGACGTAGACTTTTTTCTTTCGCGTCTTGTCGCTGACTGCGTTCTCTGAGCGGGCGGTCTCCAGTCTCCCATTGTTAACAAAGAAAGATCAGCTGCGATTGTTGTCTTTAAGCACCCGTACCGCCAACAATTAAATTATATTAACAATTAATAGCCTGTTTAATTGGTATTACCTAATGCCCCAAATTTAGTTTGAGAAAAAATTGTCTAGATTTTTCTTTTCGATTAACTCAATTTTATTACAATATGTGCCCTACATCGTCAGATTTCGTTAAGAAAACTTAAATCTAATTACCGTTAATTAAAGGTTTACAAATCTGCCGTTACGTATCGGTGCAACGTATTATTACCTTAAACCAAACTTATTTAGATTTTAAAATAATAAAATTTCTCACGATGTAATTAATTGTGCATTCGATTCTAATCATTAAAATTTTAAAACATTTTATATGCCCCATATTTACAATTAACTTTAATGTTTGTGGCTGTCACAACAACATCAGAGTAAGCAACTTGACTTAACTTAATAGCCACGCCCCGTTTTATCATTTGAACTTCTTAAAATTATCAAGTAATTTATCTTATCTTAATCCTTATAAATGACAACAATTAATATCATTCATTTAACATAATCGAAGAGAAAAAGAAAAAAATTAATTTTTTTTAAAAGAATTTCTTTTAATTAAACCTTCTTTCATTAATCATTTCAATATATATATATATATATATATATATATATCAAGTATCACTCGTAACAGCTTTAGTATTTCATTGGAAAATTAAATTAATTAATGTAAGATTGATTTATTTATGTAAAACAACGATGGACAACACTATATTATTTTTATTTAACACAAATTAAAACTAAATTCGTTGTCAAGATGAAGACGACGCGGCAGGTGTTTACATCACCGTTCGTAAAATAAAAACACAGAAGAACGTGGTTCCGGTCACTGATGGCACGCAGTAATGGCGAAACTAGCTGATCCGTTTCAGTCTACTTTAAATTCTGATCTCACAACGGCAATTAAATTAATTTAAGTTCATATGCTGTTAGCTCGCTTAATAACGTATTTCTGGCTTACGGTCCGTAACGATGATTAAAAAAATACAAACGGCTCCCTCAGTCAAATCTATGTTTCTTCATTGATTTCTCCTCCATTAATTTCAATTCATACTTGGCTCCCTCGACCAAATACGTGTTACATGCCTGCTCTCCCATCGATGACTGAACCGATTCTTGCTTACGGGGTAAACCAAAGACATGCAAAATTATCTCCCCCAAAGATATACTTATTGGCCAACGAGATTTATTACTTTTGCGGTTTGGAATCATTACAGAACTAAGTTATTTATATATTATTGTTACTAAATTTAATTTACTACGATATTAATGTAAATATTAATAATTTTTTTCTGTCAGACATTATGAAATTTTAACAAAGTACATTACAGTTTTGAAAGACTGAATGGGAGAGACAGAAAACTGAAATACACATTCTAAATAGTGTCACCATATTATTTGCAGCAGACTCGCTGGTTTACTATTCAACGGCTCAATCTCTCTCTTTCTCTCTCTCTCTGTCTGTCTGTCTCTCCGTTAATTACTCTCTGTTCGGTCTCTATTTTCCTTTGCCTCGCAATGTCACAACATAATTCTGAATTTTCTCTCCAACGTCTCCGGCTCGATTCAAATTAATTGGAACCAACACTAATGTTGTTTATTGACGAATAGTTTTTAATACGATCTGAAAATAAAGATATGACGACTCACGTTGACTTAATAAAATGTTAATTAAAATATTTAGAATCAAATCAGACGCCACCATGTCGTCAATAACGTCTATTTGTTGTTGTCGGGTTTGTTGTCACACTCTTCTGCTCACAGGATTGAAGCATTTCCGTGACGTATACAGGTTTAAAGTTTTACAGAAACTCTAATATACATATTTCAAGGCCATGTTGCGTTAATTTTTTAAGCCTTTGCTTGTAACGGTGCGATGATAACCTGCAAATATAAAAGTGAATTGTCTAAGAGGTGACACAGCTGTTCACCGGCTATGAATAATTCATCAGTTACTTGTGTTTTAGTTGGAAGCAACGCCGATAAAAAGATACTAATAACTCTGATATTTTGTTCCTGTGACCTGATGGATTAACACGTCACTTCTGCAGCATGTTTTTGGTCCCAGTTTTGCTAAGCATTGCCCTTCTTGACTCATTCCCTTCTAGAATCGTTTTGCACTCGTAAGAAATATTGTACACAAACTTACATGTGGCAGGGAGATGTGTGTCATCTTACCCTTAAAGATATTTTTTACAGTTTCAATAACCTGGAATAAAATTTTTTGCCAATTGTCTTAAATTGTTCTGGAATTCTCCTAGTTATTTTATTCCATCAAGGAATTGACAAGTATATATTACGTTAACCCGTCTTTAAATAATATTATGGAACATACCAAAAATGTTAATTTAGTAAATTGTGTTTAATAAATTATAATTTAAGGGAATTATTATAATTACTGTGCAATATTACTCATTCCATACCCTGAAGCCCGACGTCTATTGAATATGAGCTGATATTAACACAGTAACGCTCTCAGTCTGTTTGCAAACAATAAATGTTAAATCAGATGTTTATCGGACATGCGAGGGATGTTCTCTCGCAGGCAGAACCTTTTAGGAGAGATACGAAGGGGCTACCTTTGGGTATGCCTTTTCCTCTCCGTTTTTGAACTAAGGTTCCCACAAGCCGAGGCACCTCGGCCTGTTTTGAGAGGTGTATGTTCCGGGGTCACAGACCTTGGGCATACGGTAAGAGTTGTTCGCTATTCCCATTGGAATAGTCGGCCAGCTGCCTCCTAAACTGGTCGAGGCACGGAGAAGAGAATGTTGCGGTCCACAGCAAATTCCTCTCCCGCTATCGGAAGGGCGTGGGACAAGTACCCAATGCCCGACCTACCCGATGCAGGTTTTTCTAAGGTTTTCCCTGCATTTCTTTAGGCGAATGCCGGGTAGGATCCTTAAAATATAGCCCGGGGGCCCTAGTTAACCCTTGACTACCTTCTTCTACCCTTCCGCATCCCCCCTTTAAAATCCCTTCCTATGCTATTAAAGGGGAGTTGCCACCATGTGGATTACCCTCATGTAGCCTGTTACCCCCCAATAAACATTTAATTATAATTAATAATTAAATATTATTATATATTAATTAAATATATAAAATAGCCGACGAGTCAGAAGAATAAAGTAAAATCTATATTAGAAACTAAAAACACTACGTTTCAGCCCGTCTTTGAGACTTCATCAACTGATAAAATAATATATATCTTCTAGATATCAAATTTGGATTCTAATTTTTTTTAAAAAATCTTTCAAATATTTTTTAATAACGTAAAAATTTTGCAATACATTATATATATATATAATGAGATCAAACTTACATAATTATTTTTAGAAAAATGCATCATCATATGAAATATGTTTTATTTGTAATTTATTACTGGTTTTTTTGTAGTGTGAATTTTATTGTAACAAATTTAAGTGATGAAATCTATAAATCTGTCACGAGAGAAATAGCAAGTCGTGTCAAAATAAAATGCGCCGTCGTCCACTGCCCTGGGGTCACAGTGGGAGTAGACCGGAGCTTACTTAACACGAACCTTTGTTACGGAAACTTGTTAGTGCATGAACTATTCTGCAATCATTGGCGTTCAGTTCAGGATATGTTGGACGCCAAAAATCTGATCCGTAAAAGTTAAGAGATCATAAGTACAGGGTAGGTAAGAACACTTTTCGGATGTCTGTTCGTAAGAATATAATGAATGTTTTAAAGAACTATAGTAGCCTGTCTCCAAAGTGTCGTTCCCCCTGGGCAGTTCGAACGTCTTGCTATATTTCACTACCTATACGGCATATTGCTTTTATAGTAACACTAGCTGGGTGCCCGGCGTTGCCCGAGATGTCATTTATCTATAACCATCCAATAGACTCCAATTTTGGTTACTTTTGCACTATTTTTATGTAAAGCTCCACGAACCCTATCCCTAAATGTGCTCACCTCCCATGCCGAAGGGGGATGAAGTCATTGACTAAATATATCGGCCGTTTTTACATGTTAGAAGATGACCACCCCCACAAATATGTGATAATGAAAAAGAATGTATTACACGCAAAAATCGGCCGATTACATTGTCTGAAAATTTATTCCCTCGCCCAACACCTCCCAAACCCGTCGCGTTACCCAGGTTGTCACAATTAGATTCAGCGACATTCATAGTCTCGGAATTGATTCGATTCTCGGTTGTTTTTGCGGGATTTTATTTAACGTACCTCCACCCCAGCCCTAAGCTTGCTCCCCTCACAGGGGTTAAATTATACACAAACAACATCGGTATAACTACTATCAAAGTAATTAACCCCAGGAAATAATTATCGCAAATATCGACCGTTTAACATGTTTGAAATTTTTCACCCCCGACCACTCCCGCTTCGGGGACTTAAACGGTCAAGTTTAATGTCATAATTAAACTCAGTGACAATCCTGATAGTTTCTGGTTTATTTTTATCTAATGCTACTTCCACGCCAACCCTTAAGGGTGCACCCTTCCAAGTCCGAAAGGGGTTGAAATTATACACAGAGAACATGTAGGGAAATTTTATTAATCTAATTCATCCCGAAATATATTTAATTGACGAAAAAAAAGCCGGTCAACTCATCCCAACCCAGCCGATACCCGCGCGTTGTCCAGATTGTCATAAATAAATTCAGCAACATCCATTACCTTCGATTTGACTCGAATCTCGGTTGTTTTCCCGTTATTTTCAAGGAAATTAATTAAACTCAGTGACAATCCCGATAGTTTCTGGTTTCTTTTTATGTAATGCTACTTCATGCCCACCCTTATGAGTCCGAAAGGGGTTGAAATTGTACACAGAGAACATGTAGGGAAATTTTATTAATCTAATTCATCCCGAAATATATTTAATCGACGCAAAAAACAGCCGGTCAACTCATCCCAACCCAGCCGATACCCGCGCGTTGTCCAGATAATTGTAAGTTTAATCTTATTTGTTGTGAAAACAGAATTTTTAAAAACAGATTATTTCAAATATATTTTAGAATCAACTTTGACATCAAGAAGATGATATATAATTTTATTAATTTATCAGTTGATGAGGTCCCAAAGACGGGATGAAGCGTTGTATGCAACATTGATTATAATTATTTTTTTGACTTATTGAATGTTTTATCTACCTAACAATAAATGATTCCTGATAAATAACTTCCACGGGGAAACCGACTTAGTAAGAGCCATAGGAAAGTTGGAAGATCGAGTTCAATGACGTTATGAGCCTCAGCACGGATACTGCATAAATATCGAATGTGTCTCTTTGAATTCGGGCTAAAAGTCATTAGTATTCGTTTTAAATACACATGAGCATCGTTAGCTGTCAAGTAATAACGGATATTCCACTAAGCTGCACGAGTCGCTGTCTCACGCAGACAAACACGAGTCGAACAAAACGAACTGTTGTTGCTCAAGTCTTTTGTACTTGTATTCATAGGAATGATGTTATCTTTTCCGAACAAAACAACTGCGCTTCCTAGCAAAGAATAATGTATTTATTCAAGAAAAGAATCGTTTCAGATCACTCTCCGTATCCTACCTGACGTTACTGTAGCTATTTAAAAATTTCCTCCTCGATGTAGTCATTATTAAATGATAACAAAGTTATATAAAATTTAAACAAGAATACTAACATTCCACATTGAGGATTTGAAACATTTAAAAGAAATATTTTAAATATTACAACAGATTTTGTGTAAAACAAATTGCTACTCATAATAACAAATTTCCACGGCTAAATGTCATGTATAGATTATTCATATTGAGAGACAAGGTTCCGGAAATACAGAGCTATCTGAAGTTCCGTGTCTGATCGGTTTGTATGAAGTTCAACTGACTAGTTGGAGCGCTCTGTTCATATATCAGATGAACTAAATAGAGGCTGCTCCTCTTCTTGTTTCTTCTTGTTTCCTCGTGTAACAATTGTAACCAGAGTCTCGTATTTTAGTCCACAAACATCAAACAACTAAAAATGACTTTATTAAGAAGATTTGTAATTAGCCTCTTCTATTCTGTGTAGACATTTGTGTGTATAATATTCTCAGTAGGCTGCGGACGCGAGGGAAATGCTCGTAATAAAGGCGAACCACGCCTGAGAAGCCAACAAGAGCGGACGAGTGGTATTTATAGAGAGATGAAGCAGATGAAGAGAAAGTTCCTTACATTTAGAAGTCTGTTGCGAGAACGCCGATCGATCTTGTCAGTCTACCATTGTGTGGTTTCTTCTTAACACGTATTTTATGTTTATAAAATGTCAGACAATACAAGCGACGGGTCATATGAATACAGTGTCATAAGCATTGTGATTCATACCGAAAGACTGATCATTGGCCAACAAATTATAATAAAAAATGGAGTATCAAAGATTGAAGCCTTTCCCGGTGCAGTTGTTCAATATATTGTTCTCGGAGTTCAACCGGGTTTTGCATAATTATGGTGGAACGCAACGTTTCGACGACTAAAAGCTCTGTCGTCATCTTCGCCTAGGCGTACTGGGGGAGTATTGTGATTATTATTAAATTTCTCCAATAGGAAAAAGCTAGGCGAAGATGACGACAGAGCTTTTAGTCGTCGAACCGTTGCGTTCCACCATAATTATGCAAAACCCGGTTGAACTCCGAGAACATTATATTGAAAAATGGAGTATCTGAAACATGGGAGGAAGTGGCTATACTTGAATTCAGGTGGGTGATCACACAGGTCTTCATTATTAAGCTTATTGTTGTTTGATTTTTCCGTTGCTAGGAAGTTCAGTCAGTAAAAAAATATATTATTCTTCTTACAAGACGAATAAATCAGTGTTGGACACACAAGATCGATCACTGCTCAAGGAAAGAAACCTAAGTTCAGTATATTCCAGAGACGCGAAGCTATCGACACATTCGTATGTGACTCGAGAAGATTTGGGGTCTGCCATAAATTTTTAAAGTGGGAGAGGTGTCTTGAATGACGTCCAGACGATTATGAGATGAGCTCCGAGGAGGTTTCAGAATGATCCAATGATAATACAGAATTTCAAATTTCTGGGAGATGGGCTAGGTTGGGAAATTGTGTCGGAACATTTTATATAGTTCCGTTTTTAAGGGAATCGTTCTGTGCAGAGTATGGAAATCTTATCAACGGGAAACTGGTGGCCGAATTTGGATTCAGTCGTTTCTCCTAATTCGGTATGATTCTGGTTTCTTTCACGCAGATCGAGACTTTCCGCCATGTCTCACCAACGTAATGGATTACATATCAGATTTCTTTAGGGCTTTATGGATAATGTGAGATACGTTTGTTCGAAGGTCTTTATGTAACCTGTGGAACTGTCCCTCATTTACTCTTGACGCTTGAAAGCAAATGAACCCACTTCCGTCGTTCCAGTGGTTTTTCTTTTTCGGTTAGGAAGAGACAAACCACACAAATAGTTTCAACCGAATACATACTAAAATTAGCGCTTTTTTCTACTCGCAATGGATTAGTCAACAATAAGTAGTTTGACGCACCCCAGTGATTTTATATTGTTTACGATAATGGCTCTTTGCTTACCTTTCTTCAAGTTTTAAGTACTTATATACAAGGCGTAACAAAACTCGACTGTAAAATTTCAGGTAATTATCCGAGTTTTTATGAATGTTAGTGCATGACGATATGCCTTGTTATCTGGAGTAAAATTCATTACACCAGGCATTTTTGATCGTGTTCGAAACTCAATGCAAAGACGAGCAGCTACCTATATTCAGCCATTTTGCATTTGATATGTGAACAGATCGCTCTAACTAGTCAGTCGAACTTCATACAAGCCGATCAGATACGGAAGTTCGGATAACTCTGGAATTATGCATTTCCGGACGCATGTTGTAATAAACGGTTTTATTTCTTTTCTCAATATGAGGAATCCATTTCTGAAATTTTGCCGTCGAGTTTTGTTTTGTTACACCCTCAATCAAAAATATGTTTGATAGTTGTTCTCCAAACGACGAATAATCCATTACAATATATAAACGACTCCCTCAGTCAAAAACACGTTCCTTCATTACTCTGTAAACCACAGTAATTCCATTAAAATTTATAATAGACTCCCTTAGTAAAAAATCATCTTCCTTTATTGCTCTCAAAACGACAATTACGATCATTAAGTGAACCTGTACCTTCGTTGCTCACTACCCGACAATTAATTGAATTCCTGGCATCTGCAGGCGAAGTTAACCAAAGCAATTGCTCACCTCGGAAAATATATCTATGGACCAAACTAAATACAAATAAAATTTGGAACCTTCTTCACGTTGAATCATTTGGATGAAAATGGAGGATCGTTTCAGTGTAGAGAAATTTATGGTTTTTGTCTTTTTACACTGAATTTAGAGACTTCTTTGATCATTTATTGATGATAACACAAACGTTTTTTCTCAATCGTCAATAAACACTGTTCGGAGATCAAATTTTCTGACAGTTTGGTACTTAATGTCGATATGACGAACTTGCGTTCAAAAAGGTCTCGCAACTTATCATATTTTGTATTTTCCTAATTCAGTTAAAAACAGCTAATTTACAGTAGGATTGCAGAAAGTTTATGAATATTTTTATGTGTCGAATACGGTCAGGACGACGAATCATAACTCGGTATTTCATAATTGCTGATTTTCGAGTCAACCTTTTTGAGACATCGTACCCTAGTAGGCAAAAAGCTCTTCACTCTTGCGATCATTTTACTTGTATTTTAATACTATGGTTATGCTTTTGTTTTGGAAAATACGCGGTTTACATGTTCATTTACCCGATCACTCACACCTCTAAGCAAGCTTTCCTTTACGCTCCGTATAATTTTTTTTATATTGCCTCCGACGTTTTCCTCCCTCTGAAGAAACATCGTATTGTTGGTCGACTGGACATTGCATACTATTTCGATACCACATTTATGGTGGGTACAATTGATTGTGAATGAATGACCCTCCATCAAATCATGGTGATTATTTTTGCCTCATAAAGGTCATACTAGTGTATCACAGAATATGCATATTTAGATCAAGGCAAACTTTACGCGAGGCGCCGTCATGGCGCATCATAACATCTGATGACTAACACTTGTGTCGAAATACGTTGTGCTGATCTTAATATTGAAGTAAACAAATCAACGTAGCGAACGCCAGCTGCTTTACTTTCTGAGGACGTATTAATCCATATAACAAACACATCATAGAAGTTATTTCGCACTTTGGAAGACACGTCATCCTAGCGCATGATTAACTGCGGTGCCACGTCAAGCTAGGGCAATCGTAACCAAAGAAGTGAATAGTAGTGAAGTATAGCATCTGCTTCAATCAGTCGCGTGCTTCACAAACCTCAGGAAATTCACTGAAGGTGGTTTGTAAGCTTCGGACAATGTCACAGCCATGGCACAAGGATCGGGAGAACACACAGCCAGCTTCCAGCAGCTTAGAATTTATCTTCATATTCGAACATCTCCCTGAAAAAATTGGAGGATTAAAAGAACTGGAAGAGCGAGAAACTCGTTTGATGACCAGGTAATAATTGAGAAAACGAAAATTGTTGCCTCAGAAACCCCCATAGCATTACGTATTTTTTCCCGGGCAATACGAACCAGTTTAATCTTTCGGGTTATATTATTCAAAGTGTATAGAAATGACTGTGCTTAGATGACACACCAGATCGTTTCGTGATATATGTAAGTATAGTATTTTTGTTGGTTTTCGAAAATATATAAAAAATTACGGGTTCAATTTTATTATTAGTGACCCTTGAAATTACATCCACACCCCTAGGGATGTCTTACCCTCACAGTGTTTGTTCCCAGGTTGTAAGGAACATGAATAGAAATTTTGGTTGAAATTGCTTCAAGCATGTATGTGGAATATGCATACCCACCTGTTTTAATATATTATATTTATTCACAATTTCGAATTAATTTTTATTATATTTAAATAATAAATTACTGACTTTCTAAAGAAATGTTAATCCTCAGGTACACACACATTATTGACGCTATATCGCACATTTGTAGAAACCTCATCTTAGTAAACATAGGCTTCTGATAAGATAAATACAAATGTATGTTTTTGAATGAAGGAATTGGCGTCGATTGTCGTGCCGTGTTCCAGGCTCATTTCCATTAACATTATCTCGTAATTGAAATTTAAAATGAGCTAAAAAAAATGCTGGCATTGTATGATAATTCCGAGCTAAGTAATTCATTTTACGAATGAGAATTTAAAACTTTGAACAAAATATATTATAGTAAGGTGACGGGATAATAGAAAGTGTCAGTGAGAGAAATCGAGAAGCAAGAGGGAAAGAGAACATTTTTGTGCAGCACACTCGCTGGTTTGCTATTCAACGGTTCAATCACGCCCTGTCATCCGTACATCTTCGTACATCTCGCTCTCCAGTACCGCTTTCCTGGCAGCGCACCACAACAAATTTCTTAACGCATTTTCCAAGTTTTCATCTCGCAAAAAGAAGTTTCATTATAAAAAAAAACTAGAACTGAATTGACAAATGAGATTATGTAGATAGCAAAACACGTTTGCATAGATTCTGAAACCAGTCTGTTGATACGTAAATGTCATTACCAGGATTATTGCAATATCACTGAATACTTTTGCAGTTATTCGTCGTAGTGTGGGTCTAGCTTTTATAATCAGATAGGGGCGACTCTGGATGGACACCAAAGTGAGTCTGACTCAGGTACTCTTAACACGTCCGTCGGTTTTCGACCAAAAGTTTTTCCTGACGGCGATCCGTTCAGGCGAATTGTTGCTCCGTGTCGTGCCACAACTCCGCACACAAACCTAGTTGGAACCCATTTATTTTTAAATACATGGTGAGTGTTGGCGGGAACAGGAATGTTGACGTCAGGCTGCGTGACCTTACGGAAGTGAGGACAATGCAGGGGCAGTGGTATCAAGGTTACTAGCGTTGGCAACATGTGGCGCGAATTTCGTCAGACTGCAAAATTCCATCAGGAGGAACCAACAGGATCTCAATTGAGGAAGGCCGCAGAGGTTTTGCCGTCCCGGAATCTTCGTTGTACCCCTCTCGGTACTCACGTAATCCTGTTCTGAAACGAAAGTGAGTTCGAGATTGTAGAACGCCGTTCATCAATATTTATAATCACTTTAACAAACGTGTCGTTAAACCTCCTTTCATCGATCAGTAAATTCTATACAGCACATTGATGATCTCAGAAAGCAGTAATATTTTTTTTATATGTCTATAATGCTGGTTGGATTAATGGTTGCATCACTGGCAGATGCAACTGGCGCTGTATGAGGTTTACCAAAGCTTGTGACAGTAAATACAGATGTCGGGCAGGTGTTCTCTGACGATGTGGTGTAGGTAAACTGCTACAAAGAGGATCAAGCCCAGACCATTTCAACTGTGACTGGATAAGCCCATTCATAGATCTACGGGTTTTTTTTCCTGTTTAACCAAAGCATACCGTTTAAGTCGCTAATTATCACACTACGAACTCACAATCGGTTTTTCAGGTAAAAAAAAATTATATCGTTAATCCTTAGTTGAACCCCAGGCTACGAAAGTTATTCCAAATCCGTAAAATGTCAGCCCTTTATCCATATATCCATTTTTAGCTTAACGTGAATTACACGTCATGAAACAATATTTTCTCTATTACCTACCACAATTTTTTATAACTAACAATAATTTTTTTAAATATATTTATTCTCTTCATATACTTGTCTGCTACTCGATCAAACACCGAGTTTTTAGTACTTCTTAGATTTAAATGGTCAATAAAAAAATTTTCCCCTGTCCCTCGTATTATAACTGTGAACATCTAATCTTCTTTGTATAAAAATATTCATTTACTATCGTAACTGACCCTGATCTATTCAAAAAAAAAATATATCATAAATAATTTGGTCCCTGTAATTTAAAATTCTAATTTATTTAACACTTACTCATCTCACAATATTTATTTTAGTTAACCCCCCTTAATGCATGATTTATTTTTGTATTTGTTTAAAATAATTTTTTAAGATGTATTTATGTGAATACAAGCCGGAAAAAATAACCAAAAAAATATCAAACGTGACCAAAGTCACAAAGTGACTTATAATTAGGTCTGATTTATCAATCTTTCACATTAATTGGATAGTTACGATTTTAGTGCAGTAATAATACCCTGGGAATGACGCTTAATTTTTTTTCGTGAAGAAAAAAAAGGCAGGAAATAAATATTCTGATGTTGACTGGCGGGTTGAAAAATCTGGACTGAGTGGTTGACTCACAGAAAGCTAGGACAGACATGTTCTAATATGCCCACGGATGTCAAAAAGTTCATATTAATCCTCTATTCAATATCAGGTCTAATTTATCAATAATATATCCACTAATACCGAACAACAAAGAATTACAAAAAAAATTACATGAGGAACTACTGTTGACATAATTACTGGCTTTTTTCAGCTTGAAGGGACAAAATATTTCTTAACCTAATGACTACTCCAATTTTTTTGCCAAAGTTTTTTCAACATACTCTGTGTATTTATTTAATTATAAATAAAATTTTTAACCCACCCTATGACAATTTCCCGCAACTATATCACAGTTTTCCATTTTATTCCCTACTAGCTAGGTGCCCGGCGTTGCTCGTGTACTTATTTATATAAACTCGAAAAAGTAAAATAATTGAATACTTAAATATATTCCTTGAGTATTTCAGGATATAATCGTCACTCAGTCTTCATACATTACGAAATATTACATTGATGAAATTGTTAGCTAGACTCACAACTAATACAGCGCGAAAATTAACTTACATTTTCCGCAAGGATGGTAAAGTAATTCGTATTCTTCTTTATTACCATTCGATGGAGTATTGCTGTATAAAATTATACTTTTTATTTAAAGAAAATATTTCTGCTTTATTTCATTCCTAATAAAGGAGATATTTCCTTTGTTCGTTGCGTAGTAACGTCTTTCTCTCGCGTGACGTCATTGTCTCTTGGCGCGCAGTAATTTAATATTTAATGATCACGGTTTTTAATTATAATTCTTTCCACATGTATGCTATGCGTTTCTCACCCTCACAGTACCGTTTCTCGTGTTTTGAAGAATTTGTGTACCAATTTTTGTTGCAATCTATCCACGCTTTTAAATTTGTATAGAAATTAACGTAAATACATACATACATACATACAAATATACATCCTTTTTTATTATATAGATATACATACATACATACGTACATATGGTTTTCTTAATATTTACAAGCTCACACTTAATTGCATTTGCAATGTTTTTAAAATTTTCACTAGATATGTATACCAGAAAAAAGATGAATTTCTTAACTATTTTTGGTAATTCATTAATGTACAAAATGAATAAAAGTGGCCCTAATTTACTGCCTTGAAGCACCCTAAAAATAGCTTCTTTAATTTCAAAACATGCTTCGTTTTATTTTAAAATACCGTTTCATTAAGTAATCTTTTATCCGACTCAAAGCTCTTCCTCTGTCTTCACACATGAACAATTAATTTATCAGTTAACTTATTTCTGCAAAGAGTCTCAAAAGGTCTTTCTTTCTTTCGTCCTCACGTAGCTAAATTTAGTTTTCTTGGTTCTAGGAACTAAATGGAAAACGCACTGTTGTCATATGCAGTTGTCGATCTATATATAGGTTTGATGCTCCCATAAATTTAGCGATATTCTGAATAATCTCTTTATAGACTTACCCGTTATTGTACCTTTTATCGTGTATAAAAATTTAACGAATTCCCGATAAATCATGTCAATTAAAACTTTCTCAGGTTTGACTATTTATAAATCCTGTGGCCTTCAATATATACACCACTAACCTAGATTTCGTATTCCTAACCTTTTTGTCACAAAATCTATATGTTTACTGATTCTTTGAAGTAATATTTACGCCACCGTAAAATTCTTGTTGAGTATTTCTCTCGTCCAATGTTTCAATTTCATGCAATCCTGTTCTTTATTTTCTCAATTTGTTTAGATATTAGGAGACACTTTGCTAGTGTCGTCCTGTTTCGTTCCTTCGACGCTTTTTCCATATATCCTCATTTCGCTAAATTATTTCCTCTAATTCTCATTCAGTTGATATTTGATCTTCCGTAATTTAAACTCCGTTCTATTCCTAACTTTCGCTCTTCCGTTTCTTATTTCTCTTTAACCTGTAGATACTACCTGTATTCGTTCCTCCTATATTTTCATGAGCCTCATAATACCGTCCTTTAGTTTAATTCAATTCATTTCTTAGCCCCTATCTGGTACAATGGTACCCCAGGCATCTTTGGACCTTTTTTTTAAAAAAAAATTGTGATTAGTGACCACGACAGCGACGTATTTGGCACGTATGTGGCACCGTTCGATAGTTTTATTTCGTTTGGGGTAACATTAGTACTTCAATGCTGTTAAGGATTTTTTTTTCTTATTTCAGAGCCCTTGTGATAAATTGGCACATCTGTGTAACTTTATTACCTACAAAAAATAAAATAAACGGTTAATTTCAACAGTTCTGTGACGGTCACGGCGCAAAACTCGGGATTTAGATTTTTATAACACATTGTGCAATCCTTTGTGGATTTTCAAGTTGACCTCATGTTGTGACTTTTATCATGATACCAGAGCAGGCTTAACATAAACTATACACACGCATTTCTCAGTTAACAGCTTCTTTCACTTTCTCCGCCCAATTTTGACGCTTGTACGTAAGATTTCATCCTTATAAATATTCCAAAACTGGGAAAGGCCTCGCTATGAAGATTATTTAATTGATTGTCTGCAAGTTTTGTGCAATTGCGTTATGATTCACGGATTTGGACGTGCGATTTAACTTCTCCGTACTTTCTCCTTCAAGAAAAAATTAAAATCTCTATCAAAGTTTAATCCGAAACGCATAATCGTGCACTCAAAAAGCAAAACAGAAAAAAGAAAAGGAAAAAATCGAACCATAGATTTTCCTAAAATGTCCACCATACAAACTGAAACGGTTTAGAAATCATCAGTATTATGAATGAATCAGTTTCGTTCTTAATGTAATATTTACTGTGAATTACCTTAGAAGTTTACGGTATTTAGCTTTTAAGAGCTAATTATTGACTTCGGGTTTCATGCTTCACGACCTCAGTATTTTATTGAACCAAACAGACATGACCTACCACCCCCGCACTCGATCTAATGTTTTGCGGTGATTCCGAAAATACGGAATTACATTCAACCGCTCACCCACTGCAAGTGAATCGATCAACGAACAATCGAGTTATAACCGCATAAGAATACTGTTCGATCATAGTAACCACGGCAAATACGAAGTGGACCAATGTTTTTTTTTGTAAGAGTACGTATTACCCGCTCCCACGTAGATTTCGGTCGATGGTAGGGTTGCCCCTAGTTTACATAATCGTGGATCAGTAATCCAGGGATTAAGTTGTTTATCGTTGCGACTAAAATGGAATAGATTTGAATTTTATCGGTTAGCGTTCTGATTATATATGGCAGTAGAGAGAAGAGAAGTGGAAAATATTAGACTCTGCAATTGTATTCAAGTATTAATAGTAGGAAAACACGAGCAAAATCGTAAAAACTGAATGTGTTTTGGTGCTCATTATCGACAAACACTCTTAATGAGAGAGGCTTTCACAAGTTTGCCATGAATAGGCAATAGCTTATTTCAACATGTCGATTCTATATTGACGCACGTAGTGTTTGTCTGCTCCAGCTTTTCCAAATTGTCGTGGGAGTGTTGAATGTTAGAGCTCTCCAACAATACTGCGACAATACGGTTCGAAACAAAATTCCCTCATTTACTACGTAAATTTGGTTCCGAGCTGAACCAAGTAGGTCCTTCACTGAACACACTGTTATGCTCACGTCGGTACAGTAATCTTTTTTTTTTCGGAACGTAGGTATTATCATTTAACGTTATAAATAATGCCTTGCCTTTTGTAAACGAAATGAAACTGTTAGGTCACAACTCGATTGATCGATTCAGTAGCAGTGGGTGAACAATATAATTGACTAGTTTCGGAATCATTCGAAAACATTAGATCGAGTCCTGAGGTCGTGAAGCATGAAAACCAAAGACAATAACTAATGTATCTTAAAAACTAAAGACTGTAAACTTCTAAGGTAATTCACAGTAAATATTATATTAAAACCTAAACTAATTCATTCATAATACTGGTGTTTTCTAAACGGTTTCAGTTTATATGGTGGACATTTTAGGAGAACCTATGGTTGCGGTTGATCCGACTATAAATAAAAAATATGCACTAGCTATACACGACTAAGCTACAAGCGTTCATACACTTTATCTTCATCAACCTACGGTATCGGAATCAAAACTATATTTATATTTCCATGACCTTCCACCCGAATAATTGCATCGAAAAAAGAACCTTCTATATATATCAGAAAAAATTTTATCTCACAAAGTCACGTCAACAGACAACTTCAGCGATTAGATGCAATCTAAAAGGACTTCTATTCAGTCTACAACACTTAATTTGTTGCATAATTGGGGAGCCTCCGTTCGGCCGGAATTATATTAACTTAATGGTCAAAGATTCGCGTTTACGAACTTCCTGTCTGAGTAAACTCATCAAAGTAACCTTGGCAATTTCAATACGCTTGACCCTGAAACATCGAGTTGTCAACAGAAGATGGAGTAAATATATGTGAAATCAGTGTTTTATGACGCTTCCACATGACGTGTTTTACTTGCAGTGATTTCAGTGTGGCACTCTTATTCATATTTTCATAATGGTTCCTTTATTCTGACGTATCCCGCTGCTTTTACGACACGGGGACTTTATCTTACAAATCAGAATCTTATCTTTCGTTGAGGAGAAAATTCAAACATCAAATAAATATCAATAAAATTGCACATTCGTTTGCAACTTCACGACCGATATTTTCCTTCGTTCTCTAACTAAAATGCTGAATTTATTATTTATATATGTGACATAAATAGCCAAGAGCTAATACACATAGATGCAAAAATAAAATAAAGCTTACAAAACATTTACGAATAATAATAAATATAATGCAGTAATAGACAGTTTATTTAATTAATTACAAAAAAAACACAACGTTTCTGTACGTATTTGTACCTTCTTCAGGTCTTTTCAAATTATTACTTAACTCTAAAAATTATATTATTTACATATAAATCACACGTGAAAATAAAACCTTTCAATAATGTGAATGAAAGAAATTGACGACCTTTTCTGCCATTCTAAAATATTTTATTTAACACTTTAACGACGTTTCAGTACGTCTATGTACTTTAATCAAGGTTCATCAATTTATAACATTAATTAAAGAGACGAGAAATTTTTTAAATAATATGTTTTTCAATATACGTTATAACTTTATACAAATACTCTAATTCTCTAACTGTTTCAAAACTTTTATTTTCTTTCCCATGTTTCTATAACTCATTATATATCTCCGTTCCTTTATGATATATATATATATATATATATTAATGCGTTTTTATTAAAATAAATTATCGTTTCATAACTAAAGAGTATCATTCTTCGTCCTATGCTAAAATATTGAATTTAAAGTTATCACGTTAAAGTCGTTTATATAAAAGTAATCATTTACTAACTCAAAAATATCGATTCCTCTGAATATTATAATGAGAGCCTGTAGTGTATAATTAATCTAAATAATATTAAAAGATGTATATTTGTATGTATGTATGTACGTTAATCTCTATTCATATTTGAACTCGTGCACAGATTGCAAGACATATTCGTCAAAAGAAGAGAAACTATACTGTCGGGGTGAGAAACCTAAAGCATAAAGATGGAAAGAATTATAATTAAAAAATGTGATCATTTTGTGTTGAATTACTGCGCGTCAAGAAATCATGACGTCACAGCGCACGCGAGAGTGACGTTACTACGCGACGATACTGCACAACAAAGGAAATAGCTCCTTTTTTCGTAATAAAATACAGCAGAAATATTTTAATTGAATAAAAAGTATAATTTTATCCAGAAATACTCAATCGAATGAAAATAAAAAATAATAAAAAAAGATTATACGATATGTGGGACTAATTATCGTTTAAATACTTTTACTTTTAAATTATTGACATGGCATCAATATGATTTTGCCCAATTTTGTATGTGCTGGCGGAGACATAGAATTATGGTAAAATCAATATGTAACATTAGCAGCAGCGGCGACTTACTGGAGGTCCAGCCTCCTGTAGTTTTGTTCAGAGTTCCTTCCTCTTGGAATCTACTCTGCAGTGATGACGTATAATACGACCTGAAACATACTAACAATTTTCATAACTAAATGTCGCTTATTTGGATTCATACATCGTAAATGTTTTGCCTTAAAGGCATCCTAACATTTTGAAACACTCATCTCATTCATTGTTGCATTCATACCACTGTGCTGCTGCTTCTTCTGCTTCTTCTGCTTCCTCTTTGGCATGCCGTCCTCGCTTCTTCCCCGTTGTGATTATATCGGAAAGGGAACTTATTGGGGATTATAAAGGATAGTATAAATATAGTTAATGAATAGATATAAGTAACTTTACAGCGTACAAGTGTAAAAAGCTTGTACGATAGTTTTCAAAACCGGTTGTTACCTTACAGGAAGATCGACAGTGGTCATTCGAATTTAATAGGTTTTAGATGTGCTAAAACTGACGAATTATTTCAAGTGAGATACCTGAAAATTTTTCAATATGTGTGTATATAGTTACAATTTCACATACTTCATTGTAAATGTGTTGGGCATCCAGTTAGTGGATACATAAAACTGCCGTGAATGTAATAAACTACATAATTACAGACTTTCGTTTGCAATTTGAAACTGCTTAAGGTGTTTTGCGACAGTATATCGCAAAGTTTTTCTTATCAATCTAAAATATTACAAATATATTAAAATAGAAATAAAACGCTTTTAATAGTATTTATAAATTCGGTTGCGAAAATGTAATTCATTCAAACATTGTTCGTTGAATAGTTAGGCTCAGGAATTAATATTATTATACAGATTTTTCGGCATTCCATTGTTCGAAACTTCTTTCTTACTCAGACCTGCTTCCGGACGATTTATTACATCGTCATTGTTACTTTCGCTCAAACTTGTTTGTTTGGGTTTGCTTTCTGGTTTCTTGTAACTTACTCCTTTGTTTGCTTACTGAGACAATGCAACACCCGAAAAATCGGTATAATAATATCTCCTCACCATTGTCAAAAATTTCAAAATCAAATTAAAGACGTTCACAATGAATATTTATGAAAGATAACTTTTAAAGCCAAAAAAGTATCCGGTTTCGTTTTTCATACACTTATGCCACCATAAATGACTTCTTCTGATTTGCCTGAACGGTTTTTTTAGGTAACAGGCTACATGAGGGTAATCCACACGGTGGCATCTCCCCTTTAATACTATAGGAAGGGATTTGAAAGGGGGTGATGCGGAAGGGTAGAGGAAGGTAGCCAAGGGTTAACTAGGGCCCCCGGGCTATAGTTTAAGGATCCTACCCGGCAATTCGCCTAAAAGTGATGCAGGGAAAACCCTAGAAAAACCTGCATCAGGTAGGTCGGGCATTGGGTACTTGTCCCACGCCCTTCCGATGGCGGGAGAGGGGTTTTCTGTGGGGTCGCAGCTTTCCCCTCGCCGTGCCTTGTTCGGTTTAGGAGGCAGCTGGCCGACTATTCCAATAGGAATAGCGGACAACTCTTACCGTATCCCAAGGTCTGCGACCCCGGAACATACACCTCTCAAAACAGGCCGAGGTGCCTTGGCCTGAGGGAACCTTAGTTCAAAAAACCAGAGATTGCCTGAACGCACTGTATTTAATTTAGTAATTTCCGGAGATATACTTTCATCTGCGAGTTTAGTTTAAGGTTTGTAGCCTAAGAAACATAATTTTCTATTCACTCAAATTCGTAAAACTACAATGATTTTCTTTGAAGGTAAAATAGACGTCAGTTTAATGAATGTAAGAGTAATAAAATAATATAAATTCCGCACAACCTTTCTGGGTACCTTGATCCTTTCGTCAGGTGATTAAGAAAACAAGAGCCGTGAAAAAATTTGGTAACGTGTCCATAATTCAGATTGTTAGTTTTTTTTAATAGTTTGGAAACTTGATTGTGCGGCTCTGTCACTCACGGCTCAAGTGTTTTTAATCACCTCACGTAAGGACCAAAGTTTCCAGAAACGTTGTGTGGTATTTATATCATCACTTCATTTTGCCTTTTTTTTTATTTATTTATTCTTTTTTAACGGACTTATTATATTTTTATTTGAATATAAGAGTAACTTGGATGCCGAGTTCGTTTAGTAATCACTACCGTGAATTCATGGGGGCGCCACCATTTGTCCCTATGTTAGCCCGTTTAGTTTGATAACTTCCCACAACTATTCCTTCTTGATGGAAATGGGCCACGCATGCGTGAGTTGCTTACGAGATCGGGACAGAGCATCGCTTCCAGATCCACCAAAATTTCTGGACAAAAGAATTGATAAGGTCCGACCACGGAAGACACGAGCTGCATCGGTCAACTTAACACGTTCGATGTTATCTGCAAACACGAGATCTGAGCGTGTCAGGGTTCACCGACCTCTCTCACCACACACCCACAAACTCAAGATTTTTTTCTCGGTTCGAATATCCCCGTGCCATCTGTGAGTAATATGTCTCACATAACAGTTAATTTTAGAAGATCTTTATCCTATGATGGCGGTACACGTTGGAATTTTTAGGCCCTTCTTTTATTTCCGACATACTCGAGCATGGACACGAATTCAAATTTTTCATATGCGTTATTTCTTAATTAATTTACAAATAACAGAACTTAGTTAGTTATATTTTATAATTCAGTTACATTGTGCAGACATGACTTCAGCGAAAATTATTTTGATTCATATTTAAAATAGAAACGTTTTCCATGGGAATTTATTTAAAAAAAATACATTACCAGATAATGTCGGTAAAATTCAATGCCGTTTTGCAATGAAAAATATAAGTCCGTACGTCAACTTTAAACATTGACTTAGTTTCTCGACTTTGAGGAAGTGCTTAGGCACAACATCCAGAAAGACATGTTTGATTGTTCGGGAGGAAGTGTGAATTGGAAGTTTACGACAAAAGGTAAAGTGGAAATAACCTTCGCGAGTGGAGACCGCAATAATATTTGAACAAGAATAAGAGAAACGTTTAGAACGGGGAAAGAAAAGAGAAGTATCGTGCAAGTTTGAATCGAGTCGTGGAGAGTTTCGTTTTGTAACGACGCTGTGGCGAGAATCACACCTCAGTCAGTTCCTGGAGATCGACGGCGAGAGTTGCCCGCTGACCTGTAATCGTCTCCGGCGCCAAGGTATTAGTCCTGCTAGTCCATGGAGGATAATTTGACAGTCAGTCATCGTACATGACACATTTTGGGATTTTGAGGGGCGTGAGGAGAATTCGGTTGTTTCATACGCGGTTTTTCTTGATACCATTCAGACAATTGGCCTTGCACTAGGACTTCGCCCCAGGATTTCCGTGAATGATCTGGGGAAACCAGTGAGGACCTAAGTAAGGACTACGAGATGACCGGATGCGGATTCGAACCCCAAACCTCCTCAATTCCGAGTTCCGCGGTCCACCACAGAGCCGCGTGCCGTTTGTAGTGACGCCCGATAATTGAAATGGAACATCTCGAGTCGACGAGGTGACACTAAGTGAGTTGTTGAGGAGTCGTAAAACTGGAAACAATTGAGAAGTGTAGATCGGGAGGCGGAGGCCTACGATTGGCTGCGGAGGCGGAGCGCCATTGGTGCAGCAGCGGCGGCCATGACGCCACGTGCTCGCCACGGAGCCTATGTAAATGAGTTTACCAACAGCCGCCGCATGGACAGCAGCGCTGAGCACAACAGGTAAGGCGCTGCCACGCTCCCGTCTCACTTTCGGAACCGGTCCGGTCCGATCCTCTCCTCTGAGACACGATCCCTCGCCTCGCACGGAGCCGAGCGACTCCCGCTACTGCCACCACGAGACCCGGATCGTAACAGCTGTTTTAAGGACGTGCCTTATCCCCGATTAACCTCCTTATCTGGCAAAGATTGTATCCGAAAGCTGAGCTCACGCTCGGACATCCTGAACAGTCACTTTCCTCGTAAATACGACTCCGCAGTTCTTACGAAACATTTAAACATATTTATCCTTCGTGGCTGGGACACCGTTTTCGTTTGTAAGCTAAGTGAAGTTATTTATTGACAACCGTCCAATTCTTTGTTTACTTTTCATTTGTACGGTTCGCGGTTAAGAAGGCAGTTGTGGCAGCCGTTCTAGACAGTTAACAAATATACATGTATATATGTGAATTCCGAACCCACTATCGCAGTTTGTTCAATTTTAGTGCTGCGAGAATTGTTAACGTGGACCTGAAAGTGATCTATGTGACTTTAAACCATACAACAACAACTACGCTCCTGTCCCTCTTCTACCGTTCAAACAGTTCGTGTTTCTATTTTATTTGCGACTGGTGTTACTTATTAGCACGAAAAACCTTAAACTAAGCAGTGTAATTATAGACGTCATGAGTTAAGTCGTGTAATTTTATTATTGCAATTTTTTGACAACGTATAAAAAAAATAAGATAACTGTCCTCCATATGGCAAAACAATATTTTCTTCGCCGTTGTAAATAATATTTTTACGTTTGTTTTCTTTTATGCAACACAGAAGCGAAGGACATGTATTCGGTATATTTAATTGAAAATTATTGTACGTGACAAACTATAATGTCATTTTTAGTAGTTTCCGACACGATAACTCCGACCCTTAAGTTATTTTGAACTTTAAAATGGCTTACAATAATATCTATTTATTGTTTCTTCGAGACGACCAGTGGAACAAATCTTCACCTGTTATGAGTATTGAAATTTTCACATTGACTGGGGAAAGTTATCTGATTAAGGCAAAGTATTTTTGTATCACCTCTATTCTCTCACGTGTCGACGATTGGGAGAATATTGCGGTAACATGTGCAGCCTGATCGTGAAGGTTTTACTTCGGTCCACTCCGCACATTCTTAAAAGCAAGGGTTCCCATTCCGCATGAGGCTGCGTGTTCACGGCGTACTGCTGCAGTTTAATTTGAGTTAGAGAAATTACGTTTCGCTTGGGAGAAATAACTGCAGAGGATTGTTTCCTTATGACACGGTTCCTTTACGTTTACGCGATCTTTAAGCTTTGGACCGCTTGTGACCGGATGCCTTTCTGGGGTCCGAGTCCCAAATCTCGTTTGCTCTGTTGCAACATGGCGGAAGCGATAAAGGCAGTACTCGGATCACAAGGAGTGTTGACAGCCTACTTCACTGACCTCACCGACCTCGAGCTCTGCTCATCCCAGTTATCTACAGCGAAACGTCTCTACCAGTCGCTTTTATGAGCTGATGGATTTGTCTCGGTACAAACGTAGTTAGAAACATCCGTTATGGTGGAATCGCCCCAAAATGTACTGTACTGAAGGTTTACTGATGCAAAATGTGTGACTGCGAAGACTTGTAGAAGCGGAAGTATCGTCCCACATATAGGATGTTAAGGAGGAAGACCGTCGTGCGATTTCGACGCACTTCGAGAGTCAAATCTTTGATGGAGTACTACTTCAAGTGCGAGAAATCGAAACGAGAACAGTAGAAGCGATTACTGATCGACTTCGATCGATAATGGGAATAAACGCGACGCCATCGGAGGCTGTTAGAGCCTATTAAAGAAGAGGGCCCTGAACTTGCATTAGGACGCCAATGCAAAGTTTGGGGAACCACTGAAGCCCGTTCGGAAGATCAGCTCAGTTTACGTTGGCGTGATACGTTATAAAATTGTGCAAATACGGTTTATCTTCTGAAGAAGTTGCAACCGATAAGATACGAAAGACGTTCCATGAGACTTGTCCGAAATCCCGGAGTCTTTCTGTATCTCCCCTACGTTTAATTCTTATTGCGATAATTTTTTTCCATATCTGGATCGTCGCGGATCTGATTCGACATTCGTGAAAAGGAACGCTTTGGTCACGTAATGTATTCACGGTGCAGACACGTTTATATTTGAGACTGCACTTCGTTACCATTATTTTATTGTCGCAGCTTTATCAATCCGTTAGCCGGAGATAAACGGTAAGTCTATAACCTTGAATCTTTAGAACTTTGATCTCCCGGTACAGATAAATTTATTGTCGCTAAGGTTCTGGGTCCCGTTACTTATCTGCTCTGATCTTAGCCTTCCGTTTATTTTCAGGAGTCATCGACAGCTGATAATTATTATGCAAACCACTTGAAATCCCGCCTACTCGCTCAATATTTTTACGTAATTTTTTTAATTCATGTCCTTCAAATATTCTGATTGCTTAATCTGGATTTGTCTCTGCCCGAAAATGTTGCTGTAGAATATTATTTCTAACAATGGTTTTTCCATTTGAACCGCAACTAAATCCGAGTGTTTCGTACTTGAAACCTCAACGCCGACGTGGCACGATTTATTCTTAGGAGTATTTACGAAGAAGACATGACAGAAAAAGACATTATTTCTTGGTATTTCGTAAGAAAAAAGTTTCCACATCACGGCGCTCAGTCCGGAGTGACAAAATGTCACCTGCACCTGAAATCTCACCCTGGCGCGACATTAATTACAGTAACTTGGTTTTACTGCTTTCAAGCTTTATTCCTCGTAGATTGTGTGAGCCCAACTTCTGATAATCTCTGATGAGTATTTAGCAGACTTTAGTCGCAGTCTCCCAACTCGGACTTTACTTTCCCACTGTACCTTGCATCGTCTTTTTACTAATCGTGCGCATTGCAATAAGTGCCCTATTAACTGTCCTCTGTTCTTGTTAGATTTCTCCGACGACTCCTCGTGTCGTTTCTCCTTGCAGAATAGATTGCGACTCCACTCGCGCGACCTGGACTGATCAGAGCCTGTTGAGGAACGTCTGTTCCCATCTCAAGATTTTAATTACGACATATGTGTTGTTGGTCGGGGTTTCGAACAGTAAAATAAGGGAAAACGAGTCATATCACTCATTAAATAAATAAACGAACTAAATTCAGCTACCGAGACCTTCGCGTCTGACTGAAGATGAATTGCAGTTTGATATAAATTTATTAATAATAATCTAAGTACTTTTCTTTGCTATGAATTTTTCTCATTCTGATATTTGCGTAGGTTTTTTTTAAATAGGCAGAGTATGTAATTCTATATTTTTCTGATTTGCGCACGACAGGTGGATTTTACGACAAATCGTAAGTCTACAGTATACTGAAGGAGAAAATTAATTTATAACATTTAACACCCGATTTCATCACCAAAATTTTTTATTCTCATAATTAAGTGTGACCAGTTTATTTAAAAAAAAATTCAGCCCGTTAAATAACAGTCGATAAATATTTTTAACGATTTCAAAAGAGGTTAATCTTTCATCCCGAACGAATCAGTGGGCTTGGACAGACTTTAGTGAGATGGGTTTGATTGTCCAGAGATTAATAGGACTTGCTTTTCTTCAAATACCCAATTCCAAATTTATGGGTTGAGAAATGGTGCAAGAAGATTTCATGTGTATTGTTTTGCACATCATAGTTTGTAGAACAGTGTTTGTTCAGAACTGTACAATTAACAATAGAACTATCAGTAACGCTCAGGAACGAAACTTTTATTCGTCTCAGAAAGAAAGAAAAATAAATCTGATAATATTTGTTCTCCTGAATATACAATATCGGTTTTCGTCAATCACGGAAGGTTTCCGTGATACAGGCATTTATAATTTCAAACACTAATAAACTACTATTTTCTGCTATATTTCCCTTGTGGAGCATCCCCCTCGACGGTCCAACGATAATCGGATTCAAATTGCCTTGACACATCTCTTCCATATCTGAAACCTCCTGATGAAAGTGTTCCACCAGTGATCATCGCTCACTGCGCAAGATTTTTCGGTGCGTGTGCAGGAAGTACATTTTTAACGGCATATTACCACCCCAAAGCATTCATCAGATGTTATAAGATCGTTGACAACATCACGGTAATTGTCGATTTCCCAAAAAACTGTGAGTTTTCTCCAGTGGATTCAATAGTTCCTCAAACTTATCACGCATTAGTGATCGTATTTTTGAACCCACAAATATTCCTTCACTAATTTTTGGAAGAACATGAAACCAGGAGTATTGTCCATGACTTTGACGAAATTCTTTATTAAATCCCAGTTTGATATGTAACGGAGGTGGATACGCCTTTGTGTTACCAAGATGCAGACGAAGAATAAGTGCAATTTCGTTCATATCAGCATAAATATTTCATTCATACACTGCATATTAAAGCTTTTCCAATATAAATTTAAAGTTTTCATGTTTCTTCCGTAATAGCAGAGTGAGCCACAGGTACTGATGGACGAAAAATCGTTTATTTTAAAAAATTGAATTTGAAAACCGTGGGTGGTAGTGAAATTCCGAATACAAATTTTGAAAACGCCATAAAAAGCTGCATTAAGTAAAAGTACAGGTACTCGTGAGCCAAAAAACATGTTGACCAGTATAATTAATCATGTCGCGAAACCTTTGTATTATCACGTTACTATTTTAGAGAATGACTTTTTAAAGTCGAAAGCTCCATGGAAACCTTTCAGGAAGAATTATGAAGTTTTATTGAGACTGTATAATATGCATTAATTTTTTCAGCTTTCGTTTTGATGAGAGTGATTCTGATCAGACGATATCAAAAGACAGCGAACGAAGTCCCACGAAGTACTCTAATACTTTAAATATTGTCTGTTTATGCTCATTTGGCATGATTTTGGATTTAAACGGATCGAGACTCACCCTCGTAAATGAGCCCATACTCACACTGAGTGGAATAAACATCATCAGATCTGTCTGGTTTTAATATGTTCTGGTACGAAAATATTCCCACTAATTTAGGATTCCTTCTCGATAAAAGGGCACAATTAACATCTGTAAAGACAAATTAACGCAAGTAATTAACGACGTGTTTAACAGACATTAATTTTGAACGATACGTAATTTTGAAGTGAGTAGACGTTTCGATCAACAGTAATGATCTTTGCCAATACTAGAGCCAGACTGAAATAATATGACCAAAGGTAAAAACATAAACTAGCAAAGATTATTTAACAAACCTTCATAAATAGTATTTAAATGAGACGTGTCTTGTTCACATTTAAAGAAAATTTGTTGGAAATTTATGAGATTAGCCTTTATTTAAAATTAATTTACTTATCTAGAATAACAGAACTGTCAAAATTGAAGGAATGATTGAGATCCAAACAATGTTTATAAGGTAGAAACTTTTACATTAGCTTCATATTCCTGAATTCTAATTAACAACGATCGTTTAGTCTGGCCGATATAACAATATGAGCAATTATTTCAACTAATTTTATAAACAACATTATGAGAATAATATTAAAACCCATATATAAAATATTTATGATCCCCATAGTGTTGTTTATAAAATTAGTTGCAATAATTTATCGAAACGTCTACTCAATTTTATGTATTGTTCAAAATTAATTTACATTATTGTCTCTTAATAATTAACTGAGTGGTGCAAAGTAACGAGGAAAATCCGAGGGAGCTGAATACGATACTACACTCCACACGTCAGTTTGTATGATTCTTCATAAAATATTGTGGACTTTACGGTAGGATTTGAGACTCCCCTAATAGTGAGGTATCGTGCTAAAATAACGGAGACAGGCTCTCCAAGAAATCATATTGCAGATCAATCCCTTCCCCACATAGTGCCTACATACTGTGGATTCGAATAGGCTATCTCAGAACCAGTTCCATGCCAATCACGCCCCGCCTTTCTCTCGAGTGAAAGTTGCTTAATGATTTTAACGTCAACTGTCACTTTTGCTGCCACGTCGCCTAGTTTTCAGATGTCCAGTTATCATGAAAGTTTTGATATTCGTTCTTCATTTGCTATAAATTTAGTTATAATTTAAATATAGGAGGCATTGGCCCCCACATAATGTATACAGAGTGGAAATTAATGCTAATTTGAACGACTGAGAGCGATGCGAAGTCCGCGAGCCTCCTTTTTGGTGGCTGGAAATGGTTTTCCACCAACATCTCCGTAGAAAATTGCTCTTCTCACTAGTCACATTGTCAGAAATTCGAAAACGGCCTTATTCATTACATTATACTGACCTTATTCTCGTTTTACAGTTAAGTGTAAAACGTGCCTTTATTGTATATTAAAAAGCAATCTTAAGACATTTTTTATAGATAATAATATATATTTGCCCTCCTCTGCTTTGTTTTATTAAACGTACTAGCCCGGAAAAGTATTTAATTCGGCACTAATCTCATCCGAACGTCAAAACTAGTCCAGTACCTTAAGAGTTCAAAATACTATTGCCCCAGCCCTCACCTTTATATGTACTATGGATTTTTAACCCATCCCGTGTTTGTCCCTCGATCGTAAGTAACATGTGGGCAAACTTTGGTAGAAATTGCTATACGCGTTTAAGATTTTACGCTGAACTTAGCTTCACTAGGGCATGTTGAATATCGAAATTAAATTCAGTGACTTCCATAACCCCCAATTCGACATTAATCACGGTTGTTTTCGTAGAATAATCAGGTAACAGCCATTCACAGCCTCCCCTATCCTATTACCTAAGGGGCTGAACTACAATTAAACCCGGATGTTGAATGTCAGAATTATTAAATACGAAAGGGAGGTTTAATTAAAATAAATCGTTTCAGTCCATCTAGTGTTTGTAATCAGAAATGCGACATGTCGATTCCGTCTTAATTTTAATGAATACATGAAATTATACTACTATAATTGTTTTGAAGTCCAGTTGATTTTTTATTATAAAAATAAAACATGTCTTTCAAATACCACTAGTTCGAAAGTACAAAATGTGTGGACCCAGAAGCATTGATTTTTACTCAGTTTTAATTAACCTCAAATCTTAAATCCAGTGAGGTTCTATATCTTGCCCACAC
The DNA here is from genome assembly GCA_037074705.1 of Zhengitettix transpicula. Classification (NCBI taxonomy): domain Eukaryota; kingdom Metazoa; phylum Arthropoda; class Insecta; order Orthoptera; family Tetrigidae; genus Zhengitettix; species Zhengitettix transpicula. The sequence continues at coordinate 74,090,671 of CM073595.1, read as the reverse complement.
GCTGTCTAAATACAGTTAATTTTTATTTATTATGGAGCTACAACCGCATTATAAGGAACACTGCTCTACTTTACTACATTATTAAAAAAATATATTTTAATAAAATTAAATTATATAATGGGACAAAGAATAAAGACAATTTTTTATAAAGGTCGAAATAAAACGAAATCTTATCTTTCGGTAAAGAAATAATTACGATTGTCACTGTAAAGGCAAGAAAAATGTATAATGGCAGTTGTTTACATCACCGTTACTTCATAAAGCGTAAAAAAAACTCCTGTCCGGGCAGGGATCAGAATGTGATCTCCAGTCACCAGTGGCGCGCAGAAAAACTCAAGCTGATCAGGGTCCAGTCTAGGAAGCAAACGACAATTGCAACAGAAACCTCCACGAAACTTCGGCCACAACTCAGCAAAATAAAAATACTTAAACGACCCCCTCAGTCAAATAATGTTTATCGCTTGCTTTCCGAACAACTAATGCCGAACATGTTTCTTGCTCTCCAAACGATAAATAATTTAATTCTTTGCACCATCTGCCGTGGTAAACCAAAGATAACAATGTGTCAGTTCAGAAAATTTTTCTCAAAAAGAGATATCCATGGCCCATACTTAATACAAATAAAATTTAGAACTTTCTGCGTTTTGATTCATTACATAGTACTCTAGTACTGGTTTTTAAATTACTATCAGCCACACTTAATAGGGGGTCTGATCTGAGTTCAACCATCATCAAACAAATTCGCGGAAATGTATTGCAGGTTTATAAATGCATCTAAAAACTCATAAAATGAACGAAAACAAGCTCCTTACATTTGCTCCGATTTGCAGAAAGCTACAAAGTCCTCGTAACAATTTGTAGAGGAAGGATGGTTGAATTGAAATGTTAATTCCGTAAGAACGATTCAATCAGAAAGGTGCAGGATGTCGATAGTGCAAGTCAGTGTTGTGTTGGGCGCCAAGGCAAGCGGGTGAGTATGTATTTGTGTTCAACTAAAACTCTCAAAGGTTTCACGTCATCCTGATCAGAGTCACAATTCATGAAGTTACAGTTTCATATCTTTATTATTTCTGGAATAAACGGTAATGATAATTAAAAGCTGTTGGTTCAGTGAAGAACGAAAGTCTGCGTTTCCCTTGCCAGATTAAAGGTCTATTCACACTCCAGTCACGGCACGTCATTTCCGAGAAGCATCAGTCTCAAAAGATACCTTTCTTGAAAGTTAAATGGCAATGTCTACACTGATCCGGCGCCGCTCCGAATCATTCTGGTCCGTTCCGTCACCGTCACGGAACTGGCAACGTTAAATTTCTTTCCAACGATATTTTCTGTTTTTGACAGATGTTTTGTGCGCTTTTCCATAAAAATGGTTGATGAGTGCGTTTGGGGGTGCTCAATACTTTTCGATTTATTAAATATATGGATACACATGGAAGAAAATTGGCGGAGATATAAAAATAGATTGTAAAAACTAGATAACTTATATAATTACTTAAATGCGGGCAATATATTTGTAAATTTAGATAAGTAAAACACATTTTTAAAAACATGTTTACAATCTACAGCACCCAAGCAGTTTGAAAATATCTAAATTGTATAATTAATTTTCACATTACTTCAATAGTTTTTGGCATCATTTCCTTAAATTATCTCCAATTATGTTAGAAACTGGAAAAACCTTCTTCGGATGTTATGGCTTTTCCCCAGTATATTTTTTCTTCAAATGAACTTACAGTTTACTCTGCAGTATATTAAAACAGTTTTCTTCGTTCTGAAATACTGAAAAAAGTATGTATTGATCCGTATCCATTTTTTAAATAACGTGATAAACTCTCCTGCTTTTTGTTCTTTTTGTTATGTCTCGTGATTCCATTTTATTTTATTTTTCTGCAAATTTAATACAATGACAGCCAATTCCTTCTCCAAAAACTCCTTCGCTTGACAGAAGAAAGTAACTGGTGGAGCGAAAATAATCTGACGGATAGATGTGATCACTGACTGAGACTGGACGCCGACGGTTCGGATTCGGAACGGTGACGTGACTGTGCCTTGACTGATGTGTGTCAATGGGCCTTTACCGTATGATTTTGGGTCGTAGTGAAAACTCTGGCCTCATATTTTCGACTCCCAACCCGTTAACTTATATTCACGCTGACGCACTCTCTTGGGTAACATTACGGGGATTGAAAAAAATTAAATCAAGTCCTGTCTTATAAATATGGTAAATCATAACTATATTAAGTGACTGTCACGTCCACCCTAATTTCATGACATTTTCTTTCCAAACACACCAGGTCGCGATGAACTGCGAGACATTGTAAATCCAATTTCCTCTGTAACGTTATTAACTGCTGCTGGTGTCATGAGATAAACTATATTCGCTTTTATGTTCTCCACAAATAAAGAAATCGATAGGAGAGAAGTTTAAGGATGGTGCAGGAAGCTAAACCGCGATATATATATATCAACGAAAAGGTCGCACCATATTAATGGTTCCCAAACAACTCGTCGAGTAATGGAACATCGATGGTAGCTCCCTGGTTACTTCACTCTCCTATCGGTTTAAGATGCGAATCTTACATAACCTTTCATAACTGTGTCAATTTATTGAGCCATTTAAGTTGAAAGTGGTCTTATCGCTCCAGACAACTTTGAACTCTCCGCTGAGGATCAAATTCGTGAACGATAGTTGAATTGATAGGACTGGTGAATTTCCACGAAATGGAGGATATGAGTGACGGTTTTTTTTCAAAGTTTTCCCTCGGATGCAATAAACATTTTATTATTGACAACTATTTTAAGGGAGCGGCGTTGCACGTTTCTTAGAAATGAAATTATGAAACATATTTGGTACAAACAATAGTGGACTGCGGCCAAACTACGACCTGAGCTGTAATAATTTCATGGGAATTCTGCACCGGCACTCAAGACCATTTATTACCTGATAATTACTAACGTGACCGTAAGGGCGCTGCTTCAGACGAAATTTAAGGTATCATGAGACTGCTGATATAAACGTGTACATATTATCCAGCATGAAGCTCTGTATTTGAAAAAAAAAAACAATTTGCGTGATGAGTGCCGCGTTTCTTGTCTTCAAAAATATCTGCATACACATTAGTTGCTGCGTTGGCAAAGGTCCCTCCCAACATATCCCCTAGTTTTTATCGGATTGGTTTTTGTGTTTTTTATTTGTTTCCTAACCCCATTAATTGGCTTAAGGGAAGAAATGTTCCTCCAATCAAGTTATCTATTTTGTAAATAAATATTATGCAATGTTAAAAGAAAAGCCTTTTTCTCTGAGGGAAAAATGAAATCTTGCTAGAACAAATTTATTGACCTCAATAAAAATTTTCGTTTTTCATAAGAGAATATCATTAACTGTGTTTTTACTAAACTATCGACTCACCCATGTAAATCGTAGATGAATGTCGTAATGTAACATATCTAATGGACGAGTCCATGTTCTATTTGCGGGTTTTGTGTGTTGCCGAAACATTCGCAGAAGAATTTTGTGAGATATTTCGAAGGCCGATTTCCAGCAGTTTGCTGTTAAACTGACTGATGAATTGTTTTTAAACTCCATACCAATATTATATTTTTCCAAAAAATATTATTTCACTTACGCCATAAATATATCGCATTCCATGTCAATTTAATTGTATTTTTTTAAATATAAAAATTCTGTCATTGATTATTTATATATATATATATAGAGAGAGAGAGAGAGAGAAAGAGAGAGAGAGAGAGAGAGCATTATATGAAAAATTTGTTATTTTTTAAAAAAATGGCATTTACATATTATTATTACACAAATAAGTCAGAAAATAAAAGTTAATAAAACATAACGAAAAATTACAAATTTGCATTATTAAATTGTAATCATTATATATCATGATGTAAGGAGGTCAGATCATTTTCAATTCAATTCAATTTTCAGCTGTGTTTCGAAGTCTGCGCTTATGTTTTTTTTCTCGATTTTAATACGTAAAGTAATAACAACTAACAATGTAAACTACAAAGGTGACAATAAATTTGCTGGCAACTTTAATACAAAAGAATTATGTCAGCCCAGCCTTGAGAATGACGAATCAGTACAGGTGAAAAGACAGCAAACATTTAGCAGAATACGTGGCTTAATCTGTCAGCAGAAACTGATCGTTAAATGTTGTGATTTGCATTACCTTTCTTGTTTCTTGATATAATTGGCGATAACCTTTTTTTTTAACTCACGCTCAGGAAAACATAAGTGAATTAAATTATTGTTTCTTATTAAGTTGTTAACATTTCGATATTAGTGGCTACACGTGCGAATTTTTCGTAGTTTAAAATATAATTCACATAGATTAGCTAATTTTTACAAAGACTTTAAACTGTGTTCGGGTAAGAGAATCGTTCGTAAAGTTCTCGGTCCGTCACAGCTGGCACCAGTCGGCACAAACGGAAATTCGTAGTTCACTTCTGCGAGAAATCATGAAGCTTTTACCGTATTTCCTAAATTGTTTGATTGTTGAAATTAAGAGAAGTATTCGAGCAGCTTTAAAATAAAAGTCGGATTCGACATTAAACGATTCCAGCTTACAGATGAATTCAACCCCCACTTTGGACGGTGAGCGTCCAGGATGTCCAGCAACTGTAATGACCGACGATAAAATCATAGAAATCTACAAGCAATATTGAAATATCGTGAATTAAAATAACACGGTAGCATCCTGAGATTACAAACATTTTTCGAGGTTCTGTCCGCATTATGTTTCATGGTACAAAAAGGCTGTCAGCTTTTTAACCGCATTTCTTAGCACTTTCTGGATCTTTTTAAATGCAATTCAACTGAGGTTTGTGACCTTTTGTTACTGTTGATGAAACTTGGATTCACTGAGTCGAAGCATCAGTCTAACCACGGGTCGAATGGAAGTGTTCCGACAATGTGAAACAAGTTCCATCAGTGACCATTGTCGCTTATGACGTGGCTCTGACTAAACAATCCCAGGAAAATATTACACAGCACCATTGGAACACTTTAAGCAATCCCTTAAAAGCAAACGTCCATTTTTGGCCAAGGTAAAATAGTTATTTTTTCACCAGCACATTGTATCCAATCACACAGCTTCAGTTGTTGCTGCTGAACTCCACGGATTTGTTCCTCGGGCTCCATATTTCCCAGATTTATTTCCTTTTTCCCGAATCTAAAGAAATGGCTTTTTCGAGAGAAACGCTAGTTTGCGGAGTGCTTTTTATAGTTTAAAGAAGCTGGTAAAGCGAGGGACCTTGATGAGTCTACGTTGAAAAATAAAAAATCATAAAAAAATCTTTTTCTTCACAGTTCAACCAATTTTTCGAAGCACCCAAGTGAGACATTTATTGCGCCGTGGCTATGGTTAAAAGTTCAGAAAATTCATGGACTATCCTAAAGTTAGCTTTTGGAAGATGTGTAGGGAACGAACAATTTCCTTTGCGAGCCGCTCGACAGGTCAGACAAATTCCTTTGCAACTGACCAAACAATAGCCGGTCACTTCCCCCCATTCCCTACCCTAACACGCCCACCGCCACCCCAAACCGCACTATAAATTCCTCGGCAAAATCCTCCGCTTCTTCTGGCAGAGATTTTTTCCCGATTAGAAAACCCTTCAGCACCCTTTCCCCTCATCCCCGCGCTGATCATTCAGTTCTCTCCCCATTATCTGCCGTGAATTATGCCCACGGGTGTGGCAAGAACACATCCCTCGTGTTACAGACAGAATTGCTAGGAGCACGTTCACTCAGGGCTGTAGAATTTGGAAGACCCTCGATCTTTGCAGGGAAGACGCTTCCTGTCACAGATAAGACAGAAGTAAATCTATACCTGAAAGAGCTCTGATTCATTACTCTAGAAGTAAATAAATATCCTGGTCAAATTTCTTGTTTTTAACCTTCTGCAGCTTCCTTCTCTGAATTATGAGCTAAGGGATCGAGATACTGACGTACAGATACGTTCAGTCGTTTATCTCCCACACACTTCAGGCTAAGGTTTCAATGTCTGCCAATGTGGTCTGCGCAAGCAATTCTGTTGACCCCATATTCGTCGCACCTTACTCGATACCGTTATTCCTGTTAGAGCTTCTTACCCAATGTCGTCCTTTCCTACCTGATCCCTCACTTCAAGGTATTTTTCCCATCCGCTTCCCTTCTTTACGACAGATCCTGGTACAAGAGAACGGTACCGATAATTCGTATTATTAAATTTTGATCTGAAATTACCAACGTCCGAGTTACGATTCACGGAAATCATGTCCAGCCATTCCTTTCGCGTCCATTAACTGAATTGTCCACCCTGGTTCAACTCCCTTCTCCAACACGATTTTTAACATTTAATTTAGCTCATAATTGTGCTCTTGCTTGATCTCAAATATTGGAAATTGATTCATGACATAAATGACTGCCATCGTCACAAGAGTGATTACCGAAGTAGTAAACTTCCATTTTCTCGCTAACAAGTAATAATTGCACCTGGGGGGGGGGGGGGGCGTAGCAATATTTTAACTCTGAAATCCGTTCTTACAGCACACTTTCCACACAATTACGTAACGTAATTAAAAGTGGAACGATGAATTTATTAGCAGCCCAGTAATTATAATTGGTAATATATTTAGGAAATAAAACGAAGAAATGTGCGCTGAGCTTTCTCTAAAGTACTGTCTAATCATGACCCCTGATGTAGGCCGTTGTTAAATTGAAGGTTATTTTTGTATCATCCCCAGATTTACGAAATATGCGTACTTTTGAAAAGAAGGCATCGTGGCGTGGTTTTTCCAAAACTTTAAGCATCTGTAATTTCCTTCACAATCTTGTCCCTTCACATGCGCTCGTTTTCCAGAAATCAATCTATTTTCTTTATTTACAGACTGAGGGCTATTATAATAAGTGAACATTCCACTTTAATATATTCATTACCAAAAAAAATGCAAAAGGAAAAATAGTCATAGGGCATATGCGATATACAGTTTATTTAAGGTTCTTTTTAAAGCATTGTAATTAGTATTAGAAAGTCAATATCTGTTACGTAGCAGTTCTCATAGGAGCCGTATAGTAAACATAATTACATCTATAACCAAACAAATGAGGAGACGTTAACAAATAATAACAATACAGTAAATAATCAACTTTGTACCAACCTGAGGACCTTATTTGTTTTTTTGTTTTTTCAATAATATCAATAGAATTCTTACAATATGGATTCCAGACTTCACTAGAATATTCTAATACTGGACGGACAATGGTACAATACAATGATTATTTATGCCCATATCGGCTGCTATTTCTATAAATAAAACCTACTACTTTATTCACTTGAGTATAACGGAGGAGGTGAGGGTGGGGGGGGGGGGGAGAAATACGAATTTTGAATTTTATTCACCTCGTTATTCTGAAATAAATTTAATTTCATGATACTTTTGGTTCGACGCAAGTTCGTGTATTTCATATTTTGTAACATCTAATTATTTAGCGTTTAGAAAACTATTCCAATTCTCAAGTGCAACCGTCACGGTTTGATGTGGTCGTGCACTTACCAGGTATCAGCAATTGAAGATATAGAGCCAGTCTTCGGCAGTTATCAAAACGAGTAATATTATTTTTAGCTCTCGTGCAGTCGCGTCCTTGAATAAATTTCTGAATTTGCGAGCTGCGCATAATAAAAGCTCTTGTACCTAAGATGGAGCTTAGTTTGGCCTGCGTCCAGAGTTTAGAAGACCTGTTTCCAAGGCTGTCTGTAGGTGCCCTTCCAGGAGACATAAGTGATTCGTGGAATAATACACACTCAGAAGAGACGTAAGGGACTCCCTCAAATATCAAGACGGTGGTTTCGGAAGTCCGCGCAGAAAAATTTCATCGCTGCCGTCTTTTTCAGCATGTAGCTGATACAGGTTGTTCATCCCCTCAGAATGATCTGATTAGTCCATCTGAACAAAATTTTAAAACTTCGTACTATCAATCAAACGCTGAAACTAGAGTTGGTCCTCTCTCTATGTCATAACGAATTTGCAGACAGAACTTAATCTTTATAATGCATCTGTTTATTCTCCAGGGTCCATTTATCTCTCGACGCTCGAAACTATTATTCCAGTAATTTTCTAAGGACGTGTTCAAACGTTCCCGACCAAAATTCATGAAGGCATATTACTACATGAGGACATCGATAAGCAACGACGGATTTTTGAAACCACCCACGGAATCTGCTTCGCACCGCAAGATTCTTGTCCCGTCAGGCATCGATCCCTGGACCTTACCTTTTATTCTGAATGACAGGCTGCGTGAGGGTATCCACGTTGTGGTCTCTCCCCTTTAATAGCATAGGAAGAGATTGGAAATGGCGTATCCAGGGGGTGACTAGGGCCCCCGGGCTGTAGTGTAAGGTTCTTACCCGGCATTCGCCTAAATGTGATTCAGGAAAAACCTCAGAGAAACTGACGTATATTTTGTTTGCCGGTTTGCTCGTAGGGACAGAGCAATCAAATAATGGCCACGTTCTACTTAGTTACACTTAGGTACCATCCAGATTAAATTAAATATTTTGTCATCTCCTGAATGATGATGCAAAGCAGGTGCTCTTTTTTAATTCGGGTAAATTTAGTAGTAGTTATGGGAGAGAAAAATTCTCCAACACTCCAGGTAGGTGTTCAGACGGTAAATAAACTGGGCCTCATAACACATTTATTTAGCTGGTAGCTTAAGAAATACACCTTCGGGCTTTGACAAAAAAAAATTTTGGAGGATAGGATTTGTCTAGGATCAATTCTATCACCCCGTCGTTTCCCTGGTCTTGATTCGCGCAAGAAACATTGTCGAAGGTGCAATTGACCACACAGTTTCAAGTCCGCCCCTGTATTTATGTGTATATGCAGGGTGTTTCAGAATTTCTGTTACAAACTTGTAGGCGTTGCAGACAGGGCTTCGTAGCTACGTTTTCATGACGAACTTATGTCTGGAAATATACCATTTGGATGAAAAAAAAAGTTTGAAGATCGAATCAATTTCAAATCTGCCGTTTAACGGTACGCAAACAAAATGAGCTGAAGATGACTGCTAATGTCGTCTGTTTTGTGTTCACAATCAGTTCTGCTGAGTCGGCGTTCACATCAGTTGTCATTCAATCATTGAGCCGTACACGATAGGGACAGCTATAATTTTGAGTTTATAATCCTTCTACTTTGTGCTCGTAAGTGATCTTTTCGCTAATGCTTATCCGTGCTTTTTTCCCGTGTAATCTAATTTTAAAATAGAACAGGGCTTTCCACCTGCCATAATTTCCCACTCGAAATCATCTATTTCATTTTTTTCACCGACCATTTTCCAACGTAAATTATTTTTCAGGTTTTATAATCATATTTTACTCTCGAATTTCTGACGAACCAGAGTTTTATAAGCTAACTATCTTGATCTGCCCTGCAACAGATTGTTATTCAACGCTTTTCCTCATGAACAATTCACTAGCTCTTACTCTCAATTTGACTTTAAATGATAACATTTACATAATTACTTGGAGCACTTTTTCTCGTCTATATATTTTGTCTATCCAAATTTCACAACGTAATTTCTTTGTCTTGTATTATTTTCTCTTTTTCAGGAATAGTCCTTAATTACATGTCTAAATATCCCTTGTCCCATGAGAAAGCTATGGTAGAAAAGACAGTCAAATTGTTTCATCAGTGGTATCATAAAGATAATCATGACAAAGTTGTTAATATTCTTCTATTAAATTTTATTTTCATATTTATCAACATTATATTGATTAAAATTAAGTACGAAATTAACAATTCACTAGTAAAAAAGCCTAATAATAAATTAATTTTTATAGTTCTGCCTTTTTTGTAAAAATTCAATATAAACTTATGGACTTGCTTGATAATTATGGTGCTCGTGTTATTTTTAAATATTCCAATATTCAAAAGTATTTAAAATAAAATTAACATTTTAGATAAATATAATGATATTCACAAAATTAATCATTTAGATAGCAACCCGTGTTATATCGGACAAACGAAACGCACTTTTATTACTGGAATCGATCAACATAATAACAATTTGAAATTTAACGTTCAAAATTATTGAATTTAAATAACCATAATTTATCTTAAGAAATTCACCTTCGGGCTTTGGCAGAAATTTTTTTGCAGGATAGAATTTGTCTAGGATCAATTCTATCACCCCATCGATGGAAAAAAAAAAGTTTCCTGGTTTTGATTCGCGCAAGAAACATTGTCGAAGGTGCAATGGACCACACAGTTTCAAGTCCGCCCCTGTATTTATGCAGGGTGTTTCAGAATTTCTGTTACAGACTTGTAGGCGTTGTAGACAGGGCTTCGTAGCTACGTTTTCATGAGGAATATATGTCTGGAAATATACCATTTGATTGGCAGAACTAAATTTGAGATAAATGTAAACATCATCAAAGACTAATGAGCTAAATGTTGCACATTAGATCCAACAATTCGGCTATTAAATTTAAAAATGAAACTGATAATTTACTAATTACATAAAATAGCCAAATGACAGACAAAATGAAGTGATTAAGGTTATTTTATCTAATTAGTATATTTTTAACACAGACGTATTATATTGTAACTTTAAACGTTTAAACAGAATTTATGATTCCTTGTTATTGTAAATTATTTTTATTATTTATTGTTAACATTTGCTTTCCATTGTTAATTTTAAATATCAACAATACGCTATACAACAATGTGTATATAACGGCAATTTTTGTTGCAATGTGTGTGTAAAGCGAAAGAGTTCACAAATTTCCTCCTGCAAATTTTTAATCAAGAAATAAATTGTAAGTAATTTTCGAAAAATTTTCACGTAATTGTATTATGAATATTACGTTTATAAAATCTTATTTTTTAATATGTTTAGATATTTAGATTTGTAAAATAATTTTATGTAAGCATCTGAAGAGTTTCCAAAAAGAAACGATACGTCATGCTAATTTTTATTGTTTTTATCTGATTAAAATATATTTCTGAATAATTTGGCATTTCTATAATTCAATGAAATTAGTTAAATATAAGTGTTTTCTCTTTTTGTTATTTGTATTCATTTTCTTTGCGTTAACCAAAGTCTTTAGTCTTTTCCAATTCCAATCTTCCGAAACGATTTGAATCTTTCTGCAAAGTATGCGTTCCTCGGCAAAAATACTAATTTTAGAATCGTTGTTTAAAGGGCAGATCGTTAATATTAATTAGGATAAAAATGGACTGATAAGGAGCGATCGGACTTTGTTGTTAAGCCACGTCGAGAGTGAAATTTGTTATATTTTTAGCAGCATGGCGACGGCGGAGGCGGAGCGGCGCGGTGAGGCGGAGGGCGAGGCTGACGCCGACGGTGGCGGCGACGCGGAGGAGGTGGAGGCCACGTACGCAATGGTGCCTCCCGACGGCGGCTGGGGCTGGGTCGTCATGGCGGCTGGCTTTTGTTGCAACCTCGTCGTGGACGGTATCATATCCTCCTTCGGCATGTTCCTGGGTGACATCGCCCACGACCTCCACGTGTCCAAGGCGCAGGTTGCCATCGTTGGTTCCTTGCTCTCCGGATTCTACCTCATCGCAGGTACAAAGAAAGTACTTCCCCAATAATAAACGCGAACAAATGTGAAAATAAAATGAGTAATAGAAATAAAACCGAAGAGACAAAAATGATCAAACAAACATAATCAAAACATCTGTCCTGGTTATTTAAGTGGAAGAAGTTGTGGTTTTGCTTCTCCGAAATGAAGGTGGATACAATAAAAATAGAATATTAATGTCTAGTAACATTTGGGTTATCATTTCTCTTGCCATTACATTTATACATTAAAAATTATTTGTGTTCTCCTTTTTTCAACATTTCAGGTCCATTTGTGTCTGCACTGGCCAACAGATATGGGTTTCGTCTAGTTGCGATCATGGGCAGTATTCTAGGCTGTGTGGCATTTGTAATCAGCTACTTTGCAACAAGTGTCATCTTTCTGTGCATTGTTTATGGATTTATTGGAGGTAAATTCTCACAGAAAGTATTCAGTAATAATAATATATAATTCAGTAACTGAAATCTTGCTTATTGATTTACAATCCTTATCTTTTAATAAATATCAGGGATAAATTATAGAGTTAGCTAAAAACTTTGATCATCATGTATTATTGTATAAATTAATATAAAATAATGAAACTTCTTCATAAACTTTTGAATGTATATTTTAGGGATAGGTTTTGGTTTGGTATACGTTCCTGCTGTGATAGCTGTTGGTTTCTACTTTGAACGCTGGAGAGCTTTAGCTACCGGAATTGCTGTTTGTGGTTCTGGGATAGGAACAATGGTCATAGCACCTCTCTCGTCCACACTTATCTCTTCATATGGATGGCGAGGAGCTTTATTGATTCAAGCAGGTAATGTTAATGAACGATCACTTTCACTTGATAAATGATTATTATTTTTGATTCCACTCACAGACAGAATGTTTAGGAATTTATAAAAGAGAGATATTCATTCATCTAAGCTCAGCTGTTTTAAATTCTCTACCACAAAAAAAAGCTGTGAAGATTTTTAAAATATGTATACCAAGATTATAGTTCCTCGAATTATGATCATCACAGTTCAGTGGATGGTAAAGTAGTGTGGCCAAACAACGGGAGTATTGTCCTCATGTACATACATTTATGGCACAGTCATAAACTTATCGTAAACATATTGAAGGTACATTAAACATATGAAACTATTGTTTTAAAATCTTGTAAATCATCAGCTATACAATGTACCGAGATTCACAAGTTTCAATTTTCAGGGTTTGTGTTAAACTGTGCTGTGTTCGGTTCTCTCTTCCGTCCATTGAAACCTATTAGAGTACAGGCTCCACCGAACTCAACAAAAGAGCCCGCAGAGTTACCGCTTTTACTTCGAATTAAACTAGCCCGTGATATGAATGCATCTGCAACTAGCCTTGGTGGAAACAACAACATGAGAGCTTCTGCTGCATCTCTCAACCAGAAACGGCATAGTGCCGTGTCACACGATGATGAAAAGCCACGTCGTACACGTACTACTTCAGAATGTAGTAGTCGAAGCACACAGCAACCAGCTGCTTTTCGGCCATTATACAGAGATGATGCCTTTTTTGGAGCAAGTCTTACACGGCTTTCACAGTATACGTCCCAGGTATAGTTCAGAAAATATCAAAAATATATTTCAGAATCTTCCAAACAAGTACAATGTTTAACTAAATGCTTAAACTGCTGTGCATATGTGCCTGTTTGTAGGAATTTTAATTGAGATAAATTACAATATATAGTTACATGATGGAACCTAAGTAAATATGTAATTTTGGAGTTAATTTTGAACAATGCTTATAATAAACTAATAGTTTACAAGATTAGGTTACCTCTTACTCAGTTCTAAATTTGATTAAACTTCATATTGAAGCAAGAAAACTTTTCACAAATATGCAAAATAATTAACTTTAACATTTTTTATTAAAAGTAAATATACACATAATATATGAATATGTAATTGAAAATGTCAACTTTTATTATTTGAATATGTTTGGTAATAACTTCATAAAACTAAAATATAGTTTGTATTTATGTACAGGCTAATTCAGTGGGATATCATGTATCAGTCAGTCATCTACCAACCAAACAAGATATTGAGGAAGAACGTGAATGCAGACTGTGCCCAGTTGCAGTACAACGAACATTAGGTTCTATGCTTGATGTGTCACTTCTAAGAAGCCCTTCTTTTATGCTTCTGTCAATTTCAGGTTTCTTGACAATGATGGGGTTCTATGTGCCATTTATTTATATACGAGGTAATTTTCAATTGGTAAATTGTAAATTCTATGTCCTAAATGTAGCTTATTTTATTGATTTGAGTATATGATCTGTATCATAACTTGAACTTAATTTGATAAAGCCATATAAATAATGAAAAACATTATAGAACATTGTAATCATAATTCATTCTACAAATTTTATTGTTAATTTATTTTAATTACAGACAGGGCAATAATGAATGGTATGGATGAGTCACTTGCCATATGGTTGGTATCAACAATTGGTATTACAAATACCATTGGTAGGATTGGTTGTGGTATAATAGGAAGTTTCCAAGGTAGTAACCCTCTCATCATTAATAATATTGCTCTCACAATTGGTGGTATAGCAACAATATTCAGTGGACTGTCAACAGCTGATAGCTATTTGTTTGCTTATTCAGCCGTCTTCGGACTTTCAACAGGTAACATTGTTATAAATAGATAATCTATTTTTATTGTTCATTTTACCTCCTTATATTGCTAGTTTTAAAGTAATAAAATAAATCAACATACAATTGAATTATTTACTTGAATTATATAACATTAGAATTAATGCAAATTCTACCCTCTATGTTGATTTCACGGCACATTCTTAACTGATTTTCAATAATATACTGGGTGAAGGACGGTGTTTGTGTGTGTGTGTGCGTGCGTGAATATTCAGGTTGACTGTAAATAAAATAATAAAACTGTTTGTAAACTGTTATTTATTTATTGTAAAACTATAATTAAATTTATATCTTAAAAATTATCTAGCTATTTATTTGGAGAAGCCTTTAATTGGCATATTTTACAGAAACAAGAACCCACAACCTGTCTCATAGATAAATCCTTTACAAGTCAATGTATTATGATGTATGTAAATGTTGCTGAATTACAAATTTCTATTTTAGCTTGTTTTGCTTCACTTCGGTCTTTGATTATTGTGGATCTATTGGGATTGGAAAGACTTACGAATGCTTTCGGTCTCACCCTCTTATTTCAAGGAGTAGCTGCTGCAATTGGATCTCCTATTGCAGGTACGTTAATATTTTATTTATCAATATATATGTCAAATTTTATCAATGTGTTGAGTTACAAAAACTTCATACTTGCTTCAAACTGTTCGTGCAAATAAACAAAAACTTGATTACTCAGATAACAAGTATTAAAGTGTCATAAATTATACATACATAAAACAAAATTGTTTTAATTTATGAACACATTTAGCTCTAAGTTATCACTAGACTGAAGTTATACTTTCATTTATATTATCCTTATTAAGAAAAGCTTCTCCGTAGGTAGCAATGTTTCAATGACTTTCTCCGCCATCATCTTCAGGCTGTGTCAATGCCACTATGTGGATTTGTATTTCTTGGTTATGCCATGTAACCCCAGTGACATGGCTTGATTCATTGAAAGTAGCTGCCTACAGAGATGACCCAGAACAAAACCTCTGAAGCTTCATTAATTCTATTCATCAGTCAAGCCTTTTATCTTTAATTATCCATATTGTTCACATTTCAGAGCTAATCATTTTTATAGGTGTCTTTATTTTATGTAGTAATAACATGATTCTAACTGTGGCTGTTATTATTGGTTGTGAACTGTAAATGTTAGTTATTTTCTTTTAACAAAATTCACATGTTTATTATTAACAGGAGCATTTATGGAAGCAACAGGAAGTTATGATGCTTCTTTTTATCTGTCCGGAGGACTAATTTTGGCATCAGCAGTAATATTGTATCCACTTGGAAAAATAAATAAAATGGAAAAATCAAAGCAGAAGAAAGAAGGCAGAACAGCCAGTGTGATTTGATTAGTTTTTCTTCTAGGCTTTAAAAATGAATAGAACAGTGATAAACTGAAATAAAATTATTGTCTGTTAGAGAAAATGTTTATATAAAAGGGATACCTTCAGAGTGACCTTAAGTGACATTATTAAAACATCTCTTGTTATCACTCTAACTATTGAGGTATATTTATATTCACATCATACATATCATCCTTTCAAGTACAACAGTGATTGTGCAACAGAAACTATTTGTTAAAAATATGTGCGTGTTTTAAATTAGTATAATAAATATAGAACGTGGTCCATGCATGTTTAGACATGTTGGTGCTTAAAAGTCATGTGATCAGAATATAAGTTATCATGAACAGGGAAATAAATGAGTTATTATATAAATGGAAAGCTAAAGGCTTTTCCTGATTTTATGTACATGGTTACCTAATAATATAAAACCCTCTATTAATACAATTAATCAAACTTATTGATTTTATCGCATTTTATATCATATCAGTTTCTATAAATGTAACAAATATTTCTTTATTGCAAGTATCATGTAC
Organism: Zhengitettix transpicula; assembly: GCA_037074705.1. NCBI lineage: Eukaryota > Metazoa > Arthropoda > Insecta > Orthoptera > Tetrigidae > Zhengitettix > Zhengitettix transpicula. Next base: position 74,074,523 of record CM073595.1, on the reverse strand, counting down.
CTAATGTATGGTCAATTTTCTTAACTACATTTAGAATAGCAATAGAAAACATTTGGCTGAAATATTATATAATATATTTCAAGGAGATAGAAATTCTATGCTAAACAAACAGTATATAATTGTTTTAATACTGAAGTCAGTTTATACTATTATGAAAAACTTTTCAAATCTGGTGAGCTCGGATTTATTTGTTACAAAATACTGGATAATTACCTCTAAAATTTCCTTTTTGTGATAATGAAATATTTATTTAATTTATTCAGTTTCAAAAATTTTCAATTATTTACAAATCCAATTTATAATTTTAATAACACTAAAATTTATTCTTGTGTTCATATGTTTTAATTATATTAAAATTGATTTTTTATAATCATTTTCAGATATTATATACCAGAATGTCAACTATTTCTATATAAACAATTTAAAATTATTAAAAGTGAACAAACTAGTCACTAATTGACTGCCATTCTAGTTAGAAAAACTATTATTGTTGAATTACATAATAGATTATTATGATTGTCACCTTCCTGTATATTTCTAATATACTTCCAATATAGTAACAGTGCCTTATATGTTATTCCTAAATTTATATTACTGTATAAACTTGACTGATTAGTATATTTAAATGAAAATGTACAGTTATATTATAGTTATTTTATATATAAAAAAATTAAAATTTTAAATTACTTTCAAATTGCAAGTACTTGTAATAAAAATAGAAATTGAAATAAATTTATATTTCCAACCCATGTTCCAATCATTTTTTCAGTTATTTTAAGCTACTGTATCATAAAAGAAAAATTCTAAATATAAACACTAAATCAAGGAAGTTATTCAATTTTTTAGAGGTGTTAGCAAACTTCTTCAGGAGAAAGATATCATGTTCTCTGTGCTGGCTGGCTATGGAGACTATTGGAATATGTCACCTTTCTCCTGAACAAGGAAGCTAACAGCTCCAAAAATTTTAAGAACTTCACCTGATTGGTGACTCCGAGTTACAGTTTTAGGTAAGGCACCACGGCTCCCTCTTTCATTTCCATACAAATTATTTTAATCACTTCGACATGTCATATGTGTCCCATCCTGGCCAAATATTTTCAGTCTTTCCTTCTCCTTGCTTAACACATATTCTTTTCTATGAGCATATACTTTCACATAAAGTGTATTCCAACCTTTCTCCTATTTCTTTCTTTCCTCCGTATCCATGATCCCATGTGACTTCATCACCATATTTAAGTTCCTTACATTGTGTGTGTGTGTGTATATATATATATATATATATATATATATATATATATATATATAAAGAGAGAGGGATTGGTATGGTATAGAAAGGAAAGAGAGAGTTACTGGCTTAACTGAAATTGAAGCTCAGCATAGCCACTTGGAACAAGGATGTTCTTCAAATCGGAGGCTCTCATTCCCCTTCTACAGGAAGGAGTGTTCCATTCCATGCACCAGCAGGCTGCGGATTGTCAAAGAAGGTCTGAACTGCATGCCTGTGAGGCACAAACTGTGCCCAGCTGGCACACAGTTCAGACCTTTCCTGACGAAGGGGGCTCAGGCCCTCAAAAACTTGAAATGTTTTTACTCCTCAGCCCTACTAGACCAACTTTTGATATCAGGGTAAGTCAAATTCACTGTGTATCTTTCCTATACAAATGTGTTATTTAATTTGACCTCGTCACATTTTCATTATTTGTCTATTTATATATGTATATACAATATTAGGAGAATCCATTAAGGAATTGGAACTAATTTGGTGACAAAGTCACATTCAAACTTGGATAGTGAGGAAGAATAGAAATAAATAGGAGGATTGCGCTTTATGTGAATTCATATGCTCAGGCGAAGAATTACGCACATAGAAAAGCATATGTTCAAAGCAGAGAGAAGGATGGAAGAAGAAGGAAAGAATGAAAATATTTGACCCAGGCGTATTCTGCTCAGTACACAGACACCTGAACCATCTCGGCCACCGGGTCAAGTTCCTGACCAAACAAATATAGACAGTCTTATTGTGGACAATTAGTAGTTTTAGTGGAGGAATGGATAGAGTAGAGGGAATGAAGTTTTAGGAGCTTCCAGTAAGGAATAAATACAATATTAGGAGAATCCATTAAGGAATTGGAACTAATTCGAAAATTGAGTTGTCTTACAACCAATAGTTCTCAGTAGTTTCAAATATGAAACAAGTACAAAGGAAAAAGAAATGGCTATTATCAACATTTGCATTGTATTCGTCATAATTAAACTTTGTGTTCCAAAGTTTCAAATAATGGACACTTGCTAAAATGTCACTAAAATCATAAATCATCGCCAATTTATTAAAGTTCTTGTGACTAGAATGTTGCATTACAATCGTATGTCATTCCCGTTGTTAGCGTAATAGTTAACTTGAAACTGCCGGAAATATTGGTAGGGAAAATAATAAAATTGTAGATTTAGTTTTAATATTGTGCGTACTTATTTAGCAGAATGCTTACACCACACTGCCGAGCTGACCACTGCTAGATTCCTCGAAGCTTCCTGTTCTTTTTCTACCTGACTTTTTTTTTATGGGCCGTGCCCCATTGAAAGCACGCACGGCCAAGCATGGGGGTCTACCACTTTCTACACCCCCTCTGCACGTGCTGTTAGTAAACTAACTTGGAACACAAGGATTGGGAACTTGTGTTTGATCCGCACCTGAGGGCATAATACCCTTTAATACGGTCATTCACGGAGATAGCTTGTGAGAGAGACAGAATGAAGAGCGTAGGGCTGAGGGAAAAAAGTGCCAATAATTCAACCTGAAGGGTCTCCTTACCGGGAAAAAAACCTCAGCGATAGTTAGATGGGTTGAAGTGCACAATGAGCTAGAATACTGCTCTTGTGCGACAGCAACATGCACATGGTTTTGTTGGTAGGAATAAGTTAGTAGTTGGTTGCGGGTATCATGCACGTCGATCCTCTTCTCGTCGAGGAGTCCGGATCTCCGCACACGTCCTGTAAAAACCGTAAGCAAGCGTGGTCAGTTAATCGTTATGAGCCGATCATGGGGGTTCGGGGGGGAGGAGGAGGTGTTTTGGGCGTTTGTGTTTAGTGACGCGGGTGTGGTCATAATTGCCCAGTCGTCTTATGATAGTGTTGTGTGAGAATTGTGTCTTGCTGTACAGGCGTTCAGCATGTTCTCTGATAACGTCCATTAATGGCAGAATGTTTAATTCGCGGTGGACGTCTTTAGTTCGTGCCCTCCAAGGTGCCTTGGCGATGATTTTATCTACCTGACTCTCGGACCAGGGTTTTTCCAAAACAATAGGGTCCGGCCATCTGGCCTCCCCTCCACTACATTGCCAATCCTGAACATACCGCCAGCCTTGCGAGACATAGGTATCGCAATATTACAAAATCAACTAAATTATCAAACACAAACAAAATGCATAATTACAAAGCATTATATACAATAAACGATATATTAAAAGCTGTAGGTACAAGAAAAAAATAAATATTTACATTACAAAGAGTAATACAAATTGCAGAAAATTAACAATATTCAAGTAAAGGATTTTCGAATTACATTCAATATTTACATACAATATTATCATTGGATTATTAATTTACAGAATGGTATACAGGGTGAACTTTATTTTATTATAACAATTAATAATATAGGCTTGATACATTACATACAGTTTATGTGAAATTATTTATCATTTTAATAACTTTATATTAAGGTTTGTTCCTTAGCTAATTATTGAATTTTATTAATTATATACATATATATCGAGACAATTACAATACTAACTTTATTTCTGGAAGGTAATAGGAACAGGCAATTTACAAATTTGTGTTATACGGCGTACGTACTGAGAATTCGCTGTTTTTATTGTTACCACACGAACGAAATTATCTCGTCCGGGTGAACATGAAATAATGCGTCCTAATTCCCATTTAGTAGGAGGAAGATTAGTATTTTTAATTAGTACTATTTCGCCACACTTGACGTTAGGCTTTGTTGATACCCATTTATTACGCTGTTGTAAAGACAACAAATAATCACGGCTCCATAATCTCCAGAATCGCTCTGCAAGCTTTAGTACTAGTTGCCAGCGAGAAAGTCGATTATCGTTGAAATTTAAAACAGAAGATTCAGGAATAGATTTTAAAGATGTACCAATCAAAAAATGTCCAGGAGTTAATACATCGAAAGAATCACAATCATCTTTAAGAGGCGCGCGCGATGGGTCGTGAATTCAAGCAACATTCAATCTGAGTTAGGAGTGTAACAAACTCTTCATAAGTTTGAGTGGCTGTGCCTACGATCTTTCGTAAATGATTTTTGACACTTTTCACACCAGCCTCCCATAAGCCTCAGAAATGAGGGGCTGCTGGCGGTCCTTCCTAACGGCTTGAAATGCAATTGATAATTCTTTATTAGCGCCATAGAAATTCGCGGCATTATCACTGTACATATTGCTACGTATACCGCGTCGAGAAACAAATCGACGAAATGCCGCTAAAAATGCTGCGGAAGAATAATCGTTAACGAGTTCTAAATGTACGGCACGTGTAGAAAAACAAACAAAGACAGCTATATAAGACATGCGATTTACGACCACGACCAGAGCTTTCGCGAATATTAAAGGGTCCAGCGTAGTCTACTCCGGTATGAGAGAAGATACGATGAGGAGAACATCGTACAGAAGGCAAGTCAGCCATTTGCTGATAATTGGTAGAAGCTTTAAATCTACTACACGTTACACAATTGTGAATTACCGTCTTGACAAGAGATCTCGCTCCAAGAATCCAATATCCAGAGTTAATTGAGTACCAGCATGCAATAAATTCTGGTGCATTTGTCTAACTATTAATGTTGATATGTAATGTCGAGGAAGAATGGCGGGAAATAACCGACACTTTTGTAACGTTGAATTCCGAAGTCGACCGCCAACTCTAAGAATATTTGATGAATCTAGAAAGGGATTTAATGATCTTAATTTAGAGGATTTAGGAAGTTCTCGTTTTTTATCGATAAGAGAAATTTCTGTGGCAAATTCTTCATTTTGAATGCACCTGATCCAAACCTCAGCAGCGTGCGTAATTTCATTGCCAGAAAGAAATATTGTTCTCTCAGATTTTCGTTTTAGCCCATCAATAAATTTAATCATGTATGCGGTAACACGCAATAGTCTTGACCAAGATGAGAAACGAAGGTAAATAGCATCAGTTTTTTCTAAATGATGTGAAGTGAAGTAAATTGATTGCGTTTCTCGAGTTCAGTCGATTCTAATTTTATTACTGATGTAGGCCATTTGTCTGAAGGGTAAGAAAGCCATTTGGGCCCATTCCACCATAAAGAATAATTTAGCAATTCAGCAGGTGACAAACCGCGTGAAGCAGTCTGCAGGATTATCCTTTGTTGGAACATGTCTCCAAATAGCATCGGGAATAATTGTCTGAATATTTGAAATTCGATTTGCAACAAACACTGACCATGTAGCGGCAGGTTTCTGCAGCCAACTTAAAACAATAGTTGAATCTGACCAACAATGTAATGATATTTTTGAAATAACTAACGCCTTTTGTACAGTAACAATCAGTTTCGCAAGAATAGAAGCGGCACAGAGCTCCAATCGAGGTATACTTAAAGTTTTAAGAGGAGCGACTTTTGTTTTAGCATTCAATAAAGAAACAAATATAGAACCTGATCTGGTTGCAATACGTATATATATAACAGCAGAATAAGCCGAGATTGAAGCGTCTGAAAAACCATGAAGTTCGACAACATCAATATATTTATCATAATGGATCCAGCGAGGAATAGTTACAGAAGATAGAGCTGATAAATTGTCTCTAACTTCAATCCACTTTTTAACAATTGGTTTTGGCAGTTCTTCATCCCAGGAAACTTTCAACAGCCACAATGATTGAAGAAGTATTTTGGCATTAATAATAACTGGTGAGACCCAGCCGAGAGGATCAAACAATTCAGCTATAGAAGATAGAATGTTTCGCTTATTAATAGTGGTATTTATTGATGTGGAAACATTGAATTTATAAGCATCTTCTTTAGGACTCCAAAAATACCCAATAATTTCAAACTCGTAATTTCTTCAAAGGGAAATTCGACTGCCAATCCATGATCAGACGAATCAATACTAGAAAGGAGTGCAGGTGAATTACTACACCATTTACGAAGTTGAAACCCAGCAGAATTAGCTACGGCGGAAATTTGAATTTGCATTTCCTGAACAATCTCTAAAGTGTCACTTTGTAATTTATTTTCCAACCTAAGAAAGGAATTGAGAGCTGTTTTATGTGACAGACCTAATTCCATGGTTAATTTACTAAACGGCAGATGAATGCCATAACGCCCTTCGTGAGTACGATAATGTGTTTTAACAAAGTGAGATTCACATTCCTTTTCATCCTGGGAAAGTGAAACATGATGAGAGATATCTTCTATTTCCCAAAATCTTTGTAGTAACTTATTTAATGATGTATCAAAGGCATGATGGATATGGACCGAGTGAGAATTAATTGGGTGGAGTGGTAGAAATTATCCATCCAAATATAGTTAATTGCGCTACCGGTGTACTAGGAGGACCTGTACGTAATCCATCGCAAAGTACAGAACTGTATAAATCAGCACCAATAAGGAAATCAATTTTATCATTGGAAGAAGGATAAGGATCTGCAAGTTTAAGATCTTGCAAATGGTTCAGTTCGCTCGAGATGGTAAATTGTCTAGGTACATATTTAGTTATTTTTGGAACAACGAGAGTTGTGGTAGATAATGAAATTTCTGGGTTATCAATAGGTTTAATGATAACATTCACGGAACTAGAAACATTTGCTACGGTGGTACTACCAACTGACGAAATAGAAGTTGATACTCGAGAACGTCGTAAACATAATATTTGAACAATAGATTCGCTTATAAAGGAAGCTTCTGAACCCTGATCTAACAAGGCGCGAACTTGAATTTGTCTACCGTTAGCAGCTTGTAACACAACACGAGCTGTAGCAAGTAACACTGGTTGCAACTTGATTTTTTCAATAGAATTAAAATGACTACTAACGGGTGGGTTTGATGGACTTACATGAGACGAATTTTCTGAATTTAAGTTATCTGACGAAACTAGATTAGAAGAACTCAAATTGATATTTGCTTCTTGATGTAACAGATAATGGTGTCTCTTATGGCAATGTTTGCACGAAAATTTACTAGGGCAGGCCTGGAGATTATGGCCTTTCGCTAAACAATTAATACACCGTTGATTCTTTCGAATATAAGAATGCCGATTGAAGACTGACAAATTCTTGAATGCATCACAAGCATATATCTTATGATCGCCATTACAAAAACAACATTTTTTAATCACAGATGTTTGATGAGAATTTAATGAATTATTCTTAGAAAATTGTTGAGCATTACGTGTTTTGACATCTCTAAAGTTATACACGGGAATAGCTTCTAATGCACGTATACGAGATGAAATGAAGGATTCCAAATCACAATATTTCACAAATTTAGTTGCATCACTTACATGCATTTCCCATTCCTTGCGGGATTGTATATCTAATTTTGAAACAATCAAATAGACTAAAAAATGGTCTTCTGACTTAATTTTTAAACTATTAAAGGCAGTTCTAACTGAATTAGAAATATCTCTTAATTTTTTAAGATTTGGCAGGAAATCAGAGGTAATTGCTGGAAATTCACAAAATTGCTTCAGGTATGCGTTAATTAAGGAACGATTATTATCTAAACGGCTTTTTAACAAATTCCACGCTTCTACAAAATTAGAATCTGACAAGGAGATGCCACACAACAGGTTACTGATTTCACCGACAAGACATGACTTTAAATAATGCAATCTGATAAAGAATTATTATTAATAACTAAGGATGTAAATAGCTCACGAAAATTTATCCAGTCTGTAACTTTTCCATTAAAAGAAGGAAGAACAATACGCGGTAACTTAACTTGTGACGATGGTGCGCAGGCTGCAGCGTTGTTCAGTGTTGAGTTCTGGATAGATGTTTCTTCAGAAATTTTCTCCAAGATAAAGTAGAATATTTCTTGAAAAGCCTCCCTGGTAGTGATGAAATGGTCGTCCTGGAAGTAGATCTTCTGTTCATCCTCGGAAGTCTTCAGAGATTCAATTTCCGCATGCTGCGTATGATATTTGCCCCAGTCCATTTCAAGCTTTTGTAGGCACGCTTTTAGCATGGCACCAAAATTGAAGATCTCGCAGTGAAAGTTGATTTTTGACGTCCAGAATCTCCTGCTTCAATATATACTGCTCCTGTACTAATCTCTCCATTTGTTTCTTGTCTGCTTTCGACATTTTGTTAGTCTTAGCAGATAATGTGAGGGTCGTGAAGTACTTTACGAACAACCTCGAAAACCGTTGTAACACTTACAAGTCATAACTTTGTAAGCGCCGAAGCACAATATAGAACTGCTACCAATATTTTAAATCCGACTCCGGAGGACCATAAATTGTTAACGTAATAGTTAACTTGAAACTGCCGGAAATATTGGTAGGGAAAATAATAGAATTGTAGATTTAGTTTTAATATTGTGCGTATTTATTTAGCAGAATGCTTACACCACACTGCCGAGCTGACCACTGCTAGATTCCTCGAAGCGTACTGTTCTTTTTCTACCTGACTCTCGGACCAGGGTTTTTTCCAAAACAATAGGGTCCGGCCATCTGGCCTCCCCTCCACTACATTACCAATCCTGAACACCCGTAATAAAGATTTATGCGATTATTCGAATTAACAATATATTTTTGAATTCAAAATATGTTAACATTCCGTGATAATACAAGCATAAAGAATGAACAATAAAGTAAGCGACATACAAAAATTACTACTTTAGAAGAAATGTCTACGAAACGAGTACACATGTACTGAAAGATGTCAGTCACAATTCCAAAATTCACGGGTGTTAAATTTAATATTATATAACAGTATCATAGATCAAATTTGGCCGGTGTACGGATTTAATAAAAGATTTTCGGCTCTCTAATCACCTAACGACGGCGGAGATGAATTTCGCAGAAACGTTTTATTGTAATAAATAATTGATTAGGTTGATAAGCTGAGAATCTCTTATTAAATATCATAGATCCTTTGAAATAGAATAGAAAATATAAATAATTTTAGACTCAAACTTTCTATAATTATTAATCATGCTACCGATTCCCAATACATTAGACGAATTTTTAACCGGCAGCATGTATTTAAGTGAATAAGTATTTTCAATACTGTGGAAAGTTCAATATTAAAGAGTAACCTTCATACAGCTCCCGAAATGAAAACTAATTTTAATGGGATAGTTTTCGAAATGTTATAAGGTTCTTCCAAAGCGTCAATTAAATCGATGTTTTTACATTTAAAGCACTTTGATCGCATCTTTAAACATAATTACATCTATTATTTTCTTATGACATAGTTATATTTGGTCTCATTATTTTACATCATTGTCCATTTAAATGATGAAATAGAAATTTACTGAATTAAAATGGACTACAAAATTAAAAGCAACAGTCTTGAGGAGAATGAATAAGGGGAAAGACACCATTTCGTGAATGGGATCCTTAGAGAACGTAACTTGTGACCAGGGCGGCGACAAAGGGGACTGAGGGGGCAAATGCCCAGAGGGCGGAGACCACAAGGGGCTCGGGTCCCAAAAATTAAATTAATTAAAAATTTAAATGCCAACAGCTTCTGCAGAAAAATCTGATAATCACTTGCTTATAAAATAACCTACAAGTTCGCAGTTATCGTCTAAATTGAGGGGGTTCTGGGATGTATGGGCCCTGCCTCTCAGTTGCCCAGGAGCCCGAGAATCCTGTCACTGGGCCTGCTTGCAACGGCTTTGAATAAATTACCATTCCGATCCTAAACATTAATTTCTTTCGAGGAACCTGTGTTAAATAATATCTTATTCTGCGATTTGAAGAAAAGTATTTAATAGTTCCGGTGGTATGGAACAGAAAAATGTAGTGGAACCTAATAGTTTTAATAATAAAATTTTCCATTTTTAATACGAATTAATTAATTTAAGACAGCTCTCGAACACCAATAAAACAATATATAAATAACGATTTTTATGTAAACTCACTAATATTTAGATCTAAATCACGCTGATAGGAAGACTATTATTATCGTATAATAAGATATTATTCACTCTTTTGTAATTAGGGAATGTAAAATATGAAAAATCATAACACAAATATCGATGTTGAATTTAAAAAATAATACATCCCTGTAGTATATCTTTCTAATATAGTTCACTTGAAGTGTGAACAACTTTGAACATTGAATTCCCCCGTTTATGAATTTATATCGTTGTGTAGAAAACAAGATATAAACATTAAATATTCAGGCCGAGAAAAGATGTAATTGCCTTCCATTTCATTAGATACGTAATTTTGTGTTGGCGGGTGGGATATATTTACAGAAAATATCATCTAGTTCCTTAGTAGTTGGCGTAATTATTACTTAAAGGTTACCCACTCTGCATGGACGAAAGAAGACAATTTTACCGTGTAATCGCGAAACGCACCAAAACCTCACGACATAAAATTTTTACTAAACTACTTTTCCACTGTAAAGCGAAGCACATTGTCTTGTTGTATCGGCGAACAATTACAGAATTTATATGAGTAATTGGAAACCGCTTTTTTAAAAACAAAATTGAAATAATCACTCACAGAAATTTACAATATTAGCTATTCGTATTTTATTACTGTTGTTATTTTAAATAATTCGAAATTGTTGTAACCGCCGCATAGTAAGACATGTTAAACGTTAATAGAAGTTACTTGTAAGCATATTTTCTTTAATTTTTACAAATTCTGTTGTCAACATGCGTATTTAACCTATTCGTTAGGCACTAATAAGTTATTAGTAATTTAATTATTAAAGTTGAAATTGTTCACCGAACCAAAATATGGATTATGACACGGATGAAGACCGGTCTCAAGACGTAAGTTAATTGTGCTTAATGTAAGGAACAGAAATGTTAAAATGCAAATGATTCATGTTTCTATGTACGGCTAAAGCAAATCTCACTTGTTGATAATCTATGTTGAGTGAAGTTTATATAACTGACAGAAATGTTAATTTCTAGGTTATTAGGTGTCTGCAACATGTGAATCAGATATGGTCTTTTTCATTGTTTCCTAGATCTCCACATATGTGGAAATTGCTCATTTTTATGGTATTAATAAGGGAAATATGAAATAAACTTGTTCATACTAATTTTGCAGAGAAACGTTTAATGGATTTGTCTAATGTGTATATTAATACTGAGTTCTATATTTTTTAATACAATGAGGTAACTGAAGTTTCTCATACATATTTTGTCTTTCAGTTATTACAAGTGCATCAAATTCAGTCCATTGAAGAAAATGGAACAGAAAATAGGGATATATTTGAAAAGTCTGCAATTTGTAAAAGGTAATTGCACATATCTTCTGTATTATACGTTAGTGATACATGTACTCTATATGTAGTCTAGTTCTTTTCAGATAAGTAATTTGTTTTATTTATGATTACACGTAACACAACTTATCCCAGGTACCTAGGTGGACAAATGGTTTTGTATTCAGTGATGTCTGAAATATTTAACAAACGCTCTTCTCATAATTTGACAACTATTCATATACATTTGGAAAGCTGTCAGAGTTTTATTACAATTTTTGTTATTGTCATTATCAACTTACAATTTGTTCATTTTAATACTGCTGCAATTTCACATGTCTCTGTCTCATAGTTTTGCTGGGTATATTTTACTATATATGAGTGTTACATAAACTGCTGTTTCTCATTTTTCAAATTTTAAATATATAATCTTTTAAGCGAAATTACACAAATTATGAAATCATATTAATTCTACTTCATAAGTGTAAACCACAAACATTATTTAAAATTCTAAACAATTTGTTTTGAGTTATTTGTGTTAAGAATTGTAGGGAAAGTAGTTGAAACACCATTTTTATGCTGTAAAGTCTGAATGCAACATATTCTTTAGCACCAGTTATCAGAAATTATTTGTCCTATGAGCTTGGCAATGCAACTTTAATAATTTTCACATTTAAATTTTCTTTTGAATTTTGAAAAAGATTGGTTTAAGGATGCAAAAAATGGCTATCTGAAAGTGTTCAATTTAATTTCTCTTATGTCTCCCTGATTATAGTAAATTATAGTCACAAAATCAAATAATCATTAGAATTTTTCAGATGTTTGATGTAACAAAGCCTATTCAAGCCAACTAGTATCTGGTTTCAAAATTTATTTTGTTGTTGAAACAATTGGTATAGGTAGTAATGTGTTCCAATGTCTATTCTAAAGCAAATTTTGAGAACAGTAACAATTTTATCCTATGAATTAGTTCAATGGTACGAATCTGAACACTTCTCCATTCAACTGCTAAATCTAGTCCATTCCAGAGAGTCGACTGTTGAGTCTTCACTTCACAGTACAGAAAATTGTGACTACCTGCTGAAGTATAGAGTACAGAGTGAAAATAGGGCATGGGAAGATGGGGTCAGCATTGCTTGTTTACTTGCAAGTTAATTTGCTTTTCTGAGAATTAAATGGGAGACTTGCAAAATTCTGTAACTGCAGTATCTTGCAATACAGTATTAGTTGATGATATTATAACAATGTTTCTTTCAGTATTATTTTTTGAGGGGTTTAGTAATGAGTATTTTTATTTCTCAGGTTATTATGTCCTGTTAAAGCTGTTTTAATGTTTAATTAGTTGAAAATTCTGAGTATCTCCTAGGAAATTTTGGGAACATTAGCTAAGTAATTGGCACACAATTGTGGGCAATGTAAAGGTATCGTTTGGGAGTGTATGAGCACATCTTTCTGATGTGGTTTTTCTATTTTACTTTGTGGGAATTGTTTTTATTTTTAGGAACAAAATAATGCCATCAATTACTACTCGAATTAGTATATCATTATCATGAGTATAACCCAGGATCAATTAGCAACCAAATAATGTTTTGTACCACAATTTTGTGAAAAATTGCATGCTTTTTAAACATCCTACCAGTAGTGAACAAATTATTGACTAAGAACAATATAATCAGATCATGGGACCATACAGTAATTGCAAGAGGATACCATGAAAATTAATAAATATGATCATCACAGTTGAATATCTATATTCTTAAGTTGGTTTGCAAGTATTAATTTACATATAACAGTTATGAACCATAGTATTATGGATTTACAGCTTTAGAGGTACTAAAAACTCTGGATATCATTCACTCAAATCATTTAAGACAACAACGGAACAAATAAAACAGCAGTGACATTTGCAAGAAAAATGTTTCATAGAAGTTCCTCGCTGTATTTTTATTGTGCAATGGGAGCAGATTTCAAGCACACCAGGGCATTAGTCACACCTTTAGAGGGTGATAATTTAATTTTTCATGCACTTACTAGTCAAGCGTCAAAATAAAAAATGTACCATATAATGTCAATTGTCCATATCAATTGTATGTATTAGGAGAAACATATATTTTTTTGGCCAACATTTTTTCATTTTCTTTATTTGCAGCTCTAAAAAGCGTAACAGGCGGAAGAAAGGCACAGTCAATGGGACTGATGGAGACAAAATTATGGATGAAGACTTAGATGAGGATATTCAAGCTGATGGAAATGTAAATTGAAGCATATATTATATTTGTGATAACAATGAGTTTGTCGTTAAAATAAAACAAAATTATGTTATCCTGAATCAGTTTTCATTGTTTAAATCAAAGATGTTCGAAATACAAATTTCATTTCCTTCCTCTACTTTATTATATTCCAATCCTTTGTTGAACTTTGACATTCTATTGATACTTATATTAGAAAATATTTGAATGGATTTAGTTTAAATCAGATGTCTATGTTACTTGTTTTTTTTGTTATTACTATATGCTAATATATATATATATATATATATATATATATATATATATATATATATTATTCAAAATATTAATAGCATGGTAATATATGAATAAATAATTTTATAAGGTATCATTACAGGAGGGTATTTATTATCTCAAGTACATTGACAATTCTGTTCAAACAATGCATTCTTCTACTTCATGGACTTGCATTTCAGATGTTTTTTTATTACTTTCAGATAATGGATCATGATCCTGATAAAGGAAACAGTGAAAATGAATCACGAAACCGTGAAGGTCAGGAAAGGGACCCAAAATCTAAAAGGTAATGACTTTCACAATTTTCATTTTTTTTTAACTTCATGAAGTTTTTATAGTTTTGAGAGAGAGAGAATAAAATATTTTCTACACACATAAGTAATTATTAGTAATTCTGTGAAATTTAGGGGTCCTTGAAATTCTAACTCATTGTTAATCGGATATTAATGTCAGCAGCACAAAGAAGAGAAACAGACGAAAGAAGGGATGCCCTGATGATACACACGATGGGCCAGCCTACCTTGCCCTTGATGATGAGATCCAACCTGGGTGTAACATTTCCTTGCAGGTAAGACATCAAACCATACAAAACATTGATATCCGCTTATGGATGCATGACTATTTATACAGCAACATGGATTGCGAGAAATAGCTTGGCCTGTGAGATGCACAGTAGAAGAATGGAGAATGTGGTTGGGAGTATTGTTTTCAGGGGAACTCCCCATGAGACAAGCTTGAGTAACACTACTACCTTTCTAAAAAATATTATTTATATTTTTACAAATAGGATATACAGACAGCAGCAAGTTATCTGTTCTTATCATTACTTAAGTTTTATAGATAAGATATTTGATGTAGAACATATCCTGAACTGAACATGATATATTTACTTTTGTCAATATTTTCAGAATAGTTTGTACACTACCAAGTAGCCATAACAAATGTTAGTGTTAAACTGAGCTCCGGCCTACCTCCAGGGAGTGTCTCAACATGAATTTCACAACCTATAACTTAATTTCTAACAGTTAAACCTGCTTTACACTATGTCTTCTAACTTGACTTTACATTGGTCTTCTTTCTTTCAGTTAGCTCTAGCCATCCAGTCAAATGAATGAAGTTTCTAATAATGCCTACTTGTCCATCTTTTCTTAAAGTAATTCCTTATAGGATCATTTTTAATCTTCCTGATCTTTTTTCATACTTCTTTTAAAGCACAAATATGAAATTTATTTGGTCCATATTCGAATTCAGAGAATACACATTATGCTGTCTTATTATATTTTCAGCACCATTAAATTGCTTCCAAATATCCTAAACTTAATTCTTTATATACTTGGGATTATTGGTACTGTTGTATTCAACAGCTGTCTTAGTTTCTAAAATTGTCTAAATTTTCAGATGGTATGTGAATGGCTGTTTTTATTTGTTTTATTTCCTTAAACATTGAATATAACATTCGTATTAACAAAGTTAATTCTTAACCCTGTTACTTTGCTTATTGTATTGAATTCATGTATTAATTTCCACATTCCTTTACATATCTGCAGAGCAAGGCATTTACAAATATTTCCCATTTTTTAGTCTGTATTTTTCTTCCTCCTAGTTTAATTTCCAATTCATTTTGTTCTGTCTCATTTGTTTGTATTTATACAAAATTGCATCTATCAACTAATTATATTTTTTGTCACTCTCTTTAAGAAACTTTTCTTTTTCCACTGCTTTCTAAAACATACAGGATGTTTGAATACTCATAGTCCTATTTTGCAAACCTATATGCATTCATATAAAACCTTAGGATAGATTTCAAAATATTTTAAGGAATTCAAAGTTTTTATTTATCATTCACAAATGCTCAACATAGCACTGGATCCATACCATACACCTAGATGATCATCAAACTCTGTCACTTATTTTAGATGCATGTTTTATAATTGTAGGACATAAGGAAAGCCATGGAGGTATTATCATTTCAACCCAAACCAGCAAAAACAACAGAAGAAGCACTCCAGAAGCAGTACCAATTTTGGAATACTCAGCCTGTACCAAAAATGGGTATGTACAAAAAATTAATTTATCTCTGACTTATTGCTACTAGAAATTAGTTGTATGCTCTTTGTCTTGTGATTATTTTAGAACTACTAACTAAAATTTTTAATCATTATTATCTGTTAACAGACATCAAAGTCTCAATTTAAGAATATATATATATTTAACTTAACTAACACTAAGACAATTTTGCTTTTTCTCATCTTTGATAGGCCAGTCATGGCAGAATTGAAATACTTTGTTCACCATTTGTCACAAGAAATTGTTTCCATTTAATTGCAGATGAAAAAATCACTTGTAATGAGCCAATAGAACCTGACAAAGGAAAGTCTGAGATTCGTCAAGTCCCATATTCTCTCCCTGAGGGATTCCAGTGGGATACATTAAATTTGGATGAGCCTTTGGTACTGAAAGAACTTTACACGCTGCTGAATGAAAATTATGTTGAAGATGATGATTCAATGTTCAGATTTGACTATCCTCCAGAGTTTTTGAAATGGTAAACAGTAAGATTTCTTGTCAATTTCTCATACAATTTTTCTAATTAGTTCAGAAGTGAGGGTTTGTCATTTTCTGTAGCTCTACAAAAGATATTAAATTGTCAGTTTGAAACATGGACATTAAAATGGAATTGGAAGCTACAAAAACCTGTAAATAAAATATTAGCCAATATTAAGGCAATATGGCATTAATTTTAAGTAGAAGAAATTTCCATACATTATGGATGTTAAATCGACTTAGAAACAGATGTTCAAAATATCTAATAGACTGCAAAGATTTAAGAAAGATTGAAAGTGAAAATACAGTCAGGCTCAATTATAGCTACCATGATGGGGCTCTCTCCATATAGATGGGATATTATAACTTAGATCAAAGGAGACATTATTTAATTTTAAGTTACTAGCTATTTCAATTTTTTTTTGCATAGAAAAGTTTATTTATAAAATTTGTCATCTTGTTTCTTTTTATAAACTTAAAAGTTTTGCCACTCATATTAACAGAAGCATTTTCTCATGTTTCCTGAGAAACATAAAGAATTAAGTGTATATTAGTTTTCTCAAATCTATATTTGTATTCATTTAATAAGAGGGATGCAGTTGCCATTAAACTTCTTATTAAAGTCTGAAATACTTCTTTGTTGTAAACATTCCAATTTACTATCACCTAATTCTCCCAAAAAACTGGGAAACAAAATGTGGAAAACTATTGTCAGTATCTTGCTAGGCAACTGCATCAAAACCAAATTCTTACACAAGTGCAATTTACTGTGGTGACAATCAGAATTAATTTGTTTGTAAATGCAAGATACTGCTACCTGTTTGAATTATGCTTATGTTGCAGTATGAAACTTTCAGTTTTGTGCTTCCCTTTTGTTTTACAGCCTGAAGATTATTATATTTTAAACACAAAATTGTAATTTCATTTGGATTTGTGTTTTAGGGCTTTGCAGCCTCCAGGCTGGAAAAGAGAATGGCACTGTGGCGTCAGGGTCCTGAAGAGCAGTCGTTTGGTTGGATTTATAAGTGCAGTTCCTGCCACATTAAGACTTTACAACCAGTAAGTTTTCAGATACGGTGGATTCATCGAAGATCACTCTGACATGCTGTGCTCAGTTATGGATACACATGTAACTGAACATGAGCAAGATAACTGTTTCATCTGATAAATTTTCACAAGAGTCCCTCTAAGAAAATTATATTTCTATAGGGTGTGATAAAGTATTTCACTGATTGCTTTACCTTTCTTTTATATTTTTCCAGACCTCGGAAAATGGTTGAAATTAATTTCTTATGTGTTCACAAGAAGCTGAGATCTAAACGTGTAGCACCAGTATTAATTAGAGAAATTACCCGTCGAGTGAACCTGTGTGGCATATTTCAAGCAGTGTACACAGCTGGGGTAGTTCTTCCCAAGCCCGTTGGAACTTGCAGGTAATCTTTCTTTATAAAATTATTCTACCTTCACCCCTCAATGTACTAACAAAGCTATTTCTATTATATAGTTGGAACTGTTGACCTGGCAGCTACAGAGTTCATCATCTGAACTAGTTGAAGTAAAATATTTTATACATTGTGAAATTTTTGTTTATTGGGACACAAAAGTACTGACTTATTAGACAAAGTTGTAATTCATATCTGGTCCAGTTCTATTACAATTGTGAATATTTCACCCCAGAATCTTACGAGTGATTCTTATTTGAAGACTATAGAAGTTGGTTACTAATAACAGTATACCATCTTGCTACAATTGCACTGTTATTATAGGTTACTCGTGCACTTTACTTTGGTCATGCTGTCTCTGTAAAGCATGAAATATCTCTGCAACATTGCACTCATTTTGAACTTATTAATTTAATATTAAACATATCATTGCTTAAACTCAAAATCAAGTTTTAAATTTGAGTAAGTTTATTTAGAGAAGAAAGCTAGTGGAGAGTTATTTTGTGCAGGTACTGGCACCGTTCACTCAATCCTAAAAAGCTTATTGAAGTAAAATTCTCTCATTTGAGTCGCAACATGACGATGCAGCGCACATTAAAGCTGTACAAGCTTCCAGAATCTACTAGGACTCCAGGTTTCAGGAAAATGACACCAGCTGATTTACCACAGACTCACAAACTGCTAAATGAGGTGAGTCAGCACTAGTCCATCTATTATATGAAATTGCAATCAATATTATTTCCTATCATAAGAGATGCTTAATTGTGTAATGATTTTGAAAAGAAATAAATTCAATATTTGATCATTTCCTGTAATATGTTGCATTTGAAAGGATGTTGAGAATACTACTCACTTAATGTTATTAACCACTTTTTCAAGTTCAATTTCATCTAATTGAATTGATTTCATATAATATTATCTGGAGATAGTAGTTCACACAGAATATTTTAAATAATTTGCTTTAATTGCATTTGACTTTCATTTAAATAACTTTTGTGGCTTTACTATAGGTCTAAGTATATTAAGGAAATGTTTTGTCTGGTTAACAAACATTTCTCTGTCCTGCAGTATTTGACTAAATTTGACCTTGCGCCAATATTCGCAGAAGAGGATTTCAGACATTGGTTTCTACCCCAAGCTGGAATAATTGATAGTTTTGTGGTGGAGGAAAATAACAAAATAACAGGTATGTTAGCTTTTGTGGATTAATATGGGAATGGGTGCAAATTCTTATACCCAGCAAAAGGTTAACATTCGATAAACAGTTCTCGGTATTCACTCAGGTGTAGCATATTTAAACACGACATTTTGACAACTAAAATCTCTGTCGTCATCTTCTAGGCGAAGTTATCGAACAATTACACGGGGAAGACTTCAATCTTTAAAAGGTTAACATATTTGGGAATCTTATATAGTAAATATTATTGAATAATGAAGACAAACAAAGGTGAATCCTCCAGAATTCTTAATTTTCTTAAATTTTGACCTATAAGTAAATTGTATGTATATAATACGTATTTATTTAGGTTAATTCAAGTAATGAGACAGTCAGGAAACCTTTGTGTAATGATAAACAAAATGGAGCAATTAAAAACTGAATATATGACTAATGTCAAATGAAATTTTTAAATATTTATTTAAAGTTGTCATTTTCTTCAATTATATATTTGTTTGTTTGCTTGTAGTATTTGAGGAGTACAAACTGAGCAGTTGAAGTATTATGGAAGTAATAGACCACATCAGTGTGAAATTGATTGAGAAAGGAGAACAATCTTAACAGTTAGAAGAAAAGGCAATTGGAAATAAACATTGAATTAGAACATCCCACTTCATAGCTGCACTTCATATCTGAAAAGATGTGTAGGGGAAAGCTATGAAGTGGGACATCATGCCCTGAGAAAAATAGTCAGCAAAATTCTTAATCAGAAATTAAATACATATTTCAAGGATTTGACGGATTAGGATAGTAAAATCTCAACTAGACCAGGAATTTAACCCAGAACCTCCACTTAGTTTCGTAGTTCTCTGACCATTGATTTTTCTATCTTAATCTGTTAATAGGCTTTACTGCTGAGCTTCGATTGAAAGCATTTCTTCTTTTCTTGAATAAAATAATTGTTGCGTTGGTGAATTTAAAAACAATATCCATTCTTCATTGATGTTCTAAAATTATGCTGTGAAGATTGTGATCTATTTAAAATTGGCTTTACTGTGATCAAATTAATTCTTTATTAATTTGTCAATTTTTAGCAATAGCTTTTAAAAGCTGCCATAGTCGTCTGCTTACTACATCCATCAACTAAATTTTGTAGATGGACACAGTAAGCAGATGACTATGGTGGCTGCTGAAAGCTGTTGCTAAAAACTGTGTAATTAATAAAGGATAATTTTGATGACTTATTGGTTTTAATTATTTTATATACTGAATGTAAATGAGCCTGTGTTCAGGTTTGTACAACAGATAGAGAAAGCTCACATCTGAATGAGAGTTGGCATGGATAGTTTAGTGGTACCACATACTAAGCATAGGTTCTGGGTTTGATTCCCAATCCAACAAGATTTTTCTATCCTAATCCGTTAATTCAGATTCATGGCCTTTAGCGCTGAGCAGTGTTGAAAGAATTTCTTCTTGTAATTTTCTTTTTCTTTTTGTATATTTAAAACAATATATTTGCAAATTTTAAATTATTTTGTATAGTTTCAGATTTTGTATAATTTGAGTAATGTTAGTATTTCTATATATTAAATGGATGAACAACTAGGGGCAGCTTCTATTTAACAAATAATTGATAATAAACACAAACAGATGCTCTATATATACAAGTTAATTTAAATTGCTCATCAATCAAATTTAAGTGCAAATTTTGTATATTTGGGGAAATTGGTTGTGTTTGAAATTTAATAGCATATTGCATATGAATTTGTGTTCAGGCAGGAGCATAATAAATATAGAAATCATAAGAACATCAAAAGGGCAACAATTTTAATAAAGGGGTTGTTTTAATTAATTCTGAGGTGGATGACTTGGACATAATGTTATTGTAATACCTACAATTAATTTTTATTTGTAGAGCTTTTGAAGAAATGAAAATCAAATTTATGATCTTCAGTGTAAGGAATAGATGAGAAATTATTCATTAAAGCTTTACCTAAAAACAAATGGCACTGTAACTAAGATTATAGGGACCTTGATATAATTATGTAATTTAACTTATAATTGTCTCATATAAATTAGATTAAAATACTTAAATTTCATTGTTAATACAAAGAAAGATTGTTATATAAAAATAGTTTAATGTTTAAATTTTAAGTTTTTAAAGGAATTAATGTGACTGAAATCAAGATTAAGCATGGTTTGTTGCATTCAGAAATGTTTATAAGCAACAAGCAAACTTAAAATAATACTGTCACGTTCTAAGGGTTTGAAAATAAAAACAAGCACCTGAAAAAAAATACTGTCACATTCTAAGTACTTGAAAATAAATATTGCTATATATATTTCACAATCCATCTGAAACACAAACATTGAAAGTGTAATTTCTGAATTCTAATGATCATGAACTCTGTGACTTTGATTTTATGGTTGTTTGTTGTTTTAATTCAATACACATTTACTATAAACCAAATATTTATTTTTCTATAATCAGTACGCATTTGCATGTGGTACACACTCGTTGCATGTCTGACTATATCTGTTCTTGCCACAATTCCACATGATAACACAACTGTGACAACGGCTGACTCTAGAAAACACTCAGTTCAGCAGATCTAACATGCCTGGAGCCAACTTAACTTTTCTCTTATTTTCATATTTGAATCTCATTCATACATACATACACACACATATATACACACACACATCCATCCATGCATTCACACATACACGTACATCACTCTCCTTCCAGTAAAATGTTACACCTTTTAGTTCATTTTACAATGTCTTTATTAAATACAACATTCAGGAATCTATCTCGTCTTCTGTGTTTCACTGGGCGGTGATGGTGTGTCTGGACCATTACCAGATGAAGGTTCTGGATTGGCAGGTCCACGGTCTGTCATTGGGCTAGTAGTGGCGGGTTTTAACCTGTCTACAGAAAAATTTCCCTACTTGCCATTGACAAGCAGTGTGAAAAATTTGTCATTACTTTGTTTGACCAAAACTGATCAGTCATATATGCAGGTTCCAGTTGTTTTCTTGTGCAGTCATTATGAATGAATACTTGTGTTTAATTTAATCAGTCTCTATGTACATGTACATTCTGTCTTGTTTTGTGAATTGTTGGCACTGACTTGAGTGGTTTCATCATTCTAATGAGCTCGGTGACGAATGTTTCAGCGGTGACTGGAAACTTCTTTTCTTCAAAAATTTCACCAAGAAGGCAGGTTGTATTTCTGTACACCATTTGGGCGATGCTGTGATTTACGTCTTCCTTGAGAAGTCCTAATAGAATTGTAGGTAGTGATTGTGTCCATTTTACGTTGTTATGAACTTTGATTTCAGTTTTTATGTCTTCTATGGAGTCTGTCAACTTTTTCATTTGCCCGCGGATGATACGCTTTAGTGTGCTGTACTTTTATTCCACAAATTGCTGCTGGATTACAGAACAACTACGATTCAAATTGTCTGCCTTGATTCGTAATCACTTGAACTGGCATTCCAAATCTTGCAATCCAATTTTTGTAAAATACTTTTTCAATAGTTTCAGCCATGATGTTACTGTTAGGTATGATCTCCATCCAGTTGGTATATCTGTCAATAAATGCAACACAGTAGGAGTTACTTTTCTGATGCTAGTGGAATATCTCATCTGGTTCCGCATATGGTAGAACTGGCGATCTCATGTGTTGTATTACTTTGCTTTTCTGGAAATTAAGACATGCTTGTGTCCATTTCCACACATTATCTCTAATTCCTAGCCATTAAAACTGGGCTGTCATTTTCACGCCTGGATGAGATAGGTTGTGAATTTGGTTAAACACTGTTTTCCGAAATTTTG
The DNA here is from genome assembly GCA_037074705.1 of Zhengitettix transpicula. Lineage (NCBI taxonomy): Eukaryota > Metazoa > Arthropoda > Insecta > Orthoptera > Tetrigidae > Zhengitettix > Zhengitettix transpicula. The sequence goes on along the minus strand of CM073595.1, from coordinate 74,051,588 downwards.
ATGGAATCAATGGTTGAATGTTTGAAGTGGATGTCTCACACCACAAACATTTCCCTAAAACAAGTGGGTACTTTTTCACTATGATATTGGTTGTCTTGTTGTGCAGTAGTTTCTTGATCTCTCCATCTAAAGTTTGAATTTCAGGTATTTCCTCTAAATCAATAACTGAAACTTCATTGATCCTCGACAATGCATCGGCAACTATGTTCTCTTCTCCTTTTATGTGTTTGATTCTCATTGAAAATTGAAATATGTATTGTAGATGACGTATTTGTCTAGGTAAAACTTTTTCATTTTTTTGTTTAAAAGCGAAAATCAAAGGTTTGTGGTGCACCCTAAATGTAAAATCGTGACTCCCAACAGATATTTAAATTGTTTTGTTGCAAGATAAATTTCTAACAATTCACGGTCATATGCATTCTATGTTTGCTGTGTGCTTGACAGTTTTTTTTAAAAAAAATTCAATCAGTTTCCAACTTCCTTTTTCTAATAGTTGTAGCACTGCTGTGACTGCGGTATTTGATGCATCTGTACTTAAGCTGAGAGGTAGTTCATGATTAGGAAATGTCAGAAGTGTACTATTTGCCAAATCTTGTTTGCATTTTCGAAATTATTTCTTGCTTCTTCTGTCCAATTTTTCTTTTTCTTCTATCTCTCCTCTTAGCACCACCAGGTATTCATGCAGGATAGCCTGCATCTGTGTGACATTCTTCAAATAACGCCAATAATAATTAACTATCCCTAAAAATGTTCTTAATTCTGAAATTTTTTCAAGATATTTGTATTCCTGGATAATCTTCACCTTTTCCATTAGTGGTTTCAATCCTTCTTCTATAACATAGTAACATATTATATCATATTCAATCTTTTCTTGGTCTAATATGGATTTGGATAGATTAATATGAAGACCAACATTTTGCAATCTCTCAAAAACCAAGGCAAGGTGCGTTCGATTTTCTTCCAACAATGATGAAGCTATCCATATATTGTCTAAATATGGAAAAGTAAAGTATAATCCTCAGAGAACTTGATTGATGAAACGTTGAAATATAGATGGTTCGTTACGCAGTCCAAAACTGGTTACATTAAATTTGTATAAACCAAATGGCGTTATTACAGCTGTTTTCACTTTGTCTTCTTCTGCTCTTGAAATCTGATAATACGCTTTGAACAAATTAATTTTAGAAAAAATTCTTTCCTGGAAGGATTTTGTGGAAATCTTATATTCTAGGAACTGGATATTGATCCGGAATAGTATTATCATTTAACTTTTGATAATCACCACAAGCTGTGAAAGAACCATCCTTCTTTTGCACCATAGGAAGAGGACTGGCCCATGGTGATGACGAGGGATGAACTATTATCATGCTCCATATTGGAATTCTTGTTTTGCTTCTGCAAATTTCTTAGGATCCAGAGGTCTTATTATTATTAATAGGTGCTACAATGTTCCTTTGAACGTTTTTGTCTGCTCCATAATTGCCTTCCATTTTTGTCTGTCATTAATTTCTCTGGTCCAATTCTTAACTCCTAGTTTTTTTAAGTCCCTTAGCATTTCGTCCTTCCATCTTATTTTTGGTCTTCTCTTCTTTTTCATTGAGGTTGGATTCCAGTTGTATATCTTCTTTGGTAACCTTTCATCTTGCATTCGGGATAAATGGCCAAACCAGCCCAGCCAAGGGCTTTGATGTGGTTGATTATATTTTTTGATTTTATAAGGTCTTCGATTTCATTATTATACCTTATTCTCCAACAATTTTCTACTATCTTAACTGGTCCATATATTCTTCTCATTATCTTTCTTTCGAAAACATTTAACCTTCATATGTCATTTTCTTTCAGTACCCACATTTCTGCTCAGCATGTTACTACAGGTCGTATTTTAACTTTATATAATCGGAGTTTTGCATTTTTGGATAGTAATTTGCTTTTGAATATTTCCAAATTAGCATAATAGGCTCTATTGCCCATTGCAACTCTTCCCGTTATTTCCTCCTCAATGGAGTTTTCTATTTACCGTTGTATCGAGGTATGTGAAGGATTTGACCTCTTTGTATTTTTCTTTATCGAGTATCATATCACAGCATTTTGTCTCTCCTATGTTACATTTCATATATTGGGTCTTCTCTTGGTTTATTTTTAAACCAAATTTTATAGATTGTTCTTTTAATTGTATAAATATGTCCTCCAAGGCTTTTATTGTTCTTGTTATTATTAGGACATCATCTGTGTATGCTATGCATTGTTTTAGGCGAGTAGATTATAAAATTATATCAATTTCCCTTAATGTGACATCTAATGTTACGTTAAATAGTGTTGCTGATAGTGGGTCGCCTTGTTTTACCCCATCTATGATGTCAAATTCTTCACTCAGTTGGTTTTTTATTTTGACTTGAGCTTTGGTTTTAGTCAAGGTTAGCAGGATTAATTTTCTCAGCTTTGTTGGTACTTTATATTTTTCCAGGTTATCAATAATTTTGTGCCTTATGACTGAATCGAATACCCCTATGTAATAGACAAACATATTTTGTAATTCATTGCCATATTTATGACATTTTTCAAATATCTGTCTATTGTTGATCTATTCCTACAGAATCCACATTGACATTCTCCAATTTCATCGTTCACTCTTGCTATCATTTATAAGGATTGCAAATAATTTATATGTTACATTTAGCAGTGCAATTGGTCTATAATTTCTACATTCGTATTTATCTCCTTTCTTATAGATTGGGCAAATTATGGTTTCGTTCCATTGCTGTGGTAGCTTCTCTTCATGCCATATTTTTAGTATTAGTTTATGGATCTCTTTGCTAAGATTTCTATCTCCATATTTTATTAGTTTAGCAGGTATTTGATTTTAAGTTGTTAATAACCTCATTAAATGATGGGTGTATTACCTCATCTTCATCTTCCAAGTCTTGAAGTCGTATTTGGACTCCGTCACTTTCGTTTGTCTTTCCTAGAGGATTAAAGGTCTTCATGAAGAAAGTCCTCCATCTTTCTAGTACCTGTATATCTTGCGTTATTATATTTCCATGTTCATCTTTGTATGAGGTGCTCATCCCTGTTATTTTGGTTGTATTTGCTTTTAATTCTCCAAAGAATTTTCTTGTTTCATTTCTTTTAAAGTTATTATTTATTGTTGTTATTTTTTCGTTCATCCAGGCTTTTTTCTTTCGTTTGCACAATCTATTTGCTTTTCTTTTTTCTATTTGGTATTCTTCGAATTTATTTCTTTTCCCCAATTGAATTGCTTTCCTCCATATTTCATTCTTTCTTTGTCCCACCATTCATTTCTTTTTTTGGTTTGGATTTTACTTATTACTCTCCCAGCTGTTTCATTTATTATATTCTTTAAATTCATCCATTCTACTTCTATTTCTTGTGTTCTCTCTCTATCAATTTCTTTTATTGCTTAATTTTATCTGGGTTTTGGAAGTTTTCCAAATTCCATCTTTCTCATTTAAATGATTTTGTCTTGTAAATTTTTGGGAGATTTTGTTGTAGAGTTATTTTTAAGAGGAAGTGATCAGTCTATATTTGGTCCACGTAACATTCTGACGTCTTTTATCAGTTCTTTTTTTATTCGATTTATTATTACATGGTCAATTTGATTTATTGTTCTTAGATCTGGAGAGATCCATGTTCCTTTATGGATTAACTTGTGTTGGAATTGAGTGCTTGCTATGATTAAATCATTGCAGACTGCAAATCCACATAGAAGTTCTCCATTTTTATTTTTGTTTTCATCTAATGTATGCCTACTTGTTACATGCTTGAATGTTTTTTCTTTTCCCAGTTGAGTGTTGAAGTCTCCTACAATTATTAAGATGACACTTTTGGGCACTTGTTCTATTATTCTTTCTTTATTCTTTCTTTACTATTTTAAATTAATATGATCTGTGCAAACTAACAGTTATCTCAATGTTGGTTGCAATTGAAAAGAGTAAACAAACAATAGTATTGTCTATAATCTGAAGTAGAGCAGTTCTTAAGCGTTTCTTATGCAATTTTGTTAAGATTGTTTATTTGAACAAAACTTTGATGAAGATATTTTATGTCCTTACATAGTATGATATTCTGTGGTCGATATTTGCCCTAAAAATGTCGAGGCATTTCAAAATTACCAAGTACTTTGAAAAAATAATGGACATAGAAGAGTGTTCAGTATGTGATGAACAGGAAATTTCTGGAACTGAGAAAAACATTAGAGATACTTACCACAAGTAAGAGACAATTGGTCAGAGAGCGATAATATAGAGGCGAATATTATAAATAAGTGTCCAGGGCAGAAAAAAAAACAGATTTTTATTGACATCTGAAAGTGAGACAGATGTAGAGGATCAACACATTAAAACTTTGTTTATGGAACAGTTTGGGAGGAAATAGATGGAAGCCCCAAACCTGGCATGACAGCAGTGCAATAATTTTTAGGGATATGTCAGGCCCAACAGGATATGCTAAATGATATATAATGAAAGGTCAAATAAAGACAGCATTTTCTCTTATAATTGATCACTGTATAATGTGTCATATTATAAAATGTACAGAAGAGAAAGTGTTTAGGGTGTTCAGGACTAAGTTGGAGCTAAATACTACAAAACTAGATAAATTTGGATCAAATTTAATGAAAATTCTTCATTTTATATACATTCAGAAATAAATCTCTGCATTGAATAATAAAATTGATAACATTTTTATTACCAGTCAATTTTACCAACGCGGTAGAAATAAGTATACAAGAACTGTCAGTAGATTTAGTGTTAATAGCCACGTATCGGCCACTAAATAAGAGAATTTGTCTCAGTGGAACATTCTCTTCATTCTAATTCACATCATTTTTCATGTTAGAGTAATTATATTGCAAATTTTGGCTTGCAAGACTTCTTTGAGTCACAAATTAAGTCTCAATATTTGTTGAGTACTGACTGATACATGCTGTGCAGATTTTGTAAATTATGGATAGTTTATTTTTTTAAACTGAGTACAAGTTAAGAGCTGTTCTCAATTACATTACAAATTATGTTTTCCCATAAGTTATAACAACATTTGTAATATTTTATAGTAATATTTCAAGTAATCATAAATTCCATTTTGAATTTATGTAATTCTTTCCTTTATAGATTTCGTAAGTTTCTACACCTTACCATCGACTGTAATGCATCATCCTTTGCACAAAACACTGAAAGCTGCTTATTCATTTTATAATGTCTCCACTAAAACGGGTTGGGTTGATCTTATGGGAGATGCCTTAGTTTCAGCAAAGAATGTAAGTATATAGCATCTCTTTGTATAATACATACTTTTTCATTATTAACCATTTTTAATGTTACATTTTTCTAATATATTTGGCCATACCAGCTTAACATTTGAGTGAAACATTAACATATTGGATGGGTCTACGACTTATCCTGCCATGTAGCAGAAATACAGTAGGTACCACCAGGTTTTGTCCAGTATTGTACAAGAGTAGTTCGGTGCATTTCACTATGTGCTGCACTTTTCATAAATTGCTTGTATTCACATAAACATGAGGGCTAAAATATAACTGTATTGAAAATATATGCTGTACTGTTTGAGAGCTATTGTGAATTTTGCTTTTCTTTTAATGATTGAGGTTATATGAGGATAGTTTCAATTATCTTTATCTTCATTTTAAGTAAGGGCAATGTGGATTGTAGTTCATAGTTGCAAAATCTTACCTATTATTACTTGTCATAATGTTTTCTTTTTTTATTATTGACACATTCATTTTGTAGTTGATTTTGTTAGCATAACATTTGGTATCTGATAGTACCAATACAGTCATGCCTCAGTGTTGTTACAGGGAATATGGGGAACTGGTAAGAGCCTCACATAAAAAAAAGTGATAAATAAAGAAATGACAATTAGGGGAGCATGTATAAAATATTAGTTTCCAAAAAGTACACTACATGATAGGATAAATGCTGTTTCAGGAGGGCATGAAATACAAATGAAACCTTATGCTGTCAATATTGATTGGGACCTTCCAAAGTTTTTTTCCCAATGAGCGAAAAATTCTTTTGTACAATCATACAAACAATTTAATAGTCAGCTTTATCATTTACGTAACACAATTTTTTTAAACTTTTGTATAAATAGCAGACAAACTAAATGTCAGTCATTGCTTCAATAATATATATATACATATAAATTCAAACTTGGATAGTGAGGAAGGATAGAAATAAATAGGAGAAATAGGAGGATTGCGCTTTATTTGAATTCATATGCTCGGGCGAAGAATTACGCACATAGAAAAGCATATGTTCAAAGCAGAGAGAAGGATGGAAGAAAACGTCTGTGTACTAAGCAGAATACGTGGGTTCAAGTCCCGCCTGGGTCAAATATTTTCAGTCTTTCCTTCTTCTTCCATCCTTCTCTCTGCTTTGAACATATGCTTTTCTATGTGCGTAATTCTTCGCCCGAGCATATGAATTCAAATAAAGCGCAATCCTCCTATTTCTCCTATTTATTTCTATCCTTCCTCACTATCCAAGTTTGAATGTGAATTAATTCCTTAAATGGATTCTCCTAATATTGTATATACATATAAATATATAAAAGTTTGTGCATTAAAGGGAAGAAAGAAGCAAGTTGGGAATTTAATGTCTGATCAGAGAGAGAAATGTCACTGTTCACCTATCAATAGGGCATCAATTTATTCCTACTCTTTTTGAGTTCCTACATGTGACTGTAGACTTGCACCATTAGGAAGTGTTTTTGATAGTGAGTTGAATAGAAGGCGGATAACTTAAAAGGTTTATGGAATGAGTGAACACACATTAGGAAAATATTTCAGAAAAAAAAAGTGATTAGACTATGGGTGAATGTGGGTTTCTTTCCAAACATGTCCATGTACCAGTATACACCCCCCCCCCCCCCACCCCTGGACACACACAGATACTTCACAAGCTTCAACCATTTGTTATAAACTTTCAAAAACACTTAAAATGAGGATTGCTTACATGGATGATAAAGTATTCAAATCAAATTCCAAAATAGAATTCAAGTACTTAGTTGGTACTGTGAATATTTTATTTTCCCAGATTTGTCAACGAGTACTTGCAAAAATAAGGTTTGTGTGTACAGGTATCTCTCCACTGAACTGTAATGTTTTCTGTGGTTTGGATTTTTCAATTCAGTCTGCAGTGACATACAATATGCTTGTCATACATAAATGACTCCAACAAAGGTACAGCTACCACAGTCCCCCAGGTACCTGGGCACTCTTAATGAAACAATCCATAAAATTCTAGTACAACCACTTTCCTTGATGATAATTCACCACCACCTTCTCTAATGGATCAGATTTCTCTTACTGTCTAAAAAGTGTGAAAAAATTTATGTAAATTTCCCAGCAAGGTGTGTCGAATTTATTTACTTTTTATGGGATAAGTGAAATTTAGTACAGCAATCACTAGGAAAAGAAAAGCTGTTACAAAATAAATTGATAAGAAAAAGGGGAAATTGATAGAGGAAAAGACCAGCCCACACAGCAGCAGAAAAGAAAGTGCTGAAGTTAAGGAAAACATCTAGTGAAATGGTCAAAAGACTGCTTTGTTTGTGGAGAAAATTTTGAAGATTGGAATAATCTAGTGTTTCATGTAGATAGGGCCACAAATTTTGTGTCAATCTGGCAGGACACTTTTATAAATATGATATGTCAACATAAAAAGAATAATATTTTAATAATCTATGTTAATTGTAGTTATAACAATATGTGCCCTTTTGCATTTGGTAATTGTAGGAGTGATGGAGTGAATATTAATTTTGTGTAAATATTTAAATTCATTTATTTTTCCTTAATTTTACCTTGTTAAAGATTAATAAATCTAATTTTTCTTTCATACCATTCGTCCAATATCACCCTTCACATTTTAAATAGGTAGTGATACAATTACCTTCAAAAAGAAAATATTAACCACAGTATCAATGTGTATGAAGCAGATATGTTGGGCATCAGTATAGATATCCAAAAATCATGTCATTTTTTTAAAAAAAGTTTAAATGCTGGTATTGCCAAATCTTCCCCTTTGTGTGCCTTTCAGTTATAAGTGTCTTATTTATTCATTATATTATTATTTCCTAAGAAAATATTTTGCTGTATGTATGAGTATTCTGTTCACTTGGTCCAATGAGTCAGCAAATCAAAATTTCGTATTACCTTATTTACACAAATTCAGGTTGGCAATGCTGAGTGGAATTATTAGATTGAAATTGAGTATTTTATTCAAATGTTAATTTAATGTGATGTATTAATATATGATCACTAAACTACTGATTTATTTTTAGAATGGTTTTGACGTGTTCAATGCCCTCAACTTGATGGAAAATAAGGAGTTCTTAGAGGCATTAAAATTTGGAATTGGTGATGGGAATCTTCAGTACTATTTGTACAATTGGCGGTGTCCACCAATTGACCCCAGCAAGGTATGTGTATGATTGCATTACTTTTCCCTTCCTTGGATCCTTACACAATACCCCGCCCTTTATAGTTAGGTTAAAGATTGACACTTATAAAATCTAGTAGTGGCTTTGAATTTGTATAATTTACTATTTATTAAACAGTGATTACTTAAATGTCTGTGTATGCTGCAAAATAGTTAAACCTGAAGTCATATGTTGAAAAAATTATATTTAAAGTTTTAAGCTCTTTTAACAAACAATTTTTTCTATAATTGTGTATTAGATTCTAAAGTGGAGTGGGGTATTTATTTTTCAGATTGGACTTGTACTTCAGTAGTGACTTGAAGGTAAGACTAAGTCAATAGTCGTGTGGTAAGTAACAGTGTAGCATTTACAAAATGAAATAACTGAATTTTACTGTTGCAGTTCACATGCTCTGGTCAATATTTCACTCTATGTGACACCAACTGAAACGTTTAAAACACCACGATTGGGATTCAAGAAATTGTTTAATTCGTATTGTACAGTTCCATATTAAAATTTTCAGGGACCAAAATTAATGAAGATAGATTTCTGGAGACGTCCGCAGAGAGAAGAATAGCCCGATTACCGATATTTTCTTTGGGCTTATTTGAACGTTTTCGGTCTCCACGTCAGTAGGAAATTAACTGGCATTTTGCGCAGAATATGAGCTTTGCTCATATCTTTTCAAATATAAATTAGAATGGCGTAAAAATATTTAGTGTTCTCGCAGTTCCATACGAGGTCCCTGGACACGTTAATTTTTCCAACTCGTTTAACTCTAGTTTACTTTGTGATTTAGGTTTTTTTCCTGCTCAAAGGAATTTGCACTTTCCCGTGACCTTCATCACAACATGTAAAACACTTTAAAATATGGGGGTTCCCGGTTAACTACTGGTCTCGTATCAGCACTATGTGCTTTGTTTTTATGATGAGATATGTAGTGTAAAATCAGTAAAAACACGATGAAATCATAGGATATTCCTCTGAAACTGTAACTGTCTATTTTCTAATAACTTAAAAGTATGTGATTATGCAAGTTTTCATGTCTTCTTTGTTGGAGAAATTCTGATCTTTTTAAGAACAATGGCTACAATCCTCTTTTAAGTGATGTACAGTACAAATGGTTTAACGGGTCATGCTTTTTATCACAGTTATAACTATGAGTTACATTGCTGTACTTGGCAGTTGTCTTTTCTTAGGACTGGGTGGATTATATGAAAATAATTTGTCAATCAACTGTTTACATGCTGTACATACCATGAATTTATACAAAAATATATATACAATAAGGAAATCTAATATACTGACACCACGGTCATTTGTTTGGTAAATATTTTGTGATATGATCATAGAAATTTGTTGGCGTTAATAGAGTAAATGAGGTATATTTTTTTTTACCTTCAAATAAATATCGATCATTTCCGTCCGTAGAGGCCTCTAGGAAACTAAAAAAAATATCAAACATGGTTTGAGGGCTCGTTTTTTAAAAATTCGAAATAATGAATACACAGGGTCAGGTGAAGTAAAACAATTTGAATACAATTTGAAAAATTGGAAATGATGAATACACAGGTTAAGGTGAAATTAAACAATTTGAATACAATTCGAAAAATTGGAAATGATGAATACTCTAGCTCAGGTGAAGTAAAACAATTTGAATACAATTGAAAATGATGAATACACCTGATAGAGTGAAGTAAAACAATTCGAATACAATTGGAAATGATGAATACACCTGATAGAGTGAAGTAAAACAATTAGAATACAATTGGAAATGATGAATACACCTGATAGAGTGAAGTAAAACAATTTGAGTACAATAATAGATATGGTATATGGAGGAGCTATCTCAGTAAATGGGTGAATACCAGGATAAAGATCATGGCAAAATTAACGTGTCCTTAAATTTTTATTTAATTTTGTACAGCAAACTATATTTAAAATGGAGTGTACATCTAAATAAATACTTGAAATGATCTCTTTAAATATATCTGGGAATAAACCCTGGAGTACGTTTGGTCAGATGCGAGCGACTATTAGGAACTAAAAGTCAGGGGTATATTTTTATTTAAAGCACGCTTCACGTTTAATAAACTGGTAAAACAATCACAACGTAACGTATGAAAATAGCACGTGATCAAAATATTTGGTCAAATTTTTCCATATGACATGCCAGGTTAGTCTTTGAGAACAAGTGGAAGAGTATTTACTGCTTCGGTTTTATATTTAATGTTATAATTCTTAAATAGTGCTTACAGGCTCATTTTTCTTCATATTATAAATATGCTCAAATAGCCAGCGACGATGTATTTTGGCTCATTTATAATTCAAATTTCCGCACAGTCCTCATTACCTCTTCAATTTTAAATGCCAAACTGGATTATGTGCTTCGACTGAATTAAATAATCATTTCCATAACGTGTAATGTGATTGCCGAGAGCATTTCTCGTCAGTATCTATATATCTGTGTGAGTGTGTGCGTGCGTGCGTCCGTATGTAAAAATGAGTTAGATAGAGAGGCATAGTAGCGAAAACGTACCAGAAATAAATCAATGAAAACTATCACTGAATGAATTGGCAGGTGAGATTTGCTTTTATATTACTTCGGAAGTGTACTAATACTAAGTCAGGAAATAATTTTGTATATTATCCAGTATTGTTGTAACTTTTTGTGGATTACCCTAGTATATTTTCTTTCTCGAGATACTCGGAAAGTTACGAAGATTTTTTTTTTTTTTTTGTTAATGCTCAAATATGCAGCATCTATTCCAAAGTGTAAGCAGCAACAAACATTAATGGATTACCAGCATTGTATATTTTTCAAATGTCCTAGTAATTTTTTCATAATCATTGTAGATTGTTATTGCCTTACATAAAATATTAACTCTTCCCTTTAATATGTGTAAATATATTTATCTTTGGTATGTAAAAAATTATTTTGAATGACTTTGTTTTAATCATTTGAAAGTAGTTAAATAAATTCAGCTGATTGTGTACCAATATTTTAGATGGATATATAATTTTTGGACATTTCATTATTTAAATCTGTTTAACCATCACCTGAATTCGAGTGTTTGATATGCGTATTAAAGACAATTATGTAGATTGCCTATTTGTTATTGATTAAACGTGAATTGTGTTTGAGGGACTTTGTGTTAATCGTAGCTGTTAAAGTATCCTTTCCAAGATTTCTCATCACAATTTATTTCTTCTGTTGGATGACATTGATGTTATTTAGCTGAGAGAAAAATAAGTTAGTGTGAAAATCACTTTTAAGACTCCTTGAATTGTGTATTCTTTAACCCCAGATCATTTTAGATAATAGAAATAGTGTCTGTGATTGTGACTATTAACCAAAAATACTTTTAAATTATGTACTTTTTCGTAAAAACCTTCTGGCTGTTGGGACTAACTATAAACAAAACAAGCGCCTTTGTAGGAGAATAAACACACTTTCCAGAATTAGAAAACAAATTTTTGTTTCATTTTTTTTTGTTTCATTTTTTTTTGTGTGTGCTGAATGGAGAAATCTGAGCAAAGCAATAATTATTGTAACGTATTTACACTGATGTGGGAATAAGTAATGTGATGCTCAGAAGACCAGCGAATTCATGTATCTTATTTTAGTTTCCTGTCTATATTCACCTTTACCTACTAATTTTATCTACAGACTATTACCTGGGTGTATGACACATCTTGTTGTTAACGTGATTTAACCATTATCGGGAGCATCACTTATCTAAGCAAGGCATAGACCAATGGATTTTTCACCCACCCCACCCACACACTAATGGGGGCTGAGCTTCAACCTAACCAACATGGTGATGTCAGAATTCAAGTCGGGGACTACCATAACCATGATTTCAACAAAAATCTTGGTTGTTTTTGCATTTTTATGTCGCCCTCTGTTTTTGTTAAGAATTGAAATAAGATTTTAACTACATTAAGAGTGACTATTTATGTGGGAGATTACGAAAAATATTCGACGCTGATATTGGTCGTTTTCTCATGTTTAAAATACCACTGCCTTACGACCAGCCCGAAAGGTGCTTACCCTCACAGTGTCTGTACCTGGATCGTAAATAACTTGTACTAAGTTTGGTTGAAATACCTGCAAGCGTTTAAATTTGTATTCAGGGTATACACAGACATCCAATTTTGTTTATTAAATTATTTATATTAAAATTAAACTTCATTCCTGTCAATGGTTTAAAAATTCATAGATACAATGTATCAATTACAGGTTAATGTGTCGAAAAATAATTACGAAAGCTATTGTTAAAATTGATATCGAATGTATATATATTGTATCTATGATTTTATATACCATTGCGGGAATAAAGTTAATTTTAATATGAATGTTCACCTGTTTTGAACTTTATATAAATTCAATTATATTTAACTCCAAGACATTTTGCGTGAAGCGCAGGAGTCGATTAGAAATGACTCCTTTCCCTTCGATTGTATTCTAAATAGTACACATTTTCCTTTTTAGACTACAAATAGTTGCACGTGTCTCTTCTCTGATCTTGAACCATTCCACAATTCAAGCAGAGCGACGTACTTATCCTTGACGATATATTATTGCACGAAATTCGCCTGGTTCCTGTAACAAATTATTGAAGTCAACGATCTCCGCTCTCATTGACGAGGAAAATATTTTTTATACGAGTAGTCCGGCGCAACTCGGTAGGCGGGTCGTCTGTTGACACTACAAAGAGAAGGATCGATAAATAGCGTCGTTGCTACACGCTTCAGTTACAAAACGTAAAGTTCATACCACAACTGAGAAATTGTCGAGACAATATATTTCTATTGAAATTCCCTGTACAGTCGTCAGTCTAATACCAATCACTTCAGCTGTCTTTTCTTAATGTGTGGGAACGTCCCTTCACAAGGTTCACGCGTTATAAAATGCCCATGTTTGCCAGTCCTCATACCGTTGTTGGCATCCATATCTGTATTCTGCTCGCCAAATTGTTCTAAACGATGTAGAAACTTATCTCATTACGATCTGGACCGCATACACTAACGGTTTGAACATGAATGCCAACATTCGACGGAGAAAGGAGGGTCTTGGTTCTGAATATGCCGACAAAACTAAAAACTATAGGCTGCTCTGGCTTCACATTTCAATTTTATTTCCAACCCAACCCGATTATAAAAAACCACTGTTTATTAACAGACAAGTCTTTCATAACGATTTATTTTTTAAAAACTATCCTGGTAGTGTTAAATTACACGTTTAGATTTGGTTATCTTCTATGTGAAGTTTCGAAAATACTATGTACCATTCATTGTTTTATCCTACAGATGGATTAACTTGTGGTCATTTGAGCAGAACATTTATTTACAGTTCCTTTTCGGGAATTTCACAATATTTGCATTTATAAAATCATATCTTGTATTTTTAAAAAGTTTTCTTTTGGCATTAGCAACAGTCTTTTTGTGGTGAATGTTCTTTGGCGGCGCCATTAATACATCTCGGGAGTTTTCTGTACAACGTCTCGCAAAAGTCTCGACACGTCATAAATTTAAATTAGTGTTACTTTGAACTCTACGAGAATTTCAACGGTTCAGCTAAATCCGAAAGTAATTGTTTTTTAAAAAAATATAACTCCGAATGTTCTTAGAGCAAGGTAAAACTGGTGATTTGGTGTCTGTTTCCATTAGATTCCCCTCTGAATTGCGTAGCCAAGAGATGAAAAGCTAGTCGTCTTCCCAAGTGAGAAGCGTCACGCTTCGGAGAGGTAATAAAATAATTTAGTACATTATTCATTTTATTGGAATCGTTCACTATGATTTTGAACAAAGCTGACATTGTAAACTCACCAGAACTGTCTATTTACACTTAAAATGCCACTGCTCATTCGACGCACCTTTAGTTCTATGTAAGAAATACGGGGATCGCCAAATGATCACACAGCAACGCTTGGCAAGCCCAATGAAGGAAAATGTCCGTTTTCTACGCTGTTGCCAGGTGTCCAGAACAAATGGACCATGTCAAGCCAATGTTGACGCACCCTTGAAAGCGTCCAGTTAACTCTTCACATGATGTGAGCACGCAAATGAGAAGAATCCGTAACCACACTGGGACTGATGCGAGCACACGCCACGAAGGAAGAATAAAAGCGTATCGACGTCGTCCAGTTTAGAAGTGGTACGTGTTTGCACAGGATTGAATTTTGTTGCCGCGCGCTCAGTTCAATTTTGATATTTTCCGTTCGCGGCGACATTCGAGCGTTCTATTTGATGGAGCCGTAGTTGTTGGCCTGGCCGTTGCGCAGAATCCTGAGGAAGGATCCGAGAACGAGAATGGTTTTGCGGTGCCTGTGGAAAATGGCGGTGTAGAGCGCCGAGCGCGTGGCTTTGCGGCTATCTTCGTCCGCCATGTTTCCTCGGTGAATTCTCGGCGGCGACTGCGAAGCCTGACCGGCGCATCTTCCTACGGCTTCACCTCCGTTTCTCAACCATGGTTTGTCGTCCGCGAGCTGCATTTACTTTCGGCGTGTTCTTACTTTCCGAAAATTCTAACGTAACCGCAGAGAACACACGTCTGCCTTCAGATATGGACATCGAATACTACGAACGTGTTACATCAGTGTGGAAGCAGATAATATTTGCAAACTTGTAAATAAAATTACGTGTATTACGCGGTCCTTAAAATTATATTTTGTTTGGAGTATAAGGAGATCTTCCACATATGGACATTTTTCCTATCGATAAAACAGTGGACCTCCGGACAGTTGTTCTCGTTCAGAAATCTGAACGCGTGAATCATTTCTCCTGCTTCAGCTCATTTCCAAGGTGTCGCCACCGTCGAACTCTTCATGTCCTGGTCACAGTGAATGATGTGATGCCAGGACCTACAGAACCGTGATCCTTTGCTTGACTCCATTCCAACACGGAAGCGGGAATATATATATGTATACATATTGTAAATTTTACTAAATTTAATTTTATTATTGTGGTAAAATGAAAAAAATATATTATTTTTACATTCTATTTTACTTTCGTGAAAAACAATAATTTACCTACTCTATAAACGTTTACTAATTGTTTGGTTTAGCCAAATTTAGAGTTTACGTAACTGTTGGAACAAAACTTTTAGCTCAAGTTTAACTTTTCTTAACTACACTTCCCTTAATATGTTCATGAGTCAATTGACAAAATGTAATTTTTTGAATCCCCCCACGTAATACATTTTCTCGCTTTATATTAGTAATTGAGAATGTCCCGCGTTTGCTCTCTATGGTATAACGTAAGCCTATCCTTGCTTTCACTTGAGAGGAAACTGTTCGTCAACATTTAATTAGTTATTTTTTTAAAAAAATCTGATGTTTTCAAGTCAAAATCTTCAACGCAATTCGTTATTTCCCGGGAAAGGCCGTCGACAATTATCATGTAATAAATTTTACGCGTTGTAAACGTAGTCGGATTACACCTCGTCCTACTGATGGTTAAAAGCGTGCTACACAATCGATTTTTTAATAGCGCCTTGTTTGTAAAATCGGGTAGATCGCAGTTAACTTTCTTAAGAATCCCGACAATGTAGTCACGTGCACGTCCTCACACCTGAGGTCAGGCTTTAAGAGCGTCGAGGATGTTTTACAGATGTTGTCTTGCGTAAGGACGAAATTCGATTCCGGACAACGTGTATTGCTGACACGTTCATGCTGTGATCAGGGACAGTTATTTTGACTATTTGAAACGTCAGCCTATCGCTCTTATGTTTCTCATAGACTAACCCATGATTTCATTGATACTTTTTCATCAAATCAGACAATGAACCCCTTCCAAAAATATATATATATATCAGAGCGGCGGCGACGCGGATTTCCGTGAGAGCTCGATCTTTCCGGGGCAAGTGATTGGCGGCGGCTGAAAGCGAATAAAGCGTGGAGGGAAAATGGCGATCGTTCGACGTGAAGCTGAGGCGGTGAAGGGAATAAAGACGCAGATCTATGTGACGAGCTCTCTGATCTGCTGCGTGAGCCACTCGACGCCCTGCTGGAGCCCTTCCCCCGTGAGGGCGTTGCTGGAGCAGATGTGCCACGGCTTGTCCTTGATGCCTTCCAGCCCCAGCGCCGCCGCGATCTTGACGCCGGACAAGGCGTCGCGCACGTCCATCTTGTTGGCGAAGAACAGGATGGGGATTCTGCGGGAAGCGACGTCGGGATGCTGCAGCAGGAGATGCAGCTCCTCTCGCACGACGACGAGGCGCAGCCGGTCGCTGCTGTCCACGACGAAGATGACGCCCTGGCAGTCCCTGTAGTAGTGCTCCCACAGGTCCCGGTATCTGCCGTGGCCAGACATGTCCAGCGCCGTGAAGCCCACGTCCTCGTCTGCACACAAACAGCGTCATTCACCCTACGTCTCTCTCACTGACACACACACACAGTCTCTACTTACTTCGGAACTTCTCCACGTTGAATCCGACCGTCGGCACGATCTCGTGAGCCTTCTCTTCTTCGTTTTTAAAGTGATTTATAACGGTAGATTTGCCGCTGTTGTTTAATCCCACAACCAAAACGTTGACTTCTCTCTTTTTGAATCTAAATAAATTTGACAGTCTTTCCCAGAGCCCCATGTCGTCAGCAGTATTTCACCTAAGAAAATGGAAATTATTAATTGAAAATAATTGCAATGTTTCAAGAAATAAAAGTATAATTTTTGATTTTCAACTTTGTTAATAATGTTGAATCAATTTTATCGGATATTCCAATTGTCCAGAAAATAAGAAATTGACAGACGGGGAACTCGCGTATTTCCTTAATGAGCATAACTTCGACAGTGCTTGGGAGTCGGAGGCAATAAAGTGTTTTCGTTCATCCACAAAGAAGGATATTACAGTGGTGAAGTCTACGGAGACGATCGCTAATTAGGTTTGTTTCGCACATGTGTTGGTGTTAATTCGCCACTTGAATTATGAGGCGGCAACAATAAGAAAAGATTAGCGAAAAACAAAAATAGTCTTTGCGTTCACCAGGCCTAGGTTCCGTGAAAAATTGTTATATTTTCGTTAAATATTAGACCAGCTGTGGTGTAGTGGTCAGCGTCATTGCCTCGCTTCAAAGAGGTATCGGGTTTGAATGTTTGTCTCTTCCATGACCACGCGTCACATTAAACTCCAGAATAGTCTGATAGTCGTCCGGGTGGTGCGCGGAGTTCTGGGCCTGCTTGTGATGTGGGAAGGAATTGGAGAGACCAGTGCGGGACGAAGACAAAATTCGTCTGCGGTCGCATACGGCAAGACTTGTCCGCTGTTCCTATTGGGACAGGTCGTGGTCGAGGTATGATGGAGTGGGGAATGCTGCGTCCCCACAGGAAATCCCACTCCAGTATTGGGAAGGACGTGGGACAAGTACCAAGAGCCCGACCTACCTGATGCTAATTTCTCTGCGAGTTTGCCTACAGCACATTTAGGGGAATCCCGGGAACCCTAGCTACCCCATGCCTAATTTTCCCTCCCGTAAGTATCTCCTTATTCTATCACTTCCTATGTAAGGAGAGAGGCCACCACCGTAATTTATGTAGCCTGGCACTCAAAAAAAATATAAAAAAAGCAAACAGTTAAAGCAAAGTATGAGCGACAAGTCGCGGTATAGACAGAGAAATTACAGCTTTGGTGTATGCGGGTTCATCGAAAAAGAATGCCGGGATTTTACAAACTTAATAAAATATTGTTAAACTTACGGAAATAATTCTTGTCTTGAAATGTAGTGAAAGAAAGTAAGTTTTTCCTCCGCTCACTAGATGACGTTGCTAGTCCTCTCAAGTATCGCATTTTCTCTCTGCAGTTATTATTTCAGTCTGAATTCGTGCGCCGAGAGATGTGAACCGTGCAACAGATTTGTGTTGTGGTTTGCAGAATTTAAATCCGTTGTAGCAGTGCAACGTTTTGGCGTACGTTACATCCCGGAGAAAAGATTCCAGATGATAGAGCTTTGAATCGACGGATGAAACAATTCAAATCAGCTGGAATAATATGAAAAGGTCTGTCTCTACGACGACCAAGCACTTTAGAAATGTCGAACGCATCCCTGTATTAGAAGTCCTAAAAAGTCTGTAACTCGTCGAAGTTTATCATTGCGAATTCCGAAAACTACCATTCAAAACGTCCTTCATAAGCGTTTACGACTCCGTACCTACAAGATTCAGTTGAGGCATGAGATCGAGCCTGATGAGTTGAATTTGATACTTTTATGCTGTTGAAAGCTTCTTAAATCGCATTCTTTTCACAGACAGGCGACATATCAATTGGTGTGTCAGTCGTCAATATTGTCTGTCGTATTTGGGGATCCCAGCAACCGACTGAAATCCACCAGTACGTTCGTCGTTATCCAAAAGTGAATTGTGGCCTGCTCAACGATCGCGTTGTTCTTCACAGAGAGCAGCATAACCGGAAACATCTATGACGATTTGCCGGAAATGTATGTCTTTCCACAAAATGATGATTTGGAAGCTGTAAATGGGGAAAAGAGAACGGAGCTCCTCCTCGAGGATTGGACGAGATGGCCCAATTCCGTGGCCTGCACGAAGCCTCTACCCTGCCTTGCGCCTCTTGACTTTTTCTTCAGGACATATATTAATAACATTATGTACAGTTAAAGAATTACTGATATCAGCTACCTAAAACGTCGAATAATAGCCGCAACTGTAACTCCAGAGATGCTTCGCAGGGCATGGAGTGAGATTGACTATCGTCTGGATGTCTGTACAGTCACTAATGGTGCATATATTAACACGTATTGAAATGGGTATAAAACTTTGTACCTCTCTTAATATTTTAGTACTAAATTTCTCTTCACAAGTCTATTTATTTGCGTGATACAAATTTGTAATCCCGGCACTCTTTTTCGACGATCCTGATCCTGCAGAATGACTCGTAGCTATCTTCTTTACTTGCATTTTAGTGCTGGATCGGGCTAAAATGCACGTTAACGAGGCGAATTTGGGAAACGGAAAACTACTTGCTTTGCTAAAGAACAGTATCATTATCGTTGCAAATACTTCGCTAAATGTATGAGTGTGATAGTAGCACCAATATCATTAAACAACGTGAGACGGAGGTAACTAATTTTTAAATGATAGCTCAGGATGATAAGGAATCTGTCTACAATGAAAGCTTAACGATGATTCGATCGCAAGTGACTTTCGTAAGGCGGAATACACAGGGATTTTGTTGGACTTTGAGAAAACTGCACGTGCCTTGGTAAGACTTCCCGATTATAGACGAGCTGCACGTGACTACGTGAAGACGGAGCGGAGCGAAGTGGGGATCAAATCAATGTTGCTGCACGGCACACGATTCCCTGGATACCGAAATGTCGCAACACCACTGGTGTTCAAAGTCCTTTCTTAAGGCTCCCTTACATGATCAATACATTGATTTAGTCTAACAATAACATTGGCGAAAATTTAAATGGCACTCATCACTGTATCTTGCTCTTTTATTAGTGATGAAACCATTGCCTTTAGATTCCCAAAATATCTGTAATCATCCACGACTTCAGTTCCCCAACCAGCACTTGCAAACTCTCCTTTGTGTATTCAAGTGCCACAGCCAACAAAATTAGATTAATAGATTCACAATCACTCGTTGCAGAAATCTTACGACCTCATAACTCACAATATTGACCGTGTAACGCAGGTTTTAGAGCAGCCGTGTTAATAAACTCTTTTACTAACCCGTCCCCGAGCAATTAATCTTAATTCATGTATTGCTACCACTAAAGAATTGCGTATTAAAGATATAATTATGTTGAACTACACATGCACACTACATAAAAAGCTTTTCCAACATCAATTTCATTGTGAATTAATATCAGACATACGTAAACAATTCAGCCAATATGCCATACGACCCAAAAAGTTTCTCCGACATTGGTTTAATTGTTTATTTATTCTTTTATCTTCTCCAACGTTCCCACAGACTTTTCATAACTAACAGTGGCCCGTTGGTTCAGCTAGCCCAGTGCTAAAAACTGTAAAGTCGTCTGTTAATTCATAAAAATTCCCTATTAAACTAATCCAAGTATTATCAAGTATGATAAAGTAAAACAAACACATACTTCAATATCTGTACTTTTGAATTGAATCCATTTGTGTATGTGATGACACTAAGTTGCAATCACTCTGCTAAAGTCTCATCTTGTCCATAACCTTGGCTCCCAAGCGGTATTATATATTCTTCTAATTAATTATTGTAAAATACAAATAACTTAACGTCTGTTTTTTATTTAATGCGATAAATTAACTACCCTTTTTAAACAGACATAAAAAATATTTTATTCAACACATTTCCGTGCCTTTTTATACTTTCATAAGGTTTTAAATCATTTGTGATTTGGAATATTTTTTGTACTTTAAACCATTTATTACAAATAATTCTGTTACCATAGAAACATAACAAACAACCTGATGAAAGTCCAAAAAGGTACTGAAACATCTTTGTGTTGAAGAAAATAATTTTCAATGTCAGTAAAAAAAGATCATTCTTTTATTTAATTTACTGTAAAATATATTGTAAATTTACAAAATCCACTGCAGGCTACGACTTAAGATATTTTATAAATGTTAAATATACATTACTCTGAAACTATTGATCCTAGGGTATGGCACATTCAGTACTATAATGTGATTGAAATTATATGGCCTTTAGCTGTTATTTCCCCAGAGGTGAGACCTCGAATCTGTCAATCATAACGCTTACAATTAAGGGCTGGACAAGCAGTGTTGCTGAACAATCGCCATGTATTCTACAGTTTTCATCTAATTTTAATCACATCATTAATTATTATAAGTAATCATTCAACACTGATGTCCTTCCATAGTAACCTGAGCTTACCCAAATACAGAAATTCACATGAACCTTGTATTTCCTGGGACTTTCTCTTGAGATTGTTATAAGTGAACACTTAGGTATATTCCACCAACTTCCTATAGATGTTAGACAGTGTGTGTTCACATGTCATCAAAATATTGACAATATCATTCAAATTTTGATTATTTGGATGTATAAATATGATTCATGCTACATATGTTCCATTCTGCCTATGAAAGTATTTGGACCACCAAATATAATAAAAGAATTATTTACCATTAAAATTGAGTTCACATCCCAAGCATTTATTGATTCCCACAATTTAACCCATATTATTTTCATATCATACACAGAACCTATGATCAAACTGTTATTACATAAGAAACCAATTAGGATAACTCTTTTGAAAATGTTTTAGTTTTCTGATATATAATTGAAAACGTATAATCAAAGATCAGCTTTTATGAATGGCATTAATTAAATAAACGGGTTAACAAATCCATATCTACACTATTAAAATGCAAACTAATAATTTAATATACATATCTGACCTGTAAGAAATACAAATGTGAACTTTAGACATGTCCAATAGGTGTGAATGTAAATGTTCCAAATTTGAAATCATCCCTGTACACAGTGATGTTATCAAGAATAAAGAGTATACCAGAAGTGCGAACAGACAACCTAACAATTGAAAGACAATGACAACACTTCGTCAAATATCACATAAGACATTGTACACCAACAATAATGATGCTTATACAAACATTCTGGATGTGTGACAATGAATAAAGAACCTACCATGTCTATCACACAAGCACTGGATTTTAACTTATTCCCATACATTCACAAAAACATTGCAAGATGGAAACTAAATTTAAACCACTCTGTACAAGTAGGCTTTTCTTAACATCAATATCATTCCCCTTCCCACTCTAAATACAGAAAAGGGTAAGATGATAACATATATTCTATACCTGTGTTGATTAAAAATGAAGTCAAAATTAAATTTTTCACAATAAATCAATTTTAATTTCATTGCCACTTTAGTCGTATACATTAATCAAGCCGTGATCCAAACATTAGGTTTCAAAAAGCACACATGTTCTTCCAAATAGGCATTGTACCTAATTAAAGACTTGAAATTTACTCTGCCTAATAAGACACAACATGAAACATACTACTTAAATTTAGAAATTTCTTCATTCTTTCATTTATATAAATACAAATTATAATTCCAATTCGTAGAAAAACTTTAAGCTATATGCAGTGCAAGAAGGAGTGAGTGTGCGTGCAAAATTCCACTTTATTTACCAAATATATTTATTTCATTTGTGTATTAAAGTGTGACGTGATATGTGCACTCATGCTTGACATTTCCTGTAATGTTACCTTAACAAAAATAAATATATTATTTTTAAACTATCTGTAAAAGTTAAAACGCCGACTTATTTCAAATTATGATGAATCATTTCAATTGACAGTAGCTTGTTGACGATGTAAAATTGTGTTGTTTACTTCAAAGATCTTAAGCAATAGATATTTTAAATTAAACGAAAGACAAACGTCCACATGTGTTCGACGATTAAATTTTTAAACCGTGTTAAAGGTATGTTGCGAAGGTTAATTTTTCGTTGTTACTAAATCAATATAATTATTTAATAATTTATATTCCTATTATTATGTCATAAGTCCACGAGACTTATTGACACGGTAATCGGAAAGTACCGCTTTTGACTTTAGTGATTTCATGCCACTAGTTTCTGATTTCATAGTATTATAGAATCACAAGAAACTCAGAGAATCATAGTGAAATATTTTGTGTTGTTGCACGAGGAAAGTAGACAATTATTCCTGATTAATTTGTGAGTATTTTCACACTCGTGTCCACCCTATGCCTGAATAAATACGAATTGCTGTCACGAATAAGCACCGGAAAGTTTCAAGACATTTTAGAAGATTTAAATAATGTACTTTTATTTATTTTCCCAGACATACTGTCAAAGTCTACTGCGGAAGAATCAAGTCAATATTTTGTCAGAGGAAACAGGAACACAAAAGAAATTAATTATGAAAGGCAAAAAATATTCATTGTTGAATCAAGAATGTGTGAAAAGGTTAGAAACCATTAGATTAGTCGCAGAAGCAAGGCTTCAACGACGTGGATAGCATATTTCGTCGGAGTGGGGGGGGGGGCGCATTCTATAAATTTATATACTTGATGTTAAATTTGGAAACAATAGATATACTGTTTTAAGATTAGAGAAGTTTATTATAAATAAAACCAAAAGAAGGAAGGTCTGCTTTTTTGTGGAACATATTCACATTTTTATATTATTTTTTGATAAATTTGTTGAGGAACTCAAAAAGATAATAGTAAAACATTTGGTAGAAAAATAGCGTTATTTAATAAATCATAAATCACGTCCTTCATTTGGTAAGATGTATGGACCGAAGGATAGTTTAAGATTATATGATACCAATAAAGTAGTACTTCTGACTTGGACTACTTTGTTACTGGAATTCTACAAAAGATATATTTTATAAGTGCTCGATTTGAAACTGCGTTTCTCAAGAAATTTTTATATTTCGTCAGGAGAAGTGATAAAATATGAGTCTAGCTAGACGTCAATGCTTAAAATAATGAACTTACTTCATATTTCATCTATGGTATTGCACATCAGCAATTAATTAAAATTATAAGAATTAGCATGTGATACGCAACAAGAATACACATGGTGTTGTTGACGAGGTGACTGCGAAATTAACAGTTAAAAGTTCTTAATATTTCCAGTGCATATGTTTTAGAACCAACTTTTTTATATTACATGTATTTAACTACAAGAACACATATCGGTTTGACTTGTTTGAGTAAACGGATCACCAAGCAGGCCGCGACAAAAATTATTTCAAAAGGGGTCCTAGAATTTCCTGTATTATACAGAAAACGTGCGAATTTTTTTTTTTGGAAGAAGTTACAAGTAAATTTTAGCCCGATGTTTCTTTCTCTTAACTCCCCTTTAGAAAGAATTACGCACAGATCTTTTAATTCCTATGAGACCAAATAAACTGTTCTGTTTTGTATGAATAATGTAAGCTTTTGTACAGTTATATTTTTATGTCAAAGTTTTGAAACTTGTTCACGATTATAATCGAACGGCGGCTTCCAATTAAGAATGGCGTTAGTTAATTTCGTCGAAAAAAATATTGTAATTCTGAGCGTAATGAGCTGTATGAAAGTCTGACAAGTAACTGATAACTTCTGGAAGTAACTTATCACTGATAGTTTCAATTATTTTCTCAAATCGTATGTTGAATCCTTATTGCTCGGACAAAATACGTTAAGATACGAGGGTGAATCAAATATAAACAAGACTTATTTTTTTAAATATTTATTTTCATTTCAAACGCACAAACAATCATAGTTTATTTTTCTACATAATTTCCTGATTTATAAACACATTTTTCCCAGCGTATAGGTAATTTTTTAATTCCTTCCACGTAAAAAGAGTCAGGTCGTGTTTGTAGCCAATTGCGCACATATGCTTCAACCTCATTATCGCTGTGGAATTTTTGCCCTCCCAAAGCTTCGTTGAGAGGACCAAAGACATGGAAGTCGCAGGGAGACAGGTCTGGACTGTATGGAGGGTGTTCCAGTTTCTCCCAACCAATTGCTCCAATTTTTGTACGGTCAGGGCTGCTGTATGGGGGCGAGCATTGTCATGGAGGAGAATCACTTTTCTCATCGGAAGGTCTCGTCTTTTGCGGCGATATGCAAGTCTGACCTCAGTCAAAATTTGGCAGTAGTATGCCGCATTAATTGTTCTGCGCTCATGCAAAAAATCAAGGTGCAGCAGGCCACGCTGGTCAAAAAAAACGGTAGCCAAAACCTTGCCAGCCGATAATCGTGACTTGGCTTTCACTGGTCCGGTTTATCCTTTCTTCCTCCACTCCATACTCGCTTCTTTCGACTCAGGGGTGCAGTGATGCACCCACGTTTCATCACAGGTGACAATGTGAGAAAGAAATGGGTCTCCTTCTTCCCGAAATCGTGCAAGAAGACGCTCACACACTTGAAAACGATTCAGCTTCTGGTCAACTGTGAGAAGGCGAGGAACCCACCTGGCACACACCTTGCGATACCCTAGCTCCTCTGAGAGTATAGAGTAAGTGCTCCCATAACTTATTCCAACCTCAATTGCAATATCCTAAGTTGTTAGACGCCTATCACCTTCAACAAGTTGACGAACACTGTCGATGTTGCCCGCTGTAATGCCGGTGCGGGGTCTGCGGTCATGGCTCTCATTTTCAACACGTTCACGGCCCTCCACGAACTGTTTATGCCAAGCAAACCCTCTAGCTCGCGACAGCGTCTCTTCCCCGAACTGTGCAGTCAATCTTCTCAAGATTTCGGCCGGTTTTACACCTTCTGCAGCTAAACACTTGATAACAATACGTTGCGCAATAGAGGGAGGTACCTCCTGCTCGGACATCGTAACGATGGACACTGAGCGAGTCTATGATGATGAGTCACGTGCTTCTCCCACTCCTGACAAACCAACCTAACAGCCAATAACAGCGGAACGTTCTTCCATCACTATTGCGCGCGCAGGTCCAAAAGTCTCGTTTATATTTGATTCAACCTCGTATATTACGTGTTTTAATGCCCTTAGGACAGTTTTGAGTGCGGCAAAATGGAGCGCTTTATTTGAAAGAAATTTTTGTGTGAAAGTGGTATGGAATCGATGTTGTACGTTTTATGTTACAGGATGTTTGAGGGTAAAAACGATCGAAAAGCTTACTTTAATGTCCACCTAGAAATATTTTTTTAAAATTAATTTTTCTAAGTCCTTTGTAGATATCACACCACCTGTATCACGGCTTGTGACATGTGAGATGCAGATTTGCGTAGATTTTTTCACAATTGTCAATTTGTCTAATATGTTATAAGCACATTTGCGTTTTTATTTCCAGTTCTAGTTTATATTAATGCGTAATTTCGAAATCTAACAGACTTCCAGACACACAAACTGAGCTCTGATTGGCTGTAAGGTAAAAGTGGGAGGCGCAGCATGTAATTGTAGGGGCCTGCGATTGAAAAGTCACAGCCTCAGATTAGTTTTCTTTGTATAGAATAAATAAATTACAAAAATACATTGATAGTTTTCTTACTAGGTTGTGTGTTTATTTCAATTTTGATTTTTGAGTTCCACCTAACTGAGACAACACAGTTAAATAATCTGCCGACCTCTTTCAATTTATCAATTACAACTACCAATATGACTATGCCAACACCTGGGAGAGGCACTGTATTGACAATGTTGTTGTTTGCTATGAAACCATTTTTAATTCCAAAGTCTCCTAATTCTACTTGTATAAGGGACTGTTATCAGAGAACAGAAAAGTGAAACTGAGGATAGGAAACAAAAGGGTTTATAAATGCTTTAGCACTTAGGCTCAGAGACTGGAGATGTACATAAAATACAACAATTGAAGTATAAGATAAGATTTAATGAGGTGGAATAAAATAGTCACAGTCTTGATTGATTGTCGAAAAGCGACTGCAAATTCAAGCAGCTTGTAACTTTTTTAATGAAAAATATGGAATTAAATCACAAAATTTTATTCCTAACTTGAAAACTATGGCATCAGGGCCAAGGGCTTAAGTATTGTATTGTAACACATTTTTTAGATTGAATCTGGAACATCATTGCCACAGGAAATTGATTTGAAGTTGGATATTTCATAAATTTCTTCTACTGTGAGAATATGTAGGAATATGGAACTATTTGTTCGAATTGTTAGATCTGGTGAAATATATAGATCATTTCCCTATGTTGTTTTAACTAGGGTTTCAGCAATAGTCTTAAAATAATTATTGAACTCTTGTCAAATGATTTGTGGCTCGTGTAATTTATTTAAAGTCCCAATAAAGGTTTCCATTTAAGAAACAAGTTAACAAATAATGCCAATGATGGAAAATTTGTATTTTTGCACAATTATCTTCAACAAAATTTAATGCAACTAATACAAATTATTTTCTATTTCAGGTATATCAACTAGAAAACAAGGCTGAGAACCTTATTATATTAAATAAAATTTTATAGTTTTTCTGATTTAAGTTACTTCCTAAGCAATATATGATTAATTAAAAACACTATATTATTATTATGTATTGTAAATCATATTGTATTGTAAATAAATTAGTTTAGAAACTACCATATTTTCTGATAATTTACATGATTTTAACGTTTTACCAAAAACCTTTCCATATGATGCTAATAAAAATAATGCCAATTTAATGATGTGTCACAACCCAGCACTAAGGCTCTGTATTCTCGGAGGTACCTCATCTACCTGCCTGAAGAATGGTAAATGTTAGTTTATTTACATATTTCTTTCATTTTTAGATGCAAGCTGTCAAGCACTGAATTATATTTCCTATTACAGTCGTGGAAAACATAAGGGTTTTCTTGAATCGTGAATTATCTTCAGGCAAGTTAAACTCCATTGCTTTAAACACACTTGAATTCTTCCTGTGAAGAGATTATGTAAAACTCTCTTCTCATTTGAAAAGCTTACGACACATTTCTGTTTACAGGTACTCCAACTGCCCTTTTTCACTTATGTATTGTAAGAAGCTCAGAGTTGTATCTTTAATTCAAATACATTGATGATAATTTTTTATGCCAATATTATTAATTTATTTACAATCTTTGTGCTTTATTTATAAACAGTTCAGACTACTGGAATGCAAACTACATTCAACTCATCTCATTCCATATGTGGAGTCTCCTTTCCAGAAAACTGCCTGTAGAGCATGTTTAAAATGTTCTTGAGATCATGTGAAAACAACACCAAGGCAGTCTTGTTCACTGCAATATTATTTATTAGTCAAAACTTTTATCCTATGATTATCAGTTGGTTACATATAGTTACCATATATACCATTTAAATTATGTACATAATTAACATGGGAACATGGTAATTAGGTTAATCCAGCAATTAACCTAAATTATGAAATATTTTCTTGTATCTAAATTTGTCCTTGGGCTATGAAGGTTCATTGGTGATGTTGAGTTTGTGGGTTGGATGGAATGTGTTGGTTCTGTGGGTGTGATGATGGGGTGAGTTAGGTGCCGGAGTGTTCTGGAGGAAGAATGAGGTTGATAAGGCAATTTCTTTTGAGGCGACATGAGTGTAGTGGTAGGGTAGGGTTGCTATGGAATTGCTGAATCATAGTGTTAGGATAATTGAAGGTGCTTTTGATTAGTGAGGTTACAGATTTTGTGATTAATGAGTTAACTTTGGGAAGTTTCATGTCTTGGTGGATGATTGAATTTCTGAGGTACCAGGGAGAGTTAGTAATGGTGCGAAGGATTTGGTTTTTTTGTTTGGATTTCGGATGAACGGGTTTTGTCTGTTGCTCTCCATATGTAGGAGGTGTAGGACCAGGTGGGTTATGGAGAGATATACTAGGTGTTTTGTGCTGAGGGTGAGTGGGGCTTTTCTGTGTAGGAGGGGATATAGAGTTCTGAATTTAAGGTTGATTTTGGAGAGGAGGTGAATAATGTGTGGTTTCCATGAGAGCTTTGATTTAAAGAGCAGTCCTAGGTAGATGTTTTATGATTTAGTGTGTTGTTTAGGTAGAGAGGGATGTGGGGGGCAGGGTTTTTGGTTAGTGTGAATGGGATGGTTACAGATTTGGTGGTATTTATGCTGATTCGTCTTTGTTTGGACCAATGCTCCAGGTGCGTGAGTGCTGATTGGAGAGGTTGGATATTGGAGGTGAGAGAGGAGGTTTGATAGGAGATGGCAATATAGTCTGAAAAGAAGATTGTGCTAGTGCCGGGATGTTGTGGGATATCGTGGGAGAAGATGATGTATAGGAAGTTCCTTGGGGAATACCTGTAGTGATGGGGTGCTGTTGGGAGATCTGATTATTTATTTTGATGGAGAAGGTTCTGTTGGAGAGGTAGTTGAGGAGTATTCTATAGTGGGTGTGAGTAAATGAGGGAGAAGGAATTTTTGGAATAGTTTGGAAATTATTGCTCGGTAATTTTCACTCAATCTTTTTGGCGGTCGGGCATTTTCGTCACGCGTTGGGGCTCAACACAGTAATATTTACGGATCATAAGCCAACATGTTTTGCCTTTCAGCAGGAGTACGAGAGACTCCCGCCCGTTCAGAGGAACCACCTGACGTACATCTCGCAGTTTACCACGGACATTCGGGCCCAAAACTTAGTCACCTACGCGTTATCCCGCGTCGAGGCCTTGACAGCAGCCCATACCCGGTGGATCTCAGCCGCCTCGCCCAGCAGCAAGCCGAGGACGACGAGCTACGCGAGCTGCTAGCCGGCGGCACAGCCCTCTAGCTCCGCCACGTCGCTGTCCCAGGACTCGACCTCCGGGTGTTACGTGATGTATCGACGAATCGTCTCAGCTCTCAGTCGCAGACAGGTCTTCGACGCGGTCCACGGCCTGAGCCATAACCGGCACCCGCGCTACCACGCGCCTGATCACGTCGCGTTTCGTTTGGCCCGGGGTTAAACGAGACATACGCGTATGGACTCGGGCGTGTCTGCAATGACAGCGCGCGAAGATTATACAGCACGTCCGCACGCCACTGGGAGACTTCACAACACCGTCAGTTCGTTTCCGGCACATAAACATCGACACCCTGGGTCCTCTGCCCCCCACAAGGCTCTTATCGGTACATCCTTTCGGCGATCGACCGTGCATCGCGTTGGCCAGAAGCTTATCCACTGGAACGAATAACCGCAGAAGACGTGGCCAACGCCCTACTCCATGGCTGGATCTCGCATGATGGCTGCCCAGAGCGTGTTACTACTGTGCAAGGACGGCAGTTAGTCAGATCTGTTCCAGGCACTGGGGAAGTACACGGGCTGGCAGAGGTCCCGCTCGACGCCGTACCACCCACAGGATAACGGGCTAGTAGAACGGCTGTACAGGCAGCTGAAGGCAGCGGTCGTCATGCCTTCAAGGAGGACCTGCAGACATCGGCAGCCGAACTGGTGTTTGGAGAATCGCTACGTCTGCCCGGCTAATTAAACAAGTGTTGAATTTTTTAAAAAATAATTATGCCATCCTGCACAATTACAACGTAAAAACTTGTAGTCTCAATCACACCCTGTTTTGAGAAAAGTAACTGTCAAGAAAAAAAGAATGTGAAAAGTACCTATTTTCGTATTTACAGCATATTGAATGTTGAGGTATTTTTTAAGTACTGTAAAGAATTTATTTTTATTGGGCTGGGTTTTTTATGTTAAACAACTGTCCCTCAGTAGCGCATCGATCAGACTGACTCATTTTATTACAAGCGGTGCAGGTCCGTTAAATTCAAACGTGCGCCATATTGCCAATCTCTGCTGTCGTACTTTAAGAAGCTTCCCATATCTTGCTCATAAACATCGTGAACACACTTCAACTCATTTAGTTTTCATATTTAAGTTCCCTCCATTATAGCCTCCCATTCTTTTTACTTTTTTCATTATTGGAAAACTTGGTCGAAATGTCATTGTTTCACCGATTCTTCCATTGTTACAAAAGTTATAATACCAAGCTGCAGTTCTGTAGTCAACAATGGCCAACAATTCAGTCATGTTGGGGCCAACAATCGAGACAGGACACGAAAATTATTTGGATAGAAATATTTACCTCCTCCTCACCCACGCACACCTCGTCCAACATTTCACAGAAAATAACTCCTGGCATCCGTCCGCCAATGTACGATTTGAATTCTCCAAAGTACAGCAGAGAACACTTCCGAAGACAAAGCAAATTAAAACCAAAATACACGCGTTACAGTACTAAGATAGTTGTCAGTCGGGAACTGAGCTCTGTGAGGCCTGCAGACTGTCAGTCATTCTAATGCTCTGAACTGATACCCCCCGTTTTTCCCTTGAAGATGAATAGTTTTTTTGTTGTTCAAACTTGTCTGTCATTCTTTGCTCTCTAGACTATTAATTCATATTTATTTCAAATTCGCTTAGAACAGCTCAATAAAAATTGTCATTTCCTTTCTCCCAGTGTAAGCTGGGTCTTGTTTAATTAAAAGATTAGAATCGCTATCTTGTTCCTCTGCCAAAATAATCAACTACTTCTAAACTTGGATAACTATTTGTGTGTGTCCCAGGATACTAATTTCTGGAGGAAACCTAGAGTACACATTATAAAAAAATTTATTGTATTTTATTGTTAGTGACTGGATTGTCCGTTTAGAGAATCCTTTACTTGTGAAATAAAAATTGATTTCCATTTGACTTACATTTCTGAGTTATCATTATTATTTTCAAGTTATATCTTAAGAAGCAACTCCTCATTGTGTGTCAGTTTTGATGAATGTGTCGGTTCAAATACAAAATTTAGTTTTTGTTAATTATACTCTTTGAATCTATAAACTCGTGAGCCACTTAAGCCTTAGTACTATATTTTTAAACAATATAGATGGATTCATGCTAATAAATTTGCCACAAACTGTGTGGAAAGAATTATCCGATATTCTAAAGAAACTAGTCTTATTTCAAATAAATGTAGTTTGATGTGGTATTGGGAAATCCAGTAAAAAAAACTACCTCCAATGTTTTTTTATATATAAGGTTAGGAATGAATCAAACATTTCATTTCAACAATTTTATAAAACTTGTATACCAACATTAATCAAAACATAGAATGGTAACAAATATAAACTTCTTATAACTCCAGCAAAACAGGAACAATAGTCCACATCCTGGAACAAACCGAAGAAAAAAATTGGAACACTTCATCTAAGGTAATAATAATTGGAGTGGTCTCATAAACTCACCAGTTTGAACCAATATTCATGAAATCAATGAAACCTTGTATAAAGGATCCTGTGATTTTCATCAAGATAATTATCAAATAGTATTTAATGTATTGTGTGTTGAAAGTATAAAGGCTTCATTGATTGCTTTCAAAAGTTGTTGTAACTCCTATTTTATTTTAATTGATTTTAAAAATTTTTCTTGTTTAATAATTGTTAGAAGTTTTAGTTAGCATTACAATAGCATCTGTAGAAATTAAAATGTGATCATTTTGTACTATGATATTATTTAAATCAACACTCAATTGTAATAAATTATTGACAGAATAATGTGTTTCAGAATTTAAACCTTTTTAAAAAATGTTAAAAAAGCTGGAATTCAATGGAGGGGACAATTAATAGAACCAACAGTTAATCTGAAAGACAAAATAGGTTTATGTATTTTAGGAGGAGCATAAGTTCTTGCTAAATTCGCATGAAAAGTGTTAATATGATTATTATATTTTAGTCTTTTCATAATTTCTTTTACATATAAAGAACTGAAAGATTTATGGTGTTGACATGTTTTAAATAACCAGCTTTTGTGAAAATAATTTCTTGTTAAATCTTTCTGGAGAGACAGAAGGGGCTACCTTTGGGGACGCCTGTTACACTCTCTGTTTTTGAACGAAGGTTCCCACAAGCTGGCCTGTTTTGAGAGGTGCACGTTCTGGGGTCACAGACCTTAGGCGTATGGTAAGAGTTGTTCTCTGTACCCATTGGGCCATCTGCCTCCTAAACTGGTCAAGGCACAGAGATTGGAATGCTGCGTTCCCACAGCAAACCCCTCTGCCGCCATCGGAAGGGCTTGGGACAAGTACCCAACGCCTGACCTACCAGATGCAGGTTTTCTAGGGTTTGTACTGCATCACTTTTTGGTGAATGCTGGATAGGATCCTTAAACTGTAGCCCGGGGGCCCTTCTGCATACCCATTTAAAATCCCTTCCTATGCTATTAAAAGGGAGTTGCAAGCATGTGGATTATCCTCATGTTACCTGTTACTCTAAAAAAAATGATTTTCTGATTTTTTAAAAAAACTGTTGTTTTTTTAATTGGTTTAGGAAGAAATTGTTTTTAGTGTCTAAATTTTTATGTTTGATTCCTAATAACATATGAGTGATTTTAATTCTGATATTATTTTGTTCATCGTTGATAACAATTTGAATATAAGGTTCAAAATGTTTGAGAAAATGAAACAATTTTTATTAAATTTGAAATTGGGTAAATGAAACAATTTATTACCTAAAGATACCAAATTAATTACCTCTCTGGGAATAATTTTGTTACTCAACTTGTACATAATCCAATAATGGAAGAAGATAAAGAACCTAGAAGTCCTGTCAGTTTGGTTTCAGGAAAGGCCACGGCATGACGCAGCAGGGTCGTCAAGAGAGTCTCTCTTACCTTGAACAGGGGCCAGCACTGACTGTGGTGTGGTGCTCCTCTCCAGCCCATAAAGCTAATTTATTTGTAAACCTTACGTCCCAACTCTCTCCAAACCCAACAATCAACTTCCACCACAATAACAAGATCCTCCAACCTCTTCAACTGTCACCTCTACCTAAACTATTCACTCCTCTCCAAATCCGCTCTTATCCTTAACAAATTAAAAAATAAACACTCTGCCGGTCATGACCTGAAATACCTCCCTTAAAAAGCTTCCACCTTAATAACAATCATTTTCAATGGAATCATCCGTACAACATATTACACAACAGCCTGGAAGCACACACATATAATAATGATCCCTAAGCCAAACAAACCCAAATCCTGTCCCAATAGTTATAAATCCATCAGTCTCCTCCCCTCTTTATCCAAATTATTCAAAAAACTACTTCTTCCCCTCCTTGGCAAAGAATTAACCCACCTCATTCCACCTGCTCAATATGGCCAATAGACCCAAACACTCTTGCACCCATCAGCATTACTCAGTTACATCTTACATCAACAATTCCTTCGACACCAACAACTCTTGCATTGCTGCCTTCCTAAATGCAGAAAAAGCTTTTGATAAAGTACACCACCAATCACTACTCTCCAAAATCAAAGAAACACTTAATGATTCCCTCTTCAGAATCAGTACCAACTATCTTACTAACCGTTCCTTCTCTATCAAATTTAACAATATCCTTTCAAATTCCTTCTCTATTTCCTCTGGCGTCCCCCAAGGCAGCATCTTAGGCCTTTCCTCTTTCACCTCTATTTTCACGACATACCTCAAAACCAATCTACTAAAACAGTGCTTTTTGCAGATGACCAACCATACTCCTCCAAACATCCTCTCTAGACTCGGGTTCCAGAAAACTACAAATCGCCCTCAATGATATTTAAAGCTGGGCCAAAAATGCAGAATCAGCATAAACCCTACCAAATCCACATTCATTCCATTCACCCTTAAAACCAAACATTCCCTCAACCACTCCTTCTTTCTGAATGGCACCAAAATACCTATCCAACAAACTACACCATACCTCGGCCTTATCCTCAATTTTAAATTATCATGGAAACCTCACATAGCCGACATTACCTCCAGAATCAACGACAAAATAAAACAACTCTTCCATCTTATCAACAGAAAATCTCCCATATCCCTTAGCACCAAAATACTTCTTTATCTAACCTTAATTTGCTCCATATGGTCGAACTCATGTGCCATATCCACTGCCTATCCCCACTCCAACAAAATACAAACCAAATTCTCAGTTTAATCTCAAATTTCTCCTGGTACCTTTGCAACTCAGTTATCCACAAAGACCCCTAATTCCTGCCATAATTCATAAATGTACCAAGTCCCTAATAAATAGGTCCACCAACCATTAAGCTCTTCTACAGTACACCGCCCCCTGATTCACAAAATCACAGACTAAAACGTAATCCTCCCCCTAAATCACTCCGGAATGACCTAATTCTAACCCCCATCTATCACTACATACTCCCTAAATATCCGTTCTTCCCCATAACCTCATTAATGCTTTTCATAACATGTAGTTTCCCCAATAATCCCAAGCATCATGCCGGCTAACGTTCGTTAATATGTTTTAAACAAGTTAGTCGGTTTCTCTTGTCTCTAACTTGGAATGACAAGTGTCATATCCAAGATCCCAAGTTTAAAATAATTATTCAATAACCTTGTTTTAGGTTTCAATTAAAACTATAAAATATTCACTACCACTACAACTCTCCATCAAAGTTGCAAATTTGTTAAAACGGTGTATATGGATCATTGTTAAAACCTAAATGTTCCATTTGTCCATTAATTTCAGCAAAGTATCTGCATAATTAGTAAAATAGATCAAACAGGACACAGGAAAGAGATTTGGATGACCATTTAATATATTTGCATACGAAATCTCAAGTCAAAGCTACATGAATATAATTTGAACATTGTTTTAGTGAAGAGTTGCCACTTTATTTACATAAAACAGATGTTAATCCATTCTTCTTTAGAGGGTCTCGTCTGTGATGTTTAAGTCCAGCGTAAATGCCACAATCTTGGTTTCTACCAGTTCAGAAACTTTCATGTATGGGTTTTGTCTTCTTAATTGACATAATACCTAAAAATAAAATTAATAAAAAAGCAACTTTAAAAATTATCAAGCAGTATTGGTTTGGCAAGAGTAGAGCAACGCAAGCATATTAATGTGCATTACTATTTTTTTTGAGTGTGGAGAATAAATACACCCAGTGATGGAATAGTAACGATATAGCACGAGAAAGTTAGATTTCATCAAGATAACAGGGTTATGAAACTGAATTAGCAAAGGACCTGGTTAGTATTCCTGGTCCAGAATATTTTTCTAGCTTAATCCGTTAATTCAGAATATGTGCTTACTTTAAGTTATATTTCAAAGGGAATATCATAGGCATATTCAAATAAATATTGGAATAAATTTATCCATTACAATTATTTATATATTTATTACTTTTTCCGTTAAAACGAGCAGAGATTTCGGACAAACTGAAGTTGTTTTCTGGTTAAATCCTCATTGTGCCCAGAAACAAAATAATTATTTTGAAAAAAATACTAACACTATTCTCAATTGGAATCCGCTCTTCCATTACAATCGTGAAGAAAAGTTGGAAGCATCACCTCAAATATTCGCAAATTTTATGTAAAAATATAACACCGAACAAAAGCCTACATAATCTCATACAAAATAAAATTTCATAATCTAATGATAAACAAATTGTTAGGCTTGTATTATAAATTAACACTTCAAATCATAAATATATGACGTGATCTTGCAGTTAATTATAAAGAGGTTTGTTGAAAAGTTGGGCAGTAATAAAACATGCACAAGAAATATCAAAACGTGTTGTATCAACGAACTTTTAAAATACCTCAATAAGCAAGTTCTGCTTTCAAAAAATTAAAAAAATATTAAATGAGTTGTTTTTTGGCTACTTCCTACTGAGGTCAATTTTTCAATTTCATCAAGTATATTTAGGACTTTAGTAATGTTTTCTACATAGCATGGTAATTTGAAAGCATTATTGATACATTCCCCTCTTAAAGACACAGTTAATTTTAAAACTGCTTCCATACAAACACAGCATAATTCAAAATTACATTGTTGGTTAAATGTTTTATATCTAAATACATAAGTATATCATGTTTTACTATCTTAGTCCAAAAAAGAGAACATTTGTGAGCTTCAGAGCTCAATACTAGCTCATCAAAGCTGTTAAACTTTCTTGTTAAATCATATTCTTAGTTAGGTTTTGCACTTGCCTCAAGAGCCTTTGAAACATGATCAAGATGGAGTTTCTTTTTGCTTGGACTTTCTCTTAAAGTTGTGTCTTTCGACAGATAGGAAATATCTGTGCACAGCACTTGCCTTTAAGCGTGGCTTTGTTAACTGTGCAGAAAGAATGCAGCCAGTCTTTTCATCAAAAGTATAAGTCTCCCATTCAATATTTTCTGGTTTGAAATGTTTCTCACATACCAAAGTACAAATTTTATAGATGCTGTAAAATAATATGTTATTAAAAAGATGGAAAGCCACAAATGCATTCTCATATCAGAATTTAGAACAGATCAAGTCAATTTTTGGACATATAATACTGAATATATATAAAAGTGACTATTTAGCAGTTATCTGCCACAGATTTGTCTTCAATCGTATATTTCAGATTTCAATAAATATTCAGGTGTAATTATGAGATTAAGGATTCCATAACATTACAAAACAGTTATTAAAATGATCTAAAACTCAAAAAGGTGTTATTAGACACAAGAACAATTCATTTGCTTACAAGAAACTTCCTACACTATTTGTATTCGCTGTGTAAGGTCCAGTGCGGTACTAAATTCTAATTTCTTTATAAATTAATCCGAAATGTCGTCATTGTTTACATGACTGCAAAGAGCCAATTTCAGTATTTTGATAATAATAAGAAAGATAGCCAAATACAGACAAAAGACAACCAAATAATAAACAAATAT
Organism: Zhengitettix transpicula; assembly: GCA_037074705.1. Classification (NCBI taxonomy): domain Eukaryota; kingdom Metazoa; phylum Arthropoda; class Insecta; order Orthoptera; family Tetrigidae; genus Zhengitettix; species Zhengitettix transpicula. The sequence continues at coordinate 74,014,016 of CM073595.1, read as the reverse complement.
ATGATTAAAAAGAGGTGCATTTGAGTGCACCGAGAACATCATGTTATGATTTTTGTTAAATATATTTGAGGCGAGTATGAGATATACCATGGGTATCTAAAGGGAGGAAATTTAGTGCCACAGAAAATTTTAACACTTTCCTCCTATATGAAATGACGTGTAAAGGTTGATTTTCTCATTTTTGTACCAGGATAATGGAAGATTTATGGAGGTTTCATATAAGTTAGTAGCTTCCTGAATGCAGCAACTACAACATAAAAATAGACACTGCTACAGGTGCCGACAGGGCATGAAAGAAAATGCACAGAAAAATATTAAGAAATAAATTTTTTATTAAGTCACAGTTTGAATAAAAACTTAAGGCATCTAGATTGATGTCCAAATTTTATAATCACCTTGTAAATGAATTATGTGTCCTCTACTCTTTTCCTGTGAACACTGAACTTGCACCAGAATTTTTTTGAGCATTCTAGAAAATGAATGCAAACTCCATTGAGGCAGGACTGATGTTAATTTATTTATGTAATAAATTTTTATATTCATATTTACTTATTGTAATTAGTTTCCTCCAGCAATGATGTGACATATATTCAAGTACCCACGAAATTTGAATATGACATTAACTTAACTGACATAACATAAATGTTTCATTTTATATGTCTACCTATAATTATAAGGATGCACTATTATAAATTATATTTTATTAGTTAATAGTAAAGTGTGTAGATGCACATTCACCACCCTTAAAATAATCCTGGCGGCACCTGTGGTAGAAAATGTCAACTGACACACTGATCTTAACCAATAATTAATTTCTTAGTACAAAAGTAAAATGAGAGATTCATATTTTAATTACACTACAATTATATCTTTTTTTAAATTTTCATTAAATCATAGTATGTGCTGTCCATTTTCACTATTCTTTAAATTACAATATAGTATTATGACATTTTTAATATTCTTCTTCGTATCTTCTAATAATTAAAATAGAAAGTTTGTTTGTGTATGTATGTATTCGCATACAATTCCTCCAAGAGCAAATTTAATCAAATTCGGACACGTGTACCTTTCTTACCGGAAACACACTGTAATGCTCGTCTACCACGCCCAGGGGTAGGGGTGGTAATTTTCATAAATGTTCAAACTGCCAATATTTGCATATGATAAATATTTTTCGGGATCAATTATATTAATGTTTCTCCCAATGATTGTGGTGTATAATTTCAACCTCTTTTAGGCATGGGGAGGGGCTGTCATAACGATAACACAAAAACAATTGAGATAGTAGTCAATTCCATTGTTATGGAGGTTTCTGAATTTAATTATGACATTAAACTTGCATACAATCTTAAACATGTGCAGCGAATTCTACCAAATTATGTACTAATGCTACTTAAGATTCAAAACAAACTGCATCGGTATAACACTCCTATCTCTTATATATGATGGGGTGGAAGGGGTTGTATTTTTAACTCTTTAACAGAATATTTTGTATTCTCTTAAGGTAACATGAGCATTTTAGATATCAGGAATATTTATCACGTTCTCACAGCACTGAGAATACTTTTTACATACTCAAGATAACAGAAAGTAATTTTGTTCTTCGTATGCTAAAGGGAATATATCAGATTCTCTTCATCTAATGAAAATATTTTTAAATTGCCGGGTGTATGTAAAGATATCGGGAGTACTTTTGACACTTTTAGAAGTAGCGAGTATTTCTCTTAAGGTACCGGGATTATTCTTCACTTTCTTAAAGTATTGGGAGAATTTATGTCTTCCTTAAGGTACTAGGAGTACTTTTTACTCTATTAGGGTATGGGGACTCTTTTTGTTTGTTCTGGCAGTCCATTTACAGAAACAAATTTATACACAATTGTAGTCGAGTCTAGTCTTATCTTTTTAATTTATGTGCGTATGTATATTTTCAACTTATTGTGGCTTGAGAATTTACAATATTGCTTATTATTCCTTAAATGTGAATTTTGTCTATTTCTGACAACAAAGTATAATTCACAATCATGTTTAGACAATATATTTATTTCTCAGGTAATCCAGATTTTTTAAAAAAACAATCCTTTCTTTAGTTACATGATTTACAGTGCAATTTGCTTCAAAGAACAAGCAGAAAGTTTAAATTAAAGTATTAAATTTTTCATTCGTACCCAATTTGTTACAAAATGTATTTTCAATATTTTTCTCTTTGCACAAAAATGTCAAATATTATCATTATTTTATTGTATGCAATGAAACAATATTAAAGTACATGTAGTGAGAACTGTTAAATATTATCATCAAATGCAGTCCTACTTGAGTTCTGATTTTTAACTACACATTGTAAATCATAAATGATTCAAATTATTCTTTTCTCTTTATCAATTAAAAATTTCCTTTGAAGTTCCAACAGATAATAATTTTTTAGATCATTTTATAAAATTCTTGTAGCAATACGTCTAATTCTTGATAAATAATGTAAATATATCATTTGATCACCTGTAAAATATTAAGACTATTTAATATTCTCTTGATGATGGTGATGATATTGACAGACTTCTGTTTTCGAGATTAATTTAAGTTTTTAGTAAAAAAATTATTTAAATTAGTTTTTTGCTTCATACATATTTTCTACTCTTGAAATTCTGTTTGTTTCACTTTAAGATAATTAGAAATTATTCTTATAAAATTGGTCTTAAAAAGGTTGTTTTATTATTACAGTTGTCAGTATTTCAGTCAGTAAACACTGGCACAAAATTGTCAGGACATTCATTTATGTTACAAACGTTTTTGTAGATAAATTCTGCAACAACAGAAAAGTGAACATTTTTGTTCGTAAATATGTGTTTTGATGTTATATTTAAACCACAAACCAACTAATGAAAATTAGTTTATTACATATGCTTGAGTATGATCGTACAATACTAATTACATATTCAATGAAACATTGGATGGATTAGTTACAGCTGCAGCATTTTAATAAGCATTTAATGTTTACACCCAAGAAGTTGTAGAAGGCATTTACAACAATCTCCTGAATAATTATCTTTAATCATTTCTCCCAATTTTGATCCATAAATCTGAAGATACATATTCTTAACACCTTGAAGATCAATCTGTAAAACAAAAAATAAATTTGAAAACGGCAATTTCTCAGTTTCATTTGAAACTAAATTTGACAATAATTGTTATACATATCTTTATTTTAAAATATTACTTTTGAATTTTTATAAAACTTTAATACAATTTCAATATAAGTGCCATTGTGTTGCTCTAGGCTCTTTTGACCTCAGTGATATGTTACCATGGTAAATCATTTAACATCTTACCTCTGATCGAGCTATAATGAGACGAATTAAATTTTCATAATTCCTTGAATTGTTGTGCAGTTGAGATGCATAAAATGTTAACGGATTCTTGATACAAGTCACTGAAATTATATCAGGGAATGAAATAGTACTGTGACCCTTTACAAGTATTTAAATTAGTCAAACAAAAACAATTTTAATAAAATATCTCAATATGCACCATATGAAAATATAATGCAATCATATTTTATAGACCTTATTAAATTTACATCAAATTTCTTCATTAATTAATGGTTGGAATTGTATGTACAATGAATCAGCTACAATTGTACTTCTGTTGTGTGAAAGTTTTTGTTATATTGACTTTAAATGAAACTTATACATGAATACAATCATGAAAAGCTTTCAACATCTTTCTATGGATGTAAAAGAAAGATTAGCATAATGTAAAATCAATACCATAGTGAATAAGTGCTTCCTTTAAAGTTCCATCACATTCCTTAATTATTTGGTCTTCTATAGTGTTCCTACTTGTTTTTGTGTAAACTTCAAATATCTCTCTAAGTGCATCATAACTGTGACACTGAAGAACAGAAATAATGACTGGATCTGCTAACCCATATTTTATTCCAACTCCTGCAGTAGCTAATAACTATGAATTAAAAGAAGCAGCATACAATTATAGTGAAATGGCTGTTTATGATAAGTATTATCATAGTATCTCATAGTTTCAAATCCAGAAATGGATAAACTGAGAATTGGGATCAACAAACATATTTTATTACAGCATAAATTAATGACCATTATAACATTTTAAAATTATTTTGTTTAATTATAATTCATTATATTTGCTTAAACTATCATTTCTAAATGTGCACATTATGGCTCACCTGAGCAGACTTGTTAACTTCATTGACATCAATGCTTTTTGATTCACTTCTCTCAGTTGATAACAAAATTTTCATTAAGGTCTGTACATCTCCATTCATTTCTTTCTCAATTATGGTTTCTACATCACCTCCATATTCTATAATCAAATAAATACATCAACATGTATAAAAATACATAAATAATGTTCCTTATATACAGTACACTGACATTTAAGTGATGTCAAATAAATAATAAAATTTTAATGAAATCTGTAATTGTAAACAGCAGTTTAAATAAATACAGAAAATAATCACAATCAAATTTTAAATGATAAAGGCACTGGTTTTAAAGAAGAAAAACAGTATGAAGTTTAAATGGAGCAACCCAACTGACCTGTTGATGAAAACAGATAACAACATTCAACAGATACCAACTCTATCTTTCTAAGAAGATTTATATTTGAGGAAGTGGATAACTCAATTTGTATTTCATTGTTCATAAAATATTTTTGTTACTACCCTTAAAACAATTTTCTTCAACATGATTATCTTCTCAGAGTCAACATTTTGATGAATGCAAAGGGCTCCATAAATGTGTAAAAGAAGAAATTAAATGACAAAAAAATTGAAAAAAATGAGACAGTCAGAAACTTGACAAATATTCAATTATAGGAAACTTACTTTTCTGAAAAGTTTCTTTGAACTTCTGTATCTCATATTTGCTCAACCCAAATAATAATTCAATTAATGTGGCTGTGGGAAGGCCAATATCCTGAAAAAAATATATATTGCCTTAATTTTTCATGCATTACACATATATAAACTGTTCCTAACTAGTCTAATGTGTATAAAAACTCATATGTATGTATTTATACATATAAATTTCATTCGTCATTCCCAAATTTTCCTAACTGAAAATTTGTGACATTTTTACAATGTTGTGACATTCTTCAAGGGAGAGAGTTTATTACTGTCTATTGGTCAGTGCTACCTAAGTTTTAATTCCACACTGTGTGAAGTCAAGTAACAAAGTAATAGGTGGATTTCAGAATCTATTTCCGAAAAGTAGGAAAATACACACACACACACACACAATATTAGGAGAATCCATTAAGGAATTTGAAGTAATTTGGTGACAAAGTCACATTCGAACTTGGATAGTGAGGAAGGACAGAAATAAATAGGAGAAATCTGAGGATTACACTTTATGTGAATTCATATGCTCAGGCATAGAATCATACACATAGAAAAGCATATGTTCAAAGCAGGGAGAAGGATGGAAGAAGGGAAGACTGAAAATATTTGACCCAGACAGGACTTGAACCTGCGTTCTCCTATTTATTTCTATCCTTCCTCACTATCCAAGTTCGAATGTGACTTTGTCACCAAATTAGTTCCAATTCCTTAATGGATTCTCCTAATATTATATTTATTCCTTAATGGATGCTCCTAATACTTCATTCCCTGTACTCTATCCATTCCTCCACTAAACAACTATTTATCCATAATAAGACTGTCTATATTTGCCTCGTCAGAAACTTGACGGGGTATCCAAGATGGTTAAGGCATCTGTGTACTAAGCAGATCACGCAGGTTCATACCCTGCCTGGGTCAAATATTTTCAGTCTTATCTTCTTCTTCCAGAGAGAGAGAGCGCTTGTGGCTTATCTGAAAATGAAGTACAGTGTAGCCATAGAGAACCGAAAGTAGTTCTTCAATATGATTATCTATACCAACATCGCAATTATTTTTGACAATTTCATATCCTTACTAATATTATATATATAAACTGGGAGGAAGGGTGAAAGGAAGAGTAAAAGTAACAAATTATGATGGGCTGATTTCTTGTTTTAAAATCATTTTGGAATTTAAATAAAGACCCTAAAATTTTTGAATAAATCTTTTATAAGTTTATCTATTGGAAGAATTTTTATGTACTTTCACTTTTAAGTAATAACATGATAGACTTCCAAATCTTCAACCCTGAGCCATGTATTTACACCCTTACACCCAAACAACTCACTAAATGACAATGACAATGACAGAGTGGCTGGATGTAATGTTTCCAAGATTTGGTGAATTACATACAAGATGAAAATAAATGTCATTCTTTAGAACAGGAAAGGGGGCTGGAGGATCTCCTTGACTTGAATAGGTAATTAGTTTCCTGACAGTCATCCATACCTTAATGTAAGAATGAAGATTACTAGTTAAAAAATCAGTAGGTTCTTGGAGTAGTTTCAATGATATGTCACTCAGGTATCCTCCTAATTGATCCTTAATATCTGCATCCAGTCCCTGCAAAATGGACATTATAATTATTATGTCCCTAATAAGTACAAATTAAATTACTGTGATGTAATTGTGATTTTTGAGCTCATACTAAATATGTTTCAGCCTCGAATTCATTGTGTATATATCTATCATAATATACATTTATGTTAAATGTTTATGTAATCTGTTCCTAGTGCAGATATTAATCACAATTACTAAACTAGTATGGAGTGTTCAACTGAAATTTATCATAAACGTGTCTGAGAATATTATGGTAAAGTGTTTAAATATATAAATGGCAGTCATATTCCCAAAGAAAGTGTACCGTTGTCATTAAACTTCAGTAAAACGTCATTCCATAGCATTAATAGTTTTGCTAATTTTTTTCATTTATTTTTCAGGAGTATTTTACACCTGGTTGAAACACTTTCTACATGCGTTAGGACACAAGTTGAGATATTGACAAAGTACCTTGCCCGTGAGGAGACGATAGTGTCTGCAGATGGACTGTCGCTGGTCGTTGGTGTGAGAGGCCAGCTCCTGAGGGACATCCACCGCTTTCCTCTGCCCATGCAGAGCGTCTCGCAAAACAGCGGCAGACACCATGGCGTCCATATTCTCCTTGCGTATCACGGTTCCCTGATATAAAAAAAAACCCTTGTGTTAAAATTTTAGCTACTTTTCTTTCAGATTGTGGCGACACAAATAGGGCATCACAGACCCTGCATTTTATTAAAAATATTATTGCCGTTATTAATCAGTAAGTGTGCCAGATGCGGAAGTTTCTGCCAATAAGCAAACACGTTTAGGCAAAGGGGCATTTTTTTTTTTTACTTTAAGTGTCAGGTAGCGATGATTTTAGGGCCTTCACGCAACAAGAACTCGGCCCACAGTCCAGCGGTGGAGCATCAACGAATATCTAAAGACATTGATGGAACAAGGATTCGCTTTACAGGTCTTTTTTTTTCACGGGAGTAGAAATATCTCAATCGACTGCGTCGAAAACTTTCACGAGACCCTTTAGAAAAGGTCTTGTTGTCAACGCAATTAGATACGCATTGGACAAGAAATTCCTAGCCTTGTTACAGGGCGGAGGCCAAATTAGTAATGTCACCTCGCCATCAAGAGGGGGCGATTTCCGGGTAATAATTTCTCCTACCGATGAGAATATTTCCGTGCCTGAAACGATGAAAGGCTGATAGTTGATCGTAGTCGCCAAACACATCATCATCAGCGAGATCCGTATCACCGCAGCCTCTTCAACGTCACCCGGATAGCACCGCTGGAAATCATCTCACTTCCGATAGTAACGTACCCAATTCAATTTCTAATAGACAAGACGAAATTAAGACCTGAGATAAAGAAACTACGGCCTCATATTTTAAAACATAATTAATGATTAAGTAAACCACTAAACGTTTTCGTTCTTAACCTGGACTTTCATCGGGTAAAGTGTTATTTATAAAACTTAAAATTGGATAGTGGAAACTGTTGAAAACAAAATAAGTTTCAAAGAGACAATTATATACGTTCTTTCAAAAACAACCGTCAAGTTACAGATTTCAGGTATTTTTAGTAAATATTTTTGTGTAACGTATCGGAGAGTAAAATGAAAATACAGTAAGATTTTTTATTAATTACTTTTTATAATTATTCGTAAGATCGCGGAAAGCGTTAAACTAATTTTTATTATTTATAAAATAATATTAATCAATGAAAAATTCGTAATTTCTTCCTGCGATACTTACAAACATCACCTTGAATTTCGATTAATTTTTTTCCGATGATAAAAAATGAAACTGCATCTGGAATTTTAAATTACTGTCAAACACGATTCGACTAAATTAATTTATTAGCCCGTGTGAAGCGATGATAAAAAAAGTCGGATTGCGTTTTTCAATTCAAACTGTTGAAGCTAAGTAGCACACAAAATATTCAACTTGCAAATGAAATCGTAAGCCAATACGAAATATATCACAAACGTGAACTGCCATGTAAAAATGGTGATTGACAAGATTCAGATTTCTAGTTATCACAGCCTCGTTTTCCTTACCGAATAGAAAGACATGACTTTCTTATAAGCCCGTAGTTCTCCGTGGACGCGAATGGCCAAATATGGATTGACATCGGCCGCTCAATACTCGTTATCACTCCAGGACATCATAATATAATTATGTGCAAGCTGACCGGTACACCATCATTAGCCAACTATAGTGGCGTGATAGTATAATTATTGGTATAAAAGTAATAAAATTGCCAATAAAACAATTTTACAGTTGTTTTCGAGATTATAGACGGTTAGGTGGAAGTACATGGGTGAAGGATTAAAGAAAATGGTTAAGTACGAATTATAGAGATGATAATTTGGAAGATTCTTCAAATTTGGAGAGGCAAAGAGTTGCAGTTATAACTGGATATGCATAAGCTTGGGGCTGTCAGCAAAATGTAGTTTTAAGAATTTGAGTGTGTAGCAGTAAAGCCTAAAGGGGTCCAAGGTTGTAGTGGTGGAATGAGTGAGATTCTTATTGAATTCTGAGACCTCATTTCTTGAAACAATGGTGGATGGCTGGTAGTGAATGTGTGTTGGGTTGGTTACATTCAAAAAATTAGCCAGGCAGAGGTTGGTTAGATGAAGGGAGGGAACAGTGTTTGAGGAAACCAATTTTGTGTCAGAGTTTGCATGCCAAACCTTACAAGCTGTTAAACATTTGTAGGAGACCTCTAATGGAATCTAGAGAGACTATTTCTTGCATGTTAGAGGATAGTGATGGTGGTTTCATCAAAACTAGATAGAATTTTGTTGTGAATTAGTGATAGTCTTTTTATGAGTACAAGTCTTAGAATTGAACATTTAATCATAGAGGAATAAAAAGTTGATAGAATATTGGAATACAAGAATATATAGCTTGTAACTGATACACAGGTCACAGCTGGACTGTGGATATTTCACAGTCTGTTCATGGAAAGACTGACCTCCCAACAGCAGTCCAAAAATTAACATACAGCTAATTTTGCAGAGCTTATGGTTTCACATATTTACATCTAATTTAATTTGTTCATATCAGATGTGGTTGTATTAAAGGAAAATCAGTTTCTACATGCTCAAGATTTCTTCACACTGCCCCAAATTTGGTGCCACTTAACTTGAATTAACATTAATTCAAATTTTATGGGACAAGAAAGAATCGACACAAGGTTACAGCCCCTTCAAGAAACCTTTACAAAGGATAAATTTGTACTTGGTAGGGCTGAATTCCAAAATCCATCCCAGGAAATATTTTGGATTGAGGTTTGCTTCTCTGAAGGTTAAAAAATGATGCAAAGTTATGGACAGTTGCAGATGATCCAGGGAAACGGATGTATAGATGTAACAATGTTAGAGATATGCCAAGACGAAAATTATATATAGAATGATTTGAATGTGATTTGGAACTATCTAGTTGGGAAAGAATGACAATGGACAAGGAAGAAACCTTCACTATCCTTACATAAAGGCCACCAACTACAAGTTATATAGAAACAGAACCTGTAAACTTCTCAGTTAAAACCTCTTACCCAATGACTACAATTTATCCAGCAACATGTAGAAGGACCTACACTGGAAAAATTTATCCTTTAAAAATACACAGTCCATTTTCAAATTAGACACCCATTGTGTCAGGATTTGTGTCCCATTTTGATATTGATTAAATCAGCCACCAAGTGTATGTATAACATGGGATTATTGGGACTTATTATTTAGGTGTCTAAAAATACACTGATATGGCATATTGGTTATCATTTTGAAATAATTTGGTGGTAAATGTATGTATATATATATATATATATATATACATACAATAAAAAAATTAACTCCAGTCACCAAAAAAGTAATACCTACTATATAAAAGATTTTATTTATTCATATACATAATAAATGCACAATTGAGGTAGAATACAACTGTTGACATAATCAATGCAGTAATTATTTAATGACAACTCCAAAGTTTACACTAATTTGTAATAAATAAAACTAAATATAATAGCATGTATAACAATTTTTATTTTCAGTAAAACATGAAGGGATTATGGGCAGAATTACATACAACTAATCATTTCTTATTAATTCATAAATGTGTAAAACCAGTGTTATTGAAGAGGATAAAAAACAAGTATCATGGTTGCAGATATACTTTAGACAACTTAAATTAGTTCTCATGACCACCTTTAATAAGAAACATACAGAGCAAGAGCCATCAAAAATTTAATTATCAACAAGTGAATAATTTCAACACAAATCAATTAATTCAGTAATGCTCAATTTCATAGTAGTCAAACAGATTCCCACAGCATGTATCGTCATACATGCTAATTGTTTTATGACTCACTCAATATTACTTACAATAATGTGAAGAGCTTTAGTATTCCAAGAATTCAACAATATCTCCAACCGAGCATTTAGCAATTATATAGTATCCATCATTTCATATGTCTTATGACATCATTCTTTAAGAAGTAACACGTCAAATATCTCGGATGTAAATATATTTTCTTGAATTTAAATTTGCATTTTATAACAACATTAAATCTGAAACATACAAAGAAGGAGGATATCAAAAATTACATTATCAACGAGTGAATAATTTCAACACAAATCAATTAATTCAGTAATGCTCAATTTCATAGTAATCAAAGAGATTCCCACAGCATGTATCATCAGACATGCTAATTGATTTATGACTCACTCAATTTTACTTACATCAATGTGATGAACTTTTGTATTCCAAGAATTGAATAATATCTCCAACAGAGCAGTTAGCAATTATATAATATCCGTCATTGTTCATATATGTCTCATGACAGCATTCTTTAAGAAGTTACACGTTAAGTATCTGGGATGTAAATATATTGGCATCAATTTAAATTTGCATTTCATAACAACCTTAAATCTGAAACATACAAAGAGGAGGACATCAAATATTACATAATCAACAAGTGAATAATTTAAACACAAATCAATTAATTCAGTAATGCTCAATTTCATAGTAATCAAAGAGATTCCCACAGCATGTATCATCATACATGCTAATTGTTTTATGACTCACTCAATATTACTTACAATAAAGTGAACAGCTTTAGTATTCTAAGAATTCAACAACATCTCCAACCGAGGATTTAGCAATTATATAGTATCCATCATTGTTCACATGTCTTAAGACATCATTCTTTAAGAAGTAACATGTCAAATATCTGGGATGAAAATATGTTTTCATCAATTTAAATTTACATTTCATAACAACATTTAATCTGAAACATACAAAGAGGACATAAAATATTACATAATCAACAAGTGCTTAAATTCAACACAAATCAATTAATTCAGTAATGCTCAATTTCATAGTAATCAAAGAGATTCCCACAGCATGTATCATCATACATCCTAATTGTTTTATGACTCAGTCAATTCTACTTACATTAATGTGATGAACTTTTGTATTCCAAGAATTGAATAATATCTCCAACAGAACATTTAGCAATTAAATAATATCCATCACTGCTCATATATGTCTCATAACAGCATTCTTTAAGAAGAAACACGACAAGTATCTGGGATGAAAATATGTTTTCATCAATTTAAATTTACATTTCATAACAACATTTAATCTGAAACATACAAAGAGGACATAAAATATTACATAATCAACAAGTGCTTAAATTCAACACAAATCAATTAATTCAGTAATGCTCAATTTCATAGTAATCAAAGAGATTCCCACAGCATGTATCATCAGACGTGCTAATTGATTTATGACTCACTCAATTTTACTTACATCAATGTGATGAACTTTTGTATTCCAAGAATTGAATAATATCTCCAACAGAGCAGTTAGCAATTATATAATATCCATCATTGTTCATATATGTCTCATGACAGCATTCTTTAAGAAGTTACACGTTAAGTATCTCGGATGTAAATATATTGGCATGAATTTAAATTTGCATTTCATAACAATCTTAAATCTGAAACATACAAAGGAGGAGGATATCAAAAATTACATTATCAACAAGTGAATAATTTAAACACAAATCAATTAATTCAGTAATGCTCAATTTCATAGTAATCAAAGAGATTCCCACAGCATGTATCATCATACATGCTAATTGTTTTATGACTCACTCAATATTACTTACAATAATGTGAAGAGCTTTAGTATTCCAAGAATTCATCAACATCTCCAACCGAGCATTTAGCAATTATATAGTATCCATCATTTCATATGTCTTATGACATCATTCTTTAAGAAGTAACACGTCAAATATCTCGGATGTAAATATATTTTCTTGAATTTAAATTTGCATTTTATAACAACATTAAATCTGAAACATACAAAGAAGGAGGATATCAAAAATTACATTATCAACGAGTGAATAATTTCAACACAAATCAATTAATTCAGTAATGCTCAATTTCATAGTAATCAAAGAGATTCCCACAGCATGTATCATCAGACGTGCTAATTGATTTATGACTCACTCAATTTTACTTACATCAATGTGATGAACTTTTGTATTCCAAGAATTGAATAATATCTCCAACAGAGCAGTTAGCAATTATATAATATCCGTCATTGTTCATATATGTCTCATGACAGCATTCTTTAAGAAGTTACACGTTAAGTATCTGGGATGTAAATATATTGGCAATAATTTAAATTTGCATTTCATAACAACCTTAAATCTGAAACATACAAAGAGGAGGACACCAAATATTACATAATCAACAAGTGAATAATTTAAACACGAATCAATTAATTCAGTAATGCTCAATTTCATAGTAATCAAAGAGATTCCCACAGCATGTATCATCATACATGCTAATTGTTTTATGACTCACTCAATATTACTTACAATAAAGTGAACAGCTTTAGTATTCCAAGAATTCAACAACATCTCCAACCGAGGATTTAGCAATTATATAGTATCCATCATTGTTCACATGTCTTAAGACATCATTCTTTAAGAAGTAACACGTCAAATATCTCGAATGTAAATATATTTTCTTGAATTTAAATATGCATTTTATAACAACATTTAATCTGAAACATACAAAGAGGACATAAAAGATTACATAATCAACAAGTGCTTAAATTCAACACAAATCAATTAATTCAGTAATGCTCAATTTCATAGTAATCAAAGAGATTCCCACAGCATGTATCATCAGACGTGCTAATTGATTTATGACTCACTCAATTTTACTTACATCAATGTGATGAACTTTTGTACTCCAAGAATTGAATAATATCTCCAACAGAGCAGTTAGCAATTATATAATATCCATCATTGTTCATATATGTCTCATGACAGCATTCTTTAAGAAGTTACACGTTAAGTATCTCAGATGTAAATATATTGGCATCAATTTAAATTTGCATTTCATAACAACCTTAAATCTGAAACATACAATGAGGAGGACATCAAATATTACATAATCAACAAGTGAATAATTTAAACACAAATCAATTAATTCAGTAATGCTCAATTTCATAGTAATCAAAGAGATTCCCACAGCATGTTTCATCATACAGCTAGTAGTTGTAGAAGTCACAGATTTTTACTTACATCAATTCTGAAGAAATGTTGTGTTCCAATTATTGCACAGTATCTCCTACAGTGTTCGGTACCTTTGACAGACATGCACAATGTTTAATAGCATATATTTCTCACATTAAGAATCTTCAGTGTATAATTCTCTGTAATGTGGTTCCTAGAATACATATCCGGAAATCGTGCCAAAAAAAAATTTCCAATCGTTGCATTCTGTAAAAAATAGTCACTAACATAAATCTTAAACATATAAAGAGCTGGAGCTACCAATAATGAAATCTTAAATAAGTGAATTCTTTCCAGACTATTCTATTAATTCGATAATACTCAATTTCACAGTAATCAGAGATTCACACAGCACGTATTATCAGACAGGTAGTGGATATATAATTCTTTGAAATTTATTTACCTCACTGTAAACCACTTTCATGTTCTAAGAATTGCAATGCCTTCAACAATTCTGCAGGAACTGCTACACGTGTCGCTCGTGTTACCCGGGCAAGGAAGTATATATGCTATACATTAAACTCGTTGAGCCTGGGCAGTATATACAGTCTCTGATAATAACAAACGAATACGTATGTGAATTGATCTTCAATAATGAAAATTTACCAAAGTTTATCAGTTATAAATTTCAATTGATTTTAAAAAAAATCCTTATTTGGGGTCTAATGACAAAAATCTTATTTAGATCATACTTATACATTTCGTAAGAAAATTAAACAGTAAGACACAACATTCACATAAAAAAATATAGAAAAAACCGAATTTATACGTAGAACCCAGCTAAATTTGAATATTAAGAAAGAAAACTTAAATAATTAATAGGTTTCAAGTATATCAATCGAAAAAAATGATTGGTGTAAGTGAGAGAAATACTGATAAGTAGCACAATAAGCATAATTTTTTATTGTAGAAGTACCACGATGTGTATGGATAAATTGTAATCCTCAATCATAGGTTTACACAAAATAAATTTCTACACAAAAATGAATATAACCAACCAAAGATGATGTGAAATTATTAAATTTATACGTACACTCATATATCTATAGAAATATATATTTTATCATTTTTCAGAAAAATATAATATACATATACTAGTAAAATAGATGAATTAACAATATAACAAACTCAACAGTAAATTATATGCAGTTGCTTGTTAGCAATGTTTTAATTTGATTCTTAAATAATTTGTTTGGCAATAACTTGGTCTCAAGTGGGAAGGCGTTAAAAATTTGATGGACATATAATAAAAAGTTTTCTGAGACTTGGTATAATTATATGTAAACATACTAAATTTATTTCTATTTCTGGTACAATAATTATGAAAATCCTCCATGTAATCATCTTCTTTATATAAAACAGAAACTACATTTGCAACTCGATTAGAAAAACACCTGGAAAATATGGTTTTGCAATTAGTATTTACGACTATTTAAAAGATTGTAGCTGTAGATTGTTTGCAAGCTTTTGATATTTCTTCAATGTGTTAAATGAATATTCAACATGCAAAATTTAATACGCGACCCCAAATCGTGTTAATATTTATAATGGGTTTTTAATTGACTATGATTTAATTAGAGGAAAGATTGATGAAGGTCAATGCTTTGTTGGTGGAATGCGTGTTGTTTAAATATTGGGAATAAAATGTATTTATTGAAAAATTCTAATAATATTTAGTGAAGTAATGTATTTTTTATATTAACTTTTGCATCAACTTAATGACTTCTAAACCACCTTAACTTCAACACCAATGCTAATAAATTCCAACGATATAAATAAAGGTCGACAACCAAATATGTTATACATTTTTGTTTGATAATTAATTTCACCAGAATAATCCAACTGTCGATTACATATTTTTAAGTAAAATTATAGGAGAACCACTGATTTAAAAGCAGAATGGGATCTCAGTAATATTAAATTTATACGTTGCATATATTATTTATCTTCAGTGCGGTTGGCGTAGAAGTATAAAATTACAGGGAAACTGAATAACTAAATTTAAAATTAATATTTCCTTTAATTACTTTCGTTTAATTAAATATCAGGTTGAGTTTTCATGTTCATATGTTTTCTGTCCTGTTAAATGCGTGTAAGGTCTCTGGAAAGTCCTTAACTTGATTCAGAGGTGTACCGCTGCTTAGTCAAAATTGGTGCCAGTTGGGAGGTAGTCGATTTGTAGGTTTCCGAGTGTTGGATATTTACACAGATAGAGAATGGCTTCTGGAAAATTATTTCGAATGTCAGAAGTGGTAAAGTGTAACGATAGTAGAAAGGCCTATATTGTAATACACAACTCTGTTTACGATGTCACTGAATTCTTGAACGAGGTACGTACAAAAATGACTTGCACTTAGTTGTTCTACGTTACCAAGTATTTGCGCAATACCTTTTAACTGTGGTGTACAGATTTATAATTTCTGACAAGTTGTTAAAATTCTGCTTTGCTGTTCTCCGATTGGTCTTCTAACTTCTGCCAATATTGTGATTAGTTTATATCTCAATAACACACTGTATTTTGGTTTTAGGTGTAATAATTCAATGTCGTGGCAATTTCTTCTTTATTTCTATGTAACCGTAAACCTCTCCTGATATTTGATTTTGTTTAGAACAGAAAGAGTTCATCATATCAGATTTGTTTCTCTTGAGAACTTTTTAACTTTTTGAAAATTTCCTTTTAAATGGAAAATATCAGTTCATAAAAAATTAGTGATAGTGTAAGTTCAACATTGATAAGAGCAGTTGGTTAATCGGCCTATTGCACTGGTGACTATTGGAATAATTTGATGCCTCAAAAGTTCATCCAGTGTTCATAAATATATATATGAAATGGCTTTTCTAAAAATTTTGCTCTTAAACTTACCCATAGTACTTCATGTTGTTTGGGAACTATGGTGTAATTGTTATTAATGTGTAATGTAATATTAAGAAATAATATTTACCATATCCTTGCATTAAAGAAGCTTGTATTTGGATGAATTAGTGTTAAACAACCTTACGAAACCCAGTATCCTAATACTCTCAAATTTTTATTTTATATGCAGTTAATGTGATTACTCACATATTGTATTCATAAAATAATAGATTTTTTTTCATTGGAATATGACCTTTACTAAATACAATTATGTTATCAATTTTGTAAGGTTATTTCCAGTATTTTCTTTGTTATTATTATGGTGTATGCTTGTGTTTAAAGTGAATCTTGTGTAACATGTGACTTGAATCAATTGGTTATCTTCATAAATTTTCAGTTGAAACCATTTTAAGGTTTTTTTTTTCAAATTAAGATAACTTGTTCAATGTATTTAAATAAATCAAGTAGCTTTTGTTATACTGTCAGTACACCTCTGTTATAAATTATACATCTTAGCGTATTTTAATGTAAGTAGACTGCAATAAAAATAATTCTTGTGAAGTATCATGCATGCATTTGCTTCATGTCTACAGACATGATATGAATTATTCATTATCTTGTTGAATAAGGTACCAGATAGACAATATACTCTTCCTGCAATTTCTGCAATGTTAATAATTGTGAAGAAACGTCTACAATAGTATTTATCACACTGCTTCTTTTCCTAGATTTCCAGTTGTAAATAAGATATTGAATTTTACATTTACAATTTGTTTTATATTTCCAGTCACAAACAAATTGCCAGATTATTTGTTAATAGTGAAAAATGTATTATGTCATTTCTTAATCCAAGTTGAATAATACTTTAGTGTGCTGTTTTATTTTGTGCACATAAACCCATAAGCCAATAATTTTTATCCTAACTCTTGCATGTTTTGTAACTCAAGTTTCCATGACACTGTTACCTGTCTGAAGTTAAATAAAAGCATAATTTATTATAGATTTGAATTGTTCAAAATTGCATTTGTCTCAATCTATTCTGCAGGGTACATATATATTAAGAGACATGGTGGAAACTGCAAGTGTTTCCATATAAAAATATGTTCACTATATGAACAGGATGAACTGTAGATTTAAAAAAAATTAGTAGTAAATGATGGAAATTCTTACTGAAGTGGTGGTTATTATTGAATAAAAAATTGAGATGATAATCAATAGTTTTTGACTTCCATAATCTCATGATTAAGAGGGATTTGGCGATATTCTTCGATGCAAACAAATCTGCACATGCAGTAAATAGATATTTTTTGCCATCTGATTTTCCACGTATGTTGATGTTTGCAACAATAAGCATGAATTTTGTCAGAATCGGACATTATTGTAAGTTCTGCCAAGGTTGGTAGCAATATTGTTATACAGATTTCCAAATTGTTCTTTCTTGTTACATATAATGTTTGTTCATAGTGGTGGCTGGTAGTTAAATATAGTTGTAAATCTTGAAGGTTTTTCCCTATTGTGTTTCTGTTTACATTTCCTAGTAAAATTATTATTACTTCATTCACGCTGTGGTACCGGTTGGAGGAATAAATATTTTAATTTTATGTAGCATCCTGGAGGAGAGGAAGTACTCTTAGATCAAGCCGGGAAAGATGGATCCGAGGCGTTCGAAGATGTCGGACACTCTACGGATGCAAGGCAAATGATGGAAAAGTACAAAGTCGGAGAACTGGTTGAGGTACGTCTCTGTAGTATCTATCCTGTGTAGATTGTGCAAAATCGCCCGGAAAAGAAATAATTACCTAATTCCGTTTCGCCGTTAGGAGGACCGCGTCGCAACTAAGGTGAAACCGTCAGTGAACTGGAGTCAGGACAAGGAAGACGGCAACAACAGGTATGAAACGCCCGTAGATGTTTCTAGGATTAGTTTATATGATTCGTTGAGTAGACTCAACATTTAAAAATGTGTTAATATACAGTGGAGAATGCAGCTGTAAGCCCAAAACCTGCATTGTGGGATAGCAGTAGTCACCCAAGCTCTGTGCATGGTAGGAAGCTTTACTTAATACTGATTTTCACCCCATTCCATACTCGTACATCTGAGAATTACTTTCGTGCAGTAACTTGTAGGCTTCAGTCTTATAGATGAGAAAATACATTTAAATTTTCCAGTTTCGTTTGTTTGCTTTACTAATCGAAATTTAAACAAATTTCGAGTTTCAATTCTCAAATGTATGTTTCGTTTCATCTGCTAATAATTTGGTGACCGGTGCATTTTGAAAGCTTTCGGTGTCTTTTACTTCTTATCGTTAGTATAGAATGGGGGTTTACAGGTTACGGTGGCCTGGCATGTTATTGCTATTGAAGTTTTCTTTGTCACCTGAAAATATTAATATTATCCATTTTCGTTAAAGGTTTTGTGTTTATTAACGTTGATTTGTTTACTCTTTTTCAGTTCTTGGAAATCATGGATTATTCCTGTCGCCATGGGAGTAGTAGCAACCATCTTGTATCGATTCTACTTCATTGGACAAGGACATTAAAAAAGTTATTTTTCTACGGGACCGTGTAAGAAAGCAGCTGGATCGTGGGATTGAAAGTTCTGTGAATGCGTGTGGACGTTCGGTCGTGTGAGGTTCGTTTCAGTTTTCACGTACCTTTCAAATCTCGCAATACCGATAAATGTATGTTATTTGATCGCGGAATTTGGCGTAGTATCAGTTAGCTTTAATTCAGTATCGTAACTCAAATTGTATAAATTCTGGGGTTGGGGTTACGTAAAACGAACGCGGTTGGGTGGGTTAGGTGCTGACATTCCACGGACGGTTGACGTACCTGCGCTAAAGCGCCGTATTTTTGTCTGTTATGTGAGATTTTTATTGTACACGGTATAATGAAAAATATTGATATCTTAAAATAACTGTTCATACAATTAATGTAATCTTCTTTCCATCAACTTTACCAGAGTAAATGACTATTTGTGACAATCAAACATCCTTGTTTTATTCTACGTTTCAGTTGCAAAAAAAAGCGCAATGTAATGAATAAATTTTGACTCCACCCCTTTGCAGCGAACTAAAGCAAATAATTGCAATATCTGGACGAAGAAAAATTATTATAAGCACACTTCTGGAAGTTGTAACAAGTTGTGAGGTAAGAAATGAAGGAAAATTTCTGATGTCTATGTTAAAGTTATTTATAACATCAAATCTGACTGGGTGCAGATGAAAGCCCGATTTTATATGAACAGTGTAATTGCAAGGAAACTGGGAAGAATCGAAGCAGAAAAAGTATGACCAATATCATCGGATAAGAAACAATGAATAAATAAGGAACGTGTAGTCAAAGAATTTCTGGCACGAGTTATAAGAGATAACATACTTCACCTACTGCAAACAAGTGACTGTCGAAGACTGAACAACGGAAGTGTTCGCAATGTCGTAAATAACTACTGGAATGTGGTGGTGTTTGCCGTATTTAATCCAAAATTATACAGAATTACAACAAGGGGACAGATTTTACTTGGATTGGAAGTCATTTTCATTAGGTTCGCGTTAGGACTGGTAGTAATGTACATTACTATTTTATTAAATACTAGCTGGGTGCCCGGCGTTGCCCGAGATGTCATTTATCTATAACCCCCGATATGACTCCAATTTCGGTTGCTTTTGCGCTATTTTTATGTAACGTTCCTCGAACCCTATGCCTACATGTACTCACCTCCCATGCCGAAGGGGGTTGAAGTCATTGAGAAAATATATCAGCTGTTTTTACATGTTAGAAGATGACCACCCCCACAAATGTGCGACAATCAAAAAGTTTTTATTTCATGAAAAATCGATCGATTACGTTGTCTGAAAATTTCTACCCCAGTCCACCACCTCCCAAACCCGTCGCGTTACCCAGGTTGTCATAATTAGATTCAGCAACATTCATAGTCTCTGAATTGATTCGAATCTCGGTTGTTTTTGCGTTTTTTTTACTTAACGTACCTCCACTCCACCCCTAAGATTGCTTCCCTCACAGGGGTTGAAATTATCCACAAACAGCATCTATATACATAAAATCAAAGTAATTAACCCCTGGAAATAATTATCGCAAATATCGACCGTTTACCATGTTTGAAAATTCCCACCCTCCGACCACTCCCGCTTCGGGGACTTAAACGGCATGTTGAATGACGTAATTAAACTTGGTGACAAATATAATCGGATTCAACTCCAATCTCGATACTTTCTGCTTTCTTTTTATGTAATGCCACTTCACGCCTACCCTTAAGGGTGCACCCCTCCAAAGCCCGGAAAGGGTTGAAATTATACACACAGAACATGTAGAGAAATTTTATGAATCTCATTGATGCCGAAATATATTTATTCGAAGGAAAAATCAGCCGGTTAACATGTTTGAAAATTTATGCCCCCGCCCAACTGCTCCAATCCCCTCACACCCCCGCACACCACCACAACCCACCGTGAATATCCCACGTTGCCATAAACACTTTCACCTATATCTCCAATCTAGGATTTATTCACGTTTCGACCGTTTAACATATTTAAACAATTTACACCCCTGCCAACCCTTCCATGGGGGAGTTAAACGGTTAGTTGAATGTAATAATTTAACTCATTGACATCCATTACCGTGGATTCGTCTCCAATGTCGGTTGTTTTTGCATCATTATAATGTAATTCCACTCATAAGGGGAGCTCCATTCCCAATCCCGAAAGATGTTGAAATTATACATGGGCAAAATGTAGAGAAATTTTATTAATCTAATTGATCCAGAAATATATTTACTCGACGCAAAAAACTGCCGGTCAACATGTTTTAAAATTTCTGTCCCCCGTACACCTCCGCCCAACCCAGCCCACACCCGCGCGTTGCCCAGGTTGTCACAAATAAATTCGGCGACATCCATTTCCTTCGATTTGACTTGAATCTCGGTTTTGCATTATTTTCTTGTAAATACCCTCCACCTCCCTATCATTCCCCCCATATCATCCCTACAAACATCATCGGTAGAAATACTATCAACGTCAATGGCCCTGGAATTTATTTATTCCACGATAATATCGATGATTTAACATGTTTGAAGAATTCCACCCCGTCCAATCCCGCCCCAGGAGATTTCGATTTGACTCCAATTTCGGTTTTTCTCGCGTTGTTTTTTTTATGAGTCCCAATCCACCACCACCCCTTACTATGCATCTCCCTCATGCCGCAAGAAGGGTTAAAATTTTACACACACAACGTGGATAGAAATACTATAAATCTAATTAACCCTGAAAAATATTATGATTTCTTGTTTCAATAATTCCACTCCCGTCCATCTCCACCCCTTGGAGTTCAATGACTATTTAAATGTCATAATTAAACCCAGCGACATTCATAACCCTGTATTTGACTCTAATCTCGGTTTTATTCCCGTTATTTATTTTTAACTCCTGTTGAGCCCCACTCCTAAAGTAAGCTCACTCCAAATCCCGAAATGGGTTCAAATTGAACACTGAGAACGTGTAGTGAAATTTTAATGATCTCATTCGGAGCTTTATATATTTTAAAATTTCTACTCCTTACCCACCACCGCCCAACTTCTCCCACCTTAATCCACCCCCGCGGATTGCTTAGATTGTCATAAATAAAGTCAGGGACATCCATTACATTCGATTTGAATAGAATCTCGGTTGTATTAGCGTTATTTTCCGGTATCTCACCTCCACACCCACCCCTAAGCATGATGTCACTCATGTCGCTAGGGGTTGAAATTTTACAAACATAAAATGGGTGGAAATACTATAAATGTAATTATCCGTTAAAAATATTTATTCCACGCAAATATCGGCCGTTTAACATGTTAAACCTTTTCCATGCCCGGTTCACCCCTACCCTTGGGTGTTAGATGGCCAATTGAATATCATAATGAAACTCTGCGACATCCACAACCCTTGATTTGGTTGTATTCTCAGATTTATTCGCGTTATTTATTTTTTTACTCTCACCCCTAAGAGTGCTCCTTTCCAATCCTGTAAGGGATGAAACTATACTCATATAACATCGGTTCCCCACCCCCTCTCATCACCAACAATTCCCACCCACCCCTGTGAGGTTCTCAGATTGTTATAAATAGTCTCAGCGACATCCATATCCCCGATTTGACTCGAATCTCTGTTGATTTGGCGTTAATTATATGAAACGCCACTCCACCACCACACATAAGGGTGCTCCCATCGCATGCCGAAAGGGGTTGAAAATATACACAAACAACATCAGTAGAAATACAATCAATATAATTAACCTTAAAAAAAATATTTATTCAACGCAAATATCTGCCGTGTTTGCATGTTCCAAAATTTCCATCCCGCTATCCCTGCCTCTGAGGGGTAAATGCTAAGTTGAATGTTATAACTAAACTAAGTGGCATACATAATCAACGATTTGACTCCAATCTCGGTTGTATTCGCGTTATTTTCCTGTAAAGCATCTCCACCCCAAACCCTAAGGGTGCCCTTTTCCCAGGGTGTAGGGGGATGAAAATTATATTCAGATAACATCGGTAGAAACACTATCAATATCTTTGACCCCTAAAAATATTTATCCGACTCAAATATCGACTGTTTTAGCATGTTTAAATATTTCCACCCCCGCTTCTGGGGGTGGTAGACGCGTCTCACCCCGACAGTGTTTGTTTACTATTCAGATAACATCGGCAGATACACTATCAATATCTTTGACCCCTAAAAATATTTATCTGACTCAAATATCGACTGTTTTAATATTTAAATATTTCCACCCCCGTCCACCCCTGCTTCTGGGGGTGGTAGACGCGTCTCACCCCGACAGTGTTTGTTTCCTGGTCGCTAAGAACACGTGTACGAAATTTGGTTAAATTTGATCCACCGGTGTAATTTGTATTCTCCACCCCAGAACCCTAAGGGTGCTTTTTTCCCCAGGGTGTAGGGGATGAAAATTATATTCAGATAACATCGGCAGATACACTATCAATATCTTTGACCCCTAAAAATATTTATCCGATTCACATATCGACTGTTTTAGCATGTTTAAATATGTCCACCCCTGCTTCTGGGGGTGGTAGACGCGTCTCACCCCGACAGTGTTTGTTTCCTGGTCGCAAAGAACACGTGTACGAAATTTGGTTAAATTTGCTCCACCGGTGTAGATTTGTATAAGGAACATACAAATATATATACAAACAAACATACAACAAACAAACGCTCTTTTTATTTATTAGAAGATAAACGCTTTAAGAAGTCTTCATTCGTGCGTAGACGTTAATATGGGAACTCGGGTCGACATTTAAGAACTAATGAGCTAACTCATTAGTTACTGCTTTTACAAACAATATGCACGAAATGTATCAGCATTAAGTAACGAGAAATCTGGTATTCTACTTAAATCGCGGGATAAGTAATTTGATTTTTTCATTAGCTTTGTGGGTAAATGTAAATTATCGTAAAGATTTAATCTAGTGTATCCCTTTGAACAGTATTCTACCACCTAATGTTTACTTGTACGCTGATTAATTTTGATATGTCTTTGATTCCGTTTATTTTGTATGCTAAAAATATCATAGTTCTTTTATAAACAAAGGTTCTACAAGAAACTATCATTTTATGAGAGAAATTGTTGAGTTAGAATATTTTTCAGTTATACCGGTCTCACGGTAGAACTAAAACTGAATGCGTGTGAATTTACGACGTGTACCAAATTTTGGACAGTTGATTTTGTTGCAAGTGAATATACTCCTTCGTGCGTAGTTGTTGTTTTCAAGCCTCGGGTCAAAATCTCAAGTTCTGTTACGTAACTCACATTATCTTATCTCTGTAATTGGTGAGGTGCACTTGTTAAAGTGTCCACATATGCGTTATCAGGCATGTGAAATTCTACAATGTAATAATAATCCGTTCAATATCTGGCACGTTATTGTTGGCGAATCGTCGTTCAGATGTTGAATTATGTGGGAAAGTGAAACGTTTCTCCTTTGCTCTGTTATTATTTCCTTTCAATCGTTTAGTTTTTGTGCATTGGAAAATTTTTAGTTCTATGGATGAAGTCGGTGACATCGTCATTATTGTGGAACGTACTTGAGAATATTTACCTTTCGTTGTTGAAATGTCAGAGTAAACATTCACACACTGTGCTTTCGACATGTGATAGCCTGAATTTATAATTTCATGCTGTATAGGTCTGTGATTATAACAACACTACTGAAATTGCCGCGTTGATCTTTACCGTTTGATTATTGCATTTTCTACTTTTAATACTAGTCTATTTCCGCAGCGTATGTGGTTTAAGGGGACTGTGGGCTTGTAGTTCGAAGGCCTGGGTCCAAAGAGCAACCGCTTGGGTTATCAGACGCTCAGGCTTCCGTATTACCTTTTTTTTAGGTGTAGTTTAACAGCTCCATAATCAACTCAAAAGTTGGCTTCGACCGAGTCGAGTCCTCCAGAATGTGACGTGAAGCACCACATCTCTGTCATAAGTCATTTTCTACCTTCGCCGAGGTAAATACAACAAATAATTACTATCCCAGCCTAATTCGTCACTATCAGAAAGCATACGCTTAAACTTAATAAATTACGAGACTGTAATTTACAGAAACAGATATGCTCATGCAACCAACAGAATATTTATTCCAACGAAACGAGTGTTTCAGCGCGGTTGTGTAAAAGCGAAGACTAATTTAGAAAATTATGTGAAAGTAGGTCCCGGAAATGATAATTACGGAGGCTACTTCTACTTCTTAGCTCGACAGCCCGTTAAGGACCTTGGCCTATAGACACGACTGTCAGACTGACACCCGGTCAGAGTGTCGATTCTCCTTCAGTCTTGAACCCAAGTTTTCCTGACCGGAATTATGGAGCCTAATTTCGTTCAAGTTTTTTGTTTGTATTGATCCCAAAATGATCTATCCCGTCATTCGTACAAAACGTTTCTACTGAACGGAAAATCCAGTCGGGGAAAATGTATTCGAACTAATTCCGATAAAATATTGCGCCATCTTTATCACATCTCTCTGGTCACGATATTCTGAGTAGACCTGGTTTCTAAATAGAAATATTACATTTCTGTTCATACTAAGAACTTAAATAACTTAACTGAAAAACGTAGCGTGTTTCCTTTACTATCAGCAAAGAGAGAGATAATGAAACTATTGTTGGGGGTAAACAAAGAAAATATAGTGTCAGTTTCTGACCTTTCAGGTTTCCGATTTGAATGCTAAGTACTATGAATAGCCTTGTCGGGATCAGATAAGGTATCGCAATCGAACTTGACGCCGATCTGGAAACAACCGTGGAAAGTATTTCGTTTCACGGTTATAATGTGAGTTTGTTCCGCATTAATTAATGCACGAATTAGCCTTGAAAAGTTTACTAATTCTGGAGTATGTTTGTTGTGGTAGTGAGTCCATAGATGAGTCTCCATGCTAATCTACCCTGCACTAATCTTTTCATACCTGTTCCCAAGGTGGATCCAAAATTGTTGTGTAAAAATGTGACTAAAAAATTCATCTCTATTCGGTCCTACTCGGAATAATACAGTAAGTTGCAAGGGAGGCGCTTAAAAATGGAAGCTATTAGAATGAAAATGTTTCCTACAGTTAGTGGTGAGAGGACCTGAAAAGCTGCATTAAC
Organism: Zhengitettix transpicula; assembly: GCA_037074705.1. Taxonomy (NCBI): domain Eukaryota; kingdom Metazoa; phylum Arthropoda; class Insecta; order Orthoptera; family Tetrigidae; genus Zhengitettix; species Zhengitettix transpicula. Next base: position 73,987,474 of record CM073595.1, on the reverse strand, counting down.
ACATCAAATGCCTATACCATGAATTTGAAGATTACAAGGAGTTTTCATAATAACCCATCGTTGCAAAATCCACCTGATAAGATTAAGCACGAAGTAGGACTGACTAATCGGTAAGCACACGTGGAATACGATTGCTGTGGTCAGTAATGCGTAATCGGAGTGTTTTATCAGCATTATGGAAACATTTACAGGCTTATGCAATAAAAAACCCCGCGACTAAAGGGGGCAAAACAACCATAAATTAATCTATTGATTCTATTACAACCGCGATTTTATGATATTGCTCCCTCTAAATAAAAAAAAAGTAAATTGTTTAAAGGAGGTCCTCTTAAACCGGCATATCGACGTACTTAATCATGATTAGAAAAGGATTTGTGGAATATGCGGGTTGAAAGATGCTGGCTAGAAAATGCAGCTTTGGGAAGAATGGTGTAAGAAAATGACAAAAATATTACCAGAATATTTAAGAGCTTTATGGCGAGCCTGCAGCTTCCATTACGGATTCAATGTTGTTAGTCCAATCATATTACACAGAAAATAACATTGATTTAGGGATGTTCGCTTTAAAAAGGAGATTGTTTAAATGTAAAACAAGCATTTGCTGAAAAAATAGCCATACTGGGAGGGAAGAATTTCCGAATGTGCAATAATTTATCTAGGTTGTAAAGTCAAATGACGGAATTCTTGAAAGCAGATATGAGTTTCCTGGATACGTATGAAAAGAGTCCGGAGACTGGTGCATATGAGAAAATCGGCGTTATTAATAACGGTGTATAGGCAGAATTACAAATAATATTGGCTGACACAATCGAAGAGTTAGATACATAGTTTAGTAAGGTGGAAAAATAAGTATTGGTAAGATGTGTGCATTTTAATCGTGACATTGAGGTTATTAAAAACTGACAGCTCAACGCTATTTTTTATGGTAACAGGCTACATGAGGGTAATCCACATAGTGGCAACTCCCCTTTAATAACATAGGAAGGGATTTGAAAGGGGGGATGCGGAAGGGTAGAGGATGGTAGCCAAGGGTTCAGTAGGGTCCCCGGGCTATGGTTTAAGGATGCTACCCGGCAATTCGGCTTAAAGTGATGCAGGGAAAACCCTAGAAAAACCTACATCGGGTAGGTCGGGCATTGGGTACTTGTCCCACGCCCTTCCGATAGCGAGAGAGGAGTTTGCTGTGGGGACGCAGCATTCCCTTCTCCGTGCCTCGACCAGTTTAGGAGGCAGCTGGCCGACTATTCCAATAGGAATAGCGGACAACTCTTGCCGTATGACCAAGGTCTGCGATCCCGGAACATACACCTCTCAAAACAGACCGAGGTGCCTCGGCATGTGGGAACCTTACTTCAAAAAAAACAGAGAGATGTGAGAGCATCTCCAAAGGTAGCCCCAGCCAGAGCTCTCTGGGAAGGTTCACCTGCGAGAAATCCTCTCGCAGGCTTCTTCCCCCCGTTCCACAATGTGGCGTTTTTTTTTTTTTAGGGCAACAGGCTACATGAGGGTAATCCACATTGGGCAACTCCCCTTTAATAGCATTGGAAGGGATTAGAAAGGGGGGATGCGGAAGGGTAGAGGAAGGTAGCCAAGGGTTACTAGGGCCCCCGGGCTATGGTTTAAGGTTCCTACCCGGCATTCGCCTAAAGAAATGCAGGGAAAACCCTAGAAAAACCTGCATCGGGTAGGTCGGGCATTTGGTACTTGTCCCACGCCCTTCCGATGACGGGAGAGGAGTTTGCTGTGGGGACGCAGCTTACCCCTCGCCATGCCTTGGCCTGTTTAGGAGGCAGCTGGCCGACTATTCCAATAGGAATAGCGGACAACTCTTGCCGTATGCCCAAGGTCTGCGACCCCGGAACATACACCTCTCAAGACAGACCGAGGTGCCTCGGCATGTGGGAACCTTAGTTCAAAAAAAGCCAGAGAGATGTGGAAAAAAAGATATTCATGTGTGACTTGGGTGTGCAAAGTTCTAATTCTGGAGTCTATTATTTGTTGTTTTCTTGAGATGTTGTTGAGGTGGCACGGATCTGCTGATGTTTGCAGGTTCTGATGGAAGAAGCCGTTATTTCCTCCTCTCCTCGTGTCCTGCCAGCTACCCTCCACTTTTCCTGTACATTCATTTAGGATGTCCGAGGCTGTCCAGGTTGGGGCTTCATGTGCCGTGGCCGCCATTGCGTCCACCTCCTCGTTCCCTGCGATGCCCGCATGAGCCGGGATCCAGACAAGCTGCACGGATTTTCCTCGCGAAATGCAGAGATGTAGGTTAGCTCTGATGGCGTTGATGGTGCCGTTCCTTATTTTAGGGTCTCGTAAGTGCTTTAGTGATTGCAAAGAGTCTGTTAGGATCATAATTCTGTTGATTGAAGATTCCAGGCATTGCTATGGCGAAGGTTTCCGCGGTGGTGCTAGAAGCTGAATTATGGATGGCTATTTTCCTGGTGACACAGGTTGTGCCTTCTTCTGTTTTTGAGGCATCTGTGTAAACCAATGTAGGTTTTCCATGCTTCGTCATAAGCGCATCGAGGTGAGCTGTAGCACTTGCCCTAAGGATCTTCTTGGGAATCAAGGTCAATGAGGTATCTGTTTGTAGGTTGATAAACTTCCATGGAGGGAGATTAGATGTAGTATTGTGGTCTATGTTGGGGATGGTGAACTGGAGACTGCGAAATAGTTTGGCTGATGCACTATGAAAAGGAAGGGGACTTTTGAGGTTGTACACGTAGTTCAGGTTGGGTCAACTCGATTGTGCTCTCACATTCATGGAATTTGCCTGCAGGGACTTTATTGTGTACTTAATTGTGCTTATTCTTCTCCTTCATTTAGGAGTCTTACTACCGGTGTGGTTCTCATACACCCTGTAATTACTCTCAAGGCTTCATTCTGTATCAAATCTAGTTTCTCGAGAGCGGATTGTTGATTCTCAAATTCCTGGTCTTCCTTTTTCTTTTAAGACTACAATTATATTGAGTATCACAATAAACTGAAAGATGGTACGAATGTACTATATTCCCCCTCCCCTCCCCCAATGTTAAATGGCCAATTTCTTTTATTTGTAATAATTAAACAATAAAATATTTAAGTAACTTATAAACTCCTACTGAAAGTGATTAAAAAAATAATAAATGCTTAAGCGGACATGGTCAATATAGTGATCAATACAGGAAGGTCAATATTTTTTGTCAATTTACACAACCGCACACTTCAATATTTCTCCTCATCTTCAATGTTGCCTGTCCGTGTGATTTGTGTTCGTCCATTTTAATGAAATAATATTTCTGTTTTCTTCCATTAATTATGATTAGTAAGAAAGAAGATTATTCTTACTTTTTCACGGAACAAAACATGTAATGTACTTATTACTAGGATGCAAGTCCTGTCCTTAGAAAACAAACTTCTACTTTACAAAACGATAATTATACCAATATGGAGTCTAAAATATGCCAGTCTAAAATATTACGAGTTATCATAAATCCCCACTGTTATGGAGACTGTCCATCAATAGAGTGTTAGGCATCACAAAAAGTTCAAATCGCATTCAAATCCGTTATTATTAGAAAATGTTGTAATAAGAAAACTGAAAGGAAATGGGAAGCACATCTGTAAATATGATTTAAGAGTTCCCTTCTCATCATGATATCATATAAAATATATAAATAACACGTTGAAGCTACGACATCAGCTTATACATTAATATGTAATCTGTTTGCTGATATATACTTAAAATACATTGTAGCGCGATAGTTTTATTATTGATATATATATTTCATTTTAATATAATTAGATATTAGCAAGGGTTGAGAGCTTGGCAAGTTGGAGGCGGATAGATAATCCCTAAGGTCTGGACTTAGGCACGTAGAATGTTGACCCTCGGAAGTTACCTGGACTGTCGCACCGTGGGAAACGTCTCTACAAAAATCCCAGAAATTGAATTAACACTGCCTGAACCAATCAAATTTCTTGGTTCAGGAAGATCGATCGAAAATTGATCGACAACTTCGATATTTCACATCCAGCGAGGGGGCTGTAAAGAAAGTATAGTCAAGACTCCTCGACGAACCGTCGCCAGGGACGGACGTGAATCATCCAGAGGACTCGGAGAGATCGAGGGTGCCACATGATCACGGCCAGAGATCAACGCGAGGTAACTGCCAAGTGTCTCAATCCTTGACGCGCCTGGGGGAATTACCGTAAACCATGCTTTAACTTGGGATTAAGGGATCCGATTGTTTTGCCCGGCTAGCTGAACACGCATAATTTGTATTTCTTTTATTTTTTTTCATGTTCAGTTAAATAATGAATAAATTCTTGAAAATATCGCTTTACTTTATCATTTAATAAACCTACCACTACAACATATATTCATAAAGTGACATGAGTTTAAAAGAGTCTAACTTCAGGGAAAGGTCCCCTTAATATCTTTTTTCATTTATTAGATTATTAATGCCAGGAAACAATAAAGGGTCTACTTTCTAATAAAATAATAACGTAGTGAATCAATGCACATAGTTTAACTGAAATATGTAATATTTCGATTTCGGTATTGTTTTGGTGGCGTTGCGGTCAGAGTCACCGCCTACATCACAAAGGTTCCGTGTTCGAATCCCGGCATGGGCATTGATGTTTGTGCTCGTCACGGTCACGAAAACTGGGGTTAAGACTGGGAGGGAATCGTCACACTAACCACGTGTCACTCCTAAATCCAGAATGTGTCACGGAAGATGACAGTCTGGCAGTTGTCCTGGTAGGCCAAAAATGTCGAGCCATCAAATAACAACAAAAAAATTGTTTTGGTTTTCTATTCCATGTGGGAACAAACTGAGAGTGAGCAAAATTATTGATTTAAAAAGAACAGAATCGGAAGAGTACGCAGGATTGATGTATGAGAAGATATAAGCGACGTTTCGGACAGCGACAAACTGCTCGTCTTCAGCACGCGAGATGTTACAGTTGAACGAGCGGCTCTATCGGAAATATCTCCTCGACAAGGAACAGCAGCCACTTAGGGGCCAAGTGTTCAGGCGATGGGGAGGATGTAGTTGTGGAACGGACGGTTGATGGCTTGGGAACTTTTTCCTAAATAGCGTGTATCAGTCGCCCAAGGTGTCGATTTTCAAGGCGAAGAAAGACGTTAGTATAATTATTGAATCTATTACGACGATAAAGGCATTTGGAATGCGCGAAATTGGCCAGCTCAATTTTTGCGCGACAACCAGTAGCGCCATTTTGCCCGCGGCCCGAACAGGACCTCCCGACGATACCGTCAGTTCACCACGGCCCATCGAATTTCATTTTAATGTGTAACGGTTACATTATAATGAAAAATAAAAAAAATATGGATGTGTAAATAACCACAAGGAACTTGTAGGAAAACTTATTTCCCTCCAGGTCCATTTGTGTTTCCGAATGAGATTTAATGAGACATTTCTTCCTACAGAGTAACACAATCTTCTAATCCAGCAAGGATTAAATTGCTCCCCCCCCCCCCCTTCTATATTTCTAAATATGAGACAACTGACCCGACATTCAGAATCCGAATGTTTATAATTGTACAACTACAGATCTAACTGCTTTCCTCTTCCAAGACTATCACTTCTCTATTTTATATCGTTTCACGTGTAAGAATTTCAGTATTTGCAGATTCCTCTAACACCGTACGTTTTCACAAAAAAAGTCATTGAAACATACAGCGAGGGCCACATCACAGTCGACTATCTGTATTCGCAAGGTCAAACTTCAAGATGGCGAGGTTACGTTATACATGGTTCCTGGATCAATTATTAGTCACAGGACTAAAATTGTTATTTTTTTTAAAAAAAAATATTGTGTACTGTTAGCTTTAAACGTAGTTATTTTCCCTGTAAATTGGGGACAGTTTTGTTTGCGGTTGGGCGCTTCTCTTCATAGCCTTTACCAAGCCACGTCTCCAGCTCAAGGACGCACGTCCCAGATCGCGTCACTCTCGCAATAGTACGCGTAAGCCTCGAGAGCGTCATGCAGTAGACACTCATATCGACTTCGCTTAAATAGAGGAATTCCTTCGTCAACGCTTTCAAAATCAAATTTATTGAAACTGTAATGTTTGAATGCTGTCAAGAGGACTTTATCGTATATATTGAAATTTGATTACTTATTTAATTCTGATTAAATATTGAATAACTGGGCAGGGTAAAATTAAATGCCACATCCGTTATAAACCAAACTTTCCTAAACTTCCTGTTCTAATTCCAATTGGTAATTAATCCGGCTATGAACCTACATAAAAAACGACATTTTTTCCTCAGGGGTTTGTGGGCTCAAAACACTATGGTCCTAAATGTTTATGAAAGTTGGCTACAGTGGCTTGTATAACACCGACTTTGACGGATATATTGTTTCAAAATTTACCTCGTTACTTCCGGTAACTCTTCACGTACGTCTTCTCAGGTGTCTAAAGTCGCTATTTCTCGTCTGAGGTTTCTGTATTCCAGGAAGAGGGTGGCACAGTCTTCTTTTCGTGGGTCGGAATCACGGGTTTGTTCTAGCTGGTTGTAGGAAAGGAAACAACGAAGAAACATAGACGCAGCCTCCGCAAATCAACAGTTCGTTGACGCAAGACTATTCGTTAGTCGATATTCTCGTGGCTCTTCAATCAGGAAATGAGGGATACGAAGGAGTTTAAAGCGAAGCTTGAATATTTTTTAGCGGATATTAACAACAGTCGTGATGATGTCATAGCACGGAAATGAACGTAAATGTGCCAACCTGACGCAACGCCGGTCACGATTTTACCTGCCAATAAAACATTGCTCAATATGGAATTGCATGAAGATGAGTTAAATAAACGGATTAGGAAAGAAATATGTCGATCGGACCAGGAATCGAACGTAGGACCTCCGCGGTGATTTTAGCTATAAGCTATCGTCGACCTTTCTCTATCCGTTGTTTAGACCTATAATTTACTCAATTTCAGTTAAAATTAGACGGCACTTTGGGGTACCAGTGTAAACGTAGTATACAGATCACTGAAACCAGAATACACTGTAATTAACCAGAAGTTCTCGTGATTCCAACTTGAAGATGATGGCAGTGACCGCCGTCGAAACGTCGTGCAACGATAATGTTTTCACCCGGTTGGAATCCCGAGAACTTCCGCTTAATCACATACACCGGGAAAGCCTTTGTTCGATACACTACAATTTTACAACGCCGCGTGTCCCGCCTTTCATTTTAAGTGTTCTTAAAGTCCCTCCCAGGAAATAATAACGTAAAAAATAATTGTACCTATGACCCATTTATACACACTATCTATTCTTCATTCAAGTCTTAAAATAAGGCCGTAAATAATGTTATTTAGTAAATTATAGGTGAGCCTGTGTTCAGGACTATACAACGCATAGAGACAGCTTGCACCTGACTGAGAGTTGACGAGCATAGCTCAGATGGTAAGAGCACCACGGACTGTGGCTTGTATAACACCGGTTTGGACGGGTATATTATTTCAAAATTTGCCGGTAACTGTCCAGGTAAGCCTTCCCAGGTGTCTCAAGTCGCTATTTTTCGTCTGAGGTTTCTGTATTCCAGGAAGAGGGTGGCACAGTCTTCTTCTCGTAGGTCGGAATCACGGGTTTGTTCAAGCTGGCTGTAGGAAAGGAAATATAGACGCAGGCTCCGCAAATCAACAGCACGTCAAAGCAAGACTATTCGTAAGAGCACCGCGGAGTAAGTGGAGGCCGTGGGTTCGACTCCCAGCACGTTTTTGTATCTTCATCCTTTAGTTTAGTATGATAGTCTTAGTTCTGAGCTCTGATTGGAAGTATTTCTTCCGTTCATGCGTTAAATATTTCTGACAGTGACCCTCGTATGCATAAGACGATTCTGGACAGAATTATTTCCCCGTTGAAGTACGTAAATGAGTACCAATGTATTTATCTTAGAGCTACGTCGGGTCGTGACTCGTGGATGGATGTTGCGAACATAATTACTGAAACTAGAACTGTCTCGAATCCGACTGAACGAACTCTACAACACCACTGTCATGAGTGATGCTCTGCAAGCGGTAGCTTCCATATAGGTGCACAGACAGAAATAAACACTACTACTTATTTAATTTAAGCCTATCAAGCTAAGTGGTTAAAAAAGACCGCTAACGTTAGGGGACTTGAAATTTTTATAATAACTTAGCCAAATACAAAAGTGATCTGAGAAACGTCTGCGTAGACAGAGACAGGATACGTGTAATGTTCAAGATAGGTTTGCAATTTTCACTTGGAAGCGAATTGCACATGATCTTCTCATCCTTGTGTGAGTTTTGAGTAAGCAAGCGCGGAAAATAACACTTCTGTGCAAACATGGGCGTGAAGTTGCTGAACACTTCGCATTACAAAGCACAGAAACCTGATTTCTATACGTACATTTATAACGTGCCATCTTAAATTCCCTGCCAGGAAAATCGTGACCGTCGTTGAGTCAGGATGGCACATTTACGTTCATTTACGTGCTATGACATCATCACGGTTGTTGTTACTATCAGCAAAAAAATATTCAAGCTTCGCTTTAAACTCCTACGTATCCCTCATTTCCTGATTGAAGACCCACGATTGTTGATTGCGGAACCTGCGTCTATGTTTTTTATTTGTTTCCTTTCCTACAACCAGCTAGAACACCCGTGATTGCGACCCACTAGAAGAAGATTGTGCCACCCTCTTCCTGGAATACAGAAACCTCAGACGAGACTTGAGACACCTGAGAAGCCGGAAGCAACCGGTAAATTTTTGAAACAATATACTCGTCAAAGTGGGTGTTATGCAAGCCACAGTAGCCAACATTCAAAAACATTTATGACCACAGTATTTTGAGCCCACAAACCCCTGAGAAAAAAATGTTGTTTTGTTTTTACGTAGGTGCATATCCGGAGTTATTACCAATTGTAATTAGAGCCAAGTTTAGGAAATTTTGGTTATTAACGGATGTGGCATTTAATTTTACTGCACCCAGTTATTCAATATTTAATCATAATTAAATAAGTAATCAAATTTCAGTATTGTAGCTTACGGTAAAGGGATAAACTCCTCCTGACAGCATTAAAAAATTACAGTTTTAATGAATTTGGTTTTCAAAGCGTTGACGAAGGGAATCCTCCATGGTACCATTTAAGCGAAGTCGATATGAGTATGTACTGTTTTTCCTAATTCAGGGAAATTTTGCGATTGATGCCAAATTTTCATGACGATTGAGAATGAGTTTTAAACACTTGCTTGGGAAATCCTTGTGGGCCGTCTAGCAGAGGTTATTCTGTCGAGATTCGTGCATACATATAATCGATGGTCAGCAATCGTGTATGACGTGCAGGTGTCTGGTTTGCGTCTGTCATCACGTGCAAGGGAGGCAGACGCCTGGTTGGCGCCGAAGGATTCGTTTCCCTTGTTCGACGGCGTCTGAGATTCAGCCAGATCTCACAGGAAACGTCGCTGCGACCACCCTTCCTTTTTAAAAACTCACAATTAAAATTTCAAGACCAAATTGATCCTTTCCTTCAGAATGAAAACTGTAATTTCGTTTTAAATTCTGATGTAAGGCTGATATGACAGGAGCATCTTCGGGGTATATTGTAGCCCAACCACTGTCTGATAAATTCGCTTCCCCCACTGGGTGACCTCTCGCGTTGTTGGCCACTGAGATATGGGGGATTTTCGCCAAGGGTGATCGCGAAGTTGGCGATGCGGCCAGCTAATCCGATTTGTTGTTATTATAGACACGTCCTACCCTCGGCTGTCTCGACAGGCTGGCGCCTCCACAATTCCCTGTCTCAAGTAGTATAAATTTAACGTCTGATTTTAAATATAAATAAAAATTGTGAATACTTTACGTGATTAAATTCACAGCTGTGAACTGAATAAAATTATTTGTGGCAATGTAAACTAGCGTTTTATTGTGCGGGATTCTCGAAGTGGTAAGTCGGTAATGAATGAAAAATTTTTTGAAGATTTTCACAAGTTCCTTTCTTACATTTAGTGTAACAATTCTCCACGGCAGGCTCATCGCGTATCGATTCTCCACACAAGCCCCGCTAATAAAGAGAGCCCTTATCTGATTTACAAGACAATAACGCTTTCTCAGATCGGCGAAACAATCAGTTTAGATTTTTACGCCGACAGTGTATTTTTTTTAAAACAAAGAAAAACTAGTGCGATTAAAATAATCCTCATTTTTGTGAATTACGAAGAGTAATGTATCTTCGTCGTTCCTCTGCTTCTGTTGGAAAGTGAGTTACAATTCCCGACGAAGCTAGGGTTTATTATTTTTTAATACATATTTTTTATGGAACCTAGTGAATACGTATTGGCCACTAAAATGGCTCTGATAACTATAAAGTTGTTCGGTGAAATTGTAAAACACTGATTTATTAATTAATATTCAAATCAATGATGTTTTATCCGGAACCATTGCTCTTAATACCTACTATTTATCTTTGTAATTTCAACTCTTTTTATAAACTTTGACTAAAACCCAATATCTCTCTACATTTATAATCTTTATTTTAATAAACATGTTGAAGGTCCAGACATTAGGACCGAAACTTGTTGATAAATCGATTAAATTTTCATTTAGTTGTATGTTTAAGGACTCTTTAATAATTGAAACGATAAAGACGAGAATAATTACATAGACTATATAAGCACATTAGTAATTTTAAAACCCATTCTACGCGTCACAAAATTACTGATAGAGAATATCAACGTTACACATAAATTTGAACGTATTTAATACAGGAAAATATTTTTAGAGTAGAAAAACAAAGTGGTAAATGTACGTAATGAAAGAGGCGATATTGACTAGTTTATTGCCAATATTGAAAATCAGTTGGTATTTTTAATCAATATCACAGAGCATATATAAATTAGTTATTTAAAGTTACCAAAGAAACGAAACATATTTGTTTAGTAATGTCTAAAAATGTTGTTGATTCGTGGCAATTACATAAATAACGCATGACGAAGAATGTATGTGAAGCATTCTTAATTTAATTTTCTCGACAAATAATATTATAATATGTATAATGCAGAAGCAGGGTGATAATGGCGAATATAGACAAAATCTCCCGTTAATGTTAATTTTGTGGCTGTAATTTGGTTACGTGTAAATAAAAATAAAATAATACAAGTCTGTTATCAATTGACAACTTTTGTTTAAGATTTTTATTGAAATAAAACTACTTAAAGTCATCAAATTAAATTTTATTTATTGACAGGAGCTTTCAGCTTGCGCCATATTCATCTGCATTTACTTATTAAAACAATATTTATTTTAAATGTAATATATATATATTTATTTATTGCAATAATAATTAGAGACAATTAGAGAATTAATAATTGGAAATTGCAGTAATTTGTTATCGGCGAGAATGTAAACACAACAATAGGTAAAACATGTACAGACGAGCCTTTGTCGGCGAGCGTTTAAAACTCCGGGGCTCACAACTGCAGTAGCAGGGAGAAATTCATTAACAGCAGTTGCACACAGAATTTCAACGCGTAAAGGTTGGACATAGAATTCGATCAAATATAGGTCGCAGGAAAAATTTCAATAAGTAAAGCTGCGGGTAGAACTACAACCACTAAAGACAGTTATAAATTTCGTCGTAGAAGGAGTGGATAATATTCTGATTGACTCTTAATCAGAACAAGAACTAGATTATTTGCTGTAGAGAGAGAGATGGGGGGGGGGGGAATTAATGCAGAGGTCCACAGTGTTGTACGGAGGAATTGTTTCAGGCGAAAGATACAAAAGTTTTGGCAGTGATTTTGAAACGAATTAAATTATGTGAAATGATGGCCTGTTATATGTGAATAGTGTATCAAAGAGCCCAAACGAATGCCTGGTACCAGTAAAGAAAACTGTAAGTAGAGAGTGAAATTTTATATAAGTTATTGTAAACGTTAAATAAGGATCAAATCGTCAGATTTCGGATTCACGTTCATTTTGCTGTTTAATTCTAATTAGTTTGAATGTTGTACATTTGATTGTTAATTTGAATGTAAGAAAAGGTTTGTTCTTTATTTAAAAGGCCCAATAAACGACCCTGAGACGAGAGTAGATACGTTTGTAAAATAGTAGGGGCACGAATGTAAATCAATCACAAGAAGAAAAATTTGTTATTATTACTTTAATTAAATGAATTGTTTTCTGAGGTTTAAATTTTGTAATAATTTAACATTTTTTCATTTTTAATTTATCTATTAATTAACCATCGATTTACTTATTTTCTTCTAATTATTACATTTTGGCGTGCCAACGTGAGGCAGAATTACTTTAAATTCATTCATAATTAATTTCTATTAACTATTCCATTTTGGCTGCACCAACGAGATGCAAATTAATTGCTTAATTAATTTAATTCTGAGTATGACAATTGTTTGTTAAATTAAATTGATTATTACATTTTGGCGCCCAAAGTGGGGTAATTCAACCATATAATTTCATTTAATTCTTTTAACCTTTTGTTTATTACAATACATACATATATATATATATATATATATATATATATATATATATATATTCATTATTGAGGTTGTGAATTGCAATTGTATAATATATATATAAATTGTTTTAATAAATAATTACAGATGAATATGACACAAGCTCCTGTGAATAAAGAAAATTTAATTTGATGACTGTGATTGGTTTTATTTCAATAATAATACTAGTCTTAATAAAAAAAAATGTTGATTTAAGAATCAACTATGTTATTACTTAACATTTATAATACATTAAACTGCATACAACACATTTCCTCGTGAAGTAGAAGGACGTATTATTTCATTTTCATGCCGCGTCATCTTGAACAGCAATTCTTGCATAAAGTCAAGAAACAGCAGAGTCATACAAGAAGAGAAATTCGTAATCTTTACTTATTACTGTATTAAATAGTTTCGGAAAACTAGGAAAAGAATAAATGAACCCCTTCTCCCAATAAAAGCTCCATCAGTCAGCAAATATTTTCTACGCTTTGCTAACAATTATTCGTATTATTTGGAAGGCTGCGAGTTGATAGCGACGCTTGTTTCAAAGAGGCCAAACTCAGATACGTATGAGGAGCTGATTGGAACATGACGTCATCGAAGGTCAAGTAAATATGAATTGCATAGAATGACTTGGAGATTCATCATATTGACGTTTTGATTAATTTTAGGAGGAAAAGTTGCATTTTAAGTGGATATTTGTGGAACAAGAGCGTTGGTCCTTCGCCTACGAAATTGATATTAATACCAGGACAGGTGCATAAGAACAAAGAAATGTAGAATGCACAGGAATGGAGTTTGTTTCTGAAAATTTTCAGTCCTAACCAAATAAGACGATGTTTACCTATTGGAAGTCGCAGAGGATGTGGGTCGTTATGCAGAATATTTGTACAGTTTATTGCATAACGTTGATGTTGCGAATGAAAGTTAAAGGCAAGGTTAAAATAACTTGTTTTCTCAACTAAAGTTTGCAGCTCTTGTTCCAGTCTCCCGGGACAATAACTTTCACGGCTCGCAGTTGAAGTTCAAAATAATTCGAAGACGTGACCGGAACGGCACCAGCTTGCCAAGAAATGCTAAACATCCTTGAGTACTCACGCCACACCTAGAAAAATTACAATTAAAGGGAAGCCAGATGAGTAGAATTGCCGCGGATAAGCTCGCTGCAAAAATAAATAAATTATGATGCGAGGCTACGGTCGTTAATTCATGTTGATTGTGAAGAATCTGGCGTACAGGCCTTCGGATGGAGCAGAGGGCGAGGCAACAGCTCAACCCAAATAAATACCGAGGTTCAAGGACTGTCGGAGTGTCAGGTCACGAGGTCACATGACACTGCGTTAGACATGTTTCCGATCTTTCAATCTCGTTTTTCCTCTAACTGTTTAGAGTGATTCATTGCCGTTATTTCGCTAATTGAAGTGACGTGGAAGGCATCCTTTTTACCGCGGAGCTATCAAAAATAATGGAGGCTTTTACTTACAGATTTTTTTACTGGGAAAAATACTTTCATTGATCCCAAGTGCACATGTGAATGAACCACACGGAGACAATAAGATTTGGGTGTTGTATAATAACTGTTATACTATTACAATTACAGTGTATTGTTCGAGGTTGGTCTGAAAAATTTTCTGATCTAAGACACAATATTTTTTCTTCAACTTTATTTTTTATCAGTCTCCACGGTTCTCCCAGCGATGCTCGCATCTCTTTAACCCGTCTTTCTCTGCAAAATAATTGCTTGCAAAGGTGATGGCTTTCTCATTTGACAAAAATCTCTGTCCTCCGAGCTTAGGAAACAAAATAAAGTACTGGAACTGGTAAGAAACGTAATCAAGCAATTGAGTGATTTTCGCCCTGGCAACTGCTTAAGTGTGAAAGAATTCCCCCCCCCCCCCCAATTTCTGTCTCAACTTATCAAGTAATGATTTATGGTATGCTCCATTAATGGCTTTTCCTTCTAGAAGATAATCGATTAAGATAACTCCTAGACTTCCCCCCCCCAAAAAAAAACAGTCGCCTTCACTTTCCCAGCCGAAAAAACAGTTTTTGCTCGTTTTGGATCCGTTTCCCACTTCTCAGTCGACTGTTTTGACTGTGTTTTTAATTTCTGGGGTATCATGGTGTATCCAAGTTTCATCTACAATAATTAAACTCTGATTTATTGAGACTAAACTGCGTCAACAGTGCGTTGGAAATGTTCATTCTCACACACGCGGCACCCAACACGCCGACAGCTTTCTCATGCTTGATTCAGTATGTGACAAACACGATCTTAGGACATATTCATAGCCTCTGCTGTCTCACTCACTTTAATCCGACGGTCGTCTGGCACCATTTGGAGAACTTGAGCGATGTTCTCGTTAGTGGTTTCAGTTTTTGGACGTCCCGAAAGTTCATTGCCTCCCAAAGCTGGTACGACCACGTTTAGGCTTCTGTTTTTAAGATTTATTTAAAAAATGTTATATTATTATAATTGTTACTGTATATTGTACCCATGACGCGTTGGAAAATGGAAATAACTTCATTTGAAAACATAAATCTTTTGCAAAATCTTTAAAAATCAATCTCTGAAATATTTGAAACTCTGTAAACATCACTTAATTTTGAACTACATTAATGTTTATTTGATATTATATTAGAATGTGAAAATGGCCAATTACAGACAAATTTTGAATTAAAAACCAGTTCATTATACGAAGTTTCCTTTCTTATCGGCAGACGTTTTCCGTATGACACAATGCTGTTAAAATTTAAAATTAACAATAAAAAATGAATTTAATAATTAAATTATAAAAATAATTTACAATAAAGAAGTAATAAATTATATTTAAAATATTAGTATCATTTTTTCATAGTTATAGTCGAATTGTTGGATGTTATATGCAACATTTCGCTCATGAATCTTGAAAAATACTACGTCTAAAATTTTATTATTTTGCCAATCACAATTGGACTCGACTTAATAATTTAGAACGTTGAACTTCAGCTTGTTTTCAAAGAGCGTTTCGTTTGACCAACATAACAAGCATTGCAACCTAAACAATTAATTTTGTAAATAACAATATGCCTCTTAAAAATAAGTTTGTCTTTAATCTCTTTGACTGGGTTTACATTGTTTCAAAATAACAGGATTACCGTAATTATAAAACAAGTCAGTAAGTTGGATGTTATCCAAAATGGGTAAAACTATATAACTTAATTGATTATTATTATTAGAGAATTTTGATTGGCGAATTATTAATTATATACTTAATTTTAATCCAGTTATTTCTGTGGTTTTTTTTTGTAAATAAACTGCAAAGGATTTGAATTTAGGAGAAGGATATTAGTAATTTTGTCTTTATGGTAGGACTGATAAGATAATTGACAGTTTGTAAACCATAGCATTTCTTATGTGGTTCGACGTGTAATTACGGACTTTTTCTGAATACATTAGATTTGATACCAATTGGTAATTGTCGTATTGTTTGAAACTTTGACCAAGACATCCAGAAAAGAGGCAAAGAAAGTTAAACGCCTAGAAGGAATTTGCCGGACGTTGATGTAATTTCGAGCACTGTGACAACTGGAACAACCACCTGAAAAGAATCGTGAAATTTCCGGAACTTTTGGGTGATCCGGATGTGACGACGACTGAATATGACGTCACTGCTCAAGGTTCCGCAAGGGAGGGTCGTCGAAGCGTTCCACATCTGCGCCTGTCATCCGGGAACACGACACGTGTCTCCCTTGGCCAAGATCTGTCCCCTCAAGAGCACGTGTGGGACCAACTCCGAAACCAGGATATCTAGTTACACCAGTTGTTGGCTAACTTGCCTTAGCTGAGTATACAACAGCAGCATGACACCATTCACAATCGAATCAGTTCATGTATCCAGGCCAGAGTGTGTGCAACATCCTACAACAGGGGATCAGCAATGCGCTCGTACAGCCAACTTCGTTGTGCACATGACCTCTCAACACGTTCATTTCCTCTCCTCTTCAAATTCATTGGTATATATGAATTTGTTTACAAGTATTGTAACATACACCAATATTGGTATTGTAGTGGTAGGTTATTTAAATGATGAAGTAAAGGGATATTTTACAGAATTTAATAATCATTTAACTGAACAAGAGAAAAATAAAATAAAATAAATACAAATTATGCGTGTTCAGCTAGCCGAGCAAAACAATCGGATCCCTTAATCCCAAGTTAAATCATGGTTTACGGTAATTTCCCCAGGCGCGTCAAGGATTGAGACACCTCGCGTTGATCTCTGGCCGTGATCATGTGGCACCCTCGATATCACCGAGTCCTCTGGATGATTCACGTCCGTCCCTGGCGACGGTTCGTCGAGGAGTCTCTCTACACTTGCTTCACAGCCCCTTCGCTGGATGTGAAATATCGATGTTCTCGACCAATTTTCGATCGATCTTTCCTGAACCAAGGAATGTGATTGGTTCAGACCGTCACGTGTTAATTCAATTTCTGGGATATTTGGAGAGACGTTTCCCACGGTGCGACAGTCCAGGTAACTTCCGAGGGTCAACACCCCACGTGCCTAAGACCAGACCTTAGGGATTATCTCTCCGTCACGGCGGCGCCTGGTCAAATTCCAACTTGCCAAGCTCTCAACCCTTGCTAATATCAAATTAAAATCTATATATATATATATATATATATATATATATATATACCAATAATAAAACTATCACGCTACAGTATATTATTTTACAAAATACCATGTGGTTTAAAAGACGTTTAGACATTCTCTATATATTGTGGGGATAGTTAGGATTATGTGTTCTCAGACATAGTCTGTCATTTTGAAAGGACCTTAGAAAAACATGCGGATGTGTCTGGCGGTCAATGTTAAATTCGAGTTGGTCAATGAGAAACTGGAAAATTTTACAGTCCCACCGTTTCCAAAGCAGTTAATGGTCATATAAGGGTTTTTATGGCTGCGTAAGAATCTATATTATATCAAAATCTCACCAGTAGATGGTACTGACATCAGCAGAGAAGGCGGAAGAAAGAGTTGGAGTTATAATACGGACAAGTGTCCGTAAAGATATGTTACGAATTGGGCAGCAGATAAAAGTTGCTGTATTACGGACATTTTATAATTGATTGATGTCTACGGTGGAAATGTCTGGTGATCCGTTAAAAATTGGGATCACTGCAAACTTGCACCCTGGCAGTGTCCACGCTCAAAACATCTTGGGGTCGGGCGATAATATTGGTTGTGATTACATTGACTGGTGTCCGTGGGCGAAACACATTGGGGTAAATAGTCTGGAGCTTGTAAAGGATCTAATTGGAAGTGTTTCGAAGCAATTGTATGCACAATATGACGTATTTTTAAAAATTTAAAGTTTTTCTTAAAAATATTTGCTCTGTGTGAATTGCGTGAACTATAAATTTTGGATTAACCAAGAACCGGCATGTTAAGTGTCTATTAAACATTATTACATCGTAAATATTGCATAGTATATAAGTTTTAATATTGTGGTAGCTTTAATATTAAATATTATGTTAATATCCATGTTTTATGGAGTTGAATTCAAAGCTTATTTTAATCAAATAAATTACATTCCATACTGGAGGCCCGAGCTGAGAAAGTCTCATTTGTAAAAAGAACCATGGCAAATATATATGAACATTTTATATTATTTTATTAAATTTCGTAATAATTAAACTTCTGTAATATAATTTCAAACCTGTCTTCAAATATTAAGTATCAATGAAAGAATATTTTACAGAAAAAAATAACATTTAACGGGCATCATAGTGCATATATCTATCTCACGACACTGTCATCATGCGCGCCTTGTTCCAAAAATTAACTTTATTTAAAATATGCACAAATGAAAAATTTTTTCGTGTTAAAAATGGGGGTCAATATGCTGATTTTAAAAATTTGACACTACTGGAAACTATTTAGGTGGAATTGTAAATGTAGCATATTACGTTTCGGGTCAGAGTATTGGTAACAGTATGGGTGTTGTATTATTATTTTACATAGTTATGCTGGTAAAAAAAATTTCTTAGGGTGATAGAGCACATAACTTCAAAAATTTTTTCTCGTATAGATATCTATTTCATTTCCATTAATCCTCAATTGAGAAAATGGGATAGGTCAAATACAATATAAAAATAACAGATATTTATACATATTACGCACGAGAATATAATATACAAATTAACTAGCAACAGTTCATCAATTCACAAATATGTTTTACAACAATAGAATTCGGCTGGCTGCGAATGGAGTCTCATCCGATCTCAACGAAGTGCGTGAAATAAAGAAATGTGCAGAATCAGAATTGCGTAAAACAAATTATTATGTCAATTAACTTCCACGGGAATGGGTTTATTTTATTTTTAGACCGAGTTACGAATTCGTCAACAGAATAGACCTAACAATGAGCATAGTTTAAATTTTTTTAAAGATAGTTTGAAACTACTTATGACAATGCTTAGAGGAAGATAATTAAATAGTTTTATTCCTGAATAATGAATAGTTTTTTTTTCCATAAAGCAAAGGCCAATGTTTGTCCCTAGGAACATATTTTGTTCGTGGATGACTCCATCTCTTACAGACTTTTTACGAATTTTAGATTTTCTGAAATGTAATGTCAAAATTCTAAGAGATATGAAAATACACATTCTCTACTATCTTTAAAGCTACGTAACGCTCAGTAGTTTAAAAATTTCCGAAGAACAAGCAAAAAGTTTCCAATTCGTAACACCACAGCACATATTTCAGTGAAAATACTGTCTGCTTACTGAACTAACTTTACTTGAAAGTGCCTTAAAAAGCTAAAACCAGTGTACTTTCTGTCGACTTGAAGACTGAAAACATCTACTTGATATTTCTCTTAGTCTTCCTCTCTCTCTCTCTCTCTCTCCGGCGACCACAAACTTCCATGACTGTTTTTTGCTCTACCAAATACGCGTCCATCAACGGTATTCGCCGATCATTTCCCAGATCTCGTTTTTATCACACGCGTAAGCAGGCACGATTTTATTTCCCGCACTGTATTTTGTTCGCAGTCTTCGTTCTTCTGAACGTGGAGTGAAACTTTTCCCACGCCATTTATTCCCTACACAAACACTTTTACCAAATGAGTAACTTCGCATTTCTAAACAGAATGTGTTACGTTAGTTTTATAAACTCGTCACTCCAGCTAGCGGGTATAGTTTAGTTTGGAAATTTGACGACAATGTCTCAGTAAGAAAAACCAATGAGGGAAAACAAAGATCAACATTTAGAAGGGAGGAAAATTAGTGGAAACCGCAGAGAGAAAATCAACAAGGCGGACAATAACACTGATAGTAAACCAATACATTCACTTTCAGGGAAAGAGAAGAAATAATGTACGAGTCTGAACACTCTTCTTGGAGTAGACTAATTAAATGCGGCCTGGCCCTAGAGAGACACTTATCTGTCTTCTATTCCTCTTCCTGTTACTCCGACAAAGAAATACCCGATTAACACTTAGAAAATTGTTTTGGAAATGGTTGAATTTGCTTCTCATGCTTCCACTGCCATGTTGAAAGAAGGGGAAAAATCAATAAAAAATCAAAGTAACAACGGATTTTTTAAGTTTTACTTCATCCCAGTTTTTAGGAAGATCACTGTAATATTTTTCGAAGTCCCTTACGATTGTGGTAACCAAATTTTCTTTTTTTATGGTCTTTCTCTTTTAAACACTGATTTTTAAGTGGTTCCCCACATTTTAAACAAATTGCCGCTTAACCTAATGAGATTGAAATTATTTATATACACTTTAAAATATATTATATATAATATCAAGAAAACTATTTACAAATGGAGTAATGCTGCGGGTAGTGGCACGGACCACGTGAGTAAAGAGGATGACGTTTTCCCAGGTGGGGGAGCGATGTATAAAAAGAAAGAGGAAAAGACTTAGGCTTCTCATTCTAGGAAATGCTATGATTGTTTTGTTTACACGTATATAAACACATCGGCGAGAAACAGGGATAAATGTTTGTCACATAGCTCTTTCGGAGAAAGAGTGACCGCAGCAAAGAAAACTGCGAGACTGGACTGCATCGACGCTGCCAATAATCACCGGAAAATATTCCACGAGAATGCTGAGGTTATGTAAGCGAATCCCGCAATTTATTCCTTCATTACATTTTCTATAAAATGAAATTCAATTGCCTGTTTATCTTAAGTTGTTCTGAAACCGCGATTTTATTATGCCATGACTTTATATTTAGCATTTTAAAATGGCAGTAAATAAAAATATAATAATTTATTAACTGATTTTGAATTGTAATTTAAAAGAATTTCTAAATAACTAATTTCATTTTTTATATAATTTAACAACTCTTTTATAACAAACACTACATCATTAAGGATTTTCTACCACCTAGCATAGAATAGACAAAAACAAGCAAAATGTTGGTAATTAGTGTAATAGGAGCCATAAGTGGGGAATGATTGTGCGGAACCTTGAAAAGTAATTAAAAACCAACTGCTGTCGTGGCGTATTAGGCGAAAGGAAATAACGGATGTGCTAACACAAACTTGTCAAGTTGCTGACTAATGAAGAAGCGCGCTCAATAACACACCGCAAGATGGGGGCACGGTGCCTCCATTGAAAGCATAATTGCTCCACAAAACACAGCATAGGAAACGAGACAACAGAAGAGAGACTTTCGCCAAAGACATGCGCACAAATAAAATTTGCAACCAAAGAAGATAGAGAAATTCCTCTTTCAATAAGCTTGGTTATACTGACTCGCCGAAATTTAAATGAAGCGTTTTAATCCAATCACTGGCAAGAAAAACTGTTAGACCAAATCTATTTTAGGATTGTGGAAAAAAGGTGAAGAACAGTGTCAGTATGCCTCGTGTTTATTGATCTCGCTTCTTCGAGCGTTTGAAATGCAATAATTACAATTATTTGACATATTTCAATTTTGCAATAAATAAGAAAAGTCAGAAAAAATTAATAAATCAAGTGACAAAATTTGAACCAGTCGGCGTTTACATTAGATGTCATTCAGTCATTGAGCAGTACAGGATGGCAGAATAAACGTTTGAATATTACAGTGAGATGTTGATAATTAACGGTCGCGCTGTACAACGTATGTATCACGAACGTTTTCCTCATACCCTCACTCCATAACACACCATTTTTGTCAGAATACAACGAAAATTGCGAGAAACAAGGTACCTTCGTAGCTAGGAGGGCTGACTGTGGTGCTCCACGGACGCGCCGCACTCAAGACGTTTGAAGAGAAAGTCCTTCATCACGTAGAAGAGAACCCGTCGATTTTTGATTGTAAACACAAGACACACACGATATCAGCAGTCGCCATCAGCTAATTTTGTTTACGTACCGTGCAATCCATACTTATTTTCTTATTATCAAAACTAAGTCCTCGCTACAACCCCTGGAAGTATGTTATACGAATTCTGAAACTACCTGCATATCTATAATCCTTACTAAAATCTATTCCAAAGGGCATGTTTACGCAACTTGAATATTTCAGTGCTCGTGGAGCAACTGCGATGGCCATAGCACATAAATGAAAGAAGTTACGCAAAGTAAAACATTTTCATTGTGATGACGTCAACATGTTGCATTAATGTCGTCAGCTGAACCAAGTTTCCGAGTAAGGATGGTGCATCCACTATATCCATAGCAAGACCCACGAAAGGCACAAAATGTAGTGTAAAATTCAGTTATAATTTAGCGGCAATGATTTAAGTATTAAAGTGAAACGGCATGAGCACGATTTAATTTTTCGTTCGAGCTATTTAATAATATCTGTTAAAGTGTACGGCATAATTTTTCAATAGTCGGAAACGCGACGGAGGCCCCTCGAGGTACAGATTTTTCCGCAGAGTCACTTTCACACACACAATTATCTGTAAAGGCCACATGTCCCGGCCTCGAGACAGCTCTAGAGCTTTCGATAGCTTGGGTGTGATTTCCATTTTCCACTTTACTGTAGTATTAGCTTCTTCCACAACCTATGTAGGTTTGGAAAAACGCGAAGGGTAGTTAACGACACTGACAACTACTTCGGGGCGATTGAGATGTCGCTAACGATTGGGAAAATAATTTCCTTACGCGAAGGACCACTGCCTCTCTCTCTCTGCCTTTGATTGTACTATCGGCTTCTTCCACAACCTATGTAGGTTTAGAAAAACGCGAAGGGTAGTTAACGACACTGACAACTACTTCGGGGCGATTGAGATGTCGCTAACGATTGGGAAAATAATTTCCTTTCGCGAAGGACCACTGCCTCTCTCTCTCTCTCTGCCTTTGATTGTACTATCGGAAATAATATGAAGACGCGAGTCATTGTGTTACGCAAGAGAAGAGACACGGCCTTCGAACAAGTTCACGTCAGCGTTACATGCCTAAATCTCAACGAGGGCGCTTGCGTATATTCCACACGTTCGTTTCACGCTCCCGTTTCAATATAAACATATTTAACACCGCGATTAAGCAGGGCACTGAGCCATATTTCAGTCAACTAAAAGCGCATAAATCACGAGAAAGGAAAAAATAACTAAAACAGCAAAAAAAACGAGGTCCCACTTTACGGGGACGATTTGAAAATTCCGTGGCAAAATAGCGCTTGTTACTACTTCGGAAAAATAAATATCGACTTTATTGTTCGAATCATGTATATCTAGAGCAGGGGTCGCCAAAAGGTACCTCGCTAAGTGTTATTAGGCAAAAGACAGAACCCCGTTGCGTTCAGTTAATTTTTTTTTGTCCATATCAAGGTGGCGACAATACGAGACATGTGTATTGTTTACTACTTTGGTATTATTACTGCCCGGGTATAAAAAATTATTTAATTCTACATTAATCTATTAGTGAAGAAGTGATTTAACCTGTGTATAGTGAACGTTAATTTTATCGTAACCGGTATGTTGACACACTGTACCTTAATCGAATCAAGACATCTTGAGACAGTCACAAATACCTAAGAGAGTCCAATATACTCTCTGTTCACTGAAATCACCTAAAACACTCACCGGTCACTAATAAAGTACGATACTAAGACAGACAGAAATACTACCAGTATCTTAAAAAAGACAAAAATAATCCACGCACTTTAAAAACGTAAAAAATACTGCCCAGAGATTAAAAATTATTCCCTGTATTGGTTTTTTCAGTCGGTGCCATTCTTAATGCCGTCAAAAATATTCATCGTACCTCAAGATTCTCCCAGAACCCTAATATAATCAAAATTTCTTCCTGCACCTTAAAGGAATAAAAAATACACCTGGTGGGTTAACAGAATAAAAAGTACGGTACCTTAACAAAGACAAAAATATTTCCATCACTTAAAGAAAGTCAAAGAGAGTCCCCGTACCGTAATAGTCAAAAATACTCCCGGTACCTTAAGGGAGTCAGAAATACTCCCAATACCGTAAGAAATTGAAAAAGAATCCTGGTACCTTAACAGACAAAAAAATAATCACACTATTCTAAAATAGTAAAAAAAAATACTCTCGGTACCTTTATGGAGACAAAAATGTAACCTGCATCTTATGCGATTCAAAAATATTTTCAGTAGACGAAGAGAATCAATTGGATTATTTATTGCTGTTTTCACATCGTGGGAGTCGAATAGATACACATACTTTAGGCCTCAAGCCAGTGCTTAAGTTTTTTTGGTTATCAGTTTGTAATTCGGGAGATGCAAGTGTTTTGCTCCGTTAATTAGAAAGATCGAGAACCAGCAATACATTTCTGATGGACATCAGCCGACAACGCCGAATCAATGTTAAAACTTCTCCAACATCCACCAGAAGACAATAACATTCTACAGAAACGTGAATGCTTATTTCGTTCAATTTTAATATAAATAATTATCATTGTTCCCAAGAGTCCGCCGCAAACCTGACAACTACAATTCTATCAATTTATAAATTAATTAAATGTTTAATTATTAAATACGCTCAAACTCCTAGTAGTTAAGTATATTTCATTGCCTATATATTTATAAACAGTTTTGATTAATGTGTTTCAAATAATTAATAACAAAGCCATGGAACCTCAAATTTGCTAATATTTCTTTCCCTTCCATTTTACATCAGGCGATGAAATGCCCGAAAAAAACAATTAATTGAAATGTATTTTCAAATGTAAAATAATTTACCACAGTACAGCAAATGTACAGGATGAGAACTTGTGGCGAGAAGTTGAACGTCTTGGCCTCTGCGATGGTGGATTAAAAGACAAATCAAGAACTGTTCCTCAGGATGTCCAGAAGTCCACCCTTGGGTCTATAAAATTACTCTCAACGCGGAATCACACACACGAAGCTATCAAAAGATAGTGAAAGGAACAATTTTTTTTGAGTCGACCGACGTTGACGTTTTTATTTGATGAAAAATCTCAACAACAAACAGCAGTCCACGATTTCAATAGTAAACCAATAACTTTTCTGGGACGTTCATATTCGTAAGTCTTCGACTAACAAAACACACTAAATAAGATTTTTTTATTAACATTCATGAACATTGTACAACATTTCTCAATAACAATAAATTATAACTATTTACACATAGAGTAATAATCAGGAACAAATATAGAGGCTAAATACGTCGAAAAATCTTCTAAAACGAATAGAGACTTTTACCAACATTAAAGCCAATTGACAGAAATATATCACGGAAAGCAGCAGTGCTGCATTTCCTCAAAAAACAATCGCAGACTGATAAATTGAATCGACAATACACTGCAGATATTTTCAAAGCCTTACTTTAAACTAATTCTATGTAAAATACAAACACACATCTAGAATTCACGAAAACGTCTATAAATTTTGAATCCAAACAATTTGTTTAAAATAGTCGGAGTGTAATACGAGAACGTGTGACGTCTCGCTTCTGTAAACACGTAAAATAAGATAAGCACTAAACATCGTTTCCTATTATTGGTAAAAAAAAAATAACAACTAGGAACCAATCAGTCCTATGTAAAAATGAACAATAAATAATTCGTAAATTAAGATTAATAAGGTACATTTTAAGACACTGCTTAGTTGCTACCAACGGAAACGGGGCAGCATCACAACAATCACGACGGTAAACGTTAACATTATAAAGCTTTTAAATAATCTCAAACTCAAACGATTCAACTCAATTGGAATGATAACAGCAATCACTAGCTAATAGCGAATTACAGCAAATACAATAGAGCTGTGATTCCACCTGTTCGGTATTGCTGACGGGTTTACAGTATAATAGGAAAAAGACTATATTATCATATAAAATAATTACTACGCAACATGACTTACCCAATAGGTAAAGTACGAAATATGAAATTGTTTAAAAAGCTTCGAACCTACCATAGTTATCCGTAATATTCGACTATATTTTCAATCATTTTGAGATCTTTACGAATGTCATCGTGCCGATTAAAGGATAAAAAAAAATATGGTTTATATCCAGACCAGCGATTATCCGTATCAAGTATAGGTTTATAACACCGCTTTGCGATTCTACATACGCAGAGCTTTGTTCAAGAATTTACATAAGGTCAATACCAAAGCCACGCTCGATACTATTTAAAATTACAAATAAATAAACGTCACCAAGTGCCTGTGCAACGATTCTCGAGGACTGTACAGAATTGGTGAACTTACAACGAATAGTTTGGCGAGGGAAGTAAGGACCTATAATAATTCTGAGCGGGTAACCGCGTTCTTAACCAATTCCTAATTTGCAAAAATAAAACATAACAATCGGCACAGACTTACATATTATAACGATCATACGATTTATCATCCCTCCAAACTGAGCTTTCACGAATGATTTAGAGAGCAATTAAGTATAAATTAACGAAACTAAACTGAATGATTTAACAATTATATGTACAAAATTAAGCACAAAATATGCGTTCCAATCAGCGAACACACTGATGATGCGACTAGTTTGAAATTATTGGGAACCGTTAATTTTCCTATTTATTCAACAAACTTGTGCCAGCGAAATAAAATATTCGCGTGCATGAACAAAGAACGATGTTCAGGAACGGATTAGTTAGCAGTTTGAATCCGGTTTCCTTACAGCCGTATAAATTATTATAAACGCGAAAATAGAAGCGATGTAGACCGGGTTAGGGTCCTAGGAACGTAATAAATGCTTGCGTGCCATGAACTAATTTACGACAGATTATTTTTTATTTCGAAGAAATCAAACTTCATCTAAACGATAAGAATATTTTGGAGGAAAATCTGGAAAATCGTGGGCATTATCCCTGACAACGTGAACGTATTCCACGGTTTGTCTGTCGGGAGCCAGACACAGCCACGCTGCCAGCAAGATGGCGGCCAGCGCGACGACAGCCAACGCACTTCGCGGCAAACCAGTCCTACGGGCGGCGCAGTCCAACCAGGCCCTTGGCGCCTGCACACCACGTTGCTACAAACACACGAATAAGACTATTATGACACAAAAGTCGAGCCAAACTTAAATAAATTACGTTAGGCAATGAAATGAAAAATGAATCTAGTGAGCAAACGGTTAGGCAATGTGTTTCGCACAAAATCACCTAACGTTTTCAACGCTGGGCTGAAATTGATGCAGTTAAGATAACCGCAATCACTTGGAAGCAAAAAAATTTCTCTCACATGTCCAAGACCTCAGCAGCATTGATCAAAACTTACTGCTTTCCGGGGATGAGCTTTATTTTTTATTTTAGTGACAGGCTGTAAGTGGGTAATCCACGTGGTGGCATCTCCCCTTTAGCAGCATAGGAAAGGATTTAAAAGTGCGAATGCAGATAGAAGAGGAAGATAGACAATATTTAGCTATTGCCCCTGCCCCATTCCGGCATTTGCCTAAAAGTGATGCAGGGCCAAACCCTACAAAACCTGCCTCAGGTAGGTCGGGCTCTCGGTACTTGTCCCATATCCTACCGATGTCTGGAATGGGGTTTACTGTGGGGAAGCACCGTTCCCGTCTCCATGCCTCGGCTAGTTCAGGAGGCAGCGAGCCGACTGCTCCAATAGGATCAAAGTATGCCCAAGGTCTGTGTCCCAGAAACATAAACCTTTCAAAACTGATCTACGTGTCTCGGCTTATAGGAACCTTACATCAAAAATTGGGGATACGGAATCTGACCAGTGATATTAGACAGCGACGCCTTTCCCGGTGAATCTGTCTGAATAACAATAAACAATTAGCCCTGGTTGAGACCCGAGAATTTTATCCTGACCAGTGATGTATACAAAATAACATGTGAATATAGTTGAATGAACGTATCGTTGAGCATGAAACAATCCAAAATGGTATTACTTGTTGCTTTGATCATAGCACATATAACTTTTTTGGCGTAATAATGTTAAAATGAGAAGAAGCTAACTTCTAACCGGGTTGTATCACGAATAAAACGTTGCTAATAGTTTTTCATTCTTCTATTACACCGAAAAAGCGTTCATTGTATCTTGATGTTAAATTTTAAATATCTATTTTAACTGGTAGCCTAGAAGAATTTGGTTCACACTTACTTCGACGGGTAAAGTTCTAACGCGTGTTTCCGGAAGTTTCATTTCAGATCCATCCAATCCAAAATGTTGCTCCAGCTGGATTCTTAAACCCGGATCGGTGAGTACGTCATCTGGTTCGAAATCCACTGAAACAATAAATTACGTAACCACTTCAATACTTAAGAAAATGAAAACCCATTTAAATTTTAAAAGAAATTATCGAGGAACTACTTATAATATCCTACTTATAAATTATAAAATGTATAAAATTACTGAGTGAATGAATGAATAAAACGTTTTAAGGCGATACATTTAACTGGCTAAAAATACGACATTTGTTCGCAATACTTTGGGTGACAATCTTTCAAGGCAGGAGAAGACACTGTAAATAGAAATACACCAGATGGCGAGGGAGGTTGAACCCGCAACGGTTTCAAGGAGGTGAGAATGAGCGGGAGACGAAAATCTACTGTTTTAGAGTACTTGTAGATGAACCCCGTAATAAATGGAGTTCATGGTTTGATACATATGGTGGACGAAATTAATTTCACAATAAATAATATATTGTAATCTGAACTAAAAATTTTAACCATTTACTTTCGTATTTTTTGACGCACCTATAATTCGGACCGATTAAAGTGAGCACGGAGCTTTTTATTATATAATCTGTGGCGCAACCGGGTAATCCCCTTTCCTTAAATGAGTGGTAAACTCGCTGACTCCAGCGATTGACAACACCATCTGTACTAAACCGGTTGCCTTGCGGTAATTCCCAGTGTGTTATTTTCTGCTCGGATTCTTAAGGCGAATATTCTAGAGCTCAACATTCTTTAATAACACTTGCGTCAGTCGTCCAATTCACATTGACTGCTACAATTCATACTTCTCTATATGTGCGTATTGTGTTTGTTAAATTATTGAACTTTGTCGAAAAATTGTATGTAAACTATAAATGGATGGCCTGCATGTTCGACTTTTGGTAAACTTACAGCCATGTGAATATTACTTTTTTTAGTTGTGTTTACCTGCTAGTTAGAATCTATAAATTTCGTAAAACGTAATGTTTCCATTAATATAATACCAGAAACCACGCTTCTATACGGATACACCAACATCATCTCTCAGTTTTAGAAATATTTAAGGAATAAAGCTATTGTTCTCTTACCGTGAAAGGTGTATGCAGTTACATCGTATTTGTTAATAAATCCAAAACTCTGCTCATTACTCTGTTAATAAATTTGTAAATCAACCTGAGCCTAACGCACATCTTTCCAAAAAAAAAAAAAAAAAAACTTATATAAATAGAATTCTAGAAAAGTTCCCCTGCAAGTTTCATTTTGATTGTAAAGAAATGTAAAAATTGGGAAATTAATACTAATATAATTCCTCTCTGAAACAGAATATCTTAATTATCATTAGGATTCCCTACTAAACACAGCCACATTATAGCATTATCATGGTAAGGAAGTATATGTGTTCCGATGACCACAACAGCTATGCTGGCTGGAGCTTGAGCAATCCACTGGTCTTCCAAGTTGGGGTTTGGGCATAAGGCTAACTACCACCCCTTTTAATAAACAAGATGATAATAGTCAAACAGAACAACTGGATAATGATATAGATTTTGTTTTCGCAACATGAAATGTGTGTAGCCTCTATAGAAGAAATTCGGAATTATGCAGGAGGGTCAATACATAAAAAATCAACCAATAAAAAAATAATTAGTTGCCGACATATTTCATTTTTACACATGGGATTTTCTATTTATGTATGTATCAGGAAGTAGAAATTGATTGTTTTACAATTTTATTATTACTACTTTGTATTTTAGCGGGCATTTTGTTTATGAGGGTAGACTGGATTTTTTTCAGAGGTCAGCGATAAGTTTAATAACTTTTTTGTTTATTGAGATATCAACTTAAAATAAAAACCATCTTATTTTCAATTAAATCATCAATAAGAATGTTTGGACCGAAAATGTGTTAAGTTGGAAGGAAACAACCTAAAAATTAACTAGAAAAATGTGTTTCAATAAGAAAAAATGGAGAATTTAGGAATTTTTTTTCGAAAGGGATTTCTACACAACTTTAATGTTTATTCCCCTTCAAAATATAATAGAGGACAAGACTTAAAATCCAATTTGACACCTTTTAAACGCCTCCTTCGGGTTTTACAGGCCTTCAAATATCACAATTTGTCCAATATTCATTTTTTATAAACACTATATATTTTATTTATAGCATTACGACATTCCAATACATGTTTTTATCTTCTTCAGATATTATCCAAATTAATATATCAAACCAGCACTACAAACAATTACAATGAGGTTTATCACAAAGTTTCTGAAAACGGTCATGCTACAATCTCGTTGGTTTAAAGTGAATTCTGTGCCTTGAACCTGTTTTCCAAACCTACACAAAGGTGGTAGAGAGAGGAAATATATAAATAAGCCATAATGTCTCAAGCCTACTTCATTACTCAAACAATAATAGGTTAAGAGTAATTGATTTTGCAATGACTTACAACCTAGTAAGAAATAGTACATATTTCCTGCACAAAAATATTAATATACAGATTTTGATATCACATGACCAAGGTACACATAATCAAATCAATCACATGTTAGTAGACCACATTCATTCTTCAAGTGTAGTGAATGTCAGAGGAACAGATTGTGATTCCAAACATTTTCTAATGTGCATTAAATTTTAGATACAAACATCAAGATTCAAAAATAATGTGCTTCATAAAGAGAATAGATTATATAAAGAAATTGAACAATGTTGAAATAAAGGATGCATACAGACCAGCCATCAAGAATAAATGTGTAGAAAATAGTGGGAAAAGCAGAAGTAAAAATATGTGGATATGAAAAAGGTAGAGAATAGAATGATTGGTTAGATAAAGAATGTCAACAAATGAAAGTAAAAGATAATACAAGACAAAAATGGCGTAGAGGAGAACAAGACAAACACCGGAAGGTTACAAAAATAAAAGAAGAAAAGCAAAAAACCTATGTAAAACAAAGAAGAATGTTTATTAGAGTTCAAAGAT
The DNA here is from genome assembly GCA_037074705.1 of Zhengitettix transpicula. Taxonomy (NCBI): domain Eukaryota; kingdom Metazoa; phylum Arthropoda; class Insecta; order Orthoptera; family Tetrigidae; genus Zhengitettix; species Zhengitettix transpicula. Next base: position 73,956,424 of record CM073595.1, on the reverse strand, counting down.
TGAGAGGCCAGAAGAAGCTAATAGGCAGAATGTGACAAGAAAATTCAATACAATACAAAAACTAAGAAATATAAAGTATGATTTTAACGATGAAAAATAATGTCTAGCAGATGCAAACAAACTTTCTAGGTAATCATTAATAACAGTGTCAATGTTGAAGTACAAGAAGGGTAAGGGTCTATTTACCAAGGACCGGAAATAATGTGTGATCAACCAATAAAAAAAGAGGGTTGTAAATACATAAGCAGGCTAAAAAAAATAATAAAGCACCCTGAGAGGATGGAATACGTGCTGAATAAATTTAAAGGTGTTATATAAACATGTAGGAAGAAATATGGAGTTCGATCAAGGATATGTGGACATCTAATGTTTAAATTATAGAGGAATATCCCTATTGAATGTGTGCTATAAAATTATTACAGATGCTTATATATAAGAGGGAATATACAGATCTGTTATGTGAACAACTGGTCCCTTATGTGGAAGAAGTGTTTAGGAGACTGCCAGCGTGGTTATCAGAGAGAAAGATCTAAAACGGACATCATCTTTATGCTGAGAAATTTTATGAAGATATTTGCAATTCATCAATTTTAAACAAGTATAAATTTCAGTAGATTTAATGTTCTTATATAAAACCTTAAAAGAATTTGGTACTCCAAATAAGTTAATAATTTTAATTAAATTGACACTAGATAACTCAAGAAATAAAATTAAAATGGAAGGGCATTTCTAGTAAAAAAAAGTTTGAAATAGGGAGTTGCCTTATTAACTGTCCTGCTTAGAAAAGTAATTCTAAATATTAAAATCAATTCCAGAGGAACAAATTTTAATAAACAATGCAATTTCTAAACAATGCAGATGTCATCATGATTGGGTGATTGAGGAAGTGGTCACACACATACAAGTGATTGCACACACAGCAGGGTTCGTTGTAAATCAAGAGAAAACAAAATATATGTACATTGCAAGAAATAACTGTGTGAAACAGGAACTGGTCATAAATGATATGCACTTTTTAGAAGTTATAAGAAATCTAGGATCCTTGATAATTTTCCAAAATGATATAATGGATTAAATTAAAGCTAGGATTGCAGTGGGGTGCTATTACGGCCTAAAATCACATTTTTAGAGTAGTGGAACACATGACTAGAATGAATAACAGCTTAATAAAGCAAGTTTTGGGTGGTAAACCAGGAGGAAGAAGACATGCTGGAAGACCAAAAAGATGGTTGAAGAATGTGGAAGAGGACCTTTAAGAGGGAATATTCAGTTCAACTTTTTAACTGAAGTTAACAAGAATCGAGTATGTGTCATTATATACAACATTGACTGTGTGGGGCAAATGTGCTGCAGTAAGTGGTTAATATATACAAGAAAATGACAAAACAATTATTAATCCTTGTAATACATTTTATTATAAAATTGGATAATTCTTTAATTTCAATTTGCTGTGCTGACTTCCTCCTTTAATTGATTAAATATAAAATAAAATAAATTTAATGCTTTTGAACATCACCAGATGTTAGAATTACTTTTAGCTCTCCAAATTTGGTACATATTTCATAAATTTGCGTTTTCAAATTTATGAGCAACTCATGTTTCTTAGTAATCACATTATTTTCATATTTTAATAAAGAAGCATATGTTGAAAACATGTTTTGCCAGTAAAGCACACTTAATAGTTTCTCTTTTACCTCATTATGAATTAAAAACTTGAAAAAATCCTATCAACTAATGTTTTGGATGTTTCATTTAAATTAGGAACTTATAAAATTACAACAATATTATCACCAAAAAAATTTTTACATGTGGACAAGGCGTTGATAGAAGAATGAATTTACATTCCAAGGTAGAACTAAAATGTCAGACATTCACTGTGTCAAACAAAAATAGCAGACTTAGCTTTTTTCTCATAGTAATTTTAATGCACAATATTTCATTTCTTTTTGCTCAAACAATTGTTCATTTTTCTTAGTTTGTTATTAATTTCTGTTAATAACATGTCTTTCAAATCTTCCTTCTCTGATGTAAGTTTATTGGAATACACAAGTTTCAATTTGCGAAGCTGTAGTCATTAGAAATAATAATTCCCTCATATTGTTTATTCATGAAGTTCACTCAATACGATAGATTTATCAATCACCTCACTAGATGGATATGTTTATAAGGTACATAATTCTGCAAATATTATTAAAATTATTTGTGTTAATCCCAGAATGAAGGTTGCAATTGTAATTTTAAAAATTAAAGGATTTTTAAAACTGCCTGTGACAAACAGCATCCCAGATGGAATGGAATTGTAATGCTTAACTAATAATTGTTTACCGTTAAAATTCAAAGATGACTACATTGTTTTTTTTTATTAACCATCTAACTTATTGGTTCTGGAATAATATACAACAATTGGGTTTTATTCATAATAGGGAAATGTGGGTATTTAGAAATGAAGGGAGAAAGATTTTGAGAAGCATTTCGGTTACACGTGAATGGAATGTGCTTTCCCTGTTATAGAAAGCTTACTTAGGTCATCCAGCGACAAATGAAATTAATAAATAAGCCACACTGAAAAATTGAATGGAAGGTTTAATGAACAGCATTTAGTCAATTAATATGGGGTTGGAACAGCACATATGCAAAAAATGTATTTGATACCTTTTCAGATAATCCAAACATATTTCCCTGAAGCGAAAGACATTGTATATTTTCCAAAATAAATGTAGTTTAATTTATTGATTCTTACTCTTTTGGGGAAGTGTAGTTTAGAATAACAAGTTTAGTGTCTTAACTATGTTGTTCTTAGTTACAAATAATCTCACTAACTTGTTTTTTCAATAATTAGTCATTTAATGATAGATCTGGAATTTTTTAATGATTTATTGCATAATAATATGTTTAAACAAAACAAAAAGTTTAGTATTACATAAGAAATAGATCATTGCAGGGATCAATTACAATTTTAGGTAAAAATTACTCTATACTTACATTACCATTAAATTACAAGATACTGATGATATCGTTTTACAAGTATGGCCTATTTAAAAGCTGCTTTTGGATCACACATTTACTGGGCTTCAAACTAACAAACTTAGACATTTATTCAAATGTCTTCAAGATATTTTTCACTCAAAGTATGATGTAAAATGTTAACTAGATAATGAAGTGAATAAATAGCATGGTAAGAATGTCACTTACTTGGCTGAAGCAATAAGATGTTAGTACTTCCTTCAAGATACACAGACCATCCAATTTGAGCAACTAAAGATTCAACCTAACAGAAAAAGAAATCTGAATTAAATATTGCTATTGTACAGAGTTTTTAGATATGATAATTCATAAAGAATCCCTTACTCTTTCCTATTAAACCCAATGTTTTTGTTTGCATTTAATATTTAAAAATAATGTACAATCTGAGTGAGCCAATAATAGATTGCCACTTAAACTTTATAGCTACGAAACAAATATTCATATACAGTAATATGAAATAATTATTACAATTACTGATTGTGATAAGAAAATTGGGTTCAAAAGTTAGGCACAATATAATCGCATGTTTATATTGAAAATCCTTATAAATAAATATCAGTTGTAACTCAGTTAACTTAAAAGTGGAACATAATTGAATAAATAATTAATATTTTATAGATTGTATTTTTAAGTGATAATTGAATAAATTTTACCTGCTTTTTCTTAGCCATACTTAGGCAGCCTCCGTTACAAGCAAACCTTTCTTTTTTGTTCATATATGACTCTGAACAAGCTGTAGAATAAATAAAAATATACAATGTGAGAATACAAAGTATACACAGAAAATCTTGAGAAAACTAATACATTACTCATCTCTAAATCCTGTAAATTACTTTTCCAAAATGTCACAAAAACTTTTGATGATATATTTCTCAATTACAAGAATGTCAACAAAATACTGTGACCATACAAAAACCAATTTAAAAAAGACAAGAATTGGAAAAAAAAGTGTATTCTGTACAAGAAATTAAGGAAACTCAAACTGCAAACACTGATCATGATTATATAATTGAAAACTTAAGGTTTACTGTTCACTTTCTAAATCCAAACAATTCTTGCAAAAAAACTTATTCCTTTCTGCATAGAATTTAATCCAACTTTACTACTATATGCACAAAATAACCTTTTTGAACATTAAATACCAAGATAATTGTTATATAGAGTTTGAGTTGACTGACCAGTAATTTGTGGTAAATACAAATAATTTCAGTGATTCATTAGATTTAGTGCTATTACTTTCAGTGATCATCTCTATGGAATAAAAAACTGAAATCTTAATAAAATATCTATGTTGTAATGCATTCTTTCATAAATGAATAATATTTGTGATTCTAAGAGACTTAGAAAGAATTACACACAGAACTCTTAATTATGGAGTTAAATGTAAACACAATTCATATACTAACAACAGTAAATAACTATTTATGTAAATTGAACAATACATTCGTTTAAAAATTAAACTAATTTTCAGGTGTATTTAAAAAATAACTTACATGATTCACAGGCAATTTTAGTTGCATTCAAGTCTATTGAATCCCTATCTTCTACTAAGTGCACCAGATTGAAGAAACGACAACCTTGTGAACAGCATGAAAAGTGTTTAGACTGAAAAATTTAATACATTATGAATTAGTGTAAGTGTTTCGAAAATGATTTAAAGTGTAATAAATACTCACATCCAGAAAAGTTGTTTGGGGGTAACTCTGTTGGCAGGAGCTTTCACAAAAGTCCGCAGTTTTCCATCTGTTGTAAAGATCAGACTCTGCACATATTCCACACAAAGGCAAAAGAAAAGTAAGCAATAAATAAAACTTGGACATTATTACAAGTTTATTGGACACGAGCTATTTCTACAATGCCTCAATTTTATTTTACTTCACTATAACCTCCGTTTCCTCTCTGGTCTTAATTTTACATTGAAATGACATTGGCAGGCACTATCAGTTAAAAATTGTGTCTGTAACATCCATTGTTTAGACACTAGATGTTTTGCAAATATATCGTCTGTAGTAGCTTCAAAGCGTTTCTGTTTCAAGAAAGATGGTCTCGGTACAAAGAGTATAAAATATTCTCAGATAATAGAAACAAAGATTTTATGCTTATTGTACAGAAAAGGTAACTGAATAATTATATTATTTATTGCGACTAAACACTTTTATGGTCATAAGACATAGTAAAGTTCGTTAAAGCCTACTTACAACAATCTAATCATAATAGGATCGGGAATTCCTAAATGAAGTATACAATAATTAAAGTAGCAGCGAATTATTCGCACAACTCCTCGAGCCAGTAACAAGAGTTAAGCCAAATTTTTCCACGATAGTTGGTTTGGAAAAGGCAAAGAAAATATATTACACTTGGCAAACAAACATCAACGACCGAGGCGGTAATCAAAATTCGTTTGCGAAGATACACAGACGTATTATACTTCGCTCCGTCAGACGTTGATAGATAATATAGGTAGTATAACTCCCAAACAACTAAGTGGTAAATATCGATGGTGATTCCTTCTCAGATCCTTAAGCCAGTACCACAAATTCAAACTTTTTCTACGATTATCAGTTTGGAACGTGTAAAAGACAAAGTAAATGTCAGTTTGCATAAACCCAAGACTTTCCAATTACTCCGTAAATGACTTCTTTAGGGAGAACTGACTGATGTCCCGCTAGACGCGTCTGGAGAATGGTCGGCTCCAATTTTCCGAAAATACGACTTTACTTTCGTGTGGGCAGAGGAACCAATAGTATTATCTTCATTCTTCAGAGGATCATAAGGAAATCGAAGGTATAGCAAGAGCAGTTCTGCATTTGTTGCGTCGAAACACGGAAACGACAAAGCATACTAATCACATCATTTAACGTAAACCAAGAAGCTACAGGATAATGAACTAGATATTAAGACAGATTGGTACAAGATAATATAAAATATTACAGGGCTACATCATCTATTGAGCCTTATTCATCCTGTGTGTGGAAATGATCATGACAAGCTCTACCCGGAATGTGAATGACTTAACAATCGAGTCACAGTGTAAAGGTTCTGGACGTATTGATGACACAGGGAAGAGCAAAAAAAGGACTTTCAGCTCACGAGAAAACAACTTCTTAGCAAAATCGGTAATTATGAGATCAAGGTGGTTGACACATTCTTCAGTAACTTGGTAGTTGTCAAATACTGGTGTGGGCAGAAATCCTCCTAACACAAATGTACAACTGGAAGTATAGACTAACAATGCTTTAAAAATCATAGTTGGAAAATTAGCTTAGGCATCTGTTGTGGATACATATCAAGTCTGGCAAGAAAACTATTTCCTTCCAAATAGTGAAACAATTAAATAAAAAATTCCTTTAATATAACTAATAGTAATTGTACTGCTGAATTAAAAATCATGATAAAAATGAAAAGTACCAAAAAGACAATCCGAAACACATTCTCTGAAAATCCAAACAATTGTTTGCCAGAAATCATGCACTTAAACTGGCGAACATCATATTTATTATATGCTCCTACAAATGTATGTATATATCTATTAACTATAATAGTGAGACCTACAAGGATGGCACTTAAAGGCAACCCTTGGGCAGGTAGGGAGTGTTGTGGGTAGGATGTTTTTTTTATATCTAGGTTGGGGTACAGTCCAGTGTAGGCAAGGCAGTGAATAAAATTGAGTTTTTATGATCCAGGAAAGTAGGTTGTGGTGATGGAAAAACATTTTTTTATATTGGTCAGGGTTGGGTAGTTTGACATTGGATGGAATATTTGTTTCTGGAGGAGATCAATAGGGTATTTTCTATTTATGAATACTCGATGCTTTCGCATTCTACAGTTGAGGACTCAACATACGTCAAAACTTACGTGCATATTCCCAATCACACACTTTACTTTATACCTTCCGTCCCTAAGTTTGTGTGAATGTATTAATCCGTTATTTCTCCACCATCTTTCTTTGAGAGTTGGGTGTCAATTGTTACCAATGGTTGGCTCACCAGGGTTTAAATTCAACACCGTGTGACTGGTCATTACAATGTTTTTAAGTAAATTCATTTATTGAAACATGATTTCTAACAACATATGACAAAATAAATTTTTCTAAAATAAAAATCTTGATACAAATACATACTAGAGCATACATGTCAATCTTTGATTTGTTAATTTTGAATTTAGTATTACTTATTTTCTGATTCTGCTAATTTTGTCTGTGTACCAAATATCAAACTAGAATTATCACAATACTAAATTCATAGGTACTATATTTCATAATAATAGTTTGATAAATGTAGTAAATAGTATGACCATATTTTATCAGAAAGAAATATATAGATGGCAGTTAAAAATTCCCAGAATACACAAGTTTTAAATATTAATTCATTTATTTAAAAATATTAATGTTTCATTGTTGTAAAAACAAGCACAGTATAAACTACTGTGAAACACATTGGTTCAATAATTAAGTAACAACAATTTCAATACTGTTCACATGGTGCAGTTCTAATAAATTAAAAAAAGATTTTATCTGATTAAGGATAAATTACTCTGGGGTCTTTAGTTTGCAGCATTTGAACTTGTCGATATACTTTTAATGCTGGTCCAAGTTTCAGATTCATGCTGTAAATTACATCTGCCCGAGTCATCAACAATAGTGATCTCCCATCAATTTCCTACAAAAACAAATATATTTATTAATTCACTGTCATTTGAGAGAAATACTATTTTTTTAACACACTTCAATTTTAATTTAATCTGTGTAACTTTTATTACACAATATATGTGTTGCATACTTGTGTACCTTTAGAAATTGAAATATAATAAGTCTGTGTTAAAAGTATAAAATTAGATAAATAAATAGACAAATAGCAGACAAAAAGAAGTGATAATATAAACACCATACATTTCTGGAATCCTTGTTCCTTTCATCAGGTGATTAAACAAACCAGGTGACAAATTCAAAAGCCTAATCACATGACACAGGGAACAAGGATTCCAGAAATGTTGTGTGGCATTTATAATATCACTTTTTTTTGTCTGTTATTTAGCTATTTATTTATCTAATTTTGAGTTTCTTTAGGTTGTCTGATATGTTGTGGTATATCACTTTTATCATAATCTAAATACATCTATCTCAAAATCATGTATAATGCTACTTTATTGAAATGAAAGCCTATAAGTGGACCAATGACTCATTTGCTATCAAAGAGAGACATTTTCCCCAGTGTATTTTCTTTATGAGTAACTCTTGGGCATCCAACTGGGTGTGAGTAGGCTTAGACAATGACACTTCAATGGCAGTCAGAGCCATCATTATCAAGTGACATTAGTTGATAATGACAGTAACTGCCATTGAAACATCGTGGTGTATTTTACCCAGTTGGAAGACCAAGAGTTACTTATGTAGTCTCATTTGCTTGTTAAATAAGACTTTCTCTTATCTTACTGATCCAGTCTCAAACATGCTGCAAGATACCTTAATTGCGATATATTAAAGTTTAATTTTCTCTCACTTTCCCACTTCTCGTACTAAATTATCCATCAACAGTGTGTGTCAAGCAACATGTTTCAGATTACTCACTCTTCTCTATAAGTATTCTTTCAAGACAATCTTTTCTTTTGATGGAATCAACCTTTTTATATTGTATCATGTGTTCACTTTAGATAATGTGACTATAGTAGAATATTTTATTACAAGTTATAAGGTTTCAAACCAAGTATATTGTGTGATGTGCAAGAACTGTCAATGGTAGTCACTTTACTCATCTACAGGTGAAGTGGAGTTCTCATTATTTTTCTTGGTCACGTTTGACAACTTGTCATATCAGATACACCAGGTTGCTCATTGATGGAAGTATATGGCCAAGAAATCTCTTCCTGCCTTCAGTAAGCCAGTCACTATAACTTTGATGATATTTATAGTCTAGTTGATAGCAATTTCCTCATCAACATCAGGAAATTCTCCTTTGTTGAAAACATCCATGACTGATATGCAAAAATAGTTTTTGAAGATTTAAATACATGGGTAACTCAATCTTAAGAGAGAATATAAATTACTTTGAAAATGCTGCTTTTATATGGTCAAAAAGATGTCTAGTATATTTATTTAGAGAAAATCCTTAGGATAAAACTATATGTAAAAAATAATCTTACAGGGTTTCACTGTATATGAAAAAAATTGTATGTAACTTACATTGAATTTAAATGATTCAGCTTGCTTAGTACAACCCTTTTCACACAAATATTTTGATATCTGTTCAACAGACCAATCTGATACATCTGGTATACTTAAGTCGACAACTGGGTTATCTCTTGCCTCAATAGCTGATACTGGTTTCAGATTTTTTACATTCTGCAGAGGTTGTTCTGCAGTTGCAGTTACTTTTTCTATTGGAATTAAAACAACAATTTGTTAAATATATTTCAATCTGAAAAAAAATGTAAACATTAATAACAATAAGGGTTACTGGTTTATTCAAGTTTTGCACTATATACATTGAAAAGAAAGAATAGCTCTTTTATGAACTTGGTGGTAAAAGCTATTTACATGTAGATATAGATCCGTATGAGATAGTTTATAATAAAGGCCATGTCTGAGGTGGCAATTGAGTCTTTAATGTATCAGAATATATTCCACTGTGAATGTTATGTTAAGATGGATGCTGTTAAGGCAATTGAGGTAACAGTCCAGTTTGTGTTTCGATATGGCCGTACAATGAAGGTATTGTCCACATATCTATAAAAACAATTCGGCTTAAGAGGAGCTTCGCATAATACCTTTTCTTCAAAGTCCTCCATATAGAAATTTGCTATGGCTGGTGAAAGTGGTGAACCCATAGCCACACCATCTACTTGTTTGTAATCATGCTGTATTGGAAATGTGGGGTTGGAGTTTGTAAAGGTTAGTGATATTTAAAGGAAATAATTTTTCCAGTAATACGACAGTATCAGTTACAGGTACCCCTGTGAACTACATTAAAGCTAGGTCGTTTGCATCCATATTTATTTCATCCAGAACTTTAACAAATTGGGCAGTTTTTTATGTGATGTTCACACTTACCAACCAATGGCAAAAATTTGCACATGAGGTATTTGTCTAGGTTAAACTCACAATAGGATGCAAAGGCACACCATTTTGTGAATCTTGGAGAGTCCATTAATCTGTGGAGGAAGGAGGTCCTGTTGTTGCAATAACCTTATAAGTTCTCCTGGTATTCCAGGGTTATTCATAAGCATTATCGTCTTCCTCATGATACCTATTGTCGAGATGTGGGACAATTTCCTGTAGCTGGGATCATCTAGGAGTTCCAGCATATTCTGTTTGTAAGCAACTGTGTTGCCTTTGTCTACAGGAAGTACAACTAAATCAGTTGTCAAAGTTTACAAAGAGCAGCTCATTTTTCTTTATTCATATTTGATTTACCTAGTTTCGGCTTGTTAACAGCATAACAAATTTTTCATCAATTTCCTCCAAAATGTTAATAAGCATATTATTTATAGCTCTTTCGATTCCACAGACGATTTGCTTGGTAGGGGGTGTAAAATGTTGTTGGTACATATTTCAGTCCATTAGACAGGGCTGAGGTGGTTGGTTCATCAAAGCAAACCACCACGGACTGTGGCAGGGTTTGTCCCTTCTTCCTTGTGATGCTGACCAGTATCTCAAACTTGCCACATAGTTTTTCCGTAGTCTTCTTTAATTGCATTTGGTCCTGTGCTGTGGTGAAATTATCAATGATATCCCATATAAACAGCAATAGTATACTTCATAATTTCAGACATAAAGACAACTAAAGTTGGCCATTTCTTACAAGTTGATATAGTATATAATGGATTCTCTCTCACAAGGTCAAGGCTAATGTGTCGTAGGTTCCTTTTAGCCGACAGTGTTCCAATTAATGATCTAAGTTCCGCAAACTTTGGAACTGTGTCTTTGTCCTAAGAATGAAGGAATGAAGGAAAAATGCCAAAGTACATAATAGTCATCTCGCCCGCTCCTTACTTAAACTCGCCAATGATGCACTTCTCTAACACGACCTCCTGGTAGAGATAATATATCAAGGTTCAAGGTAATTTCCCATCAATTGTGTGAATAAATTACTCTCAGGTTAACAACCAAGCTGTACAACAATCTGTTTTGAGGACTGGCAGGTATATATTAAATTCCCTGCAACTGGGGTCTCAAATATATAGGTCAAAATATCCGTACTATCGAAGGTAGGATTAAGGAACATGAGAGATATTTACACCTGAAGCAAGTTGGCTATCGCAGAACACCAGCTGTAAACTAGACATAATAAATTTTAGCAAAACCCGAAAACTACTGGGACAGCATAATACTGGAGGCAATGAATATAAGATCCAGAAATAATTTGCTTAATAGGGATTCTGTATTTCTGATAAGCTAAACCTGCAACTGTAAACATACAGTTTTTTCTGGCCGCACCAAAACACCTACCCGCCGAGACTAATGCCACTACTTCAGTCTGAAGTCATCAAAATGTTACCGATTATATGTACAACCCAGTTGGAAACCAGACAGGGATTCATTCACGTTTGTTATATTTCTATGATAACAGATTTTTTCATTTATGATTAGTAACAATTATTATTAAACTACAATAATGTTGAAATTTTTTTAAATTTAAAATATTATAATAATCTGTTACATTTAATTAATCCTTACAAAAAAATTTAAGATAGGAGAATATAGTTGTTTTTAATAATAGATAAAGTTTTAGATGAAGAAGAAAAAATCATATAAATTTGTGATATGAAATATTATATTTGTATTTGTTGTTCTTTTCACCACTTATGAAAAAATCTGTAACTGTAGAAAGATAACATACATAAAGAATTTGATGAAAGTACAAAAATGAACAATAATGTCGACGTGTTAAATAATATATTTTAATTGTCCATTATAATAGTTATTAAATTATTTATTCTATCTGATGAATAAAAAACAGACATAAAGAAAAATATAATTGAAAATATTTACCATGTGGTGAATCTGGAGCTGAACAACGTGAACACGTCCATTTTCCTTCCCACTCTTCATCAGTTATTGGAGGATTATGACAAGTTAGATGGTACCCATCATTACAATTTATGCAAATGGCCATTGCCTCCTGTAAACAAATTTACACTTACTACTGTCTAATGTTTCAAGTTATTTACACCTAAACAAGAAAAATTCCTTATAAAAATATATGGTTCACAGGTAACATATGCAAAGGAAAACCGTTATCTTTCCTGTTGCTTTTACGAAAGGAATGGTATAATTGATGCAACAAATGGGGGAAAAATCCAATTTGCTAAAGAGAATTCCTTAATATCTACAAGTAGCTGTCCACATTATAACTATCCCTATAATATTATATATTTGAACACTGGTGTTTAGCCACATTTGTGAGCCTTACTTCTGTACGGCATCTTGACCCATCTAGAGGGATCGTATCATTTAAAATAATAGGTGTATAACATAATTAATAATTATAAACAATTCAACAGTTCTTACAATTTCTGTGAATACAGACATCTTATCGAATTATATGGTGAGGCTATTCATTTTGATACTAATAAGGAAACAGAAAATGTTACAAATACTGGTAATCTAAAATATTTAAAACTTACATTTTCACTGGTCTCAAAACAGAAAGAACACAGTTTGCAAGTCATACATGTCCATACAAATGATTGTGTTTGTTTACCAATCAACTTGCAGTCAATACAACCTGGATGAGCTGTAGAAAATATTTTAATTATTTCAATGATAATCTCTCCATGCAGTTCAAGGATAGAGGAACACAATAAAAACACATTTGTGTTGATGCATGAAATAAAGTACAACAATCTGAAGATTTTTACAAAATTAAAATTTTATTCAATAATTATAATTTACCTCAGATAGCATTCAAAAGGTTAACTTAAAATGCTCTTCATTTCAAAAGTAACAAAGAAAAGCCACTAACCTTTATTTGTGCAATCACGGCAGGGAATTAACTTCTCTACAGACTTTTTATAAGAGGATTGTTGATTGCAAATAGAACATATGCCTCCAGATACCAGTGTCTCTTTTTTATTGGCATTGGTGCTTCCAACTGGCCTGCCACGCTTACGAGTTGGTGTGTAATTATCCGATGGATCAAAAACCTTTTTGGCTCTCTAAGACACCAAAAGAATATGTGCTTAAAACTTTAAAATTTAGTGAGCAGATAGAATACTTAAAACTAATTGAATTGTGTGAATGTTTAGGATTTTAATGTTGTTATATAAATTCTAGAGAAATCATAATTCATGATTATACTGCTGTATTTTATTAAGAGAAAGAAATATTAAGATATTTAGAATAAAAACAATTGATAACACATTATATTGCATTTTTGTTACAAATTAACATTGACAATTTTAAATGCTTGCAATGCATTTTGAATTCATAAAAGATATATGTTTAAGAAATGCTGTCAATGGCCTGCAGATCTAGAAAACATTTTGTAGACTTTTATAATGTCACTTCACTGTTTTCAATACTTTCTTCAGAAAACACATGATGTCCATTTCATTTCCTTTACTTAATACAATTTCAGGTGGAATATTTCTGATTGAACAAATGTATGCCTTAAATACAAACCAGATTGTAGTTTTTCCTCTGATCCTATTTTATGCAAGATGAATAATTTATTATGAGTTAAAGTCCTAAATTGATGTTAAAGGCATTTATTCCATGAGCTATAATGTATGCAGGACTTGTAATTTAAGAAAACAATTTCACAACTGAATTTGTAAATTAATAAATTTTATACCTGTGCTACAATTAGTCATCAGTGAACATTTAGTAATTGAGATTACAACATTTTCTGTACTTGGGGAGAGATCCCATCAGTTCCACATTGGTTTAATTGATCATTTGTTAGGAATAAGGAAGAAAGTGGTCCTGGTCTTTATCTGAGTATTTGTCCTCTATATATATATATATATGTATGTATATATGATTATACCAATAAACAATTATGAACAGTATGTTTAAGTAACAATAATAAATCATGATCCATAGATCTTATATACAAGCCAAGCTTCAAGTATGTGGAATGTGACAGGTTTTCCTTTCTTGTTTATTTGTTTAATATGTAAATAATTTAATACAAGTGCTAAATTTGATAAATTCCTTAATTTATTCTATTAATAGTGCATGCTATTTACAATTTTGAACTAATAATATGCCGGAACATAAACTCTGATAGTTTAAAGGCTCAAACTGGTTATTTAAAGTCATAGAACATTAGTAACAACACATGGTGGTGGTGGTGATTAATAATTCATGCAGACTGTTTACATTTAACTTAATTCTACATCTCAGATTGTTATATAAATTCTTTTGAATACAAGGAGTGACTAAGGAGAAATGAAGTTAACTCTGCTAAATTGTCTTTGCTTATTAGATAACTGTTTAATTATTAGTGGCAGTAATACAGAAATGCTTGAATTATGGTCAGAATTCTGTCCTACTGACATTTATTTGTACAGATTTCTTGTGCTGAAGTCATGAAAATCAGAATTGTCAGTGAGTGCCTATTTGTAATCACAAATAACAGCAATGAGTAAATGTATAAAATACCCACTTTTTTTTTAAAGAGACTTCTACACAAGCTTCTTGAACTGACCTCACACACTGTTCAGCAGCAATAAAATTGTCTTTGACAGTTGAATTTCCCCAGAATATAATTATGTATGACAAAACAGAATGAAAATATGGAAAGGAAACTAATATTAGTTTATAAACTAGTGAATATTTTGGTGAGCTGAGTTTCTTTAGTAATTGGTTATTATGACCAGTCCAATTTAATTTATTATTCATTAGGAGACTTAAGAATGTAGTTTAATTTATACTGTCATTTTCACATGACACGTTCAAAATATATAATACAGTAAACTGCTCACTGGTTCAAATTTACAGCTTTACTAAACTGTATGGTGGTGATTAAAATAGGACTTCCTTTAACAATAGAGGGGAAATTTTTTTTGAAAGTGTAGAATTAATGTCCAAGGCATTATAGAAAAAATAGTAATTCTTACATAGACAGAGAAACTGTAGAGAATATATCATAAACACTTAATATTAACCAATAAAATTCATAATATACTGCAATTTAAGAACCTTATAAAAGTTTATGAATCCTTATACTTCCAATACAATTCTTTTTTAATTCTTTCTCAACAAAGTACGGTACTAAATACTTATAGTGCTGAAAAATGGAAATATACATGCCTCATTATATACCCCACCCAAATAAAATTTGCAAAAATGTTTAACAATCACTTTGGAACCATCTCATCAATTTACTGCCTAATTAAATGTTGCCATTTTTTGTGGAAATAGAAGAGCTGGTTTTAAACCTAATTAAGAAAATGAAGATTGTGCTTCCATCAAATTGAAATCCACTCTGCCATATCGAAGGGTGATTTAAAAAGTATATTTATTCCATATACTGATATGCAGTAGTGTGGCACTGGTACACTATACTTTTCAATATAGTCAACATGTTCAGGTAAACATTTGTCATATAAGGATCAATCCATAGTCTGTCAAGCACTAAGCCATGTCATTATGGATTTCTCAACTTCACCCAGATGCATCTTCAATGGTCTCAACAAATAGAAATCAATAGGTACTAAGGCAGGATTATGTTGCTTTCAATAAGGGAGTTCAGAACTGTCATACAGTTCACTATCTTTTGGATAATATATAAATAATCTTTTGAAACTATTGGTATGCATAAAAATATTTATTTCTGTCTGTTCCATCTTAGCATACGAAACAAAAACATGGTAAACAAAAAGAAGACATACCTTTCTCCGGACACCAACTCTAAAGCCACCGACGTTAATAGCACCAGTAATTTCTTTTTTAGGTTCTTGGGCAACAGGTTGTACGTTTTGAGAAACTTTCCCTTTTTTCGACACTTTATTAGATATAACAACTTTTGGTTTTTCCGCTTTTTCGGTGGGCTGGAAATTCTCGCAAGCACTTTTCGCCACAACAGTGACAGTTGTCGAACTCGGCGGAGATCGGGGTTTGTCAGGAATTGGATGATCAGCTAAGGAGTAATTACCATTTCCCAATTTAACGAGAAAGCCAGAAGCAGTTTCTTTTTTCAATATAAGCTCGATTTCTGGCTGATCCAAACACGGGTCATCTTCCATTAAAAACTTTTCCAACTCCTTCCCAGGTACTCCGAAATCGAGGTAATCTGGGTCATCCACTAATAAAGTAGCAAAAGCTCTGCTGATTAGACCATGGATTTCTAAGGTGATAGTGTTTTCTTTGCTTTTATACATGGCAAATTTGGACCATTTTGCTGCATTTCTATAACTCGTGTTTCCTTTATACTCTACCTTAATGACCACTTCAGAATCCACCAGGCGCTGTAAATCTGACAATGTATCCTTACTATCGACACCAAATCTACGAGACAAATAATGACATATTCTTTCTATATCCGGCCTCGCTTTGCGCCTTCTCAACTGGTCAATTGCTTCCAATATCCGTTCCTTATGCCTTATTTCACTCATGTTGGAGTATCACTTACAAAATTTTACTATCCATTATGTCCTGCAATCAACTACATCACCCCAAGTCCTCGGCAACATTCGTGACACTTGCAAACGTATTTCCTGTTTCTCAGACCTTTAAGTATGAAACTGTTGTGTATGTTGATATGAGATCAGCTGACTGGTGACCCACCGGTACTCCGAGTATCTTTGGCGGATCAACTCAATATCGAGTAATCGAAAATAGTCATTAATTTCAAGTTGACTTGGATTTAACTTCAGGTTACTTGTAACATTAAATTACATTTGAGTGTTGTTCAGACATTTTTATCGCAATTTTTATTCATTTTACTGGAATAAACACAAAAGGGAGCTGGAATCATAGACTCAATCCTTCAAAACTATAATCTATTTCTTCATCTATCTGATTTAACGTGGACATGTAAATTTAAGCTATCATATTCTCGGTATGCCCGTTTCTATTTTTACTAGTATTGATATTCCATTAGATATCACATTTACCCTTTACTTTCTCACCCATCTCTTTATACTTCCAAAATTATTAACCTAATAAGTATATACCTCATCTTCATTTCATGTTGCCAATATTTTTCATTTTATAGTAGTGAACGTACTTTCCTATTCGAAATTTTTTCGTGCTTAAAATCTCATGTTTTTACTGGAGCAAAGATACGATGCGAATAATGCCATAATTTTAATTATGAAGCTCTTCACGGGAGTACATTATATATGAACCACTTTATTTTTTAAATCTTCCGAAACGTGTCTTGAATAGAGTAGGTTCTCAATTCTTTCGTCACGTTATGGCATTTATTCATTTATACTGCCCAGCGTTTGGTTTAATTTGTCGCATTTGTCTGCCCATTCCACCTTCCATTTACTCTCAGTTACGAAAGGCATTTACGATATGAATATGTAGAAAGAGTTCTCGGGTTTTGATACGGGTACAACAGCGATTAAAGCCCGAAAATTCGACTACCACAATCTCTGTCGTCATCTTCCAGACAATAACTTGAAGAGCTTGTGGTCGTCGTAACGTTGCGGTTAATTGCTATTGCACCTGTGTGGATAATGGAGAACTCTTTCTACAGCAACTAAACCGGGAAAACCTTCGATTTTTTATCATATGAATAGGTTATTCAGGAGGGGTAGGGGTTGGGGTGTGAGGTTGATCTTTGAGTGCAATCATCTAACAAAGAGTGAGAGACAGGGGAGAAGGTGTTTGGGGCGGGGAGGCTGGGTAAGAGTTCATCCCTGTCTGATCCAAGGACTGTTGAGCTGACAACCAGATGGAGACAAGAAGAAGAAATTTTGCTAATCAACCAATTATATATATATTGTGGTAATTAAAAGGCAATTATTAATTAATAATTAGAAAATTTGTAATCAAATTGTTAGCGGCAGAAAACACAAGTTGCACACAAGAATGGAAAATAATGTTACAAGTTTAAGGTATTGTAGGCTGTTGGTTCGTTGGACGCAAGGTGTAGCCAGTCGTTGTCGAAGCATAGCAGAATAAAGTTGTTGTTGAATTATAGCAGAGTAAAGTCGTCGAGATATAGCAGCGACCAGTCTTCGTCGAAATATTGCAGTATTAAGTTGTCATGTAAAGGTTGCAGAGTAAAGGAGTCTTCGTAGGAATATAGCAGAGTAAAGTCATTGAAATATAGCAGATTAGACCATTGTTTCGATGTTTGGAGACCAAATAATTGCATCCGATGTCTAATAGTCTTCAGAACGATTGAACAATATTTCCTGAACGAACAAAGGACCAACGTTTGTGAAATAAAGACATGTTATTTAGAGTCAGTGTTAAGAATGGCATGTTATAAAATGTAATGAGAGTGTAAGTGTATTGAACGAGCCAAATTGCCCTGATTACCAGAAACTGTAAGTTACAATTTCACTAAAGTCATATTTGTAAACCATTAAGTAAAGGTAATTATCGTCAGATTTCGGTTTTCGAATATAGTTTATAATTTAAAGTTAACATTTTATGTTTGCATTGCAAATAATACATTGAAGTCGATAATAGCTTCATAGAAAATTTGATGGTTAACAAATATTTTTTTATTTAAAGGCCCAGTAAAGACCACGAGAAATTTTGATTGTAAAACACTAATAAATAATATAAATTGAAAGTTAATTAAGTGATAACTGTTGTAAAAATCATTGGATAACATTTGTAAATTTAACTATTTGTGCATTAATAAATCAATTTGTTTGTTTATTTAAAAATCTAAATTATTATTAAAGCATCCTTTCATTTAATATTTAAATTAATACAAATTGTTGCTCTAATGTAGGGATTATTTTAATGTCATTAATGGATCACCACAAATTGGCACCTCAACATTATCAATGGCAGAAGGCACACTGGTTGTACACAAGGATGAAGTAATGGGATATAAATGAGCGGCAGATGGCAAATTAGATGAGGGAAGGAGGAAATGTGTGCCTGAACTCTGTGGAGCAGTTGCAAAAGTGCACCCGGATTCATGGTGAGGTGTGCAAAAGAAAGAGATATAAGTCGTCATGAGAAAGAGTCTGTCAAGAGAGCAGAGGATGTCGTTGAGAGAGGAGGGGTCTGTCAGGAGAGTTCGTTGGGGGTGCACATTGGGCCGAGTTAGGTGGCCTAAATAAATATAAGTAAATTGTTTGAAAAGAATCGTCGAAGGTATTCATGAGGAAGAAGTCGTCCTGTGAATAAAGGAGAGAAGGTCGTTGTGAGGTGGCTGTGGACAGACGAAATGTACAGTTGTGTTGTTAGCCTGCCGTTATGTGAAAAATCTGTTTAGTTGTACTGACGGAAGTATTCAGTGTAAAGTGTGTGCTCAACGTGGTGCTCATTATGGCCTGTATATAAAGTGAGTGGGTGTTGGTATGCAAGTGAGCCGAATTTCATGGATTACCAGACACTGTAAGTTAAAATTTCACAGTATTCATATTTGTAAACTCTTAAGTAAAGGTATTATCATCAGGTTTCAGAATTCGAATTTGTTTATTGTATGTGTTTTCTTTATTGCATTGTAAAATTGTTTAAAAAGTATTTATTTTATTTAAGTCATAGTGAACGACCCTGAGAAATAGAATATTTTATTGTAAAACATTAATTATGAACTATTGTAAAAATTAATTTGATAACTTGTGTAAATTCAATTGTTTGTGATTAATAAAATTAATTTGTTTGTCTATTTTAAAATCTCAAGTTCTTTCTAAAACATCAAGTCATTTTAATATTTAAGTAATTATCACAAATTGACGTTCCAAAGTGGGGCTTAACTGAGAATTTATTTGTATTTATTACAAATTTGTGCCCAACGTTTAAAAATAACTGTGAATATAATTGGTATATATTTACAAATGTATAAAATGTAATAATTTCATGATTTTTATTGTTTTAATCCTGTGAACTACAAATGCTTCATGTTCAGAAGTAAGACAACTTTTTAACAAAAGTGAATGGCTAAACAATCTAAAACATTCATATTCATTTTAAGAACAATTTTCAGCATTTATTTGTTTTCCTTAATTATTTTTGTGGAAACAATAAAAAATTATGAATAAAAAGTATGATTGGAAGAACTTAATACTGTTTACAGGTAAATGTGTATAATAGATGCTGATTAATAATAGATGCTGATTAAATTAGTTTCGTAATATATTTGTTTTTGTCAAGACCAAATTAGTGTGTGATAAATTTTAACACAATATATTTAACTTTTATCAATCTTAAGTACAAAAAATTTAAGTGACAATCTATTTATTTATCTTACACTTGCATTTGTATTTTAGAAGTTTAAAAAAATTTGCACACTGTATTTTACACATTTACATTGGTCCCTCAGTAATATTCTTTCTGAAAGTAGAGGTACATTTGTATTATAGATCAAACATAGTTTCATCCAGTCTTCATATTTGTACACTAAAAGTACATAACTAAATACAAATAAAATTATACTAATTTTAATATAATTCTCAAACAAATAACTTGTGAGGTTACATTATTAATTGAACACAAGTAATTCAAAAGTATATGTCAATCTGTTATGATAAATAATACAGAATAAATATCATATGACTGTAGAACATCCAGATACATTTTTAACTATCAAGCATTTTATATATACATTTAAAACTGATAATATCCCAGGGCCTCAAGTTACAGCATTTAGGAGTCTTCCAAAATATTTAATTAAAATGGAATGTATCCTTAAAAATCTGTGTTGGAATTAATATAACTTGAATATTGGACATTTTATTTGTCCACACCAGAAGTTATATGGTACTACTACCTGTAGTTTACAGTTCCACAACAAAATTTGGTATTTTGACAATTTATTATATGTATATATATTATTATTATTAGTAAGGATATGACATTGTCAAAAATAATTGTGATATTGGTATGGACAGGAAAGAGAGATAGCTTGTGGCTTACCTGATAATGAAGTATGGTGTAGCCATAGGGAACTGAAGGAAGATCTTCAAATTTTCAGAGGTTCTCAGCCTCCTTCTTCAGGTAACACTACCTGAAAGTGAGTACACAGCTGGCCGGTGCAGGCAGTGGTGTAACACTCCTTCCTGAAGGAGGTTGAAACCTCTGAAAATTTGAAGAGCTTCCTTCGGTTCCCTATGGCTACATCGTACTTCATTTTCAGGTAAGCCACATGCTATCTCTCTTTCCTGTCCATACCAATATTGCAATTATATATATATATAGTAATATTCAACTGTAGCTAATACAAGTTAAAGCTCTTCAGAAAAAGTTTGCAATTTGTTTGAGAAATTATATTAACATTGCAGACTTGGAACATAATAATGTGCCATTCTGAGAGAATAAATTGTTTCAGGTACTACATACACTCTAAAAGCACACTGTTTAGAATGTGTTTTAAATTACTGTTTTACAGTATACTCTGAACACGTGAACACTAAAGATAATTTTTAAAACAGGTTGAATATTCAACCTTTTCATTATTAAGGAAAAATGCAATTTATCACACGAATTGTATGATTGACCTTCCAGTCTTATATTCTCTTAGATGTAAATAAATATGAACATTATTGTATATACTGAGAATATTATTTCCATAAATTAAATTTTGTCTTTTAATATTAGTCATAAATCTATTTACTAGAGTAAAAAAATGAAAAAACTAAATCAATGCATAATAATAACAATATAATATGGTGTGAGTCATTACTTTTTAAAAGTACTATACATTTGTAAAATATTTACCACAACAAAGACATCAAATCACACTATGTGACCTCATACTTCATAATTCAAAAAATGACTACAAAAAAGTGAAAAACTAACTAAAATTATTTTTTAATCATTGGCTGCAAAATAATATGTTGAGAGGAGTGTCTCAAATTTATTGATTTGATTAAAAAAATGTCATAGTTAATTTTAAGAATTAAATACTAGAACATTAAAAAGTATTTATAAAGTTATTCATATCAAAGCAGTCATAAGCAAGAAGTTCTTTTGCAGTTGGCCTCAGTTCAGATTTCAGTTGGAGGCATTTAACAGCAATATCTTGCAGTGATGGGCAAAGATTGTCTGGAATGATAGGAGGATCCTTACTCGATGCAATCTGAATATAAAAGAAATTGTGCACATTTTAATGAAGAAACAATTTTTAACACAACAAAATTATTGAGCTTACTGTATATATTAATTATGAATATGAGTTAGGTGTACCCCAATTACCTCCAAAACACTCTTCACAATGTGAAGCATAGTTCTTCTGCATATGCGTATGTATGTGTGTGTATATATATATAATTGCAATATTGGTATGGAAAGGAAAGAGAGATAGGTTGTGTCTTACCTGAAAGTGAAGTGCATTGTCACCATAAGGCAGGAGGAGGCCAAGAGCCTTTGAAAATTTAAAGAACAACCTTCAGTTCCTTATCGCGACACCGCACTTCACCTTCAGGTAAGCCACAACCTATCTCTCTTTCCTTTCCATACCAATATTGTAATTATTTTTGACAATGGCATATCCTTACTAATATCATATATATATATATATATATATATATATAATGAAATCAAACTAAGGTGCACCAGCCTTTACACAGCAACAATCTTTGTTGATATTGTTCATATATTATAGCAAATATTAAGAAAAGTTGAGATATATCACAGTGTTAAAAATCATAGGAAATTGTCTAGAAAGACCCCAAAATGTTTTAAGGAGTCTCCAAAGCCCTATCTAACAATGAAAAACTGCAAATTATGGCTAAGAGAATTGTATAAATTCATATTACAGAACTATTGATGAAACATTATCATAATAGGCTCTAAAGTTATGGAAGGAAATCACTTAGAATTAAATGGCTCATACTGAATTTTGTGTGCAGCTATAGCAAGAATAGAAAAAGTATTTGTGTGAAATTATTGATCTACTCACCCGATACATAAGAGCTAGGTGGTTTGACATCCGATTTTCTTTCCATGGTGGTTTTGCAGTTGCCATTTCAATAAGACAGCAACCTACACTCCAGATATCACAAGAGCGTCCATATTCTTCCCCTCTAAGAACCTCTGGTGCCATAAATGATATAGTTCCCAATATCTGTCCTTTATAATCCCCTGTGATTGTCAACTGGTTTTCTAAACGAGCAGCAGCTCCAAAATCACCAATTCTCAAGTGTTTACCTGTGCTATCTACCAATAAATTTGCACCTGAAAAAATCTTGACTATTTTACAATATTCTTGAAAGAAATGAAATAGACAATTGCACTATAATTTAATAACTCCATAAAATTTTAACAAAGAGAAAATTATTAATGAATTTATTTGTTAATTTTTTTTAATGAAAACAATATATTTTCAAATTTTAACTTTTAAGACTACATGTTGCTTTAGAGTAGTGATTGTATTCTATAACTTCAAAGCTATTAATGCTTTCACTCTTGCTTCTTTTTCTCACACAGTGAAACATTTTTTCTTATCTTCTTGATATGCTTTACAGTCATTGTAGGAACATAGCTGAAGGAAGACTATTAGTATACACAGTGCAATCCGAAAGTTGAGGAACCTCACATAGCTGACAATCTAAACCTCCATATCATGAAAAAACTGTTCTAATATTAAAATCTAACCTGAGGCATGTTCTAGTAGTGTCACTTTGTCTAGATAAAGAATGTATTACTTCAACAATCTATGTCTCTCTTCAGTTTATTCACCATGAGGCTCCAGTGGTCTCTAAGCAATGGCTCCTTACCTCTTAATACACTTTTTTCCCTGTAGTTCAATTTGGCACATCATATTTCTTGATTTTGTTATTAATTGCTTTAATCTTACTTTATAGTAATTCTACTTCTACTCTTTGTCCCGCAATACCGTTTTCTTAACTTAAACATGATAATATATTTTACAGGACACAACACCATGGAGAGAGCAATAGTAGCTATTTCTCTTAACAAACATTTAACAGTATTATGAAATACATATTAAGAAAATAAATAATCATTAAATTAACTGGTATTCATATGATTATTGAAATATATAATTTTATATTGTGGAATGACAGAATATCTGGGAAAGAACACAGAGAGAAAACTCTGTTCAGCTATAGGGAAAGACATGCATTCAGGGCTTGCATACAAGAGTCTGAACACCATGTAGGTATATACTTGCTGAATTCCCTGGTCATATAGAAACAGCTATCTTAATATTTTGCATCCTGTCTTACTAGTTAATTTTCTATTTTTTATCTTCGTTTCCTTTTCAAATAATAGAATGCTGGATCAGCACGTTCCATTACTTTTGTGTCAAATAAAAATATTAAAATCTAAATTTTCTTTAATATTTAACATTACTATTGTTAATAAATTATTATATGAACAATATTCCCATTTGAAATACTTCTAATGTTCTCATAATAGGACATATTCATCTTTCCATATTTTTTTGCTTCAATCAGTGAAATATTGCCTAATTGTTAATAATCCAAACATGTTTTGGAAGTCAGTCATCCATATATATCTTAGTGCATCAGTGATGATTCTAGTACACCAATTTTGGTTTGCCTGAGCCCAATCTACGTGAGATTTTGCTGCTACACCACAGACCTCACAACCACACATGGGCGTACAATTAGTTTTTAGGCTAAGACCTCAGCTCTTAAATATCAGGAACAAGCTTCTTAGTGTTAAATATATTTTCACTTTGGTTTCTTTGATATGGTCTCCAAAGATCAGTCGCTTATCCAGTCTTAATTTTAAGTACTTTACATGGGATTTTAGTTCCTCCTGCCATTATATGTACAATGGGGAGTTGTCTTCTTCTCGTAAACATTATTGCCTGGCTCTTTTCCCTATTTCCATTGTTCCACATTCTCCAGCAGTTTGCCCAGGATTGTAAACTTTGCATGGAACACTGGAGCTTCTTTGCCATGTAATTTTTATCAAGCATAAACTGCATATAACACTAATTCGGTTACCAAACTCTTTGGGATGTCTTTAATATAAATATTGTACAAAGTAGACTGAGGTAAACTACCCTGTACACTTTGTAAATCCCTAGTAGGACAAGCCTGTCCTTCCCAGTCGACATACAAATGTCTGTTACTCAAGTATGAACGTAACAAATGTGTCATATAGCCCACACACCCTAACTGGTCTACCTTATAGAGCAATCCATCATGCCATAGCCTATCAAACACTTGTGTTTGGTCTAGGAGTACAGCACCTGTTATGTGTGTCCTATTGTGATACCTTCATAGGCATGATGTAGCAACCTTACTGCTTGATGGACAGTGTTATTATCATGCTTGTAACCAAATGGTGATGAGAATGTCATTAATTCATGATAGTATCAAATGTTTTTGACAGAGTTGAGAGAAGCAATATCAGATGATAGAGAAGGGAGATTTATTTTCTTTTTTTAAAAGAAAAATACAATGAATTTTGCTGTTTCCTAGGAAGAGAGGAAATAATTTAGCTTCAGGGAGCTATTAAATATTGACATAATATGCTATTCCAGGTTGGGGATATTATTTCATATCTCGGGTTATTTTATCATCATTTGACCAATTACAACACAAAAAGGTCAAAATCAGCTTCACTTCAGTTTCCTGATTGGATGGTCCTGGCAGAAGTCTTTGGTATAAATTGATTAAAACTGTCTTGGCACACCAGTCACTTGACGATGGCAAAGATGAATTTCACTGAAATGTTTGTTGAGTTATAATAAAGAATATTTTACTTAACCAGATATAAAGTTTGTCTTTTCATATTTGAATAATTATTCCTTCAACTACTCACAAATAACCACATTTATTTCCATAGCCTTTAATGATCATTTTGTAGCATTATAGAAGACTATATTTTTCAATAATTAAATATGTACCTTTAAGGTCACAGTGCAGAATATGATTTTCATGTAGATAGTTCAAGCCTCGGAGCACTTGCTTAGTATATTTGATGATAACATCTTGGTTGAAGGGTCCATACATATCTAGAAGACCAGCTATAGACCCACCAGCCATCCATTGTACAAATATATTAAAATGATTCTTCTGTCTTGTAGCTGCTAACATTTGAAGAATATTGGGGTGACTTAGTTTTGACATTACTGTTACTTCTTTCCTTATATTAGCCTCAGTAGCTATCTGTTCTTCAATGGTATTCCGAAGGAAAGGGATCTGCAGGAAAATGTTAACATCATTACAACACAAAAAATAGATTTTCAATCACAACTACAGTTTTGTGTTAAACATAAGACAGAACTTCACAACTGCTTTACAAATTTCATGAAATAAAATGTAATCAAAGATCATTGTTGTTAGAGTTCCAAATAGATACAAATTAAGAAAAAGCTACTCAATATATTTGTACAGCAAATAGTGTAAATAACTATTATAATTTTTGTCAGTCATTCATTCATGAAAGTTATTTTGTTTTTTATATTTACAACAATGTAATACCATAAATACATATATGTCAGGACTAAAGCAGTTTAAGTTAGCTTTAGGGGAATAACACTTTAGTTGTCCGTTTAAAATCATTATGTAACAAATATTTAAAAGTTCTTTTCAACATTAATTGTCTCCATTGATTTATTTGGATACAAATAAACATTTTTATTTCTGTCATAACTATTAATTACAAACCTGCTTAACAGCCATCAGGGTTCCTGAAGCTACATCTCTAGCTTGAAAGCAAGTACTGAAAGCTCCTGTTCCCAGCAAGGGCCCTTTCATCCAGTCAATACCCTCGATGTAGGATTTTATTTTTATTATATACCCATAATTCTGTGGAAACATAACAAATAAGTATTCATATATTAATAACAAAAATATTAAATTCGAATTATTGATACTTACATCTGTTTCATATGAGTTACTAATGGATCCTGGTCTGACTAGAGTTTCAACTGGATCTGGATCATCGGCTATCTGTTCCAAATCCCTTTTTACACCAAATACTGGCCCTGATTCTTTGAAAAATGTTCCAGAGTTGTAAACTGATGATGCATCATTGGGTGTTGTAGGTATATCATTCATAACTTTTGTAAGGAATGACATATCGTCTTCTTCAATAGCAGCACAGAAACATGTACTTTCTCTTAAAGACCCACAGCACTGTTTATACAGATGATCATTATCCCAAATGTAAAGCTTTCCAAATTCAAGTTTGTTAGGTGTGATCTCATGTCGCCTCTTGTTTCGAAAAAGAACACTTGAAAATTTAGAACCATTTATTTTTTTTGATCGTGTGCTTATTGTTGAAGAATCATAATTGTGTATAATTTTATCATCACTCTGCAATTTATCGTTGTTGCAGTTTGAATCATCACTGGTAATGAATGCTACTGCTTCATCTCCAGAAGGTGTGCTATTTCCTAGTTCTGTTTTGGAAGATTTGTTGTGATCTACACATTCACATTCAGTATCTGATGTAAACACTCTGTTAATTTCCACTCTAGGAATAATTTCCTCTTGTTTTTTAGATTTGAAAAACAAATTAGTTAGTTTTGAACTAGAATGAGTCCACTTTTTGGAAGGAGAACTTACAATATGGCTACTGCACTGAAACACTTTGGCATTTTTCTGTTTCTTATAAGTTACCAGCTCTAATGGTAAATCTTTAGGTCTCGTAGGTGACTGCTTCAAAAAGTTGGTTCCAACGGAATTATTTGCTTCCAATCTGTTATGATTGGAAGTTTGACCAAATTTAATACTTTTTTTAATTTCATCTGACACACAATTCTGTGTTCCCATTGCAGCAAGAAGTCTTTTCTTCAGTCTCATTTGTAAATTACTATCTAATTCAGATATCATATCCAGAATTTGATTGAAGACCCCCCTTTCCATTGTTGTCATGCTGGCAGACAATACAAATATGTGCCTGGCAAGTTTATTAACAGTAGTATGTGGACTTTGCAGAGCTTTGAAAGAGAACTCTATGATAGAATATAGTCTATTAAAATTCTGCAGCTTGTATCCTGATTCACCATCATTTATTGGAACATACAGAAGCTGAAACTCTTGAGGAAACATTTTAAACAATGAGCTCAACATTAACAACCTTCCAGCTAACCACTGCCAGCCTACGCTGTCAATAGTAAATGCTTCAAGAATACAACTGAGGATCAATTCCAATCCTACCCCTTTCTTGCTTTTTACTAACTCGGTCAAAACTTCAACACTCAGGTGGCTCGTCCGTCGATTATGGTCAGCACACTTTTTTAGTAATGTTCTTATTATTGGCCGTATCAGATCAATAAATTCTTCTGACTGGCACACAGTGTAGCAGCTGACATTACTCATCAGCAGTCGAAAACATTGCTGTAAACACAAATGAATTAATTTAAAATTTTCTTTTATATGTACAATAATTATTTTGTCTTCATGGATAAACAGCTAAACTTTTATACATAAAAAATTTGATGACCATAAGTCCATAACTTCCAATTCTGTTTAAGAACAAATTCCATTCAATATCTCTTTGAAATATACACACTAATACTTGGTACTGCTGTAA
The DNA here is from genome assembly GCA_037074705.1 of Zhengitettix transpicula. Classification (NCBI taxonomy): domain Eukaryota; kingdom Metazoa; phylum Arthropoda; class Insecta; order Orthoptera; family Tetrigidae; genus Zhengitettix; species Zhengitettix transpicula. The sequence continues at coordinate 73,927,836 of CM073595.1, read as the reverse complement.
ATTGTACTATATGCCCATGAATTTGAATGTCTCAAAATATTTCTCTCCTCAAGCATTAAATGATCTGAGTTAATGTTTTTTTCTCCACAGACTTATTCCGTCTTCAGAAAAATACATTACCCAGTCTGCTCACACCAACAAACATTTTAAGAGAACAACATACCACCCTCCTTGCAAAGTACATTTCTACACAATCTTCATTCACAAAAGCTATTAGTAGTACCATACATAGTTCTGCAAAACAACTTATTCAAATGAAAAATTCACTCTAATGTAAATATACCACCTTTCTCACCAAGAAAACATGGAAATAATATTATTTAAATTGGCTACAGCTCTATTATTAATCATCTGCCAGAAACACTTTCTGATGTGTATCTTTGTACAGATCTTAAACTGATTAGATTTGTCATGTTACCACTGCAACAATCTTGTCAATCCTATTAATCCCCATTCTCACGGTCCACCACCTAATCCTAGTTAGCATCCATGTAATAATAATAGATTCCATGTTTACTTGTTCCTTCAGTCATTCCTATCCCCCCACAATTACTAAAATGCAATAACTGTTAGTGGTTCTGTGATTTTAATTTTAGAACTGAAATAATATATACTCACAACACATCCCATGTACACCTTGAAAACTGGGTCTTCAATCAAAATATTTAGTATTTTTGCACCACACCACATGACTCTCAATTGTCGTTCATCATAATCTATATGTGGCACACTGACAAACTCATTTAAAAGTCTCTCCATAGCCAGTTCTCTGTCTTTCCAGTCTCTTGAATACAAACACGACACCAGGTCGGCACCAAAAACCTGTCAAAAGTTTCCCGTTTAAATTTAGTTCAATTACATACAAATATTATGTAATTATTTCTCAATAACATAACTAAAATGAGGTGGAGAACAAACTGATAGCACATAAACCTATTGTAAAAATTGTTCACTGGAATAAAATACTATCTGATCAACTCATATCTATATCACTGTCTTGTGAAAGATTGAATTTACTCTTTATTAAAATTAATTATACACTTTGCAAATTAAGATACTTCTTTGCTGCTTGGAAATTAATAAATACACAATTCAAATTAACAAAGCAGGGTGTTTATAGTGTGTTCTAAGATAAACTCATGAAATAATAAATAATATTTTGTATAGGATTTGATAAGCTAATAGTAATAGTTAATAATTTGAGCTCTTCAATATTTCTAAAATTGTGAATTGAAGTTTTAATTAGCCAAACATGATTGATGTATGCTTAGTTGTACATCACAAATACCTTATTCCACTCTGCTGCTGCCGCCATTTGTTCGGGTGGAATTGAGCAAGATATCTCTGGCAGCTGTGGTACAGAAGGTGAAGTTTTGGGTGATATTCCATTGGGTTTTCCCAGTGGAAGATAGTGTGGCTTCTTGATTGAACGAGGTTGTACTGGTATACTGTTCATAGTTCTGTGCTGCCAGCGAGGGGACCCAGGACTCGTAAGACCTTGGTGACGAGGACCAGCAGATGAACCAATTCTCTCAGTCCCTTTCATTGAAGACTTGCTTGGCCAAAGTTGACGACACAGTGGGCACAACACCCGATCACCTTGCTGCACACACTCAGCTGCCCCTGTTGAAAATTTTAAGAATTTACTTAGCTTTTTATTTATTTTGCTGTATAATTTGAACAAACAGGAAGAACTACTTTACAGAGCATCACAGATTGAATTAATGATCATAACTACAGAAACAACAGTCAAGTACTTTAATTTAATTTTAGTATTATTAAAAAACTGAAACTATTGTTGAGTGAATTTTGTAACTAAACCAATAAGATCTTTAGAAATAAAATTATGAAAGAATTTAATAACTTAAAAATATTTTACATTTTTCTCTATGTGTTTGTTTAGTTTGAATGCATGGGGTCACCCATACATGATCATATAATATGTTCAGCAAGAGAATGAATGTGCAAATTTCAAAGAAAATAACTTACATATTGCCATGCAGTGATGGTGCAGTTTGTTGTGGCATCCAGTGAAACATGTTACTAGACTTTCACCATCAACCATCTCCAGTAAGCATATGGGGCAAAGCTCTTCCTCATTATGCCTAAAATATAGAGTTTAAATTTTAGCTTTAAGATTTTAATTTCAGAAAATGTATATATTAAGGCAATTTATGAGTAGTAAACATGTGAAAGTCATGAGACCAGACTCACTTTATTTCATCAGGTACATGCTCATCAGATTCAGTTGGACTAGAACCTTCAGGAAGAGAAGCTGCTTGAAGTTCTGAAGATAAACTGCCCAAAGGCAGCTCTCGTTTTGGTTGATCTTCAGGGATTCCATTTACTCTAGATATTCGTCTTTCCTGATACTGTTCAAATAGTGACTCCACCTACAAATGGTAAAAACTGATTAACATATAAAGTGATAAATTATCACTTAACACATTTGCACATCGTCACAAATACATAAAAGGACAGTATAACAAATATAATAAAACTGATTGTAAGTGCACAATCTGAAATCAAATAAGGGCCAAATAAATCTCCCTTAGACCATAATTACAAGTTTCAGATTATATTCTGCATAAATGAAAAAGCACAAATTTGATCAACAATTTTGGATTACAGCATGTTTTATGATAGCCAAAGAAAATTTAAAGAATGGAAAAAAGTAGCAAATCATTTTCCATATCATAACTTACAAATAAACTGACAAACACATTTTATTAAACATAAAAATTGTGCCTCTTTAACAAACATATGTAATCATACTGAAGAATTTAGAACAATTTTATGCTTCTACATGACAAAGGCAAAATATTGGTATAGAATTTCTGTATAAAATGTGCCTCTATGTCCATTATTTTATAAGGCACCTGCAATTATTTTTCTAATATCAAAACTATACACCTATAGGTGATTCTGGTTACAAACTTATGAAAAAATGCCTCTTATTTTGACACAAATATTCTAAAGGTGATATTAGTGATCTTTTAATAGAAAATAATAATGATAAAAAAAACTAATTGCTTCATTATTTCTCTTACAACTCTTGCATAAAAAGGTTTCAGAACACACTCATTAATAAAGGTTTTCTAATCAGTGTCTCAACATAGATTGTTCTATTTTAAGTGAAGAAATTATTCATTGGGACAAAACATATTTGCTTAACGTAACAAAGATATTTCAACAATTTTTAAGAAATCAATATTTTTGCAGAAAAATATGAGATAACAATCAGTTACAGAGAGAGTCCTGAAATATTCCTTTGATTTAATGAAAAAATTACTGATTATTGATACCATGTTTTTAATATACATTGATCAATACAATTTATTTTCCTTTCATTTACTCAATTCCATAATGTGTTGATCTTATTCAATTCACCACTGATAGAGTCACACTGGGTATAAATGTTTTTTAACATAAATTTATATAAATAGTATTAAAAGACAGTCTAGTTTCATTATTCAATAAATGCTAAAATTGTTTTGTAACACTTTTTAATTTTAATGTTTCTTAAAATTGGTAGTGATTTTATCAATTTCAATGATACGTCCATTTACAAATAACATACCTCAAAGTTCTTTAACTCCTTAGCATAAAGTCTTGAATCATTTTCAGGTACTTGAAAAACCCTGAACATCACAAACAGCAGATGAAGGCAATGAGGACCCCGGCCACAACTGCATGTCTACAAATAATAATGTTTATAAGCATCTTTAAAAACATATAATGTATTCCAAAAATATAAATTAAATTATTGTCTTTATGTAGATTGTCTTTATGTTGATTTCTTTACCTGAAGTCTAACAATCCACATAAAGAGAACACATGCAACAAATGAGGCTTACTAGAGCTAACATGTAAGAAGGTATAAAGAGGAAATTAAATGAATATAAAAGACTTTGGAAAAACTTAAGTGAGTAGTTGGGAAGCAGATTATGTGGATCAGATTTTCATGAGGTGTTGATACTATAATTTTTTAAAGAACCTGACAAAATACGGCAACTATAATTTTGGTTGAATATGGGAGATTCCAAATTAGTAAGTAGAATTAATGCTTGTGTGGGCAATATTTGTTCTATCTCTAGAGAAGGCAACAGTATCTGGAATACATATGGCAAATTATTGCAGACATTGGTTTGTTGATAAGTGTTTAGACATTAAGTAGTTGACAGAAAAGATGACAAGTTGAAATACTAATGCAAAACATAAGGCTAAAACTGCATATTTGCTCCCTGCCCTTCTTAGCTGCACAAAATACGTGTTCCAAATTAGTTCCTATTTATATAGATATGCTTATTTTTAATATATATAATCACCTTAGTAGAAGTTAATATTTTATAAATATCATATTCAGAGTCAAAGAAAAATTGGTAAGAAAGAATTTAAATGTATGGTTGGATACTATATGAAAAGTATAATAAGAAGGAAGTACATCAACATTCTTCATTTCTGAAGACTAAAAACGACATACCCAAATGTTAAAAGAATGGAATCAAATAGGATGTTTTACTGATATTTAAAGCACATAACTCAAAATTACTATCATGTTTGGTAATGTAAGACATTTCACACACTAAATAAGCACATTTGTAGATTTTAAAAACAAAATACCGAACAATTTTCTAGAAGGAATTTAGAGTATTTGCTCATGTTCAACTTTTAAATCAATGTGCACACATGCAGGCATAATAATTTATTAAACTCACAATTATAAAAGTAATGTGGTAATGAAAAATTTATCTTGAAACATTTAAATAAGCAAATTTTCACAATTACTATCTAAAGTGATGTTTCATATGTAATAAAGATAAGATGAATTACATAATAAATACATAAACTGCTTAAAAAATGAATTAATGTATTTTGATACTCTTATTAGTAAAACAAGAGAATAAAACAGCAAATACACACCATTCCAATTTCACACAATCCATTTTGCAATAGGAAAGAGAGAAAAAAAAACAAGTTATTCAAAGTATCAGAGACACACTCAATAAATACATGTATCATAATAACCACTCACTTGAGGTCCAATGACCACACGGTACTTGTGTTCAGGTGAATCACCTCCAACAAGGAATGAGTTGGGGCCAGGCTGCTGCAGAAGGTACAGACGAGCTTTCTGAGCCCGGTTAACCCTTCTCTTGACCATCTCCAAATATGCTGGATCCAGAGCACTAGGACTTGAAGGACGACTTCCTGGTCCATTTCCTGGACTGCCTGGACGCTGTAGAAAAATTACAATGATCACTTCGAATAGAATTTCTATTTCTTGAAAATTGGTTACTTGTTGATGCTACATGTTTCCCATCACTTTATAAATTACCCAAATAAATGGTACTGAATATATATATATATATATATATATATATATATATATATATATATATATATATATATATATATAATTCTTAAGGAAAGGAAATATAGAAAATAGGTGCCTCACCTGAAGTTAACTGTTAGCCTCTTTCTTAAGGAATATTAGCTCTGCGGCCGGCTAGCCAGCACATGGTATATTTTTCTGTAGCAGGAAGCTAATGCCTCCAAAAATTTGAAGAACTTCCTACTGTCCTGAATACTGACACAGAACTTCATTTTCAGGTAAGCCACTCTCTTTCCTTTCCATACCAATTATTTTGACAATGTCACATGCTTACTGTTTATTGTTCATATATTTAATATAGTGTGAACGAACTTTGTTTGAACTTAAATAATGTTATTACCTTAAATATAAATAATGTCTTGTCCAAAAAAAGTCCAAGATTTCTGTTTTTAACTTGTTCTGTTTATTCTCTGCATTACTGTTTCGACACCATATGTTGTTTCTATTTTGTGATATGTAATTGTGGACCTATATCAAATTATTCAAGTTTAAAAATTTACTTCTAACCTTTATTTCAAGACAATTTGCTTCCTTATCTTTCTCAGTATCCCTGATATAATATCTGATGCTATTTTCACAGTAAAATGTGTATTTCAAAAACAATTTATGCTTTAAAAGTATTCAACATGTATTAGATGCATGCACACGTAATGCATCTAATTTTGCTTGCAATTACCAGTAAAACATTATTTATATACCACATAATTTCCTGTTTGGAAGCAAAAATTGTGTTTTGTCTTAGCATTCAACTTTGGAAATAATATGTTATTTTCAAATCAGAATACTGAATTTTTTGCATTGAAAGTTGCATGTAATACTAGATATACTAATAGAATGAAAGAGTGAAAAAATAGTGGACTTATACATTAGCAAGTTAAGGTGAATCAGTAATTGTACTGTTGTCAATCAATTCCTGTTGTTTGTATTTACGTTACATTTCTATCACATGATAATATGAATAACTTGTTTTATGTTTCTTTGTTATTTTATGCTCTTCTGAAGAATCAAATTCAATGCCTGATTGTTTTTTTTTAAAAAAAATATCTCACTGATATCTTCCGACATTAGGATTATTAGTTTCATTCAATCAGAAACACATCTATTCCTTGGTTTAAAACTTTCTTCTGTCATTGACTGTAATCTAACATTAATGGTATATATTGTTAATATGATATGATATGCAAAGTCAAATACATTTAAAGTGTGTAGTGCACGAGTAATGGAACGGTGTTTTCACTTACAGAGCGAGGTAAGCTGGGAGATCTTTTTCTCCGAGGACTATCATCTCTGAAAGAAGAAGAGGGTGTTCTTGAATTATGCTGCAGTATTGCTGATTTCTGTGAAACAAGAAGTTATGTAATTAATTTAAATGAAAAATGTTTGACCATAATAACATACATTACAGTAACATCCAAATTTAAAATATGCTTTTATTTATTCGAAATCATCCCACTTTGTAAATATTATAATTATTATATGACTTCTTCAAAGTAATGTGTTTACATCTGCATTTACATTAATAACAAAATTTATCAAAGAAAAAATCTGGAAACACCTCTAATATTTAGTGAGTGCAATTCATGATTCATAACTTGTCAGGAGGTAATGCACATTTTTCATATCTGTTCATAAAAGTTTAGAAAATTCTTTTAATATTTTATTTTGATATACTGAACAAAAAAGTTTGTTTCTTAAATAAGATGTTCTTTTCTTGTGAGTCTACATTTTATATCTTATAAACATTCATCTAAAGTAATGTTACTCTAAAAATAGCAGTACTGTGGTCATATTTTATCATTCAAGCCAGAATTTTCTTTAAATCTGCAGTTATAAGGATAAGGTTACATCTACTTTCTGTCCAATACATAAATGTTGACCCATATTTTCTATTTTAAAATCTATTCCTCTTCATACTTGGTGAGAATCATCTTTGTTTCCTCCCATTTACTTCTATTTTCAAAGATGAGACTGATCAAAATGTATAAGACTGTGTGCTTCAATTTTATCAATGAGGTTGGTGGGCAATCTGATAACAGAGTTTTCTATACAGTAAGAAAATGGCAATTGACCCACTTCAATTTTAAGGATAGAATCATTGGACTCCTGGAATCAACACCATTAATGATGCATGAGCAAGACATTTACATCATATTATTTATATTCTACAAAATAGAAGATTAAAATCACTATAGATAGTAATCCTGTGATGGTTTGTGTGAGTATGACACTACTCACTACATTCACATTAAATAACAACGGACTGCTAGAGAAAAAACTCAGAAGATTGGTCTATCCACAAAGCAGGATTCTTGTCATTTAGTAATAAGCACAAAAAAATCTGCTCACTTCAATCTAAGACAAACTTTAAAGGGACAACAATTATGCTATTTAAAACTATATTCTGCAACCCACATAATAGAAATTTTTTAACCATCAATGTACAATTTTGGAAGGAGAAAAACCAGAAAAGTGAAATAAAAAAATTGGATATTGTCAATACTGGTGAAAAACATAACTCTATATGTCTGAAAAATCAAATTAAAGAAACTTTAAACCAAACTGAAATTTATGAAAACCTGGTACAAATTATCTGTGTAGATAATGCAGTGAACATGCATGACAAGTGCTGTAAATAAACTTGGCAAATCAATGGGCAACTTCTGATTGATTTGGCTTAAGAGCCAGCCAATGTTTAACTCTCATAGCCAACCTGTAATATAATAAATATAGATTCCGTAGACGATTTTGAAAAAGTATTGTATAGAATAGGAAATAGACTTTGATATAACTGTAATCCAAGAGTTGGGGGGGCAGGGACCAGGCCCGACATTGAAGCCTCAAGCCCTTGGGGAAGGCATTTGGCCCTGGGGGCGTGATATCCAGTGGGGTAGCTGACCGCATCTCCCCTGGAAACAGGGAGGTAAAACCCAGGTTGTGGGGGCCATATTCAATCTCTTAAATGAGAGGAGCATCTTAAGTAAGAATCAGCAGTTTATAAACCGCTTTAAGGACTTTCTCTCTGTGAAGTCTATCGGTATATGTGGGGAAGTGGTGTGGCGGCAACGGCACATCTGCTATATTCACACTACTAACTATACATAATAAAATGAGAATGTAATAGACTAACATATTGAGGAAGACTTCAATGCAATAGAGGACTTGGGGCGTTTAAAGGTAATGTATTCCAAGCCATTGATCATTATCCGGAAAAGTTTATTTTAGACTCACAGGCTACACGAGGGTTATCCGCTTTGACGGCTATGATCCTATGCCCTTTAATAGCATAGGAAGGGAAAGAAGGGGGGATGCGGAAGATAGAGCAAGGTAGCCAAGGGTTTACTATGGCCTCCGGGCTATAATTTAAGGATCCTACACGGCATTCACCTAAAGATGATTCAGGGAAAAGCCTACAGAAACCTACATCAGGTAGGTCGGGCATTTAGTCCTTGTCTCACGTCCTTCCGATAACAAGAATTTGGTCTGCTGTGGGATCGCAGCATACCAAACTCCATGCCTCGACCGAATTTGAAGGGCAGCTGGCCGACTGGTCCAATAGGATTAGCGGACAACTCTTACCGTATGCCCAACGTCTGCAACCCCAGAACATACATCCCTCAAAACCACACAAGGTGTCACGGCTTATGCGAACCTTATTCTGAGATTCCTGCCCTAGAGCTGGAATGAGGAAAATCCCGAACGGGAAGTTATCCCGTTCATCTTCCACTCCTCCTATTCAATCATTCGTCATCCGTCAAAGTATGCAGAGTCCCTTTAAGCGTACCAACTTCTCAAACAAGTGTTGAGCGTCTATTTTCCAGATTAAGATTAATTTTAAGTGATAATATGCCGTCAATGATGGACGATTTGCTGTCTCCCATTTTATTTATTGACATCAACGAATAATATATAGTATTTTTTAAAAAAATTGTATTGCATTATTAAATTATTTGATTGTAAAATTTTAGGTTGTATGTTATTAATATATAAATTATAATATATTAAATTATAATGAATAAACATGTTTTTATGCGTACTTATATATGAAAGAAAAAAATTAATGTAATTCCTATAAGACTATATTAACTGGAGCACGGAGCGGAGCTGGAGCAAAAACTTTTATGTCGCAGAAACTCAAAAACTGGCCGCTCCAAAGCCCTGATTTACGTAACATTTAATAATTCAGACTCGTGTCATTCTTATGACAGTCGTCATAAAACAAAATTTTGTAGGATTTCGATTTTTTAAATTTTTAATGGCGAGTTACATTATTATGCAACTTTATCCGATTAAGGGTTTGAACATTGATTTAAACTGGAGATGTTGCGATACCAAGAGTCAAGCAACGTCTGGAGATTTGGTTCACCAAGTTATTAAAAACACAAGTCACAGAAGTTTCAGAAAATATGTTTGTGATTTATTTATTCCACTCACCAGAGCGTTGGCCTCGATAGCGGACGTCGGGTGTTTCGCCACCTGTAAGCAGGAAATATTAAAACCATAACAGCAAAATAAATTTCACATCATAATTAATATTTTCATATACTAAACTGTCGTAGGTTCAGTGTACCACAACAACCAGGAAAAAAAATCAAAACATTGCGTTACGTTATTTATTATTTAGTAAAGAAGTAGAATGGCGAAATAGTCAGAAAAGGTTTATTAAATAACAATGAAATTAATGAAAATGCTGTAATACTGATATAAAAAAATCGAACTTGCCTTTGCACATGGAAAATGATAGGCAGACGATGTGCTCTTAGCGTAGGATATTTGATTATAAACAGAAAAAAACTAAAACGGAATTCTACAAACATTCCTTGCACGTACCTTTGTATAGGTTAAGGGAAGTATTGCATTTTTTTTTCTTTTATACCCAAATAGAATGCCAATTACGCTTACACATCGGGACAAAAGAGGCGAATAAATTGAAGGTTACAATAGAGAAACTGCGACTCCAGGCAAATACTAATTTATTTCTCTTAGCGCAAGTATGCATTTAAATTTGACTGTATTGTATAACGGTGAAATTTAAGATTTCGATAACTTGCGTACATGAGTAACTACAGAATAACATTTTAACATCAATTTGCCAGCAGATCTACACGGTCATTATATGTTGACCCTGATTTTCCGTATCACGTAGTATTTAAATACATTTCTAAGTGTTGCCTTATTTCTGGGGCACGTCTCTGTTAAAGTAAAGTTTAATTGAAGTATTTAAATTTTAAATACTATTCACCAAAGAAGTTATATATTTCTAAGATGTCAAAAACAGTTGAGAACACGACAGAGTTCAAGTAACAATGGCAGCGTAATCGAGAGTGTAACTACTAATAAATCTGCGTCAAATAAAGCTATTAAGTTCTTTAATCACAGTTAAACACAACAGGTTATGAGTTCCAGATACGCCAATAAGAACTAATTTCAAGTTTTGACGATATGTAAAAGATTTAAATGTCGACAGAAAAAGCGGCAACAATTTGAGATTATGTATTTTCCAGAAGCTTCGATTATTAAATTGTGTTAGTTTGACACGTGCGGAAATAAGTTTTAAGCACACTTGCAAAAGCACAGTAGTCAAGAAAATAAATAAGAAGTTTTTTTGTGGTTAAAATCAAGAAAATGCGCTTAGTTCAGTTTGATGTTTCCATAGCATTTTTGTATGGAGAGTTAGAAGAAACGATCTACATGAAACAGCCAGAGGGATACGACGACAGCACAGGTCGAGTTTGTAAGCTGAAACGAAACTTATATGGATTAAGGCAAGCTGCAAGATGTTGGAATAAACGTTTCAATGTCTTTCTTTTATCAGCAGGTTTCAAGAAAAGTGAAGCAGATACATGTTCATATATTAAAGAAGAGAAAAATGAGAAGATTTTAGTAGCTCTTTATGTTGATGATTGATTAGTCATGGCAAGAGATAAAATTGAGGTAGATAATTTCATTAAAAAGTTGAAGGTTGAATTTAAAGCCACCGTAGAACCTTTATCATATTTCCTTGGTCTTGAAATTGAACAATTTGAAGATGGTGCAATAAAGATTAGTCAAGAAGCATATACAAAGAAGATTCTAGAACGATTTCATTTTGATACATGCAAACCTGTCTCAACACCTCTTGTAAAGGAACCAGAGATGTCATCAGAGATCGAAGGTGAAATGACACACAAAATTGATTTTCCTTATAGACAAGCAGTTGGTGCATTAATGTACTTAATGGTGGGAACAAGACCAGATTTAGCCTACAGTGTTGGTTTCTTATCAAGATCTCTTGATTCAGCATCCGCAGAGGATGTAATCAGAATGAAACGAGTACTTCGATATATTTCTGGTACAAGTAACATGGACATTGTCTATCATCCAAATGCAAATAGTGGTAGATTAGAATGCTTCAGTGATGCTGACTTTGGAGGATGTAACAAGTCAGGAGTTGTGGTAACACATGCTGGTGGAGCTATTTCATGGCTAAGTCAAAGACAGGCTATGACTGCCACATCTACAACTGATGCAGAACTTGTTGCAGCAACAGAAGCAGTCAAAGAGATCATTTGGCTGAAAAGGCTATTTCAAGATATTGGGATTCTGAAACAATTACCAGTTCTTCAAATAGATAACCAGGCAACGGTAAGACTCTCACAAAATCCAGAATTTCATCATCGCACTAAGCATATCAAGATTAAATACTTTTTTGTTCGAGAAAGTGATGGAAGGAGAGTTGAGCGTTCAGCATATATCTACTGAAGATCAAGTGGCGGATATTATGACAAAGGCTCTAGCAAAACCAATACTAAGAATTTTATGTTCCAAGATGGGACTTTTGTGTTAAAATTTGAAATATTTTTTATTTAAAGTTTAAATAAAGTTTAATTGAAGTATTTAAATTTTAAATACTATTCACCAAAGAAGTTATATATTTCTAAGATGTCAAAAACAGTTGAGAATACGACAGAGTTCAAGTAACAATGGCAGTGTAATCGAGAGTGTAACTACTAATAAATCTGCGTCAAATGAAGCTATTAAGTTCTTTAATCACAGTAAAACACAACAGTCTCGAGTTTATTTTTATGAAACTGCATCGATACTTCTCCATCATGTGGTTCGGCAGTCTGGAACTTGCCACAAAGAAATGTCAGTGTACATATACTGATCAAATTTTCATTTAATTTGATGAGTTGCTCAATATATATGAAAATATAATTCGCGAATTGTTAATGTAACCACGACAACGGGAATATTTGAAGAGGGAAAAAAGGACCAAAATTTCAAACAGAAATAAACTCTAATAAAACTCATCACAACTACAGCACGATGGTGAGAACACTCATATACAAAGCCACAGCCAAAATACAAACATGACAATAGAGAAACAGAACAATCCCAATGTACCAACGATGGCATTAAATTTCAAAATATTTTTCATCCGACCGACGACGATTTATAATTATTTTACACGTCCAGAATTTGAGAATGTCATAACATTTTCAACTATTCAGTTGACATTTAACAACAAAAGTAACAGAATTCAATGTGAAAACTTGTTGGATAATTAAGTGAATCAAGAATGTTTTGGAAAGAAAATGAGTAAATAAGTACGTATTTATTTAACCTACAAATGGGCCGCTTTCCCCGTGGCAGATACAAAAAATTACAATAAATGAATATACTATAAATAAATGTAATTATCTTAAATAAATAAACTCAACGTGTGCTCAGTATTTCAATTGTAAAAAAAAGTGTATAAAGAATAACATTAATCGAAGATCAATTTTAAAAAAAAGACATTAGGCCTACATATAGTATTGCTCTGACCCTGAAAAGGAAAACAATAAAATTATATCAGAAAATAGAGATTCAGTAAGGAGATAAATCTTTTATCTAACAAATAAAGCAGAGCGTTTGATGGTTTGTGTGTTTGTTTGTATGTTCTTTATACAAATCTACACCGGTGGAGCAAATTTCACCAAATTTCGTACACGTGTTCTTTGCGACCAGGAAACAAACACCGTCGGGGTGAGAACATGCTGAAACAGCCGATATTTGAGTCGGATAAATATTTTTAGGGGTCAAATAGATTGATAGTGTTTCTACCAATGTTATCTGAGTATAATTTCAACCCCTTACACAATGGGAAGGGAGTACCGATAGGGGCGGGTGTGGACGAGCGTATCAAGAAAATGACACGAATACAACAGAGATTGGAGTCAAACCCAGGGTAATGGATGACGGTGAGTATAATTATGGCAATTAATTGACCGTTTAACACCCAGGGGGTTGAACGCGGGCGGAAATTTTCAAACATGTTGATCGGACGACATTTTCGTCGAAAAATATTCTTCGGTATCATTTAAATTCAGTATATGTTCTCCGTATATAATTTCAACCCTTATTGGCATGGGACGGGAGCGTTAAATGAAAATAACGTGAATAGACCGCGATTCGAGTCAATTCTGGGGTTGTGGATGTCGCTGAATTTTATTGTGACAAACTGGGTAACGCGAGGGTGTGGGGGGACTGGGCGGGGGTAGAAATTTTCTAACAATGTAACCGGCCGATTTTTGTTTAACCCACAGCAGCGGGAGTGGAAATTTTCGAACATGTTCAAACGGCGAAATATTCGCCGAATGAAACTATTTCTTGGTCAATGAGTTCAACACCATTTGGAATTGGATGTGAACACATTTAGGGATCGAGTTGCGTTACATAAAAATATTGCAAAAGCTACATAGATTTAAGTCAAATCGGGAGTTATGGATAAATGACATCTCGTGCAACGGGGGCACCGAGATATATAAATAACAATCATTGACCGAGATGCAGCGACATTTTCCTCCGTAGTTGCAGGTTTGTAGTAAACTCAGGTGTTACGTGAATGGTCAGTAAAATGAAGACGACAATCGTCCAATGACAATCACGAGAGTTTAATGGCGGATTTGAGGGTCCAGTCCGGATTGGTGCTAAAAAAAATATTGAAGTCTGATTGGTCAGAGAAACGGACGGGAAGATGTAGTCCAGAATCGTCCAATTAATGGCGGATTTGAGTGTCAAGTCCGGATTGGCCGATATATTCTTTGAAAGAAACTTTTTCAGGGTCAATGAGTCCAACCCCTTTCGGCATGGAAGGTGAACACATTTAGGGATACGGGTTGAGGTGCGGTACATAAAAATAACGCAAAAGGAATCGAAATTAGAATCAAAACGTATATATGACAACCCGGTTGAAGCCGGGCACCCAGTTAGTTTACAATAAAAATTCACTTTATTGTTAATATATTGTGAATACATTATTTAACGAAGTAACATCACTTCACAACACTAACCTTTATTCACCAAAGAGAGTTCAGATTGAGTGTATAAATTTTCTTTCCCTCAGAGGATTTGCTCCTAATGTGGTCCTGCTATAAAGGCATAACGTGTTATGTAAGTAATGCACGGACCAAGACTGCCACAGAATGCGTCAGATTTGGTTGTGCGATTTTGCCCGAGTTCCTACGACACCTCTCTATTGTCTAAATGGCTCTTTTTTGTTTCCGTGCTCCTTCAATAATCGCTTGTATTTATTCCGGTGTTCATTTTTACTAAATAGAGCAAAATGTGAAGTTCTCTTTAAACCGCTTAATGAGTACGGTTAAGATTACCCAATGCCCGACCTACCTGATGCAGGTTTTTCTAGGGTTTTCCCTGCATTTATTTAGGCGAATGCCGGGTAGGATCCTTAAAATATAGCCTGGGGGCCCTAGTAACCCTTGGCTCTCTTCTCCTACCCTTCCGCATCCCCCCTTTCAAATCCCTTCCTATGCTATTAAAGGGGAGTTACCCAACGTGGATTACCCTCATGTAGCCCGTTGCCCTAAAGAAAAACGAGGGCTATTCGCTCGCAGGCAGAACCTTGTAAGAGACACAGGAAAGGGCTACCTTTGGGGATGCCTTTTCCTCTCTCCGTTTTTGAACTAAACTGATCCGAGGCACGGATCCCACAGCAAATTCCCTCCCGCTATCTGAAGGGCGTGGGACAAGTACTCAATGCCCGACCTACCTGATGCAGGATTTCTAGGGTTTGTCCTGCATTACTTTTAGGCGAATGCCGGGTAGGATCCTTAAACTATAGCCCGGGGGCCCTAGTTAACCCTTGGCTACCTTCCTCTACCCTTCCGCATCCCCCCTTTCAAATCCTTTCCTATGCTATTAAAAAGGAGTTGCCACCATGTAAATTACCCTCATGTAGCCTGTTACCCTAAAAAAAATGGAGAAAAGCAGGTGAACCTTCCCAGAGAGCTCTTGAGGAGGCTACCTTTGGGGATCCTTCACATCTGTCTGTTGTTTTTTTTTAAGTAAGGTTCCCACAAGCCGAGGCACCTCGGCCTGTTTTGAGAGGTGAATGTTCCGGGGTCACAGACCTTGGGCATACGGTAAGAGTTGTCCGCTATTCCTATTGGAATAGTCGGCCAGCTGCGTCCTAAACTGGTCAAGACATGGCGAGGGGAAAATCTGCGATCCCACAGAAAACCCCTCTCCCGCCATCGGAAGGGCGTGGGACAAGTACCAAGTGCCCGACCTACCTGATGCAGGTTTTTCTAGGATTTTCCCTGCATCACTTTTAGGCGAATTGACGGGTAGGATCCTTAAACCATAGACCGGGGGCCCTAGTTAACCCTTGGCTACCTTCCTGTACCTTTCCGCATCCCCCCTTTCACTCCTTTTCCTATGCCTATAAGAGGGGAGTTGCCACTATGTGGATTACCCTATACATAGCCTGTCTACACCTTAAAAATAAGGTTCCCATAAGCCGTGACACCTAGTTCGGATTTGAGATGTGTATGTTCCCAAATCCAGTCCAAGCATGGAGTCGGGAATGATGTACCCCCACTGAACCGTTATCGGAAGGGCGTGAGAAAAATACCAAGAACCCGAACTACCTGACACAAGTTTCTCTAGGCATCATTTTTAGGGGAATATTGGGTAAGATCCTTCAACTACAGCCGGGAGACCCTAGTCGCCCCTTGGTTTACGTAAAAGATGAAAGGGACTGATGTCCGAAACCGAAACAAGGGAACGGACGTACATTTGAAGAAGCCAATGACCGTAGGAGGTCTATGAAACTAGAAAACGAATGGGCATAATTTTAACCACCAAATTTTCCTCCTCAGTAATTTTTGAGTGGAGGTCTGCGTCATGTGTGTTAAAACAACCGCGTATGATGATGCAAGAACGAAAAGAAAAAAAACGTAAATGTTGACTCTCACAACATCTATCCAGCATTCCAATTCCTGCCCTTCCATCCTTTGTGAACTGCTTTTGTCAATATTTACCTGAAATTCGTTTACTCATAAGTATATGTTGAGTCGCGTAGGAAGCGGAAAGATAAGAGAAGAAAGAAAGACGCGAGAGTGTTGTGTGGCCGCACGCACGTGCGTAAGATAAGGCACCTTCTAGCCGTGGAAGTTCCCTTAGTTGCCTGCCTCCTCAGCACGCGGACCACAATCGCTGCACGATACACGCCAGCGGTTTTCCAACAATCGAAAATCACAGGAACTATCCCATACAGCCATTTAAAATGAAAGAGAATATAGAGAAGAGAAACTTTTCTCGGAGTACTTGATAATAACGAAGATCGTTAATCGATAACTCTTTTTTTAACTGTATTTAGCGGATCCTTCAAGTAAAATGCAATTCACTGCTATGATATAATAAGAAATCATATGGCTAAGAGTATTTGGAGAGAGGCTTCTGTGAATGTTTCACACCTCTGGCTGATTGCATTGGGTTCAGGTATTTACAGGTTGACAATTATTTGTGTAAGTCTTGTGGAAGCTTTCGTTTGTGTCTTTTATGGGTGATTTTTTGTCCTAGATTTAATTTCTTTGCACTAACCTCACATAGCCCACATTACCTTCAGAATCAACAACAAAATAAAACAATTCTTCCTACTTATCAACAGAAAATCTCCCATATCCCTCAGCACCAAAATTCTTCTCCATCTATCCTTAATCCGCCCCATATGGTCGTACTCATGTGCCATATGGGGATCCACTGCCTATTCCCACTCCAACAAAATACAAACAAAACAAAACAAAATTCCCCCTGGTACCTTCGCAACTCAGTTATCCACAAATACCTTGAAATTCCCTTAATCCCTGCCATAATTCATAAATCTACCAAGTCCATTATAAATAGCACCATCAACCATCCAAATCCCACCATTGAGCTATTCTACAGTAACCCACCTCCTCCTTCACAAAATCGCAGACTAAAACGTAAACTCCCAATTCACATCATCCTCCCCCTAAATCACTCCGGAATTACCTAACTCTAGCCCCTCCTACCAACTGGCACTACATACTCCCTAAATATCCGCTCTTCCCATCTTCTCCCATAACATCCTTAACGCTTCAAACGTGTAGTTTCCCCAATGACCAGATTGATCGCTAACATCATGCCGGCTTATATGTTAATATATGGTAAACAAGTTAATCTGCTTCTCTCGTCTCTAACTTGGAATGACAAGACCACAAGTTTACATGTGAAATATTTACAAATTGTAAATACCTTGTTATTTGTTTAATTTTTAAAATTGTAAATACTGTTATTATTATTATCACAACTGTAAAGTCTCCGGCCTAAAAGTTAACTTTAATAAATAAAACTATATTTTTGAAAAAGTTACTTCTTAGGCTGTGGATGTAGTTTGATATAAGTGGAACCTTTAATTCTTGGTGTATTTGACTGTTTCGTATGAACTACGGGCTGTTAATTGCAATTCGTAACACTTTATTCTGCATGGTTTGAAGTTTCTTGAGCGAACTTGTAGGTGCGTTGCTCCAAGCTGGGCAGGCGTATGTAAGAATGATTTATAAATTAGGAGCGAGGATTCAACTCCAAGATGAGATCAGGGGGTAGAGCAGAGAGAGTTTTGCGTAGCACTCATTTAGTTTTTTATGAATGTGGTATTTCCAGTTGAGTTTTTCATCTAGGTGGACCCCTACATACTTTATCGCCGAGTCCTTTGGATTCCATGATATTTCATTATTGTGCAGTCGGAGTGTCGGTAGTTGAGTGTAGCGCTTCAGTGTGAACATCTTTGTCGTAGATTAATACAATTAAACCAGGTCTCGTTGCAACAAAGTCTATTTATTACTCTCACAAGCTGTACACAGTCGTCACACACTACAATCCGTCTCTCCCTCGTCTCCTCTATAACTAACTACTACTTACAATCTTTGCTATATAAACTCTTTGTTCTACCTAGAGTCTCTGGTCCTCCACATCCTCCCCACCCTGGTCGATTTCCAGTGGTATGACCAGCTGTACAGGTCGGCTGATGTTGGTTCCATTTGCGGTTCTGAGGATGAGTGTCCGCACCTTCCCGTCTCTGCCACATCTGGTCTCGATGATGCGAGCCTTCTGCCACATATGGCGAAGTTTCTGGTCATCTTGAAGTAGGACGATGTCACCAATCGTACTCTCCGGTGTTGGTTCTTTCGGTCGTCGAACCTCGTGGAAATTTCTCAAATTCATTAGGTACTGCTTCTTCCATCTCTTTAGAAGGTCCGCATATAGTTTCTCCCTCAATTTATTCTCTTTCTTCAGGTCCGTCTTAATTTTAGGTTCTTGACCGTAAGGTAATTCCGTTAGTCTTTATCGACAAGAAAGTGACTAGGTGTCAAGATCTCAAGTCCATCTTGGATTATTGGCCTTGAATTTATTGCGGCTTCAACTTCAACTAGTACGGTTCTCAGCGTCTCTTCGTTCACGTTAGCTTTACCCAACACCTTTCTCAAGCAGCGTTTGGTGGTTCCAACCATTCGTTACCACCAACCTCCCCACCAAGTAGCACGTGGTATTATAAATTTCCACGTGATGTTATTATGGGCAAAGTGTTGACTAGTGCGTGGAGAACAGTTGAGTAAGTTCCGAGAGCTCTCTACTGGCTGCCAGAAACGTGCGTACGTTATCAGAGTAAACTGTGAATCGTCTGAAAGCCATGAGGAAGTTATCCGTTCTCATTCCAGATGCGAGTTCAAGATGAACGGCTCTTGTCGTTGCACATGTGAATAACGCGATATACCATTTTTCTAGCAGACTCCCCACATAAACTCTTTGTTTTACCTAGTCTCTGGTCTTCTACATCTTTGCTTGGCATTTAGTAGTGTTAATTTTTATTTTCCATTTTTATACCAATCACACGTTACATTTACTGCATTTTGAAGGTGTTGAACTGTAGTTTCTATTTTGGCGCTCTGTGCTAGTATCGCGGTGTCGTCGGCAAACATGGCTGTCGTTGAGTCGTTCACTATGGGAACATCGTGTACGTAGAGGTTGAACAAGGTTGGTCCCAATAGGCTCCCTTGGGGAACTCCTGCTTTTGTTGTTATGATGCTAGATAGTGATGCGTTGATTCTTACTCTGAACGTCCTGTCGGTCAGGAAGGATATTATTATGTAATCCGGAAGGTTTAATTTAATCATTTTATACAAGAGTCCTTCCAGCCAAACCTTGTCGAAGGCTCTTTCCAGATCTAGAAAGATTGCTGCAGTATATTTCATCTCTTCAAATCCCTTTTCATTCGCCTCTGTTATTCTGAAGAGTTGGTGAGTAGTCGAGTGAGGATCAGCTTCTCTAGTAGCTTGGCTGAAGTGGACGGTCAGGGTCATGTTTGTTCTTGCTAGATTTGTAGATTGGTAAGACGTTTGCTGTTCTCGGGTAGACGGCTGGATAACAGACGTTTGAGGTGTCGTCCGGGATGCTGCTCCCCGGATAGTGTCCGATGTCGAGCCCAGGTGCAGACCACACGGCGTCTACCCTTAAAACTGGTCTTAGCGCTTCTTATCCCATGTAAGTGGGTAACAGCCTCGCTTTTTCCAGTAGTCAGGTGTGGTAGATGTATGCGTGAGCAACATCGAACTGTAACTAGTCTCAGTTGGGAGAGGAGTTTCTCTAACACTAGTACTCTCCGGAGGTCTCTCAAATGGTGCGGCATGATGAGAGAAGTGGGTGAATGGTGGAATAACAGTCGCTTGAGGTGTCCCGTCCATGAGTTGCTCATGGAGGTAGTATCCGAGACGAGCCCCGGGGCAGACCACACGGCATTCACCCGTAGAACTGTCTGCTCTGTGTCCAATTCCAAGAATGTGGGTAACGGATTCAAGTAGTCAGAATTCATGTGTGGGAGAGGATGCGAAAGCACCCTCGAACCGTGACTATTCTCGGTAGTGGGAGGAATCCTGCTCTAGGAGAGAGGCCTTTCCACGGTTGCGGCACGTGGTAAAGGTAGGTGGAAGGGAGGGCGTGTGGTTCTCTTGGGGGTCTTTCTAAGAAGCTACCATCCTGTCCGGTCAGGAGGAAGCGGAGATTGACTCAAGGCGGTCGTCCAGTCTCCTGGGGAGGTGGAAGGTGGTGGCGAACCACCACTAACCATTCTCTGGGGGGGCTAAGGTGTCGAGTTGTGGGGATTCGTCCCTGCTTCTTAGTTATCCGACGACGAAACCGTCTGGCAATAATTTTCTTCATAGCAATAGCCTATTGCTATGGAAGGGAGATAGCCCTAACTCGGAAGCCACTCTGCGTAACCAGGGTGTGTCAACAAGTTTCAAAGGCCCTTGGGCAAGTACAACTCCAGCCTACGGGGCGACCCTGGGCATTCGTGCTAATTGGAGCAATGTGCGCGGCAGACCAAAGCCGTCCTTCGGGGCAATTTGGTACCTCGGGGTGCGTGGGTTCCTGGTCTATCCTCCAGGAACCCTGAAGCCCAGCTGGGTGTGTCTTTCACGTCCCAGCCCAACGCACATTGGAGTTGTACTCGAGGGGGTATGTGGTTTCGCGGGCAAACTTTATTCTATTTTCCCTGGGTGCAGGACCCAGTCCGCTTGAGATTTAGTTACCAAGGTATCTCCGTTCCCCCCTTCTGGTGGGTTCGAAAAATGGCATGCTGGAAGCAACTATATATGTTCTCCATGCCAGAGGAAAGTATCCAAGTCTTATACAACCATTAAAAATTTAGGTTAAATAGGCTACAGATTTCTTTGATAAGTTTTACAATATTTCATTTGTTATCAGGTCTGGTCCGGGGGTCTTCCGTTTAGGCAGTCGCTGTATATATAGCTGGATTTCTTGAGTAGACGGGGGGATTATTTCCATGGCTTCCCGCCTAGGGTGGTTTCTATTTCGGTAGCAAGTACAGTTTCGTCTTCGTCTGCATTTGTTGTAAACACGTTTTCCAGGTGCGTGGCCAATATTTCTGTTTTTTCTTCTTCTGAAGAATATATCGTGTTGTTGACTATTAGTGGGTAGATGATGCTTCATTGTCTCAGGAGCCTCTTGGTGGCCTTCCACATTGTTGAGTCGCCGGGATGTATTTCTTCTAGGTATCTGTTATACCTTGTTATTCGGATATCATCCAGCTCTTGTTTAACTATATGGTTTAACTAACCTGTTATTGTGACGTTTTAATTCTGAATTATAAAATTGATTCCTAGTTCTGGGTTGGTTCTCTTTTTTTAAAGAAAAGTTTATAAGATTTACCAAATTTACCTCTTGTGCAACAAATTCGACGGTGGCTAATATATTGTAATACTAATTAGAGGCCAGTAATTATTTAAATAATTGGATTGTTTAGCGGTACCATTTTCAAAGACAACAATGTGTCGGCGGTCTTTGTTTGCGGGCTGCGAGCGCTTTCAAGGGGGAGTCTGTCTGAAATCGTAGGAGGGAGAAGTTGTAACATTGAGAGTACGAACAGCGTGGCCCAAGTTTAAAATTCAACCGAGAGAGTTATAAGTTTTACAATTCAAGTATAACGTCTGGACAGAGAGATACAAAAAAACCGCAAGGCAGAATCAAATATTACGCGTGCCGAAATCAACATTTTCCACATGAAGACATTGAGTTACAATATGTCTGGCTGATGACCCGGAGGAAAATCCGGTAACTACGACCGTGTGTTTGACCATCAAGTGTAGAATCTGTGATTCATGGCCTTTTAGTGAAAATTCTGTCCCCAAGCCCCAAAACTAAGTCTGGTACCAGCAGGACATTTCGTAAGTAGAAACCAAATTAATTAAGTTTGTAAACGATAATTAAAGGTATTCATCAGATTTCGTTCGCCTCATTCTTGGTTTTGGATTGTTATTTACTTAATTTATAATTTTTTTTGATTGTTCTTTACTTATCAAGCCCAAGTAAACGACCTTGAGAGAAGTGTTATCAAATTGCTAAACTTTGGGATTTAAATGTATTTAACCACAGAGCAAATGTCGTAAATTTATATTCAATAAAGTAAATTGTCTTATAAAGGTTTTGATTTATTTAGAAGGCCCAACAAATTATAAATAAAATGTTAGTTGGTTAAATTAAATTTCGGCGTGCCACCGTAGGGCAAATTAATTGTAACATTAATTAAATAAGCTTTTGTTAAGATTTTATTAATTATA
Source organism: Zhengitettix transpicula (assembly GCA_037074705.1). Classification (NCBI taxonomy): domain Eukaryota; kingdom Metazoa; phylum Arthropoda; class Insecta; order Orthoptera; family Tetrigidae; genus Zhengitettix; species Zhengitettix transpicula. The sequence continues at coordinate 73,905,021 of CM073595.1, read as the reverse complement.
TCTTTCAATTAATTCATAACATTTTTGGCTTCCACAACGTGGGGCAATTCATTTAATTAACCTTTCTAGTATTCATTACATTTATTCATTCATTTAGTTAAGCCGATGTAATATTAATCATTACAATATCTATAGAAACATATAAGTTTGTGACCTGTTTAGCAAGTCAAGTACACTATACTTTAATAATATTGGGTTAAAGCATAAATCGGGAGAAAATACCTCAAGTACATATCTAGGAATCATCCTGAGTTCATAATTATGGAAGGGAAGAACAAGCTACTCGGAAATCGTGGAAATCATCACATCTCGTAATGAAAATATTGAAAAAGGGGAGCGGAAAACCCAAAGAACTTGCTGGTTCGTCCCACAGTAAGAGGATGTTTCAGGTGGTTGGGATCCTGACAGAAAACCCCAAATACAGGGCATAGAAAAACTTCAGAGGGGAGCAGAAAACTTGGAAATACGAGAACGTGACGTTAGGGTCGGGAATGTTTGCCAACCAGAAGAAAGAAATATCTTACACGGCAAAGGAAGCCCGGAAATGCAACATGCTTGAAAAAACAAAGCAAATTGGTAGAGGTGATCACAAATTTAAAATAAAAACCAGATCGCAAAAAAATGGAAGAAGAGAAATTTTAATTCTTAAAAAGATCGATAATTGATTGGAACAATGTACCCCTCCATCACTGCTTGACGAGAATATTCCGACATGAAGAAGGTCTAAAACTAGCAAAAATATATTCGTGAAGCGAAGTGATGAACATTTTTTATTTTTAATAGATAATAATCAAAATATAGCTACCGATATATTTTGTGGCCATATTATAAACCGATTTTTGAGATTTCACTGCGACGTTATTTGTCGACGTTTCACTTGAAAGCATCGAGCTTCATCAAGGCTAGACCAAGTTTTCGTTTTTCGCATCACGCCATCACATTCCACTTCTGTCAGAATACAACAACGGCTGTGAGAAAAAGGTACCGTCGAAGCTAGGAGGGCTAACTGTGGTGCTCCACGGACGCGTCGCGCTCCCGATTTTGAAGACAAAGTCCTTCATCACGTAGAAGTGAAAACGTTCGTGATACGCGCGTTGTTAAGCTGACCATTGCACACGATATCAGCAGTCGCCCTCAGCCAATTTTTTTTTTCGTACTTTGAGGCGGGAGATTTGAAAACGATTCGAACTTCAGATATATATTCATCCAAATGTTACATTTCCGGACATGGGCTCCTTATCAAAACGTGCATTCCACCATCCTGTTGTGTTAAAAAATGAACTTGCAGAACAGAATGTAAAAATGAGCGGAAAATGTATTATCATGGGAGTGACGGGATTCGAAACTGGGACCTCTACAGGTCCCAACAGGTCGGTTCTGAGTATAATAACACAATAAATTAAAAAATATAATAGCCAAACAATCAGAAGAGGTCTATTAATAAAGAATGTAAGTAATGCAATTAGAGTAAAGTCATTATATTTCGTCCCTAATGTGGGGCTTCATCAGTTGAAAAATAAAAAGATGAGACCTTTCCTAATATTGTAATCTAAAATTTCTTGAAAGTTCTTGAATATTCTGATAAATTTGATTCTATGATTTCCAATGATTAGATTCCAAAAATTATTGAATATAATATAAAATAAATTATTTTAATTCTTTATATAATATTGTATTGTGGAATCTTTCAGTACGCATTTTTCTCCTATAAATACAAAGGTAAGAGAATAGTTAGTAAGTCAAATACAGACAGAATAAAGAAAAAATTAACAACACAAAAAGAGGTTGCATATCTCAACAGGCGCGTAAAATCTATGCAACTGGTTAAATCAGCGATACCAGACGAAACGTTGTACTGTTAAATTTTTCTTTATTCTTTCTGTTTTTGACCAAATTGTCATTACATAAATCTAACGGACATTCAAAAATCTAAGAGTTGTTACTCTAACGCTTCCATGGAAGTATGACAAGACTTTTTAAGAATTAATTCAAAATTATTTTATAAAATATTAAATGATCTTTGGAACATAATCGTTGGAAATCTTAATAAATCAAATTTATCAAAATATCTTTGCAGTAATTTAAATTATAATATCATCTTCATTTTAATGTTTACCTGATGAAGTCCCATTAATTAGGGTTATTGTTGTGATTGCATTAATTTCATTGCTATTTACTAAACCTTTTCTGACTGTTTACCCAATAATACTTAATAATAAATAACCTAACGTAACGCAATATTTTGATTTTATTTTTCTGGTTGTTTTGGTCCACTGTAAAGAATTTTATCCTCTTGGTACCGTGTAATATTTCACCAACTTAAATACAAGTAATGAACTAAGAGCTGAGGTTATTTTGTGAGGCAGGATCGTAGAACGCAGCGGTCTGTTTATCAAATGTGGCCTGGCCCTCAGGCTCGTGTCCTTGTGCCTAAAAGCCAACTGCGTGTCCCAGACGCAGCAGACGAACAGAACTACAAATAATCATGAAACCCAATAAATAAATAAAATGTACAGTCCACATTTCTGCGAGGCTACACCAAATTACAGCACGGTTATAGAAAATATGGACAGTTTAGAATCTAGTACGATACATCTTACAATTACTATTCTTGTAAATACTATAATGTGTATAGAATAATAATCAATGCATTAATAAAACATTCTCAGGTTTCTAACTGGGTGAAATATTTACTAATGCTCTAATTGTTAGTGCATTAATAACAATTAAACCCGATTGGAAACCCCGAGATATTTTATTAATAATTTACTCCCGGAAATTCCTTTCTCTTTTATTATTAACATAAATTTCCACATCGTGGAGCACCGAATCTTTGGAGTTCAGTCCAACTGATTATCGAAGCTTTCAGGCGTTATATTCCTAATCAAAATGCATAATGAACGATTCAAAGGTGAAATCTCCGTGGAATAACAAAGAACAACCGATCGATGTACGAAATTCCTTGCAGAAAAATTAACAGTTCTTCGTGGCATTAAAATACAACCTCACTTGATTAAAATTTAAAGAAAAACAACTTTTTAATATTTTATAAAAATTGTCGAATCGGAAAAATTAAGAATAAAACCGTAGAGTTCTTCATGTGTACTGTAAACATTCACTACATCATTTGTACACTCACCAAAGAAGTTAACTGGAAGAAGTAGAGTCAGATGATATTTAGAGAGTATAACATCGTATCTTAACTGTATTATTATGTAATTTAATATTATATTAAATTCAGATATTTTACCATCATTATTAAATGAATAAGTTGGTAATGATTTTGTAATATATATTTATTACAAATAACAATCAATGAGTGAATTTAATGTCCTAAGAGAATAATTATACATAATTTCTTTGCATATAGTCGTAGAATTTATCTGACACACAGGCTTTTGGGCTAAAATGAATTTATGTGTGGAGTTACCCCAAAATATTATTCCACATCATGTCATATATACTAGTATCGCAGTTTCCGTATCACTGTAATTTGGCATATCTCTGACTGTATATGTTGTTGAGTTGAGCATATTTATTAATCTATTTTGAAGAATATGTGTACCAAATTTTGTTGTAATCTGCCCACGCGTTTAAATTTGTAGAGAAATTAACATACATACAAACTTACATCCATTTTTATTATAGTGATTAAGAAGTTCGTTCCAGTTAAGTTTATTATCTAGTAGAGACACCTAGGAATTTTGCACTTTCTACTTCATTAATCATGGGTTTAGTGCTGAATTTGTTGTATTAAAAACGTTGACATAATAAATGAAAGTTTCCCTAACATGTGCATTGTGCCCTACAAAAAATTTACATGTTATTGTAAATTTATAATATTAGGGGGGGGGGGAGTTTGAGAATTACCACGAAGAATTAGTAACATTTTAGAAACAATGGTAACAATGTTGACAAAGAATAGTTATATTACGGAACAGATGCGTCAGGTCTGAAGATTACGCCACGTGAATAGAAGAACGCTGAATGACAGTCTACAGAATCTGTGAATGAGGTCTGTTGTCTGACATGCACGTACACAAAGATGTCAGCACTGATAAAAGGCTCTCCCCTAAATATTGATATCGTTCAGACACAACATTCCAGTTCAACGAAACAAAGTGGAAAGCAAAATAATTTATTGGAATTTTAAATACAGGGAAATCGGAAAAATTAAGAACAAAACCGCACAACGTTTCTTCTATTTTTCCGTAGAGCTAGTCAGGTGCTACACTTTCATGGAAGTTAACAATCACTTATATTCACCAAAGATGTTAAGTAAAAGAAATAGTCATAGATGGTATTTAGGGAGTTTGTATCACTTCGTTTATTTATCGTATTATAATACAATTTAAATGCGTTTTATTTCAGAAATCAAATTTTAGACGTAAAATACGTGTATCACATTAGGTCGATTTTGGAAATTATACAGTTAATACAATTCATTAATAATATATTTAATACACAAAGTGATACCAACGCTCTAAATACTATCTATGACTCTTTCATCTACTTAACATCTTTGGTGACTGTAAAAATTATGTTTCGATTCATGGAAGTGTTGCACCTGACGAGCTCTACGGAAAACTAGAAGAAACGTTGTGCAGTTTTGTTATTAATTTTGTCTATTTTGGCAATTCTTAAAAATAATAATTTTATCAATAAACATTACACTGTGTTCAAAATAATTTATGTTCATATAATACCCTAAATGTATTTTTACCAGTGGCCTAACAAAAAAAGTTTTTAATAAATTGTTACAAATTATTATCAATTTTTGAAATTAGTCGGAGCTTTTTGCAATTTGCTATAGTTATCTATGTAATAATTCACTTTTATTTTTAAAAATTTTGGCCGCATTAAATCATTCAAAAAGTGATGCCCATCTTGAGCACGGATACTTATTATAACTTTTCAAGGGATTGCAGGTTGCACTGGATAAAACTTAATATTTAATAGATTATGAATGTAACGAAACAAATATCAGTGGAATTTGAACGTGTTCATATAACTATTAATTGGTTATTAGTGAGAGTAGAATCAAATGTTTTATAAGGACGTCAAGTAATTAATTATATTAATGTATAAATTGAAAATGTCCAGAAGGTTTCACAAGCATCAGGTCAGTAAAGGCCATGCTTGAATTGAATTAAAGTATGAGGATGGAAAAATGTCGACAGGACCAGGAATCGAACACGGGCTAACGTTCCACCACTCCAATTTACATGAAGACCGTTCTTCATTCAGGTCGTAGAATTCGGCCATGCAAGAGCTGTTATTCGTAAATTGTAGGTGAGCCGCATTAGGCTTCATTAAAGCCCCTCTAATACTATCTAGTTCTGCTAACGCAAACAAATATATTTGGAAGCTGAAAAACACTTCATGTCCACAACCCGCGAATTTTTAAAAAAATGCTATATAATTACAGACAATAGATTTGTGGAAACAATTCCAACTTGATGTGAAGATATAGTAATAACTTCATGTTGGCAGTTTAAAGTACTTATGTGACATTATTGGTCTAAAATAGTCATGAAAACAACACTGTACCTTTTAAATCTAAGTCTGCTGCAGAAAATCAGAAATTATAATCAAAGTGATTTGCCAAATTTAATACCTGCTTTAATCAATTTCTTTGTAATTGGATGTAACTCTGTTGAAATTGAAAATAAATACCTTTATTTGTAAAGAAGTTTTTAAATCCTTTATTTAAGCAATTAAATTTAAATCTTAAAAATAAAAATAAATGAATTCAATATTCAAATTTTGGCTTATTATTTTCAGTTTTATCGTACTAGTTTATAGGAGGTAAAATGATCCTAGAGAGAGAAAAACATTTATGTACTCCAAAGCAGTCTTGCCTAAATAATTTAAAAGTTATGAATGTTATTGCATAGTTAAAATGAAAAAATTTACGTCTGACTGAAAATAATGAATAAAAAAGATAGCCAATACAGACAAAAAAAGGTAATATAAATACCACACAACGTTTCTGGGATCCTTGTCCCTTTCGTCAGGTGCTAAGAAGAGCCTAGAGAAACACAACTGCACTGGTTCTTAGCACCAGACGAAAGGAACAAGGATCCCAGAGACGTTGTGTGTATTGGCTATCTTTTTTATTCGTTATTGTATAGCATTAAATCTTGAAACATTTCACGATTTACAACCGACATGCATTTGCTTAATCCTCGAGTAAGGAAAGACAGTTCCGTAAGATTAAAAATGGCGGATGGCCCGGCCTCATATTAGAGGAGATCTAGGTTTAATTGACGGGGAAATTTCGCAGCGGATCTGGAGTCGACAAACAAATATCTTTGGAAGCTGAAAAACACTTCATGTCCAAAACCCGCGAATTTTTTAAAAAAATGCTATATAATTACAGACAATAGATTTGTGGAAACAATTCTAACTTGATGTGAATATATAGTAATACCTTCATAATAGCTCAGTGGTAGAGCGGCCCCCCGGTAAGTGGGAAGTCCAGGTCCTCCTACTTTCATTGAAATTGTCTCTATTATGGCATATTGTCGAAAACTTGGACCAATTCAAAATTAATAAACTGTTTTTTAACAATTAATTTTAAGCCCTATTGTTTTTTTCTCCCCTGTTGAGAAACGGTGGTTTAACGGAGTCATTTTTATAATAATAATTCTACGCGACAGAATTATTTTACATCGCAATTGAAACAAGATTAATATTAACGATGATAGTGTCTGTTATTCAATTCATTACTGGACTTACGATGTAACTTGTCTTGATCAATCTACTGCGCTATACATTTTATTTAACACGGTAAGTCACGGCATAATGTCAGTTTTCTTGTGTCGGCATTTCTTGAAGTCGATAAGTAACTGTGATAGCTCGTTTTGAAACTGTACACTTATTTTGATAAAACGCTTTCTTTGACGAATATTTTTTTTATGGCGACGTGTAGCTAGATAAAGTGCCTCTACGACTTAACGGCGAAACAAAAGGCAATGTTTTTTTTATATATAAATAAAAAAATTATTTTATGAGAATTTTTACTGAAGTATGAAAATGGAAAATTGTCGACGGGGCCTGGAGTAGACATGGGATAGCCCAGGTGGTACTGGATCCAGGTTCCATTCCTGGTCTGGTCGACATTTTTCCATCCTGATACTTCAACTCAATTTAATCCATGACCTCTACGGCTTGAGCTTATGGAAATTTCTCTCAATTCTTGAATAGCAATATTTTATTTACGTATAAAATACACAAAACCCAGCATAACACTAATTTACAGGGTATTTATTTTGGATCAAAAATACATACTTTAATCCCCCCCCCCGCACACACACACACCTTTGTCTTGTAACAGGACGAGTCTTTTCATGACGGCTGAGTAGGTCCTCGTAATGCAGGTCTAGTCGGTGCGCATCTGCTACGTGGATGAACTTCGGAATCACCTATTTTCGTTCCGGAATTCTGCACCACATCATGCCAGCTTCTCCACATAAAACTTTCCACACATCAACTTTTAACTCCACATGAAATCTTTAACTAACTTCCATCAATACTTCAAAACTGTCACAAAATTATTTCAGTACTCTTCACACTGGTTTTGTGCAGCCATTTTAAATACTTCGGCCATTTCGCTACACGCCTCTAATTTCTACTTATTATTTCTCCTCCAATCACAATTTTCCATTTGGCTCAAGTTTTCCATCCCCCAGCTACTCCCAACATTCGGAGTCATAAATTTTCTTGGCTCGGTGTCCTTTATTTATAAAATCTTTCGTATTTTGTAAAATATCATAATCAGATATTGCGTTTAGTTGTGAAACGTATTGCAAAGATATTAAGATCAATTTCAAATGATATCTGTACACTACAGAGAATAAATCACTGGCCACCAAAAATATTAGTAAAGGAATACGTATTAAAGTCCCCAAAAATATATTAAACATGGAGAGGTAAAATAAGATACGAAAGTTATCTTTATATAAATCTGTTGACAAATTCTTAAATTTTCCAATACTTTATTTAATTTTGAATGTGGTCGGTGCTTTCGGCAATTGAATATACCGAATAATAATTATTAATATAAGGCAACAAATGCCTGGTCAATTTAAATATGTGTATATAACTATTTATTTGGTCTTTAGTAGAAAAAAATAAATATATCAAGTTAAACGTCCGTGTAAATGTATTTGATAATAAAACAGCCAATAACAGCCAATTAAAGAAATAAATGTAGTTTTCTGATTAATTTATTAATAAAATAAATATTTTAAAAATTGGCATTTTTATCATCAAATAGAATAAAATAATTCATATGGCTGTAAAACAAGAAGATTACATTAATGTATAAATGTCTATGGCAAATTGGCGAAAGGAGCGACTACATTCTAAATTAATAAATAAATTTGGAGAAATTTATTCAAACGTTTTTTGCGGAATATATAAAACTTTTTACAAGCATCAGGTCTTGGTTTAGTGGAAATTAATGTATGAGAATGGAAAATTGTGGACCGGAACAGGAATCGAACGCGGGGCCTCTCGCTTACCGGGCGGACGGTCTTCCACTGAGCCATCCCTGTCAATTCCAATTTACATAAATACCGTTCTTCATCCAGGTCCTAGAATTAAGCCAATAGAAGAACTGTGATTCGTAAATTATAGGTGAGCCGCATTAGGTTTAATTAACGGAGGAATTTCGCACGGGATCTGGAGTCGACAGGGACAGGTCAGTGGTAGAGCGGAAGGTCCAGTGTTCCATTCCTGCTCCGGTCTACATTTATCCATCCTCATTAAAAAACAATTTTTCATATATATTTGCAACTGATAAAAAACCACTGGGGGTAAGGATATAAAAACAATATATAAAATATCAGTCATAATGATTTTTTAAAAATTCTAATGATAGAAAATTATAAGTATTGATCGGGAATTTCAAAGCTACTACAACAAGTTTCAAAACTAGGTTAATATAGAATAGATTAATAATAAGAAAGATAGTCAAATACAGACAAAATAAGTGATAATATAAATACCACACAACGTTTCTGGGATCCTTGTCCCTTTCTTCAGGTGCTAAGAAAGCCTAGGGCGACACAACTGCACTCGTCAGATGACAAAACTCAAAAGCCTTTTCAGTTTTGTCAACTGACGAGTGCAGTTGTGTCGCTCTAGGCTCTTCTTAGCACCTGAGGAAAGGGAGAAGGGATCCCAGAAACGTTGTGTGGTATTTATAGAATTTAAATTATTTATCCCATAGAACCTCGTGAGAAGGATATGACAGGAGTAATGCATTTTACATGGACCCATATTATATTAATTACTAACTTAATTTTCATAGGAACCATAATAATATAATTTAACATCTTTAATTTTTTCTATATCAAATTATTAAAGTTTAATTTTACATTATAAAATAAATACAATTTTGATTATAAAGTATTTCAATAATGAAGGCCTACAAATATTGGATGCTAGCTATTTACAAAAATGTCTTAAGATTCGAAGTTTATTAATAAATACAATTATTTTCCAAAAACCGATTTATCGAGCGAGGGTGGATGAGGAAAATTTTTAATATCACTTTTGAATGCAACTGGAGTGTTTCTTTGAGGTCATCAGGATTTTTTTTAAGGGCAACAGGCTACATGAGGGTAATCCACTTTGGGCAACTCCCCTTTAATAGCATAGGAAGGGATTTGAAAGGGGGGATGCGGAAGGGTAGAGGAAGGTAGCCAAGGGTTAACTAGGGCCCCCGGGCTATATTTTACCTGCATCAGGTAGGTCGGGCATTGGGTACTTGTCCCACGCCCTTCCGATAGCGGGAGAGGAGTTTGCTGTGGGGACGCAGCATTCCCTTCTCCGTGCCTCGACCAGTTTAGGAGGCAGCTGGCCGACTATTCCAATGGGAATAGCGAACAACTCTTACCGTATGCCCAAGGTCTGCGACCCCGGTACATACACCTCTCAAAACAGGCCGAGGTGCCTCGGCTTGTGGGAACCTTAGTTCAAAAACGGAGAGGAAAAGGCATACCCAAAGGGAGCCCCTTCGTATTTCTCCTAAAAGGTTCTGCCTGCGAGAGAAAATCCCTCGCAGGTTACCTGCGAGAGAATCCTCTCGCAGGCTTAGTCAGGTCATCAGGAATAAATTGATATTCTTGTACATCCTTTTTGTGAAACTGACAGAGAGTTATAACTCTTACATAAATTAATTTAATTTCTTTTATTAATATAAAAAAGGTCGCGAGTGAAAAAAGTAATTACAATGTATATTACAAAGAAAAAAATATTAAAATTACAACGACGAAACGTAGTTGTTAATTTAATATTTTATTGTAATAAATACTATAATTACTTTTCTGACTCAAGACCATTTATTTATTAATAAGCTAATTCAGATATTTTATCATTATTAAATGAATGAGTTGGTGCTCAATTTCATAATTATTATTTATTACAAATAACCAATGAGGAAATGAAATGTCCCGAGAGAGTAAGTACACATAATTTCTTGAATATATCTCTGCATGAAGTCCTAGAATTTACGTGACACATTATTCAAATTACAGGCTACAAATAATTTATCTGTGGAGTTACCCCATATGAAATGTTTACTAATTAATGCATTTTTCGTATCACTGCAATTTGACACACTTATGACTGCATATGTTGCTGAGTTGAGTTTATTTATTAATATACTAGCTGTGTGCCCGCCATAACCCGTGTACTTATTTATATAAACCCGAAAAAGTATTTAATTCTATATTAATTTTTAGTCAAGATGTGATTTAACCTAAATCTAAATGTTCCTAGTTCCGAACATACTTTCGAACGATAGCGCGCATTAATCGAACAACTATCAAATACATTGAATTTTGTTGCGTCAATCCCAACAAATATACCTCAGAATTTCTTCTTAAATATACTTCCTGAGTATTGCAAGGAAATAATTGTCCCTCAGTCTTCAGACATTACGAAAGATTAAATTGTTGACACGGAAATTAACTTATATTTTCCGCAAGGATCGTAAAGTATTTCGTATTTTATTTGATTATAATTCGATGGAGGATTACTGGATAAAATTACACTTTTTATTCAATGAAAAATATTTCTGCTTTATTTCGTTACGAAATAAGTTACTATTTTGTCGTTACGCGGTCGCGCAGTAACGTCTCTCTCTCTCTCGCGTGTGCTGTGACGTCACGGTCTCTTGGCGCACAGTAATTTAACACAAAATGATCACATTTTTAATTATTATTCTTTCCACCTTTATGCTACAGGTTTCTCACCTCCACAGTACCGTTTATCGTGTTTTGTGGAATACGTGTACGAATTTTTGTTGCAACCTGTCCACATGTCTAAATCTGTATGTAAATTAACGTAATATACATCCTTTTTTATTATATAGACTAACATTCCCATTCCAGTAAAATTTATTATCTAATGGATGATACTTTCTACTTCATTAATCATGGGTTTAGTGCTGAATTTGTTGTATAAGAAAGGTTGAGATTATAAATGAATGTTTCCCTAACACGTGTATTTTACCCTACAACAAATTGCGTGTATGTTGTAAATTTCTAATATTAGGGGAGGGGGGGTGGAGAAGTTTGAGAATTACCACGATGTATTAGCAATATTTTCGAAAACAATGGAGACACTGTTGACAAAGAATATTTAGTTTACGGGAAAGATGCGTCAGGTCTGAAGATTACGCCACGTGAATTGAAGAACGCTGAATGACAGTCTACAGATTCTGTGAATGAGGTCTGTTGTCTGACATGCACGTACACAAAGATGTTAACGCTGATAAAAGGATTTCCCTTAACTACCGATATCATTCAGACACAACACTGCAGGTTCAGCGAAACAAAGTAGATAACACTGTTCAAAAAGCTGACTGTAATCTCAGGAACGATAAACTTTAACCTACAGAGAGTCGTTTTAAAAATTCCAGGTGGTCCTAAAACCGCCATTAAAATTTTCTACTTTTATTTATATTTTCCTCCCATAATTCTAAAATGTGTAGTTTGCAGTGGGATATTTCTTCGAAACCAACTTTATTCGGTTCCATTTCGGATTTAAATAATAAAAATAAACAGATTTTTTTTTCATTTCCCGGTTCGCCTTTTGCCTCGTAGAATAAACTTTAACCTAGAGATAGCCGTTTTAACAACTCCAGACTCAACTGGTATTTGGGAAGGTGGCAGCAAGACATTTCACACGACGAAGATCCAGAAACCTCGATTCTGTATTATAGAAATTTGGTAAATACGCTGAAAAGGCACACAATTGTGACCAGCAAGACAATCATTATCGGTTATTAATCACGATTTCGCACCGTTATTTTTTTTTCCGCTCAGTTCAGGAAAAAGTAATTTTTTTTTCAGGTATCCGTTAAGTTTAGATAATGTTTCGATTTGTATTTCAAAATTTATTTTCCACCGTAATTTAGCGTATTTGGTCCGTTCATTCGCAATATATTATATTAAAATAATTAATATTGGCGTAAAACCACAAAAATATTCTAATGTGTTATTTTCCAAGTGATTGTTTTAATCTGTATTAAAAATAATTTCTGCTATAATTTAGAAAATGTTATCGGTTCTTTCGTAATCAGCATTATTACATGAATTGATACACTAATTTAATGTACATAATAATAAGTAATATATTGTTTATTTTATTTTGTTTTAAAAACAGCGTTTTTTTGGAGCTTAGTAACACCAAAATCAGCTTTAAGATGAAAACAACAACAACATATTTTTACCAAGACTGGAAATCAAAATACGATGATGTGCCTGTTGTTATCCTCAGTTGAGCCCACGTCGTCTTGTTATCTATTCTTCTTATGTCATATAATAATTAGAACTAGCTAGAAATTTATAAAATCAGTTATTAAAGGAACCAAATTCGTATATTATATGTGATTGAAAAAAAATTAAAATTACTTCTAATTATTAAAATATTCTTATCATCTATTTTCATTTAAACTGTAGATTAGGTCTTGTTGAATAAACTACAGAGAGTCGTTTTAAAAATTCCCGGTGGTCCTAAAACCGCCATTAAAATTTTCTAATTTTATTTTTATTTTCCTCCCATAATTCTAAAATGTGTAGTTTGCAGTGGGATATTTCTTCGGAAACCAACTTTATTCGGTTCCATTTCGGATTTAAATAATAAAAATAAACAGATTTTTTTTTTCATTTCCCGGTTTGGCTTTTGCCTCGTAGAATAAACTTTAACCTAGATATAGCCGTTTTAACAATTCCAGAAATTCTAAAGCCGCCATTATAATTTTCTGTAACTCAGAATATTTATTTTTATTTTCCTCCCAAAATTCTAAAATGTGTGGCGTACATGGGATGTTTCCTCGAAAATATTCAAATTCGGAAATCACTCAGATAAAACTAAGTTTTTTTTCGTTTTCTGGGTCAAAACCACAATTATTCAAACATTTTTCTCGTGTGAAAGAACGTATATTATAATCGATCTAAAATACCAAAGTTGTCCTTATCCATTTTTTGAACCACGTATTCTACACGAGCTCTCGGCTGCTGCCATTTTCAAATGGAAAAAAAACCGTTCAACTTCACATCACAACGGGACCCATATAAATTTTTGGAAAACAATGTAATTAATGTCAGATGATGGTTTTACCGTATTACTATTTTTTTTATTTTTTATGGACACAATATCGTCAATAAGAATTGGGACAATGGTACCCGTTATCCAGCGTTAACCACAAATTTTTGAATGTGTTCTGTTGTGACGTGTAAAGAAAAACTATTCTTTTTATCGGAATGAAATCCGAAATTGAACCGAATAAAATTCGGTTTTCTAGAAATATTCCGACTGTAAACTTTAAACATTCCAGAATTTTGCAATGACGGTTTAGAAGCTCCAGGAATTGTTTAAACAGCTCTCGGTTAAAGTTTATTCTACGTGGCAAAAGTTTAAATGAAAATACATGAGAAGTAATGCACATTGTTTATCCTGTGCTGTGAGAACGAGACAGCGGGAAACATCCACAGGAGGTTGAAGAAAGCTGTACGGAGATGTTTGCTGCACGGTTAGTCGGTGGGAAAGCAGATTGCGTGGTGGAAGAGGGCACGCCAATATTCGGGATACTCCTCTCAACGGCAAACCCGACGCTGCCCGAACACCTAACAATGTGCAGAGAGTTATAGACACGGTTGAGAGTGATGGGGACTATGTGGGAAAATGAAATTTTGTTCATAAGGTATGTATCTTCACTGAAAAATAGGAAATGTAATTTTCAAGTAAATGTTGTGCATTACTTTTTGAGTGACCCTCGTATTTTAATAATTAGAAGTAACTATAATCTGTTTCAATCATAAATAATACAGAATCCTCTAGATCTATCTCTAACCGTGAATATACGAATTTGGCTCGATTGATAAATGATATGATATACTTCTAGTTCTAACCGTTATATGATACAAGAAGAATACATAACACGAAAATGTGGACTCACCAGAAGTGAACAACAGGTACATCTTGGTTTTTTGACTTCCAATAGTACAAAATGTTGGTAAATATCTTAGTTTGTCTTTTGCGGGTACTTATTAGTTTTCCAAAGGCACATATTATTGATGGCACAAAAATGCAAAAAAAAAATTAAATATCGTTTATATTATATTTATATTAAACAGGCTATTAATTGTTTTTAATATAATTAAATTTTTAGCGGTACGAATGCGTAAAAGCGACAATGAAGGCGGGTTTTTCCTTTGTTCAACAATGGAGACCGCGCGCGCTTTAAATCTGTATGCACTTGGAGAATAGCAGTTGGCTGCGAGAAACGGAACAGTTCAGTTCACGTGGGGAACTGAAAAACGTAACAGTCTGATGATCTAAAAGTCTGGAATCGGCTAAGAATAGTGGCGTACGAGAGATGAAACAGTTAAAAGTCGACGGGGAGATATAATACATTTCAGTTCAACTAGAGCAACGAACAGTAAAGTTTGCAGTTATTATGTACGAATGGCGAGATCCTGTATTTCTACATGAAAGCAAACAACATTTTCACGAAGAGATTTACATAATAATTTGCACACGGTGAAGCAAATGGTTGCTTCACGCTGATTAAACAATTATCGCATAGAGGGAACCCACAACCACTAGCAGACCAAAGGGGGCGGCTCATCCGAGGTTCCAGATAGCAGAGGACGAGTATTTTAATCGTGTGTATTAAAATTTTCAGTGAAGTTTAGAGTCTGTGTAAAAATGGCCTTTTAGTGTGGTAGTTTTCAAGATGCAAGAGAGAGATCTGGTACAAGACAGACATTCCGTGAGTAACCAAAACTTTGATATAAATTTATAAACGATAATTAAAAGGGTAGAGTCAGATTTTGTTCAGTTTTCTTTTCACTTATTTTCAAATTGTTTTAGGTTAACTTTTATATTTTAATTGTTAAATGTCAGTTTATACATTGATTTTGTTCTAATTATCAAACCCAGTAGTGACCCTGAGATATAGAGATCCGACGTATTTGATTGTAATGATGAATGAATAACCGAAAATTAAAGTATTTGTTATTTTTAAATGGATGAAATTCGGCATGTAAAATAGGTTTTGTAAATAGTAAAATTTATCAACAATAATAAATTTCTTTAAAGCTTAATAAATGTTGTTAATTAAATTCATTTAATTGAAGCCTTCCAGTTGTTTATTACAATATATATTACTTATTATTATTTAAATAAATTATTGTATCAATTCTTTAATAACTGATATGATGTTCTAAATTATGGCAAAAATATTTTTTTAATATAATTTAAAACTATCATTCCGACAAAAAACATTAAAAAATACGGAAATCAAATAAACTTTATTTATATCCTGTAAGAAGTTTAAGTAACAGCTGTCTGAAGCACTTGACGCTGGGACCAAAACTAAAATATATATTTCCATATTTTAATTGTCATTTGGAAAGCAACAATGAAACCTAAATGAACTGAATCTAGTCGAATATGCACTTAAAAATAATGAGATTGTCCTTCGGGGAGAAAGTACAACACGTACTTTGACTGATGGGCAGTTTAAGTATTTTTCACGGAGATTGGAATTTGTTTGTTTGGCGACCTGAATTTCATGTTATCTTTTTTTACAGATTTCTATGTTCGGCAATCTAATTTGCAGACTGGGCTCTTGATCGGCTTGCGTTGAAATTTCTGCGCGTCACCGGTGACCGTAGACCACATTGTGATCCCACCTGGACAGGAGTTTTTACGTTTTCCGAAGTAACGGTGATGTAAACAACTACCGTGATAGAAAAAAGCTTCTCTGGATTCCAGCCGGGTAAAGTCGTCGATTACTGTCATCATCCCCAGATGATGGTGACGTAGACGTTCATCGAAACGTCGTGTGCTACCGACGCTTTTACACGGCTGGATTCCCGAGAAGCCTTTATCCAGTTTCTACACCGGGAAAAGCTTATTTCCACAAAGTACCGTGATATCATTTCACAAAATACGAGCCTAAGATACGACTTGTTTATTTTGAGTGATATAAAAAATATATTCGTCTTGTTCCCGTAATATAATTTTAATGAATTAATATTTAGACAATTATAGATCATCACAGCAGAGAGACTTAAATATTTATTTCCTAAACAGTAACTTATAGGAACAAACTACCAGCAGAAATAATTATTAAAAGTCGTGCCTCCATGAAGTCAAAGATTTCGTGGGTTAAATACCTATGAAAAAACAAAAATTAAGCCGTGACCAGGTGGACGATTCGAGGTGTAAAGAGATATGTCAGAAATATTGTAGATAATTTAGCTATGTTACTTAGCGTGTTACTAAACACGTCATATTGCGATTCAAGCACAACATTCCAAGTTCGGCGAAAATAAGTAGATAATACATTTCAATACCTACACATAATAATAACAAAAGATAGGGTTTTTATCGGAGTTTCCATCTAATAATATATTACGAGGGTGAGTCAATAAGTAAATCCCACCTTTATTTATCAATATAATTAAATGCAATTTACGCAGCAGAATACCACAACATTAATGATTACACTTTTCAATATAGTCTGCATCCTTTTACATAGTTTTTGATATACTTTTAATAAGGGCATTCATTTCCTGCGGTGGAGTCACTGCAGTAACCGGCCTGCCGCTTCGCTTTTCATCAGCCAACCGCGTTTTCCCTTCAGCTTCGTCACAGCTACGAATCCATCGCGCAACAGTGCTGACATCTACTGGTGCATCACAACACACATCCTTCTGCCTTTTCTGAATGCGAATTGGTGTTTCACCTTCCGCATTGAAGAATCCACTCACAGAATGCTGTCTAATGCGTACGTCAATGTCAGCCATTTTGCAAGAGTGTGTAGTACTGCCACCACTTGACTTCGAAAGTTGCTACTGCAGTGGATTTGAGAAGAAGAATGTTTCAAAATTTTCTCATAACTAACTTATTTATGGAGGGAAAAAAATTGGAGGCATTAGTTATTGAAGCACCCTCGTATTAATACGGGAATGAGTCTGAAGGTTAGGCTACGAAAAAATGGAACGCGTATTGTACATACAAACCAAGCTAGTTTTTAAACTTGTAAACGGTGAATGAGGTGAAAATTTTCCTCCGTCTAGTCCCTTCCCGAGTGTATTTAAAGCGTTCTCATTCAGTATTCGTCCGCTCACATAATTTTCAGCGTTCCCCCACAACATTACATTTCCTTCAGTCCTCCCCTCTCCAACATTTATTTTTAGACCCATCGTCAGCGTATCTTACGACTTACTAAAATTATCCCAGGAACGTAATAATAAAGTATTCCTATGAAAATACAGTTAATATTACGAAGACTGACGATGATAAGACTTTTTTAAAAAATAAATAATCTCTACTTTTTTCTATCGGACACAAATAAGTTGGAATTTAGATATCATGAAAGTATTTCTTCAAGGACCTTTCGGCCTTAAGCCATCTTTATCTTTACAATAATTTTTTTTTAATCAAAATCAGAAAATCGAGAATTACATTTCATATACAACAACGTTTTAATTTGAAAATATCCAAAATTCTGATGCCCAATGATTTTTTGAGATTATTTGTTTACGTTTGATTTTTTTGTTTATTTTTTCCGTATTGTATTCACAAAAATTGATCTTAATTAATTTAGTTTAAAAAAAATACCAGAAATCATGCAGTGAAGGGTTAAAAAATCTTAAAATAGAATTCCAGGACTTTCGGTATTTATATGCACCTTACTTAACTAGAATATAACATTTTTCAAAAAAATTAGAATGTCATAATTATAGTTAAAAAATATTATTTTTAACCCTTTAGTGCAACATAACCTTTAGTATCACCCCAGAGGCATCTGTTGGTTTCTAAGAAATCTAATTTGTGATGCAGATATAAAACAACATTCACTTAAGGAAAACGGGAAATTTTTGACATCCGTGTCCTAGCTTTCTGCGATCAACCCGTCAGGCAAGATTTTTCGGCTTCAGAATATTTATTTTCTGTGGGTTTCTTTTTTCCAAGAAAGAAAATTTAAGCGTCATTCTCAGAGTATTCTATATTGTAATTGCACTTAAATAATAATTATCCAAATAATGTGAATTATTGATAAATCAGACCTAATTATATTTATGTTGCAAATGCGCAACGTCATGAGCCAAATTAACTTTGTTCACGTTTGATTTTTTTGGTTATTTTTTCCGTCTTGTATTCAGAAAAATACATCTTAAAAAATGTAGTTACAAAAAATACCAGAAATCGAGCACTGAAAGGTTAAAAAAATCTTCAAATAGAATCCCTGGAGCTTTCGGTATTTATATGCAATTTCCATCTGTATAATTACTAAACTAGATTATAAATTTTTTTAAAAAAAATTAGAATGTCACAAGAAGGGGAAAAAAAGATTCCAGGGGTGTATTGCTTTCTTTAATTGTGACAATATTTTAAAATAAACTATATAATATATCTATGTAGATTTAAAACGTTGCATATTATAATGAATCATAGTTCTAGAATTTGTATTTTAATTTATGAACGTGTTATGTCATAGATGTATCCAGAGAAATGCTGTTTGTTGGAAATATATATATATATATATATATATATATATATTGTAATATTCAAATATGAAACCTTTATTTAATTTAAAGAATTTAATGAATTTACTTTTCGTTTGAAGAATTTACCTCACGTGAAGCGCCATTTATGTAATAATTCAATGGAAGGCTTTTTATTAAATGAAAAGATCGAATTTAACAAACAAAATATTTATTTATTTTTTGTCAACAAAAGATGATTACAAACACAAAATTTGAGATCTCATTCTCTCAGGGCCTTGACTGGGTTTGATAATGGACACAACAAATTGATTTTAAAATCTTATTAACAAACAGTTCACATCTACCTAAACAATACGTCGATAGAAATAAATTAAAAGGAAAAGAAATTAACTTTGATTGACAATTTAAAAGAGAACGAAATCTGACTCTATCCTTTAATTACGTTTACAATTAATCATTAGTTTCGGTTTTGTTACTTACATCTGTCCAGCTGGTACCATCATTCCTTTTGGTTTCAGAAGTACACTATTGCAAAATTATACACTGATTCTAAAAGTCATCTCACAGATTTTACACTATTGAAGTCAAAATTTATAGGCTCACAGGAACTTGGATGATCCTCCTGAATGTCAGCTATCTGATGCCTGCTTGCCTTATACGAATCCTATGATTCGTAGATTTGTTAGTCTTCTACCGCTTTGGACTTAAACTGCAACTTTACTATTCCGGCTGGCTATAGACGTAAACTGCTGGCTTTCTTTCCTGGCTGGCTATAGACGTAAACTGCTTTTACTTAGCGATTTTTAAGAGGTAATACTTCCGTGAATGTTTTTACTTTGTCTTAAATTCACAACTTTGTTTAATAATACATTAACGACGGCTAGTCTCTACTCTAGTATTATTTGTTCCGTCGTCTGAAATGTCCCGCCACCAACTAACAGTTAACTACTTGTTCTGCTCCTCACGATGTTTTTTCCGCGAACTGAACTCCTAGTGCTCCCGAGTTTAAGCACGCATGCGCCATTTTTGACTTTTCGACAAAGCAAGTGAGTTCGCTTTTCCATTGTCGCTTTGTTCGATCAGACCGCTACAATGGATTTCTCAAACAATTCAAATTTTATGTCCAAACAATTAATGGCCTAATTAATTGGCATTACAATATATATAGTCGTCGGCAGCGAATTTCTTTGCCGGACAAGGATATTTGGAAGATTTTTGTAACGAACTACGTGCAATTTGTGTTGTGAATAATATGAATAAATAATTTTCAATTCTTAATTAAACTCTCATGAATATCATTAAATTAGATTGTAGTTTACGCATGTTTACGGTTGGAATGATTGGTGATTCGATACAACTTGGAATGACATTAATAGACGATGTTTGTTTTTCGGACAGAAAATCGCGGACAGTTGATATACGAGGGAACTAACAAGTTGAGAGAGATCCAAATATTATTTCGATATTCGTATCTCGTTGTGACTTTCGGATACAAGTGACGTCAGAGATAAATGAGACTATAGGATTCCTGGCAATTCTAGTTATTCAATGTCAAGAATCAATATTTTGGAACAAACCTTATATATTTGATATCTGTGTAAAAGGAATTTGGTATATTCATCTACGCAATTATCAGTATAATTACTGTGGAAAGGCTGTCGATTGAATGGATATTCAGCAACGATTTACCAATTGGTATAAATTCATTAGTTGCGACATTTGCAGATGACTGAGTAATATACAAGAAAATACGTGGCAAACAAGACGCAGATAACCTCCAAAACGACTTAGACATACTAAGAACATGGGCTAAGAGACAATGACAAAAGTAAGACGATTAGTTTCACCAAAATGCGCCTAAAATATGCCTTGGAATAAAAAAAAGGGGTGAAACAGTAGCCCAGGAGACAAATTGTAAATACCTAGGCATTTATTTTCACTGTAATCTGGGGTGGAAGGAACAGGTAAACTACGCTACAAGGAAAGCGTGGAATACTTTGCACTTTGTAATGAGATCTCTCAAAAAGGGCAATGCAAAATCCAAGGAAATGGCAATATCTACGCCCACTAATGGGACATGGTGTAGCATGCTTGAATCCGTATAGGAAAAATCAGACAGAATCCTTTGTAGCGCGATAGTTTTATTATTGATATATATATATATATATTCATTTTAATATAATTAGATATTGGCAAGGGTTTAGAGCTTTGCAAGTTGGAATTTGACCAGGCGCCGCCGTGGCGGATAGATAATCCCTTCGGTTTGGACTTAGGCACGTACTGTGTTGACCCTCGGAAGTTACCTGGACTGTCTCACCGTGGGCAATCACATTTCTTGGTTCAGGAAAGATCGATCGAAGATTGGTCGAGAACATCGATATTTCACATGCAGCGAAGGGGCTGTAAAGAAAGTGTAGAGAGACTCCTCGACGAACCGTCGCCAGGGACGGACGTACAGCCCCAAACGTGTATCATCCAGAGGACTCGGAGAGGACGAGGGTGCCACATGATCACAGCCAGAGATCAACGCGAGGTAACTGCCAAGTGTCTCAATCCTTGACGCGCCTGGGGGGAATTACCGTAAACCATGGTTTAACTTGCGACTAAGGGATCCGATTGGTTTGCCCGGCTAACTGAACACGCATAATTTGTATTTATTTTTTTATGTTCAGTTAAATAATTACTAAATTCTGGAAAATATCGCTTTACTTTATCATTTAATAAATCTACCACTACACCATGGAGAGAGTTGAGAAAAGGGCCGCGGAATTCGTAAAGGTAGGACCTGGACATGGTAAAGCTGCTAGACGAGGAGGGAAAGGGTCAGGTCAAAAACCTTGGCAAGGAATTCTAGATAGATTGAGAGGACCGACTCGGTACGCGAGGACTGACCACATGTTTCAGTGAAATACCAGACAGCAAAAAGCATATGTTGGAAAATACTCATACCTAAAAAGGACAATAAATGACTGGAAGAATTTACCTGCAAGAGTTTTCAGCGAAAGTCCTCTAACCGAAAGAAAATTTAGACTTAATCTGAACACTCTAGTGAATATAGGGTAGTGAAGTGACGGTACCCTGTTATAAACTAAAAAGAAAAATGGTAACATTCATTGTCTCCTAACGTGATAAATTGTTAGTTAATCTCTGTTTTCAGATATCTTTCCACTTTCTTCTTTGCAGGCCAGTACAATATTAATTCTTTCTTTAACTTTTTCAAAATTAACTTTTAATTAATTTAATGTTATGTACATGTATTTATAGTTGAAATAATGTCCCTAAACCTAGCTTATATTTTAAAATAATTATATTAATTTAATATATATATATATATATATATATATATATATAATTGTAATATGGATGTCGATAGCTCCTGGGATTAAGTTTAAGTTTTTTAAAAAATAATAACAAACGATTTAAGCATCGAGAGTGTTCTTATGTGGTTTTTCAATCCAAACGAATTGTGCAAGCTTTTCAAAACTCCCCAGCACGTGTAAGGATGCGGTCTTTGCCCTTCTGAAATGATCTAATATGACCTGCTAATTCGCCAATTTCCGCGGTCTCGTTAGTAAAGACTCGCGATTTTATCCTCATAGTGGTGGGGGAGGGGCGAGGGGGGAGTTCACGTCACGCGGAAATGGAGGAGATGTGACAGAAAAGCGTTGTTTACACCGTGGCAGATGATGTGCTCTTTGCGCTTAGTGAAGAGACTGTGCCCGGTGGAAATCCGCTTACCGGGGCACGCGTCGACGTGGCAACACTGTACGAGGGCCGTGCCGCACGACAAAAAATTCCTACTTCAACATTTACTTTCGGCTTCCCGATATATGACCAGCTGTTATCTCAGCATCTCAGCTTCCGAACGCATTGAAGCAGCTACGCAATAAACGAATTAGTTGAACGTACCGAGCTTGAAATTTAGTTCCTCGCCGGCAAATGAGCTTTTTATTAGGAGCGAAGAGCAGCCTGGGTTTGTGATGACAGCTTCCACACAGCTGGGACGAGTGCAGAAGAAAAAAACACTTCACGATAAGCATTCTCGGCCCATCTGCAACTGTCTTAACATCAGTTCGCGTTACGGATTCATCAGATAGGCAGCTAAAAGTTTAAATTGATTGTTTATCCACAACAGTATCTGGGAATCATGTCTGCGGCTCATTTATACAAAAGACACCAAAACGCCTAGTATATCTCTCCATAATTCAACCCACCTGGTCCTACGCCTTATCCATATGGGGAGCAACAGCCAAAACCCATTCAGCCAAAATCCAAACCAAACAAAACATAATCCTTCGCACCATCAGTAACTCTTCCTGGTACCTTAGAAATTCCATCATCCACCACGACATTAAACGACCCCACCCCATCGCTGCAGGTGTTCCCCTAGGAAGTTATTGCCCCCTTCCTATACAACATCTTCTCCCACGATATTCCACAACATCCCGCCACTAGCACAATCTTCTCAAACCTACTCTCACCTACAGTATATAACGTCTTCAGTCAGCACTCACCCACCTAGAGTATTGGTCCAAACAATGGCGAATCAGCATAAATCCCACCAAATCAGTAACCGTCCCATTCACATTACCCAAAAACCTTCCTCCGCACATCCCCCTCTATCTAAACAACGCCGAAAAACCCACAAAAACAGAAACCACCTACCTAGGACTTCTCTTCTATTGAAAGCACTCTTGGAAATCGCACATTAAACACCTCCTCTCCAAAATCAACCTTAACTTCAGAACTCTCCTAAACAGAAAATCCCCACTCGCCCTCAGCACAAAACGCCTAGTATATCTCTCCATAATACAACCTACCTGGTCCTACGCCTCATCCATTTGGGGAGCAACAGTCAAAAACCATTCAGCCAAAATCCAAACAAAACATAATCCTTCGCACCATCACTCAGAAATTCCATCATCCACCACGACATTAAACTTCCCCAAGTCAACTCAATAATCACCAAATCCGTAACCTCACTAATGAAAAGCACCTTCAACCATCCTGACACCACGATCCAGCAATTCCACAGCAACCCTCCCCTACCACTACACACACGTCGTCTCAAGCGAAAACGCTCTATCGACCTCATCCTTCCCCCAGAACACTCTGGCACCTCATAACCCACCCCATCCTCATACCCGCAGACCCCACCCACCCATTCCATCCATCCCATCAAATTCAACATCACCAGCGAACCCTCATAACCCAACAATGTATGCCCCTCAAACACCCAAATTCAAATACAAGAAAAAATTTGCAAAATTATGTTAATTGCTGGATTAACATAAGTGCCAAGTTCCCAGGTTAATTATGTACAGAATTTTAATTGTACATACTGTAAACTTTATATAACAACAAATAATCTTAAGAGAAAATTTTTGTCTAATAAAAAAAACCAAAGACACTCGGAAAACTTCAGCGTCATTGTAGCAGCCTGATCAAAATCCAAGTAAAAGTATATTTCGGTCCTCATCGTGTTTAATGGAAACGTAGCTCGTTTCTTAAAGCCACCGAATGTTGCCATGGTTGTTTTTCCTCAGATATTACTGTCATCCGTTCAAGCCAGTTGGATTTGAACACCGCGGACGCGAGAGTTATTATTTAAAGGAAGATATTTTAAGAGACTTGAATACAATACAGCGACGCCGTATCATTGATTTAAAGGGGTCAAAAGTAGACGTAATGTAATATTGCCATGAAATTCGTTGAGATAGGGAAATAGGTATAAAACGTACGAGGGGATCCCGTTTATATGTAAATGTCTGCGAATAATGCGAATTAAATTTTGTCGCATCGCGTATGTACTGTTGAAGTTTCAGGAGTTGAGTTCAGGGCTGTGAACACCTGATCAGTTGGCGCCAGTCAGTCCCGTCCAGAAGAGCCCGACCTACCGTTTAGAGTGCTGCTTGTTTGAAAAACAAAAGTGGTCAAGGTTGAAGACGCTACATTATTTGGCGTGACAGTCACCAATATTGGACGCTCTCAGTAAATTTGTAAACTTGGAAAAAAAAATCGTCTTCATTCGAGTCGCAGTCCAGCCAATATCAAAATCCATTTGATTTGACTCTGGTGGAATCTGCTCCTCCGTTTACAACAATAAAATATTGGGTGGCAGAGTTTAAACGAAGCCATATGAGCTGTCAAGACTAAAACATCGCGGTGATCGACGAAATGAAGTGACCACGCCAGAAATGGTGACGAAAATTCACAACTTGGTATTGGGATGGCCGTCGACCGAAAATGCGCGAGCTAGTAGCCAAGGTAGGCATTTAAAAAAGTGCTGTACATCGCATACTGAGGGAAATCTGGACGTGAGAAAGCTGTGCGCAAGATGGTTGCTGCGTTTGCTTAAAATGCAACAAAAACGGGATGTTTGAACCGATTTTTTGGCGATGTATCACAGCAATAAAGCCGAGTTTTTGCCTAGGTTCATAATGATGGGTGAAACATGGGTTCATCACTTCACACTTCAGTCGAAGTAAAAAATGAAAACAATGGACTGAATCGGCTACAAAGAAGGCGAAGACATCTACATCTACTGACAAGGTCATGGCGTCAATTTTTTGGGAAGCGCGTGGAATAATTTTAATTGATTATATATATATATATATATATATATATTGTAATAAACAAAGGATTTTAATTAATTAACAATTAATTTGCCCCACGTTGAGGGTCAAAATGTACTGAATAAAAGACAATTATTGAATTAGATGAATTGCCTCACGTTGGTGAAGCCAAAATGTAATAATTAACCAGAAATTAATTGAATTCGCCCACGTTGAGGCACCAAAATGTAATGAATAATTGACTTTTATCCATTACATTTTGACCCCTCAACGTGGGGCAAATTAATTGTTAATTAATTAAAATTCTTTGTTTATTACATTTTGGCGCCAAACGTGGGGCGCCAAAATGTAATGAATAGAAGACAATTATTAAATTAGATGAATTGAATATTAACAAAATATAAGCAATTGATTAATGGATTAATTTTATTTTATTAAATATAACGAAAAGGATTCAAAATAATTTACCAAATTTTTAAACCTCACAAAACAATTAATTTATTCTAAGTAAAAAATATAACATTTCTTGACGTGATTTTTTTTACATTTATGTTCTTGCTATTTTACAGATTTTATCAACTCTCATCTCAGGGTCGTTTATTTGGGCCTTCTAAATAAAGAACTAACCGTTTTACATTTTAATTAAACAACCAAAATTTTTCTTTACAATATTAAAGTTAAACAATAAAATAAATGTGAAACCGAAATAAGACGATTTGATCCTTATTTAACGTTTACGAACTTTTATTAAATTTCTTTCTACTTACAGTCTCTGCTGGTACCAGGCTTTCGTTTTGGGTTCTGATGCAATATGCACTTTTCACATCTAACAGGCCATAATTTCACAGAATTTAAATTTATTTTCGAAAACACTGTCCTAACTTTGGCATCTATCCACTGGAACGGTTACTCCGTACAGCTCCTGTGATCCTCCGCATCAAGTCTCACTCTCACCAGCAAATATGGTATTTCTCGTTTTAACTATTGGTCAGCCAGATTGTTATCAAACTCTTTCTCGATGAATTTCGCGAACAGTTTTTACTATTTGAATTTCTACTGTGGCTTGACTTATTAAATTACTTTCCTGCAACTTTTACTCGATGAATTACTGTCCGGAAACCTTTACTTGATCAAATTCAACCTGCTACTTTTCTTGATGAATTTCTGCCCGCGACTTTTCTTGATGACAATCTGCCCGCAACTGTCGCCGTTAGACTGGAGTTTTAGAAATGCCTGCTGCCGACAAAGGCTCGCCTGTACATGTGTACCCGTTGTTGTTTTATATTTTCGCCGATAACAATCCACCACAAATTTCCAATTATTAAATCACTAATGGCCTCTAATTAGTATTACAATATATATATATATTGTAATACCAATTAAACAGGCTATTAATTGTTTTTCATATAATTTAATTGTTGGCGGTACGGGTGCTTAAAGACGACAATCAAGGCGGGCCATTCTTTGTTAACAATCGAGACTAGAAATCGCGCGCGTAGAGAACTCAGTCAGCGGCAAGACGTGAAAGGAAAATGTCTGCGTCGAGAACTGGGACATAGCAGTTCGGTCCACATAAAGAAATAGAAACAGTAAAAGTCTGCGGATCCAGAATTATGAAGGAAGTCCAACAGCGAGATATAATAGTTTACATAAAACGCAAGTAAACTGTTTTGACGGAGAGACTTATAAAAACGCAGTTTGAAAGCAGAAGTTTTGCTTCACTAACTGAACTAATTTTCGCATAGAGAGACTTTGAGGAGACCTACGTCCGGCAACTGGCTGAGGGTGAGCTAATCCAGGTTCCAGGATAGCAGAGATCCAGAGCTACTACCGTGTTTTAAAAATCTGAAGTGTAGAAGCAGTGTATAATGGCCTGTTTAGTGGGTTTTGACTTCAAGATACAAGAGTCCGAACTGGTACCAGTAGCACTGTCGTGAGTACAAAACAATTATTAATGACTGTAAACGATAATTAAAGGGTATAGTCAGATTTCGTTCGCGTTTTTCATTTCATTTGTTTTATTTTACTTTATGTATTTAATCTTGTATTCCGTTAACTTCAATGAGTTTGGATTTTTAATGTTTTAGTTCATGAGATTGTATTTGTTCTTACTATCAAACCCAGTAGTGACCCTGAGATAATGAGAAATTCAACGTAATTGTTTGTAAAATTATAAAGCTATATTTTCATAGAACGCCACGAATTAATAAAATAAAAATTGAAATATTTGTTTGTTAAATTGATGGAATTCAGCGTGCAAAGCAGGGCTTATAATGTGTAATTATCAACTATAAATTATTAAATACATAATAATTTTGTTAATTATTCCTATTAATTAAGACCACCTTATTAATCATTACATAAATGGCCCAACAACGTGGGGAAATTTAATTCATCACCTTATTAATTATCACATAAATGGCGTCTTCAATATGTGGCTAATTTCATTTAAATTTTATTAAATTTTTTGTTAATAATTTCTTTTAATTAAAGACTTACTTAATTATTACAATATATATTAAACAATCAACGGCGAGTATTATGTGACCTGATTGCAGCGTTTGAATGATGAAATCAATAAAAAAACGGCTGAATTTGGCGAAAAAAGTGTTCTTTCATCACCACAATGCACCAGCAGTCACGTCGATTATCGGGATAGAAAAAAATCAATTAATTGCTTCCTCAGGTGCTATTCATAGGATGTAGCTCCCTCGGATTATTTTCTCTTTCAAAACTCGAAAAATATGTCTCGATGATATAAGATTTTCCATCAATGACGAAGTGGAGACTGTGGTTGACTGCTACTTTGAGGAACTCGATGGTTCTTATTTTAAATAGGGTATCGAAGCTATTGAACATCGCTGGGGAAAATGTGACGAGTTAAAAAGAGATTACGTTGAGAAATAAAGTTATTTTTTTTTACCAAAGTGTTGTTTTCTTTGTTATGTCGCGTACTTCTGGAACTACCCGCTGTCAAGTCAAAGAACATAAATACCACCCTACGCAGGGCTAAATTTAGTCTGAAGAACAAAAACCTGTTCCTACAAGTCATTATACGGTGAGGGGCGAAAACGAAAATTATAATTGGTGAAAATCTTAAAAACAGGGATTTTCGAGGAGTGGTTGGGAGACCACGAGATTTTAAAAAGTGATCGTTATTAATGACGTTTCTTTACTGAAGTCAAAGAAAGAAGTACAATCGGGTCATTATTAAACGGCAAAAGGCACTGGGATTATAATATGGGCAAGTGGAATTAAATTTCAGGTCAATAAATGATTAAGGTGGCTGGAATATAGAACCTGGTCACTAATCCTGGAGATGACAGTCTGGCAGGCGTCCCGGTAGGCCAAGGCCCTCGACGGGCTGTCGAGCCATCAAATAATATAATAATGTTTATCTTATATGTCGTGTTTTTATATCACACAATTTTTACTTGAATCTAAATCTAAACTTTTCGGAAATTTGTGCGTTCGACATATAATTCTTTTGCCATTTAATAAGGCCACAATTTATATCAAGGAACAATTTAATGGTATGTATAGAATTATTTACTAGTCCTTAGTAATGTAAAAAATGGTTATTAAGAATTATATATATATATATATATATATATATATATATATATATATATATATATTGTAATGATAAAAGGGCAAATAAAATAATTAATAATTAGAGATTATTGAACTAAATTGTTATCGGCGAACACACAGATACAATAATGGTCGAGAATACTGAACAGGCAGGACATTGTTGGTTTGAGTGCGCGTAAGTTGACGGAGCGGTAGTCAGCCACGAAACCTTGATGCATGCAGGAGTAGTTGACATTTTGTTGCTCAGCCACAGGGCATTGTGGAATACAGAATAATCGAGTTTCGCTGTTGGTGAAGGATATCAGTAGAGGACAGAACAAAATTAATTCGTTTGGAGATTAGACGAGAGCGTCAATCCACATTTGGCCTGCGATATGGAGGAGCTCTCAAAGTAAAGTCGACGGATATAGGTGGGACGAAGGTTTCGGAAGAATTGTGTCCGGTGGTCAATCGGCCGGAGTATGGCAAAGTGAAGTAAAGTAAATTCAGTGATACATGGCATGTTAAAGTGTTCGAGGTGAAGGTGTGTTATAAAATCTCTCTACAATTGCCCTGGTACCGCTACAACAGTGAGTAAAAAAGGAAACATTAAAAATCATATTGTAAACGTTAACAAAAGGTAGAATATCGTCAGATTTCGACTTCGATTTCATTTCGTTTTATTTGGATTAAATTTCGAGAGTTTATAAAAATATTTGTTAGTAGTGAATTGTAAATATTTTAATTTTTCTTTATTTAAAAGACCCAATAAAGACCCTGAGGTAAGAGAAAAGGACATTTTTGTATAAAAATTGATGTCAAGTCCAACAAGTAATTTGTTTTATAAAGTAAATAGTTGTGCATAATAAACCAATTGTTTAAGTGAATTTAATAAATGTAATTATTTACATGCTCTTTTCATTCAATAATTTCAATTAATCCAAATAAAACGAAATGAAATCGAAGTCGAAATCTGACGATATTCTACCTTTTGTTAACGTTTACAATATGATTTTTAATGTTTCCTTTTAATAATTAGTCCAATTTAAGTAATTAATTCGTTTTGCACATTACATTTATGGCGTTCCAACGTGTGGCGAAATTTAATTAGGTTCATTTAATTCAATAATTGCTATGTTGTTTATTACAATATATATATATATTGTAATGAACAAAAAGATTATTAAAAGATTTTAATTATTTGCGGATGCATTGCCCCACGTTGGGTGCCAAAATGTAATAAATAGAGAGATTATAAAAATTTTATCGGCCCACGTTGAGGCACCATAATGTAATAAATACAAGAGATTATTTAATTTAACAATTTATTGCCTCACGTTGGAGACGCCAAAATGTAATAAACAAAAAGGGGATTAATTAATTAAACAAATGTAAT
Organism: Zhengitettix transpicula; assembly: GCA_037074705.1. Classification (NCBI taxonomy): domain Eukaryota; kingdom Metazoa; phylum Arthropoda; class Insecta; order Orthoptera; family Tetrigidae; genus Zhengitettix; species Zhengitettix transpicula. Next base: position 73,874,434 of record CM073595.1, on the reverse strand, counting down.
AAACAAAAATTAATTAAATAAATTGAATTCAATAGTTGGCCACGTTGGTGAAACCAAAATGTATTGAATAAACAATATTAAGAGAATTAAATGGTTGATTAATGAATTAACTTTATTTATTTAATATTTAAACAAGAAGGATTTCAAATAATTTACCAAATTATTTTAAACTTTACAAGACAATTAATTTATTCCAGGTAAAAATTACAACATTTCTCGACGTGATTTGAAGTTTTGCTATTTTATAGATTTTAACAACTCTCATCTCAGGGTCGTCTATTTGGGACTTCTAAATAAAGAACCAACCTTTACATTTAAATTAAACAATCCAATTCCTTTTCACAACTTTAAAATTAAGACAATAAAACAAACGTGAAACCAAAATCTGACGATTCTATCTTTAGTTAACGTTTACAAACTTTATTAAATTTCTTTCTACTTACAATCTGTGCTGGTACCAGGCTTAAGTTTGGGTTCAGATGCACATTTTTTACATTAAACAGGCAATGAATTCACTGAATTTAAATTGATTACAAAACACTGTCGAAACTTTGGTGTCTCTCAACTGTAAACGACTACTCCTTCTGAATTCATGGTCAGTCAGATTGTTACCGACTTTCTCTCGGTGAAATTAGTGACGGTCTCTTTATTTATTGAAATTTTACTGCGACATGACTTATTAATTTACTTTCCTGTAACTTTATTAGATGAATTTACTGTCCGAAAACTTTTTGATCAATTTTCACCTGTGATCTTTCTGGATGGCTGCAACTGTGTCCGCCGTCCGACTGAGGTTTTTAGAAACGCTTGTTGCCGACAAAGCTTGCCTATGTATTGTTGCGTTTAATATTCTTTCCGATAACAATCCATCATAAACTTCTAATTATAAAATCACTAATGGCCTCTAATTAGTATTACAATATATATGAATTAATTTGTATGTTTAATAATACTGGTGGCTACGGCAATTTCCGAGAGCTACTGCTAAATTCCAAAGTATATTTGTCCAATAAAAAAACCCCACGAGTTATAATATAAACATACTGCAATAAATATCAGTCATAATAATATTAAAATCTTTTGATAAAAATTTAGTAACAATTTGAATCGTTATCTAAACTTTTCCGATATTTTTTTGTCGTTTAATTATACGGATTATTAATTATACGTTTATCATCTTTTATCTATTTTATCCATTAGAAAAGTATTTTGGTGGTCTTCCGTTTACAGCGGAGTTGTCAAAAATGTTGACCAATATTTGTTGGCAACAATTGTTGGTGAGAAAAAATGTCGCCAACATTTTGCGTAAACGCTCCTTAGATTCCGTTTACGTAGGAGGCAAATAAATACGAAACCAAAATAAAAATTAGCAAAAAACAATTACAAAGAGAAGTCACTTGTATCGGTTACGGAACTTGAAAACTAAGAGAACCTTCAGTGTAAGAATTTATTTCCCATTTTATATTTCTCCGATCTTTACAGCCTCGTAACGGTCGGGTTTAAACCGATGGCAAATAACGAATCAAACAGCGTTAAGAGAAAACTTCTGATCCAAATTCGTTTAGAGGATGAAGTAGAGGAAGGCCGAAAGGTGGCGACAAAGGGAAATCGGCTCGGTTGCAACGAAGCGCAGCATTTTAATGGGAACGTAAACCCGAAAACAGGTTTCGCGGGACATAGGCACGAGGAAGGACGAACTCGGAACATTTCGAGTTATACGAGCATGTGCGTAGATGAAAAAACATATTAAAATATCTGAAGCGAGGTTTCCAAGAAATAAATATCAGTTATGCTGTTAAACTCACAAAAACATGCTTTCTGACATTTAGCAAATAGAATCACAGCTCCCGAGGATTTGTAAATACTGTTATAATTCGGATGACGTTGCTATTACAATACTACAGACATCCAGGATTATTAATCGAGGTACGGCCACTGGTATCTTAGAATATAACGAAACGAATGACGTAAATAGTTTGTTGTGGACGACATTCAGGGTTATGTTCAGTGCGACTATTAAGTTTATCAGAGAAACAGTTACCATGAAATACAACGGGGGACCTCCCTACAGTCTCAAAAAATACGTTTCTGTACGGGTCCAACTTCCAGCACCGTCATTAATACTTTAGTGAAAAAAATGAACGTTTAAATCGCTAAGGAAAATGGTTTGGTTATAAAATTCTTCTGTGAATGGAGCCACAGACACGAAATGTTTTTTTTAGGAAAGAGACAAATAAACATATGTAAAACATTTTCATAAATATACAATGTATTGATACTACATTTACAGACATCAATGATTTACTACACTGCGCGACGACATATCGTTAAGCTTTTTTACATCTATAAAAATAAAACGTGAAATTCGGAAACGGCTGAACAGAATTCAATTAATTGTCATATTTGTATTTGTGTTTTGTCAACCTATACAGTTTGCCAAATGTGAAGGTGTTTAGAAGAAAGTCAAAACACACTTTATAACTATATTGTCTTTGGATTCCGAACACTTTCTTTGCGAATGTCTTAGGCACGTAGGTCTACTTCACCGAAATTCTTAGTTGTGTTTACGCTGTTGGTGAAAGTTTTGAAGTTTTTGTGTTAAAATATATTGTTTTGTTAATATTAATCATGCCGAGCGTGTGTTAGTCCACAACTGTAATAATCGTAGTTCGAAAACACATGAAGTTTCGTATTTTAGGTATCAGCATAAGAATAATAAGAAAGATAGCCAAATGCAGACAGAATAAGTGATAATATAAATACCACACAACGTTTCTGGGATCCTTGTCCTTTCTTCAGGTGCTAAGAAGAGCCTAGAGCGACACAACTGCACTCGTCATTTGACAAGCTTTGGACGTGTTGTTGTGTCGCTCTAGACTATTTCGTCTGTACATTTCCTTATTATTTTTCCGACGTATCAGCATTTTTCATTTCTAACTTTACTTATTCTTCATGATCATCTATAATGAGAGTCAGATATATTTTTATTAAAGTATTTCTCTGTACTGCAAGTAATCTAGTCCCCTTTTTTTAATATTTTTTTATTATTTACCGTTGCTGAAAAAGTATTGAGGAATAATGAAACACACATAGGAAAGAAGTATTTGCTATTAAAATTGTGTGTGGAGGTATTCCGTTTGTTGGGACATAAACAAATTTTATTTTGTGAGTTCGACCATTTAATAGATTCGACCGAATATGGTGAGGAAACTCACTACTCAATTTTAATAAAGGTTTTATTAAAACATTGCAGAATTCGTCATATGTGTAAAGAAAAAGCAATGGATGAAAGAGGACTCAATATTAGGCAATTGTATACGAAACTGATATTATTTAAAGGTCAATAAATTTTTCAATGCCCTAAATGTGTTATATTTACTTAAACCATAAAAAATATGTTGTTTGTAGAGATTTACCTTTAGTTTTAGGTCATTTGTGCGGCATAGTAAAGGCTAGCAGACGATAGGGGAACGCCCACCAGCCCTTATAAAACATGGCGGCTGAATTTTCAATTTGCTTCAAATATGGCGGCGACTTGTCCAGTCTATGTTGTTTGTATATGTCTTTGCTTTATAACTATATTGTCTTGCATTCCGAACACTTTCTTAGCGAATGCGTTGCCGTATGAATATCTTTGGCCCAAAAACGAGATCCACGGATACCTTTAATTAGAAAAGTCTTTGGTTCTTTCTAATAAACCAGAAAATTGCGTTGTCTTTGAAGGTGAATACTATGCGTGTTACGCGTTTGAATTGCAAGTCACAAAGGAGAATGTAAATTAAACAGTATTAACTGTAGTGAATTTCATGAGGTGCACATGTGAGAGGGTATGATGAATATACTAAACATATATGAAACGGAAAAGTATTAATAAGCTGATAATGAAGTCAGTGCCTTAATAATTGAATGGATTGCTTCAAGAAAAAAGAAACAGGAAAACCAATTCGGAAGAGTTTGCTACTAAATAGAAGCTGTTAACATTTATCGCAGGATTACCTGACCAAACGGGCAAACGTAATTAGTTGTTTTCAAGAACCTGCGTAAATATCATGCAGTTAATAGCCTGGTTATACACAGACAGCATAGTTATATTTACAGAACACGTTGGGATTAAACAACAAAAAAAGAGTTTTCCGCTGGCTGGAAGTTACGTGGCGTTGGATAAAGGAATCCACAGAACGGATGGACCAGGACAAAAACTCGCCACCAACAGGAAGACACTCCACGCTCTTTCGCTACAACTGAAACACAGGCGTCTTAAAGATCAGATACACGTTCGCGACATAATTTCTTTATTAGCGCCACTGAAATTGTTTGTCGACTTATATTGTCTCTCCTAATTGACAATGGAGTATTTGCTAGCTAATCCTGAATCTTAGACAATTTTTTCTCACGATACGAACACAAATTGTGAGGTGACAACAAGCAACGTAAGGATCTCCACTAAAAAACATAGTTTTTTATATCGTTCATTCCGAGAAAGTGATTTATTATGTTTACAATTGGCATCCAAAAAAGAAAACAATGACATAATATTGAAAGACAAAATCTACTTAATTGATCCATTACTACGGTATAATTCATCCATATGTAATTCGTTTCAAAATCACTGTCGAAAACTTTTGTATCTTTCACCTGAAACAATTACTCCGAACGACACTGTGGACCTCTGCATTAAGTCCCTCTCCCCCCCCCCCCCTCTCTCTCTCTCTCTCCAGCAAATATTGTAATTCTAGAGCTTTCTTACTACAAAATATATATAGATAACACCCAAAAAAGGTCAATTACATTGATTGAAGCTACGACAAACTTGTAAATAATTATTTGAGAACGTAAATTATTAACTATATATTGCAATACATTTTACATTTATTTAATTTAAATGGTTGGCCACACGTAGATGCGCCAAAATGTAATACTCGAAGGGAATTAAATTATTATGGTTAATTAACGGATTAAATTTATTTATTAAATTAAACGAAAGGATGTTAAATAATTACATAATTTAAACCTCAGAAAACAATTAATTTATTTAAAGTAATAATAATAAATTTTCTTGTTGCGATTGATTTAAATTCGTGCCCCTACTATTTTACCAACTTATCTACTCTCGTCTCTGGGTCGTTTATTGGGCCTTTTAAATAAAGAACAAACCTTTTCTTACATTCAAATTAACAATCAAAATTTACAACATTCAAACTAATTACAATTTAAACAGCAAAATGAACGTGAATCCGAAATCTGACGATTTTATCCTTATTTAACGTTTACAATAACTTTTATAAACTTTCTCTCTCTACTTACAGTTTTCTTTACTGGTACCAGACATTCGTTTGGGCTCTTTGACACACTATACACTATTCACATATAACAGGCCATCATTTCACAGAATTTAATTCGTTTCAAAATCACTGTCGAAAACTTTTGTATCTTTCACCTGAAACAATTACTCCGAACGGCACTGTGGACCTCTGCATTAAGCCCCACCCTCTCTCTCCCTTCCCTCTCCCTCTCCCCCCCCTCTCTCTCCAGCAAATATTGTAATTCGATGAAATTTTGTAACAGTCTTTACTTGTTGAATTTCTACCTGTGGCTTTACTTACTGAAAAACTTTCCTGCGACCTTTACTTGATAGAATTCTATGTCCAACCTTTACTCGATGAAATTCTGTGTGCAACTGCTGTTAATGAAATTCTCCCAGCTACTTGTGAGCCCCGGAGTTTTAAACGCTCGCTGACAAAGGCTCGCCTGTACATGTTTTACCTATTGTTGTGTTTACATTCTCGCCGATAACAATTTCCTACAAATTCCAATTATTAATTCTCTAATTGCCTCTAATTATTATTACTATATATATTGTAATACTAATTAAGAAGGCCATTAATTATTTAAATTACAATGTTTGTTTATCGGCATCATTTCCGAAGGACGAAGTGACAGCGGGCTCTTATTGAAGTTACGTTAGGGAGTCCACGAATTATTTAAAATTACAATGTTTTTGTTTAGCGGCATCATTCTCAAAGGACAGAGTGACAGCGGGTTTTGTTGATATTCAATTAGGGAGACTACGAATTGTGTGAAATTACAATGTTTTGTTTGGATGTACTGATATCAGAGAACGACAGCGGCTGCGGGCTCTTTTTGATGTTGAAGTAGGGAGACCAAGAATTTTTTACTTATAATATGTGAGTGACGGCGGCACTGGATATCAGAGAACGGAGAAAGATTGTGGGAATGGCAGATCGTGGGAATGGCGAGCGTGTGAAAGCCAAAAGTTAGTGTTTTCTTGGTGAGGGATGAGAAGTGAATAGTCAGTTGTGTGTCAGAGCTTGAGGGAGAAGGATGTGGACGGAGTTTTTTAGTTTGTGTCTGGTTGGCGAAGGAAGTGGTTGGTGAAAGGCTGGCGAGGAAGTTGGATGCCAGAGCTTGAGGAAGAAAGATGTGGATGGAGAGTTAGTTGGATAAAGCATTGTAAAGAGTCTATCTACATAGTCAGATTTAGAAAGAAACATTATTGGGCGACTCCATAGTTTGGAGAATTCTACAGCAGATAAAATAACTCTGCTATTTTGTTAGATGTAAATTTTGGGTGTTTGGAGATAATACTAACTAAATTGACTGGTGCATGCGGGCGAAACACCGATGGTCCGTACGAGGAGTTTGGGTTTCTGAGAGGATTAATGTGTTTGTGTTGGTGAAAGTGAATGTGCAATTTATGCACAGAATGGCCTTTTTGGTGAAGTGTGTTCCCAGGATTTGAAAAAAATCATTAAGTCGGGTTCCAAAAGGACAATTGTAAGTAATAAAGAAAATAATAAATATTTGTAAACGGTAAATTAAAGGTAATAGTCAGATTTCGTTTATTTTATTCCATACTCATTGAGTTTCAAATTGTTTAAATTATAAATTCTTTAAATTGTAATCTTAATTTGTTTCTTACTACAAACCCAGTAAAGACCCTGAGAAAAAGATTAATTAGATTTGTTTTGTAAAATATAAAATTTGTAACCTTGAAAAATAAATTTGTTTAAATAATAATTAATAACTTTTTTAATTAAAGCCCATCTTGTAGATTATTAAGTTATTGGTTCCACAACGTGGGAAAATTTCATTTTAAATTAAATATTCAGATGTTTATTATATTTTTGACAACTACAACGGGTTGACAAGTAATAAATTAATTTTTTAAATGTAATATTTTTTTAATTATTACAATATATATAATTAATAATTTACTATATTATATAAAGGGCAATAATAATGGTAAAAAGAAAAGATCTAGATAAAAATAAAACAAAACGTAGGAAAACTAGGGGAAATAACAGCTAGAACTAATTTAAAATAAACAGAAAATGACCCACAACTTAAAGCATTATAATTTTCAACACAGTGCCACGGCAGATAAATAAATGCATAGTGTGCACTTTAGGACTGCCCTAAAACAATATTTCTCTGAAAAGGTAATAAATAACACAAAATATTTCTAATAACACCAAATAATTTAAATTAGAATTAAGCAGTTGTACCATGAATCTACATAACTAATTGCTGTAATATGATATTAAATGTAAATCTTACAAGTCTTTTTACTTTATAAATATGTGAATGAAACTCTCAGTAATGAACAACTGTAAATCGGAGTAACTATCGAAATTAATAATTGTGTAAACAGAAATAATGTGGTGTCTAAATGTCAAATACAACAAATATATAAATAATAGTTTTGTGCCTCAGGTAAATGATATATTTTATAATAATTAGTTACCGACATTTTCCGTTTTATATATTGTACAATTCATCGAAATAAATAAATAATAATTTGAACGTACGACTTTCAGTATTTTTAATTGGGAGTAAGCGGAAATATAATTTCCTACATTCGAATTTGTTTGTTGTTGACCCCGGACTTATTCCAGCATCCTTACGAATTGCTATTTAAATCTTGTCTGCTTTGGTAAATATGTTTTGTCTTTAACAGAGGAAAAAGTGGAAGAAGACAGATAATTGCGCATCCGGCTCTCTGGAAATGACTGAATTTGGGGACTCCAAATCCGTTGTTTGTTAATATTAAACAATTATCAGGTTTATCTTTGAGGTTACGTGGTCGAAGGTGACCTTGATGGCGTAATAGTTATTTGTTTACTGGCAATTCTTGGAATCCAGAAGTTGCTCAGTTGTGCCCCGGGTAGGAATCACGTCTGAAGTTCACAAGGTCCCTTGTTTCTCGTACGACGGTTCCAACAAATCTTACACGAAATCTTCCTCTTATGCCGTACAGTAACTAAATCTATACGTCTAATAAAAACTCCTTTCTAACTTTACATATTATTAATATAGTATAACTTACAAAATTTCGTTTTTTTTCCCCAACAGAGGACTTGATTGTGTTTTGTCACAGTAAACTTCACACTTAAGTCGCATCATCATTATATATTTCGACAGCCGATACAGCAAGGCTTGCTTGTGAAAAGGTTCGATTTGTTCTGTGCAGTAGTTTTTTTGTACCTTTTCAAATATGGAAAGTGAAAAGCAACGTTTTCGGCATATTTTACTTTTTTTCTATCGAAAAGGTAAAAATGCTGTTAAAACAAGGGTGGGCGAAATCCGATGGGTATGGAGAAGATGTATTGACAATTTCGATCGAGCAATTTTGATGTTGAAGATGCACCACGTTCTGGAAGGCCAGTTGAAGCTGAGGAAGACACCATAAAGGCATTAATTGATGCAAAACGGCGAATAACAACTCGTGAGATCGCTGAGAGTTTAAATTTGTCGAATTCGACCGTTCATGATCATTTGAAACGCCTCGGTTTAATCTCAAAGCTCGACATCTGGGTTCCTCATGTTCTTACAGAAAAAAAAATGTGTTGCCGTCACGTTGACGTCTGTGGTTTGCTTCTCAAACGTCAAGATAATAATCCATTTTTTGAAGCGCATCATCACTGGGGACGAGAAGTGGCTTGTCTACAACAATGGTTAACGCAAGAGATTGTGGAGTAAAAAAAAGGTAACGCTATCTGTTTGGTGGGATTTCAAGGGAATCATTAATTTTAGCTTCTACCGGACAACAGAACGCTCAATTCCGAAGTGTGCTGTCATCAGCTGGACAAATTGAATGATTTACTTAAACAGAAAAGGCCAGAATTGATTTTCCACCAAGATAACGCGAGACGTCATACAAGTTTGGTAGCTCGCCAAAAGTTTTACAGCTTGGATGGGATGTTTCCATCTGCTCAATACGGCTTTAGGCCCAAACACTCTTGCACGCATCAAATCAAATCCAACAATTCCTTCGACACCAATAACTCGTGCATTGCTGCCTTTCTAGATGCAGAAAAAGCTTTTGATAAAGTACACCTCCAGTCACTACTTTCCAAAATCAAAGATCCACTTAATGATTCCGTCATCAGAATCCTTATCTTACTAACCGCTCCTTCTCTGTCAAATTTAACAATACCTTTCAAATTCCTTCCCTATTTCCTCTGGCGTTCCCCAAGGCAGCATCTTAGGCCATTTCCCCTTCAACCTCTATTTTCACGACATACCTCAAAACCTATCTACTAAAATGTAGAATCAGCATAAACCCTACCAAATCCACAATCATTCCCTTCATCCTTAAAACCAAACATTCCCTCAACCACTCTTTCTTTCTTTCTGAACGGCACCAAAATACCTATCCAACAAACTACACCATACCTAGGCCATATCCTTGATTCCAAATTATCATGGAAACCTCACATAGCCAACATTACCTCCAGAATCAACAACAAAATAAAACAACTCTTCCCACTTATCAACAGAAAATCTCCCATATCCCTTAGCACCAAAAGACTCTTCTATCCATCCTTAATCCGCCCCATATGGTCGTACTCATGTGCCATATGGGGATCCACTGCCTAGTCCCACTCCAACAAAATATAAACAAAACAAAACAAAATTCCCCCTGGTACCTTCGCAACTCAGCTATCCACAAATACCTTGAAATTCCCCTAATCCCTGCCATAATTCATAAATCTACCAAGTCCATTATAAATAGCACCATCAACCATCCAAATCCCACCATTGAGCTATTCTACAGTAACCCACCTCCTCCTTCACAAAATCGCAGACTAAAACGTAAACTCCCAATTCACATCATCCTCCCCCTAAATCACTCCGGAGTTACCTAACTCTAGCCCCTCCTACCAACTGGCACTACATACTCCCTAAATATCCGCTCTTCCCATCTTCTCCCATAACATCCTTAACGCTTCAAACATGTAGTTTCCCCAATGACCAGATTGATCGCTAACATCATGCCGGCTTATATGTTAATATATGGTAAACAAGTTAATCTGCTTCTCTCGTCTCTAACTTGGAATGACAAGACCACAAGTTTACATGTGAAATATTTACAAATTGTAAATACCTTGTTATTTGTTTAATTTTTAAAATTGTAAATACTGTTATTATTATTATCACAACTGTAAAGTCTCCGGCCTAAAAGTTAACTTTAATAATAAAAAAAAAGGATGGGATGGGATGTACGGCCACACCCACCATCTGGCACCATCTGATTATTATTTGTTACCACAAAAAAAATTTAGACGGTACAACCTCTTATTCAAATGAGGAGGTCAAAAATCACCTAGATCAGTTTTTTGCCAGCAAAGAACAGAAATTTTATGCGCGTGGAATCATGCTACTGCCAGAAAGATGGCAATAGGTATTATACCTGATTGGACATTATATAATTCAATAAAATATTTATTCTCTTTAAAAATCGTCTTTTATTTTCATTAAAAAAAAACGAAATTATTTTCCGAACAATCTTTAGTTATTCAGTTTTCAATTTTGTCATTACGCGAGCATACGGGAATTTCTAGAAACTTGTTTGCTCCGTGGATAAATTTTCTGGACTGACATATGGAGGGTTGGCTCCAGACAGCCTCAGTCAGGGTGTCGTGTTCTGAGCGGCCATGCCCTGAGCGGACAACAGTCCCTTCCTCAATCCTGGCCGCTAAGAAGCAACTTTATCAGTCTTGGTTTTAACATTGAGTGAATGTAATACAAGTTTAATGTATAACATTTCTGAAACTTATCTGGATTTATAATTTCTATCTCTATCTATAATATGGAAACTGTTTCAATTGGTAGTGATTCGTTTAATAAATATGCGGCGAAATGATCAATTGAGATACAAATATTTTAACAGTTATATTTATCTGACGTCCTTAAATAAATGAAAACATCAACCTGTTAAGTTATAAATTTATTATTAATTTAAATTTTTAAACATTATAATAGAAAAAAAATTCTCAAAGTTTAAACCCAAATTTATTAGGACCTGTTTAGGAGTTGTAAAGTCAATTAAGTGATCTAATTTCAAAATCTGTTTCTAAAAATTACTACAAAGCAACATTTTACAAAAATGATAATAATTTATAATTGTTAAAGACTGATAACGTTGTTCTTCGAAAAACTTTATACGTGCTCGCTCAGCGGTCAGGATTGAGGAAGGGACTGTTGTCCGCTCACGGCACGGCCGCTCAAAATACGGCGCCGCGATCGATGCGTAACTTTACAATAGATGTTTGCCGTCAAGAAAAATGAGGCGAAATATTCAAGGTGAGGTTCCTAGACGCTGAAATTTTAGTTTGTGGCTCCGTTGTGGTAAAAGTCGGCGAAACGTCAAACACCGATTGGTAAAAAAAGGAAAGGGTTAGGGGTTTGAAACTACGAATTTTCGGAAGTAGGTAGGTGAAGAGCACGAACTGGGAGACTTTTCTGAAATATGGGAATTGCTAATGGGATGGAAGAAAAATTCATGTTAAGGGGTTTTATGTTAGAGAAGAGCTGACAGAAAAAAAAGAGTTCTGCACCGCACTGGGCATCAAAGACACCGAACGTTTTGTTTTTGTAAAATATCACTAATTAATTACGGAATAGCTTGTTATGACGTCAAGAAAGAAGTTAATTTTGCAAATGCTCAAAATAGTCTATGAGCAACCTACGGCTGGCAAAACACGCTTTTCATCCCATCTGCCAAAAATTGGTGTTTACGTTCCTTGTAGAAGAACTACCAACGAGCCAAAATCGCAGAGTTACGATATCTAGCAATCTCCAAAATTAGTAATATTGTTTGTAGATTGCTTAGAATTGCTTGGCATATCTTTACGTTTCGTGTAACAGCGGATGCTAAATCGATATAATCTGAATTTCTTGTTCGGTTTTCACATAAAAACGGTTGGACCGATTTCAATGAAACTTTATAACTATTTTTTTTATATATTTTGATTTCTTTACAGTCGCATCAACAGCCCAGGTTATTAGCGACTCATTAAGAGAACTCAATTTGGCTTGTCGGCGGGCTTATTTGACGAGTTTCTCTCACGCACACAAACATGCATGCCCTCGCAGGGATTCGAACCCGGGACCTCTTGTGATGCGAGACAGTCACGCTGACCCCAACACCGCAGAAGATCTGCTATAACGTTATTGTTTGGAGGTGTAACAAGGTTTTAAGGACATGAAATTTCCAATCCGCGATATTGTAACTAAATGGCGATCGGCTCAAACTGGAACGCTAAAGTCTATCAGTTACTACAAATATATAATTATCCCAGAGTCATTTATACCGATGGGTCCAAAAATTCAAATGGAGTTGGGTGCGCAATAGTTACGACAGGCAAAGAAAAATCTATCGCTATAAACCATAATGCATCGATAATTTCAGCAGAATTATACGCCATCTTCACGGCCACGGAACTGTGTCTGGAAACACCGGAGGCCAACAATATCATCTTAACAGATTCCAAGGACGCAATACACAGAATAACTAGTACAGTGCACAGAAATGGTTGCATAAATCGAATTAGAGAGAATATATTGAAAATACAAAAAAAGGAAACCGGATCACTATAGCCTGGCTACCGGCGCATAAGGACAGGGCAGATCTAGAGAAGATGGAAGCTGATCATCAAGGAAGATCCAGCAACCTGCCAGTCTGCACCAGCAGAGACTGCAGAGTAGGGCTCTACAAGGAACTGGAGGAAAAGTGGAGTAGACCTGTGAAACCAGAGGAATGCGGAGTCATCCTCAGAAATGTCAGCAGCATCAGAGAAATATCGCACCCTACAGAACAATCTCGAAGGCAACAGGTTGTTGTAGCCAGAATAAGAACATTGCACTCCAGTTTCACTCACTCATTCTTGATTTCCAGATCTCCGCAGCCGGTATGCAGCTCATGCAAGGAGCCCACAACAATTCCTCATGTCCTCTTTGACTGCCCCAAATATAGCCAGATAAGAAGATCAACCATAGCCGCCCATTCAATGATGGAGATTTACAACTCATCAGCAGCAATAAACAACCTCATAGACTTTACAATGAAAACTGAGTTGTATAAAGTAATTTAATTATTATACAAATGTAGAACTTAACAGATGTAAGTCGCTAATGACCAAAAGGTTAATGCGACATTAACTGTAATTAAAAAAAAGCATAGCACGTACAATAATTTTATGGGCAGGGCCTAGAAATAATAAAATTTCTTAAATTAAAATCTTGATACGGGAGCATTGAGTTATAAGTTACGCCTCATTGGAGTGAACCTTCAAGATAATATTCTTCTAATTCGGAGACGACGTCGTCGCTATCGTAGAACCGTATGGGTGCGTGAAATATATTTAAAAAGAGATGCCTTTGGTATTCTCAGTAGCAAGTGACGATTGTTATTGAAAGCAATTGAAGTAAATCCCGACCGTGCCGATGTTCATAACGTAATAATTGATAAGGAAGGTATTCATGATTTGCTTAAGGAAAGAAGAAGATGGTGTTGACAGACTATTGTGGCCACTCCCCTCTTATAGCATAGGAAAGGAACTGAAAGGGAGGATGTCGAAGGGTAGAGCAAGCCAGCCGAGGGTTAACTAGGGCCCCCGGGCTGTAGTTTTAAGGATCTTACCCAGCAATTCGCATAAAAGTGATGCAGGACAAACCCTAGAAAAACCAGCGTTAAGTAGGTCGGGCATTTGGTACTTGTCCCACGCCCTTCCGATGACGGGAGAGGGATTTGCTGTGGTGTCGCTGCATTCCCTTCTCCGTGCCTTGACAAGTTTGGGAGGCAGCTGGCCGACTATTCCAATAGAAATAGCAGACAACTCTTACCGTATGCCCAAGATCTGCGACCCCGGAACATACACCTCTTAAAACTGACCGAGGAGCCTCGGCTTGTGGGAACCTTACTTCAAAAACCAGAGAGAAGAAACACCACGACCACAAAATGAAAAGAGAAGCAGATTCATGACTGCAGAGAGAAGCGCAACGAGAGCTCACAATAACAGGGAAAAACTATTTTTCTCGACATAAAAATAATAGAATAAAATATGTCATTTTTTTTACTCACGAAAGTGAATAAAATCCCAACAAGTTCGGATTGTTTTCGGACGTCGGAGCGACACGTAGGTACACGCACGAACAGCTCGGACCCAGTCAGCGCGCTCCCATAGTATTTGGAAGGTCAGGATGGTTCGTGCGTGTTCGCACGAGTCAAATTCGTACGAAAACGCATTCAATAAGCGGCCGGCCTAATGCTACGAATTGTGCACAATGTTTTCATTCCTGTATGAAGGAAGTATTCATTTCGGTCCTTTACACTTTACGCCTCTAATTCTATCATTGTGTTAGCCACAATGGAGGAAGGCTTCACTGATTTGATCCGCGCAAAAAATTATTAAATACGACATTGCATTTTGTAAAACCAGTTGGTCCTGTAGAAATAATGCAGTCCTGGCAATGTGAAGGATAGACAACGCACCACTTATTCTGTGAAGCATTGCACGCATTTTGCGGCCTTGCTTGAACGTGGGAGGAAAAGTGAGGAACTTACGAGAGGTCCTCGTCTGGCCGAGTCCTGGTTGGTCCTGCGGAGGCGCTGTCTGTATTGGTCCAAGCGGTTCAGCCTGGCATGGCTGACCGCGTCCGGCGGCTCCGTCATAAGCCCGACGTCCTGAAGCACAACAAGTATTAAAACAACTGCTTCCACAGTACATATTTAGAGGACAGTATAATTACAAAATATTTGGAAAATATCCTATATAAATTAAAGACTGGCGTGACTGTATGTCAGATCGTTGGAACAGGGTAACCACGGAAACGGCTGAGCAAATTTCAATGAATCATTTTGTAGTCCTGATTATTAAAGGATAGTTTACTTACTTAACTTACGGTAAAGTTTTTTTTTTAAAAAAAACATTATGCGCCTTATCGCTGAAAGTGCTACATTTAATATGTTTACGTTTTGCACAATTGACATTGACAGCGATACTTTCTCCGAGGCCAAGCATTGTTATCTTCGGTTTACCTCGTCAGTTGGTGCCAAGAATTGAATTATTCGTGGACTGGGAAAGAAACGAAGAGGGAAACGTTGACTGAGGAAGTTGCATGTATGAATTTTATTCGCAGGTTGGAGAGCACGAATAAAGAAGTTTTTGACTGAAGGAGTCGTTTATGTATTATAATGATTAATATTTTACTACAGTGAGAGACTCGATTCTGTAATTTTCAATATTAGGCTGAGCTGTTGCCTAACTTTCATGGAGAGTTGCAGTTGTCGTTTGGAGATGGGAATTAAATTGTATCAAATTACAGATTTCGGCCAGACTGGACTGTGACCAGCTTGAGTATAGTTGTTGCCTGTCATGTCTGTGCGCCAACCTAGGCCACACTGTGATCCCACCTGGACGTTTCTGTGATGTAAACAACTGCCGTGATATATTTTTCCCATTTTGTACAGTAACTACCGCGGTTTCATTTACACCGAAAGGCCCACTTATATCTTGAGATTCAAGCATTATAAAAAATTGTAGAGCACGAAGAATCGTGTTTTTGACTGAGGGAATGGTTTATATATTTTAATAAATTGGTTGTTGTTTGCAGAAGCAGGAAAAATAATTTGAATGAAGGAGTCTTACATTCCTCTATCAACTCTTATCCACTTTTCCATATTCAGTATACTCTCTTATCTCAGATGCTCTCCCTAACTCCGTCTCTGTATTTTATAAGTTCTTCTATATTCCAATCCAGTATCATTCTCTCGTTTCTAATTAAGCAAAAAAAAACACCTGTGCAACCTCATTATCCAATTATTTAACTATGCCGTGACAGCCTTTAATTTTTTGTGACACCGCATATCAGAAGGTCAATCAACTCCATAGAAGATCTGCGGCTGTTCACTTATTTTCAAGGCCAAAGATGTTCCCTTTAAACTCTTATCTCCAGGTATATGGACCTGGCGCCGAGCTAGTAGCGATTGTGCGTACAACGTCGTCGAGCAATATTCCCTAACCTATCACTGAGCTACACGTGTCGACTCCAGATCCGGTGCGAAATTCCTTCATCCATTAGACCTGATTCAGGCTGGCTTACAATTTCCTAAATCATAATTCTTTCAAGGACTTCTATAAAGAACGGAGTGTTATACGTAAATTAATCAAGTGTTTTTTTTTAGAATTTTCAATTCAACAATAAGCGGAGCTCCCGGGTTCGATTCCTCGTCTGGGCGAAATATTTTCCACCCTGATACTTTAATTCAATTTAAGTTCATGTCCTCTACGGCTTGAGCTTGTAAAAGGTTTCATTCTATTCTTGAATTGAAAATTCTAAAGAAAATAATACAAATTACCATAGTAATATATATATATATATTTAATAATCAAATAAAATAAACCAAATTAAATGAACTGATTTGAATGGCCCCACGTTGAGGCGTCATTTATGTAATACACAAATAATAAGAACACTTAATTAATTAAATGGAACAACTATTAAATTTACGCCATCTTTGGCACGCCAAAATGTAATGATCAATTATGAACAATTAATTATTAGGAAATTAATATAATGGTGGAGCATGAATAAAGCATTTATTACAACTGACCCAACAATTAATTTATTTATAAACAAATTCTTTACATTTATAAAACAATTACTCGCCGATCTTTACAACAAATTTTTTTATTATAAATAAATGAAATTTTCTCCTTATCTCAGGGTCTTTACTGGGCCTTTTAAACAAAGAATATTTATTTCCCTTTTAAGCAATCAATTTACAGCTTACTATTGACAAATATTTTTAATAAAAAAAATCGAAATAAAATCGAAATCTGACGATATTGTACCTTTAATATCATGTTTACACTTTAATTTAATTGGTTTTATAACTCACTGTTTTTGTTCTGGTACCAGAGCAATTGGAAAGGTTCAGCAACACACACTCACTTCAAACAAATTACGAACAGGGCATTTTACACTGAATTTACACCTTTTTTTAACTGTTGGACTTTTACTATTGGCGGCACCTTGCAGGATTCCTCCTCGTCGATTCTGAATATAGTTTGGCGGAACACTCAGAGACCTATCCGAATGAATATCTGGATTGACGCTGTCGTTTCTTACTGCTTTTAATATTTTAGATCCTCTCGACTATACGTACACTCTTTATCATTTTTGACCGCCGACTGCTAAATTTTAATTATTCTGTACTCAGCAATGTCTCGTCGCTGACTGACTACTCCACCAACTCACGCGCGCCAGGTCTCAACAATACCTTGCCTGTTCATATTCTCGTCCATTACTGTATCTTTGTGTGTGTTTGCCGGTAACAATTCCAACAGTTTGTAATTATTAATTCTTAATTGCCCTTTAATTATTACAATATATATATATATAATATAATAGTAACTTAAGCTGAATCTAATTAAATAATATCGGGACAAAAATACTCGTTTTTTAAAAATTCAATATTTATAAATCCCTGATTATAATATTGTAAATTTTGCTTAAAGAATCAGTGTCAGTTTTATGTTTAAGTGACTGCATAATGTATAAAATCCTGAATGTATAGCATTTGAGGAACTAATCTGCATTTATTATTACTATCTAGAATATGAAAATTTTCTCCGATCTGTAGTACGATTGTGGTCAAAAATATGTTCATAAATGAAAAAAATAAAGTTAAGAATGTTATATGCCGATCTCCTGTGGTCGCATCACAGAAGGTCCCGGCTTCGAATCCCGGCTAAAGGTATGGGTGTTGTGTGTTTCCATACTGAGACTAAAGCCAAACCCAACAATTAACAAAGTCACTAATGACTAGCAGTTCATACGTCCACAAATAAAATTTAAAATAATTATTTAATGGTTGAGGCCTACGAGTATTAACTATACTGTGTACTGAATTTTATGTTATCCTGTAATATTAAAATATTAATATTATCGTTATTGTTTTATTTTTATTATCCTAACCACTAAAATTGGAAGTTTATCAATGTGTTCGTAGTGATCGTGCTTATATCAACCTGAACCCTTAGTTCATGCATCTATAAAAAAATTTTTTTTAAAAATTTATGGTCAGTCCTACGAGTATTAACTATTCTGCGTACAGAATTGTGTGTTATCCCGTAATATTTTAATATTAATATTATCATTATTATTTTCTTGTTATTATCCTAACCACCATAATTGGAAGTCTATCCATGTGTTCGTAGCGATCGTGCTTATAGCGACCTGAACCCTTAGATCATTTGTCGTCCATTCTCGGGAAGCCTTTACACGTGTCTTCACACGTGGATGCTTACAGAACTTAATAGTTTATAAGTAAATAAAATTAACCAGTTTTATAGTGGTGAAGTAGGTATATATGCAAATATCGTTCTCTATTCAGGACTGGCCTTTTTTCTTTATTTTTTATCAATGGTTTTTAGCAACTAAATCTGTGAAGGGGGAGTGATGCCCCGCGTAATAAAACATTACTGCTTCGTTGGAAGACTTAAAATAGAACCGGGAATTGACATAAACAGATAACAGCCTTGCCGTGTTCTCTATTCACTTGCTAACTGCCAGGCAGTCCTTTTAAGATATAAGGACCCCTTAGATACACTATAATGTTTCACGACCAAAGCAAAGTGAAACGCATATGTTGGCGTTAACGAACCTTATCGAGGAACTGCTGGCCGTTCGCTTCCGACACTTTAAAATATCTGTATGTTTCATTCTTGGTGTCATTTATAATTTCTTATTCACCACTGATCCATACAATGATGGATTATAATACTGGACCAAAGTATTCAATTTATAGTAACTTTTTATTTTAAAAAAAATATTTTATCTTCCGAACATTTATTTATATTCCGAGTAAATATTTGGTAATCTTTATAATCCGAGACGTATATCAAGTAACTCTTTACGCTTGTGATGCAATCTTGACATTTATTTCTGTTCTAAAAATGTGATGAGCTTTATAATACGAGGTAATTACGTATATCAAGTAACCCTTTACGCTTGTGATGCAATCCTGACCTTTAATTTAATTTTAAACTTATTGTTCAGTAATAATTGCATAGTAAACCGCAGAGATAAGAAGATATTGCCGTGGCATAAGCTTACATCACTTAAGAACACTTCATGTAGGAATTGAGATAAGGTCTCTAATTTTCTGCAAAAGAACGCAAGTGGAATGAATGGAGACGTAAACTTTAGCGGCAAGGAAAATGACCTGGAGCATATTCCCTTATAAACCCGAAGATAAAATTAGTTCTTAACCACGCAAGTAAAATAAACCTAAAAAAATGACCCCATATCGTATACAAGTTAAAATATTGCGTCACACCAATAAAGTCATGGCAAAAAGGAATTGATAAAATACATAGATAGAACTGAAAGCAATATAAGTCGTCTTTTTTATTCATACTTGTACCAGTGTTATGAAACCATTTCTCACAACGCAAATAAAAATAACTACAAAAATTAAATGTGGCCATCAACAATTCAAATTAATTTTAATTTTAAAAAATACATTCAACGTGTAGTATGTCTTGTTTGCACTTCATCTTGGACATCTCACACACTTGACCATATTATATTTTTCTGGTCAGTGAGAGTTGACAATCTCAACTCACACAAATACGACGTGGGACGGACGAGTGAGCTATTTAAAGCTCTTTTAGATAACTTTAGATACTGACTGAAATACAAAAAGTATCCATATGAAATCCCCAAAGATAATTGGCCTTCATTAATAAAATTTTGGCGCCTGAATGAATAACCACGTATGACATGATCCTTCGTGAACTTTATTCATATTAATGTTACTGAACGCATACACGAGGGTGGTCTGAAAAGTTTCCGACCCAGCAATGATAGAAGATATTTTTATTTTATTTTTCAACATAGTCTCCTTGTAACTCTCCACACTTCTCCCAGCGATGCTCCCATCTCTGTAACCCGTCCAAAACGTACTCGGCGTTATTTATCTGCAAAATAAGTGCTCACGAAGGTGATTGCCTCTTCATTTGACGAAAATCTCTGTCCTCCGAGCGCAATTTTTAGATGAGGGAACAAGAAGAAGTCGCTTGGGGCTAGATCTGGATGGTCAAGCAGTTAAAACCGTAATTCGTGGATTTTCGACATGGCAACCGCTGAGGTGTGAGACGGTGCGTTGTCTTGGTGAAACAGAATTTTCTTTTTGTGAAAATGTGGCCGTTTTTCCACAAGTTCTGCCTTCAGCTTGTCAAACAATGATGCTCCCGTAATGGTTTTTCCTTTTTGAAGATAATCGATTAAAATAACTCCATGACTATCCCAAAAAACAGTCGCCATCACTTTCCCAGCCGAAAAAACAGTTTTTGCTTTTCTTGGAGCCGGTTCCCCCTTTTCAGTCCACTGTTTGGACTGTATTTTTGTTTCGGGCGTATAATGACGAATCCAAGTTTCATCTACAGTAATTAATCGGCGCCAAAACTCGGATTTAATGCGCCTAAACTTCGCGAAGAGAGCGTTGGAAATGTTCATTCGAACACGTTTTTGGTCTAACGTGAGAAAACGCGGCACTCAACGCGCGGACAGCTTTCTCATGCCTAAATGTTGACTTCATATGTGACAAACAAGTTCTCATGACCTCTGATATGTCTCTCACTTTAATTCGCCGGTCGTGTAGCACCATTTGGTGAACTTTGGCCATGTTTTCGTCGGTAGTTGCAGTTTTTGGACGTCCCCAACGTTCATCGTCTCCCAAGCTCTTACGGCCACGTTTAAATTCAGCTGCCCAAAATTTCACTGTGGTAAATGATGTTCCAGTGTCCCCGTACACAGAATCCAACTCATCTTTGATTTGTGTAGGCGTATTGCCTTTCAAAAACAAATATTTAATAACTGCTCGATACTCGATTTACTCCATTTTCACATTCTCACATCAACTCACTCAAACGACTGTTACATAACAACTGCGCGTTCAAAATGGCTGAAACTTTGGTGAGTAACTGCCAACAGATGAACAACGAAATTCACTAGCTTTTATTTACTAGTGCTACCATCTTCACGTTGAGGTCGGAAACTTATCAGACCACCCTAGTACGAGCAAAAATTTTAAAATATAAAAGACGCCCAGTTTCTTTCTCTGCGCACATTTAGAGAAACGCTGACGTAGAATTCGATATGAAATTCACCTATGGAAACTGAGAAAAATACAGCGCGTGTTCTTGAAGAATCATTTATCTGATATTTCATTCCGACTATAACTGGCAAAAATAAAGTAACATCCAGTTATTAAAATAAATAGTTTTGGCGGTTTAAATGATGAACTAATAAAATAGTTGACTTTCCTGCAATATCAAAGAAATTAAAATATTTAATGAAATCAACACGACTGTAGTAAATCTAATTGCAGAGTAGTTTTTCCCCGAGTAGCCAGAATTGGACGAGTTACTTTTATTACATTAAAAAGTAATCATATATATTGATTAAATGTATAACTCAGGAACACTGTAACCATGGCGATCGTTAAGCTGGTTTATTGGGATATTGCGTTTGTGGACCTCTCACTTTTAAATTACGTCATTCCATCACTTTTATATGCTTTCGTAATGTAAAATGATATTTTGATAATTTCAGTGAACATATCCACTTAGATGTGTGAACATTTTTTAGCGGCAAGGAATCAGAAAAACGGAAAACCCGAGTCCTTTGACGATAATTTTTAAAAAAAAAGATTATGAACCTGGAAAACCAAAAGAAAAAGGATTTCCTTTCGTGAGCAACCTGGGTCTAAGTGATACGAAAACGTGTTTTGTTAAAAGAGAAATGAAATAATTGTACTGGAATTGGAGAAACATGTTGATAGGGGAGCATAAAATCTATGTTTTTGTGAGCCAGCCGACTAAAGTTGAATTTGAAGTCCCAACTTCGAAAAATCATCGCTGCGAGGATAAATCGGCGTTACCATGCAAAACTATCAATGTTAAAATGGCTTCTTCTCTTCTTCAAGAGACTGTAACATTATGGAAAAGTTATATATAAAAATGTATTCTAACTAGTGAGGAAACTTATAAATAAATAAACATCAGCCAATTTTAAGTAAAAAAAAGTATTTATTAGTTTAACAACGTTTCAACGCTTAATTTGCGACTCTTCAGGTTCAAGTTTTAAAAAAATTGTTGGACAGGTCATTCTATGCCGACTGACGATGGCAGTAAACATAAAATGACCTGTACATCTATTTTTTTTTAATTGAACCTGATGAGGTAGCAAATTAAGCGATTAAAAGTTGTTCATTTAATAAATTATTATTTGTCCTTAAAATTGGCTTATGTTTAATTATTTAGAAAATGTATATTTCGGCACTATTATAGACGAAATCATTGATTCTCGAAATTCAAAGTTAGAACTCTGGTCACTTCCTTCGCAGGCTTGGTCCTCAAATGCTGAATCTTGAGTTCGCAGTCTGCTGGCTGCGCAAAGACTCTCCAGGTCTCAATCCTCCTTCCTTCCCAGGCTTGGTCCTCAAATTCCGAATCTTGAGTTCGCAGTCTGTTGGCTGCGCAAAGACTCTCCAGGTCTCAATACTCCTTCCTTCTCAGGCTTGGTCCTCATATTCAAAATCTTGAGTTCGCAGTCTGTTGGCGGCGCAAAGACTCTCCAGGTCTCAATCCTCCTTCCTTCCCAGGCTTGGACCTCAAATTCCGAACCTTGAGTTCGCAGTCTGTTGGCTGCGCAAAGACTCTCCAGGTCTCAATCTTCCTTCCTTCTCAGACTTGGTCCTCAAATTCCGAACCTTGAGGCCGCAGTCTGTTGGCTGCGCAAAGACTCTCCAGGTCTCAATCCTCCTACCTTCTCAGGCTTGGTCCTCAAATTCCGAAGCTTGAGGCCGCAGTCTGTTGGCTACGCAAAGACTCTCCAGGTCTCAATCCTCCTTCCTTCTCAGGCTTGGTCCTCAAATTCCGAAGCTTGAGGCCGCAGCCTGTGGGCCACGCAAAGACTCTCCAGGTCTCAATCCTCCTTCCTTCCCAGGCTTGGTCCTCAAATTCCGAACCTTGAGTTCGCAGTCTGTTGGCTGCGCAAAGACTCTCCAGGTCTCAATCCTCCTTCCTTCCCAGGCTTGGTCCTCAAATTCCGAACCTTGAGTTCGCAGTCTGTTGGCTGCGCAAAGACTCTCCAGGTCTCAATCCTCCTTCCTTCCCAGGCTTGGACCTCAAATTCCGAACCTTGAGTTCGCAGTCTGTTGGCTGCGCAAAGACTCTCCAGGTCTCAATCTTCCTTCCTTCTCAGACTTGGTCCTCAAATTCCGAACCTTGAGGCCGCAGTCTGTTGGCTGCGCAAAGACTCTCCAGGTCTCAATCCTCCTTCCTTCTCAGGCTTGGTCCTCAAATTCCGAAGCTTGAGGCCGCAGTCTGTTGGCTACGCAAAGACTCTCCAGGTCTCAATCCTCCTTCCTTCTCAGGCTTGGTCCTCAAATTCCGAAGCTTGAGGCCGCAGCCTGTGGGCCACGCAAAGACTCTCCAGGTCTCAATCCTCCTTCCTTCCCAGGCTTGGTCCTCAAATTCCGAACCTTGAGTTCGCAGTCTGTTGGCTGCGCAAAGACTCTCAGGGTCTCAATCCACAAAGATTTAAAATCAGACTCTCGTCTCCACTGGCCTGATCGACAGAACTTGGCCGCTGGTTGGATCAAGACAACCCTTTGCAGGCTGTTCCGTATCACCTCGTCTTCTTCTCCTGTTATTGATTGTATTATCCAAACCAAATTATCGTATACAGCAATCGTTTAGTCTCCTTTTCCCTTGCTTTTTCAGAATTATCCTTTGGAAGTCTGGGTTTTTTAACGCTACGGGTCACGTTCCCACGTATCCCACAATTTCTAGGTTTTCTCCTAATCGTCAGACAATAGCGCCAGGCGTACCTTTCGAGGCGCTTACATGCTATCACGTCACGTAGTGTCACGTGACGTGCCGGCCATAAAGTTGAAGCGCGACTGCAGCCTCAATCGCACATTGCTGTCACGTCACGTTGTTCACGGCCAGCAAAAGTCTACTTTGACAAGTGACAGCAGCGCGTGGCTCAGAGCATTTTGTTTCAATATACGAGTCTACATCTGTATACCTATCAGCCGTGCATTACCCATCTCTTCCAGGAAGAATGAATCTAATACCATCACGGATATACCAAATATTGTTTCCATTTGAAGCAGCCTGCAGTCTAAAACTGGAGACAATAACATATAATATAGAATATTATACAGATTCTGTTTTGTTTATAAGAATAATACTGTATTATACTATTGAAGATGGTCTTATATTACAACCATATATATTTTTACGGGTGTGTGATTCTAATTATTATATAAAAATTTCAGTCCATGTACTTAGATACGCGAGACAGCGATAGTAAGTGAGATTGATAAATCAAATAATTAAATTAAAAGTAGGGTTGATAAATTTTAAATTCAATTAAATAATTATATTTGAAGTCACTTGAAGTTACGTGTATTTCCGTAAATTGTAGATGATTGAAACGCGATAGTGTGTTAAAAACAGAATTATATTCTGAAATGAAAAAATATACGTCTTATTGAAAATTATTAATAAGAAAGATAGCCAAATACAGACAATATAAGTGATAATATAGATACCACACAATGGCTCTGGGGTCCTTGACTGTTTTTCAGGGTGCTAAGAAGAGCCTAGAGAGACAAAACTGCGTAATAATAAGGGATAATAATAAGCATCGACAATGGGAAAGTAAAAAGGTTTAGCGTAATAATAATGGATTGTAGAAATTGTTGAGTTACATAGTATCTGGTTGTACATTATTTGTTGTGAAGTTTGACGTAATGTGAAGGATCTCTGATATTAGTCTGGAATTGTACCTAGTGTCAATGTCTAAAATCTTAGGATTTTGCCAATCAAATGTACGTTTCG
This sequence comes from Zhengitettix transpicula, assembly GCA_037074705.1. NCBI lineage: Eukaryota > Metazoa > Arthropoda > Insecta > Orthoptera > Tetrigidae > Zhengitettix > Zhengitettix transpicula. The sequence continues at coordinate 73,849,208 of CM073595.1, read as the reverse complement.
AAGTGATATGTTGGAAGTTTGATATTAGACATGTTCCTTGATACGGGTATTAATAAGTAGAATAGCTCTGTCTACAAGATTATATACCATAGCTCCCTTTTGGTTTGGAGGATGATCAAAAACAAAATTGAGAACACGCCTTGAATATGTAGGTTTTCTGAACCAATCGGTGAGAATGGAAGTATAAGGTAATTAAGTAAAATAATTCTTTGCTCTCGTCGAAAAAAGTGACTAGGGATCCTCAAGCGCCTTTGACAACATTTAAAACAGAATACAGATTGAAAAACGTGGCGTGGCGTGACATTAAAATGTGTGCGAGCTCAGATCACAGATACGTGACGACACGTGACGTACCGTGATACAAGTGTGTGTCTGGTCCACAAGACAACACTGGCAGGAAGTATCGCACACTTTTGGGAATTCCCGTGACAGTACGTGACGTGTGACAGTGTGTCTCCACTTTAAGCGTAGCTGGTTTACAACTTCTAATTGCCAGATGTTTTCCAGAAGTTCCTAACTCCGGAAATCCGTATTATTACTATTATTAAGCTACTTTTGCCCAGTGCTTATTATATCTATAAAAATAATAATACAAAAATGACATATATATATATATATATATATATATATATATATGGGTAAAATAAACCAACTGTCTTTGTAAAGTTTATTATTATTTACCTGGAAAAATAACAACACGTTCCACCGCTCCTTATTTATTTACACTGCACTTCACTTTTTTATTTGATAATTATTTCCTAATAAATCATTCCCGCTATTTACCACGCTAACCAGATAGAGATTAATAATACATATATCTGTCTCTCTCTCTCTCTCTCTCTCTCTCTCTCTCTCTATATATATATATATATATATATATATATATATATATATGTATCTGTCTCTCTCTCTCTCTCTCTGTCTCTCTCTAATATATATATATATATATATATATTAATAAATACAAATAAATACTTGATTTTAAATTAAAATAAACGTCACGATGGAGCCCAAAATGTAATATTCACATTGTTTTACATTCATTTTAAAGTGAAGATAAGCCTTACGTTATAAACAAATTAAAAGTTAAAATGAAAGGGTTTTAAATTAAAAACAATAATTCAAAATATAACACAAAATTAAATTAATAAAAACAAATTCTTATCTCAATTGAAATTTTACAAGTTGGTAATGAGCCACGGCTTAATTTCAGGGCCTCCAATAAAGAATGTTACAAAATGACAATTAAAAACTTACAATGCGAAAAATTCCTGACTTAAATAATTATTGAAATACGAAATCTGACGATAATTATATTTACACATTAGGTTTACAATTAATAAAATTCATTTTTTGTTTACTTTACCCTTAGCTATTCGTCTAGGCTCGATCTCACTCGATTTTTGTTAAACACATCACAGAAAGGCCATATTTCACTGAATTTAATGGATGTTTTTCGAAAAGGCCTTCGACAAAATTAATCACCCTTCCCTTCTTTCAAAAATCAAAGATTACCTAAATGACACCCACTATAGAATACTCCTCAACTACCTCTCCAACAGAACCTTCTCCATCAAAATAAATAATCACATCTCCCAACCCCACCCCATCGCTGCAAGTGTTCCCCTAGGAAGTTATTGCCCCCTTCCTATACAGCATCATCTCCCACGATATTCCACAACATCTTCTCAAACCTACTCTCTCACCTACAGTATATAACGTCTTCAGTCAGCACTCACCCACCTAGAGTATTGGTCCAAACAATAGCGAACCAGCATAAATCCCACCAAATCAGTAACCGTCCCATTCACATTACCCAAAAACCCTCCTCCGCACATCCCCCTCTATCTAAACAACGCCGAAAAACCCACAAAAACAGAAACCACCTACCTAGGACTTCTCTTCTATTGAAAGCACTCTTGGAAATCGCACATTAAACACCTCCTCTCCAAAATCAACCTTAACTTCAGAACTCTCCTAAACAGAAAATCCCCACTCGCCCTCAGCACAAAACGCCTAGTATATCTCTTCATAATACAACCCACCTGGACCTACGCCTCATCCATTTGTGGAGCGACAGTCAAAACCCATTCAGCCAAAATGCAAACAAAGCCAAACATAATCCTTCGGACCATCACTAACTCTCCCTGGTACCTCAGAAATTCCATAATCCACCACGACATTAAGCATCCCAAAGTCAACTGAATAATCACCAAACCCGTAACCTCATTAATCAAAAGAACCTTCAACAATCCTGACACCACGATCCAGTAATTCCACAGCAACCCTCCCCCACCACTACACACACGTCGCCTCAAGAGAAAACGCTCTATCGACCTCATCCTTCCCCCAGAACACTCTGGCACCTCATAACCCACCCCATCTTCATACCCTCAGACCCCACCCACCCATTCCATCCAACCCATCAAAATCAATATCACCAATGAACTCCCACAGCTCAACAATGTATGCCCCTCAGACACACAAATTTAGATACAAGAATAAAAATTTTGTAAAATTTAGGTTAATTGCTGGATTAACCGAATTATCATGCTACCATGTAAATTATGTACATATTTTAAATTTGTATATACTGTATTATATTTAACAAACAAATAATCTTTGGATAAAAGTTTTGTTAAATAAATTTTTAAACAAATGGATGTTGTAGTTTTCAAACACAAAGCACTTCCTGCTCTTAACCGTTGATAACGTTGTTTCTTAAAACTTCGATAATTGCATGAATAAGCCAATAGACGAAATACTTCAGACTTTCGACTTGTAATTCCAAAACCCGGGACTTCAAAATAATATGTCTCTGCTGCCTAATTATACATGCTCAAATATGGTACCAGGAACTTTGAATCAGGGACTCCACAAAACGCACCTTTCGCCTTCCTGGTCCAAGCAACTCTGAATACCTCAAGTTCTGTACGTCCCAGTGCTGCCTGAGGCAACAATGCAACTCTAGCAAGCAAGTATTAAAGGCTCCATATTCTTGTAAACAATCCTTATATTTACGCCGCCGATAATGAAAATCGTAAAATTTTGTTTATTAAATAATTACGTATTTTTAATTACCACAATATATATATATATATATATATTGTGGTAATAATTAATTAGGCCATTAAATTGTTTTGTTATAAATTGAATTGTAGCGGTATGAGCTATCAAAGACAACAATGGCGGCGAGTTCTTTTCTTTTGTCGAAAAGCGGAAATGTAGACCGCGCGCGTAAGGAACGGCAGTCTGCACTGAGCCTGAGTCGAGAAAGGATAAACAAAAAGTCTAAAATCTGCATACGAGAAGTTATAGTCTGGAATCGCCAATGATATGAAGAGGCTAAAATCTGAGTACGAGACATATAATACAGTATCAAACAGTAAAGTCTGCAAATATTAATTGCAAATCGCGAGTTCCTGTATGGAAGCAAGCAAATAGTTGTATGGAGAGATTTTCATAACAATTTGCAAACGTGGGAAGAAAAAGGTTGCTTCACGCTGATGGAACAAATTTCGCATTGAGGAATCCAGCAGCCGCTAGCTGACCAGAAATGGAAGCCTCATCCGAGGTTTCAGATAGCTGAGGACGAGAAATTCAAGCGCGTGTATTAAAATTCCAATAAAGTAGAGTCAGTGTAAAAAAAGGCTTTTTAGTGAGTTAGTTATCAAGATACAAGAGAGAGATCTGGTACCAGACAGACGGTCCATGAGTAACCAAAACTTTGATATAAATTTGTAAACGATAATTAAAAGCGTCGAGTCAGATTTCGTTCAGTTTTCATTTCGTTCAGCTTTCTGTCCACTTATTTTCATATTGTTGTAGGTTAATTTTTATATTTTGAATTGTTAATTGTCAGTGTATACATTGATTTTGTTCTAATTATCAAACACAGTGATGGTCCTGAAGAGATTCGACGAATTAATAAATGAAAATAAAGTATTTGTTTTAAATGGATGAAATTTGGCATGCAAAATAGTTTTTGTACATTGTAAAATTTATCAACAATAATAAATTTCTTTTAAAGCTTAATAAATGTTGTTAATGATTCCTATAATTTAATTAAACCTAATTGATCATTATTCATTTTTTTATGCGTTTTTAAATGGAAAACTATTAACTTTAAACAACAAACAAGATTTATTATGACAATACTTTAAAACAATTATACAAAATTGCAAAATATAAAAAGGGATCTCAGGGTCTCAAACTGGGTTTGATAAGGGCCGAATAATTAAACAATCAAAGAACACAAAATTTACATTACTTTAAACAATTTATTCTATCAAAACTAAAGAACGATCTGACGTTATCTTTTAACTCGGTTTACAAAAATTTTACGGTTTTCTTGCTACTTACGTCAGGAAAGGATTCTTTCAACTTTCGAAGCACAATGGTGGGGTTTTCACAGCTTCTATTAATGCACAGATTCTAATGAGCACTATTGGTTTAAAAAAAAAAAAAAAAAAGAAGTTGGTTATCTCCCGACGACTTTCTGCAACCTGGATTCGTAGATCTCGTGAGCCATGTTGTAGACGCAACTCACTAGTTTGTCTGTGGCCAGCATGATGAATCTACGCTCGACCACCGAATACAACACTAGTCGCACTGTGTCTCCTTCCCGACTGAAGATTGCTTTACTTTTAATATTTGAAAGCATGTTTGTGACTGGACCTCATTCTTTCGTTCTGACTGCCGACTGAAGACTTCTCGCTTTGCCCCTCAATGCTGACTGCCAACTTTTATACTGTAATCTTTCGACGAACAACTTTATTCTGTCGTTTCTCCCCGCCGACTTTATACTGCAATTTTTTTTGAATTGATATCTGCCTGCAACTGCGTCCGCCATCCGACCGACGACTTCTCAACCGTCTCGCAATTTTGAGCGCGTAATTTTTCTCTCCCCACCAAGTCAACAATACACTCTTTTCATTGTTGCTTGTTGTGCTTCCGGTTATCGCTGTCCATAATGTTTTTCCAACAATTTAAATTCTCAATCAAAACAATGCCTTAATTAACAAGCATATATATATATATATATAATACCCCATTATTATTGTAGTTTTCTTAGCCTACGTCTAAACTGATCACCGCTTTTAGGAAAAGTCGTCAGTAATTCTGCAGGCAATGAATTCCAGTCGCGAATTTATCTATTAACAAATGAATATTTGCCAACGCCTGTGCGTTGCCCTTTTTCTTCAATTTTGAATGGGTGGTCATTTTTAGAAATATAAGTTGGCGCCAAGAGATGATTTTCAATTTATTTCCAGCTTTGTACATTGCGGAAAGCCTCTCGTGTTTCCTCCTGCTGCTTAGTGATTCTAAATGCTCGCGAGGATTGTTCGAGAATCGACCTCAAACAACTTTTCAGCAAGTTTTTGAATCTTGTCCAACGCTAGTGTGTGTTCATTTCTATATCGATCCCCTTAGTATAGTTAAACAATTATTATGTTTGCTATTATTCATATTATTTTACTTATGTTGGACAGGGAAATTTGTGTTCCCGAATTTTTAGTATTTTTATGTTAACTTCTAATTATTTATAATTGTAGCAATATTGTAATTTTATGTATTGACGTGTCCTATTTTCTCATACGAGGACTAATGGAGTAAAATAAATAAAATCAAACAAGTTGTCCCATATCCTAAAATCGGCAGATATCTTGGTTTTCCTCGTACTTTTCCTCAAAACCGTAGTTACAAAATGTAGTGCCCTTTGACGAGCTTAAAAATATTTCCATAAAAGCTTTTACAGCCTGGCAAAATTGTCTCAAGGAAACCCCCTCACCCCGAAATCATATACAATTAAACTAAAAATATACGCCCATTGATAAATTAAAGATCACGCGTTACAATGGAACACCCCCCCCCCCCCAAAAAAAAAAAAAACAATGTTTACTGCAAGTGTCAGTCAACAAATTGCACAGGATCACCAGTATTTACGGCTTCCGCAGCACGGTAAACGTTTACGCTGGTCGGGTTCTAACAAATAGGAAGCTCATGCAAATTGGAAACACCAACAGAGATGAGATTATTTCACGTAAATTGTTCCTCCCGTTAAAAGTCTTAATGAGGCAGGAAATCGAACGCGTTAGTTTCAAGGTTGAAAACCCGTCGTTGCGGCAAAAGTCCAGTTTCTATTACGCTGAAATTGAATTCGTTCCGAATCTTGAGTACTGGAAGTACAGAAGTATTAATTTGCTCCCTGTAACGCGATTTAATTAAAACTGAAGCCGATTCGGTCCACGACGCTTTCACAGAAGCCCGAGGCAGACCTGCGAACAACCTTGAAATGTCCGCTTTTATAATCGGAGAGCTATAAATCTTAAGTTTCTCATTTCGCAGTACGTGAAAATTAGTAGCGTTCGACAAAGTAAACGTTGCTGTAAAAGGAGACCAGTTTCGCTTGAAAGCATAATTTCTGATCGGGAAACCGAGACTTGCATACGTAGATGGTAAATCGTCTATCTGGACTCACTGAGCAGAAAAACGGGATCGAATGTGTAATTTCAGTATTTTTCCACGCATACCTTCTTGAAGCTAGACTTCCAGGATGTGGAAAGTGTCAAGGTTTACTTTAATAATCGATTAAAATAGTAAATAATGAACGGTTCATGACGAATAAAAACATATGATCAGATGAAGTATTACAGATTTTACCGGATCACAGTAAATGTATAGTTACGTAACTTATTTTCTTATTTACGCGCTTGTTGGCAAAATGCCCCGAATCTAGAGTGTTTTGCGCACAATGCGAGTATCTAAGCAGAAAGTTAATTACTTTGCTTAAATCTAATATGGTAATTTATTCATCGTTTCATACTTTTGTGGTACATTCCCGCGTAAATGATAAGTTATGCAAATGTTGTGTTTGCACTGTTATGTAAATAATTCCTCCTCGTTGTAAATGACTTTACTAATGTATGTGCCGAGTTTGGAAATTCCAGTATGTCAGGATTTTTTTAAAAAAAAAAAACTCTCGTCGTGATGCTTTAGAAACGATCAGCTTCTAAGCAATGAAAATCTTGTCTTTTTTTTCAGTCGGTTCATCTTAAAATATTATTAGAACTGTTAAAGGAAAATTTATGAAATAATAGGAAGTGAAGTTAGGAATTCCATACCTGAAATTAACACTAACACCTGATAAACGATTTAAAAAACCTTGAATGCTTACTGCACTTCCATCACGCCTTAAAGAAAATAGCCATACAGCAAAGTGGGATGAAGTTATAGTTTTAAAACGACAAATAATTGACTTAGAAATGCCAGTAATATTATGAAGAAAAAGAGCGACAGTAAAATACTAAGTAAATTGTATGCTGACTTCCTACAGACTTTATGACTGAGGCTATGTTTAAATCAGTTATTGACCTTTTACAGACACTTTTTATTTTATTTATAGCGGTACGACGTTTCGACACGTGTTCGTATCTTCTTCAGGTATTCTCCTAAAGAGGAGATATTTACAAATGATCAACACATGGACTTAGTAAACAAAGACAATTAACATCTTACCAAATTATTATAACAAACTATTACTACAATGTCGATAAATTCACCAAGTTTTTGAAAACGAGTCCGAGGCACAGAATTCACTTGACGCCAACGAGATTTTTTAGCAAGACGAATGAATTATTTGAGGGATTTGTCCCGACATCTGGGAATTTTGTAATACCAAACCCCTGTGACCTTGGGGGTTTCTCCGAACAGCAAGATAAGAGACGCCCCTCAGTAACGTTAATAAGTTCACGTAAGAGTAGATTTGTAATAAATGGAAAACACAGTTTTACAAAAGACAACTTACAGTTATGGTTTATATTAATAGAACAGAATAAACAATTTAGACAAATAAAGTGTTATATACATTGCTTAACTCAATTGTGTCGCTATGTGAATTGAGCGATAGTTTTTATATGTGTAATTTCAGATAGGTTCCGTTTATATAAATTTTGTTCAATATCCAATATCTCAACATTATCCCAATCAAACTCGTGATTTTCTTCCAATCTGAGGTTCGTGACTGTGGTTGGACGTCTTGTAATTGTTCTTGGGTGACGTAAAATAAAAATTGATACATAATTGTGTTTCATTTCCTCCCCTAGGAGGTCTGCGTACTAAATGATTTTAAAATTAAATTAAATAGATGGATTTGAATTGTAGAAATAGTTTACAAATATATCATGTGTATATAAAAATTGTCTTGTTCCAAATTAATATTGAAATCTAGTGTGCTTGTAAAATAATAATCATTTAAACTGATTGTCTCCTGTAGTCGTAACAGTAAAGTTTTAATTTGAAGACGTAATGTTAAAGTTCTTTAGTTCTAATTAATGCTCAGCGTGTGTGTGTATTTTAACTTTGATTTTATTGTTGATGATTAAGACCTGTTAATGGTCGAAAAAAGTATGACGAGGGTTAAAAAAAAATTAACTTGGTCAAGAGTGATCCTGTTTTTTGGTAATCCTACAGCAAGCAATTTTCAGATACGTCTGTTTGTTGTTATTATTAAGACAAATTGATTTTCTATATAATAAAATTGCGTGTATGTTTGTATGTATTTACGTTAATCTTTATACAAATTTAAAAGTGTGGACAGAGTGTAACGAAACTTGGTACACATATTCTTCAAACAACGAGAAACGGTACTGTGGGAGTGAGAAACCTGTAGCATAAAGGGGGAAAGAATTATAATTAATAAACGTGATAATTTTGTGTTAAATTACTGCGCATCTGATATCATGACGTCACGCGAGAGAGAGACGTTACTACGCAACGAACAGAGGAAATAGTTCTCGTTTCCGTAATGAAATAAAGCAGAAATTTTTTCATTGAATTAAAAGTATAATTTTATCCAGCATTCCTCCATCGAATGGTAATAAAAAACAATACTAAATACTTTACAATCCTTGCAGAAGATGTAAGTTAATTTTCGTATGTATGTTATTATTAAGACAAATTAATTATTATTATTAGAATAAAAATCTCTACATCTTTGGATGTTACAGCGGCGGTGATCGCAGAGTACATTGAGTAGTGATTAGCTTTTTCTTTTCAAATGAACGTCGGCCATTTACCCGCAGAAGATGAGAACTTGGATCATGCCCGTGTCCCGAAAATGTATTCTGCATTATCAAAAATTAGTCACATACATTGGAACACAATTGCTAGCTGGGTTTGCTAAACAGGATGGTTACAATTACGTCCATAACATACTTATCACGAGAGCATCAAAGGTCAATCGTATGCGATTGCTGCTAGTCTTCCAGCTTCTAACTGTCGAGGTCAACTCCAGTCGCCTTGACTTCCTTTCGAATATTAGCATTTGTCTGCTATTTTACAGTTGCCGTTTTTTTTAAAGCATCAAACTAGTGGTTTTATAACATACAGCAATTTACAATACATATCAAATGGAGTTACAAATTGGTTGACGAATCTCAATACGATTTCATCCTAGTTAATCCACTCCGTAGCATGTGGCCATATAAAAAATACACGATCCAAGAAGAAAGTGCAAAGATTCTGGTGTTGTTGGTAGACAACGAATTTAATAATTTTCAGAAAGAAGTTTGCAGTCACAATATATTTATTTATTTCGATCATGTTGATCATAGTCATGTAAATAATTCTAAAAAGGACGTTTTGTCCAAATATAATCCCCATCTGCTTTGTAGTAATTGTTTTGATATTGATGAAGTATCGATTCAGTTTAAGATTTTAGAAGCACTATATATTTAACAAGAACAGAAGGAAGCGAAATATGAATCCATTACGCGAATATTATTGAGTAATTACATAATTATACAACATGTAAAAATACTGTAAAGCAAAGGAAATCTCTGGGCAGAAAATTTTGTAATGAAAACAAAAGAACTGGAAAATGTCATTTATTAGTGTGAGTAAAGTGTACGTTGGACGAACGTTTTGAAAATGTGATTGTGAGCTTAAAAATAAAAAATAATTTTATGCATGATTATGAACAACAAGATCGAAAAAGAAGAAATTTAAATAAAAATATATATTGAAGCTGAAACTTATTTTCCTGTAAAATTATCGAACAATCTAAAGAAAAGTCATAAAAATAATGTAATACAGAAACTACACTGAATTGAATTTTCCATAGATCCTTATGAAAAGCAAAGCTTCGAGAATGTGGGAAGTGTCATACATTTTACATTGTTCTGTGTCTATGATTTTACACCAAAAAATAATCTAAATTTTTTGGGTTGGTCGTAGAATAAATGTAATAATCACTGACCGCCTAATCATTTTATAGAAGAAATAATATGTAGTTTCTGTCTTAGATTATTCTTTAGATTTTACAGAAAAAAAATTTCAGCCTCAATATATAACTCTTTGTTATCTCATAATCACATTTTCAAAACGTTGGTCCAGCGTACACTTTACTTACACTAATAAATGATGTTTTCAAGTTCTTTGGTTTTCATTACCAAATTTTCTGCCCAGAGATTTCTTTGGTTTTCAGTATTTTTACAAGTTATATAATTATATAATTACTCAATAATATTCGCGTAATGGATTCCTATTTCGCTTCCTTCTTCATTTGATAGAAAAAATAATAATTAAATAAAAGAGGTATGTCTGTAGATAAAGGGTACAGAAATTTTGAAACGACACTTTCCTTAAAGTGAAAATTGGGCAACAAATTACGGCTTTGCGAAGGACGAAGTTCCTCAAGGCTCAGTAAATGGACAATTACATTTTCTACCATTTGTAAATAATTTTACCGCAAACATCTAAAAACTGGAGTCAGACATTTCACGGATGACGGATAACATTAAACCTAAAAGATACATTTGTATTGTAAGAAGACCTCACAATGTCAATGTTTGGATTGAGGAAATTAATGGAAGGACGAGCAAATCTTCCTCGGTTTTCGAAACACATTTTGATAAACGAACCGGAATTCTAGTTTAGGTGGAGAAGTTATTACAAGGGTTGGAGCTGCAAATGTTTAGGAACAGGAAGAATCTCGATTGGGGGGGGGGGGGGGGGTCAAGAAAGTAACACGACCAGAAAAGCGTAGATCTCGTACTTCATTATGAGAAATCAAAACTGAAAGGTCAATACTAAGGGGAAGAAATGGCATACTTACCCATTTTTAACGTCAATTTTTGCTTGCTACGATCCACGTAGGAAAAATCAAACGGAATGAGCAATAAAAAATGCAGTTAAATTTGTACGAGTACGGCATGCACATGAAAAAATGAAATTAATAGTAAAACCTGATAAGGGATTTAAATAATTCGAAGTGAAGTACAGCATCGGGAATAGTGTACTTCTTTTCACGCACGTAAGTATATTATTAAGAATAATTGATTACCATATTGTTAGTACCCTGTAAGTTCAAGTACGAGGGTGGTATGAAAACAAACGTTAGGGAATGTGAATTAAGTGTACTGAGCAAAATTTCAAGCATTTTGGACGTTGTTTGACAATCGTTGGAGGGAGTTGAAGTGAGTGTTTATGTGAAAGTAGAAAAAATCTAATATCTAGCTGTCATTAAATATTTGTTTTTGAGAAGAAATACACCTACGCAAACCAAAAGACCAGTTTGACGCTACGTACGGAGACTCTTAACCACCACTTACCACCGTGAAACTTTGGGGAGTCGAATTTAAACGTGGCCGTACCAGCTCGGGAGACGATGGACGTTCGGGACGTCCAAAAACTGCAACCACTAACGATAATATCGCTCAACTTCACCACATGCTTCTAGACAACCGTCAAATTAAAGGGAAAGAGACACCAGAGGCTATGAATATGTTCAAAAAAGGGTTTGTCACACATTGAATCAAGATTTCGGTATGAGAAAGCTATGAGCGCGTTGGGTGCCGCGTTTGCTCACGTTGACCAAATAACGTGCTCGAAAGTACATTTCAAATGCTCTGTTGGTGCGGTTTAGGTGGATTAAATTATTATATATGAAACTTGGATACTCCATTATACAACAGAAGCAAAATACAGTCAAAACAGCGGACTGAAAAGTGACAGTCGGCTCCAAAAACAACAATTTCATCGGCTGGGAATGTGATTTTTGGGATACCCAACAAGTTATCTTAATCGATTATCTTCAAGAAACAAACAGCATTACAGGAGCATATATGAATAAAACGAATAAATTATACATATGAAGGGACAAATATCTGAACAATTTGAAGATGTGTATGTTAACTATTTATCGTAAATTAGTGACAGTTGCATAAAATAATTAATGTAAAAATTGAAAATGTTTTTAATATATATTTTATTATATAGATGACTAATTGCTGCTACAAATTACAAAGTTAAATTTGGGGATATTCAGAGTTGTAACTCCTGAATCCCCTTATTTCTTTCCTTTGACTGGCATTATTGCAAAGATATTATCTTCCTATTTATCATTAATATTTTCGTGAAACATTATGCATTTATATGCTTAGTGGAGCGGAAAATTTAACCTGCCGCCATGGTTCGTATATATTTTGATATAAAATATGTGAACTTACATTTTTTCTTACATTTCTACTCAATGCTCTCTTCAATATTTATTTTGCTCAATGCTTATTCTTGCTGATTTGTTTATTCTCCGGTATTTCAATCTCCCTGTTTTACTCTTTTCTTCATTGTTTCTGTTGGACACAATTCGCACTATTCCTTCATGATTATCAAACTCAAGGGTCCCACGTACGTCAGACTAAAGTCAGCAGCCCAGTCCTTGACTTGAGATTTTCATTTCAATGAAATAAAAATATGCGTATCCTGTCTGGAAACGTACAGGTCAACTGTCTGGAGCCTTTTGACGTTCAGATATAGTTAACGCCATGAACGAATACGGCCCAGTTTAGTGTTCTTTTTTGCAGGTACCAACCCCCTCCCCGTGTGCATCCAACCAGCCTCAGTTATTGGCTAGAGCATGACCTCGTTAGATCGTTGTCGGGTGTGTGTTTATTTAGGCAGAGATATTATTGAGTTGTTTGTTTGTGATCACTAACATTTTACAATGGAACGTGAACCGTCCAAACGTACATGTCTGCATAAGCAGGCCCCAGGAAACAAGTTTTTAAAGTATATTCGTATTTCAAGCGGGAATGCGAAGTGCTGTGCTGAGTCCCGATGTTGCCAAAGTGCAAGAGCCATCAGTTGAAGCATGTGGCATAAGCCTTAGAACGGTCTGAAGAATTGTTTAAAGACTGCAGAGAAACGCCATATTCGACAAAGAACTGAAACCGATTTGGATACTTTCAACCGTGACATTTTTTAAGCGGCAAATAGAGGAGATGTATGCCTAAATCAGGTCCAATGGGCTTCAAATATAGCAAATCTTACGATGGCAGAAAATTTCTTCTGGAACGCTCTCACATCTCTGCTGCAAGGGTCACAATTATTTTACGATAAATCATGATGACAGAGAACTGGGAAATGCTCATATATATTAACTGGATGAGACTTCACACCAGAATCATCTGCTGGATGTGAGGTGATGGATCCAGCGACCAAAATGCCCCAACAAGCACAAATCACGATGGTCGTTCTGCTACTGGATTCATTCCAAAACGTCAATTGTTTTTACGGTCAAAAAAGACCAGTAAGAACGATGACGAAAAACAAACATAATACGAATAGTTAAATTCGAGTCATTTCATACCCTACAATGGCAGACAAACGGGCACCGTCTTGTTAGAGTTGGCACGACTCAACAAACTACTACAATCTGAGGAATCGCTCGTGAACATGGCCACCGTACCACTGCCAATACAACCCCATCGAAATTATATAGGTATAAGTTAAGGGATTCGTGGCAGAAAAAAAACATAACATTCAAAATAGGAGGCATTGAAAAATTAGTTCATGTAGCTATTACAAATAGTATAATTAAAGCGTGGTCACAATCTGTTCGTAAAGCGGAAACACTCCAGAACATTTCCAACGGGAAGTTACCGTGGACCAAGTATTGGAGCCCAGCAGTTGTGAACCTGAAGGAATCTTCTTCAGAAACAGAAATGAGCGACACGTTTCGTAATTGTGCTCCGTAGCCGTGATAAGTTATGGACAATCTTAATTTTTTTTACTCATATTCACGTAACTGTATTATAAATTTTATGATATCATGTTTATATAAAAATTGTTTTCAGATATTCATCAATACCAAATTTGTTACACTTATAATCCGGAGAAAGTCCAAAAACGAATATTGCCTCCACAAGTACGCGAAATAAGATATTTCAATGATTGTGATGCTATACGAATATCATTCATTAGCATATAATGAAGTAAATTCACTGGTTCGTTGTAAAATTTACGCTGTTAATAAATCTATTTCTTATAGCAACCGACCCGTAATTCACGATCACTCCATACGTCCAAAATGGAGCGGCGTCAATCCAAATTCCGAACGTGAGTGTGGAAAACCAAATGTGACAGGATCTGTTTGACTTCGTATCAGTTCATTAGGCATCCAACTGTGAATGCTGAAACTCAAGTGGAGCGGTCCCGAGTCACTTGATTGTCATTGTTGAAAACGTGGTCTATTTCTTATTAGTCTTCGAAGAGTTAATACTTGTCTTTCTTTCAATTATAATTTTATTTATTTTCGAATTAATTTTCCCCCATATTATACCTGTAAAAAAACACTGTCTTACCCAACCGTAATTATGTATGTAACCATAGATTCGATTGAAAATGTTAAAATTCTGGATGAATTGAGTAATTATTACTCAAGAATAATCGGCGAAATGCTCCACATTAGATCCAACCTAAATTCTATTAATATTTAAGGTGACATACAAAATTTAAACTGTATTTATTATTGTGTTTTATTATGAATCAAATATTTATTTTTTGAAATATTTCCTTTTTTGTCTTGGGTTTTGTTTTTTAGAATGCAAATCCCTAAGACGATAAATGTTGACAATGTTCGCTCTTATTTCGAGTATGGACTACACGTTTCTCATTATACTTAAATTCAACATCTTGTTATGTAATTTAAAAGATATTTTGTAAAGATCTCATTTAAATGTAATTCCAATGATTCCTAAATTTGTAATTTGTTCTGAAATATAATCGTTACTTCATTATTTTTGGATTGTATAAATTTACAACAGCTCAAAAGGTTCTAAAAATATAATGGCCGAAACGTTCTGTTAACTTCATTGTAAATTTCATTCAATATAATCGTTTATGACTTTATTGGGCACAAATAATCTTATTAGTTTATTAACATGTCAGATAATACTTAAATTTAATATTACAATGCATAATGTACTACTTTTTGCTAATTTCACTGACGTGTAATTAATATTAAAGGCATAGAGAATGCTAAATCAATATTGGAAACGCAACGAATATTAAATGTTCTTATTTTTACTGTCAATACAAGTCCAGATGATTAATTATGTCGGCAGAAGTGAAAGGTACAAAACTCGAATCAGATTTGCAACTGAACGTTTCACATTTACTGTTGCTCTTCGCCTTTCGTACATCTACATTTGCCACGGATAATAAATACATGCATAGCGAGTGAAATCAGCAGTGAATCAGAGCATGAAGAAGATATTGAATGTTAACTGCAGCTTTTAAATTGTTTATTCTAACCATACTTGCATAATGTATTAGGCAAAGGCCATTAGATGCGTAAAACCGATAACAGACGTACTATTTTCGGTGTTTAACCATTCGAAACGGGTCCTTTCCTCTACTCATGCGAATTATACATAGATTGGTTACCTGGTACTAGTACGTGAAGCCGTGGCAGAGGCTGTTCTGTAAACACATCACATCACAGAACCGGTTCTGAGCGCGCAAAGAGGGCGCCGCATTTCTCCCATTTACTCTCTTTCAATTTTCAGTTCGCATCACGAATGCTCTCTTACACTGCCGAGCTGTGTTTGGAAGAGATACCAAAACAGCTGCAGCATCCTACCGAACGACTCAAGTAAAATATTCGACTTCAAATATCTTTTTTTTAAAAAAAATGAATGCAACATGTAAACTTCGCAACAAATATTATGCAGGACTTAAAAAATAGTTTTTAACACTTCGAGTTCGTGATTTTATGTGTGTGTAGACTGTCTTCTCTCTGATCTGATGTTTCCTACGTTATCCATAGAAAATTAGGTTGCTGGAGAAATTTGACTTCGAAACAGCGGTTACAGCCTTTCACATTGCCCGGTTAATAATCGGGAATAATAATTTTAAAAAGTATACATTGTGACAAACTAAATTAAAAAAGTGAATAAATATTTGGAATCTTTCAGATTAAGCCGAGTTCTAACTCAATGCTTGATTATTGAACCTATATTTCGCAAGCGTATAAAATCGAGAATATGAGGGCAGTGAGGCGAATTTCAATTTAATTACTGGCGACAAACGTGAATAATATTTAACTCATATATATATATATATATATATATATATATATATATATATTCTAATGATTAACAAGTGGGTGAATGAATTAAATTAGCCCCACGTTGTGGAAGCCATTTATGTAATGATTAAAAAGGTGGTCTTAATTAATAGGAATAATTAACAAAATTATTATGTATTTAAAATTTATTGTTGATAATTACACATTATATGCCCTGCTTTGCACGCCGAATTTTGTCAATTTAAAAAACAAATATTTCAATTTTATTTTATTAATTCGTGGCGTTCAATGAAAATATAGCTTTATAATTTTACAATCAATTACGTTGAATTTCTCATTATCTCAGGGTCACCACTGGGTTTGATAGGAAGAACAAATACAGTGAACTAAAATATTAACAATCCAAACTCATTGAAGTTAACGACGAATGAAAAGAAAAACGCGAACGAAATCTGACTATACCCTTTAATTATCGTTTACAGTCATTAATAATTGTTTTGTACTCACGACAGTGCTACTGGTACCAGTTCGGACTCTTGTATCTTGAAGTCAACACCCATTAAACAGGCCATTATACACTGATTCTACTCATTAGATTTTGAACACACTGTAGCTGCTCAGGATCTTCGCTATCCTGGAACCTGGATTAGGCCACCCTCAGCCAGTTGCCGGACGTAGATCTCCTTGAAGTGTCTCTATGCGAAAATTAGTTCAGTTTGTGAAGCAAAACTTCTGCTTCCAAACTGCGATTTTATAAGTCTCTCCGTCAAAACTGTTTACTTGCGTTTTATGTAAACTATTATATCTCGCTGTTGGACTTCCTAGATAGCCCTATTCATAATTCTGGATCCGCAGACTTTTACTGTTTTTATTTCTCTATGTGGACCAAACTGCTATGTCCCAGTTCTCGACGCAGACTGAGTTCTCTAAGCGCGCGGTTTCCAATCTCGATTGTTAACAAAGAAAAACCCGCCTTGATTGTCGTCTTTAAGCACCCGTACCACCAACAATTAAATTATATTAAAAACATTTAATAGCCTGTTTAATTGGTATTACAATATATATATATATATATATATATATATAATTATATATGGACAACACGTCCTAAATATGATTTTAAATAGTATCAGCATGTATATTAATATTCTTTGGATTTAAATGGTTTTAATGTACGAAAACACACTTATAACATGAACATGACACTATATGTCGAAAGTTTCCGAGTAAAGTAATAAAATTTGAGACTGTACGTGGTATATCGATTTCCCTAGTATCTAATTTCAAAACTGTCTAATTAAAGCAAATGGAAAACAACATTTACGATACAACACATTGCTAAACTACTCCACGAATATTTGCCAGTCTATATACAAACTCGGCTCATGGTATTTCTATATTAAAAAATCCAGACTCTACTGTTACGTACGATTTCAATACAGACGGCTGTACTTCGAAAGAAATTCGAGCGGAAGACATGAAACCAGATTTTTTTTAATAGGGTTGTAGCAACAATTCATGTTCCAGCCTCGATATTCTCCACAATTGATCCGCAGTAGGAAGAAATTCCTTTTGATTTGAGGCTTAAAGATGTAATGTTAAAAGAATTAGGAGAGAAGTTTTCTTAGTTCATATCCATTATATTACGTTATGATGTCCATAAATTACTTACAAAATCTAAGAGGTGGCATTAATAGTTTTTATTTCTAAGAATTAGAACCATTCTATACCCTGCTATTATATTTTAAGTCATATCTATTGACAGATTTAATTTTTTTTACTATAGATCAAAAGCAAATAGTTTTTCAAAGTTTCGGGCAGTGATTAAAAAGTTTCATTTGAAACTGCCCGGGCTTTTAACAGTTTTTAATTGGCCGGTCATTCGCAAGTAATGAACATTGTTCGGAAAGCACACTGGAGGCCTGAAGATATTCAAACAGCGTGAACTTGAAGAAAATACAAGTCACATCGCAGAGCTAGGCGGTTTCAATTCTCCCAATGTCTCAAAAAAAATATCGTCAAGATGGGTAGCGCGTTTGTACACAGCAGAAAATAAACGCGGTCGATTTAGATGCTGGTAGGGTAATTTTTTCGTCGAAATCACGACGAGTTTCTACGTCGATATAGAACTGTTGATGAAACGTCATCTCACAGCTCCAGAGACAAAACAGTAGTCGGAACAGTAGATTTTCTCTCCGAAGACGGCTGAAGTAGGTGAAACCGGCCGAGAAGATGATGCCCATTATTTTTCTAATTTTTTTTTGCAAACACCACGACTATAAAAAAGACGAATGATAGAGACTATGCGTCGTTATTGGACCACCTGAGCCCATAAATACAGAAAAAGACCAAATTTGGCCGAGGAGAAATTGTTCTTCCATCCATACAATACACGGATGCTCACCTGTGGAGTTTAACGGCGGAAATAATCCAATTGAGATTCGAACTGTTGTCGCATCCAACGTATTGGCTCTATTCAACTTTTTTTTTTCAATTTCCTTAACTGAAATAAAAAATATATTGTCGGACTAGATCATTACAAAAACAAAACCGTATTTGGTAGGCCTTCTTAAATCTTCCTTCTTAGACAGCTCTAAAATCTTGGAGAAACCCTGAGCGAAGTGCACAGAATTGAAAGTAAATTATAAAAATGCATCAACAAAAGATTTCGTGTTCTATTTATTAACTCATTTTATATTTCCTGCTTCCTATTGAAATAAATACTTCGATAAGAAAAATTTACTGTTCTTTCAAACGAGGAAGTGATTTCTTAAAGGTAAATACATCTGCTGTTGTGTCTATCGTTCGTTAGAAACGAAAAAGCGACGAATAATAAAAGTATTTATCGCGTCAGTCCACCGACACTTTTTAAAAGATCAACTCCGCGAAAGACAGCTTCATAAAAATTATGGTGGTCGTTTTAGGTGCACGGTAAGGAAATTATTTATTTCGTTATATTAACTCTAAACAGACGAAAATATCATGATATCTGTGATACGATTCAGATCACAAGTCTCCTAACGGCAACACGCTCACAGGCGTCTTGACCATGACCACTGTGGTTTCAAGACTGCATTCCCCAAAAGACGAGAATTTAAAATTTTATAAATATTTTATCGAGCAGTTACTGCCAATATGACTATGTACTAATCGAATTTTGATATTCCTCGGACGTGACGATCAAATGACAACGCAAATAGCAATTTAAAACTCAGGAGAAATGGTACCATTATTTTTTTTTCAAAAGCCTCGACTTGCTATCTCCAATTTGCAAAACCAGCTTTTGCAGACACAAGAACCGGCGCGAAGCAAATACGATTATGATAAGGTTTGAAAGATAAGTATTATTATGCGGCTAGAGCGGAAAGAACAGAAAGAAAGACAAATTCAAACGTTAACACACACTAATTTTTTCAAACAAGGTTTCAGCGTTTAATTTTTTCCTAATAAACTATTACGAAAATTCCCAGTTTTATGTCGTTTCTATAATTACCAATGTGACTACGAACGCATGACAATCATGACGTTTCGCTACAATATTGTACGACTGTCTCGTGAACTCTATGTTGGATTCCGGTTTGGTCTGTCTGGATTCACACACAAACAAATGAACGTTGAAGAATCTGGAGGGCCCGGATTATAAGTTACAACCTTTAGGTTTGGAACTTTTAGCAGTGTTGGTAACGCCGAACTCTGTCTGTTTAATAAAATGGATGTTTATTTGTATGTATGTATACATTTACGTTAATTTCTATACAGATTGACAGATTGGAACAAAAATTGGTACACATATTCTTCAAAACACGAGAAATTGTACTGTTGGGGTGAGAAACCCGTAGCATAAAGGAGAAAAGAATTATAATTAAAAAATGTGATCATTTTGGGTTAAATTACTGCGCGCCAAGAGAGCGTGACGTCACAGCACACGGGACAGACAGACGTGACTGCGCAACAACAATATAGTAACTTATTTCGTAATGAAGTAAAGCAGAAACTTTCAGATTGAATAAAAAATATTTCTGGATAGCAATACTCCATCGAATGATGATAACAAATAATACGAAATACCTTACGATTCTTGCGGGAAATGTAAGTTAATTATCATTCCATATTTAGTGACTCCAATATGGCGACCGATGTTATTTTTCACATTCTCAACGCACTGGAGTATTTCTGACGCTCTTAAAGTACTAAGAGAATTATTTTATACTTGATGTCGGGAGTATATATGATTCTCTAAAGTCACCGGGAAATTAGCATTCGATATGCATAGGTAGGTTAAATCACTTCTCGACTAAAGATTAATGTAGAATTAAATACCTTTTCGGGTTTATATAAATAAGTACACGAGCAACGCCGGACACCCAGAATAAAAGACTGAAGAAACAGTATGACTTGTATTATACTGATCCTGCAGCTGGCTAAACGGTTCCTTGTTGTATGTTTTTTAGTTTCAGTTGCATTTCATCTGTTCATTTTTTTATTTATAATTTTTTATAGTTGAAATGTACAATTAGCAATTGAACGTAGAGAATCTACTTAGATGATATCTTGAATTACATATTAAGTGTGGAATAGACTAGATCTGAATATGTGGTTTTAAGAGAAAAATACACATATACAGGATGTAACAAAACTCGAAGGGAAAGTTTCAGGAATGGATCGAGAGAACAAAAGTAGTACAATATGGATCCGGAATTGCATAACTACAAAGTTATTCGAACTTTCGTACCTGATCGGTTTGTATGATTTTTGGTCTAACGTGAGCAAACGCGGCAGCCAACGCGCGGACAGCTTTCTCATGCCTAAATGTTGATTTCATATGTGACAAACACGTTCTCATGACCTCTGCTATCTCTCTCACTTTAATTCGGCGGTCGTGTAGCATCATTTGGTGAACTTTGCCGATGTTTTCGTCGGTAGTTGCAGTTTTTGGACGTCCCCAACGTTCATCGTCTCCCAAGCTCTTACGGCCACGTTGGAGCGCTCCGTTCACATATAAGATCACTGAATTCAGATATCTGCTCTTCTTCGTACCGAGTTCCGTATGCAATCAAATATGTCTGGTGTAGTGCGTTTTAGTCCAGATAAGGCCTGTCGCCATGCACTAGCACTCTGTAATTATGCACTTCCGGACCCCTGTTGCTTTTTTCTCCTCTCAATATGAGGAATCCATTCCTGAAATTTTGACGTCTAGTTTTGTTACACCCTGTATAGGAAGAATAGAAGAAAAATAGAGTGGAGTGAAAGTGGTATCAAAGAGGAAGGAGTAAAAGATACAGACGTTTCCAACAGTAAATATCCCTGTTCGTCATCATGGAATAATTATGCATATTTTTCTGTTAAAACCAGACTTGTGAACACTAATAAAATATTAAATCCACCATTGTCATAAAATTTCAAATACAGACCAGGTATGATCTAGAGGATGGTTCAGCCGCTCCGGCGAAGCAGAATTATTCACTAAAAAGTTTCATTATTATTATTTGAAAATAGGTTGTCCATGAGAGGCACTAAGTAGTAGAGAGCTGGCCATGGTAAGGACACAAAGGAGAATGCTTCTTGTTCACAAAAATCTTGAATTTGGAATATCGCTATGGAGGGAAAAAAACTATGAAGGAAGGAAACGAGGGAATGTGAGCTGCTATGTACATTTCAGAGAGGTAGGAAATAGAAAAAGAGATGAACCTATATCAGTTAGCGTTAAGAAAGTGATCAGAGAAATGCCCGGCATAAAACAATCTAACATCGCAGAAAACATTTTTGACACCAGAATTTGGGACAACGAGAATGACGCGCTATAGTCATTGAAAGTCTGCCATTTTTATGTCTATATTGTAATATTTATTTATTTACAAGTAGCCTACGGCTAATATAGATAAAAAATCCTACATAATAAAGCAGATTAGGGCTTAAAAGACGAATGATAGAGACTATGCGTCAAATTGGACCACTTGAGCTCAGAAATAAAGAAAAAGACGAAATTTAGCCGAGAAGAAAGTGTTCTTACATCCATACAACGCACGGGTGATCAACTGTGGAGATTAACGGCGGAAATAATCCAATTGAGATCCGAACAATACAAATTTTAACACTTTTCACAGAGAGATAATCCATAACAATACAAAATGTATTGAGATAATTTTGCTTTCAGCAATTTTAGATACGAGGGTGGTCTGAAAAGTTTCCGACCCAACACTGGTAGAAGATATTTTTATTTTATTTTTCAGCACAGTCTCCTTGTAACTCTCCACACTTCTCCCAGCGATGCTCCCATCTCTGTAACCCGCTAAAAAAGTACTCGGCGTTCTTCTCTGCAAAATAATTGTTCACGAAGGTGATTGCCTCTTCATTTGACGAAAATCTCTGTCCTCCGAGCGCAATTTTTAGACGAGGGAACAAGAAGAAGTCGCTTGGGGCTAGATCTGGATGGTCAAGCAGTTCAAACCGTAGTTCGTGGATTTTCGCCATGGCAACCGCTGAGGTGTGAGACGGTGCTTTGTCTTGGTGAAACAGGATTTTCTTTTTCTGCAAATGTGGCCGTTTTTCCGCAAGTTCTGCCTTCAGCTTGTCAAGTAATGATGCTCCTATAATGGTTTTTCCTTTTTGAAAATAATCGATTAAAATAACTCCATGACTATCCCAAAAAACAGTCGCCATCACTTTCCCAGCCGAAAAAACAGTTTTTGCTTTTCTTGGAGCCAGTTCCCCCTTTTCAGTCCACTGTTTGGACTGTATTTTTGTTTCGGGCGTATAATGATGAATCCAAGTTTCATCTACAGTAATTAATCGGCGCCAAAACTCGGATTTATTGCGCCTAAACTTCGCGAAGAGAGCGTTGGAAATGTTCATTCGAACACGTTTTTGGTCTAACGTGAGAAAACGCGGCACCCAACGCGCGGACAGCTTTCTCATGCCTAAATGTTGACTTCATATGTGACAAACAAGTTCTCATGACCTCTGCTATGTCTCTCACTTTAATTCGGCGGTCGTGTAGCATCATTTGGTGAACTTTGGCGATGTTTTCGTCGGTAGTTGCAGTTTTTGGACGTCCCCAACGTTCATCGTCTCCCAAGCTCTTACGGCCACGTCTAAATTCAGCTGCCCAAAATTTCACTGTGGTAAATGATGGTGCAGTGTCCCCATACACAGAATCCAAATCATCTTCACGTTGAGGTCGGAAACTTTTCAGACCACCCTCGTAAAAACAACATTGACATTATTCACCCATCACTTCAAAATACAAGTTCACGAGCCATATTCTTACTCTATTTATAATCTAACGTACATTTTCTGCTTTATTTCCTGTGGCAAGACGTTATACACGATTACCTCTTTATTAAATAGCCTTTTGTCCTTTAATACTTTATTCCACATTATACTTTTCTGCTTTTCTAGGTGCATATTTATGTATGGCACTATTTTTCTTTTGTTATTATAAGTTTATCAACTGTTGCGATTCAGTGACCCATATTATGTTTTCTTTCTAATATCAATTATCAGTACATCATTATTACAATTATTTTACCACCCTCGGGAGTTGTCATGGACAACTATTAGTGGATTTTCTTTTATATTCTCTTTGCAACTCATGTTTTAAAAGGTTCGATAGACAGTGTTAAATTGATATTTCGTTCTGAAACTCAATTTTGGGGGTAAAATACTGTGTTTCTCCGAAATTGGATCATCGGTTTAATAATACCAGTTGCGTTTTAAATATACCATCATGAGAGGAACTCACATCGGATATTAGTTATTTTAATTAAGAACTTGGCATTCCTTTCCTCCTGTATTTTATAAAGTTCTAGGAAAAACATTTTTAAATCTCAGTACTTCTTTAAACGTACGAGATTTGACCAGCTTGCGCAACTCTGACGTGTCCATATCGTGGATTTTTCGACGATTACCGGATATAGCGTCCAGGATCTTCAGCGTTGCTTGTGCTCGTATTACCATTCTACGGATTACAAAGCGTTGTAACATGTGTCCAAAATGTAATGTTTATCAGTATTTCCTTTAAGCCTCTGGGCGGTTTGACTGTTTGATCATTGTATCCTCTCATTTTTCCATGCAAACAGTTCACTGCAATGATTTCTCTGCAACTTGGTGTTTTTTTATTGATAATTTACGAGCATAAACAAACAACAATTAGGTTATGAATCTGGATCCTCATCAGGTATCATGACAGCAACAAACTTATAGGAAAAAATATTCAATGAGAGAAATCTGAAATATAATATAAAGGTAATAAAAGTTCTAGTTATCTAATACGTTCACAAATAACAAATATTAACAAATAAAGAAGATAAATATACAATTTCAAATCAAATTTTATAGTAGTTATTATTATAACATGGACATCAGTAAAAAGTCTTATTATAAATGCAGTCCTTAGTTTTTTATTGTTTTTTCTAATACAACGCGTAACACTTGTGACACTAATCTAGATGTATAATTAATGTCTATGTTTAATGGAACCAAAAATATATTAAATATATTATTATGCATGTTTTTTGTAATAAGCGAATATTTTTCAATTGCAATTTTATTGTTTTTTATGTTCCTTGATTCTAGTTTTTATAGCTCTTATGTAGGAAGAATTGACATTAGATTTCTTATGGTCTTAAATGCTATGATTATCTTCTATATATATAAAAATGAATTGCTGTTCGTTAGTCTCACTAAAACTCGAGAACGGCTGAACGGATTTATCTTATCTTAATCTTGAAATGTTCGTGGAGGTCTAGGGAAGGTTTAAAAGGCGAGAAAAAATCGAATAATTTCCGGGAAAACCCTAAAAACAGCCCTTTTCTATTTCCCATACAAACGTTTTCTAAATAAAATACAAATCTACACCAGTCGAGCAATTTTCACCAAATTTCGTACACGTGTTCTTTGCGACCAGGAAACAAACACTGTCGGGGTGAGACGCGTCTTCCACCCCCAGAAGCGGGGGTGGAAATATTTAAACATACTAAAACAGCCGATATTTGAGTCAGATAAATATTTTTAGGGGTCAAAGATATTGAGTGTTTCTACCAATGTTATCTGAATACAATTTTCATCCCCTACGCCCTGTGAAAAGGACACCCTTCGGGTTTGGGGTGGAGATGCTTTACAGTAAAATAACGCGAATACAATCGAGATTGGAGTCAAATCAAAGGTTATGGAAGACACTGTGTTTAGTTACGACATTCAAATTGGCATTTACCCCTCAGATGCAGGGGTAGCGGGGTGCAAATTTTGGAACATGCAAACACGGCAGATATTTGCGTTGAAGAAATATTTTTCAGAGTTAATTATAATGATTAGGGTTCGAGTAGCTTTACATAAAAATTGCGCAAAAGCAGCCGAAATTGGAGTCATATCGGGGGTTATAGATAAATGACAACTCGGGCAACGCCGGGCACCCAGCTAGTTTAGAATACAAACGTTAATATTCTACTGCTTTTGACACCAATGTAAGAATTTATAAACTGGGGTAGAAATATGCCTTCTTTTAGCCCTTTCAGTGTAAGAATGATTTAATTTTTATACTTTCTACTGTCTCATGTTTGGAAATAGTGGAATACAGTTTCAGCTTTGTCGCCATCCTGCAGCAGCTCAATAAATCCATTTAATTCCTTTTTGTTTATCTCAATCCATACAATTCTCTAATTGGTTCAAGTACTTTTCTGGGACTTTGTACGTTTCGTTCGTTGGTATTATTTTGTATTGTGCTTAGTTATGTTTCAAAAAATTTAATTTACTTAAGGATTTTCCTCCCCCCCCCCCCCATTTCTTTCTTATTTTATTGTGTGGGCTGAGCTGCTCGGGCGTCTTCGACCGGAAGACCGTAAATTAACAAACAATGGCGGCTCCACCGACGAAACGTGGATGGGGTAAAAATATCTGCTTCCAACAAAAAAAAAACTCTGGCATTTCGTCTGCCCGAAACCAGTATGGAAGCGTTCGTTCTTTCTAAGAACGGACTCGTTGAAGCCGTAATTATATTCGCGCCCGTCTGTTTGTGAGATAAGTTAATTTTAGTGACGACTACAACGTAGCTGGAAGTCGTGCCGAGAAATTAAATACAAAATAGTGCGCAAGTGGGGCGTTAAGGTCGTACAAGCCAATTCCTGTTACAAATTGAGCCGTTTGCTACCGCAGTTGCTGCCTCGAACGCCAGTGACGTCGTGGAGAAATACGAAAGCAGTGGATTAAAGACTAATATGCAGTTGTGAATTAAAAAGCGTTTATACGGTCAAGAATCTTGGGGGGGGGGGGGAGTAAAAGAAAAATCATGAGTCAGGAGCAGAAATTCAATAAAGTAGACACTGGCGCGAAGTGCCGTTGTCCTCTTGTCGGAGAAGAACAGACATTTAGTAAATATCTAGACGGAATGGGCATCTTCAGGCGCAAAACGCCAACAGTTTTTTGTCACCAACAATGTTGAGCAACAAGACCCCTCAACATTGTCGCCGAGAAATGTTGACAACATTCCCCCACATCCGAAACACTTGTTGGCAACAAATGCTCTAGAATTCATCTAAAAGTTGTCAACGTTCGTCGCCAACTCCGGAGTAAACACGGCCTTCACCAGAATGCCGTTTCCAACAACGATGTTCCGCGTCTCAGGGGAGAAAAATTACAGAATTCCGATTCCATGGAGCAAGCAACCAATGAGACAAACTTTCCTTCAAGACGAGAAAAATTGTTAAGTTGGAAAAAAGATTGAGTGTTGCGCGAAAAGGTTTGCGAAGCTGAACAAAACACAGAAATAATGTGTGCACATGGCTGACAAGATAGTACATAATTATCAATTCAAACAGATTCCATGGAAAGTGAAATCTGGAAAGAGAAGAGTTATCAAGGGAAATACATCGGATTAGTAAAAATATTTTGGGAACGCAAACCGAAAATTAGTATCAGAAAACTGAGAACTGGGGAAACTTTCCCCAAAAAGAAAACCCGTGTTACCTTACTACAAATTTAGAACCCTTAATTATGGAAAGTCTGATACAGAATATCTCGATATTGACTTGATATTATTTCTTTGACTACGTATTTACTATCTTTGCATTTTTCAGTTTTGCCGAGTGCTTATGCAGGTAAACCATTCTAATCCTATAAAATAAATAAATCAGCCAATAGTCAGAACATTTTGAATTTAATGCACTTAAATTAGAGAATTACATCTCATGAAAATCTAATAAAAGGAGTTTAGACTCAGCTTTGGAACCTCATCAGGTACAATATTTTTTTAAAAAAGAGACCTAAATTAATTCTATAGATTACAATAATTACCTTTTTGAAGCCAAATAACTTCCTTGAGGAACAGTCCATGCATTCCAAAATCTATTAACATATTTAGAACCTACTAATAGAATTTTTACACTTCTTTCAATCCAAATTTTGCTTCAAACATTGTACTTCCTTTTATTATACTTTCATGAGATGTATTATATTAAATTTATAATATTCTGACATTATTGGCTGATTTTATTTATAATTAACGTAAGATAAACAACTATTTGACATTCTAATTATATCCAAATTTTTCAGTTTAAATGGCCACCTCGTGACACACAAATTCATTTTAAAATTATTAGAACACTTGAAAATGAACACCTGAACAAAAGATCGAAACGTCACGTTAAATAACTTTGGAATAATAAATAGGTGTCTACCATTCCTTTTTTTTTTCAATTAGAAGGCTAACGGACAATAAATCTACGATACATGTCAAGAAAATTAATTTAATTTATACGTAGCTTCTCAATTAAATGACATAATACAAAATACTACTACCCCTTCAGCTTTACAATCCAAATAATATTAGAAACTAAAAGTAGTTGAATGTGATTGTATTTGATCTTATATTTCAATAAATTTACCGAAGTCATGGCATTAATGGTTCTGCCCCTGTAAAAAAAATCATTTTAAAGAAGCGTATAAATACAAAGATTTAAATAATAAAGGGAGTGGCATTAAATAAATATACGCTCAGAGAATATTCCACACAATATCGACGAGTAATATAGTATTAGTACAAAAAGTTTCCAGTACTTTTACAGTTACCAATTACAGTTCTGTGTTGATCTTTTTCGGAAAGTAATACCTTCCGCCATGCCTTCGTTTACTCGTCTATTTAGCATTTTGAATGTTGATAGAAACCGGTCATTTACTAAACCTCTCTGCGAGCCAAAAATGTCAATAGCTTTTTTTATAAGTAGAACATACCAAATCTAGAGAATATAAGACTCGAGGACTTCGGCCACTGCAAGGACTAAAGAGACGGGACGACGAATGGCCATTAAGTAGACAATCTTCAGATAAGGACTTCTTCTTTACGAGTGCAGTAATAAAGAACATTAAGAGGAATTGTGCAATCTAGCAGGTAACCTTGTTATGCATAAAATTAACATTCTCACTAAAAAGTTTAATAAAAGTGAATGTTGCAGCCATTAGGGACGTCAGTTTTTAGCAGTGGGTGCAGTAACGGAATTACGCTATAAGATCTTCCATAACGCACAGACTGAACAGGTTAGTGCAACACGACTCTCCCTTTCTTCGTCGCACTTTCCCTGAACACTCTTGCTGTCGTTGGCCTGCACTGAACCAAATAGGTCCTCGTCTTCAAGACTATTCCATATTTTCGTCTAATGAAAATCGAGACTGCGTTACTTTCCATTTCTTAACGATCTGTGTTTCTGTTTTTATAATACCCTCGTTATTTCTAATATTTTACGTCTCTCCTCCGTTTCATCATCTTCACGTCATCACATCACATTTCAAATGCTTCTTATTGTCCACAGTTGCTGAGGTTGTGTTCATCACAGACAGCAGATATAAACAATTGCTAGTTTACTTGACTCAATTAACAATCTGGATTTCCTTTTTGAAGAAAAAGTTGTAGAGATATATTAAATATGTACGTAATATACGTGCTTTTTTGCTCAAGTAAAAATGGGAGTAACGATGAAATGGGCCACTTTAGGCTTTCATTTTAACTCTCAAAAAAACTTCTTGTCTATTCGCAACACCTGGAATATGGAAAACCCAACTTCTTTGGAAAAGTGGACTATTTTTTTTCACCAAACCCTAGTTAATCTATCTATGGAGTACAAGACGCCTGAATGTTTACACGCTCCTGTGTTTCGGCCCACAACATAATACTTTGGGGTTTTCACAGTATCTAGCAAATGAAGCGTAATAACGGAACGTAGGTAGGAATATCAATTTTAAGCGTTAAATTAATTCTAAGAGGCTGGCCGCCGATAAGAAAGTTGTGTATCGCGCCTTTCGGACACGATATGTCGCGTCTTTTTTTTTTAGGAATTCTATTGTTAGTGGCAGGTCAGATATCATTAAGGGTGTGGAATTTGCTATTAGTACAGAAATTATAATAATCCCATATTTATTATACCCTATAAATAAACTTACAATTATTGCCATGTGCCTTATATTATGAAGGTATATTTAAAAAATAAATTAATTCTGTCAAACAAGGAGTGGCTAAGCAAAATGTTCGTTTCTTTTCGAATCACACGTCAAAACAATGTTATTTTTTATGCAGAAGTTCATGCCAGGTGACAAATTCTCACGGAAAACAGTCCTCATATTCGCCCCGACGACTAAGCAACACAGCAGCTTACGTATACGAAATCTAATCAAACATCTGCGAGTTACTCAACTCGGTATTAGGCATTTAGTCCTCTGGCGGAATGCGGTAACATGAAACAGAACGCCTAAACGTCCGGGGAGGTCTCAAAGAGTGCCCGTTTGGTTTCAAAGCAAATTTGATTAGATGAACCGGGTGTGGTTTATCAAAGCTCATGCTCGTAGAAACACGAGAACCCGATTGCAGGACCGTGACGTTAAACTCGTAGCCGAGAAAAAAAAATAAGCGTAGGCTGCCGACGATACCCAAAATAATATAACGTCTTGGGCCCACGACTTCAATTGTAATTTCAGTGATAAATATGAGCGAGAGAGAAACATTCGGAAACGTCTCGATACGAAATCTACGACACGGACTTTGTATGACGGATACAGCTCAAGAAAAGCGTTCGCTTCTCTAGAAATCGACCTTAAGGTGTGAGACGAATGCACGGTAATATAGAGGTTTCTCACCTTGTCCTTCGAGAGTCCATGCGACGGGAACGGGAGCGTGGGAGGCACTGAGCCATGGCGCCGCGTCTCACCGCCATCTCGCGCAAACGCGCACAACTCACTCGCCACTGGCGCCAAAATTGCCTGCACTAAATAACCACGCCCTTGCAGATTTAACTCAACAAAAGCACCGCGAGTAGAACACACTATGGCATACAAAATTTAAAAATCTGATGTTTCTGCATATGAATTTTTGTCGGGAATAGGAATGAGTTTCGACATAAACGATCCAGCCTCTTCGTATTCGCAATTTTAGTATTACAGCCAACTCCGTTCCATTTTCCCTGCTGGACGATGTAAGGTGAAAGTTCTACGTCTCTTATCGTACCCAGCGTATTACACATTATCCATGCCAAGTAATCCCGCCACCAACTGGATATTCAAATATAAACATTTCCGTGCAATGATGAGATAGGTCCAGTGGTTGACGTTGTCCAGTCTTCATTGACACGTTTTCCTCACCATTTTGGGTAATTTTTTTGCGAAATGATCGGTTGGACGAATGCCCGTTATCACTCACGCTACGTCGTCAACTATATCGACACTTCTACGATACTTTGAGATGTGCTTGTTTTATGATGCTTATTTGCAAATTATAAACACAAGTGTAAGGCGATGCTGATAACTCTCGTTGTAGGTGAAGCCTTCGTCGAGACAGGCATTGTCCCAATCATTGAAAAGTTCACTAGTGATAAATTCACGTTGAAGTTTGTCTTAGCGACTTTTCGGTATCGACTGCGGCTCTACACATGCAGAAATTCATTGTTATCAAGCGTTCAGTGTCCTATTGTAAAATGAGAAAAAATAATTTAAACATTTAAATTTATATACATAACATCAGGTGTATAGAACCAACTAAATGATCATACAACACAAGCCTGTAAATTCATGACCAAGTTGAAATATCCACAGTTACCCAAATGTGTCAGGAAGTAAGTAAATAATCAAAATTTTTGTAAACATTTGCCAATCAGAACAGTTTTATTTATTTAGGATGCCTTCCGCATAATTGTGAAAATCATTTCACAAAAAATTACTTATTAAATTAACCATACAGTGGAAGAACTAATAATAGAGTATTTGGTAGAATGATTTTGATGACATCAAAAGCTTTTTAAAGAAATAAAAGAATTTATGATTACAGACTCTTTTAAACAGTTTGTATCTATTTAATATTTTTGAATCTTCATTAGTATCGTAAGAGTCCAATTTTGCCTAATATATATTCATAATTTCAATACAAAATCTTTGAAGTTTTAGTAATACACGAGTATATACTTATACAATAATAATAAACGTCATCACTTGCCATACCACTCAAAATTCGGAGAAACAACTGCCTCACAGTGAGATCCATCACCAACTTGCCTTCGTAAGCATGCTTATGATTATTTTTCTAGATTCCTCAACTGTGTGTCATATTTTCTATTCAGTTGGTCACCCAAACCTGAAGGACACCTAATGAGTGGATGGGAATTAGTAAAAACATTCATTGGCAAATACTACAGTCAACTGAATGATTTTCATTATAAATTATTTACTGAAAATACAAACAACTTTCACATTGTTCAAAATATTCTATAACAATATAAAATATAGAACATTTTCAGTGTGTAATTATACTACACAATTATAGTTTGCTCTATTTTTCCTACTCACAGCAATGCAAGTAAAGAATAAACTATTACAAAAGTTTAAAGCTAAACAATTCAGTAAGAAAGTTTACTTGAGCAAAATCAATTCCTTATGAACACTGTGCCATATCTGAAGTTTAAAGTACTTGAAAATAAAATGGCATCTTAGATTTTCCATAACACTAAATAATGAAAAAGTTTTGAATCAATTAATACTAACAATACCACAGAAAAGAGAACTTAAAAAGTTAGGTATATTCATAACTTCTCACTGTAAAGGTAGCAGACCCATTTTCAACCATGTTCTGAGAATTCAGAAAGAGATCAATTGCTGACAAATAATCAAGTAAAAAATATTTAATATTGATTATATGTCACACATTTGTCAATCAAAACACTATTTTATGATAACAACATTACAAATTCATTCACCTTACAAAGGTCTGAAATGTTAAAAGTTTTATAAATACAAAGGAAACTGAAACCACAAGTGCTTCAATCATATTATAAACAAAATTAGTGAACATAGTAATGCTAAATTAGAATATACATAAGAACTTCATGGAAAGTATAAAATTATAATATTAAGGACACGAGCACGTAAATCTCAATTTGCATTTTTCGTCATATAGCTTTCACAAAACCATGACGAAACCTCACACATGACTAGTAAAAAAGTCACTACACTTTTAGAAAGTTGTACTTACAGGGGGTATTATGAAATGTATAAAATTATAATATCAAGGACACGAGCATGTAAATCTCAATTTGAATTTTTCGTCATAAAGCTTTCACAAAACCATGACGAAATCTCATACATATGACTAGTAAAAAAGTCACTACACTTTTAGGAAGTTGTACTTAAAGGGAGTAGTTTTGTACAAAAGACAAGTGGGGGCAAACATTCAACAGAAATAGCACTCAAAAGTTCACATATCACAGGAACATCTTCAATGTATCATTCCGTTTTCTTTCAAACTGTCCACCATGTATAAAAATGGAACTTTTAAACTCTGTATAAAAAGTATATAACATATTTTATTTTGCTCAACTGAAGACATTGAGCAAGTCATGTTCGTAAAGAGCAATTACAAACATTAAGCAAATTCCAGAGAACAAGCCCAATATGTACTATGAGCATTATAACTGCACTTATTGAATGATGCTTGATATACATTTCCGGCATCATATCAAATAAAGAAATGTATATGAAAAGTCCTCCTGATATAGAAAACAACAATGATGACAGTCCAGGATCACGACCCAATAACATCCCAACTAACAGGCCCACTAGGATAGTTATCGATGACAGAGCATTATATATCATCACCTTCTTGGGCGACATGCCCACCTTCATCAGTACAGCGAAATCACCTGTAAAACGTAATTTTGAGAATCAGAAAAGTAAAATATGAAAGTAACCCAGTATTGTCTTTATACAATCCAAACATGTTTTTGTGTTCAAGCTATATTATCTCAGCAAGTAAAGTACATTTATTGTAAAGCTATTAAGGTCTTAAGTCAAGCTTCAATTGTAGTGTAATTGTACAGGTAATACTCAGGTTATTGTCTCTTGTAAGCATAGGTGCCAATTTAAATGGTCAAAATACTGCCTCATCCACAGTTCCATACTTTGAATACTTCCATATAAAATTGGCACTTAATTTCAACACTTTGAAGTGTGAATGAATGGTAGATCTATGGCAATACTACATCCAAAGTGTGTGTAGTGAATATTTGGTATGGTTTTCCAATAATATGCAAATGTCTCATCTCACAATTATATTATAGAAGGAATGGCAATAAACGTATGTTATAAAGAAACTCACCAAGCTCATGTGGGAGCTCATGACAAAACACAGCTAAGGCAGTAGAGAAACCCCCGGGAGTGCTGACAGAGAAGGCAGCGCCAATGGCTAGTCCATCAGTGAAATTGTGAAGTGCATCACCCATGAGTAACATCCACACAATCTACAACAGCAACTGGGGTGTTGATGATCTGTATGCAATTGCTCGGGAAAACTGTCACCTGTAGGATCTAGCTCTCTGCAACAATTAAATTATTTGATTGGTAAGTACATGTCATTTATATTGATCTAATTAGTGGCAAAACTGGATTCTCTGATCAGGCAGATCAAAAATTTCCTGTGCAATGGTGTAAAATACAAAATTGTATGTGTATTGAAACAGGTAGCCAATGTAATGTATGAAATAAACAGTTTATATATGTATATGTATATATATATATATATATATATATATATATATATATATATATATATATATATATATATATATATACATATATATATGAACATTTTAACAATAGCAAGTGAAGATTTTGTTTATTTTATATTGCAGCACTTTCTCAGGTTGTAAAAATAATCATTCAGTATTTACATATTTACCTCTGTATTTTAGCAGGCATCGCTTCTGGTATATCATTGGAAGTCACATCACTATCAGCGTTGTGTTCTCAGACAGAGTTGTGTTTTCACTGTCACCTGATGGTTTGTTCTTAGTTTCTGATATGGAATTTTGGTAAATTGTAAAAGAAAATAATAAAATGAAATGAATTTTGAATAAAATTATAAATAATTGGCAATTTTGTATATTTTAAATACCCTACTGACTATTCTTTCTTCAAACTAACCAGTCACTTCAACAACATTTTCATAAACTGAGGAGGAATTGTAATAGTTTCTGCAAAGTTTACCTTCAGTTGAGGAAGATCTCTCTTCAGCTGAAGGAAGTCTCACCTCACCATCAGTATATGCAACCTTTATAGATGGTGGTGACTATAAAAAAAATGTACCTGCTTCATATACAGAAATATTCCCTGTAGAATTGTAAGCATAACAGAAGACAAATTCAATATAATTACACACATCTATCAAGTGCACAATTAAGTTTACAATTGTATTTTTGGACACTTAAGTTTAAAGAAAAAATTTGTTGAGCAATTCTGAGGCCTTTCCAGTAAATAAACTTTATTTTACTTCCAATACAACAAAATATGAATCCTGCCTTATTCTCAACTAATAGATATGAACTTGAATAAAAATAGAGGGATGAAACAGTAGATTGCATTGTTATAGGAAGGGTGTAATACAACAATACCGAGTTGATAAGTTTCAGTTAAACTTGTGGTAAGATTTTGAGACTTGTGATTTCAATAAAAATGAATCTTAATTTATTAATTTAGTTTGGTACAATTATTTCAATTTATTATGAAAATTATATTGCTTCATAATTACACCAAAATATTATAAATTTCTTCCACACAAACAAAATGCACACATTCAATTTGAAAATCTCAGGGTGGAAATCAAACAAACAATGAAGTGACGATTGAAATCCCCTTTAAAGAAAAGGAAAGATAATTGCGGGATTTGCTTACGTAAATATGCAGCTGTCTTCCAGAAATGGCATGTTCAACTATTTTTGTCAACTTTACAGGCTGTTTATGTTACAACTGCTGGTGTATTTTAATACATTTTTATATAAACTAAACATTTGTTAGACCTTCTCACTCCTTCTTAGTCATAATTATATATTTATATAAAGAATATAAAATAGGTTCAAGATATTTCAGTGTAAATATTTACTTGATACTTAATTTTAAGAACACTTAACATTTGTTTTGCAACACATTTTATTTAATTGATTATAATTAATATTTTATAAAATAAATAAAAATGAATACATGGAAAATATTTGCAACATACCTCATTTTTGTGTCGTTTCTCTTCCATGTAAGAGTTACCTTTTCAATGGCATAGAAAGTGCAGATTGAAACGCATATTATGAATCCCATTTTGCAACCAGTAAAATGATTTTTTTCTGTCATGATGATAAAATGCCTGAAACAAAATTGAAAACAAGCATTAATGAACAATATATCAAAAGATTATTTAGTATTTGATTCATTTACATTAATAATTAAAATACACACACTTAAAATTTTGAAATAATAAAATTAATTATTAACTCAAGAGTGTACAGTAGTCTTAATGGTTTCCTTAATTCCTGTAGCAACTAGCACACTATACCCTATAAATCAGCTGTCATGGATTACACTACAGGTGATCCCAGAAATGTTGAGTTTTACAAAGAATGGGAATGGATGTGGACTATCATATTTAAATACTAAACCAAAGTTTGTCTTAGGATGGGAAGATATGTCCTGTTAAGTTTCCCAAATCACTGCACCTGAATATACTGTATATCTAAAGGTAACACACACCAAAATGTTACTGGTAACTCTTGTGTATCTCTATAACATTGGCTGAATAGGTTCCCCTCCCTTTGCATCGCCATACAAACAATCGAACGTTAACAAACTGACAAATGTATGACAGCTCTTAACATTTCTCATCTGGTGACAAGCAATGCATACTAGCAGCCATTCACAAACTTATCACATCATGGACATAATCTGCATATAACTAAATCTATTCCTTCTCAAACAATTGGAAAAAGGACAAACGTCTACTAAAAAAGTAATTTTAATTTATTATTTTACACTTACATGAGATAACAGGTGTATACAAGAATCGCCTAACAATGTCCCCACAGAAAGGCCAACAAAGAACTGGATTAGTGGAGCATAATGTGTGTACTTTTCAAAAGGAACCATAAAAATTCCCAAGAATCCACACAAGCTGATTAACACAATGGATATAATAGCTCCTACCCAAACTGCACCAAACAAAAATTTTATTTTCAAAATGTAGGTATCACAGAACAAATTAAATATAAATATAATGAATATACAAGAGTATTTCATATTTTACAAATGCTTTTAGAGCAACTAACACACCCAAGACTTCATCAGCAGTTTCCAATGGCCAAAATTCTATGATCTATTGTGTCCAAAGACAACTTCAGAATATGTAACCATATATTGTTCATTTATCATTCAAAATTAACCTCCTTTACCACTAACTATTCCCTTCCATCTCCAGATATTCAAGGTCCACCATAAATGGTAAGTGGATCTGTGTAAGTACATGTACATGTCCAGATAACTTTATTGATGTCAAAATTTGACTGCTTAACTCCTCCCATTACTAAATATTTATACTAAATAACAAATCAGAGTCTCAAGTGAATATATTAAAAAGCAAAATAAAACACACTTATCTGGATTATAAAGAAATATTTTAAGAAAAAAAATATTATTCCTCTTACCATTATACAATCACGGCTAGCACAATATGCTCTCAAATAATCAGAAATCCTAAAGTTAAAAATATTCAATTAAAATTAATTTGATCCCAAATTTAACTTAACTCAAAATTTCTCTTTAAATGAGGTTCTGTCTTAGGATGGAAAGATATATGGGATAGTTTTGTCCTGTTAATTTTTCCCAAATCACTGCACCTGAATATACTGTATATCTAAAAGTACATGAATTATTTTACTAATTTGCATATTAATGAAATTCAGATAGACACTTCTGAATAGCAAATTGTTTGTAAAAAATACTCTCACATGCAAAAGAATAATGAAAAAAAATTAAAATTTAACACTTGAAAAAATTATATGAAAAAATACCACGAGTTTCATCAATTTGCATATGTGAGTCTTCATGTTGACACACATAAATACAGCAGTTTTCCTTTTCAAACTGAGAACGGGCTACCAAATGGTACAACAACATAGAACACCTTTCTTCAAGAACATTGGACTGTAGTGTTGAAGCTCCTTTTCCCGTTATCAAATGGAAGAAAGAATCATCTTGCAAGCACTGCAAATTTAAAACGGTTGAACAGCTTCTCAAAAGGAATTCCATAACAATGTTGCAAAATTGTAAATATAATTTCAGGTTTTCTCATATCTAACAAAGTCAATATCACCAGGGCCAAATGCACTTTCCAAAGAAAATATATTACACATTTGATTCAAGATATTATTAAAGATAAAATACAGGTTTCCAGGTAATTAAAATATTTTTGCCAGCTGGTGCACGGAATAGTTTAACACTCCTTCCTGAAGGAGGCTGAGAGCCGCCAAAAATTTGAAGGACTACCTTCGGTCTCTATTGCTACACTGTACTTCACTTTCAGGTAAGCCACAAACTATATCTCTTTCCTTTCCATACCAATAACATAATTATTTTTGACAATGTAATATCCTTACTAATATTATATATATATATATATATATATATATATATATATATATATATATATATATATATACTCGAACTTGGATAGTGAGGAGGGATAGAAATAAATAGGAGAAATAGGAGGATTATGCTTCATATGCTCTGGCATAAAATCATGCACATAGAAAAGCAAATGTTCAAAGCAGGGAGAAGGAAGGAAGAAGAAGGAAAGACTGAAAATAATGTGTGTGATTCTACACCTGAACATATTAATTCAGAAGCGTAATCCTCTTATTTATTTTTATTTCTATCCCTCTCTCACTATCCAAGTTCGAATGTGACTTAGTCACCAAATTCCCATTCCTTAATGGTTTCTCCTAATATTGTGTATGTGTGTGTTTATATATATATATATTGTAATGCCAATTAATTAGGACATTAATTGTTTCAGCATAAAATTTAAATTGTTTGAGAAATCCGTTATAGCGGCAGGAGTTTTCAAAGCGACAATGTAGCCCAGCTCTGTTCCTTTGTCGAAAATGGCTGCGGACTGCCGGTGCACGGAATGGTGTAACACTCCTTCCTGAAGAAGGAGGCTGAGAGCCTCCGAAAATTTGAAGAAAAACCTTCAGTTCCTTATGGCGACACCACACTTCACTTTCAGGTGAGCCACAACCTATCTCTCTGTCCTTTCCATACCAATATTGCAATTAATTTTGACAATGTCACATCCTTACTATTATAATAAATAAATATATATATATGTATATGTATATATATATATGTATATATTGTAATGGCTATAATAAAAATAACTACCATTTTAAACATTATTAAGCCACAATTTTCAATTACACAAATCTGATGAAATTTTATAAATCAAAACAATTTTATTTACCTAGAATACATTTTAAATAATTGGACTCGGTACCCTCAAGGAAATGGAACAAAATGTTACAATTAAACAAATACAGTTACAATAAATGAAAAACGAAATGACTGAAACGAAAATAACGATTGAAACAAATTAAACGAAATCCGACTTTTTACCCTTTTCCAACAATTTACAATTATTACTTCAGAAAAATAGACTTACACGCTCTCTGGTCCACACACTCACTTCATACAGGCTTAAAAGGCACCAGACTGTGCTCACACTCTGCTTTCACAGCCGCCTCCTCTTGATGACGTCACCCTCACGACAAATTCAAACACCTCTGCTGGCAGACAGACTTCCACGATGAAACTCCCACCGACTGTTGTCCAACTAATTACTTTCGGCCGCCTAGCTTGGCCTAGCATCTGATGATCACTCCTTTTGCAAACTCCCAACTGTTCATAACAATTGTTTCGGCCACTTTAACTTGGCCTCGTGTCCGTCCCTGCGAACCTGCACCACCACTCTCTCCCACTAACACGTCCATCTCCCGTCCACATGAAATGATAAAGAAAAACCCCTTCAACTGTCCAACTGCCCTCTTATTTATATCCTGGCTCCCAGAATCTTCCCTTGTTTTCACAGTTTTTGCATTTCCACTTTCACCAAACAAACACCATCTGTTGCCGTTGTCAGAGCCACTCAATCAATTAAATTAAACGCTTCCTTTTAATATAATTACATCGTCCAAACAACCTTCTGTCATTTTATGTCATTAGGATTCCATCGTCCAGATGTTGCTCACAACCAATTAGCCCTAAGAGCTGCAAAAACGCCCCAATTATTAGTCCTTCCCCTCTCTAAAAGCCACTTATCCATCATTATATCATTATTTTTTAGATGTACCAACAACTCAAGGATCCCCAGTCTGAGTTTGTAAACAAAATGATAAAATAAGAACAGAATTCAAGTCCTTGGCAATTAATTACACTCATTGATACCTGTTACTGTAAATATTGTACCACAATACACCAGATAATACTTAATGTAAGCTACATTTCCTAGTAAAGTTTTAAAATTTCATGTAAATATATCAAAGTATCCTTAGATAATATTTACTTCAATTAGAAAAATTAATGATGAAAATGTCCTATGACTCATTTGGGGTACATTTTGATTATATTATTGCTTGTTGTTTTGTATAAGATGAAAACATAGACCACATTTTTATTATAAATGTTTTATATATTAATATTTTATATATTATATATTGTTTTAACCAATTCAACTACTTTAGAGTTGTCACAAGAATAAAAAATGTTGGACTAATGTATTATATAATCAAGTGTAATATTTAATATACTTAAGAAAACTCAAGGTAAAATATATTACTAACTTAAAATTGTCATGTAAACATTTACATTACTTACAAGATCCTAAAACGTTTATACAAGTTATTTTATGAAATATAAATTCAAAATATTGTATTTACTTGATTCGCCATACGTTATACTTAATCTACTCAAATTTTAATTTTGATACTCACCTGTTTCTTTGGCCCAGATTCAGCAGATTTTTCGGGAACTTGAATAACACCAACTAAAAAGTTATTTCAAATCATATTAATCCAAAATAGAATAGACCACCAAACTTTAAACTTTTTACTTGATTAATTTACATAAAAAATACGAACTTTTACACTCAACTAAAAAATTAATATGATGACAAGTAATAGTTTTAATTTAATTTTTAAATCTATAAATTACCAGGTTGGCTGTCTGGCATTGTCCGACCAGCGTTGAAATCACAGCCAGCAGAAGATCCACTCATCATAGTCAAGAAACCATCCAAGCTTAGACTGTCATTGTTCGAGTATGTCTCAAAAATCTTTTTTAATTAAAATGTGTCGTCAGAATGATCATTATGGTGATTCGTCAATCCACAAGACACAAAAAAAATTACTAAGAAAATAGTAACAATGTGATGCATGATGCCAACAAAAATCTGTAACACATAATAGACTTGGTTCTAATTCCTTGCTGCAGAAAACAATATTCTATTATCACAAAGAATTACATATACATTCTATATGACATAGCACAATGAAACAAATGCAAGCTAGGATAACCAATTAAAAAATATATGATCTGATATAGTTGTTCGTAATTGTCATTTAAATGACAAATTAATAATTCAGTTAAAA
This sequence comes from Zhengitettix transpicula, assembly GCA_037074705.1. Classification (NCBI taxonomy): domain Eukaryota; kingdom Metazoa; phylum Arthropoda; class Insecta; order Orthoptera; family Tetrigidae; genus Zhengitettix; species Zhengitettix transpicula. Next base: position 73,807,859 of record CM073595.1, on the reverse strand, counting down.
CAGAATTCGAAGAAAAAACATGGATGGGTCTATAAAGCTATGTATGGCAATATGTTGTAATAAAAATGAAGAAAAAGTAGAGGGGACAAAAAGTGATAATTTAACGTTTACAAAATTGATATTAATTGAACCAATTAACAAAATTAATTTCCAAAGGTTTTCTGGGTAAATAAGCTGCTGGAATTGTTCTCGGGTTTTCTAACAGGTGGTATTTGCTGAACAAGACATACCGTCGACTAGCGCCATCGACATCTTGATAAATGTCATGTTTAGCAAACTCCACCTAGTTGGAAACCCAAGAACAATTCTGGCAATTAACAAAATGTTAAATTACATTAAATTTTTTGTAACCCTTTCAAAAAAAGTAATAACAAAGGATAATTGAAACTAAAATAAGGCAACAAATCTGATGAGTTTATTGTACAAGTTAATATAACCAGAAATATGTAAAGTGAATCTTTAATTAAAAATTTGCTTATCACAGTCCAAAACATTGTTTTCATTGCATGAAGATTAATCTAGCAAATTTCCAATTTAGAAAAATTTACATTAATTTATTACTGAATACAAGGCTAAAACGTTGTTTGTAAATTGAGAGATATTCCATAAAGTTAATGACACACATAGTCAAATTATTAAAATGAAAAATTTATGTCTGATTGAAAATAATGAATAAGAAACCTTTAGTTTTGTCGACTGAAAAGTGCAGTTGTGTCGATCTACTCTTCTTCGCACCTGACGAAAGGGACAAGGGTCCCAGAAACTTTGTGTGGTATTTATATTACCACTTTTTTGTCTGAATTGGCTATCTTTCTTATTCATAGTCCAATTGTATTGTTAAAAGTAGAAAAAAGAAAGTGAATAATATTATATTTACTAAATATTGTGAAGAAAGGGAACCATTCAAAAAGTAATAGAACTTTCATCAATGAATCAAAAATCTGATTGAAATATAAGATATTTAATTATACAGTATTTTTATTGTAACTGCCTTTTCTCATAAAGAAAAATATCTTAATGAACAAAAGACCATAGCCAAAATGACAATATACAAGAATATAAATATGTAACTGTGTGTGTATATATATATATATATATATATATATATTATGTGTGTGTATAAACTGTAAAATAATTTAAATATGTACATAATCTGAAAACAAGCAATCGTAACATTGACCACACCCAAATGCATGGAATTATAAAAAAATTGTGAATATGCTCGATATATAGAATCAAATATTTCGGTATCCAATAATATGAATAGATGTAGGTGAAAACTATCAGAAATATGCGTCGTTTCAAAGGCCACGCCCAAAATTATTAAATTTTCATAAAAAATCCGTATTCATTGTGAAAGAAAGCTTCAAATATTTAGTTGCATAATATATTTTGATTTTTATGTGAATGTATGTACAAATGTTTTGAAATTTATCGGTTTTTGCTAAACACTTCAAGAACACTTCAACTATTAAATGAGTTAATAGAAATACGAAGGTATAAAACTTAATAAACAGACGTTTAGAGCAGAAATTCAAAATCGCCGCCTTAAATGTCAAGAAAATATTTCGTCTAAGCAATATAAACAATAAAGTTTAGATAAGGGCTTGTCTGGAGAACACTGAAATGCGGTTTCAGAACGGTTCACAACCATTAAACTTAACATACATGAAGCTGAGAACGTTCTAAAACACGTCGAAGTAACAATTTTCATAAATTAACATTAATTACAGAGATATAAGCAAATTAAAATTCGTGACGTCATCACTTGTTGTGACGTCAGAGATCACTAACCCCACCTGTTGGATACTTTTGCAACTACACCCAGCAGACGATAAGTCAGCCGCCATTTTTTAAACTGTCAGATGGGCGTTCCTCATTACTTTTGCATAAGTCAGCCGCCATTTTTTAAACTGTCAGATGGGCGTTCCTCATCGTCTGCTAGCATTTTCAGCCGCCATTTTTTAAACTGTCAGACACCAACCACTTCCTACGCCGTCTCCACGAACTACCAAAACCTCTTCCACCTGACACCCTTTTGGTCACTATAGATGTAGTGTCACTTTACACCAATATTCCCCATGCCACACAAACACACTTCAATATTTGCACTTCACCAGTTGCCACCCACACCACACAAAATGCTCCCTCCCATACAGGGGAGCATGTATTTGTTGGTAATCCTACTTGGTCAGACACCAACCACTTCCTACGCCGTCTCCACGAACTACCAAAACCTCTTCCACCTGACACCCTTTTGGTCACTATAGATGTAGTGTCACTTTACACCAATATTCCCCATGCCACACAAACACACTTCAATATTTGCACTTCACCAGTTGCCACCCACACCACACAAAATGCTCCCTCCCATACAGGGGAGCATGTATTTGTTGGTAATCCTACTTGGTCAGACACCAACCACTTCCTACGCCGTCTCCACGAACTACCAAAACCTCTTCCACCTGACACCCTTTTGGTCACTATAGATGTAGTGTCACTTTACACCAATATTCCCCATGCCACACAAACACACTTCAATATTTGCACTTCACCAGTTGCCACCCACACCACACAAAATGCTCCCTCCCATACAGGGGAGCATGTATTTGTTGGTAATCCTACTTGGTCAGACACCAACCACTTCCTACGCCGTCTCCACGAACTACCAAAACCTCTTCCACCTGACACCCTTTTGGTCACTATAGATGTAGTGTCACTTTACACCAATATTCCCCATGCCACACAAACACACTTCAATATTTGCACTTCACCAGTTGCCACCCACACCACACAAAATGCTCCCTCCCATACAGGGGAGCATGTATTTGTTGGTAATCCTACTTGGTCAGACACCAACCACTTCCTACGCCGTCTCCACGAACTACCAAAACCTCTTCCACCTGACACCCTTTTGGTCACTATAGATGTAGTGTCACTTTACACCAATATTCCCCATGCCACACAAACACACTTCAATATTTGCACTTCACCAGTTGCCACCCACACCACACAAAATGCTCCCTCCCATACAGGGGAGCATGTATTTGTTGGTAATCCTACTTGGTCAGACACCAACCACTTCCTACGCCGTCTCCACGAACTACCAAAACCTCTTCCACCTGACACCCTTTTGGTCACTATAGATGTAGTGTCACTTTACACCAATATTCCCCATGCCACACAAACACACTTCAATATTTGCACTTCACCAGTTGCCACCCACACCACACAAAATGCTCCCTCCCATACAGGGGAGCATGTATTTGTTGGTAATCCTACTTGTTAAGAAGCAATATTAATAAATTAACAATATTAATCAATTAAATGTCCTAGTACTTTGGTGTAAACAATCACCTTGACCTAATGACAGTCTACCATTAATTATTTCATAATTAAAATAATTGTAATTAATTTTCACAACCACTATTGCCATCTGTTAACAAATTCCACAAACAAGGAATTTTTATGGAGGGGTTACTGTTAGTTGGCGGGGGAAAAGCGCGCGATTATTTCTTAAGGTTTGCAAGTGCGTGTCGTGTCTAGTACCTTCCTCTTTAGAAATGTTTCCTTACATTCTTTAATGAGTGTTTACTATTATTTACGGATCGGTTTAGGTATGTGTTTAAAGTATTCGTTAAAAGTGCGACAATTTTCATGTTTCTTTAAAACTGCATTCTTAAACTTCTCCTTTGTGATAACCTCATGTGTTTATAAAGTAATTAAACTTTTGTGTGTTTCCTTAAGATAAATGTGCCTTCCACAAAATGTTCTACACCGTGCGTTATTAACATGATAGTGACGTCATCACTCAATTAAAAAATTGCCGGTTTTTCAGTGTTTTATATACAAGCAATTTCAACTTTCTTGTGACGTCATCAACACTTCGATTTTTCGAGGTCGTGATGTCCGACTTTCTTGTGACGTCATCAGCACTACGATTTTCGACTGTTTTCGGCGGCCATGATGTCGCACTACGTCAGAAATGACGTGTTTTTGGTCGAGGAAAAAAAAAATGGCGGAAAAAAATGGCGGCATTTCAGTGTTCTGCAGTCAACCCCTTTTTATAATTTAGTTTTAATGTAATATCTGGTTATAATTTCACATATATGGAAACGAGTTAACTGGATTGCGTAAAATCAAAAACTTTCTTGAAATAATGTTTAAAATCGCGGTTCCTACTGGAATTTTTTGTGACTTCAATTTGCGAAAGACACAATATTATTGTATCATAGTTTCGTATTACTCTAACGTAAAATTTGTATGATAAATAATTATTTGCCGTTCGTATAGACTAAAAAATACATTTTTACCCTATCGTTTTACAATTTGTATATTATTGTAAACGCCGGGGAATTACAAAAATTCAAAGAATAAAATTGAAGAATCTCAACTTCATGTCAAATAATATGTTCATTACTTCACTGCTAAGAATTGTCCCCTTGGATGTACTAAAAGACAGTTATAGTTGATTTCCAGGGAAAGTTAGTATATGGATTTATTATCAATATCGTACATTTATCATTATTATTTTAACTAAAAATATTATTCTACGGATTATAGTTGTATTAAAAGGCCGCATGCTAGTAGTAATCGTAGTATTGCTCAATAAGGAAATACAACTCACTAGGATTAGGTCTCGAGGACCAGGTTAGCAGATCTCACCTATACGAACATGAAATGGATCAGTTGATTTTCAGTATCCCCAATTTTACATGGACGCGCGAGTGCTCTAGTGGCAGAGTAGACAATTTTAGATATGACAAAGTGTATTCGCCTGATATATTACAAAACACCCCTAAGAATAACCTCAAGCAGAACGTTCGAATCGGCGATTTGGTTACGCCAACAGGTCATATACAGTACTGTTTAAATATAATAAAAATAACCACTGAACTGCGGGGTAAGTAAATAGGAAATCTGAGTGGTCTTTGAAAGCTCTATTTGATGAATCACCTCGGGAAAGATACAAGACCCAGGACACACCATAAATTTTAAATTCCTTTAGTGCTTTTTCGCCTTAGCGTTCCTCAATTTATCAAACATTCTGTGATCTTTTCATAATAGCAAGTGATCAAATACTTATTTCAGTATGCGTACGAAGGTGAATTGTTTGTTAGATCTGTGATTTGCAAGTTTTATATAATCTGCAATTTTTTCTATCCATATCGATATTATAACTGTCGAAGAGTCCTGAACTTATACACGTTAACAAATGAATGTTATAAGCGACACGCGGTTAATTGCATTGGCATTCCAGCAGACTTTGCGCTAATGCCAGAGTCAGACTGTTATTCCAAACCTGAGATAAAAAGGACGATTTCGTCAACTCCTCACGAAAAAACTTGAGACAGTTGTTGGTGATGTCGGTCGCGATATAAGCCCCAAACCCCTCACTCACACAATCCAATCTACCTTTGCATAAGATTATGTCAATTTCACAAAGAAATATGAAACCTGTCAAATGAAAATTAAGTAAAACCACTGAGAACAAGAGATACTCAATCAGAACTGGAAACAAAAATATTTAAATATAGTACATCCATGTATGTGACAATGAATACATAGTGTGGATATATAGTCACACACCTAAAAGTAATTTATTGGTGGAAGCACTCAATGAACTTTTCTTCTTTTAGTTATCTTATTATATGGAATACCTCTGTGTACAAAGACAGTGGACAAATTTGGACTCTGGTATTTTCAAACTTATTAAACCTTTATTAAAAGTCATGTTTGAAATAATAAGTTTAATTTCCGATTATAGTTGTTCAGGAAGCACTATTCACACTAAATCATTAAAACATTTTTCACATCAAAGAGAAATATTGACAATCAAAGGCAACTGAAAGGGGTATTTTGCTTAAAAGTGATACAAATGTTAACGTTTACTGTTCAGTTATTCATTGCAAGTCTAGTCACAAGGTATAAGGATATAAACACAATGAAGACCTAGGTTCAAAAAATGGCACGTTCAATGAGGTACAATTTATCCTATTTAATCTAGTAGAATAGAAAGTAGTTCATTATGTTAACTTACAACGTATATGGAACATTTTGCAGGAAACAAACATACACAAAGTTAAAGTATCTGACTATTAGATTAGTATATATTTTCTGACAACAAATCATTTAAACAATATATTATCATAAAGGAATTGGTGACTAAGTATGTATCAGACTCTTTGACCAAAATGAACAGAGAGAGAGAGACTTCAGAACTTTATTGGGGGATATAAAAAATATTAAAAAACAGGCACAATTTTTCCCATACACAACAAAATCGCAATAATTAAATCAAATAATGGTTCTGACAATTTAACATTTCAAATGGAAAATAAAAAGGAAGTATTTAAAGGAAAGATCAATAAATTGAGTACTAAATGTATATGAACAGTTCTTTTAATATAAATATGCTTAATGAATTAAGCAGAATAATTCAAGGGAGTACAGATGAATCTTGGTTTTCATTGGCAATACTATTAAAGGCACTTGTATATACACAGCAGGGAATATTACAGCAGCTGTTAATGATACAAAAATTAAGATTTTGTTGAAAAGTCCAAATCTGCAAAAGTACAAAGTTTCATGTTTAACAATTACAGCAATCAATACAAACACACCTACTCATTAAATGATTTATAATGGTACAATTCCCAGTGTATATAGATCAAGACACTAAGCAGTATATATTTTGTGACTTAGATATTATGGCAGTTTATCTTATAATGAGCTGATTAACCGTATGAACTGTAATTAACTGTAGTATTTATGTTGAGCTTTTATCTACACATATGTACCAAATTCTGATTGTTCAGCTACTTTGTTCCACTGTTACACCATTGAAATGCCTAATGATTATGATACTAGAGTAGTTTCGTCACAGTAAACATTATGAATGCCCTTATACTTAAGTATCCAAATGTACCATCAAAATTAAACAGATGTGCTATGTAATGTGATATGATTTTTGTAAGTGTTAATAAGATATTTCATTGCCTGAGTAAGAACAACACAGAAGGATAAACAAAGATCAACATTAGTAAACTAAAAAGGAAGTCAGTAGTGAAAACAGTAGAGACAAAATCAACAAGTAAGACAATGACAGGAAGAATAAACCATAAAATTTCATTTTAGCAAAATAGAAGAAATGATAAACAGTGAGGTAAGAACAACACAGAAGGATAAACAAAGATCAACATTAGTAAACTAAAAAGGAAGTCAGTAGTGAAAACAGTAGAGACAAAATCAACAAGTAAGACAATGACAGGAAGAATAAACCATAAAATTTCATTTTAGCAAAATAGAAGAAATGATAAACAGCGAGGAGAAATGAAAGCTATATCTTTCTGGTTTTGAAACAAGTGGTTGGCATCAATGTTCATGAGATTTATAATGTATCTATCATTACTAAGGTATTTTATAAGTATCCTTATGGATCAAGGACTGATAAGACTCCTTAACAAAAATAATACCAAATAAACCTAATGAATCCCCTTGATAGTTAGCAATACCTTAGAAATACTTAAGCAACTAATATTTTCTTTTGTATTGATATTACTACACAAATTACTCACTTCATTTCTTCTTTCTCATGTTTTCACACTTCTGACTGACTTTCAATATCTTTTCACATTTCTCTTCCTACAATTTGTATATCATGTTCTTCTAAACATTTTCTTTATTTGCTAGATACACAAACTCATGTTAACAAGACAAATAAATACTTATTTGAAGTTTCCCTATCACAGTTACTTTTGGGCATGTATTAATTCACACACATTTCAGTCACATAAAAATTATAGAAATTGTTATGCTCTATTATAAGGGCACATATAACAGAATAAATTAGTTAACAGTGTATCAGAATACCTAATAAAACTTTGAACAGAATGTTCATACAAATTATTTTTCACTGATAACTTACCTTACCCAAGATTGCTTTTTGTTAGTCATAAACATGAGGTAAGCTAAGAAAATTTCTGTCTTACACGCAAAAAAAAATTCATAACTTGCTGTATTTGTATGAAGACTAACAGATAAAAAATACAACTTTCTTTCCAGATAAATCAGTTTATAACATGTTAATAAAATTTAATATAAAAAATAAGAAAAAAATTATTGAACACATTGAATGGGTTATTTAACAAATTTTAATAACCACAAATTTCAATTTTTTTGCACAGCTGAGTTGGCTTAAAATATGCCATAACAAATAAATAATTAAACTAGAGAATGAGGGGTTTCCCCGTGAATAGGATAAATAAACATTCCACCTTGAGTAAGTTTGAAAAATGAACTACATTTCAAAAACCATCATCAAGTATGACTGTGAGATACATACCCCTATTTTCTCATATTGTTTATGGGAAAAAAGTAATTTTCAAAATAAATTTTGTTTACAGATGATGTTAATGACAGAAATAATTGTCCAAGTGTAACAACGCATCAAATGCATGGGTATAATAATGAGCCAGGAACAATTATCCCCAAATGAGATTAAATCCAACCTAGCAACAACAAACAAGGAAAAGTAAACCATTGTGGCTATTCTCATGGGGAATCACTTTCTCAATATACACAGGAAACATGCTTTTAAAATTATAGACTAAAGGTCTTCCCAGTGTAGATAGTGGATGAAAATCTTGGTATTCCAGCTGGGAGGGTTTGTTGATGACGAGTAATCCACATAATTTTCAGAGTCTACAATATATAATTTGTGTATTAAGTGTCTCCATTTTTTGTTCTATTAATAATAAAATTTAATTTCAAGCAAACTTTTGGTAAAAGTGGTGCACAGCAAACACGAGTAAATATGATACATAACTGATGACAGTGGTATGGCTATAAAAAGTAGTTAGTTTTTCCAAATGTTGCTTTGGCTAAAACTCAAGTTTTTTTTATTCAATTTTTTATAAATTTGCCCCAAAGCAAATAATTTTTATGTGGAATTATTATATAATAAAGTGACAGTGATTCATTAAATCTCTAAAAGAGCAGCACAATATTCTTGATGCCTAAATATCTGAAGTGTTTAGTACATAAAATATATAATTTGTTTAAAATATCTTATATATAATCAAGCATTCCTTCTAATTCCAATTGTTCAAGTAAGCTCCTCCTCTTTTTTTCCAAATCATTTTCACTGAGTTCCCCTTCTTCTTTCTCATCTGATGAGGCACTTGATAAGCTAGATGAATCTGTGGAAATCTGCCCCTGTTCACTTGATGATGAACTCTGGAAAAGACAGAATAAGGTGAAAATGGCTGTACCTATAAATAAGAGAAAGAACACACAGAAACTCTAATTAAAAATGAATAAACATTTTTCATATTCAAAACAAAAGGTTAAATTTAAAACAGGTTTGAACACATTTGTTGCAGTTGTATTGCAGTAAAATCTAAAGGGTTGAGGCTCAGAGACCTTGGTGTTCCAGGAATGTTATTGCCATGACCAATCCATTGATTATGAAATGTTAAGTAGAGTTGACATGGTTTGTTGGTTTGGTGTACTGAAGGGAGTTAACATATCAGAAAACTTCTAGACCACAGTACACTTATAAGGGACTTATACAGAAGAATTTTTGTTGTGACTAAGTAGTATGTGTGTACACATACTTGCTAAACATTTTTGTGCGTCACAAAGCAGAATTTTTCTATATTACTTTTCTCTCTATATATACACACACACACATACATACATATATAATTGAGATCATTGGCATGCAAAGGAAAGAGAGATAGTTTGTGGCTAACCTGAGTCCGCAGTCGGCCAATGAACGGAATGTAAAAATTCTTCCTGAAGGAGGAGGCCGAGAGCCTCCAAAAATTTGAAGAACACACTTCTGTCCCAAGTGGCTTGAGCTTCAATTTCAAGTAAGCCACAAACTATCTCCCCATGTCACAATTATTTTTGACGTCATATCATTATTATTATTATTAACTTGTGTAAGAATTTGTAGTAAATGCAAAGTATAGTTTGTTGTAAACAAAAATGACCTAACATTTTCCTAATTCCTATATTGTTTCAGAACAAACATCAAGTGGCCATGAAATGGACAGATCATATTAAAGGAAAGTATATATGACGCTATAATAAACTTTCAGTAGTACTAACAATGCATGTATCACTACATATTTCAGTGGACAAATTCCACTAAACTTGTTACATAAATTATCTAAAAATTTTAAATATTTAAAATTACTATCAATCGTTACACCAAATAATTTCTAAACTTATCCTTCATTTATAATAGTTTATTAACCATGTGAATTTAAATACTTCAACACTTTTTTGTTTATTCAATCTGATATTTTTAAATTTATGTTAAGTTTTCCATCAAAACAAATGAATTTATTAAAAATTTGTATCACTTATTGAAAGGCATATTCAGGGTGTTCAGAAAGTTGCTGTGCAGTTATATGGGAACATTCCTCTCACACAGGCAGCCATACAAGTCTGAACCCATTTAATTTGATTGGAAAACACTTTCTACAGATCTGATTGTGATATGCTTCTTATGTACACAGTTATTTCAGTTTTTAAGTCACTTTGTTTCAAACTTCCAATGTAGATCTACATAAGTAATTTGTACTCCAGTTTACAGCAACTTTCCGAACATCCTATGTACATAAAACAAAAGAAATACAAATCAATAAAGTGTGGTAAGCATTATTTTTAAATAAAGGATACAAGGACGAGTCAATAAATATTTTAGGATCTGGCTTATGTATGGTGAGATTCATTTCCTTAGAGAATAAATAACTAAGGTAGAAGTTTGTTTGCTATACTTATTGGGGTTTCCCCCTATATAATAGAAAATGATTATTTAAAGTATTAAGAAAATCAGGAATGACTGGAATGTTGGGTTCCCTAAACCATGGATAGACTAAGAATACCAAGATCTTAAATAGTTTAAAATTATGTAGACTATTATAAATCTTTCATTCTGTTGTTTTGGTACAAGTTTCTAAAATAATCCCAAATGTTGAATTGTGAGCACAATAAAATAAAAGGCAGGGGAAAAAATACAAATTAGAAAGCAAAACATAGAATTAAAGTTGAAGAAAACTGGAAGTGTGAAAAATTGAGAGCATGATAAATAAAGTTAATTTACTAAAGGCACATAATACACCATGGAAACCAGGTCAAAAATAGCCATGGCCAATAAGAACTCACCAAAAAAGGATTAAAACTTGGAATTCTTAAAGATTGACTACAGAGAGCTGCATCGATAACATAGTTATTGTTTATACAAATAAGTAATTTTAATTGTTCTGGATCAGTCAATCGAAATTAAATTGTAATGTGAAGCTTTCTGTCAGGCTGAGAACAAATATATTGGCCAACAAGGGAGGAAATACTCAATGATATGACACTGTGGATTCACATTTCTTTCAAGTCATTTTTTGCATTTCCTTGTTCTTCCTAAATAATTCAGACATATTGGGATGAAGTCCTGTTCATACCGAACACAATCAAGAAATCAGACTGACTGGATACAGCACACTGGCCACATAGGAAAGAGACAGCGATGCCAGCTTACCTGAAATCAATAGTTGGTCCAGTCTGGCTTAGGTGAGAGAAGGTTCCAAATTTTTGAGAACCTGAGCCCCTTTCATCAGGAAGGAAGATCTGAACTGTATGCAAGCTGGGCACAAATTCATGCCCAGCCAGGTATGCAGATCAGATCTTCCTTACTGATGAAGGGGGCACAGGCCCTTGAAAATTTGAACTTCCACCTATACCAGACTGGACCAACTATTGATGTCAGGGAAGTCAGCATTTTCCTATATAAATGTGTTATTTAATTTGACATTGTCACATTTTCCACAACTGCTCTCTCTCTCTCTCTCTCTCTCTCTCTATATATATATATATATATATATATATATATATATATATATATATCTCTCTGTGTGTATATATATACACACACACACACACACACAAGAAATTCCCATTTCTTTAAATTTAGAATTATCTTTTCTTAATTTCCTTTCAATCATGTTTCTTACTTTCTTTCAACTGTCTTCCATTATATTTCTACCATTACCTAAGCTAAGGATTTTTTAAAACATATTTTGAATAAAGAGCTATAAGAGGCCCATGTTTATAAGCATTATTTTTCACGGTGAAAATAATATTTTACTCTAATCATCACATTATTTGTGCAACAGACTTATATTGTCCACACAGGAATAAGACATGGTTTAACCATCCACAACTTTTTTATAATAAAAATATATACAGTAGTGACCATCCTCTAATGCCAAAATTAAAACCTCACCCGTCATATTTTTAGGCGTAATTAATTGATCAGACATGATTCTAATACAAAGTCAACAGGATATGTTTTACTGAACAAATAATAATATAAATACACACATTGGAATCAACCAATGATGTAAATAATAACCTTAAAGGAGTGAAGAGCAAAAAACTGAAACAAACATTAATGTTTACTTCTGAATTTATCATTTAAACGAGGCCACAAAAAACAAGAAAAAACAATTATTAAACCACTTCATACTTGTTTTGATTGTTCTATAAATGACAGAAGCTTCTCAAAAAGAGAAAAAGAAGTCATAAATTGCAATAATAATAATATAGAACTGCAGGACACACAGACTTATGGATATATATAAAATTGATAATATATAGTCTATATGTCCATATATGGAAATGGGAGTTGCCATTATACTAAGGTTTAGGTGACCCTGTGTTTAGACAAAAACCCTTTCTCATGCAGAAGTGGTGCAGTATTAATGCAATGAAAACAGAATAAATAGTATGTTATGAATACTGTAAGAATGGGCATTTGGCTGCATATTGGAGACACGATAATTAGGAACATCACAATTCAAGCTTGCAGATGCATCAATGATAGTGTAAAAAAATGAGAAACAGGACCAAATATCATATTATATATAACCGGTAAAGATTATTGCATTTACTTAACTTGTCTTTATATCTGTCGTATATACACATGAAAATAGATATATGCAGAACTTAAATACTGGATGTTTTAACACATTAATTGTCTGAAAACCAGAGTATGTTGCCAGGATATAATAAATAGGCATCTGAATAATTTTCCTTACACAATTCTACATAGTGAACAACTAACCTGTACATTTCATGCTGCCTGGATCATTGACCCCACGACTCAAAGAATAATAAATGTATTGTAGTTCACAGTTGCCATAACCTTTACAAATTTTCGTAATAAAGTAAATAAGTTGTTTTTAGCTCCTTAAACATTTTACAGAATGCCTTTCAACGTCATATTTGTGATATTTTTGAAATTTTATTGAGTGGATATATACACCAAGCATTAGTTACAAGACAGATTGAAATATCTCAGTAATATATATATATATATACACATTTGAATAGGAAAGAGAGACAGCGAAGGCAACTTACCCTGAAATCAGCAGTTGGTCCAGTCAGGCAGAGAAGTAAAAATATATCAAATTTCCAAGGGTCCGAGCCCCCTTCGTAAGGAGAAAAGGTCTGAACTGTGTGCCGGCCGGGCACTTCCTATTTGCCACTCCTACTTGCATGTGCACATTTGTATGTATGTACATTCATATATGTACGTATAAAATGCTATGTGTGTGAATGATAACAATCGGAACTTTTCGTATGCCCCGACTTTCCCTAGAGAGAGAAAGTTAGTGGCCTTGTGGAGTGTCTATTGTTTAAGGGGAACTGCTAGCTGTGTGATAGTCAAAACTCCAGTGTCCACAGCCAGCCGGTGTAACACTCATTCCTGAAGAAGGATGTTGACAACCTCAAAAATTTGAGGAACATCCTTCAATTTGAGGTAAACCACAAAATATCTCTTTTTCCTTTCCATACCAATATATATATATATATATATATATAATTGAGATCAGAGAGATACGTAGTATGGTGTAACTTGAGGGAACCGAAGGAAGTTCTTCAAATTTTCGGAGGTTCTCAGCCTTCTTCTCCAGGAAGGAGGGTTACACAGAATGGTGTGCAACACTGGCCTTCAACTTTTGTCCTTGTGGTTGAGTAGTCATGTTGTTTGACTTAAAAGTTGTCTGACAAGAGAAGCATGCCTTCTGCTTCCTGAAGTACAGTAACACCTCTAGAAATCTGAATTAGATATTTGTGACAATAGGTAGGAAGTTCACAGAAGTTCAAAACATTCTATGAAACCAATGTTTCATTTGATATGACAGAAATTTCATACATTCAAAGAGCATGCTGTAATTGTCATTTTGTAATGTAGATCAGAGAAAGATGAAACCATGAAAATTGGTTTTCATATTATGTATGTTTTTTACCATTCATAAATTAATCCCATTCATCCTTTGAATATAGTGACCACATTCAACAAAAAGTCATAATTTCAATAATTACAGAAATTCAAGCCAGTAATGTAATTAAAATATTTCCAAAGGTTGAAGAAAAGCATATGTAACATGCAATAAAAGTGTACAATACTATAAGAATAAACATATGGAGCACATAAAACATTTAAATTTTCTCTCTCCATATTTTACATAATCTTCATACTGTTACAGAAGACTTTTATAATGTGAGCAAGTTGTATAAAATTTTATTCATAAATTGCTATTTCTACAATATGTTAAGGCAAATTTGAATAATTGCCAATAAAAACTGATTGTCATAATATTAATAGATACTCTTTCAAGTACTTTGGTGCAAGAAATAACGTTTAGTGTGTTTACAATAGCAACATGGAAGCAAAATTTGGCAAAAATGAATGTTTAACCAAAGGGCCTTGTTCCTATAGAAATGTACCCGATGATAAACATTTGTATGTACAATATTCTCAATTGAAGCACAATAACAAATTTCATAGACAAATCAGACCTATGATTTGAACAAACCTGTCCCCAGTTTGTAGATTCTGAAAGTAAGTTCATATTTCAAAATCAATGAAGACACATGGAATAACGTATAAACTTATTTTTTAATTTATAAACAACTGTAAGAAGGCTACACACACAATTAAAACTGTGGAAGAGGAACATATCTTTGGAAATTATATCCTACACTGAATGGATAATAAAAAAAAAAGTCCAACCATTGAATGACTGACAAATCACCAAAATGCATGTTGTAATATTTCTCATTTAAGGTACATAAAAAAAGCCTTTCAAAATGAGAACAGATATTTTTATTTAAAATGATTTATTTTGAAAAATTATCATTGACAAAATATAGTTCTTAGTATTATGACATTAAAAACTCTTGAAAGTGATGACCACAATGTGCAAAATGAATTACATTTTCCTCATGTTTATACATTTTACAAATATAGGGCCCAGTTTGGTACACATTTTTTAATGTGCCATAATATGGCTGAACACAGATTACAAATATTTATTTAAATTTACCAATAAAGGTACAATTAATCATTACTGATAACTGCCAAGATTTGAACTGGTATAATATGATCACAGAAGTTGCAGAAGGAAATATTTTAGTTTTACAATTTAGCAACCATGCCACAGATTTAGTTATAAAATATGCTTAAAACATAAGAAACTTTTTGTTATATACAAAACAAGAAGTAGAATATTAAAGTAAAGATTCGTGTCGTTACTGGACATGTGTACTTAAAATGTTTAAATAAATTCTCCTAAAAATTAGCAAATTATTCATACTATTTTGTTTCTTACAGATAAATATTTTATTTTTACCATATAGTTGTTGCTGTTTATTAATTTATTCATCTGTGACACACTGCAACAGTTAATTTATGTTTGGACACATCATTATTTGTTCAACAGCATATTTTTAAGAAGCCTAGCACAAAATATATGACTGATTACATTTGAAAATATAGAATCATAATGATTAATGCATTATATTCATGTGCTCAATATGTCTATTAAATATAGTCAAAATACTGTAAAATATAATTATACAATACATTATTACTTGTCTTCTAGACTTAAAAAGAATATCAGTCTTTGGAATTAATTGCAGGAACATATCATACAAAATATATTAAAATCACAGAAATGTCATCAAGACACAAGGAAAAAATTAAACAGTATCTCATCAATTAAAATTTAACACAGTGAAAAAAAATTCTGGGGGATTCCCATGAAAGTATTAAAGTAAGGTAAGCAAGAGAATGATCTATATATACATATACATTTGTAATTTTATTTCATCCTAGCTGTCGATTCAAGGTAAGTTAACTGCTCTCTGCCTCTCTTTCCTCTCCAATTTACGCTTAGCCAGCACAAAGTTCAGACCTACTTTCCAGAAGAAATGGGGCTCAGGCCCTCAACAATTTGAAAATTGGAATTTGCCAGGCCAGCACACAGTAGACCAACTATTCTGATAAAAGTTACTCAGGTCCTCAAAAAATGTTTTTTGTTTCTGTACAGCCTGACCGGGCCACTGTTGATTTCAGGTATGTCAGCTATCTGAGATAGGGTTCTGATCCAAATGTGTTTTATATATGTGTGTCTGTTATTTAATTTGACCTTGTCACCTGAAATCAATAGTCGGTCCAGTCAGGCTTAGGTTAAAGCTCCAAATTTTCAAGGGATTGAGCCCCCTTCGTCTAGAAGGAAGATCTGGACTGTGTACCGGCCAGGCATTTCAGGTAAGTGGGCATCACTGTCTATCTTTCCTATTTGGCCGGTGCACAGAATGGTGTAACATTTCTTCCTGAATGAGGAGGAGGGTGAGAGCTTCTGAAAATTTGAAGAACTTCCTTCCATCCTGTGTGACTACAACAGTGCTTCAATTCTGGGTCAGAGACAAACCATCCCTCTTTCCTTTCCATACCAATGATCACAATTATATGTATGTATGTATACACACACACACACAATATTAGGATAATCCATTAAGGAATTGGAACCAATTTGATGACAAAGTCACACTCAAACTTCACTCTCCAAGTTTGAGTATATATATATATATATATATATATATATATACACACACACACATATATATATACACGGAAAGGAAAGAGAGACAGGGTAGCTGACTTACCTGAAATCAACAGTTGTTCTAGTCGGGCTGGGCAAAACTAAAAATCAAATTTTTGAGTTCCTGAGCCCCCTGCACCAGGGTAGTATATATTAACTGCGTGCTGGCCAGGCAGAAAATAATTTGAATTATGTCAGTGTACAGAATGTAAATCTCTTTTGCAAAGTTATATAAACAGACACATGTACAAAGGACCATCACAATTTTCTTCTACGTACTACACTTTGTTTTAGAGTAGGACAACTATTTGAAGCCGTCAGTATTAGAGTTATGAACTGTGTGATCATTGTCAGTTAAGTTTGTTTCATAATAAGCCCTAGTTCAATTTAGGCAACTTAATTCATGTGACATACACAAAGAAATTTTATCATCACAGTCTAAAAAAACTACTATAATTTCTTTATAGGATGAAAGTAAGAAAAGCAAAGAAAAATATAAGTTTAAAATTAATTTGAAGAATGAAAATAGAACAGTTTAATAGAATTACTATTAAATATGAATGTTAACTATTGACCAGATATCCTTGAAAGTTTAAATGTTCCTTCATGCATAGGCTGACATTATTCAAAATACTATGAAAGAGGCAGATCAAAAAGTTCAGAAAATAGTCTCAAGTTGGTAATTGGCACTCCTTGGATACCCATAGATCCCTTTACGTCTAAAGCATTTTCTATTTAATGGAGAGTTCTTGAGATTCCAACCAGGTAATGTGTTGTTTTCCACAACATTGTTACCTGATTGCAATATTGAGAATTCTTCATCCAGCAGTTGCACAATCCCTATTGACATTTTCCCATTATATACCACCCTTCTCTCTCCACTAATACTGTTAACATAATTGTAACTTTGTAGTATTATTTTGCCACATTTATATATTTTCTACACAGCTTTCCAAGGAGAACAATTGAGCAAGTAGATAAATAATTACATAAAGATAATTTAAACGGAGACTTTCAACAAGCTATTTACACTCCTCTCCCTAAGCTGCTTACAACCAAGTTTTGTGCATGTAAAAAAGTATAAAGAAGAATATATATCAAGACAACTCTAAATGAGTATGATTGTAAGCTATAAATCACATCAACTAATTGAACATGTGAATGTGCATATTAATAAATAAAAAATACTCACTGAAAACTAGAGAGCAATAAGTCTTTAATTTAGTAATATTCATGTTAATCGGGCATTTTAAAGAAATTATGTTTAAATACAATTGAGGTACATTGCAATTAAAAAAAGAGGCAAATCTAGCAAATGAATTGAGAGTTGTAGTAAGGAGGAAGAAACAACTGTTAAAAATTAGGGCTATACACAAATTTCTCTCTCTTCTTGTTTGACGACTCTTTGAGGGCCTTGGCCTACTGGGATGACTGCCACTGTCATCTTAGATGACACAATCTGGATTTAAAAGTGACATGAGGCGAGTGCCTCAATTCTCCCTCAGTCTTAATTCCAGTTTTTGTGACCAAGATGAGGACAAACATCCATACCCTTCCTGGGATTCAAACCCAGGACATTTGTGATGAGACGCAATGATGCTGACCACTACACCACAGCAGGTTCACACAATTTATGGTTACTGGTTAATGTGAAAATTTATTCCAAATTGAGTTTCAAAGGAAGAAAGCAGATATAATACAATTAGGATGTGAAACAAAAATAACTGTTCTCAGGGAAAACAATAATTAAAATACTGTTATGTATCTCAATGTAAGATTATGTTGGAATAATTGCAAATATAGAATTCTGATTTGAGAATGAAAAAATAAATATTACTACCAGAAATTACAGAACAACAAACAATAATATGTATCTCAATTGATGAATTGAATACAGAAGACCCAGAGAAACAGGATATTTAATACATATCAAATTTCACCCATATATACAAGGCATTCAAGTATAAACTAACATTTGATCATATAAATAATCTCAGATGTATTAGCTCATATTCAGAAGCAATTCACATTCACTTCTATTATTCTTTTTCTACTAGACTTTTTTTAAAAATATTTTAGACAATTTTGTATTCTAACTCTAATCCTATGCATATTTCTAAAATAAAGTTAAAATACACTTATTACTTTCATAATCACATGCCAGATTGGAATATTTTAGGTAGTAATAGAAAACCTATAAATATGTGATATGATGAAAATGTTGAAAGCCAATATACTTGTTATCACACTGATACAGCTTTAATAAATAAGACAAGAAACAACCTGAGTAAAGCATAATTACAACAGTCATATAAATGAAAAATATCATTTTTCTTATAAATTTCAAGTTTAGGTAAAGAGATCATGGCTTACCTTGAATATGAAAGTTGGGTTCCATGACTGGAGAAAACTTGGAAAATTTTGAGCAGTTCACCCTCATTTTCTGCAGGTCTGCTAAATTTGACTGCAGCAATAATTTAAAACATAGATGCAGAAAAATCCCCACACAATAAAACAATCTGTCTTGCAAAGAAAGATCACAAGACAGATAAAGGATGAGGGTACTGGCAAACAATACAATCATACTGGATACTAAATCACAAATATTAAAACGAAAAATTTATGTGTTTGGAAATTAATAATAAGAAATATTGCAAATACAGACACAAGAAGTGATGATATAAATATCACAGTGCTAAGAAAACTAAAAAACACAAGATCTTTTGAGTTTTGTCAACTGAATTGTGCTCTGAAAAGTGATTTGATGTTTTTCTGAGTAGAAGCAGTCAAGAAACAACTACTACACCAGGAGAACCTCCGATCATTAAGAAAATATTTTATAAAACATTTTCATCCTTGTAATCAGAAGACTGATTAACAAGCATGACAGTTTGATGAATTGCAAATGGAGGTGAGTCCAGAAGCCTGTTGTGCCTGCTGTAAAGTACACTTACACTGGCTTGAGGTAAGGTACATGCTGGGGGCATGTAACTAAATATAAAGCAGGCTTGGATGCATGCTCAATTCAGTTCATTTGATCATAGAGCAAGTTATTGACATCTAACAACCACTTGTTAGGTAGTCAAAAATGACAGGATATGACTGCTGGTTGAAACCAAATGCAACTCCAATTAGTTATGAATCTAGTGGTCTATTTGAACAACTCTGATGGCATATATGATGGTAAAGCTGCATCAGTGTGAACTATTTGCATGGAACAATATTAATATTTGTTAAAACTCTTAACTCGTACAATAGTATTTGGATTCAACATATATTGGTTTCCACAGTATCAGTAACAAAGAAGAAAGAGATATTTTGTAGTCATAACAAGATAAAACTATTTTGGAAAATAAAGTTTCAGAATAACACTCAATGAAGCCCATGAACATGAATATTATGTTGAATTTTAAATTGAAGTATGTGTTAATTCTTGAAAAGAAAAATTCAATGTATTAACCCACAAGCTGAAAAACATAAACACACACTGTATACATGCAATTACAACAAATTCTGTAAAACACAAATATTCAATCATGTTGACACACATCAACTACATTCATTCCTCTTTTGTAGATTTAGGAGCAATGAATTGGTTATTCAACTAGATATGGTCATAAATAAAATTTTCTTATCATAATTATGGTATTTATTTTACTTTTAGATATCTAAAATAAAATTAATAAATACTATTTATATTTACAGAGGAATAAGAAACAAGTACACAATTCACAAACAATTGTTTAAATCTATACAAATACCTGCAACTTTTTGTATCAAATTAAGATCACACAATAATATTTGTCATTACTTTCTGAATAAAATCAACTGCAAGTTCTATTTCACAGCCTCCTATAGTATGAAATAAAAATATGAAATATTGAATCTGAATTATTTTCTAAATGTTTACCCAGAAATATGTTGAGTCTGAAAAATTGGTTTCTTAGCATTACAAAATGCACCCATACTTTCACCTTACCTTATAGTAAATATACAAAGTGCATTTTTTAATTAATTTGGTAAATAATGTGTTTTAAGCAAACAATACAAATCAAACTCAGAGTTTATGTACTTTCATGTTGACTTCTAATAGATTTCAGACATAAAATATTTAACTTTGTACAGAATATCAAAAATAATTTCATTATTGAAAAGTCTTTTGCAAATAATTACTATAGAAGTTTATACATGAAATTGTTAATACAATATTAAGTATAGAAATGAAACGTTTTAATAGTTCCAGGAAACATACTACAGCCTATTACAGTTACGTTGGTTTCATCATTTCCATTAACAATGTAATTGGTTTCTTGTCAAATAAACAGTTACAAATCCATAAAATTTAAGGACAGCTCACATATGTATAAATATACATAAGTTCATTTACAAATTTATCACACTGATGCAAAAACAAAAGTAATTAATTGTACATTATAGTTTTCTTAAACAGAAATTTCATAAATGCAAGTAAGGATGTAACACTATCAAAATAATTAAAATATTTGTTACGAAAGGAAAACAGACAAAGGTATTGGCTTTACCATTTAGCACAAGAGGATCTTTTCTAAATTTTCATAGGCGTTAAACTCCTCTCCACAGACATTCTTCCCAAAGGAGGCTAAATCCTACAAAAATTTTAATAAATACCGTCTGTGCTGAATTGCCAAACTTCAATTTCAGGTAAGCCACAACCTATCTCTCTATCCTTTCCATACCAATATTTTTGACAATGTCACATTCTTACTATTACAATATATATATATATATATATATATATATATATATATATATATATACATACATACATACATACACAAACACTTCTTACCAGAAGAAAACAAAATTAATTTAAATATATATGATTTACTGAAAAACAGTAAGACATTGAAATAAAATATATCACATGTATCTGGACTTACAAAAGTGTAATTCATATACTTTCATGAAAAACAACAATTATCTGGTAGGAGAGTTCAGTTGCACACACACAAAACACCATATAAGATAAAATTGTGCATAGGAAAATGTGTTATTTAGCATTTTTAGAAGTGTTTATAATAACACAAGTAAATAGAATATTCTGGTATAATGGGCCAGTCTGCATGCAAATATCATATTCTAATATGATATATCAGATGGCTGCATGAGAATTAAAATGTACAATCATTTCATTAAAGAATATATCCACTTAAAATGGCAATGGTCATTGTATGTTAGGCTCATCACATTTTAGTACAGAAGTCTTGGAACCCACTTCCCCAGTCCATTTCATTTTGTTCTCTTCTTGAACAGAAGTGAATTTTCACCAGCTTTACTCCTGCAGTGTCGATTTTGCACATGTTTGCTGTGTGCCATAGAATGTCCAGTCTCACCACGTGACTCATTCAGCTAATGTAGTGAGATAAACACATACCATTAATACCCTGACACTACAGCCCTGTTTAAAAATATCTCATATAAATTTATTATACATACTAAAAGTAACCAAACCATCAGCACACTTCGTCTAAAATGGAGCAAAGTTTTTGCTGTTGCTAAAATTGATTAAAATACAAAATAAAATAATTTGTTTTATGCGAAAATATAAAAATAATATGTTATCCCAGTTTCTTACTTTAAAATTCTTAGTAATGGAAACTGTTGAGATGTTAGTGAATGTAGATTTGCCCGGTGAATTTGATGAATGTAGAGTTCTCGAGTTTCCAATCCCGACAACCCTACATTCATGTTGTTTGTATCCATATGAGCTTGTATTGTTTTAAGATGAAAAATTGTAATCATATTTTTGAAAGGTTCTTAACTTAGATCTAAAAAAGTTTGAATTGAAGCTAGGCAACACAAAAATTCTTTATATAAGAAATAAAACTTTGAATACAATATTAATTCAATTTACAAATTAGGTATTACTACCCCTGTCAACAGAACATTATATTATTACAAATAACTATGAATTTGAAATAAAATTCACATGAAAAAAAGAAGACGTGAGAAATGGAGTATCAATGTGACAGTGAGAAAGAGACTACCTACTCAGTGCTGAAGGAAGAGGATAACACATGAAGATATACTACTGCATAAACATACAGTAGAATATTACAACATTCAAGAACATACATGCACCTATTCTAAATGAGAATATTGAAGGTGGATCAGGGTTCAAGTAAACTTCACACAACAAATGAATACATTATCCCCACTTGAAGTTTCCAAGTATAACACAAAATTATTATTTGACAGCTATATTTTCTTTACACAGCTTATAGATTAAAGAATACTCCCTGTGAAATATAAAACAATTATACAATTAGAAAGTTTCACTAAATATACACTTATATACAAATACTAAACACATTTATTTACAAGCTTACTGCACGAGTTAGTAAGCTAACAGAGCACACCAACATGTATTAAACTTCTGAAAAACATATTCTCAACCACTGAAAAAATGTCTGTGAAAATATTGAAAAGAATAAAAGCAGTATAAACAGACAAAAAAATTGTACAAGTTTTACTTATTACAATATCCAAGTCTACATTATGAGATACTGTTAATTAAAATTCATGAAGGTAAAATATAATTAAAACAATTGGAAACAGAAAAATGTGGTGGCCTACCTGTAATTGAAACTCTACATTGCCATTCAGGACAAGAGGAAGTTTTTCAAATTTTCGGTGGCATTAGCCTCCTCCTCCAGGAGAAAAAGAACACATCCCATGTGTCTTCTTTCTTCCTTCTGTCCTGAATGAGGATGCCCAGCTTCAATTTAAAGTAAGCCACCACCTTCCTTACTTTCCTTTCCCTACCAATTACTTTAATCATTTTGGCAACATCACATCCTTACACTTAATAACACATTTAGATAGGAAAGAGAGACAGCGATGCCAACTTACCTGAAATCAATAGTTGGTCCAGTCTGGCAGCGGTGAGGGCCTAAGCCCCTTCATCAGGAGAAAAGGTATGAACTACTTGAAATCCATGCCCAATTGACGAATTGAAACTAAAGTGCACCAGTCATTAGACAGCAATAATCAACTCCCAATAAAGCCAACAACTCTCTCTCTCCCTCGCTCAAAGAAAGGTCACAACAATGGAAAAATACATGCATGCATACAAACACATTATAATGGAAGGTAAAAATTAAAGAAAAGGATAGGAAGTTAAAAAGCAAAAGAATGAGAATAGGGAAAGGATTGAACAGATCAATATAATAGAAATCATTCTAACAAATATCATAATATTATGTTGACATAAGGTTTCAACACAATATCACAACCACAGCCACAATGATCACTATAACAATATTGGAGGATGTTGAGTCCAAGCCTTTGCCTGTAAGATATGCTGGAAGGAGAGATCCCAAAGATGGAGTTCACCATCCAATGCATTGGTTGAAATTGTTGAAGTTGTGACTTTGGGCATGAGCAACTTTTGGAAATTAGGTTTTGGATAGTTTGACAGTTCTGCTGTGGTTAGCAAAGCATTCAGGGAGAGGTCATTTGGTATGGCCGATATAGAATATATACTAGCCAACCGCAACACTGTCAAACTTCCCGAAATTCAATTCCCAGTAGCTGCCTACGCCCAAAGCCACAACACAAACAATTTCACACTCGCCATCCTTAAAGCCCTATCCCCCAATTCATCAGAGGCTATACTCCATCCGTGGGCACTCTCCTTCCAACATGTCTTAAAGTACAGGCAAATCCCTGGACTCAACATCCTATAAATAGTGCCCTTCTTATCTGCCACCCCTATTTGCACACGTCCATTAAGTATGTATGTATGAGCATGCTTATGCTTGTGTATGCATGCATGCATATGTATATTTGTATGTGTGTGTATGCATGTGCATATTTGTATGTATAAACATATATGTATGAATAATCGCCATCAGAACTTTTCCTATGCCATGACCTTACCTTGAGAGAGAAAGTGAGTGGCCTGGTGGGGTGTTAATTGTTTATGGGCTACTGCTAGCCACGTGGCGCTCAAAACTCCACAGTCCACAGTTGACCAGTGCACAGAATGGTGTACCACTCCTTCCTGAAGAAAGAGGCTGAGAGTCTCGAAAATTTGAAGAACATCCTTCGGTGCCGTGTGGCTACACCATGCTTCAATTTAAGGTAAGCCATAAACTCTCTCTCTTTCCTTCCATACCAATTATCTCAATTATGTATATACATATGCATATATATATATATATATATAAACAGGAAAGTAAGATAGTGAATGAATTATCTTAAATTGAGAGTTGGTGTTGCCAAAGCATATAGTGAGGAACATGTCAACTTTTCAAGATTGTATGTAACTCATGTTGGTGGACCACACAGTCTCTGTATGTATAATATATAATGTGTGATCAACCAGCACTAAGAACTCCTGAAGGAGTCTTGAACTTATGAAAATTTGAAATAAAAGCCAAAAAAAGGTATGATTTTGTTATAAATATCATAAAGTTACCAAATGTCTGAATAATAACTTGCTCTGTTATATAACTTTGTACTTTTTATATCAACTATACATACAGTTTCTCTTATTCCAAGTTTGTATCAACTTAATTTTCATCAGAACTAGAATAGAAAAGTAATTGAAAATAAACTAAAATAGAAGGAAGTTCTAATATAATAACAATCCCTCTAACCACATCAAGTATTCATGCTCAAAATAACCATTTTAGTACCACAGAACTAATTTTCTGAACACACAGCATACCATTCTACAACCTCCAACAACATACTTCTGCAATATAGTTATGTTTAGAATTCTTTGAATAACCATCCTTTATTTAATACTTTTGGCCACAGTCCAACAGGACTTTCTGAATTTCAGCATACATTCTTTATGAGAACTCCCCTGAATTGAATTGCAGTATCATGTATTATATCCATTTGTGTACATAGTTACACTTCATCAGCCAGAAACTCTATATTATTTTTAGTGGTAGTTTGAAATAATCTTTTTGTTCTGTCAATTTCTTCACTTTACCCACTCAATTAAATTATGCTCCAAATCTTCTTCTAAATCCCTTTGTCTCAATCATGTTACAATTTTTATCAACTCTTCTACATTTCATATCTCAGCCACTTCAATTAAACTCTGCAAGGCTGATAGTTAATTTTTTTAAAAAATTTTAAGGAATAATATGAGTATACTTTGTTAATGTATAGGTATAATGAATCATGGGACTCTTCTATAATTGTACAATATTTTACAAAAAGTTGTGAACAAGTAATCATTTTCTTGGCCATGTCCGTATTTTAATTTACCGTCATTCACACTCCTTTATAATACATTTATTTAAAAATGCTTATTCAAATGGGATAGAATGAATGAATGACATCAATATTATCTTAATGAGCTAAAATATATAATATGCATAACCATGCAAAAATTATTTATATTTAATAGGTCTCAATTTTTCAGTACTTTTGGTATCATTTATGGAAACCATTAGGCCATGAATCTTATACTAAAATAATTGCATAGTTAATATTCATGAATGAAATCCAATGTTGGAATCCTAAATTCTGAATAACTTCAATAAAAATGTCAAGTTATTCATAACAAAGCACTATCACAGTAAGTTAATCACTAACGTTACACAAAGGACTCCTTAAATTCAAAATAACTTTTTATACACCACAATTCGTGGTGTAATTTTTGCTGTTATTTAAAACAAATGGTTGACTGGAAATTGCCGATTTTTCGTCTCATTGACGACTGAGGGCTTTCCTTTTAATTTTGGCCATATTTCACGATAACATATAAGGTGTGGGACATTGAATTGAACTTTGTGAGAAATTTAAAAGTTGACAGACACAGATGAACTCTTTTAACAATTTGGATTAACTGAAAATCTATCACCTATTTCTCAAAAAATTTTTGTATTGTGATGCTGAATTAACAGAATAGGATTTCCAATTGTAATCCATTAGTTCAGTTCCATAGCATTTAGTGCTTATCTTCAATTGGAAGCATTTATTCCGTTCCTGTAATACTGAATTTAAAGTTGCCAATATAATGAATATGAAATATCTAGGTATAATTGCCTCACGAACTGTAAAATAGCAGGTATGGGATATACATAAGCACTTACTATTTCTGCGCCCGATATATATGGAGACTTCTTCTTTTTCTTCTTTGAGTTTTTTCGAACATGATTTGTATCTTCCGATCCTTCCTGAATATCATGTCTGTATTCCTAAATACACAGAGTTGAACATATAATCATAAAGTTTCATTAAAACCAAAATATCACTACATAATTATATGATTTCATAAATATAAATGTGTAAAATACAAAAATGTAAATGAATTTTCCAATGAAGTAAATTAGTTTTTCAATATTCATAATATGAGTGAAATTTAGTGAATTGATGTTGAAGAAATATAATTGTGTCTTTTATAGATTCCATTAGTAACTGCTAGTTTATATTACTAATTGGCACAGTCTACCTGACTGAAATATATTATAATTCTCCAACTTGTTTGCTCAATTTAGATTTCACTTTCATTTCGGTTACAAGAAAATTAATTATTTATTTATATATATATATATATTTTTTATACACACACACACACACACACACACACACACACACACACACACACACACACACACACACACACACACACACACACATATATATATATATATATATAATCTCCAAGATCAAACAGATTGATTATGATAAAAAAATAAAAATTTCAACAGAAAAGAAAAAAGCCTCTAAAATTCAAGTTTAGAATTTGCGAGCAAAATAAGAACATATTTTTTAATTACATTACTGTCCTTAAATTGTTCTACAAATTAATAATTTATGATAGAAAATATAATAGTGTGATTAATAGGTGACAGAATCAGTCGTAATAGGAAACAAATGTCATATGAAGTGAGAGTAATCAACTGAACATAATATTTAATTGTCAGTGGGGAGCAAAGAGAAGCTAATAAAACATGTTTACTCTATAATGTTAGAATTGATATTCAATTAATCAATGTGACAATATGTTTTCTCAATCTATATTAGAACGTCAACTGGAAATCAAAAATATTTTATTCATATATAATATTCTAGAATGTAGAACAAAATTGTAAACAGCTAAATTCAATAATGCTGAAAACTGATATTAAAAGTATTCAACTGAAAACAGATAAATGTACTGTTATAGTTTATCATAACTGAATGATTACTGACAAATCTTCAACATATTACAATTAAAACGAAACAATTGACACAGGCTTCACTTCACATTTCAATTTCAAGAATTACATTAAAAAGTTTAAATTTCTCATAGCTTTTTGGGAAAGCTGTTAGTGAAACAAAGAAAAAATGTGCATATAGGACATCTATAATCTTTCATCATACAATTTCAATATCCACATTAGGTCATTTGACATAAACTGTATTAGTTAATACAAAACAAGAATCTAACACTTCAGATTCAAATAGGCACAAGAAACATAAAATTTATATTTCTCATATCTAAGGAAATTGATACAAAATTAGAGCAATTTTAATGACACCTACCAACAAATCCTGTCTTATTGTATGTATGAATAGCAGCATCTATTGAGTTACTCAGAATCAGTGCTATTAACAAACTGAAATTGAGCCAATAAAATTTTGCTTACTTAAGAGTTATTAAAGCTATATAATTTCTATTAGACAAATATAATGGGAATTTGAAACAAGTACTGGTTTAGTATAAATATTGAACATTACAAGCAAGATGTCTTCCTAATTATTAACTAATTGAAAAGTTTGTCAACACTAATACAGCAAAACTATTATTGCATAAGTGCTGATTATAGCTTCTAAATAACTTGATAGGTCATGGATATAAACAATCCAAATTTAGAGCAAAGTGTTTACCTTATACATACGTTGCCTCTCTGATTCCAAGGTTATAGAAATAAATTCAGGTTGTTCTTGCAACTTATCTCTCACAGTTTCCCAAGGCAATGTGTGATCAATATTGCATTCTCTTAACATAGATTTGAAACTACTTTCCAGCTTTTTTTGACGTCTATTTTCTTCTTTCACTCTTTCCTTCTCACGCGCTTCAGCCTATTTGAAATTACAAAATGACATTGTATTAAGAAAAATACCTTTTCAGACATAAGCAACTTGAAGCAAATAAAATCATGCTTCCTTGATACAGAGCAGTGTTTATTTCTTTCAACACTTGAAGCAACAAGATACTGCAAGGAATCTTTATGCAATTACAGATTGTGAGGATCCTCATAATAAAAATTATAAATACTGAGTGTCACCCATTAATCCTGAATATTTGCACACCACTTTTTTGCCCACAAAAATCCAATAACATAACAAAAGAATTGTTCATTAGTCCAGTTATTACATGAATTCATTTTAGATATGTTTACTGGAAATTCTCTTGATCAGAAATCATTCAAAACACCACATTATGGATTAGAACTACATAATAATATGTATGTAGGGTGCTTAAAAAAGTAACCAATTTTATAAATAAACCACAGCCTTTGAACATCAGAAAATGTTTTTAATAGAAATTATACGTTTCATCACTATTTGTGACCTCTTCGGTAAGAAGTATTACAAATTATTTTTGATAGTCAGGGATATACTCTGCTGACTGCTGTGGCCAATTTTAAATATAACTATAAACATGAGCCTCAATGTAGTCAAATATTTACATTTTACAATAGTTCACAGAATAAATAAATAAATTTTGCATCCAAGGGAACAACATGTCTGTTCAGGAAAATCTTGTTTCACATACCTTCTTGGGACAGACAAGCAAAAAAAAAGTACAAAACTTCATTAATATTTTATCTTACCTTTTCCAAAAATGAGTTGAATGAGAGTTTAACATTTCCTGCATCCAGGGTAGCAGAACGAACATCTTCACTAACAACATTAGCAAATTCTGCAAAGCTGGTATTTGTCTGCAAATAAATTATATTTAATTGAATCAATTTTGGCTTTGTAACTTAGTTGAAAGTCCAATTTATAATAGAATTGTTCTCTGCACCTATCTGGGACCCCTAGTCATATTCATTTAATTGAAGGTACCCTTACACTATACACTTATTCCAAATCATACATTAAACAATAAGAACAAAATAATATATGAAAATATAATGGGATTTGACTTATACCTCAACTGTGAAACCTCTTGTTTTCAAAATTTCCTTAATGATTTTCTTTTCATCATGGAACCTTGCCTTCAATTCACCAACATAAAATTTGAATAAATCCAATGGATTGGAACCTACAATAAAACAATTATACTTCATTATTGAAATTTTGTCATTTATGCTGGAATACTTATCAATTTGACACTTTCTTTTTACTTAATAGAAAACATACAACTACTTCTCTAATTGAACAAAAGGTCACTTAAACTTTTAAAGATCTAAGTATCAATAATAATTATTTAAATAACATTAGTGAGTTATTTTTTACATAATTGAATATATATGAAAATAACAATAAAGCAATACTGACCTGGCTGCCCAAGCATAGCTGAATATCTAACATCTGAGCTTATATCAGGGTAAAGTTCTACCCACAGACTGACTGAAGTTAGTTTTCCTTGTTCATGCAATTCATCCAACAGAAAGATGAAATTCTCCCGGTTTTTTCTTTGTATTCTTTTCTGCTTAACTTTTTCATTTTCTCTTGTTGTTCCTTCTTTCTTTTCCAAATTATGTATATGAGATGCAAATACTATCAGGGCATCTTCTTTGTCCATGCCTGAATTTAAAAAATGCAATTAAAATTACAAAACCTGCTTTCTAAATTTAACACAAGTATCAAACAGAGCCTCATAACCAAGGGAAAAGTAAGCTGTCAACTAACTTGTATCTAAAAACAGGTTGGCAAATAACAACCACCATACTTAGGGTCAAGTAGTCAAAAATTCTGCTTGTTATATTGTATAAATTCAGTGTATAAGAACACTCATATTAAGATTGTCTGTAGAATATATGATATTTATGTAATAAGACATTCAGTCACAATTATACTTTATTACAAGATTTTATACTGGAGCTTTGACCACTCATCAAGTAACTAACATGAATATTTCAGCACCACCCACTGTGCTATGTATTCTTTGAAGAAATCATAAAAACTGTATACAGTACAACATATCTCACTGTTTATCACTGTGTCAGTGTTATTACCACATGTTTGTGAAAGAAGAGTACAATTTTGAGCAACCCACCTGGTGAATTCTCGTAGACCATAATAACCACTGGGCTATGAAAAGCATTCAATCGCTGCCCATATATGTGTGTTACCAGTGTTGCATAGTGAGTAAATGAATGAGAAGTGAGTAAGAGCTAATGCGACACCCACATTAAGATATATACAGAGAAAACTGCTGAAATGGGTTTCTGTGAACTAAGACACATACATGGTTGCACACGAAACTGCACATCTTTGATCAACAAACAAAAATAAGTCCTGTTAATACCGACAAAATACCAATACTGTACACTCCTTAACATACTGCCCACCTAGAAACCTTGTTTTCACATGTGATGGATGTGTCAAGCTGGTAAACAACAGAACCGTAGGGTGGAGATCCAGATCACAATTACGAGGGATGAAAAACGAATATTCAAGTTCTAGCAAACCAACCTATGTAAACAATGACCCTTAAAATAGGGAGGTGGGAAATGTGAACATACTTCTTAACCAATCCAGGACCTACTTCCAAATGACCAATTACAAGTAAAAACTAAATATGCACCACTATTAATAATCAACCTAACAAAATTATCTATAGCAAAAATAAACTATTAATCAAAGAGACTAAATTAATAGATTATAAAATGAATTCAACAAAATAACATAGACCAAACTTACTATTCAAATCTAATAAAACCAATAATCATAACACCAATTATGAATTAATGCAAACCAACAAGGTCCATGCGACATGCGATAATATTACGAAGGGCTGCTAGAAGTCCTAGAGTAGATAAGTCCATTACTAATTCAAGATGGACTGTGCACATTACAAAACACACATACAGGCAAATATGTCCCTTATATTTCCTGGGGTTCCTTTGTCTAGCCATGGCTAGATTATAGTATCCCCCAAAATCGTTATAGGGTCCCCACAAATTAAAAATGGTTTACATCCATGACACCAAGCTGCTGCTAGGTCTCCCATAAAGGGCTGTACTGTATTTGGGTTAGTACGAAAACATTTCAAGCATCTTTTCAATTGGCTGTGGATCAATTGCCTTGCCGAAAATATCCAAAATATTCGTTGGGTAATCAAATGTAAAGTATTTAAACCAGGGTGAAGATATTGTTCATGATAATACCTTATTATCAGATAAAAGAAAAAGGGGTGGTTTATCTGAAATTGAAGACCAGCATTGCCACTCAAAGACAGAAGATAGGTTTTGAAGGAGGCTAACACCTCCTGAGTGGCAATGCCATTATTCAATTGCAGGTAAGCCACCACTTTTCTCTCTTTCTTTCCATAGTAATTATATATTATATTATTTCTTCTTCTCATAATTTTCATTCTTACAGCCCTTTCCCAATGACAATTTTTCTACAAATTCTCCTTCTAGCTCCCTACAGGATACAGAACTCTAGCATCAATATTCTCATTAAATCTATATAATAAAGGTGATTTAACTTCAAATATTAAATTTAGCAGACATCCTTACAATTCGTTTGGTTAGAAATTATGTAAAAACTTTAATATTATGTACCTAATAAATTATCATCCTGTACAAAATCTTGATTGTCCAATAGCAACTGCTGCGCCTGCAGCCAAGTAGTAGTGTGATCTATACTTGGCATATTAGCTAATAAATCACTTAGTGTTTTAATATTTCTCCTTTTTAATAAGTCAGCCTCTTCTTTTTCTATTTTGTTCAAATTAAAAACAACATCTTTGTGGACCTCTCTTCTATCGTCGTCATTAACATTTTTCCAAACCTGAGGAACAAAGAGTTGTCATTGAGAAATTTATGCAAAAATTGTCCCGACATATTTTTGTAACAAGCCACATATTTCTGAACATAATTTTTTCCAGAAAGTTAACAAATTATGATATATAAATATTGTAATTGTAATGTTGGCAGTTGAATTGTTTGTAAATTATGTAATGATAAAATACCACGTTTTATTGTGTAGAATTCATTGTACACTAAAAAGAAAAGCAAATTTTATTCCACTCTTACTTCAAGGCCCATTAAAGTGTAATGAGATATTAAACTGTAAAAATAGTTGTGGAAAATTTATAGAACTGTAAGATCATGTTATTGAATAAATTAAATCTATTAACCAAAATTCTGTGTTATCATTTATTAATCAGTTTTTTTTATATTAAGAACCTGTATTCTCTTAAAAAATTTAGACATTTTGATGATTACATTACTTGGTTTTATTTAATTAGTTCAATTTGGTTATTACTATATATATGTATGTATTTATATATATGTATGTAAATATATATATATATACATACACACACACACACACACATACACATACATATATTACAATGTATGGAACTTTAATTTGCTGACAGTCACATTCAATCTTTGGATAGTGAGGAAAGATTGAAATAAATATGCTTGGGTGTAGAATTGCAGGAGTAGAAAAGCATATGTTCAATGCAGGGAGAAGGAATGAGGAAGAAGGTAAGACTGAAAAAATTTGACCAGGACAGAATTTGAACTCACAAATCCTGTTTAGTAGACAAACGCTTTAGCCATTAAAGCTACCAGGCCAATTTCCAAACCGGGCGTATATAGACAGTCTTATTAGGTGTAATAGATATAGGAATAATTATTGCAATGTAAGGAACTTTAATTTCATTCTCAACAGTCCACAATTAAATATAAAGAAACAAGCCTTACTGGTAGGTGCTTGAACATATCATCACAACTATAATATTTTGTAGAAGAAGTAATTTGTCTACTAGTCATCAAAAACTTCTCCAGTTCATCTCTACATTTCTTTGCACGTAATCTCTGCTCTTCTCTTTCTTCCTTCAACTTCTGAGTTTTGTATAAATTAAATACTTGTTTTCTCTCATGCAATTTCTTCAAAGCTGGATACCGAGGATCTTCAGATATCAACTTCACTGCTGTATCCCAAGAAGCATTACTAGGCACTTTCTGAGGAAGAAATTAAATGTAAAATATCTATGAAGTAATAAAATATTAATCATTAAAATTAATAATGAGAAAAAGTATTAAGATAAAAAAACTAGAACATTCCCAATACTTTTAATTAGTAAATGAACAAATAAACAATAATAAGATCAAACTTATAATTTAAACAATTATAGACAAGGTATAAAATGAAATACAGAAGTATCAGAAATTGTCCTCCACAGTTACAAGCAGCCTCTTTGTTCTCAGAACCATTCAACTATAATAGTAACGACAAATATAAATCCTAAATAACAGCATAACAAATGCAAAAACCTGTAACTTCACATTAGGTGAAAATGAATGTACAAAAAATATATAGTACCGTCCCATTTCACCATTAACACAAGAATGGAAGAAAATGAGATTAAAATATATCTCAGCAAAAATACAAACCCTGTCCCTGAGCATCTCTTTGAAAGCTTCCATGGCTGCTTTTTTGTCTTTGTATGGAAGGGCAGATTCTGGAGGAGCTTCAGCTGCTACTGCAGGAGTGCTTTCTGTAAAATCAAAGAAGTAAAATGATTAAGAAAATAAATTTAATATTAATAGATATAATTGGGTCATATTATTAATTCAAACATTACGTAAACAGTGTGATCAATTAACCAAAAGTACTGACTACCAATTCTCTTGAATTTTCTCATTCATATATGGAATAATTTGATACCTGGTAAAGCAAATATTTTAGATTAACAGTACTTCATAAGTAGAGGAATAATTCACTCAAAATTTTAATGCAATATTATGTAACTGTATGAATAAAATCTTCAACAGAAATTTACCAGTCTTCTCAGGTAAGCTAATAGCAGCTAAGGTTGCGGCCATAGCCTGGTCTAAAGCAGAACTTTTAGTACTGTTTGGAGGAGTGATGGTAGTTGAAGCAGATGTTACATTACAATTAGTATTAGTGGGAACTACTGCTTGAACAGGGAGTGGAGGAGTGCCCATAAATCCCATGGTGGGCCTGCAACAAAAACATATTTATTAGAACCTTTCTTATAATAAGACTAATATATATTTCTTTGGTCCAGTTGGGTTGAGGAGTGAAAATATTTCAAATTTTTAAGGGTCTGAGCCCCTTTGTGAGGAAGGAAGGCCTGAACTGCATGCCGGCTGGGCACGAATTGAAACTAAGGTGCACCGACCATTAGACAGCAAAATTGACACCCAATAAAGCCAACAACTCTCCTTCTCCCTCTCAAGGAAAGGTCATAACAATGGAAAAATACATATACATATGCAGCACACAGTTCATATCTTTCCTGACAAAGGGGCCTACACCCTCAAAAATGTGAAATATTTTCAATCCTGATCCTGACTAGACCAACTGTTGAATTCAGGGTAAGTCAACTTCACTGTTCTTCCTATTTAAATGTGTTATATATATATATATATATATATATATATATATATATATATAATAACATAAAGTGTCATCAATTAACCAAAAGTAATTATATTATAATTATAATCAATTTGAATGGAAAGGAAAGAGAGAAAGATGGTGACTTCTGTAGGATGTAACTTCATCCGCCTGAAGGTGGCAGCTAATGCCTCCAAAAAATTGAAGAGCTTCTTCCTGTCCTTTGGGCAAACTAGGAAATATTTCAAATATACCATTATGGTCTGGAGTTTTCACCACCGGCAATTATGCATTTTTCTATACTACACTATTGACTAAATTTTGTTAAACTAAGGTTCATATTTGTCCTGTCCAATGTACACGTGTTAAGATTTAAATCTCCCACAATAATTACTTTCTCTTTCACTGCAGTTGAACAATGTTAATCCATACTATTTCTGTAGCATTAAATTATTTGTCATCTGATATTCTCTAACAACCCATTAGTGCAATTAGTTCATTTGTGGCCACAATTTGTATTATTAATCAAGGTGTAAAGGGTTGCAGTATGTCACCAACTCTGTTTAACTTATACATAGATGATCTGGTAAGGAAATGGAAGGAAGATAATGTAGCACCACACATAAAACTGGGACACTCTGAATATCTAAACACATTGCTATTAACCAATGACCAGTTTATTATCCAAGATAATAAAGATAAACTACAAATGGCGGTTTATAAGTTACACCAACGGAGTAAAATATATAACCTGAAAATTTCAATAAGTAAAACAAAAACCATGGCATTCTTAGGAAACAATCCAATAAGAACAAAAATTGTCCTAGAAGGGAAAACACTCGAACAGGTATCCCATTTCCAATATTTAGGATGTGAAATACCATTTGAGGAGGATAAAGATATCACAAATAAAATATACAATTTTCAGAGGATATGTGGGACAATAAGAAGAACATTAAATTAAATTTTATAAGGTGATGCAGTTCCTACAATGTTGTATGGGTCAGAATGCTGGGTAACAAAACATAAAGAGCTCAAACAAATAGAGGTAGCTGAAATAAAATTTCTTAAGAGCAGTGAAGGGGTGTACAAGGATGGATAAAATAAGGAGTACTTCCATAAGGGAGGAACTAAGTGTTCAGGCGATCACAGATAAGTTAACAGGGTATAAAGAAAGGTGGAGAGAGCATGTATTGTGAATGCATAGAGACAGATTTCCAAAACAAGTACTGGAATATAAACCATTAGGCAAAAGGAGTGTTGGAAGACCAATGTTGAGATGATGAGGTGAAGCCGGAACAGGCTTAATTTCTAATTTTGTTCAAATTAGTATTTACAATACTCTGAATCCTGAAACAGTTCCTACTGTAGAACGAATGATCACAGCTTTTACACAGGTTTATCAAAACTAACACAGTATTTAATTCTTTACAACAGATTTGAGTGTAACAAGAACAGTATTTTTAAATGCCACCACATTTATAGAAATGCATGTTATCATAAGCACTAATTTCTTAATAGTGTATTTCATAAAACAAGTACCTTTCTGTCACACCAGTTTGAATAACTTCCTGACCATTACTCCAAGCACTTTGTACTTCATGGAAATTAGGAACTGGAGCAGTAATAACATTCCACTGGTTTTGTGAAGCTGCAAGCTGAAATTTAATTTATGAATTATCTAACAATGCAAATTTTTTAATTTCTTTTTTAAAAGTCGTTGTTTATGTTCATATTTATTCTTGTACTGGCATTTTGAAATCAGAAGCTAGATAGAAGGTAATATAATAATCAAATGTACTGTTTATTTTTTTTAAATGGTGAGGTATTATAAATATTATTGAATAACAAAGAAGAGAGGAGAAAGATACAAGATAGGTGAACAACTTATTATATTTATTGGGCAAAAGTGACAGTAATGAAGTAATAAATAGTCCAGAACAAGAACCAAGTAAAAAGGTTAGAAATAGTAAAATTATATTCCTCCAATGTTTCAAAGATGAAACTCAGTTCATCATCGATAACATTCAGAGCTACCATATGAGAGTTTGAACACTTATAAGGGCGTAGACTGATTATATTTAGCTTGCTGTAGAGAGACAGCTATCTTGACATTTAACATCTTGCTGCTTCAATTTTCCAGTAGTGGGTAGGCTTTAAATGGTAGTAAATCATGCTTTATTTAGGATGGGAATATAGGTCACAAACTTGAAACTTGACCAGCTTCCAAAAGACAGAAGATGCTCTGAGTTTGTGCTGGGCATCTGTGGTTATCTATATACAGTAACCTGCTGAGTATTCAGCATCCTAAATAATCACTTGGGCAGTCACACAATCTACCCCAAAATTGAAGATCAAATTATTCAATGTGTGAAACACAGCTATCCCATCATTATCAGAGTGTAGTATAATGAGATGTATATATCATCATCAGTTTTTTGGATTTCAAGGAGCATGCTCATTTTTGGTTAAGAATTTTAAATTTTCCAAGCCAAAATATTAAACGGAAGCTTTGGAAGTTAGTCGTATGACGATTTTAAGTATGAATTCGAGTGGGTGAGTTTTCTGAGTAAATTTAGTGTCAGTAAAAGCAGCAATTGTTAAGTTGAGAAAAAAGATATAAGACAAGTAAACTATTACAGCACCATGGAATTTTGGAAAAAAACTAACATTCAACACAAATAAAGAAATTTAACAGTAATGTAGGTGTCCAATTCCTCAGTAGGGCAAAAAAATTCCAATGGCTTTAGATCACAATTATTTTATTTATTATATCCTTCAATGAATGCATTATATAATAGTATAGCATTTAAGCAAGAAAATTAAAATGTTTTAGAATTTCTAATAGAAGTAACAACTTGAATTTGCTTGTTAATATTAAAAATGTAAGAGAAAATTGGTAGCCACAAAAATATTTCATTACATTGTACCTCACTTGTTGTTTTCAGTGCATCTGGCTTTTCCCAAACACTCTGTCTTGTAATGACATTGAAATAAAATACACTTCCATTTGCAGTTTGATGTTCACTCCACTCACTCATTTTAGTTTATTACTTATA
The DNA here is from genome assembly GCA_037074705.1 of Zhengitettix transpicula. NCBI lineage: Eukaryota > Metazoa > Arthropoda > Insecta > Orthoptera > Tetrigidae > Zhengitettix > Zhengitettix transpicula. The sequence continues at coordinate 73,769,293 of CM073595.1, read as the reverse complement.
ATTCTGAAACAAAAATTGGGTAGTACTCTTCTTTTATTCTTTTTTAATCATTTAAAACTAAATTTAATAATACCAATCTGCTTCTCAAATTAACACAAATCAAATTCAATGAAAACCAGTAGCCAATAATTTCTCACACACTTTGAAAACACAATAATAGGACAAAAAAAATTATACCAGAATCTGGTAGTTGCATCAGACAAAATAAGAACAGCAAATGTAAATATGAAGTTCCTGAAGCAAATGCAGAAATGTAATAAGAATACTAAATCACTCAAAATGTGTGTGTATATATATATATATATATATATATATATATAAACATTTTCATTTGCTAAGGACAAGGATTTTGAAACATTGCAGATCATATCATATCATGAACCCCAACAATACCAAGAAACTCGCCAAAAAAACATGTATTGTAGATTGTAGATCTACGGTTTTCCTGGTGTAGATAGTGGATGAAATTCAACAAAAATCCTGAGAGAATTTCATCCATATTTTTCTGTAGTTCACAAGTTTCGTATTTATTCGTTCAAATTTTGGGTTGAAAAGGTGTGTATCATACACAAGTAAATAAAATACAAAAGTGGTTAAAATGATGCTTACATTTAATTGTCATATCCTTTTAATGCTTCTGAAGGAATGGTAAAAGTGAAAAATTTAACATATTTCACATCATAATTTCCAGTATGGGTATGATGAACAGGTGTTAACCATAGGCTTGTTCCAAACAGTTTTCCCTAAAACAAATTAATTGTTAAGCCAATTACACAGATGAAATGTTGTATGTGGTAGTCAAGTAATTTCATTTAATGATCAAATATAAGATTCATTATTCCTCTTATATATAATTATGTTGGAGTCCTAGTCAAGACAAATGCTTATGATACTAACAATGGTGTTCCACATATTTAATGGTTGTTTTGGGTTCCTTCACAACTTAAATTTCTGGAATAAAAATTTACATAAATAAATGTCTACATATATATAACAATAGATAAATAAATTGTCAGGCTGGGAAAATAGCAAGGAACAGATTACATATTCTATGAGCAAATAGTGATGGTAAAGAAAAGTTGCCGCTATTAACGTGAAAAATTTGGAAAGCCTCAATGTTACGAAGTGTATTACACACAATGTGGACTAAAATGTTATTTCCTAGTTTTTTGCAGTCTCACAAATTATTAAACGTGGTAGGTGGGTCATGCCATTAAAGTAGACAATCCAGTGAATTTCAAATTGTGCCTCTTGTGTGCTAGAAACAAAAATGTCTTTTTCCCCTATCTTAAAGGTGTTCCCACAGACATTATAAATAAATTATGGCATGTAAGGTTTACTCTGTGAAATAAAGAAGTCACAAAGCAGTTTTTTTGTAGCTTTATTTGGATCCACTTGAAAATGTAATTTTTCTGTTTATTCAATATGAAATATTTAGGAATTTAGTCATACCATTCATTTACTTTCAGTTTTACCTTTCTTTTACAGAATTGGACAAAGTAAATGGCCACTTCTATGGCTTACAAAAAAGTGCAGCATGCTTATAAAAAACACACTTCAGATGTAGTTGCAACAACTAGAGAGACAGTCTACAAAAGACACTCAGCCCATTTCTCTACTGTTGATCTTATTTAAACTTGTCCTTCAGGCCAGCTAAAGTTACAATTTTGACACAGTGCAGTTGGCTAGCATGAAGAGTGTGTCTGATCTCATGAAGGAGGTCAGTGCTTCAATTCCATACAAATTATTTTGACAATATCAAATCATTCTTAGGTCTTACATATATATATATATATATATATATATATATATATATATCTATCTATCTATCTATATCTATATATATATATATATATATATATATATATATATATATATATATATACACGAGGGTGAATCAAATATAAACAAGACTTATTTTTTTAAATATTTATTTTGATTTTAAACGCACAAACAATCATAGTTTATTTTTCTACATAATCTCCTGATTTATAAACACATTTTTCCCAGCGTATAGGTAATATTTTAATTCCACGTAAAAAGAGTCAGGTCGTGTTTGTAGCCAATTGCGCACATATGCTTCAACCTCATTATCGCTGTGGAATTTTTGCCATCCCAAAGCTTCCTTGAGAGGACCAAAGACATGGAAGTCGCAGGGAGACAGGTCTAGACTGTATGGAGGGTGTTCCAGTGTCTCCCAACCCAGTTGCTCCAATTTTTGTACGGTCAGGGCTGCTGTATGGGGGCGAGCATTGTCATGGAGGAGAATCATTTTTCTCATCGGAAGGTCTCGTCTTTTGCGGCGATATGCAAGTCTGACCTCAGTCAAAATTTGGCAATAGTATGCCGCATTAATTGTTCTGCGCTCATGCAAAAAATCAAGGTGCAGCAGGCCACGCTGGTCAAAAAAAAACGGTAGCCAAAACCTTGCCAGCCGATAATCATGACTTGGCTTTCACTGGTCCGGTTTCTCCTTTCTTCCTCCACTCCATACTCGTTTGTTTCGACTCAGGGGTGTAGTGATGCACCCACGTTTCATCACAGGTGACAATGTGAGAAAGAAATGGGTCTCCTTCTTCCCGAAATCGTGCAAGAAGACGCTCACACACTTGAAAACGATTCAGTTTCTGGTCAACTGTGAGAAGGCGAGGAACCCACCTGGCACACACCTTGTGATACCCTAGCTCCTCTGAGAGTATAGAGTAAGTGCTCCCATAACTTATTCCAACCTCAATTGCAATATCCGAAGTTGTTAGACGCCTATCACCTTCAACAAGTTGACGAACACTGTCGATGTTGCCCGCTGTAATGCTGGTGCGGGGTCTGCGGTCATGGCTCTCATTTTCAACACGTTCACGGCCCTCCACGAACTGTTTATGCCAAGCAAACACTCTAGCTCGCGACAGCATCTCTTCCCCGAACTGTGCAGTCAATCTTCTCAAGATTTCGGCCGGTTTTACACCTTCTGCAGCTAAAAACTTGATAACAATACGTTGCGCAATAGAGGAAGGTACCTCCTGCTCGGACATCGTAACGATGGACACTGAGCGAGTCTATGATGATGAGTCACGTGCTTCCCCCACTCCTGACAAACCAACCTAACAGCCAATAACAGCGGAACGTTCTTCCATCACTATTGCGTGCACAGGTCCAAAAGTCTCGTTTATATTTGATTCACCCTCGTATATATATATATATATATATATATATATATATATATATATATATATATATATATATGTATGTATATTATTTCAATGAAAAACATGTTTTAAGCATTCACAGTAGTTTACAAGTTCCAATATGGGTTAAGTCTCCTTAGAGTGGGACTTGATTGAGCATATATATATATATATATATATATATATATATATATATATATATATATATATATATATATATATATATATATGAGGGTGAATCAAATATAAACGATATATATATATATATATCTCAAGTAAGAAAATATGACAAGGTCAAATTGATGACCATATTTGGATAGAAAAAAGGGACTTACCTCAAAACGACAGGAGGCAAAGTCAGCTGGGATGAAATGGAATTTCAAATCCTCATGGCCTGAGCCCCAGTCTTCAGGAAAAGTAGGTCCGAACTGTGTGTCAGCCAGGGACAAATTTGCATTCAGATCTACTTTCCTGAAGGAGGAGACTCAGACCCTCAAGGATTTGAAATACTATTTCATCCCAGAAGACTTCGCCACCTGTCAATTAATGGTAAGTCAACTGTCCTTTGTTCGCCACAACCTATCTCTCTGACCTCTCCATACCAATACTGCAATTATATATATATATGTATATATTAATTATATTAGTAAGTATGTGACATTGTCAAAAATAATTGCAATATTGGTATGGACAGTACAGAGAGATACGTTGTGGCTTACCTGAAAGTGAAGTGTGGTGTCGCCATAAGGAACTGAAGATATTTCTTCAAATTTTCGGAGGCTCTCAGCCTCCTTCTTCAGGAAGGAGTGTTACACCATTCCGTACACCGGCCGGCTGTGGACTGCATGGTGTAACACTTTCATGTAAGCCACAACCTATCTCTCTGTCCTCTCCATATATATATATATATATATATATATATATATATATATATATATATATATATATATATATATATATATATATATAAGTAAGGAGTTGACATTATAAAAAATAATTGTGATATTGGTATGGAAAGGAAAGAGAGACAGCTTGTGGCTTACGTGAAAGTGATGTACGGTGTAGGCATAGTGAACCAACGGTAGTCCACATCCGGTCGGTGCACGGAATGGTGTAACATGCCTTCTTGAAGAAGGAGGTTGAAGGAGCCTCCGAAAATTCGAAGAACTACCTTCAGTTCCCTATGGCTACACCGTACTTCACTTTCAGGTAAGCCACAAGCTATCTATCTTTCCTTTCCATACCAATATCACATTTGTGTGTGTGTGTGGGTGGGTTGGTAAAAATGTTAGTAGAAAATTGAAAAAATCATTTATGATGTTTTATTCAGGCACAGGGCTCAGCTGAACGAAGTCTCAACACTCATGTTCTAAACAGATGCACCCCCAACCTGACAGCAAACAAGGCATAGAAGAGAGCACTACTGATATTACCTTTGAAGAAACTATGTTAAGTTCACAAATTTCTGTAACAATAGATATAAAATCCTTGCCCATAAATTATGGCAGAGGCAAACTAGCTCACCATAAGTTGTGCCTCACTGCATTTCTAATCATTATGAGCACCATTATTTCTAAATATAATAACTATAACTGAGTACTTCTGAGAGCATTAAAATATGATGTTTGTATGACATAAAAATTACACAACCTGTTCAAACTGATGAAAAGGTCCATAAGTACTTCATGAATGTATAATTTAATTATAAATTACTTTAAGTTAATTCAAATTACTTAAACATGCAATGGCAAAGGTCATTTTTAACAGACCGAGTTTGTAAGCAGAAAGATGCCAAAATTTAAATTTCTAACAAATGTCATTGTCTGAAGTCCAGAATAATTCCATGAAAAAAGTTATTATGGATATTCAGAGCAATGTTTCATCATAATATATTTTCTTTTATAATGTTGGAAGAGAGAATTGTCAGCATACAGGCATTGCCATTAAAAAGGTATTAAGCAAAGAAATAACAAACATTAAACAAAAAACCTTTAATTTTTCTTCAAATAATAATATTAACAGAAGAAAGGGGGTGTGGAGTGGGGTGTATGTACAAAACAGAAAAATTCGCAAAACAACAGTATCCTGACATTTTTAATCCAATTCCAGAACCATTAGCCAACAATCCATAAAAAAAGGATAAACTTGTCTCGCAGTTAATTTTCGAAGGCAAATAACCTAAACAGGTTCAAATGTCCTCATGGAGATGCCAAAAACATAGGAAACACTATATTAAACACCCAATGTGTACCCTGAGGACATTTTTTTACGTTGTTTAATATTAAATTCCTCCAGAATAAAATAACTCATTTGATATGTGGGCAGAGAATTTGAAATTAGAGATGTATTAATTAAAGTTGCATATAGATCAGTCAGACAGAAGGTGACAAAATAGAAAAACTTTCTGAGTAAGTTAGGAAACTAACTGTATCTGTAAATGGAGAGTAAAATGTGATGATAACACAAAATTTAATGGTGAAGTGAAAGCAAATCAGAATAAATTGCAGACTGCAACTGAAACCACAATCCTTTGAGAGTACTGATTAAATTTTTTGAAAAGCATAAATAACATGTTCAAAGAAAAACAATTTAGGAATAATTAAATAAAGGTGATGCTGAAATAAGAAATCCATTTGTATCTCCTGAATTTAGCAGTACCATAAAGAGACTAGTTACAAATTAATTGTAAAAGTACACAACAAATCATCAGAATTACTTGAATGTATAGAGGGGGAAATGCCAAAATTGATATTAAAATCAATTCTAATGTTGGTAGAGAAGAGTATTTATATTGAAGAAGCTAGATTGGGTGCAACAAAAGTGTTTTAGGAAAACAGTTTTTTTTGGATTTATTAAAGTTAACTTTACAGTTGTGATAATAATAATAACAGTATTTACAATTGTAAAAATTAAACAAATAACAGGGTATTTACAATTTGTAAATATTTCACATGTAAACTTGTCTTGGATGCGACCCTTGTCATTCCATGTTACAGACGAGAGAAGCAGATTAACTCGTTTACCGCATATTAACATATAAGCCGGCATGATGTTAGCAATCAATCTGGTCATTGGGGAAACTACATGTACAAATTGTGAGTGCATAATAGTTTTGAACATAGAATTATGTCAATATAGGAGACAGGAGGAATTTAAAGTGAAAATGTCATAAAATGTGGAAGTTTTTTAGATGTGGGTGTGATATAATATTAAAGACAGAAAAATAATGACAGAGAAAGTTTGTGAAAATTCCAGTGGGAACAAAAAATTCCTGTAAATAAGTGAGGCAAGTTATGAGGCATAAAATAATTATGGGGTTAGTAAAACTTTTAATAGAGGCTACAGTGTCACTGTAAAAATTGTACGGAGAAACAGTGATCAAGACACGAGATAATTAAGGTAGTAAGTTGAGCAAATGCTGTGATAAGAGTTTTATACAAGAGAAACCATATCAAACCATTTCTGACAAATTACTAAAAATACTTGATTTCATTTAAATACAATCAAAGAAATAATTAAATAAATAACTCAAAAGTTGTGAACATTAAAAACTTGGTACATCATTAAAAAGGAGTTTTAATTATCAATAAGTTAATTAGCTTATTATTGTATGGATACTTAGAAATTAAAATATTGAGGCAAAGAATACATTTTCAAAAAAGGAATGAAGACAAGGAAGCAAATGTTATAGAGAGATGGGAAACTCTGTTTATATTTTGGTATTATCAACTCAGAACCTCAATTTGAAGGTCTAAATTTACCAGTCTTTACAGTTTGGAAGAGAACTGTTTTTAATTGTGAAATTTGAGACACCTCTTGCCCAAGTTCATGCTGAACTAGATAGGCAAATAACAACATTGTTTTAACTCTACTACCATGGTCCTGAATTGATTTACCCATGAACAGAGTTTTTGAGCTGTGTAAACTATTGCTCTCCTCATATTACCTCCTCCCAAACTTCTCTGACTCAATATAACCATTTCCAAATCTTCAAACAGTGAAAACCCAATAAACTCATATACGAACAATAAATATACACAGAAATAATAAAGGTTTGGTAAATACATTGGCATATTAAGACTATCTACTAGCAACAAAGCTGGGCTATTTGAGGTACTTATTAATTAAAAACTGATTCATGAAAGCAATAAAATTAATTACGTAGGTTTGAATCTACTAGTTACTTTCCACTGCAAAAATAAATAATAATAATAAAAAAACTTTATACTGCAGAGAGCACTACAATTTAAAAGTATTCTCATGCACGTTTACAAAGGGATAACCAACTGAACTCAACATGCTTCTGTAAGTAGTCTATGCGTACCTTCTCTCAGTAATGGATTCAAAAGAGTGAAATGGAAGTTATGCATCTTGCCTGCATATTTCATTTCTGTGCTGTGGCTGAGTGGCAACTTCATTTTGCAGTTAACACAGCAGAATCTGTCGGCAAACACTAGACAATTTATTTTTCAAATTATCTTTCAATTTATCAGCCAGCTGATTTCATAAACACTAAACTATTAGAGTGATTGGTTAAGATTTAAAGACAACTGTGATTTTTACTAATCACTAGTACCTAATTAGGAAATTATGATAAAATTTAATGGATGAGACTTACTAAGCACAATATGTTTAAATAGTTATGATTTACTCAAAATGTTACCCATACCCATGCCTTTCCAAATGTAGGGACTGATTTATGAATTTCATTTAACTCCCAATCAGCATACAAAAACATCAAATAGCATTTCAGTAGTGGAGTAAACTAGCAGAATAAATATCCTAGCAAATTTTTACACTGTATGAAGCAATACTACATACATGGATATATACATAAGAAAGTAATACTGTAATTGCTATTCTGGTTTTGAACATTTACAGTATGTAGTTTTTCTTTCTTTCTAGTTCAATGACTCAGTTGGTGTTGTAGATGGCACATATCCAATATTCTTCAGCCACGCAGGTACCATGAAATTATAATACAGTATGGCCATTAGCTACAACACTAAATTCCTGCCACTGGGTTTCACATGGCATTTTTGTTAAAATATTATATTCAAGTAAACATGTATGTATTTTTTATATTTTTAATATTACATATTTTGCTTCTTCATTTGTACATTGCTTTAAATTTGTAAATGTACTACACATCTCAGAAATATCAGGTAATTAATAATAGAAAATATACATCTCAGAAGTACCAGGTAATTAATAACAGAAAAGTCTTCATCAGCACCCCTCTCAAACAATTTTAAAACATAATCAAAATACTCTATTCCTGGGAACATTTGAGATAATAAGTAAATCAAGACATATGGCTCTGGAGTTAAATATTGAGAAAGTGGAAATAACAATTAGTCTCAATGTTAATGAAATATAATCCTGACTTATTTCAGACATTAAAGTGTTGTGCACAATATCAAAATTATACACAAACACATATACAAATAATTTTAGTACATTTAAAAAAATATATTTTGTCAATATTGAAGCTACAGCTTTAAAATTTTATTTCCTTATATGATATTGTTGATTAAATTTACATTACTACATTTGACACAAGTGACAACCTTCTCATCTTCATATCAATGAATTCCCTATTCATTTTCTCAATTTATTCCATACATATTTATGCATGCCAAAATTTCCAAGAAAAAGTAAAAATACACACATATATCAAATAAGCAAAAATTCTCTTATAATGGCAATAAATATACAGGTTGTTGTCTTATTTTGGTGGTGAACTGATTACTTCTATAAGAATTTGAATTCAGTGTGAAATTGCTTCCATCCTATCAACGAATGCATTCTATGTACATTCTCTAAATGCATCACTTATATTATTAGGAAAAATTAGTCAGTTTGAATAAGTTATGAACTACCAACATTGACTACAAGACAATCATTGTGATACATACCCTATAGTAAAATGGACCTATCAAAACTATATTTTCCATTCATATATTTACATAAACAATTTCAAAAAATTAAAGATATTTCAAATGTGTTCTACTAATTATATGTCACATGGAATTAGCTGAAAGAATAGTATTTTGGCACATCATCATACTTGTTTGGAATCTCTTTATCTGAGAATTCTTAATTCACTAGGAAAAGTTTCATCTATCAATATCATTTTCTACGCAGGGTTGTACACTTTAAAGCATATATAATAGCTGCGTTCTAAACTACATTTGTTTTTTAAATAGTACAAATAAAGTCACTGTCTCAATAAGAAATTAATGAGATTCCTCTGTACCCAAAATAAATAAACTCTTCTATCAATTGCTATGCCAGTAATTGCTTTACAACATAGAAACAGATATATATTTTAATTAGCACAATTAAACCTCAAATACTGTTTAGACAAGGCATATGATACTGTGTATAATAAATTGAATATCAATCAGTTTAATTAAGTTCCCATTTAAAGATGTTTAATTCCTGTGGTTAAAATAAGTTTCAAGTTAAAATCATATGCAGAACTTTATTCAAATGTTATTACAACTCGGCATCATCATCACTAGTTAGACATAAATAGGCAGATTTTATTATATATTTATTATTGTGATTCTCAAGTAATAGTAGTTTTGCACTCATTTAAAACAAATGTTCTATGCTGCACAGATACAATTCCTTGTCAAGAGTTGGAGTGGAATAGTGGATATCAGACGTGTTTAAGTTTACGGACGTAGCAATATTAAATATGCGCTCCTTAGTATTTAATACGTGATTAGCTTCAATGACATATAAAGTAATTCAAAGTGCATTGTGTTGTTAATATATCATGTTTAAACATTTGTTTGATGAAAAATCACTAAATATAAATTTGTACACACCTACGGCTCAATGTTTTGTTGTTCATTGCATCTTAACCCGAACAACTGCAACGACACAAACAACAAGATACAAAGATACATGTGAAAGTACTGTATGTTGTGAGGTTATGAGTGTTATATCTGCAGGAACCAAGGATATCCATTCAAACAGTATCTCATCGGCATCCGATACAAGTGCATTAATTACTCAAATGTTGATAGGAATTTAAATTGATAGATTTTCCATCATGATTTGAATGACATATTTTGTAAGTTTATTTAATTTCATTACATTATGATTGCATATGAATTATAAGTGTCTAAATCTGGGCAACTGAAATATGTTATTTAATCAGCTAAATTATCTTCGCGTTACTATTAAAGCATTTCCATTTCTACTTGATTTTATGATATGCTACAAGTTCCGATAGTTAACTTTTGTCTATTGACTCAACTGGGAAACTTAGTTTCGTAATATAAAAACTAAAGCGAAATAAACTTATTTTTGTTGTGTTTTGCTTTATCAGGGTGAGAATGCATGATATTCATTTCTACTGACATAAGTAACGAGCGAACATTGCATAAAAGGCTACAGGAAAGAAATTTAACTTTAGTTGTTTGGGATTATGGAAACTGAAAAAGGTTCCGGCATGGATTAACTACGTAAAAGGTTATTATTTATAGAATATTCTAGTTCCTGGAAACGTGTCGACGCTTTTAAAGGCCTCGTTACGAGAAACAATACTCAAAAATATGAAATCAACAACTGGTTTGAAATGGTTATTATTATAATTATTATCCTACCGCGTTGCTGATTTGCGCATACAGAGGAGCTTCATTTTGACCAAAATAATTAGTCATAAAACTAAAAAATTCCAATTACAGTTAATTATACTGTTGCAGCCTAGCTTCTCTATTGGGTTTAAATTGGCTTTACAGTATGCCAGTTGATTGGCAGGACAACTGACTCGCAGTCTAGTAAATTTTGAAGACAGTCGACTATTTTACAAAATAGTTAACATCTCACCGCTATTTGTAAATTCTTTCCGCCCGTTTTAAAAGCAATTTATAACAGTTTCGTTGATGATATAATTTTTAATTTTATTTTAAAAGCCCCATCAATCATGTCTGCTTTATATAATAATAATAATAAATATATTCGTTTAATTGCAAATTTCACGTTACAAGTTCACTCCACTTTTCAGTTTTCGCAATATTAGTTCTCTAGTAGTTTGGCGAAAATTTGGAACAACAGTTTTATAGATTTTTATAAATTATTTATTTTTGCAGTAGAGATTAACTAATAGATTAAAACCTACGTAATTAATTGGACTACTTTCATGAATCAGTTCATTTTTAATTATTGTTATAATTAATAAGTAGCTCAAATTGCCCAGTTGCTAGTAGTCTTAGTTTGCTAATGTATTTGCCAAAGATTTTTGATTTTTATGTATACTTATTAGTTGTTTATTTTTCTGCGCTGCTCATTCTTTTTGTAGGCAGTAAGTAATTGTTAAAGAACAATAATTGAATGTTCGCGATACAATTTGTAATTTACGAGCTAAGTTGAACGTTAGTAATTTAACAATTTTAAGCGCCATGATATGGTAGCGAATTACAAAAAAACAACGGCTCCATTGCACAATCGCAAATAATTCATATTTTTTAGTAAAATTCTTTTGGCATTTATTATCTTACTTCAGGCCTATTATCAGAAAGGCCAGGTGAATTAATATTGGTAAATAATATAAAACGAAACCGTAGATTCACAAGAATTCGCTGGAAAAATAACAATATTTTTTACTAATTATTTGGCGACTTTAGACTTGTTGTTTTTGATCTTAACAAGACATTACCGTTATGGAATATTCGACATCACCTAGAATAGAAGTATGAGACAAATCGTAACATTTGTATTTGTAGTGCGACTTATACCTGACAAAAGTACAATTTAAAATCCTAAAATACACAATATTTTGGCAGGAGACGAATAATCATCTCGTGGGGCATAGTTTTCATAAAGTACAATGTCACGCAAAAAGATACGGTTCAAACAACTTTGACACAGTAAGCCCTGCCTCCCAATTAATCTATGTTGAACTATACGACAAATATCGTATTCCTGTCAAATTAATGATAACTGGATTTCGATGCCGGATAAGTACATCAAAACTTTCTTCTTAAGAATTCAGTCTTATACGGTAGTTCGGTATTAAAAATTCTGAAATAGCTTTCCGTCGCTACTGTTTATAAAGTATTTTACACTTTGTAATATATACTTTATATATATAATCGATAAAACTTTCTTTCAAAATATTTTAATTTTCATGTTGTAATTGTTCTTTTCCAAACATTACGAAATTGATTGTTACTTGTATGTGATTTATATATGTAGAAACTCTATTACATTAAGAGAAAGTATGTATTAATATTTCTTTAGATAGTAGTCTATTTGGACCAAACATGTCACCGTCCTCTTCTAGTTAACTTGTTACATTTTTTGAAATGAATTTTCAGTGTGACATCTTGGTTTCCATTAGCTATTTATAACAATTTGCGCAGAAGGCTTTAAAATAAATAAATAGTATTTTGGACGTCTTAATTCTTTCACTTCTGAATTTAAACTTTGGGCGCTTCGCTTCGTGTTTTTCAGGAAAAAATTCTGAAGAAATATTTCTCCATTGCTCTGCACTTAATTCCAGGAAATTTGATTGTATTCAGAATATATATATATATATATATATATATATATATATATATATATATATATATATATATATAATTGTTGTTTGGTTCGTGGACATAATACTATTCCACTACGTTTAAGTTAACAAATTTTTATTAAATTCAATGTCAACAATAACTTTTAAAAGCATAATCATAACATTTACGTAACGAAATAAATACGAAAGTTTTTTCTGCAACTCATTTACATAGCCATAAGCAAAAGTTAGAAAGAACTCGTAAAACATACTAAAAGTTTAACACTAGGCATCTTCTTCAAGTTCTGCGATGCTTTGTATCTCGCTGTTATTTATAAACTGTGTGGATAATTTTGCGATTGAAGCGGCAGCTTTGAATCTCGTCGAAGCCTTTAGTTTTTCTATTTTTTTCTTCCACTGAAAAAAAAACCAGAACGAAACGTATTTCTAAATCAATTCAATTTTAAGTAATACCTAATCATTTTGCAAAGAAAACTATATAATCTTCTTCTTCTATTAAATAAAATTGACTGTATGTGTGTGTTTTTATATGTATGTTTGTTTGTTCCGCTAATCTACACTCATGAAGGAAATTTCACAAAATTTCGTACTAGTGTTCTTCGTGACAAGGAAACAAACACTGTGTGTGTGTGGGGGGGGGGGGTGAGTCACGTCTTCCCCCCTCCTAGGAGCGGGTGTGAACCGGGGAGGAAATTTTCAAACATGCTAAAACGGCCAATATTTGAGTCGGTTAATTATTTTTCGGGATCAAAAAAATTGATTGTGTTCCTACCGATGTTATCTGTTTATAATTTCAACCCCTTACAGTATGATAAAGGAGCACCCTTAGGGGTGGGAGTGTAGGGGTGTTACAAAAAATTAACGCGAATACAACCGAGATTGGAGACAAATTCAGGGATATGGATGTCGCTGAGTTGAAGTTAAGACATTAAACTTGCCATATAACCTCTTCTACTGAAGAAGGAGGCTAACAGATTGTTTCAATTATTTTGACAGTGTCACATCGTTACTTGCTTTATATATATATATATATATTGTTGTTTTCGGCTTCTAACTACCAGAAAGTATATGCCTAATTTTGTATGGATATTCAATATTATATTGTTTTCCCGGCTTCAATTATGAAATCTCTTGCTGGAGTTACATATTACGTTAACTTAATTGTATGTTTGTTATGTGTGTAACAATGGTTTTATGACGATAATATTTGAACTTTCATACATGACAACCGTCTCAATTCATAAATAATTTAATGTATTATAATTTCAACAAAATAAGAATATATTAATTACCTCTTCGTCTCGGGAAGGAAGTGCAGCTAAATAATCTCGCATGGCTGGCTTGTCTGGATCTGCAATTGCTAAAACAGACAAGCAGCCATCGACTGTTCCAAGTACAACAGCTTTCCCGTCTTCTGTGCTCTCTATGGCTGTCAGTTCTGCTGGAACGCGATAGTTTGCTATCATCTGTGTATCCGACGTCCTGCTCAAAAAGTAACTTCATTGAAACTTTATATAGTGTAATTAAACACAATATATTCTATGACTGGTTTGAATTTGTCTTTGCGAAATGTCGGTTTTCTAAGCAGTGGTGTTCATTGTTTTCTCTCACAAACGACGAGGAAACGAAATACATATATTAGAAAATACAAAAATAAATATATACACATACAAATATATTAGAAAATACAAAAATAAATACATAAAAAATATCTGAAATATTTTATTTGCAAACGAGAAAAGTAACTAAGAAATATAAGAGGGGAAAAGTACTTAAACGTGATACCTGAAAAATATACACATGGATGAAAAATATACATAATTAGAGATTTTAATGTAATTAAAAAATACAGTTTAAACGTTAGAAATTACTAGGAAACTATTGAATGTTAAACGATGTATCGTTTGTTGGTATTAGTAATTAATTAACCTATTTTGTTCTCGTTAAAGATGATTTATTGTTTTGACTCACCTGGCGATTCGTGGCGCTTACGCTTCTTCCATTAATTAATCATATTTCTTTATGAGGAATAATTTTTTAGTTTATAGGGATTAATAAGTGGCTCGACATTTACCTGAAAATTCTTAGAGTTTTCTTTCCACTGTGATAGTAAAGGACATACTCGTCGGTTTTGTTGAACATGCAGATAACCGTGAATACACCTTCTGCCACTTTTGGTATAAACGTCTTAACGGTGCTGCCATGTTTCAACTCCAGTAACTCCAGCCCACCTCTGGAAAATTAATCTCACTGTATATCATCGCCTTATTGCCAACTTAACAGTAAAATTAAACAATTTATTCAAATCTACTTACTATTATGTGGACCTAGAAGGTTTAGAATTTAATTCTTATAGTAAGGAAACGAAGCTGGCAATTTACGGCTAACACATAAACATGTGACTGATAATTTTAGTTACAGCCATTTGAAAATATTGAATTTTCAGCGCTCAAGGCAAAATATATTACGAAAGAGTAAATAATTATTGTAAAGATAAAGTAAGATTAATAAAAGATAAAAACTCAAGTAAACAATTCAATTAATTCTAATTATTAGGATGTATGATATTCTGGATTACCGAAAATTTTCTCAATTTGTGATATTGATTTACACGAGATAAAGCAACTGCATAAAACATTAGTACGAAATAGCAAAGTGTATTAAATTTCCCGTGCCCTTTGTAATGTATAGTCTCAAATATTTCCGAGAATACTGGTAAAAATGAAATTTTCTTGTATAGCTGTTTACTACTCTGCTATATTATGAACGATATACAAACCTGGATGGAGCGTACAAGCCGTATCTTCCGTCCTTGGTGCAACTTCCACCCCACTTAGGAATGCTACGCAGGAAACGTTTATGCCGAATATCCAGAATATTTCCTTTCTCAGGATCTATTATTGCAACCAGGTGAGACTTGTGTGGCATGGCCATGAGGCAGATCACGTCCTGTAATATTCAATCAATTTTACTTTCCTTTGCACTTGCAATTAAATTGCAATAAAAAGTTGCAGATAGTTTCAAAAATATTAAAGAACGGCAGTGGAAAATCGAGGGAACTGTTAGAGAGACTCTTAACGCTTGATGTTATTTGTCCTTAAGAGAAACGACAAATTGAAGCGTTAAAATTATATTAAAGAAATAATCAAAATGAAAAGATTATAGTTTTTGGATGAGAAGTTTTCTGAAACAGAAGACGGTAAGCTACGGGAATAAGGTATGCAGTGACATCGTGCTGTCAGGAAATCGATTTTTTTTCTAACAGATTGAATGGGATCTAGAAACCTAGTACAAGAATCGATGCGACATAAAATTTATTCTGAATGAAATAAGAACATTGAAGAGCTTTTACCGTTGCGTTTAATTTGAAGGAAGCGACATCTACTTCAAGTTCATTTGTATTGCGTATCTGACACTCGCGTTTTTACCACTCGTCTCATCACCACAGATTTTCCATATCGCAGTCGAATGACACAATTCTTAAATTTTAGAAGTAAGTTAAATGTGAGTAACAAATAAACAGCGTTTTAAAATGATTTTTATTTTGTGAACACAGGCAGACGTGGTCATCCCAGAACACCCGCCGCCATCTACACGACTCAGGTAATCCTCTTCCTTTTATCTTCTAATAAATAAAATTTTATCTGAGTGTGCATGTTCTGCTTAGAAATCTACACCAATGAAGCAAATTATATCAAATTTTGGACAAAAGTTCCTTTCGAACCGGAAACAAACACTGTCGGATTAAGACAAGACTACAACCCCTGCGGGCGAGGTAGGACGTACTGAAACGGCCGATATTTGCGTCGAATAAATATTTTCGGGGGTCAGTGAGATTCATAGTGTTACTCCCGACATTGTTTGTGTATAATTTCAACCCCTTTCAGTTTGAGAGGCGAGCACCCTTAGGGGTGGGGTGGAGGAGCGTTAAATAAAAATAACGCGAAAACAACCGAGATAGGAGTCGAATCTGAGGTTAAGGAGTTTAATTATGACTTTTTATACCACCAGCACGTCATTACACTTGCCTTTATTGCCGCTTGCTTCATCGGAATCTTAGATATAAAGATCCCAGACTTCGCGTTATGTACGTAAATCGCATCCTTGCTTCCTTTGTCTGCGCCAAGCAATACGATGTTGTTGTCATCACATGTGATGACTCCAAGTTTGAACACTGTGCCAGAATTACATCGAATGGGGTACTGGAAAGAATATATTTTAGTTCCATCTGGAATGAGAACGTAATTATCAATGTGAACAATTGGGATCCGTTTGTAGGATTAATAACTAGTTATTGTCAAGTTACAGCGTATACTCGTAATTATCTCAGCCTTTAGATTCTGTGTGGGTACCTCCACAGCCTCACTTATCTTTTGTTATGCTTTTGGAAACAGAGCTTTTGTTCTGATAACTATCTGGTCCCTAAAAAGAACATATTTTTATAGATAAACTTAATAACTGGTAGTTTACCTGGAATAGTTCGCGTGATGGCCGTGGCATTACACTTTCCTATGTCGTTCCCAGCAGGCCTAGAAATAACCAAAAACTTTGTGCCTCCTTCGAGCAGAGTGAGCTGCTGAATACTTGCTTGTTCCTCTTTAAACAGAACCTGTTCCGTAAGTCTGTTCCACACCAAAACATTTCCAGACTCCGCAGATATAATGAATCTGGAAGAGAAATATTATTGAAGTCTCACTCGAGTATTTAGATTGACGTAGGCAATATTTTTATTTATATCCACGGACATATTCCGTCTTTAGTTGAAATCGTCAAAATTGACAAGAAAACAAAAATATATCGCCTTAGAATTTGAAACGAATTATCAAAATTGGCGTTGACATGTTACTCGAAACGATCTAATGAAATATTTCAGAAACTATAATACATTTTACTCACATTTATTTATTTTTAAAATATATGCAAATACAAATTTTCACATAATAATATAAAATTGGATGTGTGTGTGGTCCGCACACGTGGACCATCATAAACCAAAGTTTGTACGCATGTTATATTACTAGCGATCCTGAAACAAGTACTGTGGGGTGAGACACCCGTAGAAGTGGGGCGTTTTCAGCGGGAGGCATTTTAAATAGATTGGATTTTAGGGATCGGTTTTCGGGCAGATGTTAGAAGTTTTAATGGAAATTTGATATATATATATATATATATATGTGTGTGTGTGTGTGTGTGCTATTGGAGATAATAGGCGATTCTGTGAGAGAAGCTATTTTGGAGTAATTTAATTTTTAATGTTACGTCGCACTGCCATTTCGTCGCCCAACGTTCATTATAGGAAAAGAAGAAGCCTGCCTACGTAACGGGAGACCTAGACTCCAGGAAAATCCACGAAACTACTGGTAAACAATAATTATTATGACATCCAGGACAATATCCACTAAGATTGTAAGTTTATTACACTCGTAATAAGTTCTACTTTATCAACTTGCCTCCCATTGAGTTGGTTGATGTCTGTGAAAATGTTTTCTGGTGTATTTTCTATGCTTTGAATAGTCTCAGGTGTAGGTTTTACCTGTGCTTTGGTAAATCTGATCTGAAAAGAAAATTAGTGTCTACCGGCTGTCAGGAGTGATGAGAGCGTGAGTGACGATCGCTCCGAGGGGACTGTCCGCGAGTCTGGAGAGCAAGCGGCCGATCTGAAGATCCCAAACACCCACGCAGCCGCGAGTCACGGTGACCGCGAGGCCTGCGTACTGGCACAGGCTCACCGAGTCGATCTGAAGCTCGTGTCGGTCGATCACGTGAACTTGCTCAAAAATGTTATTGATGTTCCACACTTTGACCGTCCTGTCAATCGACGACGTTATCACCTGTGACGAGAAAACACACACATTTAAGTGCTTTACAGTAATCCTAATTTAGAAAAAGACTCCGTTCAATTGCAAACTGTCTCCTTCCACTGTACGTGTTAACTTTTGCGAAAAGTAACCCATGTAAAATTTAGTTGGTTTTACTTGGATTAAGTACTCCCGCCTCCGCCTGAGAAACGGGTTATCAGTAGCTACGATCCAACAACACCTTTCGGAATAAGTTTACAACAACAACGACAATAATCTCCAGTCAGATGGATCTCAAATCAATGCTTCAATGCTGACTGGAAAATGCTTTCGACTGAAGAATGACATCAAATTATTTCGGACAGCGACAGAAATTACACACGACTGTTAAACGAAATACACATATCCGGCTCCATCACCTACAAACAGCGCTAACCTTCATAAACGTGTAAAGAACCAATTAACTCACCGAGTTCCAGTTTCCTATCGTTAAAGGTTCCAATGAAATAATACGACCAAAGTGAGCGTCCAGGATCTTAACTAACTCTGACGTTTCCAAGCTCCAGACGTACAAGTTCTTCCTGTAAAACGAAAACAGAGAAAAACTTACGGCAGTCAAAATGAAAATGTCTTATACTATCAGATATATTTAACTATACTACTACTAGCTTTTTTAATTCCCGCAGTTGTTTAAACGTATGAAGAGATGTTATTCAATATATTTTATAGATATTTTGGATATATAATTTTGCT
The DNA here is from genome assembly GCA_037074705.1 of Zhengitettix transpicula. Classification (NCBI taxonomy): domain Eukaryota; kingdom Metazoa; phylum Arthropoda; class Insecta; order Orthoptera; family Tetrigidae; genus Zhengitettix; species Zhengitettix transpicula. The sequence continues at coordinate 73,750,019 of CM073595.1, read as the reverse complement.
TCCCCCATTCCCAAAAACAGTTATTCACAAGCACTGCAATATTATTAGATGGAGGAATGATATTTTTAGCATTTTATTTCAACAAGTATTATTACTTAACACCATTTACACATATAATTCCAATAGAAAAAATTCCTAGGACAAACGAAAATACAGGCCAATGCATTGTGTGTATAGTGATGAGTAATTAGATGTCTGCAAATGTTTCACGTTGAAATTGTAAAACGTCCCCGTCTTCCGCAGACGATACAACCCATTAATGATCTCGCACTGTTCACCAATCGGGTTAATATTAGCTGAGCGAACAAATAACATTTCTGAGAGTTCCCACTTTTATATTCATCTTGTATTTATACTTCGTTAATTTAAATGTCTAAAAATATTGGAATTGAGTAACCCACATAAGTTCCCTTACATTTATGTTCATGTTACTTTTTTAATATTTTACTATTATAATTGTTTAAAGTAATTTCAGTAAGATACTGTAATTACAAGTCTACTGATATTCTGTTGTGAAATATATTATATATATATTAAGTAGACTTTAATTTCCATTCCCCCGTTTTCATGGTCTGTTTCTTAACCCGTCCATAATAGTTTCTAACTTCCGTTTTCTTCCATTTTGAGTGAACAATATCACAAATTAAGTTTAGGAGAAATATCTTATTTGCAGAATTTAAAATTAATGAATTATTAAGTAGAAAATTTCTTAATACCGAGGTTTTACCTGACTCCTGCTACTGCAAAGTCCCTGGCAGCGGAAACCATGCAGGAATTCGACTGGAGAACTCTAGTGGAAATGTTTCGCACCCCGTGAGGGAGGTGCAAGACCGTGGCTTCTCCTGCTAAATCCCATACGACGAAGCCGTTGTTCGTTGTTCCCAGAAGAGTCACCTCGTCCTTGTCCAATTTTAACTGGAGCAGCTCCTCCACGTCGTCATTACACGCTCGAACCAACTCCGTCTATGGACGCGATAACTTAAAAATAGTGCCTAGTCCAATTGCGTTAGAAAACTATTTTAAAAAATCTGTATTGGCAAAGTAAAATTTGGATAAGTATTTCTTGGGTTTTCACCCGGGTCAAAGTAAGCTTAAGCCAAGACGTTTCGATGGCGGACTCACAGCCACGATTCAATAAGTCAGAGAAATAGAAATGCAAAGGGTAAAAATGCTTACCGTGGGCTCCCACAGGCCTTCTGACTTATTTATTTCGAACATTATAACTTGGTAATTTTCACATTTCGTGCAGCAATACATTTTACATTTGTCTGCTGTCATGACCATCGCACTGTAAACAAAGAAACAAATTGTTCCAGATGAAGAAAATTAATCGTTTCAGCATATTTCACCTAATAATAACGAATCATGGTCGATGACATTAATTTTAAAATAAAATACTTAAAAATGTACATACACACATTTAAGCTGTGCACCTGTGGAATTGGATGGTCTGTAGAGGCCCAGTCTTGGTGACGGTGTACAAGGCCATTTCCAGGTTGTCCAAACTGCCGCTCCAGAAGAGCAGTCGGTATTCTTGCAGTGAGGAGAACTGAATGGAGTGCAACGGACCCGACGGTGCATCCGACGGAACGTTCACCGATTCTTCCAGCTGGCCTCGCATGCTGAACCGACACCTACCACAATCCATCAAAATCATTTGGTACACGAATAACCTAGTGGCCCGGACGAATGAAGCGAAGAGCACGACGGAGTAAATTGCAAACCGTGCAGGCGTGACCAGAATAGCTTGCAGATTCTGACAGGGGAATTGTAAAAAACTAACCAGTGAAATGGGAAGCAAAAAACAGTGCAACGTTAGTGCAATCTTCAACCCCAACCACGCACACAGATACTAGAATATTACAATTATTTTTTATAAATGCGACCACGAAAAATAAAATTTTAAATTAATGAAAGAATGAGAAAATGCCCGTTTCTGAATAAAACTGGATTTGAAATTTATTTGAAGAGACATTTATGAGATATTCTATTGTCAGTAGTATCCAGAAGAGTGCGCAAAATCGGCAAGATGACTCTCCAAAATTGATTTCAGTGTTTAGACTATTTCAGTCTCTCCCTGCAGATGAACAGCGTTTTTTTTTTACGTTGGATCTATCTCTACAAACCTATTCCTCTCCACCATTATTTCACTCAGTTTTTATTTATTTTTAACTACCTGGGTGCCCGGCGTTGCCCGAGATGTCATTTATCCATAACCCCCCCCCCCCGATTTTTTTCGTTATTTTTATGTAACTCAACTCGACCCGTATCCGTATATGTGTTATCGGCCAGGTCGCATTGTTTGAAAATTTCTACCCCGCGCTCAACCTCGAGCAAAACCCAGTTTGTCACAATGAAACTGAGCGACATCCATAACCCCTGAATTGACTCTAATCCCACTTGGTGTATTCGCGTTATTTTCATGTAACGCTTAACGAAACCCCACCCCCCCCCCTAAGCGTGCTTTTCTTCCATGGTGATATGGGGTGTGAAATTATACACAGAATATATTTAGAAATATTTAGTGTCTCATTGACCCCCGCAAAATATTTATTCGACGCCAATATCGACAGGTTAACATTTTTTTTAACATTTCTACGCCAGAACAGCTCCTCCCACCCTTGCGCGCTACCGAGGTTGTTATATATAAATTCAGCGACATCTATAACACTGATTTGTCTGGAATCTCTGTTGTTTTCGCCTTATTTTCTTGTAACTGCCCTCCACCCCTACACGTGCTCCCCTCCCATACCGAAAGGTGTTGCAGTTATACACAAACAAAGTCGTAGAAATATTATCAACCTAATTAATTCTATATATAATTATTAAAAGCAAATATCGTCCTTAATTACATGTTTAAAAATTTCCACTCCCGACTGTACACGTCCCTAGGTGGTTAAATAAGCAGCTGAATGTCATAATTACACTCAGAGCCACATATAACCCTGGATTTGACTCCAATCTCGGTTGTATTCGCGTTATTTTCTTGTAATGCCAGTCCACCGCCACCCCTAATCTTACTCCCCTCTTATGCCGAAAAGGTTTGAAATTTTACACACATAATATCGATATAAATATTATCCATCTAATTAAACATGAAAAATATTTATTCTACGCTAATATCGTATATATGTATATGTATATATAAATAATTAATTTTTAATTAAATTAAAAACTATTTGTTTAATTTTATTTATTTTCTGCAAGTCAATTTTTTTTATGCGGAATTATTTTGGCGTTCCCATATTCATTTTCTTAAGAATTCCGTAATTAATTTTTTAATTTTACCCGAGATGTCATTTATCCATAACCCCCGATATGACTCCAATTTCGGTTGCTTATGCGCTATTTTTAATCACTCACTTTTTGTCACTATTTTTTTCACATTGGCCTAATTCCTACTTCCCACTTTTACGTCATATTTTCATATCTTAATCTTCCCCACATCATTGAGAAGGGAATACACGAAAAGTGACGAATACTGCAAATATACTCGAGTGCTAGCAGCCCTATGGGCGCTGCTGAAATGTAGCACACCCTATTCAACATTCGAAATACAATAAAATTCTTTACTACTGAATTTATGTCAAGTGGCATTACTATTAAACGCCGAAGTATTCTGGGATAAAAATATTGGCATGTGGAATGGATTTTGAAACTTTCCCATTTCTGGCAAGTGTAGATTATGATTCAAGTAAAAAATTATTCCATAAATTTAGGGTTGAAAGATAATGAAAATACTCATATTGAGCATTACGTCAACTTATTTCCCATTAATTATTCTATTAGCGTCTATTGGATAATGTGTCTATTTGCTTTATTTATACTTTTATATTATATAATCCTTAAGCTTACTATCAGTATGATTATATCTTTTACTTTATATCCATTAAACCCTCTTTAAATTTTACATATTAAATGAACAATTTGCGTGGATGTCCGTAAAGAAATTTACCAAGTACGGTGACCGTGAATGAACAAGTGAGCATTGAGAAGATAAACTCCAGTCACGGGCTGGTCTTCCTCCAACGGGTTTTCTATTATCACGAACTCGCTAGTTAGCGTGTTCAAAAGAATTGTCTGCAACATAAAACAGCGGATGAAAATATAACGTAGTAATCTCACTATTAGTTACACGATGATATAGAGACGCATTACAGCAGAATACATCGTTATTCACTTACCTGGTTGTTGTTAGTATAAGCAGCTGCGAACCTGTTGTCCGGACTAAGAACTAGCTGCTGCATGATTCCTTGGATGCCTGGGTTCACATCTCGAGTAAGGTCGCTGGTCGATAGATCCCAGGTAATGAATTTGTTAGAGATCGATACTATGTACCGAAAGTCGGATGTTAGGCAGAATCCGAAAACGGCAAACTGATGACCTTCCAGAGAGTACTGTCAAAGATCAAATCCACCAAATTTATATTTTATTTATTTATGTTGTTTTGACTTTTCGGTATTAAGCGATCACTCTATAAAATGATGTTCCAAAGACACTATAAATAAGTCATACTCCCAGAGTGTGGAATGAGTTTAGAATTGACACAGTTTAATAGAAAGAAGAGTTTTGATTTTTATTATGTTATATAGTATATTTTTGCTAATATACTATGAATTGTCATGTGCCATAATCATACTACACTATTTAATCATATAGCAAGTGTGAATAGTTAAAAATTAATTCGTTATTGTTTAAATTTATTTTTAACTGCAATCGCTAAGTTTATTAACAGGAAAATTGCATTATAATAAAGTCCTTTATTATGTAATTGTCAGTTTGGTACCTGGTTGTTCGTAACAATTATATGAAATTGAGTACATCTGGATTGCTTGTCAATAGGTGTTATCTGTCACTAATATCATTAATGATTGTGTATACAGACGTGCATGAATTGTAAATTTTAAGATTTTCTTTATCATAACCCAGCAATACAGTGGTCCGCTCGAATGTCCCTAATTTCAATTATATGTGACGGGTAAAAAAGGTTGAAGATAGAAACTTACAACAAAGTTTATATGAAAGCAAAACTCACCACGTTTTTTTGATATGCACATCAACTTATGTGTATGTATTATCACAGAAATTTATACCGTGAAAGTATGCTTTTTTAAGGCTTGCTAGGCGTAATTATTGATAATTGTTAACTCGCTTCGTAGTAACATTGATATTTTTTTTGTAACGTACACTGAAACGAAATTATTTCAGGCTTAATAACTATAATTTTTGTTGAGTATTGACCTTGAGCGGTCCCCCAGGCGTGTGAAGGCAGTGATACAGAGGGAGGCAGGCGCAGTGGTCCGGCCCCGTCCTGTCGCACTGTCTCAGCAGCATCTTCACGTTGGGATTCGCTCCAATCTCGGGAAGCAAACGACCTACTAGCTGTGGTGCCAACATGTCAGGATACACGCTCAGGATCGCACCTCCCAGACGCAGAGCATCTGCCACAAGGATCAGCTCCCTGTCGCAATAACATCGCCAGTCTTAAACCTTGGAAACCTTGCAAAACCTAACTACGACCATTCTAAAATATATGAACCAGACGTGGAAGCTTGTAGTGACAATTATTTGACAATACATTCTTAATTACCTGGTGGCTTCCTTGTCTCCTATATGGATGCAAGCATCTTCGAAATCACTCAGAACTGATTGGAGAGGGCAAGATGAAAGTTTCGCGTGAAGCCATTCGTAGTTAAACAGAACGTTTTCGTAAAGATCTTGAAATCTTCTGGATCTTACCAAATGGAAAGGCAGCTCTCCAAACTGCAACAATAACAACATTGGAGTGAGTGAAATAGATCAGAACAGGTCTCCTCATTTGGACTCGAGTACGGAGATAGAAGAATCGTCCACAAGATCACAGAGAGACAAACTTCAGCTTACCTTGCGTAGATTGTAGCGAGATACTTTTCCGTCTTTAGAGTAGAATACGAGCGGCTGAACGGGAACCTTACGATCTGCCGAACCTTCTTTATCGGTCAGGTTGAACCTGGAATTCATATACTTACGTAAATTATTTAGAATATTTGATTCAAGATCACAACATTTTCATCAACTAGAAGACCATCACTAATTCCGTATTCAAACTTCTACTGCAACGTATCCGAAACTTATCGATGGATACCTTCCGAAACTAACTTTCAAAACATCGATGTGTTAACAATTAAAATATTAATTTGTCAAAGAAACTTTTTACAGAACGGTGAAAATGAACTTGAATCAAGAAACTGCTCATCTTCTAAGAAATAAAGCAGAGCGTTTGTTTGTGTGTTTGTTTATATGTTCCTTATACAAGTCTATACCGGTGGAGCAAATTTCGCCAAATTTTGTACACGTGTTCTTTGCGACCAGGAAACAAACACTGTCGGGTGAGAGACGCCTACCACCCCCGGGAGCGGGGGTGGAAAAATTCAAACATGCTAAAACAGCCGATATTTGAGTCGGATAAAAATTTTTTGGGGTCAAAGGGATTGATAGTGCTTCTACCGATGATACCTGAGTTTAATTTCAAACTCTTACACCATGAGAAAATAGCACCGTTAGGGGTGGGTTTGGACGAGCGTAACAAGAAAATAAAGCGAATATAACCGAGATTGGAGTCAAATCTAGGGTAATTGATGATGGTGAGTTTAATTATGGCATTCAACTGGCCATTTAACCCCCAGGGGCGGGGTTGAACGCAGGCGTAAATTTTCAAACATGTTGATTGGCCGACATTTGCGTCGCATTAAAAATTTTTCGCTATAATTTAAATTCATAATATTTCGGTAGATATTCTCCGTTCATAATTTCAACCCCTATTGGCATGGGACGGGACCACTTTAGGGTGGGGTTTAATAGAGCGTCACATGAAAATAACGCGAATAGACTGAGATTTGAGTCAATTCTGGGGTTATGGATGTCGCTGAATTTCATTGTGACAAACTGGTTAACGCGTGGGGGTGGGGTTGGGGTGACTGGGCGGGGGTAGAAAATATCAAAGAATGTAACCGGCCGAATTTTGTTTAACACACAGTAGCGGGGGTGGAAATTTTCGAACATGTTCACACGGCGATATATTCGTCGAAATAAATTATTTCAGGGTCAACACAATTTGGAATGGGAGGTCACCACATTACCCAGCTAGCAACTTACTCAATTAGTGCATAATACACCAACATTTAAGTTTCATACGTGATCACTCACTCATAAATATGTAGTCATCTAAGGTTAGTAGGAAAAGCTTCATTTTGAATACTTTATGAAATTTAATATAAAACTTGTAGTTTGTTTTATAATAATTAGGAAAATTTTTATCACGTTAATATATATCAATGTTTCTTACCTATGCCTTTGTATTTCTGTATATTTGAAAGGTTTCGGGTTTCCTCCTCCCCATATTCCAAGGTAATAGTCCGCAATCGAGGAGTGAAAGTAAAATGCCATATTCATATTCTTAAAATAACGTTCTTTGGCTGTTTCACGGAACTGTCTGTAATATATAACATATGTATTAAATATATAACACACAATTACCATCTAATAAAAATCAAACTATGACTTCCAATAGTGATTATACTGAAAGTTTAGTATTAATACGATGTGCTCCGAATTTTTGTTTAACATTGACAAAATGATGAAGTTATGTTACGATGACGCAAAATTGCAAACGGTTGTTTGAATTTTGTTTTCCAACCACGGCTTTCATCATATGTCAATGAATACTTTTAATAAACAGCCCAGTTTAAACCCGGAAAGTCGCTCGATAAATGAACAACGCTTCGATAACTACATACCAGATGACGATGGCGAAACTAGCAATAGAAACGTTGTACATTTCTCAAAGGAATTCCTGGGTTGAAACCCGAGAACAGTTTCGACTTATTCACTTGGAAAGCCTTCATCCTCCATGACCGAGAACGTCTTTGACTAAATTCACTCGCTTCATCCATAAATCATTCCAATGCATTATTCATGTACCTCGGATATTGTTATGGTCAGTAAGATCCGGAAAATGAGTTAGACAGCCAGTTATAAAGTAACCGACTGCAGTTTAGAGCTCAGATACTAACATTGATTATACGAGATAAGTACTCAACGCAGGAAAACAGTAAATAGGAACTAGGCTTATTTATGATCCTAGATATAAAGATACTGTTGGAGGCCCTGTCACTGAACAATGTAGAAGGTGCATCGTACCTGTGGTACCAGTTCATGACGCTGACTCCGTCCGCCTCTCTCTCCGACAGGTAGTTGGGAAGATCATTCCTTATGCGAGTCCACAGAAGCGGCGGGATCCTGCGGACCGGTGGCAGATGGTACTGGTACACGTCGTCCAGAACCTTGTCATCGAGGGAAATAAGGTCCTCCAGCTCAGACTCGGAGAGGCCGCTCTTGGCCGCAGTGATGTAGGCGAGCGCGTGGAAGACGAGGATGCGTCCGTGCTGGAATGCAAACGTGCGACTTCGGTTAGTACCGTCCCAAGCCGCGACGCCTCTGTCTGCGTCACCCACCTGCTTCTCTATCCTCTCGAACAGCATCATTATCGAGTCCATGACGGTGGAGGCGAGGTGCGTCTCCTGTGGCTTCGTGTAACTCCTCCATCGACAGATTTCGGCGAAGACCAGCTTCACGAATATGGGCAGCGAACACTGGCCGATCGCGTTCGACACGAGGCGCCACTGGTAGTTTGTCAGATCCCTGTGAGCCGTCTTCATCCACATCCTATCAGCCAAACCATTAAAGCACACAGGAAGTGATGAAATACGAGCTGTAATATGTGTCCATGTTAAACGTTGACGCAAACCAATATAATAATCAACTATGATAGTAATTGAAGACGAGGTGAGAATGAAAATATCTTAATTAAGTTTTGAAATTGAGTTCCAAAGATACTATAGCAATATTTTTGCATAAATATTGTTGGAAACTTCACATGTTTCAGCCTTGGAAGTTTTGTAATCAGCAGCAGAAGAGAATTACTAAAGAATAGAACAAATAAAAATTTATGAGAAGGAAGCACGGAAAATTCTATAAATGGATAGAGGCGATGACGCCAACGCAATACGGCAACAAGATTAGAGGGCGAGGAAGACCAAAGTCGTGGTAGTGTCGTGAGAGACTGAAATTAATACCTAGAAGGGGACTATTGAGATAGCATAATTCTATAAAAATATATAATTAGAGCACAGTACATATTTAATTTTTGCATATCAGATAAAACATGAAATAATCCCCAAATATAGTCTGAAAATAAAACAATTACCACGTTATTTATATTTATGTGTTTTTATTATTAGAATGATTATATTAAAAATGGCTTGAATTAATTTAATACTAATTTGAAATACAAAGTTTGTGGTTAAATTTATTAAAAATAAATTCGATGATTACTTTAATGTCTGCGAGAAATAATATTGTTATAAATAGTAAAGCATAATTACTTAAAGATATAGATATGGTTTAGATTTTCGTGATGAGTCTTTGATCTGAAAATCGTGAAAGAGTAATTGAAAATTTTGTTCGTTGTATACGTCATGCAATGTATATTTTGGTATTTAATATTAATAGTATAATTGACTATTTATATTATACTAGATAAATATATATTTATCTAATACATATATATATAATCGAACATGTTACTCGAGTCGTTACCTTCTTTAACGGTCTACACTAGTAAGATGATGGCAAATACTGTAACAAGTTAAAAAAATTGTTAAAATACCTTATTATCTTCAAGTTGGCGAAACTTAAAAGAAACTGGAATTGTTGATAAGTTTATGCTGCTGAAGTTTACAGACCTAATTACTTGCATAGCCAAGTCCTCGCCCAGGTCCGTGACTTCTATGAAGTTCTCCTCTATATCTATCATGCGCCTGAGCAAATGGTAGTCGTTTGAGACTTCTGGGTTGTCGGCTTCGGCTGCGCAGGACACTAGCAACTGAAGTAAGAACTATAGTGAGCTGCGCACAACACCAGTTACTTTTCAAAAATATATACATATAAACCTGAGGATGCGGGCCACCTCCGACTTAGTATCCGTTCCTCTTTTGTTCATGATATACACAAGACACAATTTCTCTTAAATTTTTTTTCATCTAAGCTAATATTTCAATATCTAACAATCATACTTTAAGGAGAGGAAGCAATTCTGTTCCCGCGATTTAGTCTTGTATTTCAATTACAGTTGACTACATTTTTGCTTCTGCAGAGCAAAAAGCTGAATTAAAAAAATATGTTAAGGCCTAGGGGATTATTCTATTTTTAAATTCATAATTTGATAACATTTGGGATATATATCATATTCGCAGTTAAAATATACAATAATATAAATTTCCGTTGGAGAAAGTATGAGTAATTCAAACATTTGGCGAGCCCTAAATCCCTTAGAAGATTTAGTAAGAGTTGTCTGACCTTGCAGAGTGGCGGAAGTCGCAAAGGAAGCCAGGAAACTTTGTTGGCGTCTTGGGCTCCCGTCAGCTGGTCCACAGAGTCCAGGAACAGGATGAGAGGCTGCTCTTTGCTGGCGTTGTTTAAGAGGTACTTGAAGTGCGCCGTCAGGGGAACCAGGTCCACTGGTATGTCGTCGAACGACAGCATGTAATTGTACGATATCTGCGGCATAAATGGCAAAAACTAACAAGCTGAAACGGATGTTAAAATTGATTTGGCTCAGTAACAAAAGGAACAAATCTCCCTATAAAAACAATAGAAACGTCTCCACAAGTATTAGAAAAGTTAATGCAATTCAAATTTTGATATTGTTTGTAAAAGCGGGTTCAGCGTGTTCCAAACACTTCCGATATTTTTGGCTGACGCATCCTTGCCAGTGTTTTTGCTAAAACACTAGATACAGACAATACTATTGTGGATAAGAAAGTTTATAAATGTGGTTATAGTATGTTCTGTTACTAATTAGCATAGACCTGTGTTCCCTTAGAATTGCATTGAACAGTTAAATTAAATGCATTAAGTTCCTCTTTATATAACTAAATCAAATCAGAATTTCTTAGTCTTTTGAGTTGTTTCATCCATAAATTTGCGTTTTATTCAGTAATAAATAATACCGATTCATCAAGACTGAAAATGAACGTTGGCTTTCAACACGAATGACAAGTACATGTTGAGAAATCAAGATTGACATTATGTATAAAAAGTAATTGGATTGGCCACTTGATAGACTACAAAACATTGTTTTGTCTGGATATATAAAATTAAGTGACCCTCAGACGCCAGACAATCTACAGACAGTTCTACGGAGACCTGATCTGACTTTCGTCTCTCACATGTGCCAGACAAAAATCTGCAGACACGTCAAGCTACAAATTTAAGACCAGGTCTGCGCAGACCGAAGAATTTTATTTCTTTCACAGAAAAATGTATAGATTGTCTGCTGACCCAACAGACGTCGAATTTGTGTCTGACGGGCGTATGGAACAACTATTTTTTTCAGAAGTGGAAGTATAATGCACGTTTGGACCGACCTGCTGGCATATCGAAATGAGCGTAGGAGTTAAGGCGCTGCTGTCCGGCGTAGTCCCCAGGAATCTGATGACGCTGATGGGTTTGGATCCTTTGAACCACTCCGTCGAGGTGAGACTCGCCGCCTTGGCCAGCAAAGAAGTCTTGCCACATCCTCCCTCGCCGTACAGCACTAACGGCTTGTCAGAATCGCCCGTCATGTACGTCTGGATACGCTCCAAATTCTCTTCCCTTCCGTAGAATACCTGTCCAACATGAGAACCTCCAAAGTGCCGTTATTGGACTTCAATCACAAATTCGAATCTGTATCTATCGTAATGGCACAAAGATTTGAAGGATGCAAATTTCATAATCAAGATTCGTGTAATTTTGGCTCCTGGGACGATGAAGAAGAATGGTTTCCATGAATTTAATGAATAATAAAGATAGCCAATTCAGACAAAATTGATAACATAAGTACCACAGAACGTTTCTGGGATCTTCAGGTGCAAATAAGATTCTAGAGCGACACAACTGCACTTGTCAGCTTTTGAGTTTTGTCAACTGACAAGTGCAATTGTGTCGCTCTAGGCTCTTCTTCGCAGCTGAGGATCTCAGAAACGTTGTGTGTTATTTATATTATTACTTTTTTGCCTGAACTGGCTATCTTTATTATTTTCATTATTTTCAATCAGACGTAGATTTTTCATTTTAACAATAATTTAGTTGACAGTCGTGCCAGGCCTTGGAACAGCAGCACAATCGCTGTACAACAATGGATTTTTATTGCATCTGCACAAATAACTTTGAAAGAGTGTGGGTGATCTATTTATCTCAAATTTATTTTTAATAATTGTTGTAATTATTAATTACAATATTGAATTACGCGTAGAACTCTATTTTCAAATAATTTGAAATTTTATAACAAATGTGGTTTTATTGTATCAATTCAGAGGAAATATTCCGTTACATTGTGAAGAGAATTATATTGGATGCAGGCCTATCGTCTGTTCATCTGTAAGAGTATGGAACTAGTTGTAGTGTGCGTATGCGATATCTTTCTATTTTCTCAGCTAGAGTAATTTTCAATTATTTTGACGAGGAAGGGATTTTGTGCCAGTGAAGTGTGGCTACCTTGACGGAGTTATTGCAGGCGTGCAAATGTTGCAGGATCTCCGTAACGATCTGTCCTTGCGCGCTCGAATCCTCCTTTCGCATGGCTCTGTCTACCAGCTTCGTGATGTTCTTGTAGAAGTGCGTGATGAAATGCTGAAGATACTCTTCGTGCGTTTCCGTGTCCAAGCCTTCACGTCCGATCCATTCCACTGTGTACCTTTAAAGGTAAACAATAAATGTTCTACAGAAAAAAGAAATATCGGGTTAATCCATTTATTCACTTTGCATTTTGAAATACGGGTGAGCAAAACTATGCACTTCGTTGTTACCGAGTCTTATTGTAGTTTTGCTCCAAGCCACGTCGAAATCAAAACAGACGCTGAGAAAAAATTTTTGTCAGCTACTTTCACAATTCGTTAATTTATTTTATGGCGCGATTTTTTAAAGGAGGTGACTATAAAGTCTGTGTATCAATACAATAACTTATTTGTTGATAACATGGAGAAAAGTAATGCAATTTGACATATAGAAGCCCTATTTCTAGATCCACTAGTTTTACATATGCTGGAACGTGTTTGTAATCAAACAAATTATTTTGCACAGTCATTAAATTAGCAGTCCAAATTTATAAATATGTTTCATATACTGTAAAGGCCTGTACAAATAATGTGATTAATATAACACAATTTAACATAGATACTAAACGTGTATCAAACGGATGAACATTTCAAGAAAGGAAATATTTTGAATAAAGAAAAGCCACAGAACTTCTCATGGAAAGACTCACCTTTGCAAATTAGTCGACTCTATTTTGTTGGGCAGCCGTTCGTCTCGAAGATTCGCCAAAAGCTTTGAAGCTTCCGTGTCCAAACTTCTATTCAATATGTCCACAAATAAGGAGGCTTTCTTCAGATTTTGTAAGTTTATATTATTTATGTACCTTACATAAGCCAGACAGTGGTTTTTTGTGTTTTTCACATTTAAGATTCCATTTATAACTTCTCGTTCGGTAACTGTGAACAGTAATTTAAATTAAAAAATAATATTAAGAGGAGATCTGCTTATTTCAATTACATGTAAGTGTAAATGTAATCATCTCACCTTATCTGTTTCTATAAATCTGTCTCTCTACATTTCTTTTATTAATAACTAGCTGGATGGCCGGCTTTAACCGAGAAGTCCATAACCCCCATTTGACTCCAATATAGGTAGCTTTTACCTTATTTTTAATTAACGCAACAAAACCTCTATACCCAATGTGTTCACCCAACATTCCGAAAAGGCTTGAACTCATTGACCCTGAAATAGTTTCATTCCACGAACTTATCCCCGTTTCAAAAACTTCGAAAAGGAAAGCTGGCTAAAACGGGGCAGCTGCCACACACTCGTTTTTAAGATGTGATTGGAGCCTGTTACGTAACGCAAAAAGACCGCCATTTGTATAAACGACACGTAGCAAACAAAATAGCTGCATAGAATTTTGCTATTAAGGGAATATTTATGCCAAACTTATTTAGTAAATGTAAATGATATTTTATTGACAAAAATGTATTGAATTTTCAATGGAAAAATAAATACTATTAATTATATCGACTGTAAAATTGCATGTCATCTTAACTTTACGCTGATGTGACCTTTGGCAAAATACGCTTAAATCCTAGTAGCTGATTGGCCGATGTTATAAGGAATATATACTGCGCTGTGAAATCTCGCAAAGACAAAAAAATTGGAATACCCGAAATCCCATTACACATTACACACGAAATGGCTGTCTGGAATTTTTATTCAGCAGTATTAAAATACTCTTTTTATCTGTACTAAATATTCAAGATTGTTTAATGACAAAAATATTTTTAATATATCCAAAAAGTATTAAATTGAATTAATTACTCCGCCTGCTTTCTTGCATGTATGCTTAAATCTGAGCAAATGTGTCATGCAGGGAAGCTCAACACGGGGCTGCTGCCTTAGGGCTAGGGCACACTTGCAATTTTCAGTTGCGCAACTGTTTAGTCGCAGTTGCATAGTTTTGGGCACTCAACAGGCAACTAAACAGTTTCGTTGCTACGTATGGGCACACATGGGGATGCAACTACAGTTGCTAGATGGACTTCATACAGGTGGCAGCGTTGTGTCCTCTTGAGATGAGAAGGAAGAAAAAATCAAAAAGGCGTTTTTGGCTTCGTCACTTGACGGCACAGCGTAGCGTGAAGGGGCAATTCCATAAACTGTATGGAGATTTAAGAGGTCATCCAGCGAAATTTTTTAATTACTACAGAATGAGTTTGAAAAGTTTTGATGAGCTTCTTGATCTCATTCGTCCTTCTATTACGCGACAGGACACGAGATGGAGAAGAAGTGTTACACCAATAAATTCCTACGTATTAGATTCTGCATACTCAGAAATTCAAACAAACTATGGGTATATCAAAAGCAATTAATATTTAAGCAATATTTATTAAAAAATCAAACAAAAGATTATTATTATAAAAGAATTAGGACTACTTAGTATGGTCAATGTTATAAAAGTTATAATTCTGCGATAAAATTGTCCAAGCATGTTGTACACTTCATAACTTCTGTATTGCTATTCTATTACTATGTTCAGGCAAACTTTTGTGCTAAATCGCTGGCCTTTCCCGGATTCATTCAATGAATTTTTCTGTCAAAGAAACGTCATCAATTTCTGTGAAATTCATTGTATTTAAATATTTTAGTGCTCAATTTTATTTTATATTTTTTTCATGAATTTTTATTGTTTATTTGTGTTTTGAATAAATTATTATAAAAACTGGTTCAAAAATTAATAATTTGACTCACATATCATTTTGTTGAAATTGATTTGTTAAGATTTCTTGAGATATCAAATGTCAACTACAAGTATCCAACATTTGTACAACCGACACGTGGTCATCAGGCAAACTGCCGGGAATTTTATATCAGATTGTTAATACTCGACTTTTTTTAGTATGTATTTATGGTGTTTTATTGACACACATCTATCTAATTATACTCTACAGAAATAAATAATGTCAATTACACAGCTTTTTAAATGACATGTAGATCAAATTGCCTTATAATTAGTCCTGTAGCGAAATTTTCTGAAACCCTGGCAGATGATAAACCCATGTTATATGGTTATATACTGAGCTGTGACGTCATAAAAAAAATGAATTCGATTATCCGAAATTCTTTGCCACGTGACATACTAAGCCTGGAATTTTTACTAAGGAGAATTTAAACTCTATCTTATTTGTACTTTTTACTAATAATTGTTTAATGACAGAAATCTTTTTAATATTACCAATTAGTATTAAATTGAATTAACTTCTCCGCCTGCTTTCTTGCACGTATGCTTAAATCTGAGCAAATGTGTCATGCAGGGAAGCTGGCTCAACACGGGGTTACTGCCTTACTCTTGTTTAAGGAAGTTATTGAGACTGTTACGTCACGCCAAAGCATGCGCCATTTGTACAACCGACACGTGGTCATCAGACAAACTGCCGGGAATTTTATATCAGATTGTTAATAATCGACCATTTTTGGTATGTATTTATGGTGTTTTATTGACACACATTTATGTAATTATACTCTACAGAAATAAATAATGCTATTTAGACCGCTTTTAACATGACAGGTAGTTTAAATTGCCAGCTAATTTGTCCTGTAGCGAAATTTGCTGAAATGTGGCAGATGTTTAACCCATGTTATATGGTTATATACTGGGCTGTGACGTCACGCAAAATACAATACTATTTGAATGTCCGAGATTCTATTACGCGTGACATACTAAATGGCTGCTACAAACACAGTGCTTTATGTGTTAGATAGGTAGATTGTAATATTATCACACAATATATATATTTAAATATCGGGTGTAGGTGTGTGTGGAATGGTGGGATCTTGAACGTACAGGTTTTGTTCGTTTTCTTTGCATGAAACGTTTAAAAAACATGGAAATGAACTAAATGGAAAGATAAGAAGGACACTTACGTGAGTCTTACTTTTCTCTGAATTAAGGGGGTTTAGGTTATATTTAGTTAATGCTTTGCAAATTACATTTTGAGAAGCAGAATACCTTTGTCGAGAATTAATGCTGATAATACTCGCATTAAATATTAAATCTGACGCATATTAAATTAAAGAAGTACGTATTATATAATTTTAAAAAAATTTAAATATTTTCCAGTTTTGCTTCTACGTGAAGTACAGTTTCACCATATATAAATCAAAGTTTGATGTGTATTGGGAGATATTTATCGTTTCATCCGATTTCTGATTTGAAGGTAAAGCATATAATACTGGGACTGGAGAGGGGGCTGAGAGATTTAGAAGGGGACAATTGAAAGACCGATGAAGTAAAATAAAACGGAAAAAACTGAGATTTGGCAGAGTTTAGTCGCATCACTTAAGTTTTGACCAGACAGAAAAATCTCCTACATTTGACTTTTATTTGACAAACTATGTTTCCCCGAACAAATCGATAACAGAATGGCCGAGGTCAGTAAACACGTTCACTTTTTACGGTGCTACGACTTGTTTATGTCGCAGTACGGAGGAGTTGCAACATTTAGCATTTAGCGGAGTCATTCCAGCTATCTAGCGATATCATTATATCGCATGTACGTCTTACTTTGCTCGTAACTGCCTGGAAACGCAAACTTTCGTACTTGCAGTCAGACGTTGTCACGTCCAAACCTTATCTATTACCAATTTCCACTCGAAAACGAGCGTTATTTTGTGACGTAAAATGATGTAGGATACTAAACCTGACATGAAGTAGTTGTGCATAATTTCCTGGTCTATCTTGCCGTTGTTGGCCAATGTCTGAGCAGCTTTCCTGAACAGCTTCTGCATTTTGCCGAGCGTGTCCCACCACACGGCCTGATCGTGCTGCTGTAGCTTGGGGATCCTCTGCAAAGAACTGGGCATGAGCACGCGAAGCCTGCACGACGGACAGCCTCAGCCAGTCGGCTCGTACCTTGTTGTTGAAGTTGACCAGGATGGAGGAGATGGGCTGCAGCACAGACACTGGAGGAACGGCGTTGCTGTCCTTGCGGTACCACGTGTCCAGGAGAGTTACGTCGGTGCCTCCACTCGCCAGCTCATCCCTCAGCAGCTGCAGCTCCGAAGACACGATATACGTCGGGATAGGCCGGTACCCATACTTCTGCCCCAGGAACACCTGCATCATATCACGGATTTTTTATTTCTCCAGAATAAAAGTACTTCGTTTAATATATAAACGCGTCTTTGAGGGATGGTCACATTACGCAATCAGTATATTAAATTGTACCATAGAACGAGAATGAACGGTGAAGTTATCTTAATCTCACATTTTTCAATAACTCTCTTTCTTTCACTTGGTTTTTCCCTTTTGTTTGCACTTTTTTCTTGCCTTACACTTCTCCGTACCACAAAGAATGGTGGAATACTCGAAGAAAGTTTCCTACATATGATTCAGAAAGTTAACTAACAGTTTACATTCGACAGTGAACAGTAGTTTTTCAAAATAGCCCATTTGGTAACCAGGAGTAAAAACACGAAACAAAAAGTAATCTCCCTGGAAGTTAATACTCCTTCGCATATTTACCACAAAGTTGGGTCCCATAGAAAGTCTCTGGCAGTTTTCAATTTCTTTCATGCATAGTTCCGTGGTCATGTGATCATCCGTGGCTTCGTCTCTCACGCCCCATCTCATGTCCACCACCTGCAAACATTCAGGAAACTTCACACTTACTCTTTTAGATCGTTACATTTATCACTGCATTAAATAATGACCCCTTAAAAAGTATGTTCCCGTCGTCAAATACGTCAGCAGTAGAAATTGAATTAAAATTGTATGTGTTATTTTAAAATATTTTTAATTATTTTGTTCTGTTATTTAATTAACTTATTCACGTTTCATTGTGTTTGTTTAATTATAAAAAAAATTCAAACTATTTAATGTCAGTTATTAAACACTAAAACATAATTCGCCCATTAAAACATTACAACTTACGGTAAAATAATGTTCAAGGGAAAGGGATGTGAATGAAATTGTGTTTAATATGTTTTACGTATTTTAGAGTCGAGCTGACAGCTTAACGTCCCAATTTTGACTAGCGAGGGGACAGCTAGTCCCACCATCGTCGTCAGGTACTGTTTATTCAAAATTTTTGCTTTTGCACCATCAAAAAAACTTTAATGCTAATGTCACACGAGCGCTGTTTTGCACGGGCGCCATCACCACTTAAAATGACGGACGTGCAAGCTTTTATTCCACTGACGTGGCTTCCACACTCCATCGGAAAGATTCTAAATTACCATAACTCATACACATTTAATTTTGAGTTTAACACCAGTGAGGTGTAGTACCTACCCATAATATTGGTTGTTGTCGACCCTGTAGTTTTCTTTTATTTGTGGAAACGCAGTCAACGACAAAAGAAAAAAAAATGTGAGGAAATATTGGGTGCATTTAGCAAACGGCGACCGGTTTTCAACAGAACATTTTTACGTGAAACATCCTAAGCTCCAGATGAACCCTGAGAAGTGTCTCAACTATTATAGAATGTCAAAACCTTCATTTGATGAGTTGGCCTTCTCCTTGAAACCTTCAAACACCTCCCAGCAAAATAGGCTCTATCCTTCTTCCTTCCATTTTTTTATTTGTTTCTTTGCAGTCGCATCATCGACTCATTAGGTACTTAGTTACTTTTTATCTTTGTCGGGGGACTAATTGATGGGATTTTCTCAGTACGGAAATAAGCACACGAGTATCCATGCCCTCGCCGGGATTCGAACTCGGTACCTCTGTGATGTGAGGCCGTAACTCATTACTTTATATAGTTCACTGCTTGTATCCCACAATTCAGTACGCCACTCCATTGTTTCCACTGAGAAGTCCACTGTTCAAAGAGACACGTGTCCATTGCAAGCCACCCACTGTGGTGTGGCAACTGACATTAGCTCGACCGCTGTGGAGGAAGCACGGACCAATTTTTGGCACGTCCGGGAGATTGCTACGTTCAATCGCACGTACGCGCTCATGTGACAGGACAATTGCATTCCAATGCCTCCAACACGTCCGATAAAAACCCCGTACGCTCGTCTGACATTAGCCTTAGTAATCTATTTTGTATCCATTAACAATTACCTGAAATTCAAGGCCATGCTTTTCCCTGCAATAATCTTTTAATTTCGGATAGCACTGTGCCATCAACGTATTTCTTTCCATAGTGGTATCTGAAATACGAAATATCCAAAGAACTTAACAACTGGAAATATCATTTTGAAAACTATGAGTCTATACAGCCCGATGTTTTCTTCTAATAATTGAAAAAGAAGATTAGTACATATATATGATAATTAAATAATTCTATTTCTCCAATTCATTCACACTGACACACGTAACACAACCATTATTTTCCTTACGCATAAGAAAAAATCAAATTTGAGAAAATCTGCGTGAATATTTTGCTTTTTTCCTAAATATCGCTGGTTAACAGAATAGAGTGGATTTATAATTATTTAATTTCATATAGAGAAAAGAGGTTTCAAATTCCACACAATTCGTAGTTCTCATCGGTATAATAACAAATACCTGGGAAATAATAAATTCGTTTCAACTATTTATGATAAATTTAATTCATGGTGCTAATAATGCAAACATAATCTTTGAAATATGTATGAGCATGACCCCAATTTATACTGAAACGAAAGGCATATGGACTTGAATGATTTACTCTTATTGCAGCCTTTGTTTTCAATTAATTCTACTGATACCCAATATAATATTATAAAAATCGAAGATAAACAAGAACAAAATAAAGCGCAGTTCTTACTACAGAATCAAAATGAATCCAAATCTTCACGCATCGAAGTTACATTTTTCTGTACTCAGTTTTGACACCACCTTCAAGAAATTTTCACAAATGTATTCCAGTAAGAAGGGACAACCTTCAAATCCTAAATGAAGCACAATTTTTTTTAAATAAAAGAAAATTACAACGTGAGAACGATTAATGTTACATTTAAATTCCTTGAGCAATCAGTTTTAAAATATCAGAATACCTTCATGATTTATATTATAAAGCATTAAAACTTTCTCGGTGTAGATGATGTATAAATAGTTCTCAAACTTCTAGCCGAGTGGAATATTCGTTACATAGCGACGTTTCTGTGACTTCCATTTAATAAGCGCAATAATATATTCCCTTCAAATAGTTAAAATAATTCTAAATGGTTGCAGATAACTGAAACCTAAGAATATATTCATAAATTTAAATAAATAATTTATATTATCAAATATACCTGTGAAAGTAGAACTTGTGAATATTCTGACGATTTTGGAGCTCACCGGAGGGAGACTTTCCAAAGATCCGGCGAAAATAAGGTCTATTGTTCGATCGTCCATAACTGATTACTAGGAGTAGCTGAAAAATCAAAAAAATATAAATTTCTTAGTATTTCATCTATAAATAAAGAAGAAGTAGTTGATTGTGACAGTATTTGAGAAATCTTACATCAGAATCGCAAAAATTTTATACTTTCTGCTTCATATCACAAATTATACTCTAGATATATTCAGTAAAGTGGAATTTGTACTATGAAATCGTGTAGTGTGTTATGACACAATTTAACATCAGTAGATTTATAGAAAACCAATGTTATTACAACATGTGATTGACTACTTGAGGTGGGAAGCGTATGTTGGTAATTAATACGTTCGTGTCATCTGGAAAACGAACAGCTTTACAGACACAATTCGTTAACCTTGCCAGATCATGTTTATATTCTGAATTAAAAATAACAGCGAGCCTAAAACAGAATTGTCCACAGTAGGAAATAAATGTTTGTCTGAAAGATCTTTTCAGTATGACTTTTTGCTTCCTGACCGACGAATAAGACCTAACAAATAAATTAAACATATTAAAAGTTGCATAGAATTTAATTTTTCCTCAATTGTATCATGAGCCACACAGTCAAATGTTTTTAAGAGATAAAGGAATATTTCTAATGCGTATCGTTTATTATTTAATTCCTCTAATACTTCCTCTAGTTGAGAATATATTTACTTTTGTGATGAATAGCTTATGTGAAAACCAAATTGAGCTGGCGAAAGTAATTTATATAACTGACTAAAAATTATGTTCTCTACTACTAGCACAAATATTTTTGAGAACGTCAATGCATTTACTGAAATAAATAAACGTACAACCGAAAGATCTGATGAAACTGAAAAATGTGTATTGTAAAATGAAGTAGAAGTATGTCAGCATAAGGAAATAACTTAGAAAACTACCAGTGATCGCAAATTTATTGAAAACGCTGACACGTTTGCCATAGTATAATAGAAAAATGGTAAATCTATTGGTCATAATGGAGAGGCAATAGACTGAAACAAACCGGTCAAGATGCTAGGAAAAATACATTCTTCATGCCTGAAGCAAACCACAACTTGCAGTTTGGATTTCAAAGGACATTTTTAAACCAACTTCCTGTGGTGTAGGGGTCAGCGTGACTTCGCAACACAGAGGTCCGAGTTCGAATCCCGGCGAGGGCACGGATGATGATGTGAGTAAATCAGTTCCCCGACAAGGCAAAATAACTTAAGATGTTGATGCGACTGTAAATAATCAATATAAAAAACAATTCTTAATGGAAATTCCATTTAAATTTAAAAGTTGAGAATAACTTTTCATTTGAAATTTATAGGTTTGCGGAACTCCCCTTTCAAGAAAACTATAATCCAGTAAAAATGGATTCAAAGTACTTTCCTATCGGTAGTTAAAAACATCTGAATCTCAATTGTACTTTAAATATTTAAAGCAATATTATATTTCTATAATATCAAACATATAGAGTACTATTTTTTGAATTTCGATGCTTCAATTATATTTTTTAAGCTCGTCCAAATTACAAGCACATTCTTCGTACTTATAAAATATTTGATTTCGTGAATATACAATCAATTAATTAATAATCTATAAAATAACAGACGTTTGAACATTCATTCCACGGTGTCTATTCGATGTTGTATAGACTAATATATCAATTACTAGACGTATCGTCGTCTCCTTGAAAGCATCGGATACTGTTTCCAGCTGTTCTTTGAGGCACCCGCGGTTCTGTGGCTGGTGGTGCCAGGTTCGTATCGATCGGCAGACTTCTATCGACTTGCCCACAGAACCACGCGTCCAACAATAGAGTAACCTAGACCGACAGGTCCTAGCACAGTGCTAGAAAAAACAGCTACGGAACACGAAATACGTGGGAAATGAAGGTTTCAACGTAATCAATAAGAAAACTTTTACGCGAATCGCGATAATCGATAATTAAAGCCCAATATTGAACGAGATTAGTATTTTGTTGGTTTCGTTTTTCGAATTCTGTTAACCTGGCAGAATGCTACCCATTAAGATGTCCATTGACGTAAGTTACGCGCAGATTATGAAATTCTTGCAAGTTTTAGTTCATGAAATTGACCAATTTGTAGAACGCATACAATTTTGTATTCACATGAATTGAGCTTTTCGTTTCCCATTGAGTGCATAGTTTTGTACATCCGAAAATTTTTTAAAAAGTTCAATGCAATTAATATTTTTCTATCTAGATATTCTGTTGCTTTAATGCGAAATATTCTATGAATATTCATTATATAAGAATGCCGTATGATTGTGAATACAAGTCTGCTGTTTTATAATAAAGCCGAAAGTGATTCTCTTACTAGAGCTAGTCATGTTCTCCATCACAGTATGTATGAAATCCTGGAAAGTCCAATATCAGATTATCTTCCTGGATATTCGAACACTGGTATCCGAACCAGTTGGGTAACGCATGTATAAAAACTCACCCCTGATTATCTAATTACGGGTACTCCCATTCAACTTACGAACAGTTCTCCAGGATTAGGATATTAATAACAGAAAAGAATTAATAACCTATTTTAATTGTTACGTTGTAAAAGAACCATATTTAATTTGCCTTTCTTCGTCGCACTGTTTTATCTGAAGAACGAAATTATCAATTATATTCTATCACTGAACGAACAAAATTAGATTTATATTAAAATATCCGTTTGTACGAAAGTTGTTATTTAATGTACGGAGATAATAATAATTATTGAGTATTATTATAATTTCTGTAAAATTCCTTATTTGTTTAACAGACCTGAAGCTCATCTTCTCGATAGGAACTGAGTATCTCAACTACTTTTCTACAATTTAGTTAAAATTTTGACTTCCTATTAAGCTATCTGAATAAGTGCTCAAAGGTTGTGCGCACATTGTAGACGTCGAGACAAGGGCAAATAAATCACGGACCCTGATGTCTGCCTTTGATGAGTTGGAGTTTCCTAAGCCATGATACTCGATAAAACATTATCAAAGCAGTTATAGATTTGACATGGAAGAGCGAAATTATGATTCGTCGTTTTCTTCTTAAGCAGTAATTAAAATAAATTTAGGAATGGAACAAGTTTTTAAGCTTCAGTTTTCAGAAGTATAATGTTAAAATCTAAGTTACCGTTTCTTACACGTCAGTGTTATTTTCACTCGCAAAGGGAAATATTCCAACTACAAGAAGCTTTTTAATAGGTTTACAATATTAGAGGATAAATTATTTTTCAGGAAAGAATTTCATCCGCTTTGTAACCCGATAAGAGTTTATCTAATATTTTCATTCAATGATTATATTTCTATCTGAATTAACAGCGTATTGAAAGATCTACCTGTCTGTTTATTTGTCAATTACGAAGAGTAATTTGAATGGAGGCAATTGTTTTACGTTGATTCGTAAATTGTTCCCAAACAAAACAACTTGGGCACACGGTTTCGTGCTCGTACTTACAAGAGATCGCCCAGCCGCGAGGCTCAGCCGCAACTGCGTCAACAGGCGGACTCACACTGGAATGCAGTTTTCTCGGTCAATCAATCAATTCACAATTAGTTTTCGTGGTAAACATTACTTAACTTTTTATTTCACATTATGTCAATAGAAAAACGCGAAATGATCAGGAACCGAATGTAAATGTGCATCACAGCAGATGCCTGCACAATTAGATAATTTAATGAATTTTGGCACGATTAATAAATTTTTTCGACATCCAAACTGAGAAAAAGAGAGTAGACTGCTGTTATTATTATTATTGAGTGGTTATATTATACCTTACGACCTTAAAACTTTTTGCGGAAACAGGAAGGAGGGATAATAGGGAAATAATTTCTGATAACGTCTGTGTTTTCTTTGTTGCTATTTATTATTTATGGACTTAAAGTTAGTTTTAATCAAATGGATATTTGAATACGAAAGTTATGTCAAAAACCTTGCCATTTATAATTCTTTGTAGTACTTTATTTGTTCTTTTTAATTGTTTACTTCCCCTTACTATTATTTCTTCACACACTGGAATAATGTCATCGTTACATTTATTTGACATTACTGCTATATTTAGTGGTAAATACATTTGATATGACTTTGATATATAATAATTCTGATTTTCTTAAAAAAAATTATTCCGTTTTCCACGGTTTTCAACTTTTATGGAATAATCTATACTTTTGCAGCTTCCATTGCCCTATTTAATATTTTACATTGATGCTTGTAATAATTCCTTACACGTATATTTGACTATCTCTACCAATTTAATGTAATCCTTATTCCTCTGTAGTTGTAATCTTTATAACATTTGGTAATCCAATTACTCAATGTTCGTAAGTTTTTTTAGTTATGTTATTTGTTGGTTTCGATTAATGAATAGAATAGAAAACAAACAGTTTAATTGAATATGTTATTCTTAATCTTAAAATTTTCTGTTGATGGAGTTAACATTACACAAACACAATAGTTGATATTTGTTTAATGTGCGTTGATTTATACGACTAAACTACGGAATTATTATTAAAAATTTCCAAGTGTTACGACAAATACTATACAAACGAGACATATTTGATTTACTTTTCGAATTAAGTTGATACTTTATATTGATCTAGTTATGTAAACGTACTAAGCTTGGAAAAGGTTTTCCACTTCCAGAAAAATATGTATACTGAAAAATATTTAGAATAAGATAAGTCTTATTTTTTTATGAAAGTGAAAATGATTTTTGTTATATCAATGTTTATCGATAGTCGATAATTATTAGCTCCAAAGCATCTCTTTTATCTTCCATTATTGATAGTTGTGGCCTAAGTGCTTTGGTTATTACATGACGTTTGTCGACCGAATAATTTTATCAAGAACGCACGGCACTTAAATGTCGTAAACGTACCATAATATATTGTGGTGGTAATTTGTGTACCGATTAAATGTGCATTATGTTTGCTTATTTAGGGGTACGGATAGTTCTCGAAACATCTTAAAACTCGGCTTTATCATAGTTTGTGGCGTTTATTTGGAATGTTTGCAAGTATCACCAAGCATTTGAATGTAACGCTTGGTTCCTTAAAATATGGTAAATAACAAAAATTTCGTTCCTCCACCATTAAATCGTAGCTCTTCTACTATAAGTAGCACACTCCGCACGGGATCACCTTTACCTTTGCCGGTTACATACAGGTATCATGCCAAATTTCTACATTTCATAACCTAGTAATAGTTCTTAGTCATATCTTACATATTCTGCAAAGTTAAAAACATAAATAAGATTAAATATATTAGCAACATCATTAGTTTGTTTATGTTAGCTTAACGATTGGACATAAATAAACAAAGAAGTGATATTTTATTGGTTCAGTCTACATATAAAATATACGGTTCCCCCAGTCTAAACTTTTATATTTTACATTTACAATAAATATATAAAATTACATATTTTACAACTGTTAGTCTTGTAAGAAAATTCATAAAATAATTTCAATTCTTTTGGACTTGAATTCATAGCAGCATTAATTCTTTATAACCAGAGTAAAAGTAGTGATCCTGCAGATATGTGTTCAGACTAATTTTAAATATTTCTTAAGACTCATACCCATCACATATTTACATAATTTGTTTTGATAATTATTCACTGGAATGAAATAAACTGGTTCCTAAATTTGAGATTTTCAGGAATAATTAAAAATTTACAGTGATTGAGTTTTAAATTAATTATTGAGACTGATTAAATATCTGTAATGCCTTATTATTAATTGGTTTTCTATGTATATAATTTTCACACATTATTCGATAAAACCACACCCAAAAACTACTGATGCTTTCAAGCAATCTAGTTTCAGTTCTGTGCAGCTTTTTACTTTATTCTTTCTGTTCTTTGATTATCTTCAAGTTCAGTTAAATTTCAAACAACTCTGCTTTTGAAATATTAACTTATTTCAGCTTTTACTAGTAGTTGAATCGTTACTTAATCAGGCATAGAAACCCTAAACAAAGGAAAATATTATACAATAGAAACATGACTCCTCAAAGTTTCTAGGTACAATAGGGAACACAAATTTTAACACATACACATTTATATAATTTAAAACTATTTTTCTAAATATAATTTTTTTTTGTATATCATAAAGTTGCATGTTGTGATACAAAACAATAAAACAAAGACTGTCATTATCTTTAACAGTTTTCCATTTTATGAAAGGTGTAAATACAAACCTTTCCTTGCTCTAATATATATTTTCACCCATGTAATTTATATTTATCTATTTGAACTTATATTCAATTATTTAATTGTGTTAAAAGGATCATTATAGAAAAACTCTATGTCTATATGTGTTCATATACTGCTTAATGCACAAGATACTTATGCTAATGACAATAAGTTAATGGATGCTAAATATCACTGTACATGTTTAAGTATTTATTGTAGTGTATTTTCCTACTTTTAAATGGCATACTGTTGACGATGTTAACAGCTCTACAGCGCTGAAATTCATTTTTTGTGATGAATCTTTGTTTTATTGTTTTAGCTCTGCATCATTGTTCTTGTTATGAACTATTATTTAACTAAGTAGATATTTTATTTGCACCATATAGACTGGACTGCATGAGTGCTGCAGCAAAACGTTACAAGTACCTACGGAGACTTGTAAAATTTCAACAAATGGACTTTGAGTTTGCAATGTGGCAAATGATATATCTCTTTATTGCACCACAGACTGTTTACAGAAACTTCCATTACAGAAAACGTAAGTAGAACTGTTATTTCATGTTCTTTTTTATTAGTCTAAATATTTTAGAAATATTAATTTTTGTCAGTAAATACATACAAGGGAAAAAATTAATTATCTGATTTTATCTTTATATAATTTATCCGAATAATTTTTAAATGTGCTGCATTCAATTTTTTTTCTGACAAAATTATATGACTGTCTCTTCTTTGTGTGTGAGCCTATGTCCTTTATTAATAATTTAATTCTGTATTTATTTCTAGAAACTAAATCTCAGTTTGCCAGAGATGATCCTGCATTTCTAGTTCTTCTTACATTTTGGCTATGTGGTAGGTCTGCATGATTTATTAACTAACTTGTTATATAGCCACCATAATGTGTTAAAACAAGTGCATAAATAACTGTAATTTCCATATTTGGAAAAAATTGTAGGATGATATACATTGTGATTTCTACAGTTGCATTATTGAATAAATTTGTGTGTATGGCAAAACCTTTATGTATTATGTCTGATAATTAAATAATAATGAAATAATATATAATAACTTAAACAAAATTTGAGACAGAAAATATAAAAGTAAATACATTATTTTTTCATATAGTCAAACTTTTGCGCTTTGAATGAATAAAACTACAGATTTATGAATTTACTTAATTAGTGCAAAATTAATCAATAGTTCATATTCATAAAGTTGTTTATATTTTATTTATTATCTGTTATTTTCTTACAGCATCATCTTTGGGGTTTGCTTTGGTTTTGAGGCTAAGTATTTGGGGTTTCATAAAATTCCTGTTGTATGTAATATTTGTTGATTGTATTGGCGTTGGACTGATGATAGCAACAATAATTTGGTAAGTACTTAACATTATCTTGAAATAATAATTTAATATTATTATTCTTATGTCGTCATCATCACTATACTTACCAAAAGCTATATAAAACATTCCAAAATTTTATATTCATTATCATGGCCAAAAGTGAATAATGAAAAATTATATATATTGTAGTAATCAACTACTAATTTAATTAAATGAATATTTTCCCACATTGGTGAAGCCAATTTTTGTGGTATTTACAATATAATTATGTTTAAAATAAAAACACTGCCCACAATAATGCATCAATTCAAATTCAAATGGAAGTATAATAAATCATAAATCTATTAAACTGACCAATGCCCTTTTACAACAATCATTATGTACAAAAAACTTTTTACTCCTAATCTCAGGGTCTTGATCTGGGCCTTTTAAATAAAGAATATTATTACTCATTTTTAAGACAATCCAATTTCTGTGCCAATGCACACTTGTGAATTTATTACAAATCAATATTTTCAATAGTAAAAAAAAAAAATGACATCTGACAGCTATGTTTACGTTAACGTTTACAATTAATGAATTTTCAATTAAACTTACTGTTTTGTTGGTACCTGGGCAATCAATTTCTACCTTGTTCCGGAACACTTTCACACACACTTTAATGTTTACAATAGGCCTTATTTTTCACAGAATCTAACACTTCACTTGATAATTTGGCAAATTAGCTGTAACTCGAATGCTGCTCTGCTCCACAACAAATTCGTCAATGTGATCACGGTACTACTCCACGCTGATTTCAGTAAAGCTCAATCCGGACGAAGACGGCTATTGCTTAGCAATATTTACTTATGCAAAACTTTCATGAATGTTTGACTTTACTGCTGCTCTATGTTCTCCAATACTTTTAATAATGCATTAACAGAGTATTGTCTCCGCTCGAGTTTTAACTTTTGTTCCGTCCTAGACTGAATTCCATCGCCAACTAACAACTTATACCTCTGTCTCAGTGCGCCATGTCTACAATACCTTAGGCCTCGATTACTGGCCATTCTTGTGTTTAATCTGTGTGTTCGCCGATAACAATTAGAGTTCAGCAGTTCTCTTAATTATTTATTAATAATTGCCCTTTTAATTACTACAATACAATATATATAATTTCAATATTGGTATGGAAAGGAAAGAGAGATAGGTTGTGGCTTACCTGAAAGTGAAGTGCGGTGTCGCCATAAGGAACTGAAGCTTGTTCTTCAAATTTATGGAGGCTCCCAGCATGATCATGCATACAAAGCACCCTATATACACATATATGCTTAATCATACATATAAACATGCACAGACATACACATACACACATGCATACACATATATACATGAGCATGCTCATACATACTCACATGACCTTGTGAAAGTGGGGATGGCAGGTAGGAAGGGGACTATTTAAAGGATGTTGAGTCGAGGGCTTTGCCTGGACTTAAAGACATGTTGGAAAGAGAGTTCCCACAGATGGAGTTCTACCTCTGATGAATCAGGGGGTAGAGCTTTAAGGATGGTGAGTGTGAAGCATTGGTCAAAATTGTTTATATTGTTGCTTTGGGTGTCAGCAGGTACTGGGAATTGAATTTTGGAAAGTTTGACAGTGTTGCAGTGGTTGGCTATTCGTTAAGGGAGGGGTCTTTTGGTTTGGCCTATATAGAATGTTTATATAGGGTGCTTTGTATGAATGATCACTGTCAGAACGTTTCCTATGCCATGACATGCTTTTCTATGTGCGTAATTCTTCACATAAAGCGTAATCCTCCTATTTCTCCTATTTATTTCTATCCTTCCTCACTATCCAAGTTTGAATGTATACATATATAATGTATAACCCATATATATGATGATCAGACTACCAAATATATGAATAATTATTTGTTCCCACCTGGCTACACAAACTCTCGATTTAAGTAAGTCAGCTGCTCCTGTCTGTCCCTCTTTCCGATCCAAATTAAGTAACTTGTTTCCATAGAAAGGAGGGACAGAGAGCAGATAACTTACCTTAAATTTTAAGTTGGTGTAGTCAAGCTGGGAAGAAATAGTATTTGAGGAATTGAGCCGCCTTCTTCAGGACAGTAGATCTATTTCTTCCCAGGCTGACTGTACCATCTGTTTATTTAAGGGAAAGCCTAGCAGGGTGTATATACTTATAGAAATTACCAGACAATAATTATGATCTACCAATGCCATTAGTTGCTGCAGTTTGGAGTTGGAGTCCACAGGCAAAACATATTGCTGTCTGGTACTGGTAGGCAGTTTTATTGAACAATTGATGTAGACTGGTGTATGTGGGCAAAACATCTTGGCGTCAGTAGGCTGGATCCTAAAAAGTTAAATTCTCTGGAGTATGTGAAAAATTTAGTTAGTTGTGCTGGCTGAAGTGATGTGAGCATAGTGCGTGAAAGTGTGTGCAACTTTATTCACATTATTGCCTTTTAAAATAAGTAATATATATTTGGTTGGTTGTACAGAAGGAGAAAGTTTTAACCAAATGGTATGATTAAAGGAATGTATAAAATTTTGATAATAAGAGGATTAATCTCAGCATTGTATATAAAATTTCTATAAAGAATTAATAACACTACTGTAAATTATTGCATATCTTTGTACTGTCAATTTTCATATTGTGTTATGCATGACAAATTTTCGAGGGAATGAGAAACAATTGTGTATATTTGGTGGATGATTATGCATTATGTAAAGTTGGAGTTGGGAAAGCAGATTTGTGGAAATAATCTTCTTGTTTCTGACATGAACAATCCAGACAAATGTAGGGTAATTCTTAAATGAACACTAAAAACTTATCCAACCCAAATATATGAAACAAAGCTACCAATTTTCTGTTTATCAGAAAATATTATTTATTCTTATTTCTATTTATCATTGTTTTGTTTCAGGTTCATTAGCAATAAGTATTTATTGAAACCATCGTGTAGGGACCAGGATGTTGAGTGGGGATATGCATTTGATGTGCACCTCAATGCATTTTTTCCTCTATTGATAATTTTGCATGTGTTCCAGCCTTTGCTTTTTAGTGGTATGTAATTGTTTACACCTTTCAAATTCCATGTTCTCTTGTTTGGAGATTACTTTTATCCAAATTGTTCAATATTAATTCATTATAATTTCAACATTTTCTTTTAATTACAAATCATTGGTTGGTAGTGTATTGTTTTTTTAAGGGAGGAGAGGTGATGGGTATTCCACTTAATTTCAAATTATTATTCTTATATTACAAAATTATATATTTGAAGAATATTCTTGTATTTTTTATCACAATGGTTTTTGTACATTGGTGGAACAGTGTAACACTATTAATCTACCTAAAGTTATTTTATTTAATCCCATGAAATAGCTGTTAAAATTTTATTTAAGGATTATTTATTAGACCTTTTAGATTTCACAAATATTTCTTTTCTTTCCAGTGTTAATTAATCATGATTGGTTTCTGTCAAGACTATTTGGAAACACACTGTGGTTTGTAGCTCTAGGCTACTATGTTTACATTACATTTTTGGGATATAGTTGTAAGTATGAAATTGATATATTTACTTAATATAATTTTATTCGATAGTTTAATCAAATATTAATGATAATTAATATTGAAATATAGGTGATAATTATTTAATAACAATAATGCTATTTTGTGATAAGTCTATGTGAAGTGTTATGTTGTAACATCATTTTTTCAGAAGCACTAATTCTTCTAAAAATATAAATCAAGCAACATATTTAATACACTTCTACCCAGATTTAGTACTTGTTTTTTTTATCTTGTTTCAGGTTTACCAATCCTGCATAGGACAAACATATTTTTATATCCATTAACCGCCTTGTTATTTATGTATATAATAACCTTAACAATCGGCTGGAACATTTCTGAGAGCTTTATGAACTTTTATAGATACAGAGTTTTGTAAGAAATGTTTTCAACAAAATATGAGGAGTTGACAAAATAAATTTTGTTTTTAAAATTGGCCTTATGTGGTAATGTATAAAATTGACTTGTATGTTTCTTATATTTAGGCAGACTATGTAACCACATGGAACAATAAAAATAATGGTTTTTTTACTGTCCATGTAAATACATTTTGGTGAAATAGTTTTAGTATTTTTCATTAAAACACAAGTGTTCTTATATTTACTTCAATCCCGGGAAGCAAAGTCCCAATTTGGTTTTCATGAGTTAACCTGCCCAATCAATCAAATGAATAGATATGAATCTGTTCTTTTGTGAAATTTATGTGTAACACATTAATTGTGGTTACAGTGATATTATTAAAGTTGTCTGGCCACAACAATTGCAAGGTGAAATTGAGGAGTAAAGCAGAAATAATGAGAGTAGGGAATGAAAATTAAAAATTAATAGTGTTAATATTGTAATTGTCTTCAATTACATTGAAATTATAATATATTTTGGTAACTTGAGATTCAGTGTTTGATCACTTATATTCCTCTTTCTTTGAAACTATATTACATTAAATATCTTTGGTGTAGATAAATTTCTTGTACCCATTTAGACAAGTGTTTTCTTCAGAATTTGGGCTTAGAAAGCCAATGTCAAAGGTTGCTACAAAATAAAGGGAGTATAATGAGTCAATTTTTAAAAACTTTAGTAATTAAACAATGCTGTAGCAATAATAATTGTAAACTGTTTATCATTGTTTTATCATAATGTTCATTACCTAACATAAAAATGCAACAGAAGTCTAACAATAAAAACGTGAGTGATCAAATATTGGCTTAAAGGTAAAAATTCTCTCAAGTCATTTCAAATACTTTCTTGTCTCTTTGTGGTTTTGTTTATAATATTAAATGTGTTAATTTTTATAGCTATCTTTGTCATTTTTAAACATCTTTATTGGTGTATTTTTATCAATATTATTACATTGATATCATAATTATTTTGTTATAAACAAGATTCCTAAAGGATTCATTTCCTTAAACTAATCACTACATTATTGAATTTTGGAATCTTGTTATATTGAAATTGTGTGTGTGGAGCACAATATATAATTTCTAATTAGTAAATTCTCATTTTCAAAGTGCATTTTTATTCAAGTCCTTTGTTTTATTATTAAAGGAGTCAAATTAATTACATTCATGATTTCTGTTGTGGTTGAACACTTGGGAAGTCAAAAATTTCTGTTTTTGCATATTTCGAATCATATTTTATAATGTGCTTCCAATAAGCATTTACTTTCTTTCAGTAAATATATAAAATGAGACACAAATTTTACAGTATTAACCTACTTTATAATAACATCTTCTATTAAATTATGTATTGCTAAACTGCATAGAAAAGAAGTCATAATGTTTGGATATAGATCAATCCTAGTATTTAAGTAATTCTTAAAGTTTAGGTGTGCATTTATTTCCAACCATATTTAACAGCAGCTTAGTTTATGTAAACCACTTTTTTACAGAGAGATAAAAGTCTCACATGTTTTTTATTTTTAGAGGCATTTAGTTTTTTTATAAGTAATACACAAAAGCACTTGTGTAAATTTAGGATATTTTTATTTAATATGAATTTTAAAATTAATAACAGAAATTCAATTACATTCCACATGTAAATTTTCATTTTGCTTTAATTATTTTTCTTCGATATAGGCCATACATAAAATAAATTTGAATACTTTGATTTGTCTACTTGTAAATTTGTATTTAAGGTATAATCCACTGTTTGTAAATAAAGGAAATTGATCAAAAAATTTCCTGTATTATTTTAAAACTGATACCCAACTCTATTAAGTAATTTGAGAAAGTTGGGCACACAGTTACAGAATTTATATACAAAAGAAATACCATACAGTGTATAGTTTGTGCACTTATTAATAAACTTAATGTAGAATTCAAGAAAGTTTATTTAAATGTGTCATTAATGCTTTGATAATTCTTGGATTTGTGCTGAAGCGAGTGTGTGGTGTTTGGTCTTTTGCTCTTGTCACATACCTTCATAAGTCAATATAGAACTTTATTTTGGATAAAGTGGCAGTATTTTAGACTTTTTTATAACCTCATTTGGATTTGTAAACGAGTTTTTGGTCTGTCTAATCATATGTGATAAACTTATTCTGACAGGGTGCAAGATTATGTTTTCAAAGTGTTATTGCAAGTTTGAAAGGACATGTATACTATTTTGTGTTGCAAATGTGTGTGAATTACTTTTACACTGTTGCAAGAAGTGAAAAGTCAGTTATTCAAGTCATAAAAAGTACAAGTTTTATATCGAGATGACGATATGAAGTTGACGTCGACGAGAGACGTATGTAATAGTTTCCTAATGAGCAATATTAAATTAGTGTGTCTGATCTTGCTTATTTGGTATGTACCTTTATATATTACCGAAACAATTTAGCACAAATACAAAATATAATTTCAGTGCACTAATAACTTTGGAATAACAATTTTATGGAACTATAAATTTGAATTTATGAGAATATTCACAAGTCCTCATTGTAGCTTTTTATATAGCAAATCCAAACTACTTTTAATGTAAAGGTAGATACATTCTTTCAAGCTTAAAAAAAATGGACATTTTAAAATATAAAAGTTTGCAATTTATAGTTGTGCCTATATACATTTAAATAATAACAAAACTTATAAGTTTGTTATGTATATAGACAAAAACTTAGGTTATTTGTAACAAAGCAAATGTTATATATACAATAAGGCTTCCAACATTATTGTGTACACCATTACATAATATTGAATTGCATTTGTAAACTTCTTCTTCATTGACTTTGGTATCTTCTTTGCTGTATGTGTAACTGTTGTCTGTCTTTGTGTAGCAGTTTCTGTAGAACATTTCTATTTCACCTGTAGAAAACAAAATTCTTTACTTATGTTCTACCTTAACTGAAAAAATTTGAAAATAATAACGTTATTTTATTTTAAAAATAATAAATGAGTAATAGTCAACACACTGAAGATGATAACTCATAAGAAATTGGAATACAGTTTTTTGTTTGATACAGAAATATTTAAAACTTGTTAAGGAGAATAGTAATTTATGTAATTTTCATCACTTTTCCATTTAACATTTTTTGAAAATTACAGTAAAACATGAAATCGTTTGGGTACACGGAACATGTAATTATTATGTTCGACACGTGTAAATTTTGCCGATTCTATTAATTTGTATCAATGTAAAATGTAAGCTTTAGGTGAAGTACCTTAGTGGCTGGTTTCTGAATACACGTTTCCCACAATTTTTAACAAAATTGCAAAACAGAAAATCTGGGGCCGAGGTAGCGTACCTACGGGAACCATTAATTCCCCGACGTGTTAGTTACGAACTATTATGTAAACATCGGAGAAGAGTGCGAAACGTACACGACAGTGCGTTCATTAGAGATTTGTCGGGATTATATACTATAAACCGAATGAGAGCAGAAAGTCAGCGAATCAGGACCGGCTGAACGGTAAAGAGTGAGAGCAATTGGAAACTATAACGATCTTTAACGTGGAAGGATTTTTTTACAACGATAACAGTGTAAAATAATAATAATACAACAGCGATAGTGTTACCAGTACTCTGCGGCAAATGAAGTGGCTAATTTAGTTCACATAGTTTTCTGTAGTGTCTATTTTTTAAAAGCGGAATAATTTAGCACCAAGCTGCCCCTATAGAATTTCCGTCCGTATATATTTTAAATAATGTTTATTTTGGATGGTAGTATTGTAGGACCCATGAGACAAATTTTCTCATTATGACGCAAGAATGTAAAATCCCCTTAAGTGTATTTTCTTTAAAATAAACTTTGTGATTTTATCCAAAGTATTACGCAAAATGTACGAATACTATTTATGTTTTGAAAATATAAACTAATTTAAAATAGGATTTTTAAACACTGAATGGTTCAAATTGAATTGATTTTCGCTTCTTATGCCGTCCGCTTACTGTGCTGTATACCACGTCATTGGGCTGTGAGCACAGCATTTGTGGATGCTTTTCGGGTGTTGCAGTGGGGCACTGCGCATGCGCATTCCAGAGCGCAGGTAGCATTAATAGGGGGACAACACGCAAGGAAGACTGATTAAAGTCTTCGAAATCGAAGACGAAATTCAATTGGTTAAACATACAAGAATTATAGAGGTTCTTAAAATTAAATAAAAATCGTTCTTTCTTAAAAAACACGAGCCGCCACTGGCTCAAGCTTCTAGTACAGTTGATCAAAATTTAGAAATTACTTCGCAAAAGCACTCATCTAATCTAGGTGAATATTTGTTGTAAATTAGTTGGTCCGTTAATGACCGTAAGAGACTATCTGAGATAACATTCCGTAAATACGATATATACAGTAAGGTGAAGTTCTCTGTACAGGTTTTATGTGCGCTGTGATTCGGAGGACAATGTGAATCGATGTGTATTGCAGAGACTGCCACTGAACCAAGTCAAAAACTAAGCTGAAGGGAGAGTAGAGTAGAAAGCGGAAAATGGCCGAAAGCTGCGGTGAATTGTTGATGCTAGAGTGGAATCGGCGAGATCATTTGTGGATGAAAGTAGGTTACAGTGGATATAGGCACGCTTGAGGAAGATATTGGGAGTTCAGGATGTAGAGAATGGTTTAGGCAGTACAAGAACGTGGAAGTAAAGCGATAGTAGAGCACACAATTACCGTTGGCGTCCCTCATGGTGACGGTCTCGCAGCCGCCGTCGCACTCGTGGGGAGGAACCCTGTGCGGGTTGAAGTTGGCGGTGGAGCAAGTGTCGTTCTCGCTGTCAGCACGGCTCCAGCTGCACACGTAGCACTTGACGCCGGCGACCTCGTGGGCCACGAGCGCCATGGCGGCCGCCGTCAGCAGCGCCGCAGCCGTCCTCATCCTCAGACACCTGCCCTCCGGCCCAGCGCTCTTATTCTGCTGCCTCCTGGTGGGCGAGACGTGGCGGTCGTAAGTGGTGACATAATTCCTTGATTACTGTGCGTGGGCCTGCAGTCACGTCATGCCGCTCAAATAAGCGCGTTCGCTTTTCCCGACTCCTTAACTTTACAAGTGTACGAAACTTTCGTTTTCATTATTTCGCATGTTTTACATTTTTTTACGGGTCCTGACAGCTGCTCATAAAAATTCATCAAATGTCTTATCACCCTCGTCTTCCAGAACCTGCTATCGTAGCGTCATTATCAGAACAAGTTTTCCCGACAACCATTTTCTTAAAATTCGCAGCCGCCTTCGGCTCCCACCACATTATTTGCATTACACGCGTTCAATTATAAAGCACAGAACGAATCTCAACGTCTGTAGAATATCGATATATATATATATATATACGCATACATATATCGTGAATGCCACGGTAACTGGGATCCTTCACAAATCCTATAGCCGAATAGATACATAATTTTGAATTCACCAAAAAATCTTATGTTCACCTCAAATTATTAGATTCAATTCCGGAAAAAACAATAACAGATTTGCCCATAGCCAAATATGGTTTCATAGGTAATTTATAATAAGCACATGAAATACGTGTAAAAACAATTTGGGAATATTTCATTTAGGCGTTTAATTTTAGTTTAAAGTTTCAGAAATTTGCGATGATTCTCGTTCCGTGTGCAGTGTAAGTCATCTCAAAACTACTAAATGTTCTATTTACAGGAAGGAAACTGATTCTTAATCCAGATTTTGTGTGACACCGTGAGTCGGTTACATAATGTTTGCTTATCAGCGGAAAGGAGAAAATAAGCAAATGGACCGTAAAATAGTTAAGGACTCACTCGCAAATCAAATGTCAACAGATTAAATCAAACAGAATAATATGAAACAAGCAGCTGCAGTTTAATAAAATATCTATAAAAAGTGTAGTAAAATTCTTTTCGGTACGCGGAAAGAAAGAGAAGAGACTCCGACAGTCCTTGTGAAGTTTTCCCGTCTCTGAAACATCAACGAATAATTCGTGCATTTCTCTCCGACGATGAAGACAAACGCATTTATATATGCCATTGTTTATTGAATCCTGAAAGACGGACAATTTCGTCAGCCGGTAAATTAATTTCAGTTTTGGAACTAGCCACAGCCAAAACATAAAAGGGCTCGTGATTTTATACTGTGGAACTTGGATAATTTAATCGTTTATTATTCTAATTGGTCGATAATTCGTAATTTTGTGTGAAAGCGATGAAAAATTCACGTGTTTGAATCTTAATTCTGCAAAACAATCAGGTATTTCGAAATTGTTTCGAAAACTTTAATTCATTGACGGTATAAGGTTAAGGTGCCACAATTGTCTAGGACGCCCTGTCCAGTGGATGAACAGTGATCACATCAAGTGCAGATTCTTGACCCCCTCAGATGGCATCCGATCATTCTTTTTGTTTGTGACTGGCCCATTCTTGAGAAATCCATTGCCAAATCAAGAGTACGTTGTCAGCCACAGCCTAATCTCGAGTAAATGCTGCGTCTTTTATCATAATTTTAGAGTACTTTTATTAACTTTACTGTACTCTTTCATAGATTTTCTGATAGTAAATATTTTAACAGTAAAAAATGCTAAATAAAATGAATTATGTTCATAACTGGACTAAAATTTTGTTAATTCCAGTGAATGAACATCCTTTCATTAGTTATGTTCTTTCTTGCTTAATTTTTTCATACTTTTTTTTTTCAAATCTATACATAAAATTTAATTGGAACGTACCTGTAGCCACTTAATAATAATACTGAAGTTAATAATTGTGGTGAAACAGTTACAAATGTTGTTTCACCATCGAGTTCAGATTTTGGAAACGGAAGTAAACGATCTACAATCTGGGACGAGGAAACTTTTAATCGTCCCTGAAAGCTTCAGTAATGTAGGATTGATTCATACAAAGGAGGAGTTTCAGACTGCACAACGTCGCCTGAATGCGGAGAAACTCAGGATGGAAAGGAGAAACGGAAAACAAAAACAGAGCTTGCAACGACCGAAAGACTAAGAAAGAGAGCCGAAAAAAGGAAGAAGAAACAAATCTGACTGTAAAAGGGCAACAAAGGAGAATGACGGATAAACGTGTTGAGCAAATAAATAAGAATTGTGAATCGACGACAAAATGTGAAGAAATTCACGAAGTGTCACGAGAACTGTTCGAGCTACAGGATAATTGTCACTAGACTAGGTCAGTAGATCAATTTTTAATTAATCGTTTAGGATTTTGAAAGATGTTAAAACTTGTATTCCGTTTAATATTCGGCCTAGGATTAATCCAGTCACCACTGATTTATAATTTCCGAAGCAAGTTCGATAAACACGCCTCATTGTCGAAACGATTGGTTCGGAAAGGAAACATCCTCCTGTTCTGAATGGTCACGCCGAACTTCAATTTCAGATTCTCTCTTTCCTTTCCATACTAATTATTTCAATGAAATATGCACATCGCAAGAGTAATTGTGTTTCCTGCGACGGCATCTGCCGTCCATGTTATATCGCCGCCTTGAGGCTCCCACGTGAAACTAAATGAGAGATAAGGCAGTTGAAACGCACATAAGGATGACCATTCAGGGGAATACGTTCCGGTTTTTTGTTATCTACGCCGTGCTCTAAATGAGTCCATCAGTTAAAAGCTTCAACTGCGAGCCCGGCGTGGGTGGAAGATGGTCGTCACGTTGTCAGTTCTGTGCTCACACACAATAATAATTTCGTTGCAGTCAGCTTGTCTCCAATAACTTTTTAATTAAATTGCGGAAACTCTTTCTGGATTTACCTTTGGTTTCCTCGTTGTTCCGTGCTTTTATTTGACACATGATTAAGTTGACCAACCACTCGTCCAAAAAAAATTTTCACGTATTTTGAGGAAACCTATCCTAATTAGACTGTAGTAAATGAATGCTTCATTTGTCAACGTAGCCAGGAAGGAAGGCTCATTTTGGCCACTTTTCGTATATGAGAAGAAACCATTTTCCTACTGAGCTAAGTTTGGAAGCTCGAAACTTGTGACGTCAGTCGTCGAATAAAGAACAGCCACGTGGATTCATAATAGCCCAGTCGTTATCGCGGAAAAGGTAGCGTACTTTTTCATAATTGTATATGTTATGACGAGTAACGAAAAACCAAGTTTTCTGGGTCTCTGGCCTAAAAACCACGACATTTTCTACCCCTCGTCAGTTTTTCGCTAATAGCTAAAGCATGAAGTATTCTATTGAAAACAATGTTTCGTAGAGCATGAAATTCTGCGTCGGATGATGTACTCGATTACGTAATTTTGTCGAATGTAGCGGTATAAATTGTTCGTCAACTGTAGGATATTTTACATACTCTTGGGTAATAATGCAGTTGATATCTCAAAAATGGTAGTTGTTCACTAATTTCTTACAGAGAAGTAGCGGAGTCTGCGGTTGATGTAGTTCTATGAATCTCACTCGAAGGTGCGGAAAATGTAGCGAGCTACGATGAGAAAGAAAGATTTTTTTCCCCAAATGTTTTGTTTACTTTCTTTACTTGTTTACTTCTGCACTACCGTTTTAATGAAGAATTCATTTGAATACTGATTTTTTTTTGTAGCAAATACATGCGTTTGCTATGGTTATGGGAGGCAGCTGGAATAACTGATCCATTTGCAATTAAATTCTGGAATGTTTAATGAAGGAAGAAGTATTTTTGAGGGTACAAGTATTCCGTCTAATGTAACACGGAGAAAGAATTAAACCGAATGCGGTAGATGTGAACACAAAACTGAGTAGGCACTGAAAAGAAGCGAAAGAATTGAGA
Organism: Zhengitettix transpicula; assembly: GCA_037074705.1. Lineage (NCBI taxonomy): Eukaryota > Metazoa > Arthropoda > Insecta > Orthoptera > Tetrigidae > Zhengitettix > Zhengitettix transpicula. The sequence goes on along the minus strand of CM073595.1, from coordinate 73,708,829 downwards.
CAAACAGTAAAGAAAGTGAATTCCTGAGCCGAGTCCTACCGTAGCTAAGAGGTTTCACTTAGCAACCGAGAAATCCCTTCAAGGTTCCACAACGGCCGTTTCTCATTGCGTTCCTTTATTTACGAAACGAACTAACATCAGTCATTCTCTGTAAAAAAAAATATATATATTATGTAAAATTCTTTGTTGTGGTAGGTTTTTTTTTTTACAGAGTTGTGTCGTGTTCTTTTGATTTCGACGAATACACCTTGTATTCAACGTTGATTTCGCTGAAAGCTCGTTCTCGCTTCTCACCTTCTGTATTTTTGCATTTATTCTGTTTTGTATAATTATCGTTCGCACTTTTACTTTTCAGCTTGGCCTAAGTTCCCACAGACAATGGAATACGCGAGAAACGTCTGTACAAATATCAGAAAATCATTGTCAATTGATTCCAAATCAAGGTTAAAATATAAATGATGACCCAATTGAGAAATAGCGCGTACCCGCAGGCTTGGTCGCCTCCTAATTCAATTTACATCTACGAATAATATCATGTACAACGTTTTAGCCATCTTAAAGAACAAGTAATGCTTGTAATAACAAGATGATCACGAGTCATAAAGCGACTTACGCGGCGCTGTTGCGGAGCTCCGTGATACGACTGAGCCATGATGGCGGGGGAGGGGGCGGCGCCCACGCCACATCGCCCTACACCTTTTTTCACCGGCCACGTTTCCGATTGGCGCAAATTCAATCTCTGTATATTATGGGATTCAGGATTACGACTAATCCAGACAGGACAATGACTGGCTTAACTTCGTAGACAGCGACTACATTTATGATTAATCCCTAACCAAGCTGCAATCGTCTTCGGGTCATCCTAATTAGGGATTTATCTGGTTTCCCAAACTTAATTAGGTCCACTTCCATACCTAAATAAAAAATACGCCACGGAAACCGTTAGTCTGGCAGTCGTAATTATAATAATGCCACCGAATCACAGAGATTAATAAATGATAATCGACTATGATGGACGTCATAGGCTGGAAGCATACGTTCGTAAATTATAAATATATAAACGTTGACGTTGCTGTGTCCTGTAAGATCGACTTTAAAGAAGAAACTAGAATGTTTGTGTTGTAGTGATGGGCATAATCCAATCGAACATTCATCTACGTACCTTTGATACATTTATCTACATATTAATATGTAAACCATATATTAGCAAAAAACATTAAGAAAAAAATTAGAAATATTATAGAATTGTTGCAACTCTTGCTATCATTCAGAAGCAATACTTGGAGATGCCACTAACTGACATACTTCTGAATCCGTAAGAATTTTAGGAGTCCAAAAAATAATTTTTCCGGAAATTTATAACGATCTGTGTGTCTGCTAGTAAAATTAGGCATATGTTATATGTAATTAATTAATAACCTTATTTACACATTATCCTAATTACAAGTTTTTGTCCTAAAAAATAATTCAGTCCTTGTTTCCAATTGACAATAAATACAACAAACTGGAACGGAAAACTCACTTCAAACAAAATTGCTTAAGTTGGCCCTACTGGCTCTTTGCAGCGATGTAAACAATGATCACGTTTCGTATTAGCTTATAAACAAAGTTGAAATTTATTACAGCATTCGAACTTAGCAGCGAAGAAGATCATCTTACAAATACTGTAGGCGGTATTTCGTAAGTAAATTAATTGTTCTTGTGTGCAATAACACGTTCCTGAGTTTTGATAGTTAAAATAACGTTTCTGTAATGTTTCCTCATAATTACAACTAAATATTTCGGGAGGAATCTAGGTTATGTAGGGGGGAAATTTTTTTCTGCCAAAAGTGGCAGTTTTGGCTAATATCCAACAAATGTAAACCGAAACGATTAAAATATCAGCCATCGTAAACCACTTTCCGACCATTTGCAAGTCGAATTCTTAAATAACTTTTTTTTGCGGAAACATATACTTACGAAGATACGTTTAATTACGAATTAGCAGGTGTGACGTCACCGATAGGCCCGAGGAGCCAATGAGGAGCGCTTTCCAATAATCATCACGCGTTTGTGAACAATAGCGGTATTCAAGGATGATGTGGCATTGTCAGAATTGGTGTCGCGATTTCTGACTGCCACTGCAAAAAATTTTAGTTTTCCGAGTCGCGCCGCTAAATTAGCACAAGTTAAAAAAATGAAAGTATTAATATGATTATTATATTTTAAACTTAATAATTCATCAATAGCTGAATTAACTATTTTTATGTTATTATAATGTTTATATAACGAACTGAAAGATTTATGGTGTTCACATGTTTTATATCACCAGCTTTTGTGAAAATAATTTCTCATTGAACCTTTTAGGAGAGACGGAGAGGGCTACCTTCGGGGACGCCTTTTCCTCTCTCTGTTTTTGAACTAAGGTTCCCACAAGATGAGACACCTCCACCAAATTTGAGAGGTGTATGCTCTGGGGTCACAGAGTCGTTCTCTGTTCCCAGGGATACATTCAGCTGGCCGCCTCCTAAACTGGTGGAGGCACGGGGGAAGTGCGTGGGACGAGTGCCCAGTGCCCGACCTACCAGATGCAGATTTTCTAGGGTTTGTCCTGAATCACTTTTAGGCAAATGCCGGGTAGGATCCTTAAACTGAAATCCGGGGGCCCTAGTTAACCTTTGGCTATCTTCCTCTCCCCTTCTGCATCCCCATTTCAAATCCCTTCCTACGCTATTAAAGGGGAGTTGCAAGCATGTGGATTCTCCTCGTGTAGCCTGTTTTACGTTTGATTCGTAGTAACATATGAGTGATTTTAATTCTAATATTATTTTGTTCGTCGTTGGTAAAAATTTGAATATAAGGTTCAAAATGTTTGAGAAAATGAAAAGATTTTTAGTAAATTTGAAATTATGTAAATGAAACAATTTATTACCTAAAGATACCAAATTAATTACTTCTCTGTGAATAATTTTGTTACTCAACTTGTACATAATCTAATTTCAGAAGATGAAGAATCTAGAAGACCTTTGAGTTTGGTTTCAGGAAAGGCAGCAGATGTTGAGGTGTCTGGCAGTAAGGGTGGGCGAGGCTCTACATCCTGTACAACAACCTGGCAGGAATGGACGGATCCTAGAAACCTCCGTGAGGTCCACGACTCTGAAGAAAAGGTAAACAGGGACCGACCTTTGGCGATCTTCTCCGCTTTTATCTCTTATTTTTCACTATATTTATTTATGAATTATACTTACAAGCTCCTTAACAGCTTGCGCACTACTGTGATATATTTATATATACATACAAATAATCTTATATTTATCTATCCCCCTGATCCACAGCAATTAGAAGTGGTACTAGTGTGAGTGAATGAGTGTCTGGTAGCCGTAATGGCATTTATAGCTAGAGTCGTGTCGACAAAAGATCCTTTACGCTTAGGATGTAGTGAGGGTAAACTGGAGATCCTTTGCTGTTGTAACAATTCTAAAAACATTACCGAGTCTGCTATGGAGGAAGTGTTAAATGTACAGGGTTCTGGGCTTTGCCGGAGCGGTACGAATCAACTACACGGAATATATGAAAATTGAATTTATGATTAACTCGTCGGATAATTTTGATTTCGAAGTTGCACATTGGTTTTGTGCTCGTTAATTCTTGTGTCTTACTGCTTCTCATTTTCGTTCATGTTTTGAAAATGTATCGTAATCGTAGGCAATTACGCAAGTAGCTGTAAAATAAAACTTTTAAGTTAACGAACCGGAGCGTTGGCGCAGAGTTGAGAAACGGTCTTGTTTATTTTTAACATTCAATCATCGTTGGAAACCACGAGATGATCGTCAACTTCTCTTATCTAAATCGAAGTAAGCTTATTGGATCCGTATATAACGTAATTAACAATCCACTTGATGTGTCAGGTATGGTTTCTTCTTTGCTCTGGGTAAAGCTAAGAAATCAATTAAATATTTAGATTGATTGTGGAAATGAAGAGAAGCAATCCCGTGGATCTGTTGCGTGAAAAAGTAGAAAAAAATATATTTCTTATCAAATGTTTGATGCGACATTAAACGAACGGTAAAGAGGTGGCCTCCTCTATTCAAACGCAGAATTATTTACTCTTACAATTTTGCAACCTACTCCTTCCATTTCGTATCTTCAATCACTTATTCACATCATTCCTTTTCCTTATTCATTTCCACTTTATAGAAAATGAAATACTCGATTAATATCTTTACAGTCTTTATTCCACCACTGTCAAATCACTTTAATTCTCAACTTTAAGATAATCCGTAAAGTTTAAGAGCTGATAAGTACAGGTCGTAAGGACACGACGAATGTTTTCACAGATGGTGTCAACTTCGCGCAGATCGCACGTTATGTATGAATGTGTAAACCAAACGATGACACTTTACTTTAGTCTGTTAAAGGTACATTAATCGTGATCGCGGAGCAGATTCCACGAGGAAGGAACTCGACCACTAGACTAGGAGGCGGACCTCCGCTGCGCTGCTGCTGGAAAACTGAAGAAACGCAAAGCCATCAGATATATTCTTGTATATTGTCCCTGATAAGTGGAGCTTTCCTCCACAAAACTATTGTATAATATTGCCTCTTGGCCAGATTGTAATCAAATGAAGTTTTAATAAATAAAAAGTTTGTAAACCAATTGCTTTAAATTATTATGTAGCGCCTAGACCACCTATCAATAAGGTAGAGATGAAAGTAATTATCAAAATAAGGCTTGTGTGATAGCCAGAAGAAAGACGTCTCGAACATATCGAGTGACCTTGAACTCAAGGTCACTCGCCAAAGTACGGCGCAAAATAACGAGTGACCTTGAACTCAAGGTCACTCGCCAAAATGCTGAGCAAAATATCGAGTGACCTTGAGTTCAAGGTCACTCGCCAAAGTTCGGTGCAAAATATCGAGTGACCTTGAGTTCAAGGTCACTCGCCAAAGTTCGGTGCAGAATATCGAGTGACCTTGAGTTCAAGGTCACTCGCTAAAAATTCGCGTGTGAATTTGAAAAGTTTCAATTTTATAAAGACGCCAGACGTTTCACGTTTGTGCCAAGTATAACTACTTACATGATCATAAGTTTCAATTGTTTTGCAAATTAATGAGATATATTTGCTTTAAATAATTACATTAAATTAAATTTTGTTGCTTTTTAATTAAAAAATTTATTACGCTCTACTCTTGGTCACTGGGTTTTACAAAAATAAATGCCAATAATATTAGATGTGTTTTTATTTATTCTGTAACTATACAGCAAGTTAATCACAGCTGAAAAAAATTACAAATAGACACAAAATTCACAGAATTTGCAACTAAAGCACCATCTTTCTGGTCCAGTACTATTAAATTTTATATATATATCTTCTTCATGTATAAAACTACACGGTATAAATAAATATAAATTTATATTAAACTACGAAAATAAATTTCCAAGCTCTGACACATTAATGTCATGTCCAGAATGTTACCTAAATTTTATATGATATACTAAATAATGAAACATTAAAACATTTTACAGACATAGTAACTGGTGAAATGTTAATTGTCTAACAAGATTTTACTCAAAAATATTATTGACAGTACTCTTTTGTAATACTGCATTTTTTCATGATTTACATGTTATTAATATTTATGTTAATATGAAATAGGTTCTGATGCAGTCTAAGGTATGATTTTGTAAAAATGTACAAGTCTCATTTATTTGATTTTACACCCCTTTAAATAATGGTTCCTCATGCATTTAATAATAAAGCAATCAAATAAAAATTTAAAACTAAATAAGGCAGAGATTTTAAGTATAAGCACTCACACAACATTGTTTCCACAATGGTAGTAATTGTGTACTGAGTTGGAAAAAAGAGCTTCAATTGGAATTAAATAGAGATGTAAAACTCAAATTAATTTTTTTAGTGTAAAAGTGTTTTCATATTTTAGATAATTAACTTTTTTTGCTGGTAAGTTCACACACATTTAATTGTAAATGAAAATGTGGAACTTATTTCATTTGGCACAATTAAAATCCACATGATCAAATACTGATGTAAGTAAAATGACTGATAAATTATATTTAATTTGAAATACAATAAGGTCACAGCCTGGTTGTATATTATAAAATAATAATTCAACCTATATTCAATCATTATGAAATTTATGGTTCAAAACAAAGTTTTAATTTTGAAAATACTAACAGAAAGATTGATAATTTAGAAGCAGAAATAATTCAATTAAACATGTAAAATTACTCTAGTATATTCTCCCAATTGTCTTGAGAAATTCTCATCCAGTACCTGCCACAACTCAATCCTCTACAATTGAAGAAATCAGCCTGTAGAAAGAAATAAAGAAAAAGGAAATATTAACATTGCACAATAATCTGAAGTTATATAAATTTTGCTAGCGTAAAAGATTTTAATAATTAATCTCTGTACACAATTCATAATACTGTTGTACCATTAAACTACACAAACTTAATTCATACAAATTGATCAATGAAATATGAGCATGGAAATAAGATAGTACAAAGCACACCAACAAAAATCAAGCAAATTTCCCAACGTAGTATTCTTAATAAAATTAAGAGTAGTTGCTCAACATTTGCATAAAATATTTACTAAAATATAATAATTTAGGATTCAGGAAAAAACAATAAAAGCCTGGATCTGAGAAAAATTTGGGTGTCAAAAAAATATTACCAACTTACATTAAAACAAAATATTTTTAATCAAATGTTTAGGACTTTATTATAATAAAAACATGACATAACAGAAACTGAAAACAGGATTTTAGTTTATTGCAATTTCAAGTGAGGAAACAATAAAGGGAAATGAACCTGCTATTCGTGAAGATGAAATAACTGTAAGGATCATATCAAGTACAAAATATATTCCATGTGGGTTTTAAAGATTACATAATTAAGATTAATTTATATTAAAAACACTAGATATTCCTTTTCTCAACATAGATCATACAGAATTAATTACTTATTAATACAGAGTCATACTTGTAAATGGACTGGACTTTACCCTGCACCAACACTAAACTGATGGTTCCAGACTAAAGCAGGATGCTGAACTTGTCACCTATCAGCTTGTTTTCACATGGTCAGAAATTATGGCTCTACTCCAATTCACCCTCTGCACAACCATCAGTTCAAGGATGAATGCTCATTTTATGGGGACCCCATGTCTCGTGCTGGAAACAGAAAAGCTACACAGAACTCTAAGCCACATTCCAATACCATTACAGGCATCCACCTGCCAAATAGTTTGTAATATTGTGCTCAAATAGAATATCAAATAAGGTGAAATTTAAATAAATTGACAAAGTTTAAAATCATGTGTTGCACTATTAAGAAGTTGAAAGTTAATGGAGAAATTATTCTAAGGAAAATTCAGATGAAAAATGGTCAAAGCTAGTAGTATTTTTTTTAAAACCTCAGATTCAGAAGAAGGAGTTTATTTTAGGGCAAAATTAATAAGACTAAACTGGAAAGTGGGGATCAGGTTCCTGGGCTTTTCTATGATTTGACAAAAGCAATTGATAGCATTAATCATGATTCACTCGCTCCAAACAGGTATGGGAATTACAGACAAAGCTTTATCAAGTCTTTGGTAACATATGTACTATAAAAAAATTCTGCATTGATCACCTTCAAAACAAAGTAATATTAAATAACTAGAATGTTTGTGCCATCCACTTATCCATAATAAAATAATAAAGACACAACACCTATCCTGAAGAGGGCCTCTGGCATCAAAGAAAACAAAAAAAAAGTTTTATTAAATAAATTCATTAAATCTTGTATTAATTAAATTTGTTTTATCACCTCAAACCTGTTATAGAATATTAATTTCTATAAAAAATTTAATAACTTTAAAATTACATTATTAGAATTAAATTGTTCAAATTAAATATTACATTAAATTCTTCTCAACTGTGAAGTTAAATCTAAATTTATTTAACTATTTCAAAATATTACATAATTGCTCTCTAATGTGGGGAAAATTTAATTTAATAAATTAATAAATAGTATTTTACAAGGTAATAAAAAAACTAATTCTACTCTTCAAAAAGTTAGCCTAGGTGTTCCCCAAGGCTAGGTCTGTACTGCTAATTTTATAAATAAATGACTATGAAAATATTGATTTTTATATAAACTTCTTGGTCTTTTACACAAAATATGTGTCTCTAGTATGTTGGACTACACTAAAAAAACTATGTTCAAATTGAACAAGTATGGAAGACTTCAAATTATTTTGTTTGTAACAGACTACAAATCAATTTGAATGTATTTAGATACTGCAGATCATCAGAATAATAATCTGCTAAATATTAATACAAATATTGCTTTAGTTTCAAATTTAATGTAGAAATTAATGCCCGTTAAAAATCTCCGATAAACTCCACTCCCAATCACACAGTAAAATTAACAATGCTACCTCCTATGCCAGTATCCTCAAAAATACAACGTAGCCACAAGTACAACACCCTACACAATTCAACCCAAGCTAACACTTCGAACCCAGACCAAGTACTTCTATCCTTTTACACCAAAAGTAATAGCCTCATCTTCCTTATCAATCTATCAACCCTATTACCCAAGCTTATTGTCACATAAACAACTCCATATGTACACGGAACGCCCGAGGAGTATCCAACAAATTCCACAAACTTTCCCTTTTTCTCAATACCCACGAAACAGAAATCCTCCTCCTGTCCGAAACCAAACTCACGCCCACCCACCGCCTCAACTTACATGGGTACAAAACATACAGAGCAGACCACCCTGACTCCGCTAGAAAAGGAAGATCCACCATCCTCATCAAAATTCCATTAATCATGACGAAAATCCTATAACATCCAACAAATTCCAATTAACACTAAACCTCACGAACAACCAATCAATTAACATAGCATGCTCCTACTCTTCCCCTTCTACAGCTCTTCGTCGTTATTGTGGTGGAAGTTGATTGTTGGGTTTGGAGAGAATTGGGATTTGAGAAGGTTTGTGAATAAATTAGCTTTATGGGCTGCAGAGGTATACCATTGGTTTTGATGTTGAGAGGAGGGATATCACAATGAGGTTTGTTGAGGGTTTTGGTTTTTCTCCATATGGAGTAGTCGGAGGAATTCAGTTTTTAATGGTGTTAGTTTCAGATTATGAGGAATACAATAGATTCCAAATTTAAGTTTGACTTCCATATTGATAAATATCCAGTGGAATTCTCCTACGTATATGCTTGACTAAGCATGAATTTACAGGTGTAGTGTTCAAGGCTTACTATGGGATTAGATTTCCTTCAATATCATGGCTTAGAAGGATGGGGAGCAATTTCTAAGAAAAACCTTTAGGGGTATTCTATGAAATAGGAAATACAAAGGTCTGTCATTTTATAGATAATTAAAACTTGACAGTATGGTTTGTATGTATTTGAAGTTGCCCTTCTCCTTGATAGCACGTGGTGTTTTGACGACTGTCCACATTGCATGCTATTGCAGAGTACCTGGCTGGAATCCCAAGAAGCCTTTATAACTTATCTGATGAAGTAGCCAACCGTTCTGCCCATGTTTACAACTAGAATAAATGAAGATATACACGGGCTATGTAAATTTTCGCATTACCAACAAAAGTCCTTGTATTAGTGGATAAATTTGGCACAATAAATTACCAGAATACATCGAGTTTAATGGGGACAGTTTCAAGTCTGCCATCAAATGGCTTTTAATTAATAAATGTATGTACTCATTTGAAGACTTCTAAACCTTGTTTGTTACCTTGATATACAAGTTGTGTAATCTATAATGTAAATAAAAGTTTAATAATAAGAATACTTAATTATACAAGCACATTTCATTTGAATACTTTGTATATATTAAGGAACAAATGGATTGTAAACCATATGTAATAAGTATGATTATATTATAAGCAAATTTTACTGTGCCTCATATAACAAAATTTTTTGGGCAATAAATGATTATAATAAGAATATCGGTTGTTCCACTAGAATTGGGTAAAGCCTCAAACCAGAAAGCATTTGAGTTACTATTGCTGATGAGCTAATGTCATAAAAAACAGTCGGCCCCTGATGTAGGTATTTGATCCAAAAACACTAAAAACTGACAGCTATATGCATGACATAGCAGATTGGCAAATGCCTTATTAACTAAGAAATCATTAAGAGGAAATCAATACTATTATTACACAGGTAGAAATTAATTTGGAAATCCTAAGCGAAGAGTATTGATGAAAGAAGGGTCTTGGAGCATTCTGATACAAAGGGAGTCACTCCTTACCTTTACCATAGTGAAAAATAATTATGCAATAATCTTGTTGCTTTCTACCACACACTATGTACAGTGCAGCTTTAAAAATACTCTCCTGATGCAAAATGCAATTAAAAGACAAGACATCATTGTCAAGTGTCTTGCCTTGATACTATTTTTACTATACTCTGAGCTCTGGCTCAATCTGTTGTAATTCTTACCAATTTGTTCCAGGAAAGATTCACAGCACACTCAAGCAAATCCTGACCAGTGGTTCTATCTTAGATTCCAGGTCCAGTAATTCTTCCATTACGATGAAATTTTTAATTCCACTGTTAAAGATGAGTAATTGTGTAGTGTCTTTCAGTCTAAACACCGTAAATATGTTTATCGTTTCACGACTGTGTAAATACACAGCTGTATTACCAAATAAATATGTTTGTCCATTCTTCATTAAACACATGACAATTATAAAAGATATTACATTTTTTCAGACAGTTAATCAGTTTTACTAAAGTTGGAAATCTATACATTTACTGTTGCAAAGACAAAAGAAAAGCACATACCTACTTTGCATATGTGTATTAAAGAAAGGCAGATGGATGGATTGAGTTACAAATAAGGAAGTCTTGAATAGAATTATTCATAGAAGGCACAGTCCAAAACAATTTTGCCACATTTTTAGGAACAATGGGCTAGATAAATTAATCTGCATCTTAATTTTCCACATAGTCTAAACTGTACTGCAATCCAAACCTGGCCTAAAAACCATCCTCCCCACCTGCCCAAGGGTAGCCTTCAGACACCCAACCAACCTCCACAATTTACTCATCCACTTCTGCAAGCAAACACCCTCACCTGCCCACCTATGCTGGGGTTGCAAAATTTGTGGTAGGAACAGATGCCATGTCTGCCCTATCCTACATCCCACCACAATATTTTAGAATCACACACAGACAAAATCAAAGAAAACATCACCTGAGAGAGAAATTAGTGGCCTGGTGGGGTGTCTGCTAGCAGCACGGCGTCAAAAAACCACAGTCTGCAGGCCGGCTGGTGCAAAGAGGAGCCTCTGAAAATTTTAAGTACATCCTTCTGTCTCGAGTGGCTAAACACAGCTTCAATTTCAGGTAAGTCACCAACTATATCTTTCCTTTCCATACCAATATTGCAAATATTTTTGACAATGTCATATCCTTACTAATCAATGTCATATCCTTACTAATCAAAATAATTAAAATAATTGGTATAGAAAGGAAAAAGAGATTGTGCATTACCTGAAATAACACTGTCACCATGTTGGACAGGAAGAGAAGCAGCCGTATGTGCTGGACTGACCACACAGAGTAACTTGTTATATACTACATATTTATCTGAAGACATTGAAATATCTCTAAAACTACCCATTGTATACAAAAATGTGTCAAATGAAAATTTTCTTCTTTTAAAGGGGGGCGTCCAACAATACCAAATTCAGTAGGGGCGATAAAATACTTCTATAGGAAACCAATTTTTGCTGAAAAGTTACATGTGTATTTATTATCAATGATGATTTATTTGAAGTCAGCTCAGAAAAATCTGAAGAAACAAAGGTTTTCTCTAGTCAAGTTCACATAATAAAAATCATGATAATCAATCCGATTGGTCTAACTGCATTAAAATTAAATGATGACTCCATGTGCACAATGGAAGAGGATTTGTCTAAATAAAATAGTGCTTTAGTATAATTTGTATAATACATTTTATAAAATAAAATTTATTTTGCAATAGTTTGTTCAATGAAGACAATATTTTACATATTTACACAAGGTCCTGCTTTCATTTTCTCCATTGGTACTCAATAAGAAAGGAAGTAACATTATGAACAATTTATACAATGAAACCTCTGTTTTATTCATTTGTAGCAAAAACATATTTTCAGATCTTTTATTTATCATCAAATTAATTGTATACTGTAATATCAATAGAAATGAATATAAACAAATACAATTAACTGAATGAATACTGAGTGATGTACAAAATACCAACAAATACATTTTACCAAATTAAAATGAATAAAATGGCCAAGTGTAAGGGGCATAAATTATAGAAAATATTAAAAATTTACACAAAATAACATGAAATAATAGTGTATAACTGTGCCCCTTATGACATCTTAATGCCAGTTAAGTTTGAATACATAATACATTAGCTACACAAAAGTTAAAATTCTTGGTCTTGCTGCCTCAGATGTGACATATGTACATTTATTTTGGCAACAAAGCAAATCACAGGAATGCAATATTTATAATACTAACAAAAAAAATTAATTGAATATACTACATTCCTTAATTTGAAATAATCATAAGAAAGTATTCTTACCATAAAGACAAACGACACAAGCCATGTTATAGATCACACTCGAATTAATCTAAGTCATTTCCACCTTGTATGTCTCTTGTCTATTGAATTTATTTGGTAGATATTTAAGAAATAAGTGTCTCTTTATTTCAAGCAAATCTTAAGGTGGTAGTAATCATATAAATATAAAAATGTATGACATGCTATTTAGTAAATAATTTAAATTTAAGTTCAAGAAGAAGGAAATAACACCATTAAAACAACAGCAAAAAATATTACATTCAGATAATCATTAATGAGAACTGTTTAAACTCATTGTTAGATAAATGTACATTAACAAAAGAACTTTGTAAATATTTAAGTGATCAAACGTGAGTAACATGAGTCTAGTATTATATGGACAATGTAAAACATTTATTTAGCCTCAAGTAAGTTATTGAGATGCCTTGAACATCACACTATGCAAAATAAGGTTTTGCACATAATATTGAGGTACATAAAATTAATAGTCCTTAATTTCAACAGCTTTACATTAGCAATAAATAACAATATTATATTACATTACATGTAACACTCATACTTCTGTAACAAAGAGCAGGCTAAGGCACATATTTGAAACCCAAAGAACATATTCAATTCCTATTCAGGTACAACAACATATGTGCAAATTGCTAAAACCACTCATTGTTACACTCAAGACCTAACTACAATTCTGATACACAAATAAATTTATAAGCATTTAAAACTCTTATGTTGACTGCTTATAGCCTTGAGTAACAAATAATAAACATTTAACATCAATAAAAGTTAAAAGATACAAACACGTCATTATAAATAATCTTTAAATCAGGATACACATTCACACCTCATTACTAGTGTCATTAAGAACAAGACTTTCTATTGCACTTTTACCAAGTTCACTGGATGGCCGCAAAAGATAATTTTATTCACCGAGAATGACACGACACAAAGCCCACACAAATTATATTATTGAATAAAGTACCTCTATCATCAAATCTCGTATAGAAAAGAACGACAAATCGATCAGATTTTCGGCACCATTTCTAAATGTTAATATGAACAAAGTAAACATAAAACAAATAAAATTGAGTTGTTGAAACTCTGCAAGAAAATCAACCATAAAGAATCCATTTAAAAATCATATTAATACTTGTGCCAGCTATTAAATGTATATATTCAGAAAACATTTTCAACTCTCATTTTAGCAAACATCAAACAAACCAGGAATATGAACTTTGGTTTGACATTTCCCTCCCACATTTGACAGCTACGTTTGATGTGCACATATACACAACTATTTCTTGCTTCCAGTTTTGAATATATTGGAAATGCTCAATTGAGCTGTGTGTGTAAAATTGAAACTACTTCAAAAAGCCTCTTATTTTATATTTTAAGCAACATTTTGATGCAAAGCCTTACATATTTTAACTAATTCAGGTGCCATAAATAGACATTGGAAATGGTATACAAGTAAAGTCAGCGTGAAATTCTATCCACTATGACTTTAAATATTAAACAGAATACATTCATTTTCAAGAGAAATGGTGTATTTTACAAGATTTAAATTGTATTTGACTATCAAAAGCTATAACACTTCCTTAATTGTGGTTTATTTAATATCAACAGTGCAGGTAAGAACTCTACAATATACTAAATATGAGATTCTTTGTATTAGTACAAGAACACAGTAGTAATGGTAGTTATATATTCTGTTATAATTGTATAAACTCCAGACAAATATTCCTATTTATATAAGAAACTAAGCACTGGAAATGGTTTTCTTCCTACAGATAAAGAACCACAGAAAACACTTCATCTTGTGCACTTCAGACAGTAGTTTCTTTCAAGATAATTCTATTAAGACATGTCATTCAATCCTTGACTGGTCATGATATAACAAGATAATGTTAGAAATATGCAAATCAAATATAAAACTGAAAAAGAAATTTGCTATAGTTCTTTACATAACAAGGGTGTATAGCTCAAATACTAATAGCTGTCAAATATTTCATTATATTCAACTAATGGCAAACATAATATACAACTTCTATTAAATGTTGTTAATACCTGCTCCACCTACAACTTAAACATTTGACATTTGGCAAACTTGATTAAGTTTTTAAAAACATAATAGAAAAAATAATTGCATTACATATGTTAAGAACAGTTTGTAAAATGAGAGTTTACTTCTCACATCTCTAATTTCCTTGAAACAGAGTACAAAATAAATGGTACTCTTACCTTATTCATTCATTATCATCGCCCCTAGCTATGCAATAATAGAATACAACATTGAGATTAGCAATAACAAAATAAATTGATTTTGTTCTTACTAAAATTTTACGAGATCAGAATTGACAGCAGCCACTTAAGCCTAAAGGCAACATTAAAAACTGGAAGAGATTTCTTTGAAGGAAGAAAGAGGAGCACTTGCTTTATTGTCCTGGTAGCTGATTTCACTCGTGTCAGCTTTGGTTAAACCGCTCCCAGTAACTGGGTTCACAAGGAGAGCTGTGTCTCACTGGGCCATTATGTTGAGCCAATGAACTACCTGGCCTCAAGTTAGTTTGGGAAGGTGGTGTTCCACTTTGTTCTGTGAAATAATTTGTAAATAAAAAATTAATTCTAATTATGACTTAAGATAAAATATTTTTATGGTGCTATTTATTATAAATGATCTCATTGTAATTTACTTACCTCCTACAGGTGGAGGTGGCAGTATTTTTCCTCCTCTCTTCACCAACAGTCTTACAGAAGGTCCCCCATTTCGTATAATTTCAATTGCTTCAGCATGAGTCATATTCTTTGTATTTATACCATTGATTTCAATGATTTGGTCACCAATCTATAACATAAACGGTTACATATTCTGTAAAGAAATTTAAATTATTAATGTAAAGTATGTATCTTAATTTCCTTAATTTATATATTCCGTAAATTTTCACAGTAAACACTATTATGATGATAAATATATATTTCTTCTATTTATTTCTATCCGAAAATTTGAAGAACAACCTTCAGTTCCTCTTGGCAACACCGCACTTCACTTTCAGGTAAGCCACAACCTATCTCTCTTTCCTTTCCATACCAATATTGCAATTATTTTTGACGTCACATCCTTACTAATATCATTAACACACACAGATATATGTATGTATGTATGTATGTATGTATGTATGTATGTATATATGTATGTGTATATATATATAGGAATTATTGATTTGGAGATTAATGAATACTGTGTGAAAGGAGTACTTGAAAAACATGAAATCAATGATATTAAGGTACCTTGAGTCTGTTATCTAAAGCAGCTGGTCCACATTCAGCAATCTGTAGTACAAAAAGAGGCATATTTTGGAATTCTCGTCCTCCTCTTATACTGAACCCAAATCCTCTGGTTCCTCTACTTAGTTCCACAGCATGGTACTGCTCATCTTCTCCACACAAACCATCTTCTTCCTGGAAAGTTTTCACATTGCAAACTGTCAGTATTATGTTGAAGTGTTTGTTACTTATCACTGACAAATTTTAACACTAATGATTTTGATGCTTAAGATCAAGTAAGTAACATTAACATATTTTGATGAGCAGCCATATAACTATATTTACAGTATGTTTGTATGTATGTGTGTGTGTGTGTATATATATATTACACATTTAGATAGGAAAGAGAGAGAGCGAAGCCAATTTACCTTAAATCAACAGTTGGTCCAGTCGGGCTGAGGAGTGAAAATAGAAAAAAATAATTCATGCCCGGCCGGAATACAGTTCAGACTTTCATTCCGAACAAAGGGGACCTCGAAAACTTGAAATTTTTTCACTCCTCAGCCCAACAGGACCAACTGTTTATTGCAGTTAAGTCAACTTTGCTGTGTCTATTTCCCATCTAGCTGTGTTATTTAATTTGACCTTGTCACATTATCCTTAAGTGTGATGTATATTAGTTTTAAAAATTATGATAAATGCAACATGCAGAATATTTATTAAGAGAAGGAGGAAACCAACACAGCACATACAACAAATTTAATTGGGAAACTAAATCAGAAGGAAAAAAAATGAAAATTATACTCGTGTATGATTATGCAGAGTCCATTAATTAGGATAGTCTTGAAACATTTTGCAGAAAAATAAAACTGTATTTCAGTGCTTATATATTGTCAAGTGAGTTTAATACAAACCTTTCAAGAGTTTCAATAAAAGCATCTCTTGGTTAATTTGGCTAAACAAGGGATTCGCCATGCTGGAAACATCTATGTACACCAAGCAGCACCAAAAATAATTTTATAATTAGAAGGGTACAGTCATACATGCAATGCAAAAAGTGAAGATGTACCTACAATTGAATAAAATAAAAACAACAGCCAACAAACAAAACTATATGCTTTAATAAAACAGCAATATGTATAATGCTAGTTGAAAAGTGTGTGTAAGAAAATTGAAACCAGCACCAGTTTAAAATTTTTATTATTCTTAAATAATATACAATAAGTTCACTTCAACCAGAATTTTACTAAGCAGTCTGCAGTTGTCTTTATCTAATTAAATCTTTGCTAATATGGCAAATTTCCTCAATCAAGTCTCATAGATACACCCCTTTTTGAAAAATCTAAGACCAATGGTTTTGAGTGTCTGTAATTTGCATGTTGAGTTATTAAAATACACTAATCTTTTATACATATTGAGAAAGTTTATAGGAAAGGTAATATGTGGTTTCCGAGTTGTTTGTATAAGAATACATAAATTACTCAAAATTAATTTAATTAATCTCTGCTATGAAAGTATTGTTGCAAATATTTACTTCTCTATTTCTTTAACTCATTCATTTTTGACTAACTTGTGAAAAAACAAAAGGTATTAAAAATATAAATATTATATTTTATCAAGTTTATCTCTATAACACACGTAAAAAATTTCAATTTTATTTGGAAAATGGTTTCTGAATTCTCGCTGAAGAAATCATAGTTAAAACGTAATAATTATTTCAATGTAAAGTATTGTATTTTAATGGAAAAAATAAATACTGATGTTACTGCATCTATTTTTTCTCCTCCACCAAACACTTATGATTGTGGTTAAATTATTTCAAAACATTTAATTACTATTAGGTGAAGACCCTTTAACAGATTTTTTAATTATCCATTAGTATTTACAAAACTAAAATTCACAATCAGAAGAACTGAGAAATTATCTTCCACTAGGTTTACTCTATTATTCTGTTCTCTAGATACACAAAACTTAAAAACTAAACCAAATATACTTTTCTGACTATTTAGTTCATTTAAACCTCAAAAGCATACATAAAAATCAATTGTTAACAACATCAACACTTACCCTTTGAGATGCTGAAGCTGTACTTGAAGCATCATCTGTAAAAGTAAAATGTTTACCATCAATTTAATAATTCCATGTATGTTATCAACAAACAAAAACTGTTCAAGAACTAACTTGTAATAGTGGCTGGTTTTGCTACAGATATACTTAATATTATTCATTTATACTTTTAATGTACATTAATTATCTGAAAGCCTTTAACCATTGTCTGAAATATGGATTCCATTAACTATATTCCATGAACAATTTTAGTGTTTGTTATTCCTGTTCTAGAGAAATTATTATGTCTGCTTCAATTGACTGAAAATTGGACAACCACAATTAATCACCACAGCAGTAATTAATGGTTATGTGACAACAACCCCTATAAATTAAAACCAACATTCTTCTTTATGAGGAAAGGTTCTGACAAAGACAGGGGAGGGATTTTTAACCGGAGGCTATTGCCTCATAATAGATTGTTGTTGTTGTTGCTTTGGCTTTAATTACATTGCCTAGTTTACAGTAAAATGGAGCAGAGCTACAAATGCTGAAGAACAGTAGTAATAATCACCTTTCCCCCAGTATTTTCTACTAAATCGAATCAATCTTTTATACTCGGGTATCCTACCACAAAAAATCTCATACACACTGACTTAGTTGGCTATGAGAGGAACATGCAATCTGCCTTCTCTGGAATGAAAACAAAACCTCAAGATTTGAATTGTATTCTGCCAGATATTTTTAAAATTCTGTCTACAAAAGAAGTTAACAAAAACTGGATATAAATGGAATAAAAAAAAAACACATAAAATAATACAAGATTAAGAAGACAACTTAACAATGGGCGGGCCAATGGTAAGAGTGACTGTGTATCCTGAATCTTTGATAAGGTTTACTATGTCTCCATGATGCATGTTCATTATATCAATGTGGTTAACAGCCAGAATACGATCACCAACATGTAACTGTCCACACCTTTCAGCAGGACTTCCTTCAATTATCCTTCCTAGAAAAACATAGTCAACTGTTTACAACTACACAAACTCAAACTTAAAATAAAATTAATTAAAAGTTAATAACTATGTACCTATTGTTGATCCAGCTTTATTAACAGAAGAAATTATGACAAAACCAAAACCTTCATTTTCTCTTCTTGTTACTATAACATCATATGGATAGCCAATATCTGATCGAGCATAACTTGCAACATCTGACAAAAAACAAATAACTTTAATATATCATAAATTAATGACGAAAGTACAAAATACACCAACAATAAACAGCAAATATTTTTTTAAAAAAACATTTAAAATTAACCCATAGTTTACTTTAATTTATTAGCAACCCCAGGTCACATAAGTAAAACAAATAAACATTTTCATATTTTCTAAACATTTATTAAAATCTGCAGATGTTTGATGTTCAGAAACATTTACCAAACCATACCCTTAGATTTGATACATCATATTTACTTTTCACTTAATCATTTTGTCTCATCTAAGTAGAGCAAGCCTAAATACCTGTGATACCAGATTTTCTATTTGCAATTTTAGAAATATTAAGAAGTACTTACATTTAAAAATAGTATAAAATGTAATTTAATCTGATAAAAGAAAAGTAATTTTCTATAAACTTTTATTTCATTTCTTTCAATTTGTTGCACTGACCTTGTGATGGTATTCTCCTTCGTATTCCCAACATTACTCTTCCATTTGCTGCAGCTTTACCCATTAGCTGAACTACATGGTGGTGTGAAGTACTGAGGACCGATTGAGAATCTACACTCACTATTTCATCACCAGTACACAGTCTACCATCCAAATCAGCTGCTCCTCCTGGTACAATGTGACCAATAGATACCTGTAATCATTTTCACAAAATTAAAATAAAACAGTTTTGAAGCTTAATAAATATAATTTGTTCTTTAACTTAGCATGTTTTAGTCTAAGAAATTTTTCATGGGTTTCAAATGAGGTGTTGCAGAACAATATTATGCAAAACTTTTAAAATAAAGGGTTTTGCACAATATCCTAGAAATACAGGGAAAAACTTTTAACATTCCACAATGGAAAAATAGTTATTAACATTTTTATGGATTAATGAAATTTGGCTTACTTCAAAACATTTACTAAAATCCAGAATCCAACAGTACTATCTAACTTGAATATTCTGACAATTATTAGTAGATGATGTCAGGTTTTTCATTGCCTAGATGGTATTTTTGTGAAGAGAAAGCTGAGAAAAGAGAAACATGAGATGGATGTGGCAGGTCAAAGACTAAGATATAGCAAGAAGAGTTGTGAAACAAGAGAAATAGAAAATGTGAAACAAAAAATGGTAGAAGGATATTCATTTTATATGCATTCACTCTTATGAATTTTGAACCTACTTTGTTCAGCCCAGTCATGAGAGACACAGCTATCTGGGTTTTCTGCAGATTAATGTTTAAGCAAGATTTTTCATGGTAGGAGAGAGCAGGGAGGGGGCAGAGGGATTTGAGTATGTTCCTCTCAAGAGATAAGACAGCTAATATGAGCAATTAAAGTTTGGTAACTGCTCACGCCCAAAGCAATAACACAAACAATTTTGATGAATGCTTCACACTTACAATCCTCAAAGCCCTATCCCCCCCAACTCCCTATTTGGGAACTCTCTTCTTTATGTTTTACAACCCAGACAAAGCCCTGGACTCAACATCCTCTGAATAGCATCTTTCCTACTTGCAATGTAGTGAACTGGGAGAATATAGACAGTCTTATTATCCATCCAATACGACTGTCAATATTAGCCCAGTTCGGACTTTGGCTTGGTAGCGTAAGTGGTTAAATGACCTGTATACTGATCAGAATTTCTGGGTTCAAGTCCTATCCTGGTCAAATATTTTTAGTCTTTCCTTCTTCTTCCTTCTCCATACATTGAACATAAGCTTTTCTTTGTGCATAATTCTACGCCCAAGCATAAGCATTCACATAAAAGCCAATTCCCACTTTTCTCATACAAATATATATATATATATATATAAATTGCAATATTGGTAAGGAAAGGAAAGAGAGGGAGAACTTGTGGCTTACCTGAAAGTGAAGTACAGTGTAGCCATAAGGAACTGAAAGTCTGCAGCTGGCTGGTTCATGAGATGGTGTAACACTCCTTCTTGAAGACAGAGGCTGAGAGCCTCCGAAAATTTGAAGAACAACCTTCAGTTCCTTATGGTGACACCACACTTCCCTTCCAGGTAAGCCACAACCTTCAGTTCCTTGTGGCGACACCACACTTCACTTTCAGGTAAGCCACAACCTATCTCTCTTTCCTTTCCATACAAATATTGCATATATATATATATATATATATATATATATATATACAACTCTATTGAACAAGAGGAGATTTATAATTCACAATATTGGGAAGAGAAAATGTTAAAAGTAATTTGCTATGGATACAACAACTGAAGAACTTTAGATAATACAAAACTTTTCACAGTATTAGGTAATTTTAAAAACACCTAGTTCATGCAAATGTAATCTAAAATACTGCCACGCCTGCGAGTCACAATATCTTCAGCAAAGTAACAATCTTGATTCTTATTAAAATTTTGAATCCATTCCCACCATATCTTGAAGTAATTCTATGAGCATTTTTTATATAAATTGTTTCCTCAAAAAGTTTGCAAGAGTTTTAGAGCATGCAGCTACATCTGAAAATAAACTAGCCAGTATTCAAAAAATCATTTGTAAATCATGCTTTTGTGTAATAATAGTAAAATAATTCTAAATTAGATTTTACTTATTCATAAGTGAATCCCATGCAACAAGCCTGTTACATCAAACATGCACAACCACCCAAGACCTGGACTTTCTCTCACCAGAGCTCCTACCTGGGAACCCTCTTCTGTTCCACCAACAATTCGAAAACCAAATCCGGTTTCTTGACGCACCAAAGTCACTAATGTTTCAACCCATTCCATGTCTTGACCTGCTGGATAAATTCGAACACCAGGGCCTAGAGCAACCCACCGCAGATCTCTCAAATACCTGAAATAAATAATACTTCCATTAAAATAAAAATTAGTTATAAGAAGAATACACAGCTTCATTTAAATTATATATATATCTTTGTCACTTAATAATTTTAAAAAAATCCATAATATTTGCAATTATTTCTTAAAGAATGTTGCAAACTCTTCATTCCCTCTGCTCTATCCATTCCACCCACTACGCCTAATAAGACTAGCTATATTTGCTAGGGCTGGGAAAAGGCACTGTAGCTCAGTTGGTAGAGCATTTGCATACAAATCGAAAGTACCTGGGTTCAATTCCCAACCGTGACAAATATTTTCCTTTCCTCTCCACACCTTGAACATATGCTTCCTTTGAGCATATTACTATGCCTAAAGCATATGTTTTCTTCAGAGCAAATTCCAAACCATGGTCCTATATCTTTCCTCACTATCCAATTATCAAATTGACTTTGTAACTTAATAATTAAAAATTCCTAAACATTTGTGCGTGTATGAGTGTGTTTGTGTGTGTATATATATATAAAATGAACAGTGTATTCTTCATACAAATAATTTTTTATCAAATTACATAATTAAATAATTTGGAATTTTCTCCGTGATACACAATCCAAACTGATCTCGAATTTAAATTTGTTGACAATGGTGAAGTAACATTATTATTTAGATTTTTCAGGCATTCCATAGTCTGGGTAAGGGAAAGGTGAACAAGAAAAAGATCAAGTGAAAAAGCAAAGAACACAAGAAAAACAGAAAGAAAGATGCAGTGTACACGAAACCAAATAAACAAGTTAGGTTACAGTGACAACGTGAAAGATCATCTAGAAGTTGAAAAAAGGATTTAGAGATTTACTCCAATGTTTCAAACAGTAAGGAAAACTTTGTTCGTCCTAAGGGAGAGAATACCACTCAGACAAGCAACATGAGCATCCATAGACTCATTCAGGGGGCAGATTTACTAAATTCTGCCTGGTCCTAGAGTGACAGCTGTCCCAGTATATAGCATCTGAATGGAGTAGTAGAGTAAATGGAGCCCGTATATATAAGGTGGTGGAAGTGGGAACACTGATGTCAGCTACTAGGAAACAGAGGAGAGCTAAATTTCTGGGATATCTGTATCAAATTTAATGCAGAAAACCTAAAGCACTTTTGAATAACTTCAAATTTATAATAAAGTGATATTTTGGTTAAAATAAAGCAAGGATAGCTTATGTAAAGACACTATTTGCCTGAAATTAAAGTGAAAAAATTCAGCAACTATATGAAAATTTATGATGTGTAAAGTTCGTCAGCTCACTTGTCTTACAGGAAATTGATGTGACGAAAAATGGAAGGTTTTACACACACATAGTAAAATAATTACTGTAAAAATTGGGCTGGACACAATGTAGTTGTAATATATCACTAAAATAATTGTTTGACAGTAAATTCTAAAAATAATAAAAAAGCAGTCCCAACCTTAAGTAAAAATAAAGCAGTCCCAACCTTAAGTAAAAATAAAACATTCCTGTTACTTTACCTTTTTTGTTATACATAATTTACTATTTAGTTTCATAAATTGCACACTATACATTATACAACTATAATTCATTATTACACTAGGAGCAAGGTCTGTAAAAACACGCTATATACACAGATAATATAAATTTATCACATAACTTTCATTTATCAAATTTAAAATAACATAAGAAACAACCAAATACAAAAATAGGCATATATTAGTTCTGTATATACAAATATGTGCATCTGAAATTTAAATATATTATTCTGCTTTTGATTTTATAAAATATCTCAAATGTAAGCAGTGACAACTAGAAAATTTGTCACATTCTTTAACTCGCCCAATTCTTTTGAAGTTCTGTCAAAATAATGACAGACACAGCAATACCTGCATTTCCTGGAGATTCGATTAAAAGCACTCAAAACGTGATTTGTAGAAATAATGTGTGGTAGTAATATTTCGATTCAAGGTTTTACATAAGTTTTCTTATTTGTGTATAAAATTTCCAATTTATAAATTAAATTTTCTTATTTGTGTATAAAATTTCTAATTTACAAATTAAATTTTCTAATTTATGTAATACATATTTATTATCTAAAGGGGTGAATAAATATACACCAATTTGAAATAAAGTCATTCATTGTGAATTCAACCTAAGTACATCTAATTATTATTTTCTCAATTATGACACATTATGAAAAATATTTCACAGAATTGGTGTATATTGTTCATCATATGTCAAGATTGAAAAATTATATAGCTTCATAACTGAGCGTGCATTTAACAATAGGCATATATTTAAAAACATTCCCACTTTTATGTTTCCTACACATTACAACATACTTTACTGTTCACTTTTTCTGTTGAAGAATTATAAATGTTTAATCTTCATATTTTCATTCTTTACTGTTTACTAATGTCATTATTGTAAAGGGGGGCATGCATTTATTAATATACCTCAGAAAGATGTATGCTCATGTTTTTATTGATTTCTTTATTACATGTTGTAATGGAGTAATATTTAATTCAATTTTATATATAGAAGATGATTTCGACAAGAAATTTGCTGTCTGAAGTTTGTTTGGCATGGGAATTTGAGGGCCAGAAGATTAACATATGGGTCTTTTGCCTACCCACACATGTCCATCCATCATCTAATTAGATGGTAGCCGTCCACTAGTTTCGGTATCTCACCAGATTGCAAAAACATACCCAATGACTCCCTATTCCCTTTGCCTGTTGCAATTCAAGTTGACCATTAATTTGAAAAATAATTTTGTACTTTGTTGTCTGTGAACTGAGTGACAACTTGGTTTCAAGGTCTGCATATGTTAACCAAGCAAATTTGTGACACAGTTATAAAAGGCACATGAACTAATCAGTTCAGCTGAAATTGACAAGCATTTCAAGGTGCAAAGAACCCCACAATTGTTTGTCAATTAAATCAGCTAATAACACTCAATCAACCAACCAATTTGAAAATTGAATAAAAACGAGTGAAATTTATGAAGTTGGATGTGACAAGTTTGAATACTATTAGGCAGTGTATGTAATAATATATCATAGATGAGAAGATAAACATAACTTCTTGGTACAAGCACTACATATTCTAGTAGATGATGAAGCAAAATAAGTCAAATTACCTTGTCACATTGCTGGGATGTGGTTGTTCATGTTCAAAACTAGTACTTTCTTTACGTTTATTATTCCCATCTCCAGAATAGAAGCCAGCATTTAAAGGATGAACAGAAGAACCCGGTATTGCCCTTACTTGAGAATTGTAACGGAGTTGATGAGCATAGGTAAAGTCTTTATGTGAAGGATAAGTGCCAACTGGTGGCACATCAGAATATCCATAATTATAACCTGGATCAAATTGATCCCCACCATAACCATTATAATAAGGATGAGGCACATAATGTCTTAAATAGTCCGAGGAAGAGGAATTTTCATTAGGAACATCTGAGACACTAGGATCGAACACACCAGGAGACAATGTAGAATTCTCAGAGTAATTGTTATTTTGCTTATAATCATAAAGCCCATGTGACTTGTTCCATGCTTCTCTGTCCTGAAGTCCATCTGATTCCAACTCATTTCCAGGACTTCTGCTACGTGAAAAATCACCTGGTACTGCTCTTAACAAACTTGAGTCTTGCAAACTTGTAGAACCTAAATGTTCACTTAAATTAGAAATAGTACTTCTAGAAACTTCTGGCCCTGTCTCATAAGACTCCGGATATGGAAATGCAGTTTTATAACCATCTTGCATATAAGGTGTTAATGGTGATGATGGACTCTGAACTGAACTAGTACCATCTACTCCATTTTCTTCACACTTTCCATTATTTTCAAACTGTGAATTGTCTGTACTATCAGTACCCTGTTGCTTTAAGCTTCCATTGTCACCTTCTGATGGAGACCATGGCCTTCTTTCAGAAGTAGAAGTAGGAGTCTTTGGCCGATTTCTTGTATCTACTAAGGGTGTTTTTGGTCTATTTGGTATTACCTCCTTTTGTTGGGTACTGTACAGTTCAGCTGTAGGAGTTTTACTGCGATACATTCCACCAACTAAGTCTTTGTATGTATTTTTCCTAGCAGCTGTTGCATCTTCCTTTTTCCTTAGTTTATTTTTCCCCGGAGATCCTGGGCCACCTCTCTGTACAGTTACAGTCGCTTCTTGATTTCGGGCACAATCTTTTAACACTTGCACCACTTCACCATGACACATATTTCTAACATTTATAGTGTTAATATCTACTAAAATATCACCCTCCATTAAATTTTTGCACCTTTGACGATCTAAGATCTTTTTAACTTTTTGTCCATATGCACTATCAGCTATTGTGAATCCAAAACCCATAGCACCTTTCACAATTGAAATGCTAAGAAACTCTGGTTTGCTGTGGCTTCCATCAGGAAAATCCACCACTCCAGAGTTGTCACCCAATAGAACATCTGTACTGCTTGGCCTCTGAATGTTTTTCACTTTTTCAGAAGCACAAAGATCAGGCATTGACTTCACAGAGCTATTAACCACTTCTTCAGATCCATTGTGGTTATGACTAATGTCAGAGGAAACATCCAGAAAATTAAAACCTTCACTTTTTAAGTTTCCATCCCGATCCATATAAACACTGGCATCAACACCTAAGTTATCTGGAACAAAAATAAATATTAGCTTATACTGTTTATAGAAAGATAATAAAAATATACATAATTGTGTGTGTCTAATGTGGAATAAACAGTAGTTAATAAATGAAATTTCCAGAAATATTACAATTATGCACAACTGAAACTTGTCAAGAAATTAATTCATCCTGACACCATACATTTTCAATTGCAACAGAGCCAATTATTAATATTTTAGTTAACTTTAAGGCTTTTCATTAAAGTGACAAATTTCATATAATTTTCATATTTTGAAATCTTGATAAAATAAATGGTAAATGTCACACTTATGTGCTAAAATGCTATTGCCTTAAAATGTAAAAATATTTCAGGAATATTGTCTGTGACTGATTGACAAATGATCTTAGCAATGCAACTTAATGGTTTAACATGTTTGTAACTTTTTATGGATATTGAAAGACTACATAAAACGTAATGTTCAAAATTTAAGAAAAGGTAAATGAATTAAAAAATAGGAAATTTAATTATTGAAATCTGACCATTTTATAAAACATAATCCATGTAAAATTAGATAAAGTGTGTACAAACTGATCCATAGGACATTGCAATATTTATGGGAAGTATATATACTTAAATTATCTTACATATTTTATACAATAATTATGTTTTCTAATTTCACATTAGACATGATTCATAAATTTCTAGTATTTTTTTCTGGAAAGCACATTTTTGTAAGTAATTACAAAATAACTATATCATTAAATTTTAAAATGCTCCTCATATTAACATTAGGAATAGTTTTTTTGTAAAGAATATGGTGAACTTAATTGGAATCCAAAGTAGTTGGTACAACAGAAGAGTCAGATGCACAATTTACAATATGTATAAATCATTTAATGTGCATTATTTTTAAGGAACATGATGCTTACCAATCTGTCATAAAAAGTTATATAAAAACTATGTAATCCACATTTTTCAATGCAATTAAACTTTTCATTTTTACCATAACATTAATTCTTACTGTACCATTAATATTACCTGGAGCATTTACTGCAACAGTTGTGACAACTTCGGTATTGGGATCATTGGGGTCGAATGGCAAGGGATAACCCCGGCAAACTTCTAAAGTTACAGTTTCATTTGGGCTAATTGATTGGAACACACTCACCATGTCATGATGGGTGAATCCCAATACACATGTCTCATTCACATAAACTAGAACATCACCTGCAAAGTTAAAGAATAAAATAAAATCATCAATACAAATAAGTATTTCATGAAGAATGAATAAGAAAGATAGCCAATTCAGACAAAAAAGTGATAATATAAATACTACACAATGTTTCTGGGATCCTTATCCCTTTCGTCAGGTGCGATGAAGATCCTAGAGCGACACAACTGCACTTGCCAGACGAAAGAGACAAGGATCCCAGAAACATGTGGTATTGATATTAACACTTTATTTTTGTCTGAATGGGCTATTTTTCTTATTCATTATTTTCAATCGGACATAATTTTTTTCATTTCTTTTTCATTTTAGTATTTAATAAACTTGATATTCAAGTGTTTGAAGTTAATACCAATAAGATTAAAGTGGAGTGTAAATAAATAATGCATATCAAATACAATAAATGTTTACGAAAATTATAAAGAGTTAATAAAATTCATACAAGCAGATATTTAAACTGCAGACCTCTATTTCTATGCTCCATTTCAGCGGTTTTTAATATTCCTTTATTACACACAACAGGAACTAAGAAAATATATATGAAACGTAGCATAACATTATAGTTTTTTAAGGAAACTAATTTTTTTGACAAGATGAACACTTTTGACCCTTGCAGAAATACAGTAAATTTCATACAGTACACTACTGTACAGTGTGAATCACTGTAAATAATACATTTGATCACCTAAACAATTAAAAATATTTGTTATTTAATTATAAATTTGGTACACTTTGATAGCTAAATTTACTACTTTTAATAATATTTAGTTACCAGTTTGTAGTTTCCCATCAAGCCAAGCTGGTCCTTTAGGGACCACGGACTTTATTTGAAGAAATTCTTCTTCTGTATCATCCCCACCAACAATAGTAAAGCCCAAGCCACGAGATGATTTTATTAAGGTTGTTCTGATCCTCTCTCCTCTCAATTCATTTGGGTTGCTTGTAAAGAAAGCTCTCTCAAAGTCTGGAACAATATATGCATACAAATCAAATCAAATAAATTTAAGGATTAATTGTAATTAAGTTTGTTTGTTAAAATGAAACAAATTGATCACACTAAGATGACATAATTCCTAATATCTTTCTTCAAATGTACAGTTTATCAAATGGTTCAAAAAAATACATGCGATGTTAAATGTTGCAACAGGCGATGCCTAAAATAATGTTCAATATTGGATAAAAATTAATTTTATTAGTATATTATTAAATGGGAAAAATATTTTAACATTCCTTAAATAGTATCAAAGGAAGTATTACATGCTAGTTGTCACAGAAAATTTTAATACGGCACTAAAATAAAATAAAGGTGTAATATAACTAAGTTTAAATGCAGTAATTCTTTCCAGAGAAGCATTGTGTCACCAATTAGTTCTTAAAAATCATTAACATAGAAACTTAACACTTAAGAAATTACTACGTATCTGCCATAGTTCATACTGTTGTATGACAATTTGCTGGCAAGTTGAAGTGGTCATTTCACATAGCTATAGGCAGAGCCCATCACAATTTTGAATATGTACATATATAAGTTTAAAATATTTCCACAACAAACAGCTAAACAAAATTAAATTCACAATATTTGTAGGAAACAAATAATTAAATTTTATTTAGCTTACTGTTCGAACGCTTTAAATTTCCATTATGATTATTTACAACTGGACGATTAATTTGGCCACTAACAGATTTCCTGTACTGTGTAAAGTTTCCATCATCTGTTTCACTCGAAGCAGTACCTACAAAGCCATCAATATAAAATAAACTACTGCTATGGTAGCAATAGAATTAAAAAAGAATCTTATGATTCTAATTGTTAAGATCAAACTACATGTCAGGCAATGATTATCAAATTAATTTGAACTGTAAAACTAATTAGAATGGGTACAGTAATTTAGAAATTGGGAAATTAGTCTATTTTACAAATTTGTTTTGTAAATAAAACTAGATTGTAACTACATTTCTTCTTCTATGCATAAA
This sequence comes from Zhengitettix transpicula, assembly GCA_037074705.1. Taxonomy (NCBI): domain Eukaryota; kingdom Metazoa; phylum Arthropoda; class Insecta; order Orthoptera; family Tetrigidae; genus Zhengitettix; species Zhengitettix transpicula. Next base: position 73,679,054 of record CM073595.1, on the reverse strand, counting down.
ATGTATGCACAGTATGGACAAAATTTTTTTGGTTTTAGAGTTGAGTTGAAAAGGGTAATCAGCAAGAGCATAGGGGAAATGGAGCCAGTAGCTTTCAGAATTCAGTCAAACTTGAAAGAAGAGCAGTAGTTTTATATGAATTTATCTATCATTAACTGCGAACAAGCTATATTATTCAAAACTTTAACTTTATTTCATGATGCTGCAAAATAGCTCAAATGAATTTGGAATATGAATATTGGTTAAAAATAAATCCATTTGCTGAATATGAGGAAGAAGAAACATTTAAAATATTTTTCCCAGTCATTTCGAAAATACATACCTCCAGTGTTCTGTGCAGCTCGTTTAGCTTGAATCACTGGATTTTCATATTGAGTCCTCCTATTTACATGGTCGATATAATATGTGCCATAATGGGGATCATCAATTTTTTCCCAACCATAAGGCAACTCATCATCCAAACATTCTTCAAGAGATTTTTTTTGAAACTTCGAAAGACGTGGATCCAACCAATGTGATGTTCCAGAGTTATGACTGAAATAAGAAATACAGAAATACATTATATTATACTACACAAGAGTAGAGTAAACATGAAAAATAAACTAATGTATGATATTTGAAATATATGAACTTGCATAAAATAAAATTTTAAAGCTGAAAAATACTATATTTAACTACAGAAAAACCCTCTAACAACAAAATACATTTATTAAGGTGCTGAAAATTACCAAGTCATTAAAAGGAATGGACTTTCTGAAGGGGGAGAGAGGGGGTGGGAGTTAACACACACACACACAAATCTAAGATGTTCCTAAGTGTAGAATCTAGCTTTCAGATTTAGGGAATCTGCAATATCTCTACCTCCTTTGATGTGTGTGTGAGCATATGTACATGTCTGTGCACAAGTGAGACAGTCAAACAATGATTTGTAAGAATATGAAAAAAAGAGAGAAATACTGGCACACCCAATAGTTGAAAATGGATTCTGTGAATAAGAGAATATGGGTAATCATTGTTCTTCTGTATGTAATAGGTCCACTCAGTATGACCTCAGATTGGGCATTTTTGATACTTTACAGAGGATTGAGAATATGGTATATTAAATTAGTATTATGTACAAATTTTTTTGCTGAAGTTTAAGGCATATCCACAATTTAGATTAGAAATTTGATAATGTTGTATAAATGTAATTTATCCAGTTTTCCATTGTGTACCACAGGGTGTGTGTAAACAATGGCATAAAGGCTGCTAATCTGAAATTCACTACTGATGAAATTCAAATACACAAGTTTTGAATTATGTCAAGCAAAATACTTCATGAATCATGTATTTCTACTGCTTTATTACTTTTAATAATACAATGCAATTTTTCAATTATAAGCATGAGATATACAGGGGCTTTCTAAATTACTAAACACTCATTGTCACCCAAAGAATGTTGGCTCAGTGGTTGGTTTTGAGCTCATCATCTGTGTTTCATGACACAAAAATAGTTTGATGTTGGTTGAATAAAAACATTGTTGATGTGGTATGTTTTTAAATACTGTATTTAGTTTTTAATAAATATTTATGAAAGCTATGGTCCAAAAAGAAATATTAAAGATGAAATAAATTTACTAAGTTTCATTGTACTCCAGATAAACCTTACACATACAAATAAGCTAGATACTAGGGCCTTGCAGACTTATAAATCCAGCATTTTATCTTATTAAGAAATTGTCTCCAACATTATTGTAAAATAAAATTCAGTCATAAGTATGTTGGTGGGATTTTGCTGTTAATAAAAATTCTTCACATAACATTCATAATTAGAAGTTTGATGCTGAATTTATTTAATTAGTTGTCTGTTAAAATTTACCAAAAAAGTGTTATTAAAACTAGCCTCAATCCTTAATCTCCATAATAAAAGCAAAAAATGAGAGAAAACAAGTATAAACTTACTCAATGAAATAAACTTCTCCCCTTTCAGTGTAGGCTTTCTCCCAATTTGGTGGCAATGGCCCAAGTGATTCGGGTCCTTCTCCAGCATGAAAATAGCTGGGTGGTGATCCAGCATTTGGCGCAGTTTCTCCTCCACCAGTGTAACCTGATGACAACACAAGTTTATTTTAAAAAATCTTCCATTTGTTTTTTTACAAATGTAAATTACAAAACTATAAATTGAACTATTCCTACATTGAATGTTCTGAATTCCTACAGTTAATGTTTTCCACATTATAAACTGGGAAACTAAGTAAGGAAATCTGTATTACCGGAATGCATATGAGCAACTGTTAAAAGATATAGGGATGCATTAAAGTTCTTGCACAAAACATTCCGATAAGAATAGTTAGCTACTCCATCAAACAGTTTTGTTATGGTTATACACTCACTAGTTAGCTTAATAAGAAACATTTAAATGCCAATTATACAAAAAATAAACACTAATGGAATGTAATAATGTAATGCCCATAACTGCCAATTGTGTATCAGTTAACATTTCCTTCTTAATTTGGGCTAATCATGAGGAAAAAATGTCCCCAGGTTAAAATATATGAATTTAAACACAATGCCACTTGAAAAATAGCTTCAAATGTAGCGCCAACCCGCATGAAATAAATCAAAAAGCTTGACTCTAAAAAACAACACAATATAATTCAGAACAAGTGACGTTCAAAATATCTTCTACTTCACATTGTACTTATAATTACAGCATTCCAGAGAAAAACAGATAAATCCCTTGATGCTTTTTGAAATGAAATTGAAGAATAAAACTGGCTACACATTAAGAATTCAATATAACCTATACACAACCACCCACATTGTACAAAACAATATCACTGGTATGGTAATTTTTCATTCTAAAATCTGCTTCCAAGCAAAATTTATTCATCAGTTTATAAACCTTAATAAGACTAGTTTACATTGTTAGCGCACAAGTACTTTTCACAAACCTTAGTATCTAAATAAAATTGAGTCAAGGACTTTGTTTGGACTAAACGTTATGTTGGAAACCATTGCCAATAATGAAGTAATACCTAAGATGTACTAGGGGATCATCATACCTCTCATTAAATTGTGTAGCAATGGTTTAATTTGTTGAAAATTGGATGGTAATATAAGTTATAATTGAAACAGTTTTATTTTCTTCAAAACATTTATACCTGGTAAAAATTTAATCATCTTTTCCCAAATTATGCCAGAGTTTAAATTTGTGAATAAAAAAAAACTATGCCTGAGAATATTGTCAACAAACACAAGACATAAAAAAATTAATTCTCATGAGCAGTACATGTGTACAACTGTGGTGGTTCGTCCTCTCTTCATTTCTTGTTTTCATAATTTTCTCTGAAAGACAAGATTAATTTCTTGGTACTAGGCATTGATGCAGTTTTGTAACAATTGCAATCATTAAAATTTTCTAAATCCCATTGCTGAGATTCATTTACTGAAGAAAAAATATCCACAACAAAGGCTTCCACAAGTCATAATGGCCTAGCTTATACAATTAGGTATACTAATAATACAAATATTCCCCCTCCCCCCTACTCTTGCACATATGTACAATTGAACCACAAATTAAATTTCACACATAAGGAGTAAATTACCATTACCAATCAACATATCAGTTGGTTCGAGTTCTAAGTTATTCTTAGCAGCCATAGCTTCTACGTTTGAACGGTTTCGTTTTCTTTTTCCTTCAGAACTAGGATGAGCACCAGGAAAAAGTCCTCCGAAAAGCCCTGTAGTATTCAAATTTATGTTTGAACCACTGCTCTGTGGAGGAGACACAGGAGCTTCTTTTGAAGGTTTAGGAGTACCATAATGATTTCCTGCAAGTAAAACAAGTGATCATAAAGAATGCAATTTTTACGGATAAACTTAGTAGTTCTGAACTGAATTAATTTTATAATCCACTAAATATTTTCCCACAAAATTAAAATAAATCTATCATTACCTTCATAAATACCACTTTCCAAAAGACTGCCACTTCTGTCTAATGCCATGAACTCATCAGGGCTAAGAAAGGTGTAATCAACTCCGTTAACCTCTCCCTCTCGAGGTACTCTGGTGGTGACAGGAACTGTACGCAAGTACAGATTGTCCCTGATAGTATTTTGGAGGTCATGATCTATAGATCCCTTCTGAAATCTTGTGTTCAGGAACTGTCGCAGATCTTTTGTAATGGAAGCTGTAATACAGAAAAGTCTTGAACTACAAGAAAATCAATAATGTTTTTTATAAAATCAAACAAAATAAATATATGCAACACTAGTCTGCATTAAAAGTTTATGGTATAATCGAAAGTTTATTTTTCCACATTCTTAAAAAACATTAAAAATTTGACATTTAAAATCATTCTTTATTTTATATATATACATATGGATGTCGATTAAAAGAATTACTTTAAATGTATATATATACATATAATTTACGTAAATTTTGTTAACTATTTATCTGAACACTGCTCCATCGACGAACTTTACGCGGTTCCTTCAAAAAGATAATTTGTTCGACCCGGTAAAACAATTAATTAAATTTATATAGAGCGCTGGTTACGTCTTATTCACACTTATCTATATATAAATCAGTATAAAACACAAATACCAGTTAAATTGTTAAAAATACTTAAGTTTCGTAAACCGACGCTATATATATATTTAATCAGAAGAATTAATTTAAACAAAAACTGAATCAGCTCTACTGTTCTGTGTAATTATGCATAATACTAGTTCCACGGCGAATTATCATCATGCCTTTTAATTCAGATTTCATGGTACGTTTTCTACTTTGTTACTTTTAAAATTAACACTAGCAGTTAAGAGCACCTACCACATGATCACCCTCAACAGCGGAAGCAAAAATAGTAATAGGCTTTGGCGAGTGCTTATGTGTGAAAATATAGTGTTCTATTACAATACTTGGCGATTTCCGTGATTTCAGTTTTCTACGCGAAAGGAAAGTAGTTGGTATGATCGAGACAAGATACGTCCATTTACGTTAAAGATACAGTACACCAATATCGCTGAAAAACGGTCTTAGGGAAGCACGTCACATTTTATAATACAAAAAATATGAACAAAAATTTATTGCCCGCAAAATTGTATGTAACTGTAATGGAGAATACAATTTAGGGATTGTGTTTTATTACATAGTACCAAATCTGAAACTTGAAATGGATAAAAATGGGAATTACGTTTTGAAAAGTTGCCAAACTTATTATTTGAAAAAAATAACGTATGTCGACACTCTTCGCTAACAACCTTAACAATACATCAGAAGTCGATTTTCAAACGGTAATGAATTCGATGGAAAATTATGTTTACCTACAACAGTTATACGGGGAGGAAAACTTTGGAAACATTGATGTAATTATTCATTTTTCAATTAAATGTAAAACCGAAACTTATATTTAAAATCACAATTTGTGGCACAAAATGATTTACGAATTTAAGTTTCCGACAACGGCAATTTTTTTTATTCTTATTGTCGATCGAAATTTAAATGATCCCAATATTTTATCAATCGCGTTCAGCGAAAAATACTCGTTATTTTCCAAGACGTTGAAGTTTCTCTGACAAAACATTTAATTACAACAGACGAAACTTTTCAAACATCCCTTAGACGTCAAAGTTTAAAGTGAACGCATGACACGCCTCACCCCAATATCGCAAAGACAAGTTGACGAAGGCCAAGGTCAGAGTGACGATGATATCGCACGGAATTTCTTATTCTCGTCGTAAAGATCAAAAGCAAATCCAAAAATCCGGAAACGGATTTTTCCGATACGACGACAAGCCAAGACGGAAAGGACTCGATTCGTGGACGCGCTTGACGGAACTCCCATCTCTGAACGGCAGTTAGCGAAACGTTTCCGCTGTACAGGACTACGATTACAGACCTCCGCCGTAGCCGTAGTCGAGATAACGGTCAATTCCTCGGCTAATTCGATATTTCGACTTTCCGTCGTCATAGAATAGCAGGAAGAACGAGACGGATACGGCAGGCCTACTTTTAGCCTCTAAAAGGATGAAGCTCCGTGGGGAATCTCCTCGTTAAAAATAATTTCCGGAGAAATAAATTAAACTCCTAATCTATAAACGCGGGTGCGCCGCAGGCTGCCATCACGTCGAAAAGATAAAATAAACTCGTTTGACGTTTTCAGCAATAACGTTTTACAATCCTTAAAGTATTATAAATCATCACCCGGATCGCGTCCAATTAAAAACGGTTTCACGATTTACAGACTTCACTGAAACGGACTGAATCGGTACCGCCACAACGCAGAAACGAGTCCTTTAAAGTCGCGGGGAGAGGAGAGCAACACCCACTACGACTACGCGCGTCAACACAACACAAGATGGAGGTCACGCACGCCACGCCACGCGCACGCCAAGAACCCACCTTCCTCGCTCGTTGCAGAGTATTTAAGCGTGTCGAGTTTGACATTTCGAAGGTTATCCGCGGATTCCCATCCCGTGTCGGAGCACATGGCACGGCGACTGGCGATGGCGCTTCCCCCTCCCGTGCTCCGGAGCCTAACCGTCGCTCCCGGCGTTGCCGATTCCTCCACGAAAGCGGGTCAGACTCACCTGACCGGCGAATCGCGGTCAAAGCTCCGTTGACACTTTCCTACGCTCGTTACGCGTTACCAAACCATTCGTTTTGCGACCCGGGCCCCGAAAATTTAGTCAATGTCGAAACTTACGGGAACGTCAAATACTACACGTAAATATACAGAGTAACGTTAAAAATCACCAAGTAGGTAATGAAGAAAACGTATTCCTCTTCGGAACATACTACGAAACGCAGTACACAGTCGTGTTGACTTAAAGTACCCTGAAACAGAAATGTTGCCGTCGGTAAATACCTACGAGTCTTATTTTGACAAAACATTCAATAAAAGACGTTTCGTCCTCTTTTAGGATCTCTTCAGGTTTAAGAATTTTCTACGTAAATCATGCAAAACAATTAAGTCATGGTTTAGCTGCCTTGGCTGTTTCAACAAAGAAATTTGATTGTTTATTTAATAAAAAATTTCCAAATTTTCATGCAAATAACTTTCTTTAAATAATTTGTTCAAAATTTTAAGCAACCATAGTATTTCAGTTAAAGTGGTTTCTTTAGGAAATAAATTTCGTTTACCAACATTGAATTTCAATAAAAATACAATACTTTTTTGAAAAATTACGATGGAAATATAAAATTATTTCCTGAATCATAATAGAACTTAATGTGAAGAAAAAATCCAAAATCTTACTACAAAATAATATTTTTTACTAAATCATCATTTACCAATTACAAAATAATCTTGTTATAACCAAAAAAATATTACAAATTATCGGGAGATAATTATCACAAAATCTGATAAAGAACTAGCATTGGACAGAGCTCTGTGTGTTAATAATGGCAACTCTACGGTTGCAACAGGCAAGCCAGCAAAACCTTCACTCTAAATTGTTTTGCACAATTTATATACAAAAATATTAAACCTCAAGAGATCTTAAAATAGAACCAAACGTTTATTTAATGTTTTGATAATAAACATAATTTTCTGACACGGTCGTATATTTGTTTTTATATAACGGTTTATTTGGAATACACGGAGAGAAGACAAAATCAAAGAGCTCGTATAAAGGACCACATTTGTAAAATTAATCAGAACTTAAAACATACGTAGGGAAATTATTCTGGTTCCTAATAGATGAAATAGAGACTTGAACCACTTGTGTGCAAAAGTATTTAGAATTTTAATGAGAACACGAGGGATTAAAGTACAAGGAAATGTCATTCGAGTGGTCCGTTGTTTCATTTGGAGAGAGAAAATAGTGGTAAAGCGAAAAATTAGGTGTAGGTAGAAAAAGTAATTCTAATTCCTCTCTTTAACACACATTCCTTCTCAATACAGGACCATTAACCATCGGAATATCACGTCACATTGTAAACTAACGCAGTTAAGCAATTCTTCGTCCATTAGTCCAATATTAAAACGTAATTTAATTCGATAGCTCTGTTTTGTACATATTAATGACAGTCTAATTTCTATGCTAGAAATTTTATTTTTATTTGGATGTTTTATAGGGAAAGGTAACGTCACTTATTCACTTATTAATTGATTTCGGTTTATTTAGTTGTTTGATACGGTCTTTTATATTTCCCGTCTCCTCCACTTTCCCGTTTCCATTTCTTATTTTTGGTGTGACCATACTATTATAAATCTTCCAGACATCTCTGATTAGACTTCCATTCAATTCCATAGCAAACGTGTACAATCTCTGCTAGACTGTAAGTAGTGAGAAACTACGTCCCCGGTTTCTATTTGATTTAAGTTATAAGGAGAAATCGAAAACCGCGACATATAGTAGGTGACAATACACGAAAACGCAAAAAAAGAGAGTATATTTTATGAAGTTGCTGACCGGGGATTATGGAAACCGAGGAGCTGTAAGTCGTCGTGAGGGATAAAGACGCACGCACGACACGTGCGAGTAGAAATGAAGCAGCCACTGTTGCGTGGAGATAATTTGTGGGGTCAGAAGCACATATTAGCCCGGTATCGACGGACAGGATGTGCTCTCAGATAAGGACGACACTTCCTGTTTGCCGATGAGAAAACATTACCAACGACCAACATTAAAAGCGTATCATTCCAGCAGGTCTACAGGATCTCAATAAATGATAGTTTATGCATCCAACTTTGCATACAAAAAAACGTTGCTCTATTTTTCAGCGTGTAGGTAACATTATCTCGTTAGTAATGTTTACGGTAGCATAATCTCATCCCGTACATTTACACAAGGAATAAATTTCGCGTCGGGATCAAGAAAATCGAATCTGAGATGTGAGAAGTGAATCTATGAAAAAAAAAATTAAGTCGAGTAATATGAACTAGCGCAATTCCGACATTCTGCACATCTTGTGATTGGAATTTCGGCGGAGAACGCGTTGGCATGTAATCAATATTATTTGCGAGAGAAGCTATCTCGCTTAAATATATATATATATATATATATATATATTACTGGGGCATAGAATATGACGATATTAGAACTTACTAAGCTAATTATGAAATATCTTGCTGCAAGTAATGAAATGAGGTTCTTCTTAATACTGAAACTGTATTCATCGTTGCACAGCCTGAAAGTAAAATTAACAGAGCAGTAAATCAATGGGAAATGTTCTAAACGTTGTAAACCTACGTATAGTGACTGAACCACAGATAAGAACCCGTTCAAAACCCAACCCGATGGCCCTTGCAGGGTACATTTCAGAAAATGGTGCTGTAATATAGAGTACATCTGACATGCCGAACAAGAAATTTGAACGATATGCACACCAAAAGGTAAAGAGACACCTGTTTCTGTTTATTACGAAATTAATTATGGAACTGCGTGCCAACGGGATGGTATATGTCGTAGTAAGTTTATATTTGTATTGATGTAGAGTGCATGTGAACGTGAGCGTCGTCGTCATAAAGCATCCTATTTTCGATATATTAGAGAACATTGGGGTTTCTTGTGACGCGCACATGTATGTCTTATCAACATTCCATTCCTACTGAGAACCCGCTGTCGCCAGTCTTCCACGTATGATCCGGTCGCTGAAAAGTTTCTCCGTCTTATTGAATTTTTCAACTTCTTTAGGTTTAATTCTAAAATCGTTTGAAGATGTAAACAACAATGGTCAAATAAGTTACTGTAATATCCAGCCAGAGCCGCCACACGAAATAGACAACGCGGCCAATAATTTTACTAGTTCTACCGTCAGCGGTGACATAATATAACACCCTTTCCTGATCTGTAAGTTTCATACTTCTAGTTCCCACAACGCTGACGTTATAGCGGCCTTTTGAGCAAATGCTTAGTATACGATAACTCGAACCAGGGATCGGAATTTTCACTCAAACCATCCCACGTATCATTTAACGATCTTTTTGTCTTTGTGTCTCAAGCACGCTGGTCCCATCATATTTATGCATTTTGGTTAACTCGTTGGTTTACTTCATTTTGTAAATTTGATTAAACTACACTCCAAATTAAACAAACTAAAATATCTAAAAAATAATTATCTCAATGGTAATTAAATATAACAATAGGGACTGAGATAACAATCAATACAAATATAAACCGGAGAAACTCAAACATTTATTCAAAAATTTTCAGTATTCCCACTAGAAGTGCTTTCCTAAAGTTTCAGTTTTTGGATTCCCGTGTGAATTACGCATGATTGTTGCCATAATTGTAGTTTGCAAATACAAAGTATTTTAAGTATTCAACAACAATTATGTAGGTGATAATGACGCAATGTGGCGAATGCTGAAGAATGAATAATTGCTTATATTTGTATGAAAAATAATTATGTTGATAAATATGTGCAAAGTGATACAAAAACTAGGCGAGCAAGGCCGGACGTGTACAAGGAACACTGGCGTTCTCTCTCATCTCTCGCCTCGTGCCGAGCGTTGCCTCTCCTCTCCTCTCAACTGCCGGCGTAACATTCGGTACAGTGCTACACTTCCGTGAATAATATTTAATGGGCAGGAGAAAGGACTGCTGCCTTCGTCCAACTTTCTCGTTGAATTTCGTCTAAAAGAGCTTGATTTTTAACTTTTCCCAAATTTCAATAATCGAGACAATTTTCTCATTTTAACGACCTGGTTGATGTTATCAGATCAGTCATTTTCTCTCAAATAATTCGCGAACAACGTATTGTATAAAAATCGGGGATTTTTTAATTACGGACTTGCAAATCAATAAACCTGAAAATAAGCTTAAACCATTTGAAAACTGTACACACAACAACTTGCCTCCCAGTTTCCGACGACGCGAATCAAGATCAAAACAAAAATCTCATAAATAACGTCCAGAACAACTCATGGGAGCAGATAGAAGTTTGTGTCCCGCAGGCCGACACGTCAGCTGTGTCAGTGTTTACCAACATTTCCCTTCTTTTGACAACTCAACACACCCACTTAAAATCCTTAGAGCGCGGTGCCTCGCTGGGTCGATATAGAACGAGTCCGGAAAAATGCATATCACATACAAACTTCGATTCGATAATGCCATATACATCAAATAAAAAACTTCGTTTAGATATATATCGTTCTTATATTTATTTATATATATATATATATATATATATATATATATATATATATAAAATCACAAAAATATGAGAATGGCATTCTTATATACCATATATCCCAAGTTACAAGACAAAATAACATATGCCAATGATATCATCACAACATAACATTGGGATATATGAAAAAAATACATGTAGCAAATTTATTAGATTGCTGTTAATAGAGCTTTGGTAAGCTTCATCCTTACACCATTATTTTAAATTATTGACAAACTTCATTCCATAGTTTTCAATTTTCGGTGGTAGGGCTATAGTAAATCCATCCCAATTCCCCCTCCCACAGAGAAAACATTCTAGCGTCTACAGTACTCAAATTTTCAAAAACTAATGTATGTTATATGCAAAGGTTGTAATACTACCAATATATAAATTGAAACTGTGTCTACATGAAACCATCATATCTAAAGTAAAATTAAAATGCACGTCGGTTTACTTTTCGACCATATTCCACTTCAGAAAAGCCAGGCGTCAACACGGTGGAATTGTACATCAATTACAAAACAGTCGATCTGGGCTACTTTAAATACTAAAAACATTGTATTAATTAAAATTAAGTGTCACTTTCTCAGTTTCATATTATTACAATGAGTTGACTGACTACCACCAACAGTACTTTAATAATATTTATCAGTGTTTTCAGAATAATAAAAATTTCTATCTTTCCCAGAAAATTACAATGTGCACCATTAAAGAGAAAAGCATTCATATGAAACTAATTCTTAATTGTATTTCCACAATTATTCTTACAGAATAGGTGGCTGACCTTATTTTCGTTGAGAGGGCGTTGACATGATACAAGATATTGTGCTTACTGTGCACGTTAATAATTTCATAATGGCCATCCTCTAATGTTATTGATATTTTCATGGTAAGTTTATGCACAATGAAATGTGGATTCTCATAATAAATGACAACCAATTAAATAAACGCCAATGATGTAACAGACAGAATTTTTTTCTTTACTTTTTTTTACTATGAATGAAAATACTATAAATTGGTCAAAATGGAACCTTTTAGAATAAATATCAGAGAAAAAAGTTTGGCCTGAATATGAATTCTTTCATCTTACTTATGTAGGAAAATACATTAACAACCAGGAATGTGAAATTTTAGTATTACCATACACATAACAGAGGTCACAGACAATTCCTAACAAATATATATTTTTTTGGTTTAATGTACAAAAGATTGTGTCACAAATAAAAAAATAATCTGAATATTTTTTATAACCAATTTGGGTCCACTGGCAAATTATATTTAGAAAATACATCTTTGATTTGAACACCAATCTCAAAACTGTTAGAGAATACTGGATACAATAAAATAAGGACATTTCCTTAATTTAATACTGATGACAATGTTGCACCTTTAGTCAATCAGGGAATATTTCACTAATCAATTACTGAACATACTGATTGACAATAATTTAATAGATATAATTGTCGGCAATATCTTTAAAGGCAATACCTATCAGCACATGGGGATTATTATTCAATTATTTATAATTTTCTTAATTTTAAATTTAGTAATTTAGTAAAAATGGACTTACATTATAGATTGAAATAATTTTAAATATAGGATATATTTAACAACACAATTTGGCATGCCAATTTTGTTAAAATGCACAAATATTGTTATATTCATCAATTACTTTTTCAAGTACATGTTTTTGACTGTCATTCTACAATATTTCATTATATTATTTTCTAGATAATTACTACTAATGTTCCAAACTGCTAAATATGTCCCATTTCTACACACAGAATATGTTTATTCCTACTGTAGTTGAGGTGACACTGTATTTTTATCAGTAATTACTTTATTTAATAAATTGAACTTAATTACATGAGGAAACAATAATAACCTTGCTAAAAGTTCTTTCTTAATTTTTGTCTAAAGCAATATAATGAAAACTCATCCATTTTCTCCACATACTTTCGTTTGTTATGAAAATTTTACATACAAATAACTGAGTAATATAAATCCTGTAATTGTGAAACAATAAGAATTATCAAATAATAATCTATAGCTATGCTCCTTACATATAAAAAATTAATCATTGCATTAAACTTAAAGTGGTTTTTGAAACAGCAGATCTGCATGATCATCTAAAGAGAAATCTACATTGAAATTTCCTCATTCTGTGTAGACAATTCTTGTGTCACAAAGGAATTATTCAAAGTTTTTTTAAAAAAACTATGTTGATATTATTTTTAGGTGTTCTGTGTACTGTGAAAAGGATTTAGTAGTTGAGAGTTCCAACTATGTAGCACAAAATAATTTGATTGAATCTATTGGGTTACATTTTACAAAACTCAAAATAACGATAGCCACTCACCCCTTCTCTCGAAATATCATAAACTAAAAAATATGTAGGTCATTCTACTAGACCAAACATATATTTAAAAAGAGTTTCTCAGGTGGTTCTAAGATATGTGTAATTGACGAGGCAGTGTGTATTTTATGATTTATTAAAGTATACAATAGTAAATTTATTTCATATCATGAATCAAAAAGTATTGGAAGACAAAACTCTAAGACAGCGGGAAAGTATTCATTTTCATAAGTTTAACCGGTGAATTAGCTGCTAGAACTGCTCTCAGGTTTTGAACCATTTGGTGTTTACTAAGTATGATGTTTCATTGAAATCTAGAAGATGTTGACGGTCCTAGTCTACAAAATATCATACTAAGTAAATGCCACCCAGTTGGAAACCTGAGAGCAGTTTCAGCAGTGAAAAAGTACTCTGGGCCATACACTATACATAGGACAAATTTTATCATATGGACCAGTTTGTTTAAACTCCTCAAATAAAATGACAAGGCGAATTTATTATACTGTATATCTTTTTTACCTACGTTATAATTTTTTTAGATCTCTACTTCTGAGCAATTTGTATATATTCATTTCCTTTTTAAAAACCAGGGGTGAAACAAAAATGGGGGTTAAGAAAAACACTTTAAATAAATGAGATTGGCTTAGTATAAACTAAGTAGCTTTGCTGCTGTTTGCAATTATTTCTATATGCTGTTAGTATAAAGCATTCACATGTAACCCACATCATTAATGAATAAACAATACAAACAAAAACAGATTATAGTCATTCAACCTGGTGACAGGATTTACAGAAATCAAATGGAAAACTGTCAATTTTTAAAAATTAGTTATTTCTCCCTTAGAAAAAATAAACATTCTCTGAAACAAAGGAAAGGTTCTGACTTTTCACAAATACAAAGACCATCGTTTACATGATTTTACATGCATACAAATTATAATAATGCTTTTAAGAAAGTTTAATGCAAACTACAAAACTGCTGTAGAACTAGTGGATATATTTTCGAACTAATTATTAGGAAGAAATAACATAATTACAAGATGCAAAATTGCCAAACATTAACAAAATAATAAATAATCTTTACCAAATATTGGCACAAAAACAGAGGTACTATACAAAATACTATGCTGGCCAAAATGTACAATTTTATTCCCCAATTCAACCAAATGCATGAAATTACAGTATTTCTGAAAACACAAAATTGGGAATAATTTTATATTCTATATTACTCTAATCATCGCTACTGATAAAATGTATGGCTAAGCTTGCAAGGGCCAGTCAAAATTGAAATATATTCCAGCAAGCTTAACTAATTTATAAAACGAAAGAAAGTTCTGGTATAAGCTAAAATTATGTTTGGTGGCTATGAAAGCATTTGGACTCTAAGTAATTAAATTATAATATAATCAGAGATACACACATTTAAAGTACACATTCCAATCAGAAAAGTGAAATTAATAATAATACTGAATAAAATTTACTGGATACGAAATGTGCAAAAAAAAACAGTAAAATTCCCTGAACATAAGACAAATCATGGTGATTGAAATCCTTTTCAAATAAGCTTCTGCTAACATCTTAGGCCTATAAAATGATCAATCAGTTCACTTTTCTTGTTTTTATAAATAAGAAAAAAGACTAATCAATGTGATACCAAATATCTGACATAATATACTTAATGCAGATATTATAAGCATTAAAGATCGAAGACTTTCCCGGGAAATGCATTAGCAGGTAGTTGAATGTTAGGTTGCAAAACAGAGTTTACATGATCTTAACTGTGTAGTTTTATCACAATAACCTAACCTATAACGTTTGTTATATACATCTGGAATGAAAATTTGTGGTATTGTAGCAGCAAGATACAATTTCTCACTTACCAGCATCAATTGTCTTGATAACGACGGGGTTTCCGTTTCTACAACAATGATTTAACCAAGCAACAACATCTCTTTGAGTATAACCGGCAACTTTCTGCCCCTGAATTTCTAATACCACATCGTTCTCATTAAGTTTTCCACTGACGTAATTCACTCGGTTTTGAACTATATTACTTACGTAAGCAAACTCGCCATTGTCTGAACCACCTCGAATAGAAATGTTTAAACTACCGTCGGGTTGAGCAGTAAGGATTGTTTCGCGAACACCCTGTCGCCAATGGTCGGCAGTCTCGGAATAACCAATAGCTGATTTCGTTTTGTTAGGTGTACTAGGCCTCTTGTGGCCAGAGTTAAGCATTATGACATAATTTCACAGCCAAGTATATTTCCCCATTAGTCAAATTGCACGCACCGTCCCCCTACATTCTGTGCAGTTTGTAGCTTGTTGAAATATAACTGAGTAACTAAGAGGCCATGTTGATTGTTCCACAAGTTATTTGGTTAATCGAGGCTTATTTCACAAATGCACAGTTCCATTCTCTTCCAAAATGCATTTCACCACTTCGTACACTCTATCCATTACTGTAAACAAACATGAATTTGACACATATGACACATTCGACAAATTTCCACGTTATGCACCTGTCAAACATTTCCTTTTGAAAAGTGACCTAGTTACCGCTGCTTGTGCGCATGCGCGCCGTCCTGTACAAAGTATTGCATTCGAACGATGCTCATGAAATCTACATACAGAGTCCTAAAAATGACGATCCGCCTGAACCTGCTTAAATCAACAAAATAATTTATTTTTAGAATCACATAATACAACATGGAATATGAAATCAACGTAACAATATATAGTGTATTATACCATTTTGACGAAAATAATTTTAACGTTTTTTGGAGTATGCATAATTAGATGGTGTTCGAACTTTATGAATTATGAAGTAAGATAATATTCTACTATTGCATCAGTTGTGTAACAGGAATCTTGGATCATCGTATTAAATATTTATGAAATTGGCGGATTCAAATAAATCTTATTTATGTTAGTAATTAGGCTTTAAAGTGCATATTTTAATTATGTATATATATAATTTAAAAAAGTCTCTTACGGAAAATAATATTAACAAGAATAAAAGTTAGTATTAATTACTAATTAATAACCCAGAGACACACAAAATTTATAGGAGGAATAATTGATAAATTCTAGATAAATTATTATTAATTATTTCCATTTACTTAGTTTAAGATAATAGCATATTAACAACAATAAATAAATTACTAAATACAAAACTAATAACTTACAAATTATTATTTCTAGCATACTCTCAGATTCTTTTCTTTAATTGACTGATAAATGTGCATTTCTTTCTAACCACAGGTAGCTTACTATAGTTGACGAAACCCTTATTAAATATATTACTCATAGTATTACTTTTATTTCTACATTTTAAGTAATAATTTTCTTATTCCTAATTTGGTCACAATGCATATCAATTTTCAATAGATTCTTAAGGTAACATTCTCTAACTTAAAAATAATCAACATGGCATTACATAATATTTTCTACCTTATATCCAACCAATTTAGTTCGCATAGCATATCTGTGGGACTTGCATATCTATTTCTACCTAAAATGTATCTCATTGCCCTATTAATAATTTTTTGTATACGATCTAGGTCACTGCCTACCATTATGTACAATATAGTGCTACAGTACTGCAGATGCGGCATTACTAAAGTTTTATACACTAAATCTTTTGCTTTTCTGGACAACGCAGACCTTAATCTCCCTATGAGACCTACTTTCTTCGTTAATTTCTTAATAAATAATTCTGCGTGCTCGCTCCATTTTAACTTATTGTATGTCACAATCCCAAGAAACTTGAAGCTATTTACACATTCTATCAGACAGTCATCTATATAAACATTGACTAACATACTTTGTCTTATTTACATTTAACAACAACTTATTAACCTTTAACCATTCTGATACAATTCACTATTCAAACAATTTAACACCGAATTTAAATCACATCCTGATAAATATAATAAAGTTTCATCGTCAAAAAGATGTATACTACAGTTTCTTATGTTTCATCATTTATATACAATATAAAGAAAAGAGGACCCAACTTGCTCCTTTTGTGCACATCAAACGTTATATCAATCTTTCTGGAACAACTTTCAGCTATTTTTACATTTTGGGTTCTGTGTTTAAAATAATCTCGCAGCCTCTAATTCCATATTTTTCTAGCTTACATAGCAATTTGTCTATTGTTTCGAATGCTCTTTTTAGATTCAAAAACACGGCTACAATTACATTTTTAATATCACTGTCTCTCTCTTCTATTGTTCTACCACAAACTGAAGCGCAGTTTCAATAGAATGTTTTTTGCTAAAACCTGGCTGGCAATTGCTTAAAATACTATCAACAACAACTAGCTTCTTAATTTCAGTGATCAAAATGGACTATCACACCGGTAACAAATTTATAGGACGCATATCGCAATGGTTTATACGGTTTGGAACCTTTTGAATAGGAATAACACACTAAACTTTTAGCAAATCTGGTAGGTTTTCCTACTAAAGGGACTTATTTATCATGTTGACCACCTCCTTCCCCACTTTGGGCCACAATCTTTTTAGCTGCTGTGTTGACAAAAGTCCCTTACATGCAATTTTTTTAAACTTCCAACTATTTTCCCAACACTTTTCACGTCTAAAACACCAGTTTCACTGATGGAAGTTTTACTGTCTCTAATAATGAAATCTGTTGCACCCGATGGAACCGACATCACTAACTCTTCCACACTTTTCTGATAATGTGTGTTCAGTTTCTGTACTATATCTGCAGGTTAATTTACCACTTTACTCAGCTGATTTAATGCCCTCCACATTGGGCTGGGGACGTTAACATTTCTGCCAATGATCTGTTCGGCATACTTCGTTTTTACTTCTAATTACAGTGACACAATTATTCCGTGCCCTTTTGTAATTTCCCAAGCATCGGTGACTTTACTGGAATCGACATCCTGGGTTAGCAATAGTTTAAACCTCTGAAAGCATTGATCTCTGTTCTCCTAGTATGAAAACGGAAAGATCTATAAATATATATATATATATATATAGATTTGACAGCTAATCGTATTCGTCTTCAGTCAGATTTGAACTCTCTGAAAGCCGAAACTCTTAAATAGATTAAATTTAGTAGGTTGTATGTCCGGAGGAATGTTATGACTAACGCCGTAACTCTGATTTCTACATTTAACTATAAAGGCAACGAAAAGTTATAATTATTTTTACTTTTTTCCCCACTCATGCATCCAGTTCTGTAAACAATGTAACACCCAATAAAATCTCTTTCTATCTATAAATTCAAAACCATAGCCAAAAAGTTCAAAGGTAGAATAATAATTTCGATAGTATTGTTAGTGATTTACCGGAAAGTAGCTTGTCATCAAGATGGGGGGGAAAAAATTGTAGCGTGTAATTCAAGACTGTCCGTCGTCCCGTTTCTTGATACCTTCCATATATATATATATATATAATCGCAATTTGCCAATTTTTACTATATAAAAATTGTAGCCATTAAATTTTTTTTTCGGTATTTCCATTAAGGAATGACCTTC
Organism: Zhengitettix transpicula; assembly: GCA_037074705.1. NCBI lineage: Eukaryota > Metazoa > Arthropoda > Insecta > Orthoptera > Tetrigidae > Zhengitettix > Zhengitettix transpicula. Next base: position 73,660,080 of record CM073595.1, on the reverse strand, counting down.
CTTTATTTGCACAGTACCGATTTTGTTGTTTAGTGGTAGTAGCAACAGCAGCAGTAGTAAAAGTAATATGAGGTAGTGCGCCCGCGCACCCGTTCTTACCTCTAGTAGTCAAAAGATTGGACAGCGCTGATGTAATGTATATTTAATAGTAAAATATAGCCAACATATCTGAGTAATACACCAAAACACAAACGAACACACGAAATCAGCGTGCACATTTCTTCGGAGGCACGAGAATGTGTTGAAGCAGAGGCAGTGGTTGTACAATACGAACTAAATCGACGATCATTTAAAGCTTCACGACAATCTCGATTATGTATATATATATATATCTACAATAGACGGTAGTGAGCAGTCTACTATTCTTTTTTTCATTTTTCTTCAAACAGTTCAGAAACTGCTCAGGTTTCGATAGCAGTAAATTTTGTAATATGATATTGGCGTCGTAATAAATATATATCAACTTATTTTTCTTGTTAATGATTCTGACACTATCGAGGCTATAAGATATCAAATTATAAGTTGTTTATAGCACATTACAGGACTTCAATAATTAAATGTTTGTCATATTTTATGTAAAAAAATGTTGGTCTCGAGGAACATTCCTTTTTTGGGTTTTATTTGGTACTAATATTCTTTCATTTTCTCATGGAGATCAAAATAGATAAACGAGATTATGAGTCAGGTAGTAAAGTTTAGTTCCATTACGGTGCAAAGCTATTGGGAATGAAGACGTTAAAGTGGCTAATGAATCAGGACATTCATTCTTTTATAATTTAATAAGGGCATATCGTAATTGTCGTGACATGTATTCTCACATCTGTTTTCTCAGTTCAATTATATTACATCAGTTAAATATGGAAATTTCCCCATCTAGAAATCCCAGATAGTATTATTCAAGGTTACGTTTGCCAGATTTCTTGCAAGTCATACTGGAATGCCCACCTCCCCACCTCCAAATTCATGAAGTTTAACATTATTTATTTATAAATTGGAACAAGAACAGTTGCATTATTTTTAGGTAATGCCCCTCCACCCCCACCTTTAGTGGTGCTGTCTTCCCATGCTGTAAAGGGTTGAACTTTTACACTAAAACATCTGAAGAAGAAACTATTAAACTCATCGACATCAAAAATTAATTATTCCACACTAATAACGGCCATTTTAACATTTTTAAAATTGCTTCCCCACCCCCAGTCCTAGGGGCTGAACTACATTTTATCCAGTATGGTAAATGCAAGAAATAAACTCATTGACATCTATAATGCTGGATTTGACATTAATCTTGGTTGTTTCACATTTTTTAATGTAACGCTACCCCACACCCCCTGTTATTTGTGCTTTAATGGGTTGAAATTATACACTAAATACATCTGGTTAGAAAATATTCATCACATAGACACCAAAAAGTAACTAATCAATCATAATATCGGCCATTATAGCATGTTTTTACATTTCACTTCTGTTCACCCCTCGAGTTACCTAATGCTTCAAAAGGCTGACAGAAACCTTTGCGGGTGTGTGCACAACAACTCATCAATGTTTAATTGTAATTGGATGATTGGTTTAGAAGAGCAAAGGGGATTAATTGACGCTAATATTGGAAAGTTTAGCATGTTTTAACATTTCACACCCATTCACCCCTTGGGAGTTTCCTACCACTTTGAAATCCTGACATAAACCTTCCCAGGGTGCACACAACAATTCACCAAAGTTTCTTCACAATCAGAACACAGACACACATTTTATATATATATATATATATATAAACACATACATACATATATGCATATAGAAATTCATAAATGCATTGCAGTCATATTTAATTATAGATTTACAACAACAAAATTATCCCTGAGATTAGCCTTCACGCCTAAATTTGTATTAGCTTTCTTCAAATTTAGCTGACAACATTTTCTTGGTGTTCTGATGTTTCAAAGAATATTTTAACACTTGTAAGATTACAGTTCAGAAGTTCAAATTCCTGCAATGAGAAAAAAGTGTGAATGCCAAATAAGAAAAAAAAATTATCTGATTATGAATAAGATAGGATGAAAAATAAAATTAATTATTGGAAAGAAATTGTTTGGATAATTGAGACAATTTTATATGCCAAAAATGATGATAAATTTTCTTGAAATTTACCATCAGCTGATCGTACACATATACAGAAATCCGTGATCTTACTGAAAAAGTCGGCAAGTAATGGAAGGTTCGTTGCAATATAATTGATATGGAAAGAAATTACGTGAAATTGAGATTCATCATTGCATTGCAGGGCAGGAGAAGATATTCAAATTTTCGGAGGCATTAGCATCCTTCTTCAGGAGAAATACATCTCCTGTGCTGGCCAGCTGCAGAAATTTGAAGAACAAATGGCAACACTGAACTTCAATTTCAAGTAAACCACCACTTGCTTTCTCTTTCCTATCCATACGAATTATTTTCACATTATATACTTACTTGCAATTAAGGATGTTGTGACATTGTTAAATTAATTAATTAATATGGACAGGAAAGAGAGATAGTGTCCACCTTGACTTAAGTGGAGAATTGGTGTTGCTGTGTTGAGTAGTAAACAGCACATTAAATTTTCTAGGGCCTATATTAGTATGATTATTTCAATAGAGATACAAAACGAGAAAGTACATATCAATCTTTGTATAGTTTTACCAATTCCTGCAGTGTGCTCAGTATGGCCATTCAATTTAAACATACATCACACTGTTTAAAATGAATGCTAATAAAATGAATGTGTAAATGAAAGATATTGAGCATGTTCCAGAATACAGTAAGTAAATACATGCTGGAAAAATATATAATTTACGTGATATATGACTGTTCTGCAAATTAATTGTAAAGTACATCTCATAAAACTTGTAAAAGAAAGTCAATTTTCAAACCTGTTTGTATTTTAGCAAACGCTTTTCAGTTAAAGTCATTGTTTGCTGAAGTGTTTCATCATCTTTCGATATGCTTGCTTTTTCATGGAGAAGAGCACTAATGTCATTGTTGTACTTATCTTGAACTGACTCAAACCAATGAAGGGAGTAAAATTCAGTATATTGGTCAAGTAATTTCAGGATATAAGCTATTCCTGTGAAAAAAACAACAACCACATATTGATTACAGAAATACCTCAAAATATATTAGTTATTTCAACTATCTTGACAATGTCACATCATTACTAGATGATATATACATACATACATACATACATACATACACACATATGTTAAGGATTTGAATTATTCTGTGACAAAGTCAAATTTGATAATTGGACAGTATGAATGTGATGAAGAATGTGACACAGTCAAATTAATTGAGATAACTTGTATCGAAAGGTAAAAGAGATAGTTAGTGGCTTACCTGAAATTGAAGCTCGGTGAAGCCAATATTTGGAGGCTTTCTCTCTTACCTATCCAAATGTGTCATATATATATACAATATTAGGAGAATCCATTAAGGAACTAATTCACATTAAAACTTGGATAGTGAGGAAGGATAGAAATAAATAGGAGAAATAGGAGGATTGCGCTTTATGTGAATTCATATGCTCGGGCGAAGAATTACGCACATAGAAAAGCATATGTTCAAAGCAGAGAGATGATTTCACATAAAGCGCAATCCTCCTATTTCTCCTATTTATTTCTATCCTTCCTCACTATCCAAGTTTTAATATATATATATATATATATATATATATATATATAAATCAATTATTGACTTCAGGTAAGTGAACTTTGTTGTCTCTATTTCCTATCTAAATATGTTATTTAATTTGACCTTGTCACATTTTCCTGAGTGATATAATATATAAATCCTTAACATTTGTGTGTGTATATAATAGTGGTAAATAATATAATAAACTCTGAATAATTGATTTAATTTCCAATACTCTAATAGAACATTACAAAATAAATCACTCTGTACTTTCTTGTAATAATTAACTTCTACTTGTTAACTTTTAGTAGTATAACTAAAATGAATACATACCTACAACAAATCCATCATCTGTGAATGCTGCTCCAGTCTTATTTTTCTTTGACATATTTTCCTTAGCTGTTATTATATGTTCAACAAAACTGATAGTTAGAGGTGGAACAATTATATAAAAATTTTTCAAATGTATATTTTTGGAATCACGAAATGTTGGCACAAATACATCCACCAAAAGCTATAATGAAAACAGATTAAATGTAATCTAAAAACAATTAAAAAAAATTAAAACACCACTCTAAGTTAATATTCATGAAATTATAAAAAAAAATTTTTTTTGCTTGTTACAAGGTAAATTTAACTGGTTGATTATTTAATAACTAGAGTATAACTTGAGACTTTCTTGGTTTCTCAAAATCAATCAGGTATATGTTTGGATGAAGAATTGATTAGACTAGGTCAGTTTCATTCAATATTCTCTAAAAATAGCCTAGGAAATGGATAGGATCGACGAAAAATAAATACATTGTCTCGCTATTCTTCCAAAATTCAGAATATGTTATTTGATTCCTTGCATTTAAAATAATATTTATAATTTAAAATACTGTTAATTTTTAGTTATTCAATCAGTTACTCATAATAAAGTTGCAATACATCATAATTATTTTGGAATAGTAATACTGTCACAATAAAATCAAATAAGTTAATTTATTTTTTACTAGTAACCCTGATAAATGGAAAATATTTGTAAACAGAACATGGATAAGTAAAAAAAAAAACTGATGAAATTTAAAACATAGCTCAACAATTGAACTTTCTTCCACTATTTACTCTACCAAATCAACTACAAGAAATTATTTTGTCAAGAAGTTGCATCTGTCTATGGTGGGACTTGGGTAATTTATACCTGAATAGTAAGAAGATGCCAAAAACCAAAGCATTGAATAAGTCACTTTGTCATACTTGAAACTTGAGTAGTAGTTTTAAAAATTGAGTATGATTATGTGGAAGAATTTTATAGAGTACCTTAAGATTCTATAAGATTGAGGATTTGGAAATTTTGACGAAATACATTGCAAGGTGGGAAAAGAAAAATGAAAGAATAATAAAGATTGTACAGGTTTAGTGTGATGGGTTACCTGGAACAAGAGGGAATGGCAGATACAAGAAGAGAGGTTCATACCTGAGGTGAGAGCCAGCAATGAAATAGTCACAAGAGAAAGGCAGTAACAACTGAGCAGCATAAATTTGATACAAAGATGATAGTAAAGGAATATGAAATATGACAGTAAGCTCCATAAATGAATATATTACAACGTTAATCAATTTATTGTGAATTAGCAATTTATTAATTAATAAATACTACATTTAAGTAATCCACCTTAAAATACTCAGTTCCTTCTTCTAGATTCTGTGTTAAATTCGATATGACTTGGTCAAGTCGTGATGCTGTTTCACTACATATATTTGATAGACCAACTTCCCTAGATAGCCCTTCAAAGGAAATTATGTCTTCAAGATCAGGTATAAATGAGATTGCATTTGAACAAGAATGCATTCCACCAGATCTAATCATTTGAACGTATCCCATAGCATTTCCTGAAATAAGGAAAACTTGTATGATGCATTTGAATGCTTTGATTCAACTTAAATACAACTGATGAGCTACAATAGAAAATAACATTCAGTATAACCAATATTACACAAATTCTTTTGATGAGACAACTACTTGAAAATAAAATTGAAATGTGGTAAACTAAACTAAAATGTGCACCACTAAACTAATATGCTTTAATATATTATCAAATGAGCTAATTCTTATAATTGATGTTATATTTTAGCTTTATAGAAAGTTGAGAATAAATTATAAGTTTATTAAATTATTATTTTTTTAATTTTTCATACTGAATTATGTTCATATAATATTAAATTTATCACAAGAATTTAGAGTATGTACTTACCAATGTGAGTTATAAGTTCTCGGAACTTATCCAAATAACTTAAGCCATTATCAGTGAGCCCAAGCTTACGGATGCCTCGGTTGTAATTATCTCCCCTCTCATAAGGATATTTCTGTTCTAAAGTAGTCTTTGCTTCTCGAAAATATCGGATGTCTTTAATCAAACGTGATTTAATTTGTTCATCAAACATGAACTGAGAGAAAATATAGAACTTTTTTTGAAGGAACTGATATGTAAAATTAACCTGAAAAGCGAGTAGACTAATTTAAGTCAGGTCACATATTCTCTCTATTAACTATGCTTACAATTTATAAAATATGTTTACACAGTTCTCCAGACATTATTCATAAACAAAATAATGTAAAATTATATCCCATTCAGTTTAAAAATCATAACCTCACAGTCACAGTGTGTTCTAGATGCTAGCAAAAAGGAACCATTTTAATTGAACATTACAATAAATATATATTTTATTGATAAAAGTATGATTAATTATAGTAATTTCATAAATGATATTAATTCAATAATGTTTCTCACTGTGGTGTTCATTATTCCACTACCATGCGTTCTAATAGAATTTGCAACATGTTTAATATTAATGGTATTCAAATGCTTGTTTTTGCTTGACTTCTCCACAAAAATTTGATTGTTCAAGTTATAAAGATACTTTGAAACAAAAACATTAATATTTCTCATTATTTCCAAGACATCCAGCCCCTGAAACAAAATAATAAAAATTCAATAATATATATCAATTAGAATGTTCTTGAACTATGCATACAGCTTATATTGGCTCATTTTTTATGTTGTTATTGAAGAAAAAGATACATTCAAATATAACAATTTTATATTTTCTTTGCAAATATATTAATATTTCAATTAAGATTTTACATTTCCATAATAATGATATGATAATAAAACATTACTTGTTCTAAAGTTTGACTTGGTAGATGATCTTCAACTGTATCTAGGTTAAATTTATATTTGGCAAGTGTTCTCATTTCTCCATATGTTTTCCAATCATGAAGAGCTACAGTTGTTAAGTTATAAAATGTCTCATTCAAGTAATTCTCCACATAACCTGCAAGAAAAAGTTATCTTAGGCAGTTGGTTGTATTTGTAGACACACAAGGATCATGATGACCTTCTATGATTAGTATAAATTCACTACTTTGCTTCTTTACTTAATATTTATTGGAATATTTCCAATTAAATGACTTTGTAAACCTGATTAATATTCTGAATATGAATAATTTCATTTTAAATAGATGAACAAGTTAATATTTTATAAACAATACCTTTAATATCAATGAAGTTGTTGAACAGTCTTAATGAACACACCCTTCGCAATGGTGAAAAATCACAAATTCCCACATTAAATGGATTTGAATCATCCAGTTGGAGATGTGAGTGTACATGCAATCTAAGATCAGTTTCAATACTGTGACACAATGGTTCAACCACCTGGAACATAATGCTATGATAGATATTAAATGTAAAAATAAACTTAAGTAGATATATCTATTAAACTAATAATGCTCAATGTTGAACTAAAACCTTCAACCTAATAGTGCTTTATGGACATTAACATGACCTGTGCCATTTAGGACAGGAGGAAGTTCCTGACAATTTCTGAGGTGTCACCTTCCTCCAATTTGAGGAAGTCAGCCACTCTCTCTCTCTCTCTTTATATTTATACATTCAGACTGCTGAAGAAGTTTCTGGAAGTCTAATGATGGATCCACCGTCAAGCCAGTCGGGCTCAGGTCCTCAAAAATTTGTGATATTCCCTCACTGCTGCCAGACTGGACCAACTAATGATCTCAGGTAGGTCGGCATCGGGAAGATCTGACCTGCGTGCCGGCCGGAATTAAGGAATTCTTGCTTAGTAGATGCTCCTAATACTTAACTCCCACTACACTATCCATTCCTCTTCTAAATAACCATTTATCCATAAGACTGTCTATATTTGCCTGGTCAGGAACTTAACCTGGTGGCCAAAATGTGTGCTGAGCAGATTACGCTGGTTCAAGTTCTGCCTAGGTCAATTATTTTCAGTCCTTCCTTTTCTATGAACATATGCTTTTCTTTGTGCGTGATTCTGTGCCCAATCATATGCATTTACATAAAATATATTACTCCTATTTGTGTGTGTGTGTGAATATATATATATATGCAATATTGGTATGGAAAGGAAAGGAAAGAGAGATAGGTTGTGGCTTACCTGAAAGTAAAATTTGGTGTAGCCATAGGGAACTGAAGGTTGTTCTTCAAATTTGCAGAGCCTCTCAGCCTCCTTCTTCAGAAAGGAGTGTTGCACCATTTCGTGCACCAGCTGGATCCGGAGTTTTGACTGCCGCACGGCTAGTAGCCCATAAACAATTAACACCCCACCAGGTCACTAACTTTCTCTCTCAAGGGGAGGTCATGGCATAGGAAAGGTCTGATAGTGATCATTTATACAAAGCACCCTATACATACATATATGCTTAAACATACATATACATATAAACATGCACACACACACACACATGCACACACACCATTGCATAAGTACGCTCATACATACTCACATGGACACATGCAAATAGGGGTGGCAGGTAGGAAGGGCACTATTTAAAGGATGTTGAGTGCAGGGTTTTGCCTGGACTGTAAGACATGTTGGAAGGAGAGTTCCACAGATAGAGTTCTGCCTTTGATGAATTGGGGTAGAGCTTTAAGGATGGCGAGTGTGAAGCATTGGTCGAAATTGTTTATAATGTGGCATAAGCAGCTACTGGGAATTGAATTTTGGAAAGTTTGACAAAGCTGTGGTGATTGGCTATTCATTCAGGGAGGGGTCTTTTTGTTTCGCCTGTGTAGAATGCAGGGCAGCGTCTACAGTTAATTTCATAGATGGTGTGAGAGGAGAGGCAGGTGATGTTGTATTTGATTGAGGAAGAATGAGACTATTAACGATCATCATATGTACAAATACACAATTATAAACAGTTGAAAGTAAAACACTAGTCTTTTCAAAATTGTTAATTATAGACACAGGCTAAAATATTAATTTTTCCACATTCTTTTCAAGAGTGGAAGGTCCTTATATGCTGAAGCATGCCATGTCTCTTAAGTTTCTATCCATAGCATTAAATTATATAGTATATATACTATAAAAGTTGTTAAATCACTTAAAATAGTTTTATAATTTGTAAATATGATGATAGTGGCTTACAAATTAGACTTCTCATTAATATATTTGTCTACAGTTTAAATTATTTTATAATAGTAGAAGTAACAAGTATTTAGCATTACATGCTTTTGAAACTGCTGTGACACCTCTTTTTTAAAAGCATCAATAATTATTTCAGATGAAGGGTACTGTTTTGCACACTTCATAACTGGAATACAATCTTGAAGAGCAGAAAAAATATACTGTAAAAGTCAAAGGTCATATATGAGTCCACCAAGTTACATAATTTAAGTAATGACAATATTGTATTTACATTTTTAAAGTTAATACAATTTATTATCTAAAACAACTTTTAAATTATATATATATATATATATATATATATATATATATATATATATATATTGTAGTAATTAAAAGGGCAATTAATAATAAATAATTAAGAGAACTGTTGAACTCTAATTTTTATCGGCGAATACACAGAATAAAGACAAGAATGGTCAATAATAGAGGCCTAAGGTATTGTAGACATGGCGCACTGAGACAGAGGTACAAGTTGTTAGTTGGCAATGGAATTCAGTCTAGGACAGAACAAAAGTTAAAACTCGAGCAGAGACTATACTCTGTTAAAGCATTATTAAAAGAATTGGAGAACATATAGCAGCAGTAAAGTCAAATATTCATGAAAGTTGCAGAAGTAAATATTGCAAAGCAATAGCCGTTTTCGTCCAGATTGAACTTTACCAAATCAGCGTGGAGGGGTTGTACCGTAATCGAAATGACGAAATTATTGCTGAGCAGCGTTTGAGTTACAGCTAATTTGCCAAATTATCAAGTGAAGTGTTAGATTCTGTGAAAAATAAGGCCTGTTGTAAAAATTAAAGTGTGTGTGAAAGTGTTCCAGAACCAGGTAGAAATTGATTGCCCAGGTACCAACAAAACATTAGTTGATTACTACAATATTTATATATATATATATATATTTATATATATGTTGTGTAGTTAAGTACCAAACTTCTATACCACAATTACTGTCAGTAAAACATATTTCTTAATAATTCAAGGTATGTGATACAGTTTCTTTTTTTAATTTAAAAATGTAATAATTATATTACTTGCTATCATTAATGAAAATGAAAATTTATTTATTATTTAGTTTTTACACTATTTTTGTCAATTAGTAATTAAATTGATAATTAAAGTAATTAAATAAGACTAACGATTAAGTGTACTAAGTAATATGAATAATTTAGTTTGCATAAATAAATTATAAATATATGGAAAAGAAATTATCATCATATCTCATGTTTTTACAAAAATTGAGTAAAAATAGCCATACATTCACTCACAGCTTACCACCATGCAATTGAAGTCAGATTTATTTTCATATATATTGCTGAAATAGATAGGTAACAGTATCCTGTGCCAATACAAAAAGGAACAGTCACAGATCATAGCAAGACGTTCTTGAATTTCACACATAATATTTAAGTTACGAAGAATGTTGGCTATCACCAAGCAGGGCTCTTCTGAGAAAGTATGCATCTGATTTGCCCAACATATTGCAAGTCTGATAATTAAGCGTCTCTCTTTAGTTCCAGGACCATGGAGAGCTTTCTCAGCAAGAATTAATGAAGATAAGATATCTAAATGTTTTTCACTATAACATTTGTCTTGGACTAATAGTTTCTGGAAAAAAGTATGTGATACAATAAATAAAACATAATTCATTTAAAAAATGTAAAAACAATGTAAAAAAATTACCTTGGCATTCAAAATAAGCTTTAGAGCCTGATGAGATAAATGCTGGGTGTTTTGGCTAATGATTTCTCCAATCATTAAATTATGGCGGTCGAACATGAATTGCACACTTTTCAATAACTCAATTACCTTGAAGAGAGAAACTACTTCCGTTTTAGTAACAGGCTTTGAAAGAGCCAAGTGCAAATTCATTACAGTCTTTAATGTATAGCTTAATAATCCAGCAAACTGCAAACCCTAAAATTCATTTCATTTTTTTTATATAATATAAAATTCATTTTTTAACTAATACTTTGTTAGGATAAAAACAAACCTGCTCAAATAAATGACACCCACTGCTTATGTCTTGTGTTGTCGAATGTGAGGATGATCGCTTGACAAAAGTTTCAAATTTAACAATCCATGAACATATCTGGAAAATATATGAAAGTTAACTATATTAATATAGTGTGCAAAATATTTCTTTATTATAGAATAAATACATTTCTGGAGATTTGTTTAATATTTCTTAAAGTCTGAACCCAAGCATGCATTAATTTGAAAAACTACTGTTTATCCTAATCTTTTTAATCAAATTATGTGCAATTTCCTACAGCTATTATTATTTAGCATGTCCAACAATAAGAAAACCAAACTGTAAAGGAAATGACTTACAACATATCTTACACAAAATTAGAATCTCTTACTTGTAGAGATAACAACTGTAACTCTTTTAAGAGATTTTGTGCTTTCTGTTGTAAATAATTAAGTCTTAAAGTTTCAGTCTGTTGTATGGTTTTCTTGTCAATGATTTTGGATAAAGATGGTATATGAGACAGCAAAAATTTTTCAGGATACCACATTATGTAACCCACCAATGTAATACCTGGAATCTAAAAATAACAACTATGTTATACACAAAAGATCTCCATTTGATATAAAAAAAACTCCATATATGATAATAGTATATAGTTACCTTTTTATTGAGATCTAATAGCTGTTTTAGTAGTTTTTTATCAGATGATCCAAATATGTTAAAATGCATAACAAAAAGAACACTAGTTTTGATCCAGGTCATAGTATTTTCACAATCGAGTTTTTCATTTGTTTTCACATCCAACTCATTTAAACAATTCTTTAAATATGATTCAAACTCTTCTGCAAGTGCAACATTTTTACAAAGGGCAGGTCGATTATTGCCATATGACTGTTCCAATGATTTCTGTTTTAAAATGTGTCAGAATAAAAACAGTAAATGGTAGTAACAATAATGAGGAATATATGAAAACAATAACACAATACATAAATAAAATATTAATAACAAATTAAACAAAATATAGAAATTATATGAACAAGAAAATAATTGATTAACAAATAAATTAATGTCTGTTTAAAATAATAATGTTAAAAATGACCTGTATACTGTCTTTAAAAAAGAGAAACATAAACTAAGAAAATTTAAATTTAAAAATGCTGAATCTTTTGATGTGGATTAGTGTCTTTTTTTTAATGGTGCGTAACTTGATGCTCGAAATTGAACAAGGAACTAAAATCAAAGATAAATATATAAGAGCCAAAGAGCTTAAATAAAACATCATATAACTTGTTGAGACTTTCTGTGACATGCTTTAGAAGTCAGAATGGTAGTACAACGAGTTAATTCTAAGTGCACAATCATGTTGATGTTTCCTACATTTACTGAACATCCTTTGTATCCTTCAATATTGTATGGATACATTATTTGAGAATATTTGGGATTTTGTCCACTGTTTTGACAGCAGGATGTATTCTATAAGTACTGATCTTATTCATAATGGTATGTTTGCAAGTTCCTCAACTGTAATACAGCATGACCGAATCTGTACTTGGCTTATTCAATGTATATGTCATATAGCATGAGGTGTGGACCACCTATCTCCAGAGGAAGGAGGATAAGAATGTTGATAATCTTGTTATAAACATAGTCTGGACAAACTAAATGTGTTGTTTGAAGTTTACAAATTATCACTAAACCTAGATAAGACTAAGTATGTCCAGTTCTCGGCTGCCACAACTTTTCTGGGTCTTCAGATTGATAACAAATTAAAGTGAACTAATCATATAGACCTGATTGCTGGGAAACTCATTTTGGCTTATTATTGTCTCAGAACATTAATGCAACATGAATAACAAAGATAGACACTGACCAGTGCAGTTGTGTTTCTCTAGGCTCTTCTTAGCAACTGACGAAAGGGACAAGGATCCCAGAAACGTTGTGTGGTATTTATATTACCTATTTTTGTCTGTATTGGCTATCTTTCCTATTAATTACTTTCTATCAGACGTAAATTATTTTCATTAATGCAATATGTTGACATCAACACAACAAAAGTTTACTTTGCATATTTTCATTACCGTATTGTATTATGGAATTGCAAATTATGCCAATTGCTCCAGGAGCATTGAACTATTCAAGTTGTGAAAGCATGCCATTAGAATAGTTTCTAATACAGATAATAACTACTTTTAAAAAGTTTGTGAATATTAACTCTACCCAGCATGTTTATTCACAAAATTCAAAAAGGTTTGTGTTGTGCTTTTTGTGTTAACTGTGATCCCAATTACTGACTGATCATAAGATAGTTCATTTCTAGTCGCCAGCCAATTTCAACATTGCAAATACTGCAACCAAGAACCTTCCTTCAGGTAAGCCACAAGCTATCTCTCTTTCCTTTCCATATATATGTTCATGCCCAGTTCACACCTTCTCCAATGACAATGTTTTTTTTAGATTCCTCAGTCCGACCGGACCAAAGTGGACTTTTATATATGTATATAATATTAGTAAGGATATGACATTGTAAAAATAATTGTGATATTGGTATGGGAAGGAAAGAGAGATAGCTTGTGGCTTACCTGAAAGTTAAGTACGGTGTAGCCATAGGGAACCAAAGGTTTTTCAGAGGCTCTCAGCCAGCCGATGCACGGAATGGTGTAACACTCCTTCCTGAAGGAGGAGGCTGAGAGCCTCCGAAAATTTGAAGAACAACCTTCAGTTCCTTATGGCGACACTGCACTTCACTTTCAGTTAAGCCACACCCTATCTCTCTTTCCTTTCCATACCAATATTGAAATTATTTTTGCCAATGTCAATATATATCATATATATATGATAGATTTGATCACTTAAAACTTTACATGCAAAACATTAAGCAATGTGAAAGGATAGGCATAAAGAACATAGTTCATAAAATGGTTGAATGATGCACCTTAAATATGTTTCCAGTCAAAACCTGATTTTCAAGTTCAAACAGAACCTTTCCAAACACTTTCAGCTTTTCTTGACTAAGTCCAAAATTTGATGGATTATGATTAACTGATCTCAGAGTACGTGCATATAAGTGCCAATAATTAAGAAGTGTATTGTTATTTGTTATTATTGCATCCAAAGTTACTAGAACAACTAATAAATCTCCAAGGCTGTCAAATACATCCTATAACAAAAATCACATGGTAATGCCACATATTTTTTACTCAAATGCATATTATTTGTTATTATATGTTTCTTTGCATCAGAAACCAATGCTGAAAAATATGATTACAAATTTATTTAACAAATTAAATGTTTATTATGTAAAAATAACAACATACCTGAAAATGAATATTATTAGCATTAATTACTTGGGATACTTCTTTTGAAGATGTATAAAGTGCTGAAAGTTGTTGAGTAATATTTCCCACAACCTGCTCACATCTTTTTATAAAACATGACAATTCTTGCAAGTGGGGCAAAATGTAACTCATTTGCATAAGAGCTTCTTTCTCATCCCCTGCAACATATTTATAAAAGAAGCTAATTATAGTTATCATTACATAATCATAATCAAAGAAAATAATAGAATAAAACTTGAAAAATGTAAAATACCTCCTTCACCAAAATATAAAAGCAAATAAAAAAAATTATCTCTTGCTTCTTGTTGTAATATCTTTACTTCAGCACATAAACTTGCCAACACAGTCAGAACCTTTTGTAAAACTTTATTATCAGTATCAATAAGCTGGGAAATTGCTGCATTTTCCAAAGGAGCATACTGAAAAATATATATATTGTAAGAAATTATTGAGAAATATAGCTTTAAATTTTATATAATGTAAATAAAACTATTCTTACAAATATAATTCATACAAACTATCTAAAAGTTACCTACTCTATAAATTAAACTGCTCAGAACAATGGCTAGTAAAATATAAAATAACAAACAATGTGAAGATTAATAAGACATACAAGGTTTTATTAATGATCTGATTACATACTTTGGGGTCAGGTTCTTCTCGCCAAAGTAAGAAAAACAGGTCATATATATCCAACAATCCTTAATTTTTAAAACTATTAAAAACATAACATGTTCTCCCTCCATGTCTTGTAGGAACTTCATTCAGAACACTCTTCCAGATCTAATACAGGAAGTGTCCTTGCAAATAAGTGATTTACACATAATGGGGCTCCAGAACTGGCTGACACCAACATATGGATAGGTACAGGGAGGCAAAATTCATTTCAATGGTCTACACATTCCTCCGATCTCAATTATTAGGATTTTTGTGTGTGTGCAACCACCAAAAACAATTGGTTTATACAACAGAACACTTCATCAATATATCTTAAAAAAACTGCCTGGTATTGGAATAAACAGTTAGTGTGTTAGTAAGTACTTTCATCTATCTTCTTCTAATAAATAAAAGTATGCGTTTGTTTGTATGTATGTTCCACATACAAATCTACACCCGTAAAGCAAATTTCACCAACCAGCTGATTTTGGCTTCGAATAAATATTTTCGGGATCAATGAGAGTCATAAAATTTGTGTGTATAATCTCAACCCTATTCGTGATTGGGAGGGGAGCACCCTTAAGGGTGTGGGTGGATTGTCAATACATAAAAATAACACAAAAACAATCATGATTGGTATCGAATGTAGTGTTATGATTGTCACCAAGTTCAATTACGACATTCAATTTGCCATTTAACTCCCCCAAGCAGTGGTCGAAATTTTCAAACATGTTAATCGGTCGATATTTGCGTGGAATAAATATTTGTCATAGTGAATGACATTGATATTATTTCTACCAATGTTCTTTGTTTATAATTTCAATCCCTTTCGGCATAGGAGGGGAGCTCCTTTAAGGGTGGGGTTGGATGGGCGTTACATAAAAGTAATGCAAAAACAACCAAGACTTGAGTAAAATATGGGGTGATATATGTCACACAGTTCAATTATGACATTTAAATTTTTGTTTAATCCACAGTAGATTGGGGTGGAAATTTTTGAACATGTTAAAATAGCCAATATATTCATTGAAAGAAACTGTTTTGGGGTCAATGAGTTGGATCCTTTTCAGCATGGGAGGGGAGCACACTTAAAGGTGGAGCAGCGTTACATAAAAATAACGCAAAAGCAACAGAGATTGGAGTGAAATTGGATGTTATAGATATGACAACCCAGGCACCCAGCCAGTCAATAATAAACAAAGACAGTCATACATGTTTATCTTACCCTCATTTTTTTTTGGCATTAGGAACCCAAACCTACTGTGTAAAAGAATTATTTCAGTCTGTATGATCTATCATATAAATTTAAAATAAAACAATTTTTTCTTTTCAGATGAAAAATATGACAGAAAGTTAATACTAGAAATATAAAATAGTTAAATTCCTGCACAGTTCAGAGCAAATGGAACAATTTTAATGTAATACAACCAAATTTACATATTATTTAATGTCAACTTGCTTTGCTCAAGATTAATTTGTAACCTTACTGAATTGGTTGTTCATCAAATTTTTCTTTAAAAAAAGGGTTGAAAGTGTCTTTAAATATTGTAGGACTAACTATATTTTATTTCCCAATGTTTTTACAAAATCTGACACACAAACTTCATATACACTTTGACTTCAACATGTTTTTCGATTTTGAAGGTCCAAATTCAACATTTGATAAAATGTCTGATGTTGGGTATTTGCACATAACTGTCTCCTGTGTAGAATTTCAAATGACTGTTCTTTATTTAAAAAATGTTATGCCAAATTCCTACCGCATAATTTTTATAGTCATTTTTACAGGCTAAGATTGTGAAGTAGTCATTCATCTCATTACTATACTCATTATACACTTCTGGTATAATGGATTTTAGACAGGTTCTAAGCCCTTCACTGTTCTGGAAACATTGAATGTTAAACTTAACAACCAATATTATAAATACTAATGATAACATGAAAGAAAATACAGAGCATAAAATATACTAGATTTGGTTAAAAACATAAACAAAAGTGAAAATTATTATCAGCAACAATTATATTTTGATGATTCTATTAAAAGTAAATATCTTGTTGAATAAATAAATTTACATTTAAATATATAGGGTCAACAGCTTTGTCTAGTATATCCATGCTTCTCACTTCCAAAGTATCTTCAATTGCTGTCAATTGAGTTGCATAGTTTTCAACAAACTTGCCATACTTGCGAAGCTGTGCTTCTCCAGCTACTTCTGAAAGAAATAATACATATTTATGACAACCATGCAATAGTTCATAGTAATGGAAGATGTTACATCTTTTGAAACAAAACAAAATGAAACACCAATATACATATCGATAGTTATAAGCCTACATTATTTTTTAGTATTTTAGTCACAAATTTCTAGATTGATTAAAAAATTTACTTCAATTTCTTCCACACAAAATTAAGAAAAACAATTATGACAAAGGTTGAAAATGATGTGAAGAACCTAACGGATAAACTTTTAACAATCAGATCTCAATTGATAACAACAGAGTCTGCAAATAAATCTTTAGAGGGCAAACTGGGCTCATAAGATTGAAGCTCAGTATTACCATATGAATTGGTCTGAATTGGCTATCTTTCTTATTCATAATTTTCAATCAGATGTAAATTTTACACTACACTATTAGTTTCATTCATTATGCAATATTGTATTACAAATGGGAAATTATTCCCTGCAAAAATATGGTCCACAAGAAAACTATATACTAATTTTTTTTAATTGTAGATAGATTTATAACAGGTTTATAAGAACATTTGGAACTCTCCCTAGTGTAATGAATTAAATATTTGTAAAAAGTAATGTTACCTATTTCTTACCAAAGCAAAATATAGAAATATCAATAAATTCCTTAACTTAAAGCTGGACAAGAATTGTCTGACATTCACAATTCTCAGATACTTTTACACAATAGTTTTTCCAACTAATGGCATTATTAAATTATCATTCAGCCATATTATTATTTAAATACTACTAAAAAGTTTAATACCATATTAAATATCAAATCACAAATACGATATAATCTAAAACGACAGTTTCCTGGACTATCATACACGATACATTGACAAAATAAAAGGGGAAACCTAATGAACTGTGTATTGCATAAAGGTATTTTGACTGTAAACAAATCTTAAATAATGCACCAAATACTAGTGAAATGTAGACACCTGTCTTCAAACTTACACTTTATAGATCAATTATTGCTGTTGTTCCTGCAACTGCTACCACTAACGACAATTACATACGTTACTTAAATTAATACCGAACAGCATTTTGTTGCGAGTCTATAGAAACGTAATACAATAACTTCTCATACAAAAAAAAATTACGAGTTTTACCTTGAGTTCCTTCTTCAAGGTCCTGGTCCCAATCAAGGCACAGTATCATTTTCGTCTTACTTTATTACTCTGTTGAGTTTACTTTTTGTGGCGTCAGTTTCAGTGTTAACACTATTCACATCTGTAACGTTTTGACATTTCAGGACACCAGCCCCACCTTTCGAATGAAGCTCCCAATTATTCATAAAGCGACTAACAAAAAAAACAGCGCTTGCGCACTGTCGGTGCCAGAGATTTTTCCTGGCTTAAAATTGAATACTAGAAAAGGCAAAGAATGAAAGAAAATTAAAAATATTAAACAAAATGGATTAAATACCGTTTGGTGTGATGATGTGTTTTCAGAACACTAGTTAATTCTTGAAAATTTTTCATAATAAATAAGTTCTATTGTTAAAGGCCAAATACTTTCACCAGACCACTATAATTTAATAATAACCTGCTGTTTCAATAATCGTAACGTTTAAGTAAGATTAGAAAGAGCGGAAAATATTGTCTAAATCCATTAAGCAGAATCAAAACCCTCTTCAACAAAACCCGAATAAGTTGATATAACCTTTCAATTGCAATTTTCCTACCATAACGTTTTCGGAATCCTTTTCCTTTTTTATTTTTAGCTTCCTAAACATCTTATACTTGCAATCAACTATAATTTCTTTCCCTCATATTCAGAAAAAAATGTGTTTATTTATAAATCTGTAATACCACTGCCATTTCGCTTCAAATATGAACTGAATCATTCTTATATATTTGCAAAGCTGAACGCGTAAAGAGTTACAAAGTATATTTGGAAACTAGTATTGTTCTATAGATTTTCTCTAACATTGGATAACTCAATTTGAATGTTAACACACACATAAATTATATATATATATATATATATATATATATATATATATATATATATATATATATATATATATAAATATATATACTATAGTGTTTTATTTCTATATTCTATTATTTCTATTATTTCCCAATGTATTTTGTTACATTAATTGAAAATAGGTTAAAATACCTATAAATAAAAGTGTAATATAAGCATATTCAAAGACTAATAGTCGCTAAAGATACTCTCGACGATATCATTAATTTGTCTTTGTTGATTTCAAATTAATCGCGTGTCAAATGTTTTAGATGTCAAGAAATTGTTTTCTTTTATAGTTAGTGGATATATGACGAATTGTAGAGTAGAACTAATATGAACTTCTAAGTCTTCAGAAAAGAACACCATATGTATTACAAGGAGTTTAATCTGTACATAGACCTCAATTCCTACAAACATTACTTGTTAACATGGAATTGAAACAATCCAGTCAACATAAATTAGCGCAGTATGTACTAGTTTCATTTTAATTACCGCAATACATGTTTTACTTGATGCAGAATATAATTTGTAATTGTTTATTCGTAGTTTCGTTAAGTTTTGCCCTCAGCTAATTGCGTAATTTCATTTAACTTCAAAATTGTATTTATTAAAGTGATAAGTTATTCATTTAATCTTCCAGTTGCATAACATAACTTTAACATATTTCGACTTAGTTTGCCAATCGGCAAGATACAAAAAGGTATCGAAACGTCATAATATAAAAAATTAAAAATGTCTGTATAAGGTCATAAATTGTTTTTATTATTTCAAAACAGACGTTAAATTAAAACAGATACATTAATGTTTCTGAAATTTAAGGCTACTTGTGTTCTAGTTTAAAATAACGTAGATATTAGCTGATTTTATATTTAATATAACTGTTAATTCAGTTGGTTGGGCATTCATTTGTCTGCATTTGCTGCTGATCTTATTTTATCATTCTTTGACCCGAAGGAATTTTTGTTGTTATATTTCCTACTCATAACTTTAGAGCACTGTGATCTGATAAAAAGAACGACTGAACTCTCCTGTAATCACAGGAATTGGTTTTTCATCACCCAATGAGTCCTTGATGCTGCCAGCAATGTACTGGGTGTGTAGACTTGTGTGTTAGGAGCACTTAAGACACAGTAACTATCACAGATTTATCCAGTTCTGCATTCACCCATTTCACAGTAGAGTTCATCCAGTGAGACAGTAGCCTCATTCATGTGAGTTGTGGTCAATATCATCCTTAATGTTATAATTGAGGTTGAAACTCAAACTATTGCCTGTTACCGTGACTATATTTACACGATCCTTCTTGCATTGATTAAAATGCATGTGAAGTAACACTAATTAAAGCTGTTTCATATGGAATGCTTTTTTTTATAATATTTTAAAATTAAAAATATTGAAATTTTTTTTGACACTATTGTTATACTTTGTTGTTGCTCCTGGAACAAAGTTCTGTTGAGTTATCCTTGTGGATTTTATACCTCATTCACGTAAGTGTACAACTTGTTTATTAAAAGGTCCTCAATATGACAAAAAAAAAAATATCTTAATTTGTCAGTCAACCATGTATTTTTAAAAAACAGGAGCTTTCGAATGATTTTGGCTATACTCATTGGAACCACATACGTTACAAAATAAAAACCAAAAAAACCTTAATTTTTCCTTTTAGCTTACTTTGCTTAATTCACAATCTACTTTAATATTTTACCTTATCCTGCCCAACATAATGGATTGTGTGAAGTTAGCGAACTTAAGAAACAATTTGTATTAATTCAATGTTTGTTACAGAAGGACTAAACGCCAATCAAAAGTTTTAGAAGACAATTTCTGGGACTGCAGTGTTTGTACATACAGAAATACTGCTGAAGCTTTTAAATGCCTAATGTGTGATGTTAGAAAGGGAACATCTACTCGGTAAAAACAACACTCGTCTTAATCAGTGGTTAATAAATTATTTATTATTTGTTTTGCATACATTTTTCGTACAAATTATTGTTTGAACTTTTTCATACCAGTTATTTTGATAGTGTATTAGATCTAATTAAAGACCCAACCTAAATCACGAACACTGACATTTATGAGTGAGTAAATGAACTAAAAGAAAATGTCATTTAACAAAATGCCTGAAACCAAACAGGAAAATTTTGCTATAGATGTTTAAAGGTGTCAGTGTTGATGGTTTACTAACAATTAAATTATTTAGATTTGTCTTTGCTCAAATTAACTGAATCAAAAATTTAAGTTAATTATTAGGATAAAGCATTAAAATAATATTTATTACCCAACAACAATACCTGTCCCAAAGCATTAATTCTTGTTATGACAAATGAAGTACGTTGCAGAGATATGACATCCTTCAATCCTTCCAAGTTTTAAGGTATTGAAAATTACATCTTAAGTATAACAAAAACATTTCACATTTAGAATATTACTAATTATTGTAAAAAATATTGCTCAGAAATCAAATAAATTGACGGATTTTCTATTTTTGCTTGTCGCATTAAATTTCTAATTATATATATAATGTGAGGGAAGTGTAATGTTCCTGCCTTTAGTCATACATTTATTTAATTGTAGAGTACCAGTAATTTTTAATGATATATTGAACCCATTAAATTTGAAGTGAATCCATTCAATGACATTTTAATACTGTAATCAATTTTAATAATTAACTTAAAGTACATATTCTATTTTCATTATATATTTATTCATATCTACATTTTCAGAAAACCTCGAATTAATCCACAGCTTGTAGCACAACAGGTTGCACAACAATATACACCAACACCACCTAAAATTAATAAAAAGGAAGGAGGATTAAAAGACAGTGGATTAAAAGAAGGGGAAATGAAGGAACATAAAGAAAAAGCTGACAAAAAATATTCTGTAGCAGAAAAATCGTTGAAAAAGAGTTGGTACCCGTAAGTAGCAGATAAAAAATTTGTTTAAAGGGGATTATGGTCTCTAGCTTGTTGTAATAATTTAAATAATATAAGATGCAATTACTATTAAATAATATTTCACTCATTTTTATAATGGGCATTTATTTCTTTGCACTATAAAATAGATAACTCTGCAAATAAAATATTATAACTGATAAGATAACACCAGTTATGTTTTACATTGCACCACTGGAATTACAATATTTCTTGAAAAAGTAAATAAGTTAGTGGTTTTCTGGTTAAATAAAGCCAATACTTTTTCTAGTCCAGTGTTATGATCTAGTTAATATTTTGTGTAAGGGAATATAAACTAGTGTTAGTAGTTATGATTAAATCTCTTTTCAGTCTACCATTTGATAATTTTTTGAACTTTATTCATATTATCTATGCATTAGTAAAGCAATAGAGAGATAACAGGAAAAAGTGAAACTATATTAATAAAAACTAGGATAGCTAAATACTTTCAATATTAATAAGAAATAATTGTATTTAGCTGTAAAAAATTGTTTCCACATTAAGTCCAGCAATTAGAAATATCAGAGCTAATGATAATTTATATATGAGGGTGACCTGAAAAGTTTCTGGCTCAATAAGATACAAGACATTTTTTTTCTTCAAATTTATTTTTCTACATAGTCTCCTTGTAATTCTACACATTTGTCCTAGCAATGCTCCCATCTCTTTAACCCATCCAAATAGTACTCTGCATCTTTCTCTGCAAAATAATTGTTTATGAAGGTGATGGCCTCCTAATTTGAAGAAAGTCTCAGTTATCCGATCGTAACTTTTAGCTTAGGGAACACACAAAATTTACTTGGTGCATAAGGAAGGTTGTCAAGCAGTTCAAACCATAATTCATGGATCTTTGCCATGGCAACCACTGAGGTGTGAGATGGTAAAACAATTTTTTTTCTACAAATGTTAGTTTTTCCACAATTTCTATCTTCAGCTTTTCAAGTAATGGTGCATAAGATGCTTCTGTAATGGTTTTTCTTTTGAACATAATTGGTTAAGATAACTCCATTACTATCCCAAAAACCAGTTGCCATCACTTTCCCAGCCAAAATAAAACAAACAGTTTTTGTAGCTGACTTCCATTTTGCAGTCCATTGTTTTGATTGTATTGTTTCTCAATTAATTAATTAATTAATCAGTGCCAATACTCTGATTTAAACTGTGCCAACTAAACAGTGGAAATTCATTCGGACACATTTTTGGTCAATGTGACCAAACGCTGCACGGAATGCCTAAATCTTGATTCTACATATATATATATATACACACACACACACACACACACACAATGTAAGGAACTTTAATTTGGTGATGAAGTTACATTCAATCTTGTGATAGTGAGGAAAGATGGAAATGAATAGGACGTATAATGTGAATTCATATGGTTGGGCGTAGAATCACATGCAAAGAAAAGCATATGTTCACGCAGGGAGAAGGAATAAAGAAGGAAAGCCATTTAAGCTACCGTGCAACTATAGACAGTTTTATTAGGTATAGAGGAGGAATGGATAGAGTAGAGGGAGTGAAGAGTTAGAAGAATCCATTAAACAATAATTACAAGCTGGTGACTGTCATAGGGTAGGAAGGAGCATGTTAAATTTTATAATTTCTCAGGATAGAAAACTGCACATCATGCCAGTAGAGTTGCATATATTAATTACATTGTTTTAATTTTTTCATGGGATTTATTTTAGTCCAAGGTTGAAGAATGTTGATCGAAGTACAGCCCAAACAAGAGAAGTTACTGTAAATAATGTGACAGTTTACATCACTGAATATAAGCCCAAATTGAAGAAGACAACTTCTGACCAGTCTGGGCAGTCAAGCAGTGCTTCTTCAGAAAATGGAAGTCATTCAGAATCCAGCACAGATGCAAAAAGCACAGAGTTAGGTTCAGACTTAAGAAGCTCATAATTCTGCATTAAACATTTGTTTTCGTAGCTCTATGTAGTACAAACTGATGATCACTACGTGAGAGGTAGCTCTCTCTGTTACAAATTGATTGACATTATTTAAAGCTTGCTGACAGCATTTTAGATACCGGTAATTAAATTATGTCTTATAAGAGTAGAACCTGAGCTACTCTCTAAATATGCAGGACAATAAGAAAAAAAGTTGCAACTGTGAATGTTTTTTGTGTCTCTTTTTATAATGGTGATGAACTTGAAGCAGTGTGTTCCAGAATTTGATGTATAATTATCAACAAGCAATGGACTCAATGTACACTAAGTTTGTTTTTGTGTCAAAAAATTGTCTGTTGGCAACAAATATAAACCATTTTGACTGGTAAAAATGTACATTATTTTGTTATATAAATTTTATATTCCATAAACTTACTGCCTATTATAAAGATCTGATTAAATTTTAAAACTATAACATTTTTCGTGTATCATTAAGATAGAAATTCTAGTAGGAAATTTAAGTGTAACTCTTATTTATTTAAAGTAATTTAATAAAGTTTTACAAATATATTGTAAGGCTTAAACTACCAAAATTTACTTATAAAACTTCTAAATTTACAGAAATATTGACTTGTAACTAACCTGTTAGATTGGAAGTGCTATTCACTTATATTTTATTAATGTGACCTGCATGATTTTTCAGTAGATTTTGTAACCTGTTTTTTGTGATTGTCACAAATTATCAATGACGAGATGTGTGTAATGGTCAATGTTGCTGTCAGTTCACTTTTGGTTTGAAGTATCTTTTTGGAAATAGATTGATAAAACTGCAAATTGTTGCATAAAAAGAACATATTTTGAATACAGACTTAAGGATCAACTGCCTTATAGTTACATATGTAGTTATCTAAATATTTGAAAACAATATTATGTTTAGAAATTCTAATGATGTTATGTATAAAACATTTTCTGCATTAAAAATATTCTGTTTAATGATGTCTTAAAATTAAATTAATTAAACTACTGAATTGTATTAGAGTAATTCTTGAGAAACTTAATAATGTAGAATTCATCAAAACTTCTATTTTGTGAGGGAATTTTAATTGAATTTTTTTCCTCTTTACCTTTGCATCTAAAATCATTCTTTAAACAACTGTAAATTATTCGAGTGTTAAATAGACAACTGGCCTCCAATGGACATAATTAAATTTACTTATCATTTTAATTCTTTGTGATGAGAATAGATATGCCATTTGATAATACATTGAAACCCTGAACTTAAATAATCTCTCCAACAATTTAGTGATTTAACTAGACTGTGCAAGTTAAACACTTGAGGTAGTATATTTGTGTTAATGCTGCTTTTTCCAAGCTACTTGTTTTGTATGTTTCCAAATTAGAGATCTAGATGTGGAGGTACAGAAAGAAGGATAACATTTGTGATATAGTTATCATGAAAGTAACAGTTATGTTGTTAGATCCCTCCTCGTCACAGTAAAAACATTTGTTAAACAAGCATATTGCTAATAATAAAATGCCTAAATGTTCAACATTGTGATAAATACACACATCATCACTTTTGTCCGAGAATTTATTGCTATTAGCCAGGTGGTAAGCCACAGGGGAATATTAGGATTAAATCTTCATTGTGTGTCAACGGCAACATTTCATAACACCCAAACTAACCTACTAACTAATATTTTTATAGTGTCCTGTATCATGAAGCAATGATAGTAATTCATTAAATTGCAAGATACAATCTGAATGAGAAGATCCTTGTATGCGACAGTAATACAACAATTTTTGCCCAGAACTTCAACATAACATGTTTTTGTTCATTGCTAATTAAGTCATTTCAATTAATTTTTAACTTTTAATAGAAAAATTATCTGAATGTTTTATTTTTTGTAGGTGAATAATGTGTATTAAGTGAGTTTACTTTAAATTTCCCCGTACAGTGATGGTTGAAAGACTGTTTTATTTTAAAATAACCAAAGTCCATAATTTTGTTCTGGTATATTGATTTATCATACCATTTTCCCAGACCATAACCGTAATATGATACAGATTATTATGGATGGCCCATAAGGCTGAAAGCTGAATATGTGACAATGATATAATAGAGATGATGAGCCCTCAGGATTCCAACCGGTTATCAATATTTGTTTGCTGGCACCATTGTCTTCTTCAGGTGAAGTGCTGTTCGAGTCTGATGTTGTCGTTTATATATTCTACAAGTCGTCTTGTAGAATGAGCTCCTATGATTAGCTCTGGTTCACGGTATCATGTCCCCACTGCCTCTGTGAATTGTTGCAACAGTCTACCTCAGAGGAGCTCATGTTTAGAGACTACACCTGACTTAAACAGCACTTCACCTGAAGAAGATGGCAGTGCTAGCCATTTTAACAAGCAAACATTGAAACCTGGTTGGAATCACAAGAACTCATCCCATGGTATAATAAATCAATATATCAGAACATATTTGTGGACTTACAGTTGTTTTAGAATTAAATTACTTCTGTTACACTACTTAACATATTCATTTTATTTTAAACTTACCATCTATATTTTAAAATCCAGTAAATAGGTATTTTAAGTTGAGAATTTGGTAAATCTGGGAATAACTGACTGCATGGTAATGGTTATCATCTCTAACATGTTGCAATTGTGTTTTTTCATGTATGTTGATAATAAACTGTTATAAAAATGCATTTAAATTGCCAATGTGACTTACATCTCAGTTGAAAAGTATTTTTTAGTATTTCTACTAGATATTTATAACACTGAAATAATAAATTAATGTGTTAAGTTTGACATTGTTGAAAATACATGGAATTACCTTATTGATTATGTAATAGACTTGTTATTAATTCAATTGTTGAACATATATTAATATTTAATTTACTGTATCAAGAAAGTAGAATAGGAAACAAGATTTTGAGTATAATTCACTGATCCTCTGCTTGTTGCCAGATAATGCTTGTATTTAAATAAATATTTATGTACTAGATTTGTGATATATAGAACAAATATAACAACCTGAAATACAATGAATTCATTGTTGCACAAATAGTTGTAGACATTCCAACACAGTGAAAGAAATTACATGTGACACTTCAATGGCTTCAGAAAAATCTTACGACTGAAAGCCTTTGAATCGTCATTGTGTGTAAATTATTTCACTCCATTTGAGTAGAACTGTTTTTTCAACAGCTACACAGGCCACAGTTTCCATTTCAAATATGAAGGCAACATCGATAAGTTTTTCATGTAGACTAATACGGAATAAACTTTTGTTTTGTAATGTAACAGTGAGGCATTACTAGATTTATGAATCTGTTGCCTTTGTATACCATTTTTTCAGAGCCCATTTGCAATGTAGCCAAATTATGGTTACCATTTAACTCTACATTAGCCAATATCTCCAAGGTCAGTCTTGAAATTATATATAAGGCACACAAAATATGTCCATATTTAGATGTAACCTCACCAATTTCAGTGTTTCACCCTTTTCAGCACTATTTCCAGATATCTAATAAATAAAATTAATAATATAGAACTTAATAAAATACACTCAGATTGCAAATAATAGCATTATTAGTAAATAAAAACTATAACATATTTGATATTTTATTTATTCTTAAACATATTCTGCAACAATATATACATGTAGTAGTTTTGAAAATCATGTACCACAAGAATCTGTTCAATTATTCACTTCAACAAATCCACAAAACTATTGTACATTATGATAGCAGTTATAAAGTTTCACATGGCTTTTGTCCTGCCTTCATATAACATGCTAGTTTCATCATTCAACAAGGATTTAAAATTATATCTTCATGACAATTTCAAATAGAATAATCTATGGATCAGCATTAAAAGTACTGTATTAGTTGGTTACACAGACACTGTATTGTGAAACTATTAGTGGTGTACATGTGACAATATATTTCAAATTGGTAGTTTATTTTTGAGTAACTTATTCAAATCAATCCACAAATATGTTTATCCCTTATATAAGCACACAATTAAGACATGGAAATTATATGCCTCAAACTCAACAGAAATTAAATGGGCCAATAGGCATTGTTTCACTTATTTGAGTTGAAATGCAAAACTCGATAACATAACACAGTAAGAATGTAATTAAAAACCTCTTAAACAATAGTGATAAGGCGATTTCATCACACAGTTCATCACTCACAGCTCCGCTCCACTCCACTCGTTACTAAACAAGTTCATCTCCACATCACTAGGCTCCATTTGCTCACTTTTTTGCAAGTTCATTTGACAGCCAGTCCAATCCTTCATAAAGACCCTGACCCTGAGTGGCACAGGTTGCCTGAATATACCACTGTAAATTTAGAGACACAAAATGAGTAACAATTCATTATATTTGATAGGAAACACAATAATGCAATTTGTAATTATTGTGTTGTTACATGTAGCTAGTTCCATTGTTTATAAAAGCAACACTGGACAAATGGACTATTTCTGCCCTCGTTTTATGTTAATTGCTTCGGAAACTTTAAAATTCAGGCTCTTTGTAATTAAAGTTAATTTTTGCTAATGCTGAAATAGACTACACATTAAACTTTTAGAGGGTGGTTACAAATTGTGTACTTTCTGTCAAATCTGTCTTCACCAATACCATCACAAAACTTATGGGTTTATTAAATAAGCAATGGGAGATTATTAAAAAATAAACCTCCATGAAAAGTATATTCTGTGGGTTTAAGGATAATTTTGGACAATATGTATTTTAATTATGTACGTAAAAGTTGATTGTGGTATCTATGGGTGTGTCTTTTGGTTACTTTCTGGCATATTCATGAATTACACATTGGATAGGATGTTAAGAGACAGGAAATGGGCCAAAACAAATATTAAAGCATACCAATGATGTACTGGCCATTGTGAAAAGTGGAGAAATTGCACAATTGGAAGATGCATTGAACAAAATACACCAGATAATTCAGTTCACTTCTGAATGGGAAACCGATAAGAGTATTAGGTTTCTAGACATTAAAGTTGTTAGGAATGGGTACAGGTTGAAGACAATTTGAAATAAAAAGTAACACAATGCAGACATCATCTTGAATTACAATCCCACCACCCTTGGAGACAAATGTAATGTAGCTAGGAACCTAATAACTAAAGCAATTAAATTGACAGATTAAAGTTTTACGAGTTTAGTTAAAAAAACTGTGTTTGGAATCCTTGTAAAACATTTGTACCCTTTGAAAATTGGAAATAATATATGGGGAAAAAACTTAAGGGAATATGACTGGTGGGGGGGGGAGCCAGTGTTTCTTATACACCATAGTGCATTCTCAATAGCATGTAAAACATTACTCTGTAAGGCCTGTATCCTCTTGATATTGTTATATTTCCCAACCACTCACCATACATCCACGCAGGTTTAATAATTTCATTATATATCAAATATAGGTTGGAATATCTTCTGAAAAGCCATTTGCACTGTAGGTATTTTACATCAAGTTGTTCTGTACATGTTCATTACACATTAATTTGGTATCTAATGTTAAGATATTTAGCTTTATTTTTATACTACTGTGTAGGTTCCAATTATTTCCATTTATTTGTGAAGTTGACATGAATGGATGTGCTAAAATTTAAATTAAATGCATTTGCTTTCTATGCAAAGTGACAAGCAACAAGGTTATAAGTCACACAGATAGATGGTCAAACAAATAGGGTGAAAATAGATAATTATAAAATTTTTATGTACATACATGTCGATTGCGAAGATGATTCAGGCCAAGTTTATCTGTTAGTTCAGCTGCACTCATAGCATTAGGCAAGTCTTGTTTATTGGCAAATACTAGTAAAACAGCATCACGCAATTCATCTTCTTGTAACTGAAAAATACACAATCAAATTAGTTATTTAAAGACATTTATGGACAATCATTTGAACGAGTTACATTATTACATTCCAAAAAAATCATTTTATCAGGAAAAATACCATATTTTGCAACTCCTTCTCAGCCTCGGCAATTCTTTCTCTATCATTCGAATCGATCACAAATATCAAACCCTGTGTGTTTTGGAAATAATGACGCCATAGTGGTCTGATTTTGTCTTGACCACCAACATCCCAGACAGTGAAACAAATATTTTTGTATTCAACAGTCTCCACATTGAAACCTGGAGATAAAAAGTGTGTCCATTTTGAAATGCTTTTTACACAAAAAAGAATAATTTTAAACAAAGAATGATTATGTGTAATCAATGTATGATACTAGAACTATTAAATTTAATTAAATATTTTATGACAAATTTAATTTGAATCTCATCTGATGTTACACGTCCAGTTCAAGATTAAAATTAATAACTGATATTTATCTACTAACACATAACGGTAAGGAGTTTTCATTAGGAAATGCTGTTTGGTTAGTTTTAAATTAAATATTAATAATAGTTCATTTCTGTGTTAAATGACTTAATGTTATTGTCATAAAAAAAATCAAATTGGAAGCTTACTCCAGAATGGAAAAGATAACACCGCAAAAGTACCTTGTACTTCTTTATAAGCACGATTATCTCAGGTAAATGAAAAATGAGGGATAAGTCGATCATATACCTGAGATAATTGCACTTAAAAAAAAGTACAAGGTACTTTTGCAGTGTTTTCTTTTCCATTCTGGAGTAAGCTTCCAATTTGATTTTTTCTAGTGACATTAAATTAAATATGATGAGGGCAGTACAGAAGTTTCTAACAGACAGCTCATCTCAGAATATTTAAATATTAATTTTATAAAAAAAAGAAGAAATCATTTATGTATGAAATTGTTCACATTCATCAAAGAATATGTTAAGCAAACACTGAACATGAAAAAGGTCTATAACACTAGTCATTTGTGACTTGATTAGAAAAACAACAAAATATACTAGAAACATTAATTATAATTACAAACCATCAAGCATTTTGTAAAAAATTATATAAATTTTCAGTTATTAATAAATGTTATTAAGTTGAACATTCTAGAATTCTCACTTACCTATTGTTGGTATTGTGGTTACAATTTCACCCAATTTCAATTTATATAAAATTGTTGTTTTTCCTGCTGCATCAAGTCCAACTGGAAGTAAAAAAAATTATGAGAAGTGACAGACTGTCAAAACTATATGCTGAGGAAATAATTAATTTGTTAAATGTTCGTACATCCTCTGAACAACCAAAAAAGGGATGGAATACTTAAGTACTCAAAATTAGCAATTTTAATGTATTTTTGTACACATAATAAAAGTCTTACATTACTATGAACTTTTAGACGAGAATTGAATTTATTCAGTATAGAAATAGTACCAATGGCAATTATAAATAATTTCAGTGTAAAGTGGCATGAAAGAAATGAGTGATATAGATCAGTTTGGTTACTCTGATTAGTGTCTGTTTGTACATTGATAGCTCTGGTGTTTGATTTAATGTGAAGCATCTCTGAAATGAGTCTGGAATTGTACCTGGTGTCAATGTCTAAAATCTTGGCATTTTGGATACTAAAGATTGTTTGTCAATAGGAAGTTTGATATAAGATATATGTTCTTTGATACATATATTAAGGGAACATTTTGTTTGCCCTTTGTAGCAGAAATTACAATTAGAGCAAGAGATTTTGTAAACAACACAATGTTTGCTGTAGGTGTCAAGTGGTTTTCAATCAAGTATGAAAGGGTATTAGTGGATCTGTAAATGATTGATATTTAATAGTCTTTGAATATTTGGACAAATTCGTGATGTAGAAATTTGTATTAAGGGAGTACGAGAAAAAATTTGGCTTGAGGTGTTTGGGGACAATTGACAGTAGGATGTTTGATTTCGTTCAGTCTGCTGTTTATGTGTTTAATAATCAAATTTAAAGGGTACTCATTGGAAATTAAAATGTTTCAGACAATATATAAGTTGTGTTGATGGAACTTGGAGTTAGGAAGTAAAATAGCACTGTCTACAGGATTGTATTCCGTAGCTCTCTTTTGGTTTGGAGGATGATCAGAAATATAATTGAGAACAGATCTAGAGTATGTAGATTTTCTAAACCAATTGGTGAGAATGGAAGTATTGTGAATGTATATTGTCGAATCAAGGAAATTAAGAGAATAGTTAAATTCAAGTTCATTGGTGAATTGTAAGTTGGGATGATAATTATTGAAAGTATTGACTATAAGGTTGATTTGAGAGGTATTAACACTAAAAAAAATGTCATCTACATATCTGATGTTATTGTTACGCTAACCCTTCCTTCGGCTCTCCCATTGTCATTGCGTTTTCGTCGCTTTTGAGTGCTGTCAAATGACAAGTGCAGTTGTATTTCTCAAGGCTCTTCTTAACACCTGACGAAAGGGACAAGGATCACAGAAACATTGTCTGGTATTTATATTACCCTTTTTGTCTTAATTGGCTTTCTTATTCATTACTTTCTATCGGACGTAATTTTTTTCATTTTAAATCCTATTCTACTCTATCAGCATACTTACAATATTATATGTAGCTATTTGAATTCTTAACGAAACAGAGTAACACCATATTAAAGAAAGAATGCTAATCATCATTAAATTTTTTTCTTCTGGGAATATGTAAAACCTTAGATTATAGTGCCTGAACAGTCTACACAAACTATGTTTCAAATACACCAAAACATGATAGAAAACAAGAGAAATGCTAAAAATTTGTTGGCCAATTACACATCCAACAGTAAATAAATTTACATAATAAAAGTTCGACTTTCTGCATCTTAGCTGGTTGAGAAAAAGAATTTAATTATTGCCAAAAATCATACTACATACTGAAAATGTTGTTGCAAATGGAAGATAAACCATATAAATTCCATCTTTAAAAACACTATTTGCCCTTCAACACTAAAAAGATCCACAAAAAATGACAAAATCTTCTGACAAACCTGAGGTAATTTTACAATAATGAACATAATATTTCTGAAAGAAAAATAATTAATATTTGCAGCTGTTTTGCAAAGCTAAAATCAAACTAATCACTTGCAATACTTTTACAGTTATAAACGTGTAGTAGGCACCATTTTGTCACCTTAATGAATAATCTAGAGTTAATTTTTATTCACATGACCGATACAATTCCATGAAATAATATCAAGTATGGGAATCAAATACAGCTTGAAAAGGTTTTGTAATTAGACACTAAACAAAAAAGGAATAGGGTTCAATCTATAAATTGGTGTTTCCCAACGTGGGGCCCCAAGCCCAACAGGAGGGCAATTTGAATGTCCAGTGGGGCAATTCGAAAATGAACTCGTCTATAATGTCAAAACTAGATTTAACTTCTACAAAAGGAAGAATTATTGATATTTCAATTTGAAATAAGCATATGTTAAGTTTGGTGCTTTCCATAGAGACCCACTTGAAAGATTGGAGTAATATAAACTATGAAGTACTCGTTGAGTATTTTTTACTATGTCTGGTGAAGGAATAGTATGTATTGTGTTGGACGATTGTTATGACATGCGTTAAGTGGTTGTCCATTGTAGTCTACCACCAACTCCACATTATATATGAAATAAGAACTTAATTTCATACAAAATCTCAAAATTTAGCAATCTCAGATTAATATAAATTATTACCTTGTTTATGCACATAATTATTACTATAGAAAAACCCGTGGTACAAAAGTTGAAATTAGACTTCCTGCTATAGGTTTAGCGATCTCAGATTAATATAAATTATTACTTTGTTTAAGCATAGAATTATTGCTAGAGAAAAACCGTCCTACACAAGTTGAAATTAGACTTCCTGCTATAGATGTATAAATTTCTCTCGGGGTTTCCAACCAGAATGAAGTGATAATCAGTGACGTTCACCGGGAAAGACCTCATACTTTAATAACTGCTATAGATGTTTGGTACTAGAAAAATTATCCTGGCCTTTCTTGATTATCCAAACTTAAACATTGACAGCAACTTTATTAGAATGAATTTAAATATGACCTTTGCATTGATTACTTAATAACCTAAAATTAATTGTACATGTTGTTGTGCAGAATTCTGATAACCAACAACATAAAACACATATATATTATATGACTAAAGAAGAGTTTTGTACCACTAGTGATGGCACACCCCACCCCAGACAAAATTGTAAATTGACATCATTCATTTATTATTTCAGATATTTATAATTCAGAATTGGATTTTCCTTCATTACAGAGACACTTAAAAATAAATAAGAAAAACAAAGTAATAATATTTTCATCTACATTGAATTTATACCTTCATTGACGGGAGGTAGTAAATTCATCATTCCAATTCTAAATAAAATAACTGGAGTTATGTATAATATTGTTCATTTCGAAAACCTTTTGACAACTACTGGAAATGTGTCCAAAGTTATAAATTTCACTTTCCAGCCACAAAGGCTGTGTTAAAGAATACAAGTAGTAATTAATATGTACACTAAGCAAGTCACAAAATTTTCTCAACTGGCTTAATACAGAAATTAACTCTCACTATGTCAAAGCACAGATTCACTGAGTATAAGTTGGTCAGAACTGTCAATAAATGGATCTAAACATACAATGTGAAATCAGACTCGCATGTTGTAGAGTTGGTTCTCACGTGTTACAAACTCAAGGCAGGACTCTAGAATTTTAATTCATACAATGTGTGTATTGCATGAATATGAACCGTCATGTAGTTATAAGATTACATGAAATTACTGCAAAAGTTTAGCAACTACATCTACACATGCAACTCAAAGAAAATATTTTTTAAAATTTAAACTTATTTAATAAAATGAATTATTACGTATAATTTGAAAATTAAAAATTAAATAGGTAAATTAAAAATTAACACTTCACGGCCTGTAAATTTTGAATGAAGTAAACCCGATACAGTCACATACAGTTGGGAGCGGTTACTAAGAAATATGAACATTTGTAAATCGTGCTACTGATATTAAATGTAAAAGTAAATATAAATCAATAAACCGATAGATTGGATTCAGTTTTGACAATACTATAAACAAGGGATAAAATACATACCCATTAAAATCCTCATTTGCTTTTTACCGAACAATCTAGTTAACACACTGGAAATAGTTAACCCCATCCTAAAATATTTAACTAATAAATTAGCGTTTGTTATGAGCACGTGGAGACTGAGCTTGGCTCCCAACTAAGAACCGAATTCTATTTTTCTGCCACGTCGATTTACAAATTACATACAACTAAACGTAACGTCATGGGAACCAAAGAACTTCGCTATGTTTTGGCTTAGAAACCACACTCGTCAAACGATGAGACTCGAGGAAGATACGACTTTATAAATTACTATTATTGTGCAAAGTACAATACAGTAGTTCTTCACTGGTAAGTATCCATCCAACAAACGTATGTCGCTAGTATTGTATAGAGCTGCATTTCTCTACATAGCTAATAGTTTCTGAACATTTCCAAATATATTCTAAATAATTTAGCGATTACAGCGCATAAGACAAAATATGTGTAAATAATATCATATTGTAATAAAACTAAAGCTTTGGAATATGTTACGATATGATAGGAAAACTATTGCTCTACAGAATATTTTATTTATTGCAGCAAAAAATAAAAACAACTATAATCGGGATGAAATAATCAATGTATGACTAGAGACATATAAGGTTGGCCATAAAATTATTTTACAATGAGAGAATAATGTATGTTAAACTTGCCACATTGAATGGGCATGCTTTCACGTTTTGATCTGGAATTATTTGGGTTATATAAAATTTGAAATGAAGGACAATAGAAATTTGGTACTGTAACATATTTTGTCTTACTGTAGTTTTGATTGTTGTTGACTCTAACAACCACAAATAATGTAAGCGTAAGTAAGTAAATGTGTCCTCTCAGGTATGTGTGTTTATTCGGAGAAATATCGTCAACTTAAAAAAGATCCATTATTTTAATAAACCGTTTCTAACATAAAAACGGACAATTTTTATAAATATTACAACATTCAGAAGATGAGTGCATACGTACGATGCCATCGATATATTAAAACGTCCAAAACACGGAAATTCGATTGTTTATTTACGATAAAAATGAAGTTCGATAATTTGCCCGTATGAAATCGTTGGACATTTTACGTAGGTGGGAAATACAACCGAGTCCCATTACACCATCTAGCATTAGCTCTCTAGAGACGTATCAGGATGGTTCGGCTAACAGAATTTATGGTTACTGCTCGCACAAAGTCCTCAGATATGACATCTACTCGAAAGTTAAATTGTTGGTGTGTACATTATTGCATAATGAAAATAAATTAATCAATTGTGTTTAACAGAATGTTATGATTGTGAACAAATGCGTAGTGAATACAAAATTGTATTAAGTATAAATCATATCTGCTTTGTTGATTCGAGTACATCTGCATACCTTTACTTTTATAATTTAATGATCAGCGTGTTGTTTACTTTTTTCATCTTTCGTTTAGTATCTTTGGTGTGTACATTTTGACATTAAGTATGCGGCAAGAAAACATTTAAATTTATCAGGTGTTAGATATTTTAATTAAATATGACTCAACTAACTGAAGAAATGGTTTTTCTGCGTACAAAAATGTCGGACATATCTAGTATAAGAAAATTGAATTGTTGGTTCGTAAATTTTTATTGGTATACGAATAGATTCTTTTTTGTGACATGCATTAGTAGTTCAGATAAACATGTTTTAGTTTAATATGTATACATTTATACAAATGTGAATGTTTTTAACTTGTTACAATTTTTAGGGGGTGTAATTTGACGGACATCAGTTTGGTGAGGCAAATGTCCAGGGTTGAACTCTTGTCATTAAGGTTAGTTTAATGCGTAACCCATGACTTACTTTTCATTTATCGATTTCGTGATCAGTCTTACATAGAAGAAATTTTATCACGTTTAATAATCTATGGTCGACTAAATCTTTATAAAACTATAACCTTACACATTAAGTTGTAATATTTGACACAATACCAGTTTTTTTTTTTGGATGGAACCATTTGTTTAATTGTCAAATGATGGTGATGCCACTTTTAATTACTTATTTTTATTGTACTTTGTGACATTCAGGCTTCATGTTAAATGATGATGCACTTGATCCTTTGAGGTATTGTTTATAACCATTTGTAATATGTAACACAATAGACTGATTTCTTTTAAATACCTATTGTTTCTGCATTATATGGGTGAGTTTAATTAAAAGATTACTCTTGTTGATTTTCATTGTCTTACTTGTGGTATTTGATGTTAAAATTGTGCATGTAAGAGGTGGTTACAAAATAAAGTAGAGAGTTGAAATTTTAATATCAAAGTCTTAAGAGTACTAGTTTGATGTTTAAATTTCATGTTAGAGTAAATACTAATATCAGTTGTGTCCTTATCATTGAAAATTTTCTGTATCACTATTGGTGTAGAACCCCAACCCTCTCCAGTACCACATTACTTGGATAATCCAGGATCAAACTTTAAATAATGATTTGGTGGTCATACTGGACTTGCTGCAGATTTGTTTAAAATATAGGTTTTTCTTCTTTGCTATTTTATTAATTTATTTTCAATTCAACATATTGGTAATCATTTTCAAATTAATATTTTCTGTTCACTATATTGTTTCATTACTTTCAAATTCTACCAGTCAGCCTTTGGAAAATCTAAGCAACAATAGTTTAAACAGAATTTTCATAAATACAATTATTTTAATAACCTAAACATATATAGTTAAGTCTTTAATAAAGTTACTTAATTGCATAGATTAGTTAATCATCAAAAGTGAAACTTTTATATTATTTGTGTGATATCTTTTAATTCAGTTTATTTGTGCAACATTTTCAAGTTCCCCATATAGCAGTTTATTAATTTAGTATTCTGAATTAATTTGCTATACATACTAAATTTTCTTTCCT
Organism: Zhengitettix transpicula; assembly: GCA_037074705.1. NCBI lineage: Eukaryota > Metazoa > Arthropoda > Insecta > Orthoptera > Tetrigidae > Zhengitettix > Zhengitettix transpicula. Next base: position 73,621,976 of record CM073595.1, on the reverse strand, counting down.
TGAGTGGTACAATTCTAAAATTATGTTGAGAATAAGTTGTAACATTTTAATATTTATACATTATTTGGTAGCCTTTGTAGTAAAGGAACTGCTGACAAATGTGCTAATGCTAATTTTAAGGTTACCATTTCTGTGCTGTGATAAGTTTAATTGCTATAAATCACCAGATAAAATATTAAATTTATTGTGCAATAGGTTTCACATATTGATTGATTCAATAGTTGAATCCCTACATAATTTGCCAATCTCCTCACCTAAAATCATACAGCTTGTGTGTCCAGTTCTAATCTCCACTCGCCATTAGATTTTCTGAATAGGCCATATTGAATACCCTCACATCTGTGGGAAGCACCATTTCCGTTATGAGCCTACTGCTGAGGGAGTACATAAAGTCTCTGTATGTTTTTAAATTCTAACTAAATGACCAGGAAACACTAGAACAAAAGTTGTTCCACAGACGATTCGAGACCATGTACAGATTTAACATATTTAGGGATCAATGATGTGCCACCACCCTCCATATTCCCTAGATTCAGCCTCATTTTTTTCTCATCGCCAATGTGAAGATTACGTTGGTTTGTGGGATATACTCTTCCACTTGAGAGGCTATCTGTACTGTAAACTAGTATGAACAACTAAATACAAAATATTTGGGCATAAAAAGAATTGGAAATATTTCTCAATACAAATAATGTTAAATAAAATTTTGATTCTTCCACAAAATCTTTACGCTTTAGCTTTGAAAAGATGGTAGTAATAGCCACCGAAAAGTCACTGTTACATGGTATTACCAGGATGGAAACTTTAAACTGTATAATTGTAGGATTGTAATGCGCGGTTCTTGGTCGTGAAAGTATAGAGCGCATGTATATTAAATACTTTTAACATTTCTATACGTTTCGTTGGAGCAAAGTATCAAGAGATAACCTGATATTTTGTTCTCTACGTCAAGTTGCGTCCGTCCAACTCTATAACTCAATGTATTATGTAGTACAATAAATTAGCTTCCTCGTCGCATCTACCACCAAAGAGTGCAAAACATTTTTTTTTCCTCTTCACTTTGTTTTAGCTAATTACTTGTCGAAAAGAAATAAAATCATTGTAGCCGTTCGTGTTGAAATGTATGGTGACGCAGGCCGAGGCTACGGAGGCTATAGAAGGCTTGGTCCAGAGAGCGTGCCGCGCTGTGGGCGGCTATGTAGGCGCTCGGGCCTTGGAGGACAACCTTCATTCTCTCTAGCACTCCTTAATTCATCAGTGTCTAGCAATGTCAGAATCTTAAACATGTGATCACGTGCTCCATAGATTTGTGTACATCATTATCATCATTCCATTTTTATTCTCAACAGCCGACGTTTCCACAATTTCCTTCCCTTGCTCATACATTCTCATGTGTTGAATACTGTACCTTTGCTCCACTCTCTTACCTATCTTACTTCACACGTCCCATCATCACTTCGATATTCGAAACCTCATTTGGTATTCAACCATTTCACAATTTTTCAAAACAGTCCATATGATAATGTCTCCCCTTATTTGATACAGGCCATGAAATGTTTTAATGTATTTACAGTTTCCTGATTTATTTAAGGGTTTTCAAAACTTATTATGTTTTTGAAATTGTTGTTACACCCCATTTCAAATGTTTTTTTTTAACTGCAATAACTGTTATAAAGTTTCGGTTTCATTCATCATCAAGCATAATTTACCATTTTTGGATTGTTATGGCTGAAAGAAATTTCATCAGTCCACTTTTGATAATTACTCAATGGCCACTTGTTCCATGTATGCTAAATAACTAGAATTGTTTTCAGAATAGTTTGATGTGAACAGTTGTGCTGTGGGTTGTGAACGTAATTAATTATATGTACTCTTACCTAGCAAGTTATACCCATAATTTGTTTTAAAGAACGCAGTGAAAAGTGTGCACTTTAACTATTGAATCCCTAGAATCTGTTGGTTCTCCAGTATTTTCCCCTTAAAACACAATCTATATAACGAAACATTTTCTTGTCTGTTATGGTGGATTTTGTGTTCTTGTTACAACATTTTGTGTCTCAATACTGTGGTTTTTAGGTGAAGTTTTTCAACTATATTTTAGTCTCTCTCTTATTCTAAACATTTCCATAATCTCATTTGAAGTGAGGTATTTCTCTGACTTGGAGGTAAGGTATTTTCTAGAATCTCTTGATGTTCTTTGGGATACACATCTGTTTAACTGTGTTTAGCTGGCCAAGTTTATTCAGAAGCCCTGAAATAGTGTCTTATTATATATCCAGCTTTGTTCTTCAGAAGGTACACTTTCATTGTTAAAGAAAACGCTTTTGGTTTTCCACCTGGATCAAATAGTGATTATTGTGTGATATTTAAATGACCATCTACACTGTCATCATCTTTGCCTAGAAGATAACAGTTGGCAATGGTCGTTGAAATTTTGCACCTGAGAAAGTTTCCTTCAACAGGTGCACTGGGAAAGCCTTCAATCTTTGACTTTCATTGATATCTGGTTGTTTTGTTCATCAAGAAATCCATTTAAGATTGCTAAGTTTGCAATTGTATCAGTTTTCTCAAACCGGAATTGAGGTTTTGTTTATCTTCACATATGGCTTTATGTGGAGGCAGTTAAGGTATAGAAACCATTTTTTAAGACTTTTGGAGTTAAGGTTATTGTTTCAACAATTTTAAAGCATTTATGACATAGTCATTTGGTGTAAAGATTTTTTATTTAAAGTTTTTGGAATCAAGCAAATCCTGAGACTGAATATCTGTGTTGAAACTATCCATGTTGTTGTGATGATGATTGTGTATTTTGTAAGAAATTGTCAAGATTATTTTCTCATATTTTAAAATGGTCATGAAAATTGTAACACAACTCAGGACACAAACTTAAAGGGAATCAATAGAAACTGTTTTCCTTCAGCTTTTTGGTCAGAGACTCTTCATTACTGTGCAATTTGAGAAAAGAAAGTTAAGAAATAAAATTTGATAAGTGTGTCTCCTGCCACCACAGTCATCAGCAATCATCAGTCCTGTCCCACTATTGCAAAAAAAATTGTTGATCATTGGCATTTGACGAAAGAAACGAAGCAAGGAGAAGATACTCTTATCATTATCCAGATAGGCAATTGCCCAACGTAAGAAACAAAGCAAGAGAAGATACTCTTATTATTATTATCCAACGTAAGAACATTTGCTGCAGCGTTTCATCGGGTCACAGAAACTAGCCATGTTGAGTCTGTATGTGAGGAAGGGCCATGGCGGAATGTCCGCACACATCAATGATCTATCATTGTGAACTTTGAATTGAGGTCTAACAATGCTCTAATAAATCCGAAAATATGTGTTTTTATTGCAATTTCAAAAGTACATTCTTTAATTTGTCCAAGTTTTTATTGTATATCATTATCATAGAATTTAATAATATTGAGGGTGGAATTTTTTAAGATTATTAATAAATAAAATTGTGTCTGTATGAATAAATGGTGAATTTCTTTCTATTTATAGCTTGAATGAAATTTCATCACTGCAGGATATCCAATACTGTACAAAACTAGAAGAGTTATTTATTCGAAAAAATAAAATATCTGATATTAATCAGATATGCTATCTTCAGAATCTGCCTAATCTGAAAATTTTGATGTTGAAAGAAAATCCATGTACAAGTGTTGATAAGTAAGTTTATTTTTGTGCTGGATCTTGAATATCTTATTTTATGCAACTACTAATTTTTTACCACTCTTAACATATGACAGAAAATCTGTTCATATGAAAAGATAAAGAAAATGAAGTATATTGGGAGATAATTGTAGACTCTAACATTGCTTTTCTAATTAATTAATTTTTAATTGTTTGCCTTGTGTACTATAGGTAACTGTAATGAGACATTAGCCATTAGTCAAACGTCCAGTTTTTGTTTGAACATTTATATAAATCTATCACTGTGCTTAGATCTTTTTCACAAATTTAAAATTCCTTCAAAAAATATTTTAAGACTTTAAAAATTTTTTATGTAAAAATAACAAATATTCTGTCTTGTTGTTAGTATTGAGATGGATAATTATGTTAGGGGTTACAATGCTGAAACTGTATAAGAAAATGGCTTATTTCTGTATTAACTTTAAAAGAAAATGGCTTATTTCTGTATTAACTTTATAAGAAAATCATAATGACTTAAACAAAATAGCAATATTCTCATGAAATGGAGGGATAGAAATGTGATTGTGTCTTAGCCGATGTGAGAATATTTTATTCTTAATTTACACCAGGAAAAATCATCGCTTTCTTATGCTGTTATCCATAATATTTGAACAGATTCAAATCTACAGTCCTTCAAACATACCTTAACCTTCACAAACCATCTTATTCTTTCACAATTAAATAATAAATTGTTTTTGGGGTGAGAATTTGACCTTTAGACTAAGAGTATTCTTGTATTACTGTATATAATTTTAAAAATAAATTTGTTTCAAGAGATTTTGAAAGCAAATCTGATTTTCATTTAGCGTAGACATTGAAATGTTATTGAATGTTACATTTGGTGTTATTCCCATCAAGCACGAGTCTGTGTAGAAGTAGTGTATAGAATATTTTTTCAAAGTTTGTACAGATTTATAATATGATAATTTAATTTCAATTTTAAGTGATTATTATATCTTTCAAATCATGAATATATTCTTGAAATATAAAAGACTTATTGTTAAATGTATTATGTTTAATTAGTTACAATTTTTATTATAGGTATAGGTGGACAGTGTTGCGAACATTGCCTAATCTTGCTAGGTTGGATGATCTTGAAGTAAGTCCTGAAGAAGTGGAGGAAGCAAGACGGATGGGCATGGTTCTTGTCCATCCTGAGAAGGAATTTGATGTAGATTGCCCAAATTATTCCTCAAACGGGAGTAGTAATAACCCGTCAGAGGTGAATTATGGTTGAGGATCATTTTTATATTATGTTAAATATTTAATTGTCTACATTTATTTCAATACTAAGCTGAAATATTGTCCAGTTATTAAATTATGTTCTGCAAGGTACACATTTTCTAATTATTATTTTTATTGGGAACAAATTTTAAGGACAATCTTGTGTAAATAGTTTTTATAACTTAACTGTTATATATTTGAGGGTGGTGAAGGGGGTAACACCTCTGAAAGAAGTTTATTAGTCACTTTTCCTCACTATTGACAGAAAATTGAGGATGGATAATACATATGTCCTGATGTTTCTGCTTTTCTTGAGGAAATTCCTGTGTGTTTTTGTTAGACTAGTATTAAACTATAAAAGTTCTTCAGTGTAGATATTTTATAAAAGATGATTTTATCTTGTCTGCAATGTATTCTAATTGAAAAACTTACATGCTATGAACATTCACACATCACCATCTGCATTGTATAATTCATTGAAATTCTAAAATTCCTCATATTTAAAAGCTTCTATAATTTCTGAAGAATACATATTTGATATTCTGTTTAGTTTCTTGTCAGACCTGCTATTCACACCTGTTGAGACATGCCACCAATATGTTCCCTTTCAGCTCACATTTCCCCTTCACGTGACATAACATTATAAGTAAATTACAAATTCTCATTTTGGAACTGTTGCCAGATCATGTTTGCCCATATTACAGTATTATGTTTTCCAAATTTAAAGTATGAATCGGGTCTTTTAAATTTTGTTACTTTAGAAATTACGTTTTATATACGTGAATTTAGATGTTGTTATATTATATACCTATTTTAAATTTTGTTGTTTAGTTTCCTTCTAGTTAATATTTGCTGTATTTTTATGATTACATTGTATGTAGACTCTAGTTTATTTCAAGATTTGAATAGGTAAAATGTTTAATTTTACTTTTCAGGCTACTCTTCAAAATCAGAGAGAATTAGATTTGGAAGAGTTAAGATCGTCTTCTAAAGAACACTTGTCATATACTATGGATACTCACAATGCCAACTATCAAGCAGTTCCTGAGTAAGTATAGTGCTTCTTATTCTTTTCATTTGTATGGATATGTAGTGTATTTGATACCGTAATAAAGTTTGTTACAATATAAAACACATTACCAAAAGTAGAAATTCCCACTATTTTATTTATATTTGTGGTCAACATTAGTGATTTGTAGGACTGTAGAATTTTGATGTTATACTGCAACAATTACAATATTTTTGTATGAGAAATAATATTGTTACAGGTCTAGCTATCCTGCTGGAAATAATGTGAGTACTTACATTTTATGCTTCTCAAGAAATTAATTTTAGAATCTATTCTAACTCTTGTCTAAATGTATTAGGTTTAAGTATTCCAATTGTGTCTGTGTGTGTATATATATATGTATATATATATAGACACACACACACACACACACACACACTTAATTCATATGCTCAGGCATAGAATCACACACATAGAAAAGCATATGTTCAAAGCAGGGAGAAGGATGGAAGGAGAAGGGAAGACTGAAAATATTTGACCCAGGCAGGACTTGAACGTGCGTGATCTGCTCAGTACGCAGATTAAAATCGAATTATACTTACGTATTTATAATTTGTTTTCATTTTTCAATTTGAGTGTTTACTTCTTGTAACAAGAATCAATTCAATTTCGATAGTTCCTCATGATAAGCAAAGCTTCAATTATGTGGAAAGTATCATACATTTTACATTGTTTTGGATTGATATTTAATTAATTAAGAACTTAATTTACTTAAAAATAATTTGTAATAAGATAACATAACTTATTTTTTCTTTAAATGATTTATATTTCTGTATATTCCATTCCTTTTTGTGCAACTGAAAGAGACTTAAATTTTTTTATTAAATGAATGAATGAATGAAATCAGAGTTGGTACTAAATTATCATAATTATTTATTACAAATACCATTAATGAGTAAATTAATTGACCAGAGAGTAAGTATACCTACTACTGTACATGTATTCATTACAATTTGATTTTTAGGAATATTCCAAATATCGACAACCTGGTAGCAGCTGTAGCAGTGATAGTGTGAGTAATTTATGATTACTATAAATAATTTTTGTGTTTGAGTAAATATGAATACATATATGTATGCTTGTATATCTACAGTAAATCTACCAATGTAACAAGAATTTTTTCATGAAGAGAACTATTTATTTTAAGTTATATTTAAGGCTGTTGCATATTTTTATAACCTATTTAACTTATGTTTCTTGGGTCATTCCTGGAATCTTGGTTACTGAAGGATCAATAGAATGATGATGTAAGTTATGGATGCTATTGTTGCAGATGTATACTCCTGTGATGATTTATCCTTTCAGATAATGCAAGTTGTGGTTTAATAATTTTTCCACTGAAATTATTCAGTTATTGGTTTTGGAATTACTCAAATCTTTCTTCAGTGACACATATGCATATACTATTCTATAGTCTGGGTCTTGCTGCAGAATAGAAAAATATTTTTTAACAATTCTTTTGATGACAGTTTGCCATTAATTGCTGCACTAAATAAATAGTAGGCATTAAGAGTTTGATTAGTTTACTCTTTCATTTTTAGTCTCATATATGTTATATACAGTGCCAATCTAGTTATCCAATCACCTGCATACCAAAATTCAGTTATTCTCACACTTTTTCAGATGTTTTCACATGTTCAGCTGTTTGTAATTCTGTTGGTATACTTTTGTATTTATTGCCTTGTAATTTTTTATCATTATGATGTAATTTTATTTTGGTTCCTTATAAAGCAGTAAATAACATTGACATGTTATTTTTATGGTTATTCCTTAAAGCTAGATGGGCATAAGGTGCTTCTTGAAATTGTTGCTTTAAAATATAGTATTTGTTTAGAATTTGATAGTTCTCAATATTTTTACACAATTTAGAATCTAGCAAATCTCTTCATAAATGATATAGTCATATCAGTACTATATTACAGACAAATGCATTAAATTAAAATAAGTAGCTAGATATTAAAATGATTCAAATTTGATAGATATATATATATGTATGTATTTATTTATTATCAACAGGAAAGGGATGCCAACAGGTGCAGTGACTATGGACATGAGACACATAATTGGAGTAGTGAGTATGGACTTGAAACATCAAGGAAGAATCCATTGCTAAGGCAGCAGAACTATTACACCTCATCAGATATTGTAAATAGTGTCCAGAATAATCCCATGAAGAAATCCCGTCCATCATGTGAGCGACCTCCAAGAAACTATGTTAGCAAGCCAAGAAGAATAAGTCAAATGGTTAGTACAATCTTGTCTAAATTTAATGTTATAATATTCAGTATAAATAAATGTTCTTTGCTATGTGAAAAATATGATAAATATTTTAGGTTATATATACATTAGAGGGGACTTGTCATTTTATGAGGGAGTCAACAATATCTTATAATTCTTTGAACAAAATAGAATAGGGGTGATCTGTAACCTGACCAACCTTTTATATGATGTGAACTTGTGTACCAGTTGCCCTAGTTGGTTATTGTAGTACAAAAACTGTTTTAATGTCTTATAATTAAAGTGGCTGCTTTATATTCATAGAGATCTTCAGAATACACTTACTTTAAGATGAAACTTATTGCATTAAAATATTGAGTTTGCAGCCAGTAAGTGCAATTGTAACCTCTGGTTTTGTTTTACCAGTTTTAGTTAGCTGATTTTATCAATTTGTTTTTCAGCATTTAGCACATGAAATTAATTGTGCAACAATTACAGAATGTATTATCTATTCTTACTATTTCACATTAAATTCTGATGGGAATTATTTAAACCTACATATATTCGTGCAAAATACTTACTACATTTCTTTTTCATTCATCTCTTGTTGTTTTCAGAACTCCAATGTGCTATCGGCAGTCTTACTGCTGATCAAAGAACTAGATTATTCCAGCTTGGAGATTGTTGAAAATGCTGTTCGTTCTAGCTTGGATGACTTTGAGGAGAACTGACTGTCCATTTACAACACAGCTTAAAATGTAAATAGTAAATTTATAGTAAGTTGTGTTGTATTTGGACATTCAATTCTCTCTAATCTAACTAAGTATACATTATTTTGTGTATCAAAATTTTTTTCTAACAAAATATGTAGTATTGTTTAATGTCCCACTGTCGATTCCAGTCGACAGTGTACAAATTTATTTCCGCTGATCATTCTCATATTTCTTATGCATATCAAGGCTAATTAAAAGAGGAGGGAACCTTTTTTTTAAAAAAATGTTGTGAAATTATAAATTGTAATATTTAATAGATAGGTATGGTATTTATTATTAAATAGAATGTTATTTTCAAATAAAAACTTGTTGTTTATTTAATTACCAAATATAAATAATTTAGATACAATTCAGTATTAATTTAAAAAAACATTTTGAATCTTATCAAAGCATTTCGCTGGAATTACTCAAATTAATTATATTTGTCATGAAGAAGTTCTATCTCAGGATCATTCATAGGTTTTAGACTTAGGATCTCTATTGAAATATAAATATCTAATCCAAATAACCTTTCATGGTATGACAAATTTATATACAATTTAGCAAGACATCCTTCTGTAGGGGAGAGATTTTAATATTTGTACTAACAAAAACTGAATTGTAAGGTTGGCTGTATCTGGATGGAAGGCTGTGATCATGCTGAGGCTGTGAAGTCCTCAGATTGCTCTTGCTTATTTGTAGTGTGTGGTCATATGTCCACAAAAACGAACTTAGTTGTGGGATGCTCTTTGTCAATTTCTGGTGAAAATTCTCTACTCGTCTCTCGGCATACAGACTGCATGTACTAAACTGTTATGTTCTTTTAAAAAAAAACCATTGGTATATGCAACATTTATCTCTTTTGCTTATCCAGCAAGTAGCCAGCACTTACACTGGTGATAAGTATCACTCTTGTTTTCCATCCCTTACAGTTAAAATCATGGCAGAGACTCGCTTCCCTTTGGGCTCGTGCCACCGTTTAGTGCTCTATAACCTAACGCTCAAAATTTGCAATAATTGCTTCATGTTCCAACCCATCTATTACATCCAATATAAACCCCGGTTTTATAAAACTGTTACATATTTTTGCTCCATCATTCAGATATATCTAAATAAATATTATTTCTCTTTTCGCCAAAAATTTTGAGTTACTGTAAGGAATCAAAATTAATTTGAGTGACTGTTGTTTTCAAAATAAACATGATTTATCTTTACATACGTGATTTGATTTGAACAAGTTGGATCGTTTTGATCCTCATATGTATTTTATTACGAGTTGTAATGTGTTTGAATTGATACTTTGAATGTGGTGATATATGATTTATTTTGTATTTTTGGTTTGTTCCTAATATTAAAGCTTTATTTAATCAATATTAAACCTTTTATTTATTCTTCAGGAGAAGCCTTTAGATTTCTTTAAAAAATAAGATTTTTTTAATGCTGGCTTTTAGTAGAGTTCATATAATACTGACTTTTCCCTCTTGTTTTGGAGCTGGTTAGATATGCAGTGAAATTTGAGGGAATGTGGCTGCAGAAGATCTTTCTAGTTTATACTCTGATATGTTGCTAAGGTATCTTATGATTGAGAACACAATTTTTCAAGTTTTGGTATTAAATCCAGACAAACTGCAAGTTTTTTGTGTCTCAATTGCTGTTTGCACAGCAGGGGCAATATCTAGTTGGGTTTGATTTCCTGAATGGATTATAGTATTTTTTCCTAAAATGGCTGTCTTGTGAAAGGGTAGCTTTCCCAAAGTGCATTTTTGGACTTAGATTTTTACATAATTTATCATTTTCTGATGGGTGGTTTCCTGAAATGAGTTAGCCAAAATGTTCTTTTCATACAATATTGCAAATCTCCCTCCAATGCCTGTTGTGTTCACAACAATGTTCTGAGTTTATAAAACCGGAGGATTTCTCTAATTTTGAACCCTATAAAATTGGGAAATTATTTTTCAGGATTTTGTATTCTTTGGAGAAATGCACTTTTCTGGCAGTTGCTTTTTGAGATTACGTATTTCAGAATACTGTAATTATCTGGAAACTGTTCTGGTTGTGATATTCACACATCTTGAATTAGTCTGGATAACATCGTTGGGGCAAATGTACGTTATTTTCAGCATTTTGGCCATGTACAAATAGTGTTGGTAACGTGGTTTCAAACTTTGTGTATTTGATTTCAGATTTACATACGTTTTCTAAAATTATTTATCATTAAAGTATCATTTCCACATGTGGTTATACTGTGTGAAATAACAGTTGCTTTATTTAAAAGAATATATCAAATTAATATGAAGCAAAATGTTGCAAATGATTAATAATTACTACATTTTCATTTAATAAATAGATAAACATGTATGTTTAAATGTAATAGGAAACTTGCAAAAATTGATCACTGATAATCTCCTACAAAGTGGATCTACACAAAAATTTCCCATACCATAGTCATTTCTACAACAAGAAAAGAATATGCTTTGACAAGATCAAAGTATATGTGGATCTTGCAAAATAATATATGAATGTAGTAACTGCAAAAGTATTAAATCTTGGCCAAGAATGTGGTGAAAACCACACAATGAATTTCTGCATTAATGTGAACTCCCATCATGCCACTAAAACCTATACAGCTGCTAGACAGATTTAATATCATCTTGAAGCAAAGGGATAATAATATCCCTGAATATTGATAACAATCTTTCCTTAGTGGAATTTGCTTAAACACTCAAGTAAGTCATGTCACCTTTCTATATTTACACTCTTGGTTTTTCCATGAAATAAAAATAACTTCATTTAAGTAAATAACGTATGAATCTTTTACTCATTATAAAATTTGTTCAGTTTTATACAAAATTTATGTAAATAGTTACAATTTAGTGTTCTTTCTTCAATAAATATTGTTCAGTCATAAAAATTTATAACTTCGGCAAGCTGATGTAATAGTTGCCATCACACTCTGGTTTCGAGGACGGTAGTAACAATCCAGATACTGTAGCTCCATCAGGGTCAACACAAAATACCATTTTGTCTTGTGTCTGAAGGCTTGCATAATTTCCATTTCCGATGCAATTCAAGGTCATTTCTTTTCCAGCATTTTGGAAATACCTTGTGTCACGTGCACAATCTGAAAGCAAGTAGACATCTGGTGTGTGTGTGTGTGTGTATGCATATGATATTAGTAAGGATGTGACATTGTCAAAAATAATTGCAATATTGGTATGGAAAGGAAAAAAGAGATAGGTCATGGCTTACCTGAAAGTGAACTGCGGTATTGCCATAAGGAACTGAAGGTTGGGCTTCAAATTTTCGGAGGCTCTCAGCCTCCTTCTTCAGGAAGGAGTGTTACACCATTCTGTGCCACGTGGCCTGCCAGTGCACGGAATGGTGTAACACTCCCTCCTGAAGAAGGACGCTGAGAGCCTCCAAAAATTTGAAGAACAACGAATGGATGGAATAAGCTTTGTGTGAAACCATATGCTTGGGTGTAGAATTGCACACTTAGAAAAGCATATGTTCTAAGTATGGAGGAGGACGAAGGAAATAGTGAAAATATTCGGCCAGGGCGGCACTATATTTTTAGTGTTTTCTTCTTCTTCCTTCTCCATGCATAGTACATATATGTATGTATGTATCAAGCAATTAAGATTTATTTGTGCCCTGCAGGTTCACAGTTCAGATCTACTATCCTGTTGAAGAGTCCTCGAAATTTGATTCTTATTTCTGCACAACCCAACTGGACCAACTGTCGTTTGAGTGGTTTTTGATCATTGTATTAATTGTGCACATCTCAATAGATCTTGTATTGATTTGATGAAACTTTTATGATAAATCTAATAAACCTTAATCCTTTTCTTCAGATAGAAGTCCTCCCAGAAAATTATACCTCAAATCATTATGGAGTGAAGATTTTTAAAGTAAACTAATTTTCTATCTAAGGTCAGCTTAATTTATTTGAACCACAATGTGATTCTTCCTACTATATAGTTGACAGCTAGACTGAAGAATTTTGTACATTGAACTTTTAAAAAAAATCAAATTTGTCTCATCAACTACTAGCGACTTCACATTGAATTTTTCAGTAGTACAAGATGCACAAAAGTATGCAATTGGCATTCAGTCTCACATTGTTTGAAGCTCCGTCAAATGTTTTCTCATAATAAACTGTTAAAAAAACTATGTAACTGAACTGACTGAATGAATTGTTGGTTTTTCTTCTAGTTTTGTTTACCCCTTCTTAAGATACTGGTGTGAATATAAATTATATAGATTTATGCATGTGTGTGAATGTTGATACAGTTGAACCTGTATAGTGTTTTTCAGACCAGTTATTGTATTTGAGTTTCTAATTAAAGTACAGAATAATGTATATTTTTGTCTGGCATTGAGAATGAGGGAAATTAGCTCAACGTTAAAATAATTGTGGTTGTACTTCTTACACATTGATTTGATGTTACAAAAAGAAGTGAGCTATTAAGTAGCCAAATTTAATAAATTTTAAGGTACTTTCCAAACTTTATATACTTACTGCAATCAAGAGTGCTTAATGCACTTATTTCTGCTTGCCAGGATCCAAGTTTAGAACCATCTTTCCAGGTACAAAATACTCTAATGCAAACAGATATTCATTATATGAGTTTGCAATATAAACACAATTTGTGTTCAATATTGATATTAATGATAGAATAGATTTTATAGTTGAAGAGATTAATTTGTTAAGAGTCTAAATTTTTTGAAACCAAATGTTTGGTATTTGGTAGATAAATTTCAAACATACAGTTTTTACATTCATTCTCCTAATAAGGAAAATAGAAATTGAGAATCTTTGAGGGATGTTCTCTGATATTGGAAGAAAGTAAATTTGGTAATTACGAAATCTTATCTGCCTGGTAACTGCCGTAACTGCCATCTAGTTCACAATTTATGAAAGGCCGTTGACCGTACTTTGTTCCATGAGCAGACATTTCTTCCTCAATAGTATTTGTGGCAATTACAACACTTTCACATTTGCGCAAATACTGTGAACCAACAGATTCAGCATCATCTAAAATATTACAGAAAACTAATTATGGTCAAGCAATAAACTGTCAAACACAATATTGTAATTTAACAAAAAAATCTTTAAATTAAATTTAAAAAATAATAATAGCTAATGCTTCTACATTATTATTTGACATCAGAAAACAGTTCCTCAAATGACAACAGTATGACCGGAACAAAAGTAGCATAATTGGTAATTTGAAAACAAAATAGTTTTAATACTGGAGTACAGAGCTGTGCATATTGCTACAGTATGTAGACCAACAAAAATGGCATGTTAGGAATGAAACAATATAGAAGAAGAAATTATCAAAATACATATTGGAAGAGAGAGAGAATTCTTAAACTTCACTAAAAACAGCTAGGTTACCTTAGCATTTTATTCTTTTCTAATATCCCTCTTATTAACTTGATATCTTGTATTGATATTATACACACAATAATCAGTTAATATATCAGTTTTATATATGATGCCTAATTCTCATACGTACAACATGGTAATAATGACATCATTGTTATGGGAACAACTGTTGATGTAGGGTGACCAGTTTTTTCTTCAGCACACCAACAAATATTTGAATCACACTGAAGTTCCTCATAGTTTCCTTCTTCATTACAATGCAAAGTGACATTTGTCCGGCCTTCCTTCTGAAGCTCATCTGTTTTACGACTGCATGCTACAAAGCACAAATTTGGTATGATATGATTATGAAGTGAACAATTTTCTGTGCAAGAAAAAAATAAAGCCTATAACTGTAACTGGAAACAAACACATGAAATATGATGGTCACACTGAAACATTTATTTGACAGCCATTCTTTGGCTAAAACTATACTCGTAAAAAACAAAACAAAAAATATTTGTACGAAAAGTGCTTCTTAATAAATAAACCTGGCGGACACCTTTTTGCTCAACCTGGCACCTGAGATAGTTGATACTGATAGAGAAATTTAGATGTTGAGTACTTATTGAAGTGGTTTATAGTGTTGGCAGTTGACAAAGCCATTTCATAACACTTACCACATGTCATATTTTGTGCCTGCTTCCACCATTGCTGACCAAATAATCTGTAGCCTTCAGAATTGTAACAAAAGCACCTGACACAATTTTAGAAAACTGTATTAGTATTATTGTTTGTTATTCAGAAACAAATTAACATGATGATCAAAAGCAACATTTAATAAATAATGGCATTTAATTGTATAAATGCAACTTTTCTCAGTCAAATATTTAATAACTTTAATCTCAACAAGGATCCTGGCTTTATAGGTCAAGTATGCTATTCATACTTTCTTTCCTATATTTCTAATGGTTGATCAGGATGCAAAAGAAAGGAAAGTCTTTGATCGTGGTTTAAATCTAAATTACACTCTAATTTACAAAATATATTGTTATTTTATACTATTTCATTGTTTTAATTAAGAAAATGTTTGTAAAGATTTTTGCACAGGATTTATTTTTGTTAATTGTAAATAATGTTGACATGGCTAACGTCTGTACAAAAAATTCATAACACCGTATTAATGTAAGCAAAAAATTGAAATAATATATACCTTCCTGTAGACTTTTCTCCTTTACATTGAACAGCAGAATATTTTCCTTCTTCATCACATGTAGGCTTCACTGTTATGGTGTTTATACCATTTCCATAAAATGGACATAGTTCTGTAGAATATATATTGAATGATTTACAAGGAAATTAAAAACTCTAAAATTGCTTTGATAAATTTTCTGATGGTTCATTACTATAGTGAATAAACAGAATGCCCTATTTATGTTAAGAACTACATTTCACATGACAGTGTGATATATGAGTAATTATGGTATTAACTGTAAAATAAGTTTATATAATGTAAACAACATTATGGAAAAACCATAAATAGTCTATAGAAGCCCTATTTATAAAAAAGACATTTTTTTAGACTCGTAACAATTTAATATTGTATATTAAAACATCTAGGTCACTTTGACCGTACCACAATAAGATGTAAACATATATTAAGAATTTTTTTAACAATCAGATATATGAGCTCACCATTCCCTGTAAGAGTTTAAAATTAATTTCTAAGCTGTAGTATCTAGATTAAATTGACCATATTATTATTCATTTGTATTGTAATCTTTAGCAAATTTTCATATTTATTCATATTATATTTTCATTACAATAATATCATGTTCATCATCACAATAAAAATAATTATTTTATGAAGCATATTATTTTTAATAGTGTTATCATGGTAAAATCATCATTGTTATATATGATATAAGGATATAGCAGGATAAATCTAAAAATTGGGGTTTCTTATAAAAACACTCAATAAAAAAATAAAAGCTTATATTCTATTCTCAATCGTGTTATAAAAATCTGAAAACAATTGCACTACAACTATAAAAACGCTTGTGCAGTAAAAGGAACTGCTCATACAGTTTCTTGTTAATTATAATACACAAGTAATATAGTGGTTTAATTATAGTCAAAGCCAATATCTATTTAACTATTTGGCTGAAGCCTTTTTGTGAATTACTAAATTTTAACATAAAACATTGTTAAATGTAAGTCACAGGCAAACATCACATTGCTATATAAATTACATATATTTTTAAAGCTATAATAATTTTTGAACTTACTTTTATTCTTTTTACATTTCTTCCCTAAACACGAAAGTCCAGGTCCACACACGGAATTTTCAGGATCACAATCCACTCCTTCATCTTAGAACATTCAAATTTCATAATGAATAAAAAATGTAATGAGATAAAATACTATTAGTAAAAGAATAGGAAAGAGAGTGTTAGCACTATCGTATCCAGGTATAATGATAATTGTACGTAATACCTCATAAATTTTGAACAAGTTTCCTGTCCTACATTGTGACACCAACCTTCAACTACAGGTAAGCCATAAAGCTCTCTCTCTTTCCTATCCTTATAAATTATTTTGACTATATCACATTATCCTTAAACAACCCCAATTATATTTAACTTTGTCAGTGGCAGCTGGTGCATATGTGCTAACACAGTCCACACAGCATCTTTGTCTGGATTGAGAAATGTGCATTTGCAGTATTCCATTTTATTCCCCTGGACAATCCATAAAGTTCAACAAACTTTTGCCTTTATGTGCTCTAAACCAGTGAGCACATAGAACAGTTCAATGATGTGTGGCTTGTTCCTAAAATTAATTATTTTTAAAAATATGAATGAAGGAAATTACTTTTATGTTAGAAATGTGTGTCTACTGGGTGCTAAATTATTCCACTTTTAACAATTAGATACTATTGGAAATTATGAAGACGTAATAAGAAATGTAGCATATTAAGGGTTGAGCCATTTGAAACTCGTGAACTGCCACTGATGAATGTGGAAGTAAAATAACCTTTGAGCAGAGAAATATACACAACCATTACTCACAATCATGTCATGCAACATATGGTTCAATCATACAGCAATAGGCTGTAATTACAGCAAAAAGGATGCTTGTTTGCTTTGGACAATTCAATAAATGTTGAAAAATGTTATCAAAATGGGAATGTAAGGAATTAAGAAATTTTTGTTTGTGAATGCCAGTATATAAGATTGACATTGTAAGGGCCAGAGAAGATTGTGAGACTACAAAACAATTGTTACTTATTCATAAGGTATCTAGACAAAATGTGTTATGTTTATTCAAATTTACTTTGTAAAAGTGCTGTATTTACTTTCACAAGTATCAATTCCCTAGTTATGCCCCCTTTTAAAACAAGAGAATTGGGTCTAGTAATTGTAAAAGGAAATGAATAGAGGTGTAACCAAAATTATATAATATGATGTAATACATTCTTACTGAGAGGTACACATCCAGGACAGCAGTTATCCACAGAACTTCTAGGCATCAACACAGTTGTTTCAAGGCAAGAGGAAGAATTTACATCAGTTACACAAAATCTGCCTTCATCACAGTTCATTTTGATACTTGGATTCCATTCCAATGAATAACTCTGATTTACAGTACACACAATTCCAATTAGAATGAAAATTTTGTTTTCCATCATAACTTTGACAACTGCTCTAAAACCTGTGATAACTGCATGATAAGAGTGGACCATTATATTACTGTACCTGATAAGAACAGGAAAGATAATCTGTATCTATGGTTCAAATAAATGGAAAAAGAAAAAATTACTAGGGACATTTTGATAGGGTATATTAATATTAAAGTATTAGTTTCATGTTTACTAGGAATTCCAACAATATAAACAACATATTTTCCACCCAATTATATAATCAATAAAAGTTACTGAGAAATATTTTTTTCTGATAAGTATTGATCAATACGCATATCTCAGTAATTGTGAAAATGATATCAGAAAAGTGTCAAAGCCAATATTTTCCCGGGAAACCTACCTCTGGTTATGTACACATATGAATAGCATAATAAAAATACTGTAACTCAAACATTATTCCAACCCTGTCTTCAAAGCAAATTATTGAGATAGTATTACATTTCATATCAGAATATATTCTTTTAGCATGTTTTGTCCCCACAAGTAATATCAGTACAAGTCTTGATTCTGTTACTCCAAATCATGAAAGGCTGCAAATAATCTAATTTTTTCTAGACAGGGGAACCTATAAACTGCCATGTGGAATATAAAATGAGTAGCGAGTGGGAAATGGAAATTATGTAAATAATATAAACACAAATGTTTCTAACAGTAATAGTAAACTGCATTAATTTACAGGGCTTCAGCACTCTGTAGTCTACAGTTGATATGCTGAAGCTGTGCTCTGAAGATAAAGTTTTTTAATGCTCAAAACAGGTTTTTCTCATCTTCCTGCTAGCAGCCATCAAGGATAATACAAGTTAATAAAATGACAATTCTTCTGATGTAAAGTTTGTTAATAAATATGAGTTAAAATTATGCAGATGAAACCAAATTGTAGAACAATTTTTGACTTCTTGTGGCATTAGTGTTTTAAAACTTTGGTCAGAAAGTATGCTGATCAAACCAATGACTTCAAAGTATTTAATGATGAGAAAATTGCCCAAACTTTAAATTCTACATACACCATTGGAAGGCTAAACAGCTTTTTCTCCTGTTAAACACTTGACTTGGAAATGTTGACTCAATGTATTGTAGTTCACAGAAACAAGCTTAATTTTGACTGTTTAACCTGCATAATAGAATGAGTAACAAAGTAAAAAAATAATTAAACAATTTCCTTTGCTTGCATGAAAGAAAATTTATTGTCATAACATTTTAATTAGAATCATAGTTTTTACTAAATCCAATAAAAATTAAGGGAATTTCAAGGAAAATCTTGAATCTATGACACCATTAGAAAAATTACTGCAATTCATTTAAGAAACCGAGCTTCTTACCTGCTCCTTTATCAGAAATACTGTTCTCCTTAACAATAAAAAAATACTAGAACAAAATGTGACATCCTATTTTCTAGTACATATCAAATATTAGTTATCTGATAATTTATTAAAAATACTGTTCTGTAAATATATTAAAATTGGCAATCATTTCGAAGCAAAAGGTGCAAGAGGATATTCGTACACACTAAATTCATTAATACACCATTCATATTAACTGACCAGGAACAGCTACTAAGCTCATAATTACCCGTTTTACAAAAAAAAATTGATAGAACTTACCAGAATTGAAGCGGCATTTTCAAAAATTTGCCTTATACAATGAATATTTAAACATAATTACTAAGGTGTTTTCAACTGAAAGGGCAATGGAAGAAAGAGAATCAAATAAACAAATTGTTCTTTTATTAAATGTAAATATAACTCTGTATTTAATATATTTATGGATTAAGCAGAATTAGAAGTGGCATTTCATTTAAAAATAATTTGGAAGGTAGGTATTTATGTCAAGTAGAATGTCAGCTACCAATATTTTTGTATAGAAATGATGCTTAATACATACAAGATGTGAATACACCTAATTAATACAGACCTGTTTCTTCCAGTTTTAGGTTAGACAATTTGTATTTATAAAATATGGCACAAAACGACAGTTTTCTCTCCATTTTCTATCCAAATGAGTACAAGTAATTCCAGTAGTTTGCCACATTTTACTCGCAGCATTTTAATCAAGATCATGTACATTTATTTGTACCAGAAATTACATTAAGTTAATCACTGAAAAATCCAGGGTACAAAACAATATTACAATTGTCAAACTCAAAAGTTTTACTCTAAAAATATAAAATATGTTTACCATAACAGTATTGTTGTATATAATGCAAATTTGTATGCCAGTGTAGGGGCAGTAATAGACACTTTCTACGCATTTGGTGGAAAATATTATATTGTTTTAAACAAAGAAATCTTGTACACCCATTATTCAGCGTTTACTTTCCTCAAACTTCCTCGATAACTTTTTTGTGTGTTTCAAGTTCTATCACAGCACAGGCTTCAAAACCACTACTGTATTAAAAGATTTCAGTAGCTATTTGAACAATAAGGCAGGTGGACCAAACAGCATTCATGTAACATAATGCTCTTAATTATTTTTTATTAAACTAATATCACTGTTCATGTAAACATCATATATATTTATATATGTATATATATATATATATTTATAAAGCAGCAGTTTCCTTTATACAAAAATGATGACAATCAGCACACAATAAGTACCATAGACCATCAGTCAATATTGGTCCTTAGAGTACAGATTATGTACTTTACCTTTACGATAAATGTGTACAGAACTCTCATAATCTGTAATCTCCAAATGTGATAAAAAATAATGTGTCCAAAATTAAAAAGTGAAAAACATTATAAAATAATGAAGGCTACATGCAGTTCAAATTAATTACTTCTGACATTCTAACCTAGATGCCAGTTGTACAATGTGAAGAATTGGATCTACCTACTGCCAATAATTTGAGACACCACTAAGTTTATCACAAGTTGGCCTCAGTGTAAGAAAAAATTATTAACTTTCAAAACATTTTCTTTTATACCTTTACAAATAATGTTAAAAGTTGTATCAACCAAATAAGAGAGCACCACAATGTAACTGGTACACATGACCATACTTCATCATCAACCTCAAACTTGAGGTAGGAAATACATGGCATCATTCACACAAACACACATACATTCATCCAGAGAGTGTGTCTGATAAAATTTTACTCCACAGTGCACACAATATTTCAGAATAATTCGTTCATTCTATATAAGTATTACAACATGTATCCTTTGAAATATTGACAAATAAATTATTCACTTCATGTATAGCAGTTTTGAAAATTTACAAATGAGACCATAAGTTGGCACACACAATGGATACATAAATATTGGCAGTAAGTAGTTACAAATAACAATAATGAAAAAGGTGCAAGTGTTCTTGAAGATTTTAAAAATTTGAGAGGAACTTCAGATTGTTTAATACAATTGTTAGAACCTTTCATTTGCATATGAAAATAAAGCTTTACACCATTTTTAGTGAAAGGGTAAATAACAAAATATATAAATAAATTTTAGGTTTAATTTATAATTACAAGATCCAATTAAAACAATAACAATTTAAATAGCTTTTGTCTCCATATGGTAGGTATGTCATTCACTTTACAAATGTCCACAAACTGAAAACAGGAACTTCGTTCCATCCAAATTTACCAAGTGTAAAAATATA
The DNA here is from genome assembly GCA_037074705.1 of Zhengitettix transpicula. Classification (NCBI taxonomy): domain Eukaryota; kingdom Metazoa; phylum Arthropoda; class Insecta; order Orthoptera; family Tetrigidae; genus Zhengitettix; species Zhengitettix transpicula. Next base: position 73,600,341 of record CM073595.1, on the reverse strand, counting down.
TGTGCTTTATTGGAATCCTTTGTATAATATATTTGAATTCATATTTTTATTATGAAGAGTAACGACTGTATTCACAAACCAGAAACATATTTCTGTTCTGAATAAGACCTATAATCTAAGTAATAAACCATACTAGGTAATTTAAAGTAAAATATATAAAATAATAAACTGTATAAAATTCACCAGCTGATAATGAAACATTTGGACCATAAAATATTTAATAGGATATTTTACCACAGTAACAATCTTTTTCAAGAAGCAATTTCAAAATATTCAACATCAAAATCACTTCATCCACCAGAACTCTCAAAATGTAAGATCTGTTAGACACCATGAAAACGATTGTTACATATTTTTACTAGTAAACTAGTTGCTCACAATTATAAACATTAGCATCTCTCTTTCATGTGAAAAATGCAGCAGCATTATAACGTTTGAACAAAGGAGATTAACTTCCACTTATGGGTGTGTAAGGGTAGCCTGGCAACTATTAAGGTCAAATTGACACAAAACATTATTTTATGAGTTTAATTAATTTACAACAGAGATTTGTAATGAATGACCTGTTTAAGATATTCACATATTCATGTACTATACAAAAATTATCCAGAAGAATAATTTGATAAATGAAAGAATTATTTATAAGGTTTTTCAGCTGTTAAATGTAAATATAGAAGAATGCACACAGATTATGTGAAAGTGTAACATTTTTTTTAACCTTTTATAGTCACCACATATTAGTGTAGTTAATTACTCTTTATCTGAAGGGTACTATAAATATTTGGCATATGCTATAAAACATGTCTGTTTTATCAAGCGAAATTATAGAATGATACAATAATAAGACAAAAGAGATGATTAAGATGAAAATTATATTACAATAACAAAAAACAGATCAAAATAAGAGCTAAATAAATATTACACATTTCTGCAATCCTTGTTGCTATCATAAGGTGATTCTAAAAATGCAAGAGCCGTAAGAACAACATGCTGCACAAACAATATGTCACTTTTTTTAATCATCTGATGAAATAAACAATGATTGCAGAAATGTTATGCCATTATTATTTAGCTCTCATTTTTGTCTGTTTTTTGGTTATTTATTTATCTAATAAGTATATTTTTATACAGACTTATATTTTAATTCATATTAATGTATTACATGTGACAAGTTTTTGAAACTTTTGTCAATACAGTAGAGAAAATTTTTGTATAGTCATAAAAACATCAAATCAAGTGAATTTGAAAAATTGATTCATATCAAAGTGGTATTTGGGAATGGAGGGAAATTTACATGTATATCAAATAGGAATGGTCTTTCACAAAGAAGACAGAAACAAATGTGTAGTACTACACGAGCAACTGGTTTACTATCTAGTCACTATGTTAACCAAAATTATACACAATTGATAAAGTAGTCATAACTGCAGTTTAAATAAAGAAAGCATTTTACATTGTGGTCAGTTGTCAGAAAAATATTTCCACACAAGGAGTATAAAATTATATTCAGTTACAATTTATCATTTTCCTTTACCTCAATATTGAATAACATTTTAAAAAACATACATGTTCAAGTATTAGGGTTCCAAAGCACTAAATTATTAGATCGATTTCAGAACATTATAACAACTCCTTCCTTCAAATAAATAGTGTAATAGAGAGCATTAAAGAAAAGTGTGAGGGCATGTATAAAAATGTAACATAGATATGACTTTCAATATTTAGCAATAAACTATAATAATAATAGAGTTTTTTTTACATATGAAGGACAAGAAACAAACTTATTGAGGAAACAAATTAGCCACTTTGCAAGTCATGCAAAAAAGTCAAATCATTTAATTACTTGTGACTGTAGTCAAATAAAATACTCTCTATTCATTACAGGTTTTGGAACCCTAAAATGGTCCATCAAACCCTGAAGATTAACAAACTAATAGTAAAATTAAATGGAATACTATTAAACTATTAAGAGGTACTTCTGTGTAGCTAAACAAATGAAATATAAAAACTAAAGTACATTCATAACAAAAGTGCAAGATTTAATAGATCATATTATTGTCTAATATTTTTAATATCACGTTTCTTCAAATTCACATATTGAGGCACTGGAGAAAATAAATAATTGTAATAAAATAATGAACAGAATGAGGTACAAAAACTTCATATACTGGCCTTGGTTTTGTCCTGCTTTCAGCTGATGACAATTTTTAATGCATGTGATTTTATGTATGTAATGATTATAATATATATATATATATATATATATATATATATATATATATATATATATATATATATTACACATTACATAAATATAACAACCACACTCACATGAAACATATATAAGAAAGATGTGTAGTGTATAATCATTCTTAAAAAATAAAAAATGTAAAGCACTGCTTCACATTTGTAACTTACAGACCTCTTGACATGTTTTTAACCCTTCTCATCTTCACTTGGGTCAACACTAGTTAATTTTATAGGTTTTCCCTAAAAAGAGATGTGAAGGGTGACACAAATAATGCACATAGTTGATTTTTACAAAGTTTTCCACCTCACTGCCACAAACACTTTGTTCCCATTGGTGGTGACGTGTTTCAGCCAGAGTCATAGTGCAAACCCTTCAAGATCCACCTTTGCTACTGTTGTGATGGGTTGTGTGGTAGTGGTGGTCCCTAGAAGCAAACAATTTTGTAAAATATAGGAATGAAGTAAATGTTTATCTAAAAAAAATTAGTAACGTTTAAAATCAGTTTTTAAATACTAGGCATTTCTTCACGAGAATGTACAAAACATACTGTTTATTTATGTGTGAGACTGCAAAGCGGGTAGGATCAAACTGACCAAATCTTGGTTGAGTTAGTATAATAAAACTATCAAATTCTTAAATAGTGATTTACCTTTTCTGTTTAAATAACTGCAATTAATTGACACAATGATAGAAACACAATTGTGTACTAGTTGTTAAGGAGAAAAATGAATTGTTAATTTTTCAGAAAAAAAGAGGATAACACACAGATTTAAATGCTAAAACCATTTTTGAAAGACAGTTATCACTTTTGTTGTGAAACACAGGAATATCATGGATCAACTAAACTAAGTGTTTTGGTGTACTGCACCTAAGATCCTTTGTTTATGTACACATTTCTTTACTGCAAGTAACCTCACAATTCAACTGCATGGATTCTTTAATTATCCTAAAACACAATAGAAAGAACTCTTGAAGTTATGAAGATTGAAATAATTTCCAGTTTAATGGATTCAATTAAAATAATATCCCAGTATTCTCTGGATTGGACTCACAGGCATTGTGGGGAACGTTGCTTGTGTCATATGTGGCCCTGGATGACCAATGTGGTGACCTGCAAGTTTTGGACCATCTTCCGCTTTCTCCTCTTCTCTTCTTTTCAGGCAAGCAGCTTTGGGATTTAAATTGCGTTCTAGAACAAAAATATACATTTTCATAAAACCATAGTCAACTTGGTAGGAATTAAAATTCGTATGGAAACTCGCAAATTTTCATTATGTATTTATGCTTATGGGTTAGTTTTCTATTAATAAAATTCTGGATAGATGGAAATGAGATATAAGTATATTTAATATATATATATATATATATATATATATATATATATATATATATATATATATATAAGATCAACCAGGTTTTCCATTGTAAGAACATTTTAAATAATTAAATTATCTGAAGGAAATGAAAGTGGAATAAATTTATTTATGACAACAGTTGTTTACAACATTATTTTATGTTATGTTTATATTAAATATATGAATAAACAGCTGTTAATATTTCAGCCAAAAACCGTAACAAGAAAAAAATAAATAATTATATATTTCAAAGACAAAGGCATTCTCATTTTCAGCTCAAGTTTGCACTTCACAAATGGAGACAACTAACTAGACTCTCATTCTATAGTAGGTTAAGTTAAATTTAATGTTTAGGCATTTAATATCGATATAAAATATTGTTGTCTTTGTCATGACACTTTTAAACAAGTTTAATTCCGCTTTATGGATAATACAGAATTTCACTAGACATCCAATCCACATGTTGTCCAAGGAGAGGAATTTGGTACAAGACTCTAGTAGAGAAGACACTAAATTTAACAAAGAGTTAAGATCCAGTAAATTGTTTTGGGAATATGAATTATTTTATGACATTCTGATGTATGAATTACTGATACCTCTAACTTGTTGTTCCAAATTCATGATAACTTCTACAGCCATATTAAGGATACCAAGCTTTGTTTGAGGTTTATCAGTTTTCAGATGTGTCATACACATCCTCCCCAGTTCTTTCAAGGCTTCATTGATGTCACGAATTCGTATCCTGCAACATTAAGCAACCTCACTTGATACCAAAATAAGGTTATTTGCTACAAAAAGTTGTATAAAATTAAGATGTATACATACTAAGTTTACTTTATTCAACAAAAAATAAATATTTGGAGGAAAATAATTTCTGACAGTGGTCTGGCTTTCTCGACACCAATAACTGACAGATTAGCAGTCGGCCAGTACAAAAGAATGGAGAGTAAGAACTGTCAAGCAAATAATGTGAAGCAAAATATAATATAAAGCAATTCTAATACATGCAAATGTATTCTACATAATATAAAGAAAATGTCTAAAAAACTAAATTTTATTCTGAAAATTTATGTAACCACAAACTTTATTTCAAAGTCAGTAAAACATAAAAGATGAGGTTTTTGAAAATTATAAATCAAATCCAGTCATTGATATAGCTTAAGAAATATTAGGGAGGCACGTTACATGTCTGCCTCTTATAGATTTATATTTATCATTCACTATTTCATTGAAGGCATAAAATCACAGAAACAACAAACACAAATGTATTATACTTATTACCAAGTTCATAAATAGGCTTTACAAACTTTATATTATTTTAACAAGGAAACGGTTCGACATGAATTGTAACTTAATCTGAAAGCAGAAAGATAACTGATTATGGTTCTGAAGATGGTTAAGCGTTTGCGTGTTATCTTTTACCAGCTCACCTTTCCCTTGCATTATTCGCTTGTCTCCTCTCCTTCTCTCGGGCAGCCTTTGTATCAGGGTCCTCTTCCTCATCGGCGCTCGAACAACGGTTGGAGAAAAACACACATAAATTTGATGTTTCCAAAGACATCTGAATTTGGCCATATATGTAGATTATGACTTTTGTTAATACTTAGGATAAATTGAGTTACAGATGAAATTACGTGTGTATTATTCAAGTAAAATAATATTTAACAGGCAGTTCACTTTAAATCAGTTATGACCAACTACGAACGTTAATATTTATTGTGTATTCTGTGCCAATAATTGCAATAATCATTTACATTTAAATAACTTTTGAGAATTAATAAAAAATCAAAAAGTTAATCGGTTAAATAACACAAAACCATAAAAAAGAAATAGTATTTAGCAAGGTATTTATGAATTTAACTTTTCAGGGAAAATTATAATTTTACTTTTGCCAAGGTCACATGGCTAGCCTTATAAATGTGATAAACATTTTTAAATAAGTATAATTTCAACAAAGAAATTTATACATCACAGAATGTCAAAAATTTATCTATATTAAGCATCATATAATAAGATGCAATAACAGTTCAGTGAAAGTCAATAGGCATTTCTTAAGTAAATATTTGGTGCTGATGGGGGATACTTTATCAAAGTTCTAATTTTTTTACAACAATTTAAGAAAAGAAAGCTTGCATACATTGTAAAAGTATATATACTAAATGTAGTATGCTACAAAAGCTGTTCATTGATAAGGAAGGCTGTTATAATTGTGACTTCACTTAACAGATAATATACAACACTTTTGAACCTAGATAACATATGTATAATGTTTAAATATCTCATTATTGTTAACAACAATAGCAACAAAAAAATAAGACATGAGAAAAGACAAATTGAGTCAACAAAAATATTGGTTTATATTAGTGAGGTATAAACACAAATTTTTGCGATAGCTAAAATCTTTGTTTACTATTAAAATCTGGAAAGTGATTTAACAAACTAAGTATGCATTCATAACAGACATATCAGGCTCTGAATATACGACAAATCACTCTATGATAAGGTAAAATAATACTGGCTTTCTCTATTATTTCAGTATACTGGATGGTGAAATTTTTTTTTATGATATCCCAGATTCACATCTTGTATGCAAATCAACAAATAATGTTTACACCGCTGAGTACAGCATCAGCAATTTCTTATATAACTATATAAAGCATTGAATAAGTTATGGAAAGCCAGATCTATAGTGCACAGATTAAAATCAATTACAATCATTATATCACACAAATAAACCATAGGGGTATTTAAAAAGTTGCCTACAACAATTAGATGGATTTATAGAGAATTTAAATATAACTTGAATATAATCAATATTCTTTCTTCCAACCATTTTATTGATAAAAGATCTCTAAGAAAATCGGTGATTAGAAACCACCCAGTAAAAAAAGCTCTACCGCTTGAAATACCCTGTTTACAGATTACATCAACATATTATTCTACCTAGAGAGTTCTCTGAAAATGTTTGTGTTTTAATGGCTACCATGATCAAAATAATATAAAAATGGAATGATAATGTAAATGAGGAACCTCATTAGATATTTTAAAAAATTGTTGAAATGATAACTATTAAAAGTGAGTACAATGAATTATTTTTTATAACCTGGATACAGGTAGCTTAAAGATTCTCTCATGATCAAATACAGTACTGGCAGGAAATAAGAAAATTTATAACTTGCTAACTAATAATTTGTGAAAAATATGACCCGTGAAAAATATGACCTGTGAAAAATATGACCTGCTCAAAAGTGAATATAAACAATCAAGTGGCCTTAAGTATATTAAAGTAATAACATATTTTTAAAAGCCATAAACAATAATGTTTGGAATAGATTAAAAACTGAACTTTACAAAATAAGGAGGGACATATTAACTTATAAATAGAATAGTTTTCACGTAATTGAAGTTCAAGATTTCTTAAGTTTGGTCATTACAGATGTTCACAATATAAATTTATTTCCTCTAATATATTCAAAACACTTTAATAGTAAAAGTGAAACTAAAATTAATTGGTAAATGCAGAAAAACGGAACTGATGCCATAAAACATAAAAATCCTTTTGTCTCAAAAAATGAAGAAATATCATAGTTCCTAAGACTGAAAGTCAAAATAAAATTTAATCTGTATGTTTAGTTATTCTGACAATGTTAAGCAAAAAAATTCAGTTAGTTGTATTTAACTGATCTGACTTAAAATATGCAGAACATTAACATAAATTTATAAATCCTGTATATACACAAAGAATTACATTACTATTAATCTTGGGACAACAGACTTTACACCTCACATTTGATATGTCAAAGTCCTGCACCAACAATTTAATCCAATTCACAATAAAGACTTATAAATAAGTAGGCCATACACGCAAACGCTTTTCCATCAAAGCCCGAATTCAATCAGGGTGTGAATACTTTATAACATGGTTCAAAATACAATCTTACACTCAAGTCACATGCCTAATTAACAAAACATTAGTTGACAGTGACTTACCAATTTTCTATCACCACAAACAACCAATAAAACACACACAAATTTACATTTAATGATGACAGTTACTAAAACAATTTTATTATGTTCCAAGTACCTTAGATTAACTGAAATAATAAATGTAACACTGACAAGTGATAATTCAAAGACAATTGCAATACTTTTCATACTATTTCTATGTTAATGCAGACATGAAAAGGAGCAAAAAATTTATAGGGAAAATCTCCCCCTTCTTCAAGTCATCTGCTGGTGGCTGCCAAACGTTGTAATAAACCAACCTTGTGAAAGACACATTTAACACACACTTTCTAACCCAATTTATTTATAGTATATAATATAATAACCTGCACATATTTTATAAAGAGACAGGGTGCATGGCATAACTGATTAATAACAATTGTGTTGTGATATAATAAAATTTGTTCAATTTTTTAGGCCTTCTCCATACGAGTAGAACAGTAAATAATTCTCCCTCCATTATACTATGTAGGTCATACCACAATAATGATGTGGTGACATGTAGAGACATTAATAAGGTATTCTGTTGCTTGTGGCGAAGTGAAGAGAAAGAACAAAAGAAGAAAAATTCAATGATCAGAGAAAAACAAAAGAAAAGTTGAATAATAATAGTAAATGATGAAGAGACAAGAAAAGGTGTGATAAATATAAAAATTGAATTAAGTTCAAACATTTCAACTGCTAGGAATATGTGGCCTTTAGAAAAAATCACAGCACATTCATTCATAAGGACACTGGCTTATTTCTTCATCAGTTCAGGACTCAAAAGACTAACAGGATAACATTGTAGATAAAATTTCTGGGTTGAGACCCGAGAATTTTATCTACAACAGCTTCACCAGGAAAACTGTCATTCCCAGGATATACGTTACTGTTGTGTATTGTGCTGTGACACAACTGGACCAAAGTCTAGTAATATTCTGACATATAAGGAAAACCAATTTTACAGGTTGCACAAGAGCCGAGTTTAAAATTTTGTTAATAACAGATTTTGAATGTACATTTAAAACTGTGGGACTTTGAACAGAATGCAAAACTGGCTACATTTATGATTAACTCACAAGTGATTGGAAATGTTAAAATTGTCTGTTAACTTTCCTGTACATGTAGTCTATGTTCATCAATATTTGTAACTGTCCTACTATATAACTTAGATATTTTTGGTACTACTAATAAATGACTTATTAATTCAGCATTTCATTAACAAGTACATGTAATATACAAATTATATTCTAATAAATTTGAAGTTGTGCACTGGTTAATTTGTCCATTTGAAGTGACACGAGAGTTGGCCTGCACTCTATTATCACTTTTGTGTACTACTGAGCCACTGGGAGAACAGCAGTGGTTACACCCATAAAGCCACATTCAGAGTGCTACAGCCTAAAAAATGCCTGTTTCTTTTGGCAAGAATGGTGCTAAAACAAATTATTCTTATTTACCCAATTTATTATATAATTTTTCACAGAATTTAAATTTTTAAATGAATAATAAAGAAAAATGTTCATAAAACAAACTGATAAATCATGAGCAAATCCATAATTTATAAGAATATTCAGTTTCGATAAAATTCTCTAATCCAACTTTGATTTTTATTTAAGCTTTCATATCAAATAGCCAATTGGTAACATGCAAAATAACCAAATATTAATTTGGGAGATCATTAAAAAGGAGCATACAAAGAAAAAAAATACAGGAGACAAAAATATGAAAAATTTGTACAAAACATCAGCTAAATAAAATTTACCATAAAATGTTTGGTTAAAATCAATTATTTACTAGCTATTAACTTAATAGGAAAATTTAAGTCGTATTCTAGCAGGACGTTTCAGAATTATTTGACTTACATTGTGAAGTTTTAAAATGATTTTTATTTATTATCCACAATACTGACATGAATCAGTTTGCAATAAATAATTATTAGGGGAGGTGAAAATGAAACAAAATGGCAGCATTATATGGGCCTATCAGCCATAACTTATTTTCAGCTTTCCAAATCAACCAATTTAAATTAGTTATCACATTTCTAAGGAATTAATTCCTATTAGTGTACATGTAAAACATCATAAACATTAAAAGAAGCCCCACAAGTTTCTGCACACAATATATTTCTGAAACCATTCAATGTATATTTAGCAGTGACTTGAGTGTAAGAGGAGCGTTAAAAACTATTAAACATTCCAAAATAGCCAGTTTCAAATTCACAAACTGGAAACAAGTCAGTACTATGAAACTACAGCACTCAATTCAATTCTGCAAATAAAACATTATTTAGGACAAATGAAACACATATGGTAATTTAATGAGTTCGATATAAACTCATTTCTACAAGTAGAGTTGAGCATAAATAAGTTTACAGCACCTTACTTGATTATAAAAACACATTATATGCTTCTAACTTTATTTTGGAATTTTCAAAAAATACCCCATAAACCCCAACAAAGTCTTCTCAATTATCATACCTAGTACTGACTTGATCCCATTTCTGAACTCGGGCTTCTACAAGAATATAAAGCGTGTCAAGCCCACTCACCTTTCACGAACATTGTTAGCCTGGCGACGCTCTTTCTCACGTACGGCCTTCATGTTGGGATCTTCACAATCCTCATCAGCACTCGAACAACAGTTGCAGAAACACAAATCGACATTATGCATGGAAAATTAAAAGCCAACAAAGAAGGTTGAGATGCATGAATCCCAGTCTATCTACAATTAATTGATATCAACCAAGGGAAAATGATAGTAGTGTGATAATGTTTGAATTTGTAGCTGAATTTTCTCAAAAAGCAATCATAAATAGCAGCCATGTAAAGTATTGCATAATATTCAAAATATAACAACCTCAACATCTTCAAATAACCTTTCATTAAGCAAATTTCATGTAGTGTAAGGGATAAATTGTTATTCACTTCTACTCCTAATTGATTTACTTTAAATCACAGAAACATATCTTCGAAGTGTGTCGCAAGTGTGAACTTCTAAACTGCAAATAGCAATTACATAAATTCAACAAGTCTAAAAAAGTTATTCCCGAGAGACTTTGATTCAAAATATTGAAAGCAGAAAGAATTAGGTTTGCATATGTTAGGCCATGTTGTGTTCTGAAGAGTTTCTCAACATTTCAATACCAGCCATTAAAAGTCATCCTAAAATGTAACATGGCCCAACAACTTAAAGTTAATAGATTACAATTTGCTCATCAACCACAAAAACCTTGGATAGGTTTTATTTTTGTGTTAAACGATTAGCTATGTAGAAATGGTGAGAGCAGTATATGATTGGACAATTGTCTGTAAGAGAAGAGAAAGGGCTAGGCTTTGTGCATTAAATAATATTTACATACGAAATAGAGCCCAGAATGATAACAACATTTATGAAACATAAATCTACAAAGTAACATTTGCAATATCAAACACAAGGGACAACAGATAAAAAAGAAATGTACATTTCTGTCTGCAGAGAAATCCAACAAATCTAAAATTGTGTGGTATTTTTAAATTATTGTACTGAAATGTAGTAAAGTTACTTTCTTTTCAGTACAAAATTATGCAAATGAAGACCACAATAGTAAAGTTTAATTTAACTATGTTGTTACGTACTTTCATATTATTTAAATTAATCTATGTTACATGAAGTTGCACATTTTATTATTGATGTTTTTTTACCTATAAAATCTGTTAGTTGTAAATGCCAGTGAGCCTTGTTCAATCACATTATTGTTTATATTCATTCAAATGTGTGCTCAGACTAAGTGTAAAAGTGGCTACATAATTGATCTGTTAAATACAAATTCCTATTCAAATGTCCTCTAATGACCAGAATGTAGTATGTTCATGTTTGAGCTATTTAATGGAAAATTATAATCCTATCTTCATTAATTTGTATATAACTAGAGCTCCTCATTTATTTAAGATTAATAACTTATGAAGTTTTGTTTATAATAACTTTCCTAATTCATATTTGGAATGTAATCCATCATTGAAAATATATTTATAGTTTATTTCTAAAAACAAAATCCTTGTTGACTTTTTATCACCTGACAAGCTCATTATATTGACTAGAGAACAAGTACTCATCAACACAAATGTTTTAAATATTCATTTCTCCATTATCAAATGCAATAAATGTTTTATTATTCCTTATTTCAATAAAATGAATATGATTTCTGTCATATAGTACTATATGACAAAGTTTGGAAAAATCTTTATTAAGGAATACATAAACAAGTTTGCTTTATGTGAGACCTTCCTATATGGGTGAAATTATTGCTTCTTATGAAAATATTCATGAAATACATTCCCTTCCTTGAAATGAAAAATTTATAATTTCTTTGCAAGTGACACAGATACGTAATTAGTTTTCAAGGTGTATTACTATCATAGCAGATCATATCAGATCCATTCAAGAAAACCAGAATCTATTTATTTGCTCTTTGTACACAAAAAGTGACCTTGGCAAAGATTAACAATGAATGAGCTTTTATATCCATTCTACTTACTATCTTCTCGATCGCTTTGAGCCTTTTTGCCCAGATGTTGAATTGGCTTGAGCAGTTGAATTAGGTCCAGAAGTAGGCTGACTGCTAACTAACTCACTACTACTAGGTTTAGTGTCCGAGTTTGCACCAGGTGGTTCTTTCCGTTTTTCTGTAAATTAAACACATTAATAATTTAATTTAATAAATAGCTAGCAATTGATATATTTATAATTTATGACAAAATAAAAATGTTTTAATTTCAAATTGTATAAAAAATAAATTCAAATAACTTTTTTATTTTAATTTTTCAAATGATTTATATGAAGACAAGGTGTGAATATAATTAAAGGACAATAGATCAACATAAATTAAAATTGATACAGATTATGAACAGAAGGGGAAATAAAAGTAGGTAAATTTCTTAAAAATATAATGAGAAAAAAAAACTATTTCAAAAAGTAAAAGGAAAAAAAATTCTACAAGGCATTGACTTCCAACGAATTCACTTGAAAATACACACATTATAATTATACAATACACACAATTTTCATCTGATGCATGTTTAATATATCTAATTTGTCAAGGCATGTTTAAATGAACATGTAAAATGTAGAATACAATTTAAGACAAAATAAAAGTATTACTTGAAGGTGCTCCTGATAGCCTTTCAATTTTTATTGCACCATCGGTGTCGGGGGTAGAGGCAAGACCAGGATACGAACTTTGTGTTACACCTACAGCTGAACCTGGAGTGGCAGGGTGAGGGCTTGGCTGTAAAAAAAACAATAACAGCATAAATTTTATTGTTAAAAAAGTAATAATTGTGTAATTGCGAAAATAGTAATGATCAGAAACCAAATTACAGATCTCATAAAACCAGTTGTTTATAATATGATTGTCCTATTTTGTTATGATGAAAATATGCAAATCAACAACTAAATTTTACATTTGTATACATTATAATTTTTGTTTTCAAGTATCAATAATTTATATAGCATACCAAATGTGTGTCTAGTGTAGATTGTGAATGGTGGTGATAAGAGCTGAGAAGCCCATTGGAATGTGTCTGCAAAGCAGATGAAGCAATAGCATGCAGCCCTAGTGCCTGGCTTTCAGCATGGTTACGGAGAACATTGATGGCATCATCCAGCCTCTCTTCCATTCGTGTACCCTAAAACAAAACCATAAAAATATAGAATTAAAAACTATGCTATAGTGAAACAAAAATACAAAATCTGGCACAAAGTATTCCTTTAAATTAACTTAAATCAGTAAAATCTCCAATTCTTCTCTCTGCTTAATATCCTCGTTTTTAACCACCACACGTCATTTGTATCTAAATTTCATAGAGCAACAGTACACTTTGACCATAGTTACTTGAGGTCCAACACAACAAATCGCCACACCTATGATCTTGATTGTTCAAGACAAAAAGTATCTTCAACCACTTCACACTCTTATTGTAGTGTGTCTTCACAATTCTCACAGTTTTTCATTAAGTGACCTCTTGCAGTATTTCACAACACATCTTGCACCATATTTCTTTGAACAACTTGCACTCTTACTGTAACTATTCCATATTTTCATTGTTTATAATCAGTTGATACTGAGAAAGTAAATTGGTGAAATAAGTCCATCCATTCTGTTCCAATGGCATATATCTGATTTAAATGTCATCATCTCATTTATCGCTGTCCTTGGTTCCAGACTTTCTACTCATGGTTGGCTGGTTGTTCCTCACTTAAAAAATCTCATATTACACATTCTTTGACTAAGTAATTTATTTTACATTACTGTGTGAAATACAATGTAATACATCTGATTTATAATTAAAACAAATTGAAAGAGTGTACATTCTACACAAGGACTACAAACTTTTGAATTTGTTGAAAATTTTCTTAAATAATATATCCTACTGGCATAATTCCAAAGATTAGTATGGGAACTATCTATGAACTTCTAAATATACTACAGAAGAGATTATGTACAATAATATTAATTTACCAGCAATTGTTTTCATATCATCACAATATTTTACTAGTTAAGTGGCACAATGTGTTGGCCTTAAAATCCCAGAAGCCATCAACAATTATTTCTCATTTCAAGGTTAAGCAGTATCTTAGGGATAAACTGATACACTGAGGCAGTTTCGCCTACTAAAATTTAAAGTCGACAGCAATACAACAAAAAAACCAACAAGTCCAGGAGTAGCCTATGAGTTTAATAAATATTTATTAATACAATAAATATGGATATTTCTCAAATAAAGTAAAAGTGGAATTATCATAACTTATTCTGCAAGTTTGAAAATACAATTCTAGAACTGCAAATTTTACTTTTATTATAAACATTTAAATATAATTCAAGAGACTAAGAAACACTTCCACATTTACATGTCAGAAACATTTCCTTCATATGTATTTAATGAGTGTAGCTCTTTCACATCTGAAGAAAAAAATATGGATGGCATTACATCTAGGCATGAATAATATGATAAACGTACAAACGCATGCAGATCTCTCCTCACCTCTGCATGATCTCGGAGAAAACCTATGGCAGCATCAAGCCTCTGTTGCTCAGGAGCAGACTGCACAGGACAGGGATCATGGAAATGGGCAACAAATAAAATAAAAAAACACAAGCATTACAAACATGCAAAAATATAAACAAAACAATATTAAACACAAAAGGAATGTAACGGTGAATATCTAAAGGGAGAAGAGACATTAATACCTTGCACATATACAATTTTCATAAATTAAAAGTTTTTGAGTAGTCTAATTCTACTGTAACCTACATTATTCTCATAGCAACCAAAATGAATAATCTAATAAAAATAAAATATTTTTAAAAAACTCACACATCAATAAAAAGAACAGCTAAGTTAACATCAACATGCTTATGAGTAGAATTTTCAGCACAAATACAAGGTAAATTAATAATAATAATGGCAACGTATATATTCCATTTTTTTAAAAAAATATTATTTAATAAAACTAATTAAATGAATCAGGCACACTATTAACCTCAACTCAGATCAATTTGTAGTGCAGAATAATTATTGTGAATCTTCAGTTGAAACAAATAGTCAAAATCCAGCAATGTGTTTTACCTAAGAAAGCAAGATAATTCAATAAAGAATAACAGATTGTCATCATAAATATGTAAGTGGCGAGGATAAATTTGACCAGGTGGGAAAAAAATGGAATTGTAGCTCATGCAATACAAATCTCAAGGTAAGAACAACTTAAATGTGAAACTAAGACCTTGATTCAAACACTTCTTCTGAAAAATGTTCACTTTTCGGCATAAGAATTTTGATTCGTCAAAATGGGAAAGGAACTTTAATTAATTATATTACATATATTAATTAATTACATAAATTGTTTAATGAAGAAAATACTGTAACATAATAGCAGCAGCTCCTATTTTCAATTGCAGTTTCCTCCATCCCTTCATAATTTAACTACACTATTTTGACAGTTTGAATCCACAGAAAATTGTAATCAGCTGTAGTTAGAAATTGCTTTAATCTCCGAGAAATCTAAGTTTGTTTATATTACTTAATTGTAAGTTAAGAATTAAAAATCTGTCATTGAATTGAAAGTTTCATAAATAAACCACGAATTTTATCAAGATCAGAATTGCAACAAAAATTCTTAGTAACTATAATTAATAAAGAGAACACTTTCAAATAGCAATCACAACCATGCCATAATAAATTAGTTACCTCTTTCATAAAAATTCAACCAAGATATCCTGTATGAAAAGACTCTGAAGAGAACTAATATTTCTAAATAAAAATACATTTTACACAAGTTCTGAACTGTTTAGGAAATCACACATTTTAGGAACTAGTGGCTCCAATAGAAAATTGATAATGGTTTCAAACCTACCATGTGCAATGTACGATCAGAAGAAAAATGAGGTGAGGTAGGTGCGGCGGTGTGTGAACCTCCACCGCTTGGAGGCCACGCTTGCGTAGCACCACCACCCGTCAATGGGGGAGGAGAACTGACAGGAGTTGAAGGATTCGAACTGTAACTACTGACGCTTTGATCGGTTGGGTAAATCTGGAAAAAGAAAATACAATTTATACACTTTATTTATGCTGAACCAAAATATATTGAATATTCAAAAGTATTATAAGGTAAAAGAACGTATTTCTTATTTCATATTCACTAACCGATGCCAGTGCTTTCCCCAGGGTGTCGCCAGGAGTAGGAGGTTGCGGACTCACATAAAGTGCCGCGGCTGCTGGACTGGATGTCGGCACTCCTGCTGTTGTGGGGGTGGTACCAGGCCCAGGGCCTTGACCACCCCCACGAAAGCTGGACATAGGGGGTAGGCTCGCAGCCGTTTGAGCACCAAGTAGAGTAGAGTCTTGTTGTGATGGCACAACTCCTCCAGGTGATAATGCGCCATATCCCTATACACAATATAAAATGGAAAAATATAATGTAAGAGGTTAAAAATAATTTATTAAGTTACTGTTCGCAAAAATTACCATAGGGTCATGTCCAAGGTGCATTGGGGGAGGGTGAAATGCTGCCTGAGTTATGTGAGTAGGGTTTGGGCCACCTGAGAGAAGCGAAGGCGTTCCATAAGCAGTGTAATGCCCAGTTTGCAACTGCCCCCCTCCTGACCAAGGGTCACCCGTTGTTGCACTGGCACCATCTGCAAAACAAACTTGTAGTTAGCATAAGGAAAATTATGAAGAATTAGGTTGTGTGGAGTCATGTCATTTTCTCTAGGCTCTTCTTTGCACTTGACGAAAGGGTCAAGGATCCCAGAAATGTTGTGTATTATTTATATCATCACTTTTTTGTCTGAATTGGCTTCATTTCTTAATCATAAATAATTTCTATTGTGTAATGTTAGTGTCCTCAACAAATTGATAAAATTTTGTCAACACTGAAGCAATGTGGAGCTAGCCTCCACTGAGCTTCATGCAATCATCCACCTGCCAATGAACTTCTCTGCAAGCATAAGCGATCCATCTACTAGATCTGCTACAGCTGACAGATGAGAAGTCAGTGATGCTAGTAGGTAGATTTCTGATGCTCGCAGAGAAGTTCGTCGGCAGGCAGACGATTGCGTGAAGCTCAGTGGAGGCTAGCTCCACACATCTTCATCGAAAGCTTCGAACATAAAGCGTGCACCATTAAAGAAAGGTGTACAAATAAATCCCAAACCTACACAGATAACTATTCCAGAACATAGTCTCACTACAGTGCTGAACCTATATCCAGACAAAATGTCACAATGAGAAATTGGACTCCAAAATAAATGTTTAAACTATACCACAAAAAAGTATTTTGAAAATTTTTCCAACATCCACCTTGAACTAGGATAAACAATTTAAGATATCAACAAACATAAATTCAGCTGAAATGTAGACTCAAAAACTTTTAAAAATGGTGTCACAATTTGTAAGTTGATACAGAAAATTCCACAGTACTTTTAGCCTGCAGAAATTAAAATAATAAACTAAACAATACATTTGCAGAATAATAATTAATATTGAAATATCACGATCCTCCTATCCCAAAAAAAATTAAATATAAAACAAAATAATGATATTGACTAAATCTACCGAATAAATAACTACCTCATTATTAGTTTCCAATAACATGAATTTAGAATACCATTATATCAAGACTAGTTAGCAACTGCATTGGTGAACCCAACCATCCTTTATCAAATCACCTGACCCATATTCCATTTTTTTTGAGACTAAACAAACTAAATTGACATAATACACACCTATACTCTTACAAGAGCCACTTCACTAATGTTCCTATCAATTTGCTATTGACATGTGGTCTTTTATTCTTCAGATGAAATATACTTCTACTCATACATCAATGTATAGATGCTTGCACAGACAAATGAACACAGAAGAATCATTCAACAAGGTCATATATATCTAAATTAGCAGAACATGCATGGAACAATAGAACAATTTTATTTTGACAAGTGATCCACATTATGTAGAACAAATCATTGTTCAAACTGAAAATTCAAAAAATATACTATTGCTAAACTTATCTTCAGAATCAGTCCTGTAATTCAAAATCTTCTTTATCTAACCCTATCCTAAGATTAACAAAATGTAGACCATGAAAAAAACTGAAACAATTATATTTCAAATTCCAGCCACAAATTTTTAAATCAAAATAGAAATCCTCTATGGGTTTATAACATGATGAATTACACACAAATAAGAAGAGGGGCACAAAAGTGAATGTAACTAAATAGGAACATCAATTACAGGAGTATGAAAATTAAAAGACTATTTCAATACAATAAATGTTGTTAAACATATTAATAAAACTAGAACATAAGTTAAAAGATCTGACAATAGTTTTGTTCCAATAATTTAGGAAGACAGAGCTTACAGCATACAGATAAAAAAAATTCATATATTATTTTTCCTGAAGAAATTGTTTACCTTTTCACATTGTATACTTGTATCAGTATATAAATGAATCACTGTGGTTTACATGGCATTTATTTTAAGATTTAGAATATGTAGTTTGAACCACCAATCACAGACATTCAGTGTTACTTTACTGTTAACTGCATATACCTGTGAAGTCTTGTGACCACAGAATACCAAGGCCACTATACTACTTTTGGGAACTCTGAAGGTATGACCCAGGAAAAGGTTAATTTACCTGTGCATAGGTACCACTGTAAATAGCTCAAATTGAATGTTGATCAAATTATATCAAAAAACCAAATAAGCATTGTAAAACAAAGGAGAGCTGTCACATAAGTTATGCTGGCATCATAAAAAATCTGGGAGAACATCTATTTGTTCATATACCGAGCCCAAGTGCCTTACATCTTACACGTTGCAAAAAAATAGATTACTTAACTCTGATATAACCATACTAGCATACTACTGAAAGCCAAGTACAGAAGGCACTTTCCTCATAATTTAGATAGATAAAATGTTAAGCTTTAGAAACGTTAACTAATTTGTTTGGATATCCAACATTAGCCAAAGGAATCCACAATGCAAAATTATAAGAATGCACGAATTTATTTGAGAACAATTGAAAGTAAGTTGTTGAAAAATTAAAACTTCAAACATTTGGGAAGAATTTGACTCCATCGTACCACACACTTCAAACGTGCGAAAAAATTAAATAATACGAAATATAAGCATTTACGAAGAAGATTGAAGCCGCCAGAAACACAGACGTGCCTCCCTCGTTCCTAATGGATTATTTCTCAGTATCAGAATAGATGCACGACAATTACAGTTTTTTGCTCCAACGATTTTAGTTTCGTCATTGTATAATTTTTTTACGGAAATATTTTCCATTCAGTTTTGAAGATTCCTGGACTCCTGCAATTTTTAATTCCAGAAACTAACTTTCAAGTGTATGTAAGGATTCGAAGTTGATACTTTCGCAGAGTGCAAGATATAAAATTAAAAAGGGCAAAATAAATTAAGCAGCCAAAATATTAAGCATTCTTAAAATTATATAAATGTACTTACATATACATCTCTTTTTCTTGCATTTCGTTAGCTTCAAGTACTTCAGAAAATATACGAAGAACAGTAATCCAATATGGTCCTTTTAGATGTCACGGTAGTCCTCACAAGTATAAATTTTTATGTCACGATATTTTTTTTATTTCGACAATGAACAGTTCACCTTAAAATTGTCACAATAGTTTCCCGCAAACATACCAGGTTTACGACAATTGGCGCACCACGTGTGTAAGAGCTCAGGCGAAACGTCGGGACCACGTACACTTATCGTTAACAGTTTGCAAACTCACCCAGATAATAGGATTCGCCTCCATAGAGTCCAGCTGCCTTCGGTGACGTATACCGAGGAGAATCGTGTCCAAACTCGTCAGAACCGTACTGGAACAGAGACGACAATGTAAATAATTTGGCTTTCGTTTCAAAAGCATGAGTTACAAATTGCAAGTGTCACATCACGCCAACAAATAAGAAGGCATAGTTTTCGAATCTGGTCAGCAAAAAAATTTTCAATAAGTTGACCACGGAAGACCAGCCAAATAATTGTAATAATTTGTGACGAAATGGAGGAAAGTTTGGTCCGCTTCGACGCCCCCAAGGAAACAACCGTTTGGAGTTTCTGAACCTAAATTTTCAACAAGGTAGCAAAGCAGTGGTTTCCATATTTAACGTGAAATCGAATAATTGAGTAGGTAGACGGAACGTACGGACTCCGGCGTCGCTCCGTGGTATTCCCTCAGCTAAAATTCTGAAACGTGGAAAGGCCGTATTCGTAAAAATAGAAGAGTATTTTCCTGGCGACGTAATGTCGAGAATTAAACCGGCTGATCCACCAGACACCCCAAGTTTTTGGAAAGAAACGCAAAGGACGGAAAAGTAGGCAGGAGCGGATGCAGGGTTGGCGAGATATAAATATCGGTACGACGTGGCCCGTCGCCAGAAACTTTCTTTCGTGTGGCAGGTGAAGGCGAAGCCACGCACCCCCGTCCGGGGAAAGAGGGTGCGGACAAAAATCCTGTTAATCGATCAAATCTGAAGGTAATTTGCGCACGTGCGTCTTTATCTGCGTTCACCAGATAAATGTCGAGCGTTCGGCGATAAGGCCCGTGAACCGCCGACGCGACGAAAATTGAAAATTCGTTCGTACCGAATCCGAAAGACGGGGCCGGGCTAATTGGCAGTGTCAGGCGGCCCTCGAACTCGCGGAACCGCGCGCTTGCAAATGACGCGTATTTTATTAACCGCGCGAAAAGCGAGCCCCGTACGCAATATTATTCATTTTGCGAGATGTCTATCGCAATGGCACCTGGAACATGACACGAACAACGATATTTTTTTAGTTGCCCGCATGAACGTGATGACGCGCTTGGACAAAGCTGCGCGGAAGGGAAAAGGAACCAGTAAAGGTTCCCGGTTAGGGTTTTAACTAGGTCCGGAAATTGGTCGGATAAACGCGTACATGTAGCAGTTACGCCGACGGGAAATACGTGTATTGAATTCAAAGACAGCAGCCTTTGGGGTGTAATCGATAATCTGTTTGGTAAGTAACTGGGTGATATATTTATCGATACGATAGCTGTATCCTGAAACGCCCGCGTCAGTAAATTTTTGATCCGGACGGACAAAGCGAATTTGCCAGATGACTTGTTTTTTTTAAAAAAAAGTAGGAAAAATAAGGTCCGGAAATAGTAGTGGCAGGTAAATGTTCTAACCGTAATTGCCCGAAGGCGTAGGTTTATGGAGAAGACGCGTTTAGGCGACATACGCAGGTGAACCACGTGGCCCCTGGGAGATTTACCTTGCACTCGAAAAAGTTTCGCTTGGGGAATTCGGAAGTTTACGGACTTTTCCTGGTGCCTATTTCGATATCGCGCTTTAAAAAGAAAAACGTGGGGTTGGCCTGGCGTCGCGTGACCGTCTTATAAAACACGAGACGTTCAACTTCGCAAACGTCAACCGTAATTATTTATATAGAGGAAGGCTTAAGTACACAACGGTTTGCAAATGCTATACGTCGCTAAGTCGACGGCAATGTTCCTCAAGTTTGCCAAGTTTAAAATGGGTCGTGAGATTTTCATACTTTTTCAGTAACTCGTCACACATTGTAGACACTCGGCAAAACAAAGTTACATTACGAAAATTGTATGTAAAGGGACTTTTAATATAAATTCAAGGCAGGCCTCTCAAACGTTTTTTTATATTTAAAAAAATTCACAGGAAGACTTACTTGAAAATATTTTGATTTGAATAACGACGTTACGACGAAACGTCAACGCACTGGCAGTAGAGATGAAAGGGCAAGCGCAACGCTACGGGAAAGTATTTTCCGGAGTAATGTGAAAGAAAAGCTTTATCTCTGTGTAACACGACTAAGTAGGAGTTATTTGACAGGCGGACTGTAGTACGCAAGTACCGGGAGATGAAGACTTTGGCGCAGAATAGAAACAGTCCGGTCAAACCGGTCGCGCGGCCTCGTTCCGTCGTTTCCGGTTTTCCGCCTACCTTCGAAAGCTTCAGAAAGCGAAGTGTACGAATTATCAGAATCGACGCGGTCAGCTGTTACGTCGCGCTAAGCGCGTTTCGAAACGTCCTCGGGCAAACTTGTGTCATGTTAAAGCCATTTGCGGGCGGCGCGCTTCGCTCGCGGAGGTACCAACTGACGCGTGAATAAGAGCCGGGCCGGGCCGGAGTCTTCCTAACGAGATTATTACGATACCGACGAAGTGATTGCCACGTGGATTAACGAAACAATGTCAGGCGGCAACAGTCGGTTATCGTGGGAGAACGACGTGCGAGCAACGCTGGTGTGTTTACGTCGTCTGGCGTTCGCCGGCCGCACAAAGGAGCTCGCCGGGATCCCTCGCCCCTAATTCGCGGCTCAACAAGTTGGTGACCCGGCCGGAACGTGGCAACTGCGCCACCAGCTGTCGGCCCTCCTCCAGGTGTGGATCCGAACAAAGCCCACCGCCGAATATATCGAGCACTTCTTCGCGTGCACGCACTTTTACACTTACGCGCAAGCGAGCAGCTGCGCTTCCACTCAGATTAACGTCGGACGTATCCGCGAGGCGTCGTCGGCAATTTTACGTGATCGCAATTGTTTGGGCGCTCGTAGCGGCGGTGCTCCACGATGTTCGGAAGCGGCTTTACCTGGTACTGCGCGTAGTCGCCGTCGAACATGTCGTCGACGTCGTCGGTCTGTCCGTTGCCGCGCTTGAGACGGCCGTAAGACGGAGGCTCGTGCAGGGACACGCGGTGGTGCATCGCATCTCTCTGCGAACACCGGCACGACTGCTCCGGCCCGCAACGGTTAGCCTACGATAGGATACGTCCCCCCCCCTTCCCTCCGCCGCCACTCGACGGTCTTCCGCTGCGCAGCACTCGAGCTGCGGCGTTGTCAGACTTACCCGACCGCACGCCGACCCTCGCGTGCCCAAAAATTATCCGTTCCGTTATGGTACTTAAAGGCGAAGAAGACGCCGACGCCTGCGAGGACGTGAAGACGTCTTCCTTTAAATCCCACGGCAGGGGACACGGAACGGACAACCTCGAGTACTCCGCTATAAATACGACGTCGGACGTCGTGAAGCACGAAGGTAACCTAGGCGTCAATAAGGACGCTGATTTCGTAATGGAATATTCGTCCGGTCGGATTCGGCGCGTCGATTATTCGGCGGCTCCAGGTAAATGGGACCATTAGCGACGGCCGGCTCAACAAGATCGCCTCACGAATAATTGATAGATAGGACGGGAACGCAGCTGCCTGGCCCACATTCATTACGCGCGTCTCCCACGTTGTGATCCCGGCTCTCGTTTTTATCTCGCTTGGCAACGGCTACGGCCATAGCCATATTGCTACAGTTATTACACGACGATGGCTAAACGTTGAGTGGGTCTCCTACGACGACTTGCGCCCACAAACTGCGGGGACGGTCTTCGGGGGCTCGAAGCGCTGACAAATATAAGAAAAACGGTTCAAGGACAAAAACGAAACGGACTACTTTTGGAATCGCCGCCCTAAGCTTTCCCCTTTCCCGTCCATATTAATATTTCTGGTGAGGCACTACTCTGCCTTTTCCGTGTCTGCGTCCGCGCCCGAGCCGAACGCCAGATATTTTCTCTCCGAAAATACCGACCATTAACGGCATATTCGACGTCGAATTGTCTTCTGCATTTGACGGAGACCCTCCTATTCATATTCTCGCGAGATAACCGGAGGCGAAATTAATCCGGGGAATTACGTGGCGTTCCTTCGCAGAGTTTCACCCACACAAACGTTCTCCCGTCGTTACTGCTCCCGAGATCGCAATCTCCTACTCCATATACTCACTTTTCAGGGCACGAGTGACAATCGAAAATATCTTCAGCGTTTCTTAATTTCCTAATGCACACATTTTTGGTCTACTAATAACAAAAACCTGCAAAATTTTGGTTGCGTCACATTTTATAACATTTAATAACTGATTCCCATGTATTTTTTACAGCCGCCTACAAAAGTGACCATTTCTTTTCATCACGTGACAATTTCTCGTTAATTTCAAAATTTGTTAAAAATCGAAATTTTACAAAAATATGAAAACATACTAAAATTTTTATCCACTACGTCAGGATGCGAAAATGAGACTTCTTAAAACGAGTTCCTTATAATTTATTCATTTTTTTGGCTTATCGTATGCATTCTTACTAAGCAGTTGAGGGGGTCTGCATATAAATTTCTGATCCAAGTTACATATAAATCGTTCATAACACGCTGCACGAGTATAAAAATTTAGGCTGCTCCATGAGCTTGAAGGTTAACTTCCTAAATTCACTTTTGGACTATTTTCCTGAAAAATTTGTTGCTTTTATCGAACAGATAGGTAAGAGATTTCAGCAGGACATAAAACAAGTGGCAACGAGGTACCGAGGAGGAGCACTGACCGAGATGAAGCCCATAAAGAAGCAGAGCACGAGAAATCCTATATACTTCGTCCTTCGTGGGTGAAGAGGGCGAGTGGTTCCAAAGGTATTCATATAAATTAATTAGATAAATTTATTTTAAAATGCACTAAAATACAAATTTAACCAAATTTTATGGCAATTTTCATTAGAAATTAAGGAGTGAATGAGCCTGCGTCGTCCTCTTCAGGCCCCTCATCTGCTTAGCTATAAGAATGCATACGAAAAGCCAAAAATATTAATAAATTATAATAAAAACCTTTTAAATCCTTTTTTAAGTCTCATTCACGCATCCTGACGTAGAGATAAAAATTTCGAATGTTTTCGGAATTAGAACTGAAGAGTATATAAGAATTTTAAAAAACGCAGTCATCGCAGGTTTATTAATGATTTAAAAAGTTTCCGAGTTACACACGCGTCAGGTGACTTTAAATATAACGAAATTACGTATTACAAAAACATTTTAATTTGCATGGTACATTAAAACGTACATAATTACTTGAATATCCCTCAACGTGATTAATCTCACACATCACCCAGGAGACTCTCCTTCCCTATGGAACTGCCAGAAAATTTGCCATATACAAATTACATACACTAATTTTCTACTTTTCGTATTACTGTGCGTATTCCTGCGTTGTATTAACTATTGGATTTATTGGCAAATAATTAAAATCAAATCAGGACAATAAAACCTATAGTAAATTCAAAGTTACACGAGTACATTAAATACATATTCATTATATTATACCCGTTTTTAGATCTTTAATAAATTGTATTTAGAGCAAAATCGAAGAATTTACAAAATTGACACGTTGTATTAACTATTGGATTTATTTGCAAATAATTAAAATCAAATCAGGACAATAAAACCTATAGTAAATTCAAAGTTACACGAGTACATTAAATACATATTCATTATATTATACCCGTTTTTAGATCTTTAATAAATTGTATTTAGAGCAAAATCAAAGAATTTACAAAATTGAACAGTATTAAAACAGTTTCTCAAATCGGCAATCTTTGGAAACAATTGCAGAAAATGTTTTTATTTTACGTCTGTTTTTGAATTAATAAATCAGTTAATGACCTTTTACAGACACTTTATTCTTCATTATTAAAAATAAAGTAATAAAGTATCGGTACAACTTCATTAACCGATTTATTAACTTCAGAAAAATTTAAGAAATGAAATCTGCGGACAAATTTGATGAAACTAGTATTTGGACGATAGAAAAGTTTGAAATGTTAAATATTAAAACGTACAAAAGGACACCAAAATTGTATGCTTTTAATAACTTGAAGACACTATACGACTCAATATTGTAATTCTTTTGTTTTAGTTCTTTATATTGTAATCTGTGTTTTTCATATATTTGTTCATCCGACAGTGAGACACAGTATAATTTGTCACATTCGTCTCACCTGTTACAATCTCAAGACATTTTATAACGATCAAGAAAAACGCCAAATCAATGTGTACGTACTTTATATTTCAACCTGACAATAATCTTATTACTATAATTTTAATTTTATTTAATTTTAGTATTATAATTAGTCTGAATATTGGACAATAAATGTTTATTAAATTTTATTATAGCAGACATTGAACAAAATTTCACCTTAGCATTAGAAGCATAGGGAATTTTGCAATTACTACTTTACCTATTAATAGTTACATCCCAATTTGATAAGTCCTGCGATATCGTTATTGTAAAATATCAAGGTCTTGCCACATTTCTTGTTTGCTCATATAAGCGAAGTTCGGAGAGAATACAAACGTACAATTGCGTTCCCTACAATACTTTCACCACAAAAATGGAAATTAATATATGTATGAGAAAGTAGCACATCTCGTTCATCTTCCGACTCGAAAGCTTTCATCTAATAAAGCGGTGCTATTTTCGCATATGCTGATGTTTCCTTGTGACAAACACGACACGACATAGGTTTTTAGGGAAAAAAAATCCAGTTTTCAGTGAGGGGCTCCGCGGCACAGCCGACGTTAATTTTTGTTTACTGCGACGAAGAACGAAACAATTGACGTCACAGCAAGTGAATAATCATTACTGCTGAAGAAACTTGTCCGCAAAGTTCTGTGAGGAAAATCACCGGCTTTAGCTGGGAAAGTTACTGTAGCCACGCCATTTCCTCGGTGCATCATTATTCCAGCATACTATCGAAAATTATCCAATCCCGTATCAATCGCTTAAGGTCAATTTTCGAAGCAACTCACTGGATTGCCGGAGCAAGAAAGTGCGAGGCCAGAGATTGCTGAATAGCGCGCATAAATCGAGGTGAAGTGTTCGTCGTCCAGATTTGGACCATTCGTTTTACAAACGTGAAAATACATCGCGTAGACTTAATTTCTTATCCTCATGATCGACGGTGACGGCAGCGGAGCCGATTTTTAACAAAGTATTAAAAACAATTTCCAGCAAATCTTAGACAACTCGAAAAACAAAGGGACTATGTGGTGGATCAGTAAGGGAATTAGTCAAACCAATTGTGGTCAATTCTTTACTAAAAATGAACCATTGTTGATAACAAAAGTATACAATTAATTGAATGAAAACTCACCTCTTTCCGCCGTTTTACGGAAGGACCTGAAACAAAAGATGCAGAGTATATATAAAATATTTTTTTACGAGAACAGGTACGCGGTCCATACGCACACACACATACACACACACAACGCGATGGCCCATCTGCCTACCAGTCAATTACTAAGCTTAGAATATTGTATGGATCGATCATGCAAAGCAATCTACGATCGTGCCATAAGATTAAATTCTCAGATATTGACGCACCTTGCATTATTTCATGCGTAAATAAAAGCCTGCATAGCAGCAAAAACTAAGACCGGACAAAGATTAGGGACATTTAGAGAATCTTTGGCCTCGGTGGTAATAAAAAACGAGGGGCTGAGAAGGAAAATAAAATAAATGGCATCAGCAAGTGGTAGCGATCCACTGCATATCCCGGATACACGAGACCGTAGTCGTTCTACTACAAAACCTAGAAATCAAAACTAACAGTAGCTCGATAGGATAACCACATTTTGCGCGAATTACATATAAATTCAAAGTAAATCTAAATGAAAATTTAATATGTTACTCGAATATATTAATTATTAAAATAGTATTTAAACTTTCCTTAAAAGCAAAAACAACACAATCGCACAGTTGTAAATATGATTTTCATTATCTACTTAGAATTTCGCTGGACTTGAATTTGTATTTTCGATTCCCTTTGAGAGTATTTAAGTTTTAATTGCTTTCCGTGGCAGCACCAGCACTTGCCGCGATTTCTTAAATTTGCCCGAAATTTAATTTCCTGAATAAGAATCTCTCAAAATATTTCTGCAGAAAATACATTTTATCTTTAAATTGGGATCACAGAAATAGTAATAGTGAGGTTATCGAACTCTGAGGCTCCCCGATCTTTACAGTGGCTAGATTTTGAGATTTGTGACGCAATTTTCACGTTTATGTTAAAACTTTTGTACCAAGTGTACTATTATTTAATGGACCCAATAGAATATTGTAAGGGTCTTCGTCACGATTTTTGTCAAAGTGAATGATAACTGTCGATCTTACCCTGACTAGTAGTTACATTTACGGCTTGATTCTGTAAAGGTATTAATAATAATAATCGACAAAGTCCTTGGGCCATTCTCGCGTTCGGTACATTCAATAGGCAGGTTTTAAAATTTTCTTTACGATATAATTTCCTCTTTCTTTCAATTTTCTTATTTTCATAAGGCTTCATGAATCCGCTGCTTTATCTTGGATTTCTTCTGATACCCTATAAGTTAGATTAATTATTATGTATACAAATTAAAGCATTATAATATTTAATTAAACTATTCTACAAGAAAAGACAAGTAAAACAACCTCTGAAAGAAACTATAGTGCGATCAAAATTAGCAGGAAGGCGCAAACTGATTAGTTTACAGCTCACTCAAAACAGTAGATTAAGTCATAACCCTCGCGGGATATAACAGCAAAAAGCCTTCTAATTTTAATCGCACTATAAAACACACCATATACATGTATGTGGAAATAAGCACCCGAGAAACAATATTTACACGTAACGCAGGACTATTCCAGCACTTGTACAGACATTTTCCGAGTATTTTACTGTCTGAAGCACGTGTGCAGAGGAGTAAACAAAGATTGTATACGAATGCGAAATAAAAATTGTTCCAAAGAGGAGAAAGGAAGCGACTGGAATTAACACGAGTAGAAAAAATGGGCCGCAAAAATTCAAGTAAAAATGATACGTCCAAGGTTCAAATAGTAACTATGCACGTAGAATAAGAAAGAAAAACAAGAGTTCTTGGGACAGAGTTCACCAGCTTTTGCCGTGCTTTAACTCTGAATGTCCCCTTCTCCTTGAAGACGAAGGCTTACCGATTATTCAAAACGTGTTCTGGGATATTTAAGAACACTTTTTTCACACAGTTTAGTAGACAGTATTTAGTCTCAGTCGTCTGCACATCATAGACAATGGAATACCGAGGAAAACGTCCGTAAAAGAGACGCTAGATAATATTCAATACACGAAAAGGATCGTCTTCGCAGATTCTCGAAGGCTGGACGATGAGAAATCTGAAAATTCATAGCCAATACAGGCAGTATATGAAACAAGTAAAGAAAACAAAAAATTAACAGAAAGCGTGTAATTGAACGTATTTTGCACACATTGAATATGTATGCAGGAGCTGGTTATCAAGACAGCTTATTAAAGACAAAGAAAAAACAAACAAAATGAAAGTACGAATGCAAATATACAAAATTTTGCTATATTTAATTTTTAGTGCGCGTAAAGACGTTACCGCAGAGTTTTAGTCCGTGTGATAAATTACACTCGTTCCCCCTTGATAGAACCTTGCGAATCGAATTTAAATAAGAGAAAGTGTTCACATGAATGGGTGAAGTAAACAAGGAGAACTGTTTTTCCAAGTTTCCCCTGTAACATTCAACAGTCGAAACATTCATTTAGTCTTTTAGGGCCTTTAAATAGTGACCATGTTGTCACTGCCAAATGGAAAGTCCAGTACGACGATTTCTTCCATAAACGCATAGCAGACAGGACACTCGGCTATGTTAGTCCAAAGACCTATCTAGGAATGACGAGAAGATAGATTCTTTGCTACGCAAAAAATTGTACATCTGTTCGCGAAGCTGCTTTAAAGCGTCAAGTTACACACGTTTCCTCGACTCAGGTAAAAGGGAAAACTACCTGCTGAAGGAGCGAGTCGTGCTGTGTCAAAGAAACGTAACGCAAACATGTCGAGAATTGAATAAAAGACACGGACACTTACGCAGGGTGTGATCTGGCGACGGTGTGGTAGAATGAGCAAACAGAGAAGTCATTGGCTCTGCAGACTCACCTGTAGTCGGCTGTCGGCGAGGCGCAGTTCCGAAGGGGAAGTACGGCGAGTCTGGGCCGAACGTTTCGCTACCCGGAGCTCCGTAGCTGTTGGCGTAAGCCTGGAAACAAACAAACATTACTTTACATACGGGTGTATATCTGATCCAGTGTGAAGCGTCACGATTTCACACCTGTAGAGACTTTCTGAAGATAATTTATGGTGACTTTAGCCAGACACGGTCACGTACAAATGTGAATCAGTTAAGCAGATCCTTATTAGGAAGTTAAGGTAATGAGGACATCCTATAGCAGCTTATTTGAAGATCCTTCCATGATGCCACACTTCGTCGAAGGCTCGAGTTCCGTCTTTAATTCATAAGCTCAAGTAAGTTTACTGTAGATTGTTGTCTCCTCGTGCTGAACTCTACGAGGGTAAACATTATTGTTAGCGTACTTATTTCTTAACTATTTTCGCTCTGGTACTCAGCAGATTTTCGTCACATTTTCATAGTAATCCATCTATTTCTGGATCCGTAAAAGCACAACTTTTGCGGCGTTCCAGATGACAAGGGAACTTACCGTTGTTCCAGGTCCGCCACGTCAGCCATGTGCACAATTGTTCTACGCTACATCAGAGCCACGTAGTGTCCACGATTTGATGACAGGTCACAGGAGGATTTTTTAATATAATAATTCTAAAAACTTGTAAATGCAATTATTCTGTATTTTACTAACCTTCTATTGTTGTTCATATTATAAAAATCAATTATAGATCGAATTATTAAAGTATTTCATGAATACTGGAAGTGAATTTTGATTAGTTTGTTACCCGACATTGGCTTTTTCACTAAATTATTTGTTATACATATCAAAGAATATATGAAATAACTGCAAGTTTGCTGGACAGAGATCCTCAGGACTCTAGCTACACGAGTCACGTACATTCTAGCCACAACCGCTAGTTGCTAGTACTATAGGGCGGGATGAAATTTTAAAAAAAAAGGTGAAATCAGTCATTTCCTCAAAAATAATTTTGGATTACCAGTTCTGAATGCAGAATGTTGGACACAGCTTCATAGAAGAGGAAACTACAAATACTTGTCCCATTACACATTCAAAGGTTCGACAGTTTTAAATTTGTTGAAATTTCAATCACAACTTTGAACGGAAGAATCGACAATGAAAAATCTACAAAATAGGATATGCCATCAAGAATTTCGAAGGCTAGTTTTGAAAAATATGCCTTATACACATAGACCGATTCTTCATTTTAAACCAATATAAATAATAGATTTAATGGCAATAATACATTTAATAATTCAAATTTAGCTAAAAAGACCGAAAAAAAAGTACGTCGCGAACGGAAAGAATTTACAAAAAGTTTTAGTTTTACAAAACATTCTAAAATCGTCAATTTCATGAAAAACATGACATATTTAATGTGTTTTTGAAAAACAGGTCTCCAATTCTTTATTTTCTAATTTTGTTTGTTCTTACACGGCCGTCATTAAATTTGCCGAAATGTATTTAAACTTTATATCCGCAATTACGCTACACGTATATTTCTCCCCCCCCCCCCACCCACTCACTGTCAATATGGGGAGAAAAGTGTTCTTACGCAAGCTAAGGCACACGAGACGAGTGTCTCTTCTTGCTGAATTTAACGATTAATGTTATTAACTATGTCAAGCTACCGAAAACTAAAAACACGAAACGTTTCTAAAGTTGATAAAAAATCGACTTCTACTAATGAAAATTTATGCCAACCCACGCCGTTTATCGGCCTGGAGGGTGACGATGTATTAAAATATGACCATGGTATCAATCAAATATCCTCCAAACTTAGCTGATTATGTTCGTCAACTGAGAATCGATAGAATGAATAAACAAAAATTTTGAGGAACCTACACTTGCAGTTACAACTTAACAATATGCAGCTTAATGCGGGTTTTAAGAGCTCTTTCCGTTGACAAAATTTTCGATATATCCTGTATGAGAAATATTTCCTGGAATAATTGTTAATGTTGAACATGAACTGCAGTAATTGTCAAATAGCAATTCCGAACAACTATATCTTTGCTTCGTTGATGCGTTTTGGACGACAGTAACACACAAATTAATGTAGCTCGTAATTATACTTTGATCCTGCGATTAAAGAAGATACTGATAATTAAACTTAGAATACACTCCAGTTTTAACAAATAACGCTTTCAGAATTCTGATCGCCCTTACCTGACTGTATGTCAGTAGAGAAACGTCGGCGGAAGAGGAATTGAGTTATTATGTCCTGCATCTAAAGTAACTTATATATAAGTTTTCTCAATTGAAAATGTTTGAGTGTCCGCCTTTAAGGCAAATCGGTGTCGACGGTCATGATAGATTTTATTTTTATGGAAAGTGGACCTTTGAAAAAGTACGAATCCAAATTAAGATCGCCAACATCCATTCCAAATTACTAATAATTTTTAGTTTGCAAATAAAATGAACGCTGGAAGAATACGTAGATGAACCCTGCAGTTTTAAACTCGTTAAATATTTTTCCAGTACATTTTGCGCCAGATGCGGATGATGTTAATGAAAGCCTGCTATCGATAAGGCTGTCTGTTCCGATGCAGATATTGATCGCTAATTTTCTAAATACAATTTCCGTGTGTGAGGTTTTACCTCTAACAATACCAATTAAGAGATGTTTCGTTTCACGTTGTGCAAAACTTGGAAACACTTTTGACTGTACGGTCGTAGTGTTTTGTAAAACATTTTGATATCTGTCGCTTTAATCGTCCCATGTTGAAGCATTAAATGTAAATTAAAGTACGCAAATTATTATACGTATTTTCCTACATGTCGCCGTCTAATGAGTAGAAAGTTGTCGATTAAGAAACTTTACGGATGTTACTGTCACAAAACTGTACGAATACATTTCGCATTATGAGTTTATATACAATAATGACAAGCTTTGGATTAACGACATAGGATAATTTTCACAATAGGCCGTTTTTGTAAGTAGGAAACGACAAGTCTACACGCATTTAAAATCAAATGAAACAGAATTTCGTTGATGAGTTTTCAATAGATAAAAGTATTTTGGCAAAAAAGTAACAAAAGAGTACATCGTGGATAGTTTATATCGTAATAAAAGTACGTACAACTGAATGTAAAAATAAGGAAGAATGTTGACATGCCGAAGACAAAAAACATTATGTATTACTTTGCATTTGATAGTCAGCACAATGGCATCGTGGCATTTTAACAGCGACGAACTATACTTTCGTAAATTACATTAAATATTCAATAACTAAGAAGTCACGATGGAGTATTTTTGTT
Organism: Zhengitettix transpicula; assembly: GCA_037074705.1. Taxonomy (NCBI): domain Eukaryota; kingdom Metazoa; phylum Arthropoda; class Insecta; order Orthoptera; family Tetrigidae; genus Zhengitettix; species Zhengitettix transpicula. The sequence goes on along the minus strand of CM073595.1, from coordinate 73,567,105 downwards.
AATTTTCAGTAATTCATCCTGTGTCTCATTATGGCACATGTAGACATCTAATAGTGCAATTGACGTATTCAAATAGTGTGCTTTTATTCGACTATCGACCTACGTGCACAACCAAAGTTCACAAAATACGTGGACGAACGATGAAATGACAGGCAATAAAGTAGGCATCGCTGATTTATGGGAATACGTCGAGAGAGATGTGATACAACCGGAACCTGGAGATGTGTGACAGTGACAGTATCAAATAACTTGAAGCAGCTCGCGAGGAAATACACGACGATTCCAGGCAACGGCCTGATCCTAAGAGCAGAAAAACTGCACGGATCGAGAGATTCGGAGGACACATTCATGTGTGTTACACATTTTCTGTACGTGTGGTACTCAAACACAGTTCCAAAATATACCGTCCATAAATCCGTATTCAAATTGATCAACGATCGATCACCGACATATTCCCCAATTATTTATTCGTAGTCAAGAATCCAGGTAAAGTCATCTCACAAATATTAGAATAAATCGAAATTCATTGCAATAATAGGAAGGGGTTACGTTTGCCAACGGTTGTTAGATTCCTCATGACAGATGACAATGTACAAGCACCTTTAACGATGTTCTGGCCACGTGAGGCAGACGAACAGACAATTGTCACACGGGTCTGCGGAGGCAACGATCGGCAGTAGAAACGGCAAGCACTTAGGAACTACCAAAGTACGAAACTACTGTCCACCAGGATGAACATGTACGAACGTCTCAATTCTAATATTCCAACACAGACAATATGGAAAATTTGGGGGAAGCTCCCAATCTAAATGACAAGCGCAACTGATTGATAAATTTTTCAATTTTGGGAGAATTAACATATCACTATCACTCTAAATGCAGTTTTAATCGTCATTACAATCCATACGTTCCTTATATTTGCAAAATGTCGTCAAGTGTTTCCCATAGCTTGGTAGTAAAAGCAGAGATGGCCGACTTTCTACGGCTACACAGAAAAAAAAAAGGTTCAAGTGTCTATGGTTCTGCGATGCTTTGAACAGAGCTTTCTCTACAGTTTCAAAAGATTTTACCATTTAAGCGCAACCAGTTCTTCCAACTTTAATGTAGTCAGCATTTGAAACTTCTATTCCGTTCCATATTCATTTTACCACTACTCTTCTTCGGTTTCATATTTTAATTCAATGAAAAACACGTATAAGTATAGCTTAATGCTCACAATGCACGTTCAACGCAGATTTGTATCTTGTCTGAACTAGACTCTGGTAAGGAGAAATAAATCTCGTCAAATGCCTCACAATTTATCAATATAAACTATCTATGCGGAGAGGAAATAGACAATTTTGCCCTCCCAAGTATATTATTTGTCTCCCGTCCCTGGAAACAAGCCGTTCCTGCTCAACAAAAAAATATTTCGCAGCACAGCGTCGTACTTGTGATTCAAGCAGATTGCGAAGTTGTAATATTAAAGGCACACATTGAAACGTTTTGAATTAGCTATATTCCGCAACGTGCAAGAGCTTAGGTGCGCAAGTTGGTCCGGAGCCGACTGTAGGGATTTGCAGGGGACAATACAATTAAGCGGCCGGGGCAGAACAGATCGCCCGTAATCAAGCAGAGTAAATTGCTCGATTACCCGACAGATGAATTACCGGAGCGGAGACAAACAGAGACTGCCAATTAGTTTCCCGTTCACACCAGAGCCTATCCACACGACATCTTTCCGCTGGACTACGGAAGTTTCTTTGCCAACACCTGCCCCCCCCCCCACCCCAATCAAACAGGTCACACGCAATATAGTTTCGTTTGATTGAATCGCAGGTCAATTTCCATTGGAAGGGACGTGAAATGCAACACGCAATTTTAATCGACGCTACTATTTACAACAGCTATTTATGTCGTCGAGGAATTCCTTAGAATAACTGAGAAAACTATTAACCATTTGCTTCACTTCACACAGAAAATCAAAATCGATTTTAATTTTTTCTGATGCTGTTGTAAACGTACGTAATTGTCATCATTCGAGTTCACCGTTCTCAGATTGCGCAGATATTTCAGAGAACTGCAGCGATAAGAAATGGAAGTTAAAAAATGAAGATGAAGGTTTTGTAGAAAGTGGTCTACTAGCTTCGGGACAACGCTATCCTAAACGTAAACGAAAAAATTTGCAATAATTGATATTCTATTTCAATTAAGTGTATTTTGAGATATATACGTTTAGGTTTATTGTAATCCGAAAATGCAACCCGCCGTACACGTTTCACTCCACCTCGGAAAGTCATTCCATTTTCAGAATGTTTAACGTAGAAAACAACCCCAATATATGCTAAATACCTCAGCAGATTAAGCTCAAGAGGACTAGGAGTACGTCCCGATTTCGACTCTATGCCAGCGAACAGTTTTTAATTATATTTTACGTTTCCAGGCACGTGAGGAAACTATACATATATTAAAATGGGTCTTTGTAATTGAACGTTTTCATCATAATGTAAAACATGCACGATAATATTAACTATGAGAATGCGAAACATTCTTCGGGAGATGAAACTAAGAAACTATACACCTAGGTATATACAGGACCTAATATCGGTTCTCTACACAAAATACACGAACTGAGTCATCACGGAATATAGCAAACTTTTCTAGGTTGTAAAACAAAACTCGAAGCCCTGGAAAATATCAAAAGCTGCCTTTCCTCCCCCAGGGAGATTGAAGATAAATTAAAATTGAACCACAAAATCAAAGTCAGTTGAATACGTCGAGAATATAGGCGCATCAGACGGATTAAACTCCCGCAGTAATGTTACAACTCTAATTTTCGTTCGATTGTCTTCTGAATATCAGATTAAGGTCGGCACGTCTCGGAAGTAACTCAAGTACATACGCTTGCCACGAGAAAAAAAAGGCTTAGTTCCGAAAACTATAAACATACGTTAATCCTGGTCCGATATATTCCCAATTTATATTTAAGTTTAAATCTAGCCAAGTCAAAAATGGTCGCAGTGAATGATAAATCGAACGTCAAACTCTAAACGAGTTTTTTTAAAGAACGGCCAGAATAGTAGAAACAATTGCGTCTAATTTCATTAGAGGTTCCATAATAGGGATGATATACAAAATAAAATTTTCTCAAAACTTTATTTGTATTTAAAAGAGGGTCCCGTAAATTGGCAAAAGATGTCGAAGTTATTGAAAAGCAATTACGCGGGGAAATCCCTTAACATTCCGACGAAGACATGGAACCTTGTGAACGGATGCCCACATTTGGATGGGGAAATTATTGACAATTTCCCGGATTTGAGACCCATCGCTTTGAGCCAGATTACTGCAAGCCCAAACGGTCATCAAATGCATTTCGTTACCCAGTGGGGCCATTCCTGCGTCGTGCGTAATATTCGCGTTGCAAACGTAACCGCAGGAAATTAAATCAACCGTTGAAACAACTATTTTTATCTAGATTAGAAATTTGTCGACAATGGTGTGATGAAAATCTTAGATTCAAGTTGAAGAGCGAAAGTGGAAATTATATATTAAAACGTAACCGTATCTTAATTCCTTTAAGACTCCTCGCATAAAAAGATACCGAAATAAATAATCAACCGAGAGGATTCGCATTCCACGGTTTGAAACGTTGGCGCCTACATAATTAAATGAGCAAATAACTGTGCTTTATAGACAGCAAGTATCCGCAACAATAAAAAATAGAAAATAATCAATGACAAGCCAGTGTAATCGAATGAAAAGAGATTAAAAGTTGGTAATATGTACGTGCTGAACCGCTAATAACTTCCAGTGAGTGGAGCTCAAATTCCAGAAGTTCACATGAATCAGCAAGTCACATACAATTAATCGGGATGTAGCGTTCTTAAAAATTATTCGTTTGAAAATGTTCACTGGTTATTTCCCTTTATCACAAAGTAATCCCATTCGCACAAAAGCCATAATAATAACATCAATAGCATTACCTGTGACGACGTACACAAACCTGCGGAATGTCAACGTGGGTAACACTCTACAGCCACAATGGCGATTAATTACAGTAAATACAACAATGAACCTGTTAAAGCAAAGAATGGAGCTGTTTAAATTTTCATAAGTCCCGTTAAATTCTTACGAATTTTGAAACGCTAATTATTAGCAGCTTCTTGATATGAGCGTAAGATATTTTCATCCATACAACATATGATTTCCATCAAAAAACTAACAAAATATAAGTACGAAAACGATAAACAACCGATTGTACCAACGAATGGGATGATTTACGATTGCAGTGAGAAAAACAAACAGGTACAACAAACCAATAACAACCCTTTTCTTTATTCATATAAATATGATACGGCGTATAAAATGCATGCTAATTTTATATATACTCTTGTTAGGAAACTATTTACTAATTGATATAAATTTTATATACTGCACCGTATTCCAGGTTATGTAAAGAAGGAATGGTAATTCAAAGAGAGAAACGAGTGACATTCCGACGTTTCGGACATTAAATAACTATTCTGCGTCTTCGGGGAATAAGGAGCTCGATTCAGCCCACCGCAGTGAAACTTCTCTCCTTGGCTTCAAGTCCCTTCGATTTCAGCTTATCTTCGCCGATTTTAACAAGCAAAAATGAGAAAAATTGGTTGCCACGTCGAAAATCGACCATTTCAACGGAAAAGATTAATTAAATTAAAAACAATAAATTAGCAACGGTAGGATTATTGAGGTACTACGAACAAATTACCGGGTTAACTTTAAAGACGGGTACAATAATTTCTGCGAGAAGATAATCCAAACGATTACACGCTGTGTAACTTCCGTATATGAAACATGAACGGTGAAAACGGGGCTGGGAAAATTACCAACAAGTTTTTTCCCTCTCAAACCAATTCACATTACATTGAAGTGGGACACAATTAGGAAATAAGGCACAGAAGTAATAAAAACATTTAAATAATTGTAAAACTAAAAATTTGAAATATTTGTCGTTTATTATTTTGTTAAAATGGAGCTTTTATTCCATTAGTTTCTTCGGTACAGGCCACCAAATGTAACACAAACGCAATTAAAACATAGGACGAGCCAATCGATGCCAGAAACAGAACAATGGCTCATGCGAATCACGTTGTCCACACTTCCTACACGCCAAACTGCGACGGAAGTACGCACATTAAAGCAACTATAGTTAGCATGGAACGTGTTCATCCTCGTCTCGTCTCGCCAGATCTCGCCATGTTACACGTCTCAGACACGATTCTTTACAATATACGTTTTCCTTTCCGCGTCATAATTAATTCTCCCCGTTCTTCGCTTCATCCTACTGTAGTCCTTCACAGTTACTATACTCTTCGGCACTCAGTTTCTTTATCATCCATTGCGTTTTTTAAATCGAATCAACAGCTATGGTCGTTAGCGACTCTGCACATCGTTTTTTGTATTTCACTAGTCGGGGAAGTGATTGTATGGGAACTCTCACAATATCCATGCCGGCGACGGGATTCGCTGACCCACACACCACAGGAGGTCGGCATTACGTTTTACATTCAAAAATCGACAGTCTACAGTGCAATCTTTTCTTCTCGGACTGTTGAGTAGCTGCTGTGTTACTTATATCTGGACTCAACGCGTACATTTATGAAAATCTTTTCCGCAATCCTCATTCAATGTTCCCAAAATCCAAGGTCTATTTTAGTGAAGAATTCACAACCATTGTTGCGGTCATCCTTCAGAATCTCTAATTATTCTACAGTAAGTCCAGAACATACAGAAAATAATATATTAGTCTAAATACATGTATGGAAAGCAACGTGCTAAATATATAATTAGTGAGAGTATAAAATTAAGAGAATCTATTATCTAAATAATCTGACTAGTATACAGACTTTATTTTAATATTTAATGGAAGGTTATTGAAAATTGCTTCAGTACGTATTTCAATTTCCAATATGATGTATTTCAATGCTAAAGATACATAAATAAACAGACGTTAGGTGAAATAACTAATGCCATTTACAGAAATAAGCCCAGCCCTCAACCAGATTTCTGTGTGTTGAATTGAACGTATTCTACGCACAGTTAACAGACTTACACGAACTACATTTCAGTCGAGTTAATCGACGTATTTTACAAACCGCCAACGACACGTTCTCTCTATTGAACCTTAATAGTTTTAATTCTAAATATTCGTTAATCTACACGCCTAAGCATATTGAGTATATTTAAGTAAAACATAAAAACTTAAAGAAACATGATTTAATAAAAATCATATAAATAGACGATAAGCTTAGTCTTAAGACTTTTGTCCCACAATTGTCAGCGAATGTAAAACGTGCGGCGATAAGATACACCAAGAACAATTCCGTAACTTTGCGAACTCAATTAGTATAACAGAAAATGGGAATGTAAAACGTGCGAAACGAGTGCTACGAAAATTCAGCAAAAATGCTACTCACAAAGAAATTTCGCAACATCGGGCTGCATTTTGTTTGTCACATGATTCGGTTCGTTAAGAACAGACACGAAAATCATTCTACATGCAGTTTTCTGAAACGCACTATTACAAGCAATTGATTGCCGAGACTCATGATATTATTTAGTAGCGGAATTCGATTTGACATGTCCAATTTCCGCAATATCATTAGAGGGGAAATGGTCGCAACGTTGGCGTGAGGGGGAGTGGGGGGGCGACAAATCCTTATACAATTATACAAAATGTGAAATGGACTAAACTGCTAAACGATACATATTTTCGGAATATGATCCTAAAAAAACACCAGGGAGCTTCATCAATTTTAATCGTAACGATACATAAATAGTGCACTGAAAATATTGTTCGAGACTAAGGATGTTAAATGATAAAGAGAAATGAAATCTGGGTAAGGGAGAAAAGATAATTTAAAGAGTGATGCGTATAATTCTGCTGTGGAGTAAAAGGAGCATAGACACACGAGTCCGCAACAATCACAGACACGGACCTACTCGGTTCCGCGCAGTACAAAGATATAAGACTCAGGGAAGGGCATTCAGCTTGTGTATAGGGTAAAATACCAGAGCCATAAACGCCGAAAACAAGCTAGTCCGTTGTTGAAAGAATCGCGAGCAGAGTTTTCATTGATATAAATGAAAATGATTTTAACAGGATTTTTTATAGTACATTAACGAGTCCGACGAGCAAGTTCATGGGGTGAAAACGGAGAATTTATTTCGTAAGAATTCAGTTCTCCTTCGTACGTAATTTAAATCGTAGCTGATTGATTCAATAATAAATTTAATAGTCCAAAATATTTATTGTTAAACGGCAACAAATAACAAAAAACGGCAATAATCTGAATTTGGTTCGCCGTTTAAAGCAGAGTGGTCAGGAACTGCACGAACTTGACAAGCAAAATATACAGGACAACGGGAGTTAGAACATACAAATCACGGAAGGAAAAACAGAGTCCATCGGGTCCCGATTTCGTTTACTTGTTGCAACAAAGTTTAATAATTGATTGCGTTGCGCACAAACAAGAAAATCGGTACGAATGAGCAGTCAGGTGACACAAAACACTGATTCAACACGAAATGTTATGCATTCGTGGTAGTTATATTCTTTGCACATGAACTTTTTTTAATCTGGTTTGCTTAGAGGTTCAGAGATTTAAATTGGTTTGTAACGCATTATTTTTATTTAAGATTCCACAATCTTCACGTTCAATTGCACTGATAATCAACAAACGATTTGCAACAACAAAAAATCGTACATAAACAAGGAAAACATATACATTTACGGTTTTCATCTCAACGCAGAAAAGTTTCTTTTATAATATTAATACAGAAGGGAAAACAAGAAATAACGATTGGAAAAAATGTGGATTTTACGCCGTTACCACGATTAAGTATTCGTGCTCCCTTCAAAGGTAAGTTTGGATTTTTATTGCTCATATTCGCAAGACGTGTTACTGGATTATTGTGCAGTCGCAGAAACGACGCCAGTGTGTGTCCGAGTGCTTAATAATTAAGGCGCATCGGAATTTAGACGCGTTTTGAAGAATTCAGCACCGGGATTAGGAAACGCACGCACAGAATGTAGAGTATAAAGTGATTGATGCGGAATCCGTTGTTAGTTGGCGGGAAGGAGGCAACGTTCCCACGCTAACAGGTGTTGCCGCCGCTCGTCATACAGCAGATAGCGTGACAAGTATCGGACAATGCGCAAAGTACAAGTCAACTGTTTTTCCGATATCTTACAATGAAAAATAATCATACAGCGTAAAATAAAACTGGAACGAATAACAAAGTATTTAATATGTTGTTCTCGTACTGAACTGCCGGAAGTTTCCAACCCTGTTTCCAAAAAATGTTAAGCGTAAACCTACTGCTGAAATTACTAACCAAACATTATAAAACATAAACATATTTGAAACAAATATTTTGCGTCAGCCGAATAAAAAAAGGTTGCTTGAAAAATTGTGGAACTACTTCGATCTGGAGTATCAGATCGGTCAAAACGTTAAAGGGAACTTTAATGCGAAGAACAAACCGTCTTTAATATTAGTTGCTTTGTGTCGATTTTACGAACACTCTGGAAGAGTAAGACAAGTAAATGTTGTTTCATGCTCACACTATTCAGTAATGAACTGAATTGCGGAATTAAGTGCACATGTACGGCCGCTCTAGATCGAAACTTGTTTTTAACGAATTTGTATGTCGTTCCCGCAGACACGCGTGACTCGTGCGTTCCACAATTTTCTAATGAAGGGATCTGGACCCCCACACAATGACCGGCGACACTCACCATTCCATTGTCCATGTTGCCATATGGAGACTGGAAACCAGGTTTCTCTGCAACAAGAGCATAACATTAGCTAAATAAGGCACGGGCGGAAGATAACAGGGGTCAGGTACAGTAGCACAAAGGCAAGGCAGTCGTCTACTTGAGAGTTGGAAACTATTGACTCGGATCTGCACCAGACGTCGTGCCAAGACCACTTGCGAACTTCACCAAGATGTCACCGCAAGATTCGGATCTAATTAGCCGCTTCAACTTAGGCGATACATCGCATTGTCACAGAGACCGCCCGCAACTGCCCGCACTCGATATCCGTGCGTTTAATATAAGACCCACAGATCCGACGAGGCATTATCTCAGACGATTAAATGTTCATACAAGTAGCCAAATCTCGACGTGGGAACGAATGCAAAGTGGATCGAGTTCGCATATCAGATCGGCGACCTCCAGTCAGCTTTCACGGGTTTTCCCAAATCGGACATTATGTAGGCTTGGAGGCTGACCTAATCGATTTGACTGCACTTCCCACCGCGATGCAACTATATGCATTTTCTATCCGTTTACGAGTGGCTCGACGCTGTCTTATTACTTGCGGAAATATTGCCGTTAACCTGCCACAAAGAGATTCAACTTCGTAGCAGCGCCTAGGAAGACGTTCAAAATACTCGTACGTACTGCCTGCGAAAAGAGTCATTATTGCATTACGTAACGCGACAAATATAATTAACCGTATCTTCGGCGGATATTGAACCTTTGCCCCGTTCGGAATCGTTTTCTTATCGGGTGGTAGTTTTGATATCCACGCATAGATTGCTGATAACGTATCAAATACCGTAAATTAATATTAAAACTTAAGTAATTACCATTGCACACATGTAGTGTATTATGGTGATTTTTCTCGATTCATTATTCCAAGTCACTATTTTGTGACCACATAAATGTAACATTAATTCCTTCAATCTACAATAACGCAGTAGTTCGCTTTAAAAGTAACGAGCACGTCCCCTATCCCAAAATTTACCGACGACTATATTTGTCCTGTCAATACCGAACCATCACATAACGGTTACGTGGAGTTTATTACATTTTAATTAGATTAAGAAACAACAAAAAATAAACACCATCACACTAATTCCGAACCGATATATATTTTATATATATATATATATATATATATATATATATATATATATATATAATATATAAAGCAGTAATAACAGTGAATTATAGTAGGAGTAATAATACTGGTCTTTATCAAAAAGAGGATGGAAAATATTTGTTCTGGAAGGATTATTCTTAAGAATGATAGCATTATCGAGCCATTTCTTGGCGAAATCTTCTAGTGTGAAAAGCATCTATAACGGAAAGGAAACGTGTAGAACTTGAGTAGTATCTCGGGAGCTAAGACCAAAAGTCTCTAGTGAAATGTGTCACCGAATCCCAGGCAAACACAGGAATTTACCTTCCAAGTGAGGCAATATCATCTCAGAATTAAATATGGTCCCCTTTTCCATTCTGAAATCACTTGTACTATATCCTTCATCACTGTACACATCTTAAAAAATTATTGTTCTCAACTTAATTCGTAAATATTTCAAAACGGTTGTATAAAATATTGCTCTCTAAGGTTTAATTCAATGAAAGGATATATCCAATAACGTCTACTTTGTTTCCAAAAGTATTTCTTATACGCGAGATAAGATGTATTAAAAGGTAAATGTGTATATTTGTGTCATTTCTCGGTCTAGACAACTGTTGGACGACTTGAGACGATGCTAAGACTTGTTCCACGTTACCGTTCAACTTAAAGGGAAAATTTTATACATTAAATTTCCTGCAAAATCGTTGAATGTGTGCCATATAAACCATAGTATTATCAAACGCCTCGTGGAATTCCTAGTGTCTATTTATCTTTATCAGAGATACTTTCACTTTTCAGTCATTTTTCTTCCTAGAACATTTTTAATGCAACCAACTGTTAGATAGTATACAAATATATTGTAATCCTATTTATCGTCCTCAGTTTAGTTACATCTTAGGGTTATTTAATTGTACGTTTGATTGATAACAATTAGTAGTAGGAAGCATATCTTTAATGTTTTCTAGCAGCTTTATCAGTCTATTCAGCGTAAACAAGTAACTGGAGGAACGTCACATCAATATGAACTGACCAGACTACACGACGAGGTATATATTTGATTTATTTTCAGATATGCGACAAATATGAAAACTATGTACGATTATTATTTTTCTAAACTAGTGTTATGTTTCTGTATCAATGGAAATGAATTTTTTTCCATTCAACATAATGAGCAACAGTTGCCACATGTCGACGTCAATTAATGACAACTTGGAATATACAAGCAGATGCGACTCGGGTAGAACGTCTGTGTGATGGAGAAGGGTGGCCAAAGGTGAATTTACAACTGTGCCCAATCGAATAGGCAAAAACGTAGGGAAATAATGTGACTAGGTGAAACATCCGTGAATAAGGCAACCAGGAAGAACGAGAACTAAGGAAAATGATCTTGTTTCGTAGTTTTGCTTCATTTCTGCTTGCCTTACAATGGAATTTCCGAAATACGTCTCTACGACATCTTTCAATCTGTAATACGTGGGGAATACAGAGTTTTCGGAGACTGATCGTACTTAGTGCTTCTTAAAGTGAATAATCGGCGCGGTTAGACGAATATTGTATGCCCAAAATTCACTTTAATGCCGTGGTGTCTAAGTACTCTTATGCCTTAATGTTGTCCGTGCTTTTGCAACATTTCCTAAATAGCATCAGTCATTTTTATCACTGTTGGAAGTTACATTTATGGATTCCTAAAATATAAGTTAAATAGTAGTGATGTTGAACTATTTCCCAACGCTACAGAATTTCTAATACGAGCATCTCAGCCTGTTGAAGACTCTGTAGGATCAGTCAATGTCCTTCGAAGTGAACATTATATTGGAGTTCGTCTGTTCCCAGAAACACAAAGGCCCTGTCCAAATCGTTCTATAGTCTTCATGGTTTATGCTGTGTCGTGAGATGAGAAGAATTATGTTTCGGAACAAGCTGTCTTGAGGAAGTAAGACTACGCGAAGTATGTGTACAGTGATGGCAGCATACGGGAAGGGACGGGACGTAACACCTGCCTGCGCCAGGAGAAAATATGAGATGGCTGTTGTGATGCTGGCTGGCGTCGTCTTCCTGAGCAGGGGTTCGCCCACAGAACATCTGTCCCTCTCCGTCGACTTGCTGGTGCCTGTTCTCGCCTTCAAATTCTTAGAGAGGATATTCAGCTAAGCGCGGTGAACGACCACACTTCGGAATATAATCAAAATCCGTTCCGCCGGGTATAGTAGCATTAGTAGAATTTCTCTTTCATTCTTGGTGATGGAAATAGGAGCAGAAATTTCCTCTAACTCTGCATTTCAAGGCATCGATGAAAATTGCTTAACAAAAAAAAGCACTCACATAAAGAACTGTTTCGTATTTCCTTATTTTTCATAACAATATGCTCTCATAAGCATCATAAATATGCATCATTTATATATATATATATATATATAATGATGATGAAGCTAAGAGACCGAAAGCTACCAAGAGGACTTACTGCATGAAAATAGCCCAATCTAAACGGCAATAGAAATCGGCAATATACAGTACATAAGGGAGGCTACATGATGAAATATGAGTTGAAATATCTTGTGATATACTTGCAGCGAGGAGATGGGAGGGAGGTAAAAATGACTAGTGGTGTCTAAAAATTAATGAAATGAGTAACTCCTATAATTTGCTCGCTTAATTACGTCGCAAGTAAAGCATCGGTCAGAATTTTTTGATAGAGAATTTGTCTACGTGATTTCACCACCCTCTGGAGAAACCGACAGTAACATCACGTTCGCATTTTTGGAATTAGATTAAGTGATTTGGTAAGCGAACTATATAAATATCATATATCAAATTAAAGTTGGATCGATTTTCAAAAGAACAATTTCCAACACACAAATGCAAGTATAAAAAAGTCCCATATAAATCTTAGGAAAAAACTGGGCATTATTTATATATATATATATATATATATATATATATATATATATATATATAATCGGGATGCCTGGCTTTGCCCGGGTTGTCATAATTAAACTCGGCGACACCCCGGATTGGACTCCAATATCGGTTGTTTTTGCTTTATTCTATGTAACGCCCCTCTACCCTCATCCCTAAGGGACTCCCTTTCCGTGTCGAAAGGCACAAAAAAAACATCGGGAGAAACACCATCAATCTCATTAACGCTGAAAAATATTTATTCGGCGCATATATCAACGGTTTGATCACGTTAGAAAATTTCCAACCCCGTCGAGCCCCGCCCCTGGGGATGGTAGTCTTACCCCCAAAGTGTTTGTCTCCAGTTGGAAAGAAACACGTGTACGAAATTTGGTAAAACTTGCTCCACGGGTGTAGATTTGTATGTGGAACATACACACAAACACATGTACAGTATATTTTATTTATTAGAATACATGTGTGTGTGTGTGTGTGTGTGTGTGTGTGTGTGTATGTGTATGTATGTGTAGAGAGAGAGAGAGTGAAAGGGATTTCTTAAAAATTATGAGTGGTTTACGAAACCAAAGGTCCTTCGATCAAATACCAGAGGGCAGCAATGATCTAACCAATCCGTATGAGAATCGCGGACTTTCATCGTGGTCGACCCTACCGCAAGCATTCATGGTCTGTCAACAACACAACAAATATCTGCGATTTGAGAGGAATTCTCGAGAAAATTCCTTTAAACGACACCAAACACTACAATTATTTAACTGTGTAATGCCCCAAAACAAGTTTTTGGATAATTTAAGAATGCTAAGACGAAATAGGTAAGAACTAAATAAGCAGATTATATGAATGATAAACAAATTAACACTGTATGAAAACATTACACATGAAGTATTTAGTGGGAGAAATAGCAATACTATGACTTGACATATACTGGTAATATTGCCAAACTTTGACACACTGGCGCAAAAAACTTTTTTCATCAAAACCATTATACATTAGATTATTTAGAAAATATTGCAAGTTTTGTGTAAAAAGTCCAAATACAGATATTAAGCAAATATCAGTTTATATGGCTCACTACCTATTTGTGAAAAGTGGATTAATGCAGAACATATTAAGTGAAAAGTCTGTCTGTCTGTCAGGATATCAATTAACTAATAATATTTGGAAATATCGACAGTTTTATAAAAATGTACAGCCAATACTCGGGAATTTTGCCTGCACACATGGAAAAATTTCCTAAAATGAATGCATTGAAGATGAAGATGAATGTAAATCATACGTGAATTAACATTCCAAAGCAAAACAGAGCAATTGTGCAGACATATAACACTATTATTAAGAATAAATCTGGCTATTCCTTTAAAGTGGAAATTTTACAGAAATTAAAATAAACAAGTTTCATCTGTTTATTTATAGCTATTAGATACACTTGTTCCATAAGGTGCAAAAATTAATGATAAAGATGGATAAAAATAAACCTTCAATGATTAATGAGCACTCCTTTTCTTGTCCTATTAAGCAAACAGACACACAACCTGCACCAATGAATCAAAATACTTAGATTTGCAATTATGAAGTCCGCAGAAATTAATTTAGACTTGAAATTTGTCATGAATGATGTGTTATCACATGTAGTTACATCATCATGCCAGTGACTGTGGCATACAGAACAGCAAATTGGGTAAATAAAGAATGTAGTCTTACTCGGTGTAGAGAACGAATTAAGTCTTCTAGGTATTCTAATCTAGTAAACAATTGTATTCGTGACGTTTCGATGATGTTCACTGACTTCGTCTTCTAGCAAACATATTTGCGGTGAACGTCATCGTAACGTCACGAATACAACTGTTGACTCGGTTGGGTAAATTTGGAGTAAAAGTAAGAACAACAATTATGACAAACAGAGAAAAAAAGATGAAAGAAAAGGTATTAGAATATCAAATAAAAATAAACCAGCAAGAATGAAAAATGAGCACAATAATACTGAGAAGAAGAAAAAAGTAACAAAGATTGTAGATACAAGTTTTTATTTTCTATGATACTTCTTATTACTTCTCACCGTTTTTCAGTTTCATTGCCATGTTAATTTTGTATCTTTCCATTATATTACTTAGATTTGCCAAATCTTCACTTAAATAATTTAAATTGTTCTTACATTAGGTAGCAAAATATCAATTTCAAACTGTTACTACATGTTTCATTGTAAACTAATTTATTACCACAATTAATTGGATGGTACTCTAAAATACTTTGTATTCCCTTATAACTTCATAAATGTAAAAACCACACATAACGGCTAATATATTTTTTAGAAGGATAGTGAGGATAAGATATATTAACTTAAATTATCATTATATGTTATTTGTATATGCTTCATGACAACATCAAAACATTAGCAATTTTTAAATTGTTTGAAGAAGAAATTTGGTGTCTTAGTCAAGCAAAAGAAACAGTTCCGACGATTGAAGGTTTTGTTCAAGATTCCTTTACTTCACATGGGTTGACCAAAATATGGAAAATTTCACTCCTGATAGAGATTGGAACAAGAATTACATCAGAATCAAAGAAGTATGTTGTAGTAATAATGGCCAAAGTGAGTCATTAAACAACTCATTTAATCTAAAATATGTATTAATGTACAATTGAACAATTTCAAAACATTTAATTATTTTACAATCCTTGCTATAATTATACACACTACTAAAAATTTACAGTGCTGCTAATATAGTCATAATGAAATAATACTTCTCTGGTGGAAAAGGTAGACACCAGATCTAGTCAAAGTAATTCAAGAACAGGAATAAATGATTCACAGACACATAGAATGGGAAATAACTGTGTTAATCTTCAGTGAGGATGGAGCATCACTTCAGAGCATAGGTTTAAGGGTCCAAAACCATTTCCGACATGGAAACAATCAGTTCAGTCCTGCCCAGGTAGATTGCATTCATCGCCCTAGTTTTTCACTCTTCCTCTCACTGAATTAACTTTCCAAATTTACATACATCAAATTACTATCTTTACCACTCATTCCCTTCTACAAATCTGGCAGCAGACTACACAAACCATAATTCTCTTAGTATTAAATATACAAGCCAATAAGTTATTGACATGAAGATATTTTCCAGACTGCTATAAGTCTTCCAGAACAATACGATAAGTATTTCATCTAATCTGAAGAGCAATGATTACGTCCCAAATAGATTAACAACAAAATTGAAGGGAAATACAAATGTAACAACCAATGATGAAAACCGGCATATTCATCACAAGAAATAACTTCGATTACAGGAGACGGGATGTTTAAGAAAGAAACTATCATAAATACTATAAATAAAAGAACAAATTCAGACTACTACAATAATTCGTAAAGTGACATAGCACTACTGAACAATCAGTTCCAATTTTAATTTTCTTCCTTAGAATCAATGTTATTGTAAAGAAAAGTATGCATATAGCATAAAGAAAAGCTATAAAATATAACAGAACTTTAGATACGGTAAAATAGTACAATTTTCTTTGAAAGTGTCTTATGAATAATTTAATATTACAAAAAATAATCAAATTGAGAAATAGTTGAATGGAATTTGAAAGAATATATTGTACCATGGTCTTAGTGTAACTTAACATCCTAGACTAATTTGGTTTATGTCAAGAAGACCACAGAAACAAATTTTCCCTCTAAAAACAAGTAATTGAAATTATAAATCTTGAAAACTCTATATCAAAAGAAATACTTCATTACAAGGAAACTTCAGAAAATAAAATTTTATTACAAACAAATAAAAGTGTTTATATAGATATACAATCTGTCATTAATTTCACCTATGGCAAAATATTTTAAATTAACATATGTTTTTTGTTCTAAGTGTATACTCAAATGTAATGTTTATTAAATATACTTAATTGGGTTGTCAAAAGATTTAAAAAGGTTATTAAGTTTAGTTCTACAAAAATGTTTGAACACAGACAATTTAAAGATTCACAATCAAACTCAAAGAGACATAAGATGTAACAGGACAATTGTACATGTGTTTGTGGATGTCAGTAGTTAGTTACCAATCTGAAGTGAAAATTGTGAAACAATATGAAATACACAAGTTGCAAACACAATGTAACATGTTGTAAACAGTGTACATGCTGCTTTATAAGTCAAAAGTTGTATTATAAGATAATTGATGTTCTGTATGCTGATTTAAAAATATTTAGATATAAGACTTTGTTTACGACCAATAAAAAAAAAGTGAAATAAATTCAGAATAATTATTAAATACTTAATAGAATGAGAGTCCATTTGATTAAGTAATAAAAATAAATGAACTGCTCATTTAAAACGAACACTTGTGACATATAAACACTGGGCTAAATTATATTTCCAGCAGCTTCATGTCAGCATTGCATGTCACGTAACATATTTTTTTAATAACTGAGGAATATTCAAGTACTTGTCGCTATTATGTAAAACAACTCGTGTTGCTCTGTTATTTACGTTCGATAAGAGAACCTCATAACTGAAAGAATGTACTCGAGCACTTATTTATAAATACCGATATATGTACTACCGACCACAACAAATATTTCAGAGCAGTATTGTAATACTAATGCCATGATCGTAAGTTGACCTTCCAAACCAAAACATCGAAGACATTGTCAATTTAATGTGTGCTTTGTCGAACCAAACAGGGTACTCACTTAGTAACATTAATTAATACGAACAATTTAAACCACAGTACGTTTCACGTTTTAGTTCATAAGACTCTAGACTAAAATCTGTCTATTTTAAGCAAAATGCCACCGAGGAGAAAACTACACAGACACGCGATTACAGCATTCAGAATATTCTTGCTCAATTAGCCAAAAGCTGTTATTCCAGAGCAAAAGATTAAACGTTATTATTCGCTAAGCCGAAAACTTACCAGGTTGTTTATTGGCTATTTTATTAAAACAGTTTTGAAACACTTCATATAGATGCATAGGCTCGTCGTCGCTGGTCGCCATCTTGATATTCTCACAGTAAAGCTAACAGTCTCCTGGAAGATTGAACCAGGACATGATTCCCCAGGGCTTCCACAGATAGCAGCACTATGTCGCGTCACAGAGAGAATCACTCGTAGCTATTTCATTGTTGGTACAGATATTCTCGTGCTTCCATTGTCTATAAGGTTCACTAAAGAAAGTGTGATAGATACAGAAATAAACTTCGTTCCAAACGTTATGAACAGTAAACAATTATGTTCGTCAACAGGGATAGACAAATGAATCTGAGCTACGGCGTTATGAGTACGAACAGTCACCTGTACTTTAGTCTCAAAACGCATATCTCTGTCTCCGTTTTCGCATCGGAATTAAGAAACGTAGGGCTTTTATACAAAGTGCCCCCAGTAATACACAAATTTTAAGCTTGTCACAAATCAACTTCCCCTTCCACCGATCATTCATTGTTGATCCTTTCTGAGGACATCGCGCCGTAGAATAGTCATGCACTGAGACAGTTTTACGAAGCGACAGAATTCCATTCTAGTGGATCTCTCGCAGGAAAAAATATAAATCACATACAATAATTATGTTGGTTGAAAGACGTACAATGCTTGTATGCGAGAGCAAAACACGCTCTAAACAGATAAGCGAACGTTGTGGTTAGTGATTATTAAGCTTACATTTTTCGGTAGTTCTCGTACTTCATCGACATTGCTTGTCGTCGTTTGTTGATAAGTAATTGTTTTCCGCTCCTTGTATTTGTGACCGAGAACTTAGTAGCGTTATTTAAGAAGGAAGAAAACGACTGTGACAGGGAATTTATGATTTCAGTCATAAATATACTTTTCTAGGCTGCTCAACGGTATCAATGAATTTATTCGAACAGAATGGGATTTGTATCAGATGTAACGAGGATCCTTATATAGTGATTAAAATCTTTCGTTAGTTTTTTCGTCTCAGAAAATTTTGAATGTAGGATCCTCCTTCAAAACTTGGCGTCCTTTGATTTAACTTAGCTACATAAGTTGTCGTGTGTTTGTTCCACTTTCTTAAGATCGTTGGCAGTGGTTTGGAATTTAACGTAGAGATTTTTTCGAGTTTCCATTTTCTCTTATGTAGTAAGAAGAACGTATAAAAGATCTATAAAGCGACGTAATTCGCAACGTTTCTGACAGCAAGAAACTATTCGTTTCAAGCAAACTTTCAACCCAACTGAACAATGTACATTTGGGCGGCAAATTATGTTTAGATGAGAAAATGGAGAAAGTGGGATGACGTACTTTTAGTTCACATTTTCTTCTGGAATATTTAATAGAAGTCTACCCATAGCAACAATTTAATTTAAAAAGATAATGCGAGGATAGTCCCAAAAGTGAGAATCGACACAATGACCACGTGTCTTTCCTAAATACAGAACGTGTCATGTGAGATGACAGTTTGGGAGTGACCATAACAGAAATGACAAGGTAAGCATTTCAAGAATGTGTTGAACATTGCAGTTGGGCTGAATATTTGGACATGAAAATCTGTCCGCAAGATGGGTGCCGCGTTTGCTTAGAATGAAAAGAACGAAAACGGGATGTTTTTTTGAGTTAGTGGCAATCTTTCACAGCAATAAAACAGAGTTTTCATAACTATTATTTTCCATCTTAGTGAAAACAACGGACTGAATGGGGAGAATCGGCAATTCCAATCTCCTGATAGTCATGCAGAGTTGTGACTCAAAATCAATTTCTACATACGTTACGCTCTTAATTTTAGTCCTTTATCAGTGTTGAAACATAAAGAAGAAGCCTTAAACTATTTATCTCGTGTGTTTCAGCAATCTAAACTATGACACAATGACGTTGTATCCTGTGACATCACGTGTGTGGCAGAAAATTACTCAGCGTCGCTTAAAAAGAGAGATTTATTTTTCTCGAAAGTGGTGAATTTTTCGGCATGGAAACATGTTTGTTACTAGTATTTTTTAGCACGCTAAGACACTTAAAATGAGACATTTTTACTGTTTACGAAATGTCCGTTGATACCTTCAATCTCCGCTTCTACTTTCTTAGTGGTTACAATACATAGTCGTAATAATAAAATTTCTCATTTCTGGCTTCAGCAGCTTGGTCTCTGCGCTGATATGTCAGTTTCTCATTATATATATAGAGAGGGGGGGGCGTTAAAAGTAAATAACGTTAATACAACCGAGATTGAAGTCAAATCCGGGGATTATGGATGTCGCTGAGTTTAATTGTGACATTCCACTTGCCGTTTAGCCCCAAAGAGCGGAGCGGGGGTGGATACATTCAAACATGCTAAAACGGCGGATATTAGTGTCCAATAATATATATATATATATAAAAATATATCTGTGTGTGTGTGTGTTTATGTATATAGATTGATTTTTGTGCGGTCGCAGTGATGAAAGGGAGAGGTTGCGCAGTGTTACCACATTTCTAGGCTAGGCTCACGAGCCTTGTTCTCGGCGACCTTACGAAATACAAATGCAGCAACTCATATTGGCCAAGTTGAGCTCTTTGTTAGATATATTGCTTTCGTTCATCGCACAACAACGCACATAGACGTTTGTTTAACCTTGCGTAGCCACAAAGAATCATCGTTTTTATTCCTAGCCTCATGCATTTGTTGACCACATCAAATGGGCCGTAACAAATACACGCTACATCAGCAATTTGCAAATTTTTCCCTTCTTTGACATCCACGAATCGATTGTTGTCTTCCCTCAATGGTAAGATTTTACAAACTCAACTTTTCGAAAAGTAAAAATCTTATTTGACATCTGGGCTATAAAACCGAGATTGGAGTAAAATCCAGGGTTGTGGATGTCGGTGAGTTTAATTATGACATATATGCTTGAAACGTCTTAATAAGTAGCTTCTGGTGCTTCAGAATCTCATGTTCGTCAGATGATTGAGGAAAGGTGAAAATTTCTCATTCTTCTAAACGCAGGACTGTTTATACCACATGTCACAAACATAAAATAGATTTGACTATGGGAGAGAGGAGCAGGGTTAGCGTAACAATAAGGGAGCAACGACAATGGGAAAGGAGAAGGGTCGTAGCAATTGTTGAGTTTCATAGTGCCAGTACATTAATTGCTGTGATGTTTGATTTAATGTGAAGCATCTCTGATATGAATTGTACCTAGTGTCAATGTCTGAAATCTTTGCATTTTGCCAATCAAATGTATGTTTCGAATTGATGATATGTTTGGAGACTACAACTAATCGTCGTTTAGTAGGTCTCGGGTTTACAGGCGCTTTTCGACAATGACTTGAGTAAAATGTTCATATCGCACAATACTGCAAACCACCCGTCTTGTAAGGCGCGATCATTAACCCCCACCCCCGATCACGAAAAAACCAATTATTTATTACAAAACTTATGTATTTTAAAAACGAATTAAGTATTACTTGGCAATTTCTGCGACGGAAATAAAGTCAATCTGACAATGTGATGCGATATGTCGAGATGAACAGGTTCCTCAGTTTACAAATGTGAGTAAATCTTTGTCGGACCAAAGAATATCATTGAACCTTCCCATGCATATTCCCGATTTATAAATGGTGACCAAAGAGAGAGTGTTGTGATTTGTGGTCAGCCTCCAGAGGACTCGGTTGGTGTTTGCAAGTGTCTGAAGTTGAAGGTCAGTTGACTCCAGCAGCGCTGCAGCTGCTTCAACGTACTCGTACGCGCGTATAAATAGTTCTGCTGGACGCGACAGGAGTCTCGGCGGTACAAACTTCAAATATTTTGTACAAACATCCTTCCCCCGAGTCGCCGTTCAAGAATTACCTCCGATTTAGTGGCGGCGTCAGCGATAAAAATGATGAATTGAAAACATATCCCTTTTGTCGAACTGGTCAGGTGCAGTGGTCAGCGTCATTGCTGGTCCCGCGTTCGAATTCTGGTGATCGCATGGATGTCGCGTGTGCATCTATTTCCTTTTGAGTATTATCACCAAACTCAACGTGATGCTCCCGTTGCACGGTTGAGCACCAAATTGGATACATCATCATCAGTATAGTCGCGGAAAGCAACAAGTGTCCGTGGCAGAAGGCTACAGGGCGCCCCCAGATAAAAATATATATAAAATTAGAAACGGAGTATTGGATACCATTGAAGTATAAGTAATATAGAAGGGAACATATATATCTAATATAAAATTATAAGTGGAGACAGGTTCATAAGTTGATATCAGTCAATGAGTAAAATAAAATCACTGCTGCTCATCCGGGGTTCATCGCTTTATCCGAAGAACATAGCTTAAGGTTCGCTATGGTTCAAGTGTTCTGAGTTATACAAAACCATCATCGAATGACACAGATCTACAATATTTTCATTAATATACATAATTATTTTTTAGTATTAGTTATAAACTGCTCAGAGTAAAATTTCTATGTATTTTACTTCGATTTCATTGTGGCAAATTAATTAAATATATTATAAGTATTTAACGTCATTTCAGGAAATAATTTTATATTCTAAGTAATAAATGTATCAATGCTCGTCAAATCAAATATTCACTCCCCCCCCCCCCCAACCCTCAAGTTAGAAGTCGGCTCGACAAGGGTGGATGAGTTCATTTATTGCGAAAACTTTGTCGAATTGCACTGAGCCACATGCGATTAACATAATATTTTTATCAATTATAATAATATATTTGTACAAAATATCAACAATTATTAAAGCCAATTCCCCTGCCGCGTCCAACAGAACTATTTATACGGGCGTACGAGTACGTTGGAGCAGCTGCAGCGTTGCTGGAGTCAACTGACCTTCAACTTCAGACATTCTCAAAGAACAGCCGAGCCCTCTGGAGAAGGCAATACACACATTTCTTCACCATTTTTAATTTTATTATTATTGAAATGCGTGATTTTGAAATTCTTCGGGTTTGGTAGCTGTCGTCGATAAGACTGTACTTGTAGAAACGGTAGTATTATGAATATGACTGGTAATTTTTATCATTATTTTGAATGTTCAGATTATTATTCAGGTGTTCCGTTGCCTGATCTTGAGAAGAAAATAAGAGTGATAAAGACATACATTAGATGTAGGTGAAGGAGGAGTCATAACCCGACGTTCCGACCAGTGAACAAATCTGTCATCCTCAGCGAGCTGAGAGCATCAGTTCAGAGCATCGCTCAGATGCAGTCTGGTCACCCTGTACTGGACGGAACCGAGTACGTCCAATAGGCTAAGGGTCGCACATTCACGTGCCTATTCACTTAATTCCTTGAAGGCGAAGAGTCTATGACTTTTATTTCATTCTCATAATCTGGTAACGGAACACCCGAATAGTATCATCCACTATTTCAATTATAATTACTGAGTGACAACATTATTGTGGAGCTGAATCATCGAATATGGAAGGAGTTGCAATGAGGTTGTTTGCTATTGTGTGGTAATGGACGAAATTTGTCGATCACAAATGTCAAAATCGCTTTTTTTTTTTTTGCAAACTCAGGTCCTGAATACATTTAGTTTGTAAAGCCGCCCATCCTAATCCTGAAGCCTGATGAAATCTTTTTTTCCTCTTTAAAACGTTTGCAGATATATACTGCTTCCATTCCAGAGACTCAAATGCGCATAG
This sequence comes from Zhengitettix transpicula, assembly GCA_037074705.1. Lineage (NCBI taxonomy): Eukaryota > Metazoa > Arthropoda > Insecta > Orthoptera > Tetrigidae > Zhengitettix > Zhengitettix transpicula. The sequence goes on along the minus strand of CM073595.1, from coordinate 73,543,717 downwards.
CCGTTTCTGCACGTGTTATTTGAAAATTGTTTGACCACTCTTCTTAGTACTTTCCCAAATGATTATCGTAGTATAATCTTGCGGATGGCGCACCTTCAAAGTCACGCTATTAATTTGTAGTTACGTATTCAATGTCTCCACCACAATCTCTTTGTAATGCGTATTTTTTTAGGTTGATAAGTGTTTTGACGCGGTTGTTTTCGTGCCGAATTTTCTTATCTTATCATTCGACCTCTTTGCCATAAACTCAAGAAGTTGGTAGTTTGCAATGTGTTACGACCTTCCGTCAGAAGCGCATCTTGTGAAGCACTTTAATTGTTTGACGCTGACCTTTTTTCCCAGCTACAAACAATGGGATATATTAAATATTATGGGCTTGCACTGTCATCCCTTCTGTATGATTAAAACCATCGCGGTGACCGCTTCGAGCCAGTCCAATGTCAACCTCAAGCCAAAATCATGCGACAAATGAATTGGAACTTTATTCCTGGCGTAATCAGAAGAAACAAACAACGATAATTTACTAAATATTTCACTGCAGACGATGTCGAAAGAACTTACCCAGAAATGAGAAACTATAAAATCAAGACACAAGAATAATAATGAATCTTTGAATGAAGAGAGAGCAGCGGTAGTTCCAGAACCCAGCCAACTAATAACACGTTCGTATTCACTGACCTCGTGTAATTATAGTGCTCGTGTTTTTTAAATAAATCACAATAAAATCAAAAAGTATATTTCTTCAATGCATTTTTTTTATGTAGAAGAAGCTTTAGGCATTGACATAATCATCTTCATGTTCTGAAATTAATTTTTTACAAACAATTCTTATAATCAAAATGTATACTTAAACACATATTTAATCTAATTCCTAATTTTGAATGGTGGACACACAAACATCATGCGAGACGATGACACTGACCACTACACCACAGCGGGTCTTATTACCAATATAAAATTATTAATAGTAGCCAAGTTAGCATAATACAATACGTACCTAAAGTGTCTTTTATATGTTTCATAGTTATTTAGATAGTGATCATATTTAATACCATCGGCGAATCATATTAAATTGCATTATATTTCATTTCCCGGAATTCCTAAAAAATTAAATTTGCCGTACTATAAACATTAATCTAATATACTGATATCATTATATGTGCCAATAACTCAGTTAGCTGCCCCCACCACCATCACCACAATCCTTTTTACATAATGTTGCAACTCCCACTGGCGTGGGAGGGAAGCTGTGCCACACGAGTTCGCGAACGGTATAAGTAACGAGTGAAACACTACAATTGAGAGACAATTGTAAATTGATTACTGGTATTATATGTTCCATTGTTTCATTTTGAGAAGAAACATCTCCATGCCTCTACAGCCCATTGGGGGCCTTGTCTTACCAGGACGGCTGCAAGACTGTCATCTTCAGTGGTAAAGAAAGAAAAGATATCTAGTTACAATGGGAAAGGTAATTCAAATTGGCGGAGTGAGAAACCGATATTTTAAACGCTGAACAACTGTGTTCGTCTTCAGGGACTGTGGAGATGTTATGGACGACTGTAACGAGTTTCCTTCGAATTATTTAATTGTGTTTACGTTACAGCTGAAGAGAGGAAAAATGTAGACCCTTTCCAATGAAAGTCTCGCGCACTGATTTTAATCTGGACAATTATAAAATGTAAATGGAGAGCGTATTCTTGCAACCTTTGAAACGTATTATCATCCGCAAGTCTCGGGATATGAGCAGCACATCCTCCCCACAGCCTACAGTTTTTTCGGTACTATTTGAAACAAGCATGACACGTCAGCAGCTGGCTCATGTTGCATTCTCTTCGAAACCAACTTCGAATCTCCTTCCTACTCCGCTAATCGTCCTTCCACAGTATCTAAACCAAACAGGATAATTTGAAATCTAGTAGAAGTCCTAATTGGTTTCAGTAAAAACTATACAACAAACGGAAAATGTCCATTTTTGTACACGGCGCGAGATATTTATCTAAAACCTAAACATAAATCGTTATTCTAAATTAAATTCGTTTTCAATAAATGTCTTGAAATTAGTATTTGACTCCGTATCCTGAATAAATTTAACGGAGCCAAATTACCGAACTAATTGATACATTTTACGCAAATTGCACTTTCACGTTGATCACTGGGAAATATGAAGGGAACTCGTGTAATACGCCTCCTTAAATCAAATGTAGTATTGAAAGGCTTCCTATACGAAATCCATAAACATCTTGTCATTTCTACGTTCGGAAATTATTAAAACTTTGAATATAATTGTCTACTCAGCTCAGAAGTATTAATTATTTTCAAAATTAAGACCGGGAAGCAAAAAGTCAAATAAAACTCGGCAATCACAGACATTGGCGAGTCAAAAATACAACAATAAAAGATTAAAACAATCTACCTACAGAGGATTTTGCAAAAATTTATCTGTGTAAAAAGAATTTATGCAATAACGTGGTACTGGAGTGATAACGTCTCCAACAATATACGGAAGTACGTAAATTAAGTATTGTCAACTGGACCGAAATATTGCTTCACAATGGTTCGCTAAATACTCTATATTTTGTATTGACTTGAGCGGAGTAAACATGATACTACTCTGTAATTAATAATGTTGGTAAATTTGGTTAATAGTAAATAATAAATTGAGATGTTCCAGTAAATATTTTCTTTTTACTTATTGAAAAAAGAAGTTGCCTAAGTCTGTAAACTCGTTCTTTTCACAAGATTGAATATTATTAAATATACGTTCTACGAGTGAATACTCCATTTGAGAACATTTTCAGGCAATAGGCAATATATACTTCGTTCAACAACATCCAAACATTGGTCACCAGTAATACATTTAACGATAATACTTACATTTATTTTAATTTCCTTTACTGTCCCACAATTTTACGGAAAACTTTCGGATCACTTCTTTTGTAACGGTTGTAATATCCAAATGTCGCATAATGTTTTACTTTATTCAAATAGTGTCCTTTGAAGCACGACGAGCAGCCAAAAATCAGGCGGACAACAGACTGGTTTCTCGTATACAACGCATCGTCACTCCTACATGGTTCCGTCAGTGAACCAAATATTAAGGACCTATTTGAAAAGGCCTTATAAGATTTATCCATATAAGAGTAGCAGTGATTTGTAGGTAGTGTGCTTTGTTTGAAGCTGCTACCTGAGGCTGGATACCTGTTCATATGTTTCCCACAAACAGCTTCCTGTGCAGATTCATCGGAACAATCTCTGCCGTGTTGTCAAATTTTCAGTAGTTTTCTCCGTCCTTTTGTTCGTGTTGATGAATTTATGGAAGGTTTTACCATTTAACACCCGAAATGATCTTCGGAAATTCCGAATTTTATTTCGTGTATCTTGCTAATATTGACAATTTATAAGTTTGTATTTTAACCCGAGTGATCCTTCAAACGACGATTCTATTTGTACAGATTTTTTTAAACACAAAACATTAATACAATTTACTTCAGGTTAAGTTTATTTTTAGGCTATAAAAATACTTGTGCCTTTCTTTGCTGCATTTCCGAACGAGCGTTGGAAACTCACCGGGACCCGAATATAGATGATTTTGTATCGCATTTCAGTGCAATTCACTTACTTATATTACTAACATAAATGTTTAAACCACTTGTGAAGTGTTTCGTACTTTCTCGCTAGCACACTTACATGTCATTGATTTAATTCCCTTACTGGTTTGTTTAAAATGAATCTTTACCCAACGTCGTTGTTTCGTCTATGGAACTTTGTAATTGTGGTCATCTTTTGATATATAGGTTGGAGCAGTGTTTCCCAACCTTTTTCTTACCATGCCCCCCTATGTAACATATAAATATTTTTTATATTAAAAAATAAGATGCCCATATACAAATTGTGTATCACGGTTCTTGAATAATAATAATTCTGGGCATAAACAAATTAATTATATAACGCTAAACCTATCCAGAGGTACAGACAGCCACGATGCCCATTCGACCTTTTGTACGAAATTAATGTCCTATTTCATTTAACACGAAAAGTTGGCGCTAGACTACAGTAAACAACCACTTAGTAATCGTCCAATTCAGTACGTATTATTCCTTCACTATATTACTGCGATCTTTCAAGTGTGGCTTTATAGAAAGCACAAAACCTACCAAATGCTTACTTCAAATTGAGATACCAACAATTTTTCCTTTTGTACAAGTTAAATCATAGCTGGTGACTCTTAAACTTTTGACGAATTGCCCACATATTGGCGTGGGATCCACGTTGGGAAACACCGAGTTAGAGGAAATAAACAATTATCAACAATGTAATGAATAAGAAAGATAGCCAATTCAGACAAAAAAAAGTGATAATATAAATACCATACAGTGTCTGAATTTGCTATATTTCTTACTAAATATTTTCAATCAGATGTAAAGTTTTTTATATTATCAACAATGTAGTCTGGCTCATTTCTACGTACCAAACATCACGCAGAAATTTTGGCATCTTATATTTCTCATCTCAAAAAGAATTACACTCAGGAATTGAAGGGACTCGTAATCTAACTTGACTGATTGCTTGTATCTGCGGGCAGAGTCCTCTAGAAAGATTTCTTGGCACTACGAGTACAAATTACGTGCCTTGTATGTTAAAAACGTAATTCTAAATTACTTTATCTCTTAATTTGCTTCCCGTCTTTTAATTTTACTTACGATGCTTTGTCCTGTTATATTCGGGCTGAAAACTACTCGTCTTGACGTCTTATCACTAATATTTAAGATCAAACTACAAATAAATAATAATAACTGTCATAGCCAGAGTTAGAAACGGTTGTCTATATGAACTCTTAGCTTCTCTTCCGTTACAATACAAATAGTTACTTATTAATTTGGAAAGATGACCATGATCGAGGGTCATGTTTCCAATTTTTTCGTGTAGGCAATGTGAACTAATTCCGGCTCAAGATTTGTAAAGAACTTAATTGATTACTAGGTTGTCCATATATCGTATACGTTTAAATTCAATTTAACGTTTGTTACGATCAAATTTAACAATCATTTACGGCTAAAGATACAGATAATATAGTCACAATGAACTTATAACATGAAATACAATACCTTTTTTTTATACGACTTGTTAATACGAAAACATAGATAAACGTGACAGGTAGGAATGAATTCCACAGCAAGAAAGAACAAAGGTATGAAAAACAAAAGAACAAAGAAATTACAATTTTGAGAGTTCAGGGTCCAATTATATTATTACAATTTCAGAGTAATTTCTAAGAAATCATGCATAGGTTCCATTTTGTCTCAATTTTCTGCCCAAATTGTTATGGAAACTCGGACAATTGTCATCTTGTTTCAAAACCTGTTTTATATTTTAGGCATGTTGTGTCAATACTGTCTTTTTTTCAGTAATTAAAATCTTTGTTCCTCCCAGCCGTGTGATTCAATCCAACTTGTTACACTTTCTCATTTTCTGTGTGCTAAACACAATTAATAAGGATCTACAAACGGGTTGTAACGTAATAAATATGCATTTAATGTTTCAAATCGACAGAGCCATTCGTACCCATCATTTATTCTACATTCACAGGTTGTAAGAATTGACAGTAAGCACTAATTTCTTGTCCAAATCCACGACATACATGATCTGAGCAATTACCCCATGTATCCATTGCGAATACTCGTATGTTTAAGACTCAGGCCTTATTGTAAGCCAGCAGCTGCTACGGAAGAAAGACTAAGGCAGCTGAGTCACTCCCTCCCAGAGCCGGAGTCGCGCTCAATGTTGCCAACTCCTGTTACAAAGCTACGCACTGCACACGCGCAGTCGCGTAGCCCAAGCAACACCATCATGTGTACAACACTGTTGTTCTTGTCGCAATTTATTAACAATAGGCGCTTCTTCGAGGACAACGTACATATCCACAAATGTAACAAAAAAAACTTTGCAAAGTATTATATTTTTAAATAATTCAAGAAAAACAGTCTGTAACCGACTGAATGAATACTCTTAGCCTGTAAAACAATACTGCCGACGTTAGTTGTGAGACGTGAAGTTGCTAAAATTCGATGACTGTATTTTTCTACTTCTCTGATTTACACAGTCATCTACGAATCTTTAGCGACAGAGACGACCGCCAAGCTGTCAACTCACTGTTTGCTTTTTCACATTTTCGGGGAATGAACGAGTCCTGGTCTCGTGTTAGGGCTTTACAGTAACATTTTCATAGACTGATTTTGTTAAGTCCCAATCAAGTTGGCCGGAGGGGGATTACGAGTCTAAGGGCTTTCCGCGACGAATATTATTTTCTGTTTGCATCTATTGAACTAAAATTGGGATCCAACATGTTAGTCTGTTATTTAATAAGTGTTTTTTTTATTAGACCCTGAAAAGATACTGTATCATACTTAATATATGCTTATGCGTATTTTGGCGTAAAAATTACAAAAACGCATTTTATATACTTTTAACAAAAATATGTGCATAATTTTAAGAAACTGACACCAATGTACAGACAGGATTGAAATTAAATTAGAGTTTATATAATGGAATGATTACGACAGAAAAGGTCTAAAGTTACCTGATACAATATAATAAAGGAACATCGGTGATTGTTAAAGGGTTTTCTTTTCTAACAACTATCAAATCAAATCTTTTCTATTAGAACTTAATTCAGTCATTCATAATCTAATAAAAAGTACAGTACTAACATCTATACTAAAATTATCTGGTTGACAACGACAAATTTTAAAAGTCGAAAATTTACTTTAATAAAATGAGATACCAACAAAATTCTGTACAATAGCAATAAAGATAAGATGGACAGTTGCGCTAACAATATGATGAGCAGAATTGGTGAAGCACATAATAAGACACTCAAGTTTGGTCATCTTATTGATGAAATTATACAGTGCAGGGCAATATGGTTATAGTTTATGGGTAAAGTAATTAAGGAAGTGAGACTGTGATCCAAAGATCAGGTAAGATGGACAACAGTGTCAAATCAGTCGATAAACCAGGGGGAAAAGCCAACCACAATTTATAAAGAGAGTTGTCTCCTACCCCAGTGATTCAGATGGTGACAAATCAAATGTACAACAAAAATCCATTTATTGTATATGTTGAAAGGGTCCACTGGGAATTAAATACAATGATTCACAATCAAAATATTGTACATTTTTTGATATGGACAAAATCATCTGATGTTATAGAAGCCTAAATTTATTAAAATGAAAATATTGCCACAGCCAGTAAATTAGGCAGGTGAGTAAATTTACCCTGTTGTGAAATATTAGACTGGCAAAGTGAGCCACAATCAATATTCTTGATTTTGTGCTGATATGTAAATGATGAGTTTGTCAGTGAAATACTTATTATCAGGTGAATACTAAGTGATATAATTTAGTATGGGTATTCATTCAATAGGAATGCTTCATAACTGCAGCTTGTTCTAAAGTATATATGAAGAATTAATCTGAATGAATAGCCAGTGAAATGTTACTTTCTAATTGCATTCTTTGACAATCAGAAAGTATTGAGATATTAGGAGGTAATTAACTCATTCAGAGTTAAATTCTTGAAAAGTCTCTCCATAGTACCTTTAAAAAACGGACATCAATTCTAGTAGGAAATGTACAGGAAGAGGATCAAGAGGATCAAGGTTAATCCAGAGCTAACTCTATATCACCTAAATTTTTACAGTTACAGTTAAAGAAGTGAAAAGAAACTCATTGACAATGTTAACTCTCACATTGCAGAACTCTTCAGAGGAAACATTGTACTTCTAATTATTTTCTCTATTCTATCTGTATTTGGCCAAATTTATTAATTAAACAGACATGAAAATATCAATGAAATGCAATTATGATTAATATGCTACTATATCTTATGTGGCTGTTAGCTATATGTAAACAGTTTTGGCATATGACTAATAAATTTGATAAATTGCATGTGAATGATAACAATCATTAGTTATGGAAAATATATGACTTTTAAGAAGTTGCATGATAGAAAAGGACACATCAGAATTCTGAAATAGCAATGGGCAAGACATATGTGAATACAAAATATGGCAGCTGGAACAGAGATGTCAAATGAATTCCACAAAATAATAAGAAAACAAGTCAATAACAATCTTATGGGTGTATCAAGAACTATAATGTGACTGATTTATGATGAAATTAGGTCAGTGTAGATAACAATGGAGGTAAAAATGAATTAAAAGTTTTTAATTTTGGCATGACTAACTATGGAAAGGTACACAATGTCTCACTTATTAACTAAATAATACACTGAATTTTATTGGAAATATCATTAGATATGTAATCAATATGAATATGAAAATTAGCCTCCTTCTTCAGGAGAAAGAAGTTGAATTCCATGTGTCGGCTGGTTGTGGAGATTTCTCTTTTTCCTTTCAATGTCAATTATGTAATATATATAATCTCAAATCAAATCAGCCCTATCTGACAAATATCACAAACCTTCAAGAAATCATCATAAAAATATTTTACTATATAAGGATTTCAAATAGACATATGATGGCTCATATTAGTGAGAAAGTATAAGTTAAATTAAGAGAAATCAATCAAAATAGAAACACCACTGTCTTCAGGAAGTGTCTTTTCAAGAAAAACTGAAAAGAAAAGCTCGAGTACATATAAGTGGGATTGGAACAGTGAACACATTTACACAACCAAACAACCACTAGTCCACACTATAAGGCATGTTCAATTTTAATTCACACTAAAATGTTCAGCATAAGAAAAACTTATCTCTAAATACGTTTGTAGCAGAAATTGAAATTGTTGAAATACTGATTAATGTGTGATCTGTTATTGTAAAGTATTTTTTATTTCCTAGAAAATCATGACATTAGAGCAGTGCTTGTACTTTAACTTATAATGATAACTTATTCATTCTGTTTAAATATTTTTATGATGATTTCTTGAAGGTTTGTGATATTTGTCAAATAGGGCTGATTTGATTTGAGATTATGTATATATTATATAATTGACATTGAAAGGAAAAAGAGAAATCTCCACAACCAGCCGGCACACGGAATTCAACTTCTTTCTCCTGAAGAAGGAGGCCAATTTTCATAATCATATTGATTACATACCTAATGAAATTTCCAATAAAATTATTGTATTATTTAGAGTATGTAAACATCTAAGTATTTTGGGCAGAAAACTATTAATAAAGCAATAATCTTGCCACACTTTCACTTATCAGGAATAATCTTTTATATGGCCAACCTGGAGGACAAAGAAAGATTAAAACTACTACTTAATAGAGGAATGACAATAATATTAGATTGCAGTTATTATACAAGTATAAATTTAATACTAACACACTGCAATTGGTCCCAGTGGACAAATTGTGTGAAAAGAAAAGCATTGTATTCAATAAGAAAATAAAACTAAATTAGATGCCACAATACTCTTCGAATGTCCTCAAAACTTAAAAATAAAACCACTTATTACTTAATCCTAAATGCAGATGGTTTTGTATTTCCAAACTTGATATGTAAAACATGACAAAATATTTTCTTTAAGGCAGTTATGACTTACAACCATTTACCTAAAATATTTAAACAACAATATAAAAATATTTGGTAATAAATCGTGAGAATTATATTTAACAAATTAGTTTTTCATATATTTCTAATTATTGTGCCTGATATATTGTTGTGTTCTTTCATTATTATGTATTTTATTGTGTTTTATATGTATTAATTGTATTTGTATTATGTTATTAGTATTAATAAAGGTTAGGATAAATGTAGAAACTTCCTTATTCTATTATGTAACATATTTTTGCTAAATAAAATTGTTATAATATTGTTTTATTGTGTACTGAATTTTGCTAATTTCACAGTTTATCCCTCCATAACCATTTATTGTTATAGTTAATTGTAATTGTATGTAATAACAACAATATATGTAATATGTCTAAAATATTTAGACATCGTAACCGCAAATATCTCCGCTTCTTTCTCAAAATTGCTCTTAAACATTCTTACTTTCTAGTGTTACTGTCAGTTATATTGACCCGGTTCATTTCGGTGACAACTTCTGTGTTTATATTTTGTTTTTCGATTTGATTTTAAGTTTGCATACTTCCTAAGTGCGCTCTGGGTTATGTATCCTTTTATGTTTGGTTGTACCGTTTACATTTATTTGATTGTTGCATGATGTTAGCAGTTGGTTTGAGAAAGTAGATTATGTAATAATTAACTTTTTATATAAACAACTTGTCGAAAATGCTGGGAACTTGCATGATTCAGATTCATCTATTATTTTGGACAGAACTATTCTAATTCCATATTTTGTCCCTCCAATATTGTTAACATACATTGTTAAGTATGTAATCAAAAAATCATCTAATTTTTCCCTTATATTCAGACACCATAAACACAACTGGTTCCGAATTATTCTCACATACATTTGCTATTAAACCTACAACTTTTGCATTAACGAGTAAAATAACTGATTCACAAAAGGAACAATAAATGCTTCAAGTGCAGAATGTATTTTCTTTCCATTTTTGTACTTCTTATTGTTTTTTATTTATCATTTTTATGGGTTATACATGCTATGGTATTAATATTAATAAATGTTAAGATTTATGTAACAATTGACTGATTAGATTATGTATTATCATTTTCTAAATCAAATTGTTATTATTATCTTTTATTGTGGACAGAACTTTGATAATTTCGTACTTTGACCCCACGTAATAATTTATTGTTAATGTACGTAGTAATGTTTGTAATTACAACAATATAAAAATATCCACATTTTGCAATAGCATCCAGACTTTCTGCCATATATTAGCTTTAAAAACTGCATTAAGCATTCGTTCTTTCTTCATTTTCTTTCAGTTATTTTTTACTTGTTTCAATTCATTGACAACTTCTTTGTTTAAATTTTGATTTATGATTTGATTTATTGTTTGCCTGTTTTGTAATGGCGGTCAATTTTGTGAAAAAAGTTTTTCGCTGTTTTTTACCGTTGAGAATTCATTGATTGTTGGATGAGGTTATTATCTGATAGGAATTGTCCTTTATGAATAAATATACCTTTTTTTTTTTAAAAAAAACGACTGTCCTAGAGAGCTGGGATAGCTTAGTTAAATTTATTTATTGTCTTAACATCTATCATTGTGGACAGAACATTGTTGATTACATACTTTGTCCCTCAGTAGCAATACTGTTAACATAAGCCATAATGTATGTAATTACAACAATATTTAAATATCCATTATTGTAGACAGCCTAACCTCAACTGGTCCCAGGTATTATCACATACATTTAAAACTACACTAAAGCGTTCATCCGCCTTAGTGTTACTATCAATTTATTTGACTTGTTTCCAATGTAAGTGCAGTTTTAAAAGGAAAAGTATGTGAGAAAGATTAAGGACCAGTTGAGTTTAAGGTGTTTTAAAATGGTGGAAATTAACATACCGGACATGAAACAGTAACCCACGACAAGGAAAGTGCATAAAAGTAATAAGAAGCCAAACGGTTCGTTTCAAGATATCAGGGGAAAACATTTAATTGAAAGAATCAATATCTAAGAACTGCAAAGTAAATGGTTCTCAAAATCTAGTTTGCCGCTGCTCTGGTCAATTACTTGCATTCAAAAAATTATATGGAATTTCCTTCATGGTGAAAGAGTCAACACGTCCCGCTAGTTAAATACAGTATTATTATCAACATCAAGGACATCCGAACAGCTATTAAACCCTGTGCTTTCAACAATCTGGCAGGCAAAACTACTTTCACATGATGACTAATTGATCAATTATCTTTGAATCAGCTCAATAGAAACATGCTGATGAATCTTTCGAATTTTTCTAATAATTTTCTCTACAATAATTATGCCAATGAAGACATCAAATGCAATTGACTAATATGGCATAAAAGCATCAAAGAAGAGATAGTAGAATACCTTTGTGCCATATAACATACAGTATTCAACACTGGACGTTTTGCAGAAGAATGGAAAATATACATTGTTACCCCTTACGAAAATAAAGGAAGAGTAACAAATCTATTATCCAACCGCCAATTCGCACTTGTACCCATCATGTCGAAAGCACTTAAATATAGAGAAGTGAACTTTTCTTGAGTAATGCAATGTAGTTGAAGAAGAGAATGTTTCTCCAAGCGAGGAGATATACAAACTCCTCCTCAATAAATTTAATGAAGAAATATTTGATGCTCTAGAAAGGAAACAACTGATTGACACTGACCTATTGTATATGTACTATGTGCCCAATGCTGTCCCTCACATGATACTACTTAAAAAACTACACCATGTTGGCATCTGAGGAACTAAATGCGGTTATTCGAGACATACCTTGTCAACAGAGAACAGCTATTGAAGTGTAGAAATGCTGTGTCCAAGTCACTGGCTGTACAAAGTGATGTCACATAAGGCTCTGTCCTCGGGCCCCCATTCTTCATTGTATATACAACAGGCATGAGACACCTTTCAATGAACACTAGACGAGTACTGAAAAATACATATGGCACCTCTATCATTACTAGAGAAGCCGATCTACAAGTAGTTAGAGACACAACAAATGACAGTCTCACCCTGCTCCAGGGTTGGTACTATATGAACGGACTTCTCCTAAACCAATAAACCAATAGATTATATTCTCCTCTAAACATATACAAACAGACACAAATGAAGCCACATGCTAAGCAAGTTTGGCCAAAAAGCTATTGGGGGTAAATTTTTTCTTAAGAAGACTAAGATAAGCACAGCCTTCTAGCTATGAATGGCCTTGTTTACTCTGTTCCCTAGCCACTTTCTGTATGGCGTGAGACTATGGAGTAGTTTAAGAGGAAGCCAGGCAGTATTCATTGCCCAGAAGACAGCACTCTGACTGATGGCTGGAATGGGCCTCTGTGAGTCCTACTGGCAACTCTTCCATCATATGAATATACTGATGATACCGGGCCTTCACATGATATCCTGTCTGGAGTGTGCTGCACTCTCTGAATATAAGGAACCAGTAACAAGATCATCGAGCTTACAACATAAGACATCACCAAGACCTTACTATACAGGCTCTGAGGACCACCCAGGCCAGCCATAGGCCTGAAAAGCTGGGTGTCAAATTGAATAACTGGCTACCTCTAGATCTGACAGAGCATCAAACAACAAGAGCTACATATGACTTTAAAATGTTTCTTACGAAATAACACTGCGTATAGTGTGAAAGAATATTTTCAATTTTATTTTAATGTAATACAATATATGTATGCATAATGTAAAACTTAATTTACTAGTAAGATTCTTGATTGAAAATTGTATTGTTTTTGGCAATAAAAAATTACTTTACTATTAAGCAAATAAATGGAAAAATTCGACAAAATGTATTTACCATTAACCCTTCACAAACTCTGAATACTATCTATACAGTTAATTAAGAATTAAGAAATTAAGAGCCCGACAAATATCTCATCACCAAAAAATATGGATAAAAAGTTAACCTATGCAGACCATTAAAATAAATAAGACAAGTTGAATAAGATGTAGATTGCTTCCTTCAGCACCATTTAACTATACAACAAACTTATCTAAGCAATAATTCTAACATATGCCTTTCTACAATTAAAATAATCCCATATCCAAACTAATATTTCCCATCTTACATCAATTCATTAGCTCAACTAATAACTTGTAATTCACAAAGTCTAAATAATTCTCTCCACATGCTTATGCAAATCATAGTAAATCAAATATTTTAAAACTTTATATATAACAGATAAAATTATAAGCCTGAAGTCACTATACTCCATGCGACATAGAAGCTTATAATTGGAACTATACAGTATTTTTTCTTAGTAGATGACAACTTGGTACAATTAAAAGACTTGATTACAAATTTTGACAACATCCCAAACCTGTTTCCACATTATACAGGATAATATCCATTCCCACTCTGAATTTTTAAGCTTCCTCACAACCATATCAACTTATTCATCAGTAAGAAGTCCTCCTTCAAAGATCACATTATCTTCTCACTTCCCATCCACATTGCATTCTGTGGCTGTGACAATGTCTGATAGCTCTTTCATAGTGTTTGTGAAGTAATGATTCTACTTAGCTGCAGTCTCTCTCTCTCTCTCTCATCTTCCACCACCTGCTTTCCTTCAAATTGTTTGATTCTGAATTTGCTTACTCATTCCCAGCAATTTATAACAAATGTTATCACTAATAGAAACTCACTCACTCATATAGCATCCAACATTATTCATTTAACTACAGCCAGAAACCTTCTCAAGTCCTCTATATTTTACCTATTTTGACTTATTTAGTGCAGTATTCATTCATACATTCCATTTGACGAAGTTTCTCTCCACATCCTCAGACACACCATTTTAACTCACCTTACTTTACATGGAAATTAAATATTCCTCTGACAATCTTATAATAACATTATAAGATGCAACATTAACACATTATTGTTTATAAATACCAAATACATTTTATTTTTTAACACAGCTGAACCTTTCAAATAATCACTAAGAACCATTTTGACTCTGTTTAAATAGAACTCACAGTGACACTACACTTAGCATCATGCTATAAATTGTATTTCTTTTTTGCCATCTCAAAAATGTTACACTTAACTAGTTGACCTCGATTACATTTACTAACCATATGATTCTATTATTCAAACTTCCAGCAAAATCCTTTATTTATATAGGTCATGAGATATAGCAAGATGTGATGGGTGCACAGTAGAAGAAGGAACTCATCATACAGGAACTACCTATTGAAGAGAAGCTGGAGCAATGCCACTATCATTCTTCTAAAAAAAAATTTATATTCTTACGAATGGGATGTACACACAGCAGCAAGATGTTTTATCATACCTGGTACTTATCATATCTTAACTTTTACTCATAAGATATTTGAATTACAACATATTCTGAACTCAGCACAATGTATTTCTGTGCGACAATGTTTTCAGATTTTTTTTACACTAACAATTTGCCGTAACAAAGGATCATATTAAATTGAGCTGTGGCCTACCCCCACTAAAATTACAGGGCAGTGGATCACTGCATCACACATCTTATTTTGACATGACTAGCTATTTCTCTCCAGCTATAATCCTTGTTTACACAGACCACCATCAAATAGTTTTATGCATCTGTAATCTTTTTCCAAATTCCAATTATATTAAACCTTTTCTTTGCCCAATAATAAGATATTACTCCTGGAATCCTTATGCAGAGTAACAAATTTATTCTGCTTTTTCTTAAAACTTTTTTTTATAAAGGACATTACTTGGTCTTAATGTTGTTTTAGGTTCAGAAATGACTCTTATCTTCTGTGTTTTACTCCAATTATATTCAAGTCCAGGATTTACAGCAGCTGTAACATTCTTAATTGTATTGTATGTACGTTAAACTATTAATTTCTTGCTTCAACTTACTCCACCTACATTTTGCAATGTTTTAATGTCAAATTTATATACTTCACACAAATTGGGTTACTTCCACAGCTACCAAGTAAAATTTTTCTTTTGTGTATTTCTTGGTCAAATTACTAACTTGATTTTTTAGGTTTAATTTAAATATGTATTATTGAAATGTTTATAACCTTAACATCCCTAAATCTATATATTTCTATATTATCTGCTTAATTGTGATATAAATAATATTTTTAACCATTTCAAAGTTTCTAAATAAGTTAAGCATTAAAAAAATTACAACATATGACAAAAACTGGAACCAAATATCAATATTTTTTCTCTTCATGGAAAGAAATGGAAATACACCACCCAGGAAGCACCAAATACTGGTTTAAATGCTTGAAAAGTAATCATAACAGGAAGTAGTCTTTATACCTACACACTAGCAAATGGCATGTATTGTTCTATATTACCTAATAAAAAAGCATTTTTGATACAACCGAAAAAAATATTAACATGGTCTTAAAGTAATATAAGTTTGATTTTATAGTATAGTATTTTGCTACACCTTAAATTGATATATAAACACTTAAAAAGCTATACAAGAATTATACTTTCTCATTTTCAACACTGAGGTTTCAGTTACATACATAAAAATATACACAGACACTAACTTGAAAGATAATATAATTTTGATGTGCTTCTCAATATTGTTCCCTTCCTAAAAATTTTGAAATAGAATACTTAGAAATTTAAAATTAGAGATAACAGAGGTGGATATATAAAGAAAACAGGGGCCTTGTTCTGACAGCAGATGCCACTTAGAAATTGGCAAAAGTGTCATGATAGAAGTCGATATGTTGAAAATAACTAAGTATTTGATGAGTTATTAAGGAGTGTTTTATAACCTCACAGAACAGCAGATACATTTTTAAATGTTTTAAAATACATTAATAATATAAGCCAGCAGTGAAAGTTATAATGGAATCACTTATTCTTCAAGGCTACAATCAAATGCACATGCCTGTAAATCACTTGTTTTGGACACAGACTAACACTGGAAAAGATCAAATTAAGAATAACACTGGAAAAGATCTGTGGACCCCAGGAAAATGAAGAAGCAAGGTAAAATTTGGGACACATGGAAGAAAGTGTCTTTGTGATATATCCATATTTAAAGTGTTTATAACTGTTTTGTGTATTCGCCTACATACAATTTATTCTGGAAAAAGAGAGAATTTCTTCCATAAACATCAGATAATATTCATTTTTCAACTTTGTTATTTTTATCTATTAGCTATTGATTACAGTATTAATAGCTTTGTGTGAATGAGAATCAATGCTAACCTTAAATTCACTTGCTTTATTCTTTTATTGTGGACCCAACACAGGGAAAATGTTCTTTGATAACTTATGTAATGTTTCTTCCATCCTGACATATGCCATAACTTGTAGAAGTATTATGGAATATTTGCCTGTTTTTATCAGTATTTCTTTTCATGTTACATAGACTTCAAAAGATTTCACAAATTTTTAAACTAATTAGGTATATAGCACTGTGTTGTGTGACTTCTTGCATAAGTTATCTATCCACAAACTGGTACATAGCTGCATTCTCTGATGTCTCGTTTATGATATTACATGAGCAATTCATTTTCTACAATTTGTGCCCATTGCCATTGTAGATCAATAGTGATTGCACGTGTGCAACTTCTATACTTTCGTCTTTCTTCCATTCATCTGTACTTAATGATTGCATTTCAAAGTGCTTCCTTTTCCTGATTACTTTCTGGCCTTTTTTGAAAAATCTTCTTGCAGTTATGAGACATGGCTTTTAAGTGTTGAATGAAAGAAACATCCTTCGCAATAGAACATATATTCTGTATCAATGTGATGTTATAGAGTCCTGCTTGATGATCCATAAACCAACCATTGCAACTAGGTGCCAGATCTGAATTCCTCCCTACATTTGTAATATTTGTAGAGTTTTGCAAATTACCAACACTTCTTGTTGAATTTATTTGTGTTTGTTGCTTAGATCAAAATACAGCTCATTCCATAACACCTCATATATATGGCTAGTTAAATCCTCAATTGTTTAACCAAATGTGTCAGAATTATTACAAATTTTAAACAATTGTCCTCTTGATATTACTTCAAAGTTTCCCACACATCATAAAGTTTTTTGTCCACGATTTTATATACATAGAGTAAAATATATTCTGAAAGCAAGAATGCAAATATATGTTCAGTTTAGTATGCTGTATGTCAAATAACATATCTATAAAAGTTAAGAGATGGTAAGTACTAGGTATGATAAAAACACCTTAGTTCAAACTAAATATCTGTATTATAAAACATTATTGTTCAGATTAATGTGCAGTGAACATAGAAAAGCTAAAAACATGTCAAAGCATTTTAATAAATACTGTGATTATAATATTCTTACCCTCCAATGTACTCACTCGTACAGTGTTTACTAATGCCGAATGTCTGAGTATATTCTCCACTAACTTGCATTGACTCATTCCCTCCCAAACAATTTCTAAAATCAGCCTATTTCATATATTGTCTGATCATTTTTTTTTCTTTTCAACAATCTATCAAACACAATATTCAAAATTTTCTAATCATCTTTTTGGCAATCCAAATTCTAAGCAAGTATTTCTTCTTGTATAATATGTACTCAGATTGAACACCTGAATATTAATAACTTCTTTGCTGAATATATTCTTGCAATCCTATGTCCCAAAATAGCAAAACCCTTTCAATTCTTTGTCATAAGAACCAATTTCAATACTGAATTCATCAGTATTTTAATTTTTGCAAACAATAACTTAAGCTTTCCTCTGTTTATTTTAAATACAAACTTCTCTTCAAGCAGCTCGAACATTTATTTCAATATATATCTTCTTTTTCAGTGACAAGATGCCATCTACAAGTTATAGTGTTAAGTCAGACAGGCCTCGGCAGAGTAGCCAACAACCCCTAGGGAAGTAAACTCCAAAAAGAAAAGCCTGGTCCTCCAGGTTAGCCAACAACCACACTTTGTAAAAAGGAGCTGTTATGGATACCACACATCTACCTCTGAACAATACAGATTACCAGTTTATGACCTGGCGAGAAAAACGGTTAAAGACAAGAAATTTGGTCATTCTGATAGCCACCTGGAATGTGAAGACAGTTAAATTACAAAAAATCAGAGTATAATTGTGAAAATAGCAAACTAAAACAAATAAGATGGAAAGAGGTAGGTGTAATCACATCAGGAAACATACTGATGTATAGTAGTGGGGATACAGGACTTCACAATACTGGTTTTCTCCTACATAGATCAATGAAGGCAAATGTCATTTGTTTCCCAGCTATAAGTGACAGTTTTTCTTTCAACAAAAAATTTTAATGTTACAATGGAGTGCCTACACACCTACAGAAGGTGCCATAGGCACAACACCATTGTAAGAATCCCGTGGGGTTGTAGGAAATTGCCAAAATCCAGACATGATACTTTGGGATATGAACAAAAAAAGGGGGAAAGAAGGTGCGTTTAGAACCACGTCGGTAATGACAACAGACTTTGCCAGTGTGAACGAGATTATGATAAAAAGTACTAAACACCCAAGAAAAGATATTAAATAGTAGTGTAGCACACACTTTGCACCCAATGTTAGGAACCACATTGAAGCAGTTTGGACAACAATGGACTGGTCACAGTAATCCTGTTGCATGGCCAGCTTGTTCACATGACACCAAAGGACTTCTTCTGGAGGCATGTGAAATGCCTAGTTTACGAGACTCCAGTTGATTGAAATATCCTGCACAAATTCTTATTGCAAGTGAGACAAAGGAAACACCCTTCAGAATACTGCACAATATGACATTACTACCAGTTTCTTCAGTCCATTCACTGTAGCTGAAGTCAAACCAGAACTTCACTACCATAAGAATCAAGTTGTTCAATATTTGAAGAGACCTATTTCTCTTTGCAAATCATTACCCTTACATCGGTATGTTGTTTGTATAGCAAAACCTTTACAAGTCTTTAACAGTAAGTAAACTGGATTTTAATACATTTACAATAGTACCCCTATAAAACATAAGATTATAGTAAAGTGGACACACCCAAAATTAAGCCTACAAACCTGTTACATATAACACCGAATTCCATATCACACATTACTGAAAAACTCAGTGTGAAGAATGAATAAAAATCTTAGAGCCTCTAATAAAGTGAAAACATGTATGCGTCTAGTAGTCACATTCTAGTGAAGTGTTTGTCCAATTTTATCTGTCCTGTATTTATAGAGAAGTTACCACCTCCTTGTCACAGCCTGCCATAATGACACGTTTCATAGTTTTAATACATTCTAGACTCAGACCACTTGAAAATTCAGCTCAGCCACTAAATAACATTCAACAGAATTAATACTTCCAAGACAGTGTACTACTACAAGCAATTTAAGTAAAACTCAATTCCTATTTATTCAGCCTGGCTTCATCGCAAGCAATGTCTAGAATCCCGCTTTAATCTCACATATAAGGCAAGGAAGTGAAGTCATGTGATATGCACTAATGCTGAGAAACAAGTCACCTGATAGCAGGTTGACACAGTAGGGGTAACCTACACTTCTCTATACATACGGGACAAATAAACACTTTGCTAGATGATGACGACACTGAATGTCGTCATAATGCTGCACATACATCTTTTGCACTCTGTTAAAAGTCCAAGAAGATTTTATTCAAAACATAGGAAAGTGAAAATAAAGGCGAAATATAATAAAAAATTTATTAAAGTATTTTGAGTCTGGGTACAATTTGAAAATTATACAGGTAATCCCATGCTCAACAATATGTGTACTTGTTAATTTATTAAATAGTTAAACACGCCAAACACTCAAACGTCTCATAACTTATTAAAGAGTTTTGAACTCTGCAGGATTACTAGTTTTTTAAACCAGATAATCCAAGGAATGATTTATGTGGTACTTTGAAAACAAAAGCACAGACTAATCGGCATCTCCGTTAGAGGTGTCTGCCGAGGAATCATCCAACTTTGCTTTCTTCTCTGGTGAAGATATTTCATCAGTGCCCTCAGAGGCAATATCCAAGCTATCAGAAGTGCGCTTCAAAGCCGGCTTTTCTTTTACGTCATCTGAAATTAAACAATTAAGAATGAAATAATTAAAATTTATCTTGGCGTATTGTTTGTATAAAGCACTCTCAGGCTTCTAACCAAACAGAATTTAAGTAGTTTTAGATGACTTGCCGCCATATTCTTCTGGCGCCAGAAGATCGCAGAGAAGTCGTTGAAACATTGCTCTGTTAAGTTAGAAGCCCGAGAGTAGTTTATATGAAATGTTACACATTACTAATACAGAACTCTAGGATAAAATGTCTACATACTCAATGATTCCAAGTAAACAGAAACCTCACATTAAAAACATTTAAATGCAAACCTACCTGGCTCAGCAGGCCCATCGTCTTCATCTCCATCCTCACCATCAATACTCTCTGTCTTGCCCTCAGATGTGCCATTTTCTTTTGGCACATTCTCAACACCCTCCGCACATACTTCTTCAGCAGGAGCTGGCTGCTCTTCTGCTGCATCAACGGAATCCTCAGGATTACTGAAAGATAAATTTCATTACAGATTATCAGTGTGGGCCCTACTAATAAGTTATCATACAAAAAAACACATTATAAATAATACTAATACACCAACACAGAATAATAAAAGATTATAATTTCGAAAATTTGAATTCAGTCCCTTTAAAGCACAACATAACATAATTCGAACAATAACACTATATTGGGGCATTTGGTAATAATTCACGTTCAACGTGACTAAATCAAAACTCACGTATAACGTGTCTACATAATGCCAAATACACACAAGCAGATAATGTAAAATAATAGTAATATTTTTTCAACAATAAACTCAAAACAATTAAACTACCGCAACAATAGCCCCAAAGTCCTAAACAACACATACATATATTGCCGAAAAACGAATTGCATGAAATAATAGGATTAAATACATATACAATAATTCTCCGCTTCAATCGCAGTATGCCGGCAGTTAACTGCGCGACCGGTAAATTGTGAAAATGGAAAGCGCGCCAAAACCGCAACATATACATTCAAAAGATAAAGATTTACGATTCGTAATTAAACGACGATGTATTAAACTGCCTTACATAAATCTGTACGCAATTTTCAAACACGAAGCCCATATATAACCTCAATACAAAGAACCAACACATTTTACAAGTCTTGTACAAATGAAAGCAACGCCATACATGCAAAAACGCGCGCCAAAACTTAAGCATATATTTACAAAACAAATATAGTCTAACTAATATGCACACGAATACTTACTTCTTCTTTTCTAAGTCAGACATTGTATTAACTTTCTGTTTCAAAAATCAAACACAACAGCAGATCTACACAGAAGACAACCTCACTCTACCACGTCTCGACGAAATATGAGGGGCCGACGGAGCTAAGAGCACGTTCCTCGAAGATTGTTCTTTCCCGCCTTGCTAGATGGCAGGCAAATCGGCGAAGATATTAATATAAACGTTTAAATTAAAACTTTAAATTTACAATATTTATATAAAATTAAATTAAACCCTAATATTTTCCTTGAATTTATTATATTCCTAAAGCACTAACATTTATTTATTTACTTCTATTAACATTTCAACAGTTACAGACACAGGAGAGCGTGTTCACCTGATCAAAGATAATAATGTTTTAGCCACATAATTCAAATTGTGGAAAACAGAAAATGGATTAATTATAAATTATGGATAACATATTACCACTTGTCGTGAAATTATAAACTTCCAACATTTACGAAAATTAGTTCCATTTTTCTATGAAATAACAAAGAGCACAGGTTCCTGGCAAATGCTAAAATTGTTTAATTCATTTACAATGTAAGGTGACGCGTTAGTTAATAAATAATGGATCTATAACTTAATTAAATACTTGTATTGTACTATATTTCTCGTATTATAATCACGTAGTATTACTTAAAATTATTATTACAATAATTAGATACAATAGTTGCAAAGATATAACGCATTTAAAATTTGTGCAATGATATTAATTACCAATCAAATTGGAAATTAAACTGACTGTTAGTAATATAAATATAATTAATGTATCATGCCCATAAGAAAGAATTGATTAAATAAAAAAATATTTACGGCATACTTTGCCGAAGTTATTATTTTGGCAAAAAGTGTTATCGTAAAACAATTTCAATATATAACAATATAAAACAATTTAATATATCATAGATTATGCATACATATATGCAAAATTTTTAGAATTAGACAATAAGAGTTATAAAATACGTTAATTGTTTACTATTATAGGATTATACATGTATGCTTATATAATACATGTATACTTATATAATCCTTTAAAAATAAACGATTAATGTATTTTATAATTCTCATTCTCTAATTCGGAGAAAATTAACTCTTTTAGCAAATACAAGTACCGGATTCTGTTGTGTCTAATGACACTTGTTGAGAAGTATTTAGGAGAAATTACGAATAATTTATCATAAATTAGCATTCACATGATCATGAAATCTTTCTGTTACAAAGAAATTATTAATCTTTATTTATAATAAGTAAATATATAAAGGGACAAAATGTAGTTCCTCGAGCTATCTCGTCAAGGAAATGGATTTTAAATAACAATAGAGCAATAGGAAATAGATACAAAACATTAAAGATTTTAAAGTTTTATTTCCTTGTACTGATTAAATTTCCAACGTGTATAATGGAATACTTATTCAATCATATGAATTTATTTAGTAAACAGAAAATTGTATAAGTAATTATCAGCAACTTATATTTAAATACTTACTAAAAAATTAAAATTGATATGCATTTACTTAAATCTCCTAAAGCATTTATGTGGTTAATTATAAATAAACAAATAATTTGTCTTAATGATATGACTGCAAATTAATACAGCATTTTGTAAAACCATTTTAGATGAAATAAAATTGATTTAAATGTATCATCGTTCAAAATTGTCATTTTGGTGTTTATAGGTATGTAAAATTCAGAAATGTAGAAAATGCATTTGAATAATTACCTTGTGCATTATTCCAATGGTGCTTAAAATTTAAACGACTAGTTGAAGTTTTATTTAGAATTGCTGCATTAATAAGAAATGAATTTTAAACAAAACCTGATCTTAATAAAGAATGAAGTATTTCTCAGTGTAGAGAATGAATCAAGTCTTCTCAGGCTTATAACCAATTAAACAATTGTATTTGCAATGTTTCGATGATGTTCACTGCCATCATTTTCTAGCAATAGTGCTAAAATAAAATTGATTACTCAGTTAGAAGACCCAGAAGACTTTATTGAAAACCTGATCTTGTAACATTATGTTTATCTGTTTATTTAATGTATTCACAAACATTCAGACTAATTTCTTTGTTAGTTTTTTTTAACTAATTGCAACATAAATGATTAATTTAGAATATATTATCTTTAATTAAAAATAGTGAGAAGAAAAACTTGCACAATATCAATATAACTGTTTTAAATTATTTTCAACTCCAATTTCAGTGAGATTATCTTTATAATTACTATTTAAAACTATTTTCAAAATTATAGAAATACATTAACAACTTACTCTGTTATACTGTATTCTTTTACTTGTCTTGCCTTATGCATTTAACTGGATCAATACATGTGTCCGTACTGATTATAGATCTTTATTTATAGTAATTAAACCTCATGATTTGGTAATTCAAGACAGTGATTTTGCATTGTATAAATATATATGTGTATGATATTTCACAATGAAGTGATTGCATATTTAGGTTCTTTTGGAGAATCATTTATGACCTGTGTTTTTTGTGAACAGAAAAAGCTCTTGTTTTTTAAAAGAATTTCAATTCTCTATCAAATATAATTATTTAGGTTCACTTATCAGTCAATGTACTAGATTCTTTAATAAAATTAATATATATATATATATATATATATATATATATATATATATATAGACAGAAATGAGAGACAGTGAAGTCGATTTACTTGAAATCATTAGTTGGTCCAGTCTGGCTGAGGGGAGAGAATATTGCAAATATTTTCTTTATAACAAAGGGGGCTCAGACCCTTGAAAATTTGTAATATTCTCTCTCCTCAGCCAGACTGGACCATTTATTGATTTTGGGTAAGTCGACTTAGCTGTCGACTTTCTTTTTGATTTGACCTTGTCACATTTTCCTTAGTATATATATATATAGGTTTTGGCCTTGATTCTATTGAAAAGTTATGTCAAGTAATATTTACATTTTCTTCTTTCATGAATTTTATAGATGATGTGTAAAACAATTTTTCTTATTACAGAATACATCGTAATGATTAAGTATTTTTCTTCAATTTTTACTAACTTTACTTCAAACTTGAGAACAGTTTATTTAGTTATTACTTCAATGTAACTGGGTAGTATTATACACAACTATCATACATGTTGGGTTTTTTTTAAAAAAAACTTTCTAATTTTTCATTTACTAAGAGTGTTATATTTTCTCAGTTGATCTAAAAATAAACAAATTGAAATTGAACGTTGATTAAAATATTTTTCTGTTTTCCCCAACTATGCGTACAATTTAGCAAGTTATCTTACTATTTTTTTTTCAATGGAATTAGTAAATTTTGCAAAAAGCGTTTCCTTGATTACAAAAGTTTGTTGGCTATAATAATGTAAAAATTGTATGGAAGCAGGAGCAGAAGTCAATTGTTTACGAAATGGCGACAATGAAGGAAAAGGTATTTGTGTTCATTTACTTCTTTGAGACGTACTGAATTTGTTATTGTATTTCTCTGTACTATAGCTATCGAAAACGATTACTTAAATCGTGTTTTTTCTCAGGTACAACAACCAGTCATGTAAGCGATGATGTTAATATGCATAATGCTCGTATCTGTGGATCGGAGAAACCACATTATAGTAATATTTTATAGTCTGTGGAAATAATGTTTATTAGTAGTCAGTAATAATTTACGTCAACAGTTTCTGTCACTGATATTGTAGGGAAATAATTTTTTATTTAAGTTGATATTAATTATATGAAGATCCTTGCAACCAGAGAGAGGAGAAATATAGAGTCTATGGCGTTCGGAGGTGTGTGTTTTATCTTTGCTGGCCGATGAAAGGT
This sequence comes from Zhengitettix transpicula, assembly GCA_037074705.1. Classification (NCBI taxonomy): domain Eukaryota; kingdom Metazoa; phylum Arthropoda; class Insecta; order Orthoptera; family Tetrigidae; genus Zhengitettix; species Zhengitettix transpicula. The sequence goes on along the minus strand of CM073595.1, from coordinate 73,518,064 downwards.
TTTCGTCTAATTTTGATTTAATCGATTTCAAATTCAAATTCAAATTAAATAAATAATTTAACAGGAACCGTGTAAATACATAATAAAATTGTAAGCAATCAGGAGTCTGAATCTACTTTAAGTTTCAGTTGCAGGTATATATAATACATGTATAAAGGAGTAACTGTTCGATGGGATCAGATGAATTCAAGTTAGTCTCGCCCAGATACGTTTATTTATTGGAAAACCGAGGAGAAGCATTAACACACTAATTATAGGATTTGGCGAAGAAGATTACATCTAGCCTGGGAAGTCACTTTAAATACATGATAATTCTCGTAAACATTCATAACAGTGTGTTTCAATATATTCTGCGTTATTTGCAGTATACAGTGGCTGAATTAGTTGACAGATATTTGGAGTCTCATATTCACAAACCATAAATTGATGTGAAAGATCAGAGACGGGAAGGAATACGGATCTACATGTTCCTTCTCGGGTAGAGAAACACCGCAAATGTGAATGATGTGTATATATTAAGACAAAACCTAACATTTAGTTAGACGCCGTGGAATCGTTCATTGCACCTTAGAAGAATTTCAATTATCAACAAGTTAGAACACCCATGTACTGGTGTTCCATGTACATTATGTTCCTGGACAAAAAAATTCCTGGGGAATGGATTGAGGAGTGAATCATCACCATGACAATCACGCTCTCCTGATATTACTCTGCTCCATTGTTTTCTTTTGGGGTTATATCAAGACCAGAATCTTTACTTCATCCGTTTTAGATATTAGAACACTTAACATAAAAGATACTGTGAGAAAAGTTGCCCAAGAAATGTTTGAGATTACTTGACCAGAAATCTAATACTGCCATGACATTCTCCGAGCTACCAATGAGGCACACGTTGCAATTCACTGGTGTAAATGGTCTAATTAAAAAACAATAGAAGCAAATATATGTAATTGCCAAGATTATTTAAAATATTAATAACTTCTATCTTAGCAATAAGTTGAAGAAATGTTGAATTGTTATTTAACAAGCTTGAATAACATAGGAAATCATACAAGTTCTACTTGTTCTCGAATGTTACCATAAATATGAATTTAATTTATTAACAGTCTCATGTTTTGATATTATTAAATAATTAATTTCGGTATATTATTTCTTTCGCTTGATTACGTATTACGTGGCATTCACTTTCTTTTCCAAATTAATAATGTCTGTTGATGCATCAGATAAAAATTTCTTATAAACTCATAACATTGTTAACGATGTATAAATATAATATCTAATTAACTTTATGCAGACAACATAGGGTTTCCTCGCGATATTTCATTTCCGACGTAATCAACGATTTTGGTTAATTAAAATTTTTATGTTGTGTGTTGTAGTAACAAATATGAGGTAAAAAATTTATGAGGGTGAAAACGTGACATGTAATCGCCAAATCCTGCTGGCTGATATATGAACACCAGATGTTGCGAGCAGATGGCTTGAAAATATTTTGCTGACAAGCAAATTTGATCGGAGACATTCTTTTAGCAAAGCTATTGACTGTCTCATGGTTGCGTTGTAAATTACTAGAGATCCTGGAGAGGACGGAGTGCCATTTTAACGACCCCAATGGGCAAATATGGACAGTGGCAATGTGATGGTGAAGGTTTGAGGACGGCCAGGGAGAAGCCGTGATAGGAAATTAGATCGAATGAGAATGAATTACTTGGAGATGGAAGTATTGTTTAAGAATGAGGTAATTAACATGAAATAATTAGTGATAGCAAGTGTCTGAAGATTATTCGTGAGTCAGAAATATTAGTAAGTTACATTTCAATTGTAGAAATAGAAAGTGAAATTGATTTTAAAGTAAGAGTATAGAAAACTACGCTAATTTGTACCTGAAGCAGTGTTCTTGCCACTATAATGCATTAGGTTAATTCTGGGAAATTGCCTGCTGGTCGACTTTTAACATTATTTCAATTTGTATAAAATCCCGTCCAAAAATAGTTGAGCACAAAAGTTCTTAAATATTAACGCTGAGCTTCTGCAGAATTGAATAATTCTACACGTTACTTTGCAATTTATTTTTACTCTCATTAAAGCCCAAATAACGTAAATTTTTAAAACCCCTTCAATACCACCTTTATTACTAGGAAATACAGTTTTTTGTCAATTTTTTTTAAACATTGTACTACTGTAATTATCAGCACTAATATATTGATTGCAAATCTAGGAATTTATCCATCAACATATTTTCAATAATTTACATTGTTAGACCCTAACAAAGAGGAATACCTGAATTGTTTGCATACTCTATATACTGACAGTGGTGTAATTAACAAACTATAAATAGTCAATGCCAGTTGAGAAAATTTCATTTAGATTAATAAGAAGTTATTAGGAAACCATTACTAACAGAATTTTTTCAAGGTGTTTCGTTAGGATTGAAATACCAAGAAGCGACTATGTACCCATTTTCCAGAGAATACACGATAAATGAATAAAGATTAACCTACTTCTGAGTCCGGTTGTCTGTATATTAATAGAATATCAATATTTTTGAACTAGAATCGCGTTTTTTTAATAAATTGCAAATGTGTTGATTTTAAATGATATGAAGTGTTAAAATCACATTTGGCTATTCAAACATTGTTTCTTACACGTATCCCTCGGTTTTGTTAATAACCTCGGATTGTTGATATCTAAGGATGACGAACTGTATCTGTTATGCTTCTTCCATAAGCTGATCCCTTTTCTGGTTTGCCATGTTAAATATTTTCATCTTGTTATGGCGAAGGTCATCTACAAAGTTTTGTTGCGTCGCCTCATGCAGTTTCACTGTTGTAATCACTCTGCTATTCCGTATTGACTGACTGTTCTAGGTCTATCATGACGGAACTGCTCGCGGCTCCTACATGATTACAGCTGACGTTACTCGCAAAAGAGCTCATTTATATAATACTGATTCACCCCACACAGTATTATTGCCTTGTTGGTACACAAAAACGGTATTCAGGTGGTAATCACAGAATCGTCCAGCAGCAAGTCCATCTGTAAACCATTGCCTCATTTTCTCCACTAGTTCATGAATTTTTGGAGCTGGCCAGACAAAATATACTCTGACGCTTCCAATTTATTGCGTCTCTGTTCTTAAATATGGAACCAATTTTTTATGAATTACTTTTAGAGGGAAAATGATTCCATTGAGCGCCAACCAGCGGGTAGGATTACATGAAGGTAAACCGGACCATGTCAGATTCTAATATAACTAATAAATATAATTCATCATTGCTTTGATGAAAACGTGACCAAGCTCTGAAGACTCATCATGAGAGACCATAATAAACAGTAAGGTTGGCAATGGCCACTATGTGGGCGGCGTGAAGTGACGTCATCGCGTCAGTAAACGCAGGAACTTTCCGCGCTGAATCAACCAAGAAGGCGAGTCTTGCTTTAGAAAAGAGGGGAAAGTGTCAGGATTACGAGTTTCCACGTCACAGCTTCCTTTAGTTTTAAATACTACTTTCTGTCCACTCCTTTTGTATTGCTCATTGACTCAATGTCGAGACAAATAGTTTTCCTTAATGAAGTAACGTAAGTATTGTCCATTTTTATTATAAAATTATTCTCTCACTCTTCATTCTAAACTAAATTTTCTTATCAACTTATTTCTTGTCGAGTACGTATTTTTCTTCTCGTGGTGACTGCTGCGAGCCTTTTATATTCATTTCTTTAAGCTAAATATTAAATTGAATTTCGTTATAAAAGTTCAAAGTGGTTCCTCATAAAACTTCTGTCTTTAGGTAGTTACTTTGATAAATTTTTTAAAACAAATATATATATATATACTCTAGCTGGGTGGCTGGCGTTGCCCGGGTTGTCATAATTAAACTCAGCGACATCCATAACTTCAATATTAATTGTATTCGCGCTATTTAACTGTAACGCCCCTCTACCCCCATCCCTAAAGGGTGCTCCCCTCCCGTGCCGAAAGAGGTTGAAAGTATATACAAAAAATATCGGGAAAACTATCAATGTCAATTGACCCCGAAAAATATTTATCTGACGCAAATATCGGCCGTTTGAGCGCGTTTGAAAATCTCCACCCCCGCCCCTGGAGGTATACACGTGTCACCCCCACAGTCATTGTTTCCGGTTAGCAAGGAACACGTGTTTGAAGTTTGGACAAAATTGCTCCACGGTTGTAGATTTGTATACGGAACATACACACAAACGGATAGTCTATTTTATATATTTGAAGATATAAAAGATCTCCTCGAACAACCTGAACAATCTTCTACCTTAATATTAATAACTTCTTGAATTATTCGTAGAAATAAATGCTATAGATTGTAGGATAGTCAGTAGATGGAATATTACTTCCAGGAGCGGACAACGTTCTAGTTACGTCGCAAGTGACTGAGAAAAGTTTTCTAAAAATGATAAAAGGAGAAAGTTATACATGTACACAAAACGAATACTAGTATATTCCTTAGTCTTTGTGTCTAGAATACTAGGCTACTTGCAATATTTATCTATAAAAGAAGTACTGGTTTTACTTGATGCCTAATTTTCAATCTTTATACCTATTTCTTAATTATTATTATAATTATTAATTATATTATTATATATTAGATATTATATAATTAATTATTAGAATTCCTATTATAAACGCATACATTTGTATTTCTACTTCTGGAGAGGATAGAAAATCTTTATATATTGAGAGAGTAACCTATGCACTCCGAAAAAATTACTAACGCAAGGAACTAAGGTAGCAGTTAAAATATAATCTTCAAGTTTACGTAATGTAATTAAAATAAATAAGATTATTAATTAAGAAACGAGATGGTAGTTTAGCATCACCAAGAAAATATACTCAAGAAAATATTTCGTAATGACTTAACTATTGTTCGAAAAAGCTGTTGTATAACACAGATAAGGTAATGAATTTCCCCTGCAGGTTTGTAACGTCAAATGAAGAATGTATCGTACACACTGGTGGAAAAGATAAGTCTTATAGAAAATTGATTGATTTTGCGAGGAAATATCACGACGGTGGTTTCGCAGTCTACAACAGGCGATTCACTGTTGAACCGAAGGTTCTCTTTTAAGATAGTACAGGATTAGCCGACAAGAAAATAAACATCTTGTCAGCTGAGAGAACGGAACGAAGCGAGTGTCTCAGCATGGTGTAACAGAAATATCTGTGCTCCCCTTCCGATCTTCACACAAGGATGGACAGTGATGTGACGTTATTCCCCGTTCCACCTCCATGGTCGATGCACTGAGAACGGTACGTGTGTACATCCGTGCAGGCCCCAGTCATGTGATGAGATGATCAGTTGTTCGCGTACAATCCTGATTGACTGTAATAGCTACTTAGATATCAAACGTAGAGATTGGTAAACACTCACCTCATATCTGCAGTTCATAGAGTGACAGAACTCTTCAGCTTTGATTGCTAGCATGCATGGGGGATGTTGATCTGAAAATTGATCACCTTTGTGTTCCAATCCAAAACGACGGTAACACTAGAAAAGTATAAATGTAGTAAGGATCTTGCTGAATTTGACCTGACTGCCATTAACGTGGATAATTGGATAAGGAGAATCAATTTCGTGACTCAATTCACACGTTTCTCTGCCTTATGTAAATAAACTTTACTTGGTGTAGCGTCTTTTCTCTTTACAGCTAATTTTTCTAATAAATGTTGAGACGACTCGTTCAATATCAATTCGAACCGTTTATACCTCGCTCAGATTCCGAAAAATATTTACAATTCCATTTTGTTTTATTAGTGCGTTCGTCTGTTGATCGATTGAGTCACGTTGTGTCGCACGATCAATGCTGCTTGTCCTGTTCTAAATCAAATTCTCATGAGCCACGTGCCCTCATACGCGTGGGAAACGTTCTTCCATCAAGTTTATAACCAGCAATATCAGTGATACGTTCATTAATAATTGTACTTTCTGAAATTGTATTCAGACTAGGACCGTACTTCATTCACATTATAATCTTACGTATTACGTAACACTTTTAAAAACCTTTTTCGATTGGAATTTATGTCGCCTATCGGTTTTGACTAACACTACCACCTTACTATAGATCTAAATAAAATAACACATCTAAACCTGTTGGTGTCTCCGTATTTACGAGTAGATCTGGTCACATTACCGCGATCGATTATGACCATTTATTTTGGGTCGAATGGTCGACCAAAGGAGCAAGATCGAATCTACCGATCGCCTCGACAGGACACGGAGTTATATTAAAAACAGACTGTGCGTGGGCGGAAAGTATAAATACAGTTTGGTGAGAAATGTTGCAGAACAAGCGAGCCAGAATCCTCTAGAAAACAAATATAGAAACCGGGCAAATTTCTTCAATAATTCGTACCTAAAAAATTGATCAGGTGATAATGGTATCAAAGATTTACAAAATGCAATCCAAATTGGAAAGAATTAGGCAATGAATATTTTAGTGTGACTGTACGAAAGAAGAAATGAACAATTGTTCACATTTTGTGTATTACGATACTGCAACATGTGAAGGGAACCATGAATTAAGACAAGAAATGAAGAACGTGGACAGGTAAGCACCGTAAAATCTAAAAAAAAAAATTTCTTCTCTGCCCAATTTTACACTTTATACTGTAACAAAACCGACACCCTAAATCTATTGAAAACTTACCAATATGCATGTATTAATCTTATTGTCTTTGTTACCCCACTAATGTGCACAAATATAACAGTTATTTTAAAAAATATATTCCCGGTACCTGAAGAATGTCAAAAGTACTCCCTGTTCATTAAGTATAAAATACACAGCTCATACCTGCAGGGAGTAAAAATATTCCCGGTAGCATAAGGAAGTCAAGAATACTCCTGGCACCTTAAGGGTGTCGCAAACTCTCCCAGCACCTTTGAGATTGTAAAAAATATTCCCGGTACAATAAGTAGTTGAGAATACTCCCGATACATTACGCGTCAAAAATACTCGCTGTACCTTAATTGTGTCAAAAACTGTGTCGGTATCTTTAAAGAAAAAATAGTTTTGGTATCTCAATCAAGTCAAATACTTCTATATTATGAAAGTTAAAAATAGTCTGGGTATATTGTGGGAATAGTAAATACTCCGGCACATTATGGGATTAAAGAATAATATACATGTTATCAGATGGGACTCAAGAATATTGGAGTTGAATATATATTTGCCTGGTGTTGGTTTCCAACATCATATAAAAATTCAAAGATAATAATGAAATCTGTAAACTTTATCCCAAAAAGCCTACCGAATAAAAAGACATATATATATATATATTTAAGACAATTTATGGCTATACATTTTTAATAGCATTATTAATTAAATTTTTTAGTTATAACTTTTCACTAAATGTTTTTGTACCCGTTACAAACCGATAGAGGATCTTAATGGCTATTCTTTGAAGTTCAATTCTAAAAACTAATTATTATTACAATGCATACGTGTTGGAAGATCATGTCATATTGGACGAAATTTTAGTTGCCAAAACAACAGATAAATTAACTTGGGTAAGGTCTAGCAGATTGTAAACAAAAAGGCGCCATATTGAGTGCCGCAAAGCCTAAAGTAAGAAACATGGTTGGCTATATAAAATAAATGCAAAAAATAACGAAATACGCCAACTCTTCAATAGAAAAATATAAATTTTAGCAAATGTGGTTAATTCTCAACAGTTCGCACTTGATATAATTCGTCAGTTTTTGCACATTAAAATCAAATATATTAATTATACTGATTAACAAATATTAGGTATTGTTTTCACCATCTGTATGTCTCCTCTAGTGCGTATTGCAAGATATAATTCCCGTTAAGTACGCCATGTCAGCCATTAAAAAGTAAAGTTATTTAAAAGAAAATTAGTTCCACGGATTGTGTAACCTTTCGTATTGTTTTTCACTATCGTTCGATGGAATATTACTGGATATGATTATACTTTTTATCAAACAAAATATTTCAGCTTTACTTCAATACGAAAAGAGGAACTATTTTTGTAGTTGTGTAGTAACTATGTGACGTTAGGGTCTCTTGGCGCGCACTAATTTAACACAAAATTATCACAATTTTAAAATTATAATTATTTTTACCTTTATGCTACGGGTTTTTAAGCTTCCCAAGTACGGTTCCACGTGTTTTTAAAAATATTTGTACAAAGTTTTTCTGCAATCTGTCCACGCGTTTAAATCTTTATAGAGAATATACAAACAGGCAGCCATTTTTATTATCTTGATTAGATTTGTCATTATTTATTATTAACGTCAATACACTAACAGTCTCCAAAAAAATTGTTTTATTTTAACGTTAAGTTACATTCTTAGGAGCATTACTTTAAAATTACAGGGCCTTTCGGTTTGTTTAACCGTATTGATTTGTAAATTATGAACATTGATTACCATTGTGGATTGATATATGATCTTTAAATATATCACCGAGATTCTTATTACTGGTACATACCTGTAAATTAATTTTATAGAGAAGTAGCCTGAGTTATACTATTTTTATCGGTGTAGTTTTAATGGAATAATTTGCCATTGTTTACAACAGCAACATCCTATCTTACGGACGGGCACTGACTGGTCTGTTTACGTCTTGCATACATCTCACCACCACGATATATCGAATATATCGATTGAGAAATATATTTTTAAATTTAAATTTTAATAATCCAACTTTCTTATCAGCTACAACTAAAAAGAATTTGGATATCTTCAAAACATTTATTGCAGGAGCTTTCGGCCTTAAGCCATCTTCATCTTCACAATAAAATTTGGTATTATTTTATTTATTATTTACGTCTAATAAAGGTAGGGTTATTAAAATTCATGTTCAAAATAAAAATACCAGTCTTCATAATATTAAATGAACATATTCATAGGAATTTAAATTTTATTTATTGGATTTTATTCATGAATGTTGAAACAGTATTTGCATATAATTGAATCTAAGCTTAAGGTTAAAGGTCTTCTACTTAATTATTTCCTGAAGACATCCTAATATAAGAACGAAACGTGGTGTATATCTAACGAATTGTTATGAAGAATTTTAATTTGTTTATTAAATTTTTTATTCTGACTTATTCTGCCATTTATATTTATAATATTATTAATACAAGTCATCTAATAGCATCAACATGAATATTTATTTGCGAAAATTGTTTTCGTATGCCCGTGATGTACTTTGGCGACAAAAGAGCACTTCTTATTATTTTGAAATCGGGTTACGAAAAGTTTCTTGGAGATTTGTGGTTCGTGATTCGAAAAATACAGCCTTCGTGTTATAAAAATAAAGTCAACAGTGTTGACCAATTTTTGTTAAATTAAAAACTAGAATAATAAATAAAATATATTTTAAAGACCATTTTAACAGATTTTATTATAATTCAAAAAATATTTTATGAACAACGTTTCCGTGTATACTTGTACTGTCATCAGGTTGATAAAATATGTACGTAAACTTGATTACTGATTGATGACATTTTTAAAATTATATTAACGTTTGTTATAATGGTTGGTAAAATATATCTTATTAATAAAGAAACAAAAATATTGAGAATAATAAATGTTATTAAAATTACAGGAAATTTTGGCTATTTTGCTTGTTTATTTTTGTACAGTTTTTTACCATTCTGAATGTTTACCGTGTCTTTAAATAAATTGTACAGAAGCTTATGAAGTGAATGGAATTTAAGATCGAGGATTTAGCATTTCTAAACATGTTACATTAGTCAGGTAAGAGGAGGTAAGGAAGAGCTAATGTACAGAATTACCACGGTTGTGAATCAGTTTCATTACTCAAAATGTGAACAATAAACTGAACCCGGTTCCCAATTAAAAGCCAATGTCGTTAGCGTCTCTATCAACGACTAATTACATTTTTAGGAACGCCTGTCTATCTAACTCAGCTTATTCTGTTTTTCACGACTGACACTTGATCTCTTTACTTCACTTTCAATTTCGTAATGTTTCCTATTCTGGAGGCAGGCCAAGTGAAAAGATTAAAAAATTATTAGTTCATAGTTTTTTTGCTTCCAAATTAGGTCTATAATAATTTTTCTCGTATTGTGATGAGTTTTGGTGAAATTATATGTAAATGTATACATTTTATTGTACGTTGAAGTGATATCTTACAATCATAATATTTTGTTTAAACAGCCTCGACGCAGTTCTTCTGTTGCGTGTAAAATATTCACAAAATTTTTATGACAGTGAAATGTGCTTACACCGGCTCCGGGACATTCAAGCACCGCATATTTTCAGGGAATGTTTGTTCTTTCCGCATCAAGTTTTTGTTTGAAGGTTTGCCATGTTGCCTAGGCTACTCGACAGACCAAAGCTAAACTTTCGTGACAGAAAATCTTTTCACTATCGAGCCTAGGACGGTAAGCACGGTCATACATCGCTGTTGTATTTTGCAGTCGAGAGAAAGTTGTGCACTATCGCAGGCTTGCTGCCGAAACGGTTATCTAACGTAAACTGGGACAAACAGAAATTAAGATAAGAATAACTGTCGGTCTGTAGTTCTTAATGTCACGGAGTAACCTCCACATGCAGCTGCCATTCACGTCGCTTCATGTTATTTGTTACGAGTACACTTCTATATTCTCTGTCGAAGGCAGGCGACTTCAAACTTGTGCAAAAATTCTTAATTTCTGTTTTGGGTCTCCCACTCAGAAAATTAGAAGCTTATCTTTTGTGAGTTAATTAGTGTCATATTTGTTAGTAAAATTGAATAAATTATATATATATATATATATATATCATAAAATAACCGTGTGCAACGTGACTTGTTATTGAGTAAAGTAATACATCAACACAACAACGGTTTCGTTTATTGTTAGTTTACAGATGCCTCATAAACGTCAGAAGAAATAATTCATTGCTGTTCTGAAAATAAATCCGACTTGAATGGGATCGGTCTGCAGAAATTTTTGTGAATCGAAAAAAACTTTTGTTGACCTGCGCAGACCTGGTCTTGAGACTTTAGCCTGACGTTATTGCAGCGTCGGATACAAACGGCTAATGTGAACGTGCTATGGCATCAGACTGTGAACCAGAACTTTCAAGACCAGGTCTGAGCAGAGCGGTCTCCAGGCTTTTGTTTCTTCTTCAATCTGTTCCTCTCTTCCATTCTATGACACAGAACTCGGATTGGTATGTATCGTATTCAGAATATCACTTTTATTTTCTCATTTATTTCACAGAAAGCCACGGTCTTCGCTAACAATACTCGCCAGTTAAAACATTGAGGGGTAATTTAGAGTTCAGAAGTGTCAAATTAACTAATTTTCATTCGGATTCTCGATTTCGCCGAGTAAATTTGGAAGTACATGTTCGAAGCCACTGCTGTATTAATTCGTTAGTTGAAAACTGTAAAGACAGTGGTCAACAGACGATGAACGAAGAGTATTATACGAAAGAAATTGAGACCATACATAAAACACAATATTTAGGTTTTCAGACTGACCATGGGATTTAGCTAATAACAAAATTCATACCTCTATATTGGCTTAACCTGACAACTATTTTCAGTAATAAAGATAAGATAAACATTACGGACTACAGTAAAAATTAAGAACAAACAAAAACATGTTTTATGGAATTAGTTCCTAGACGTACGTGCAGACCACACTACATTTATTAAAAACTCCACCATCATATTGACCAAACATATCTGTGAAGTGAATATTTATAAATTCTTCTTTCTTTGTAATTCACTATTTTCCATGGAAAATCAGAAAATAAAGCTCCAAAATTTCTTGTGTGTCAAGCAGGGATGCCAAATTACGTTATTGTCTTAATTAGGGATCTGCTTAAAAAATATATGAACAAAGCTCTACTTTTTTATATTTCTCCAATTTTTGTACAATACGTCCAGAATAGAGTAGAAACACATGCTATCAGTTTAAATATTGCGAATAAAGTTCCTGGTCTTTCAACAGCTAATGTACGGTAAAGTTGTGGGCCCCGAAATTAACGCTACTCATAAAAATGTTGAAGTATGTATTAGACACACAAAACACGAGCGTGGTCATGTTTTAAAATCTTGGTATTCTACGTTGTTTCGGTGTCCTGCTTTGTTTCCTTTTTAAGATGAAGTGATGAAACAACCAATAACTTCTAATCGATGACTTCACCTCTACAGGGTTACATATTTATTTTTTACTATAGGACAGAAACGCAATAAATTTGAGAAAGAGAGTTGTAATATTGAAATTGAATTGACGATGACGCTGGTAGAAATGAAAGTATCGGGCTAGAAATATTAGGCGTACTTTCAGTGGAATTTCAACGCGCGACCGAGGGACGACGCCTCAACGCAGGCAGACACAATTGACATTAACAGATACAAAAAAAAGCAGAGGGAATAATTAGTTAGAGAGTTACGTAAACGATTACCTTCAACTTTACATAGTTCACCGTTTTTTTATGTATTAACAATTCAAATATAATTATAATTGGTACCCGCCAGAAGCCTAACAGAAAGAGATTTTATTAATCAAATCAAAATTAAATAAACTAACAACCTATAGACAATTTAAAATATTTTATTTAACACTTTAACGACATTTTGGTACTTTCATCAGGTTTCAATAATGTTATGTTACTACGGCAACAGTTTTGTTTCGTGCAATATTTCAAATCGCAGATTAATAGTTTATATTTTTTCTTGAACAACTATTATAATATTTAAATTATAATCAGAAATTTTCAACATTCTTGAAGTTTATTAATAAATGTTACCAAATAGAAAGTAAATATCGATCCAATTTTTTTTAAAGAAATTCCACATATACTAAGTTTTTTTTATATAAAATTGCATCAAAAGTTAAAAAATAATGGATTAAAAATAATACTTAATTTCTAAGTGTCATTTGTGAATTTAGTGTGTTAAAAATTGTTTTAATATGCTGATTGTTCAAAGTCTAAAATTTCCTCATTATTGTAATCAAATTCATGGTTTTCTTCTAATTTACGTAAGATAACAAGCAATGATTTTAAATATTGTGATTGTTTTTATGTTCTTTTAATCTAGTTTCAATAGCACGTTTAGTTTTCCCTATGTAATATTTTTCACAATTATGTTGACCACAATTAATTTTATGTATGACATTATGTTGTCTTTCTTATCCAATTTTTTCTTTTCCGCTGTTTATAATTTTAAGATTGTTTTTAATTTTAAAGATGACCTTAAAATTAAAATTTGTTTAATATATTTTTTAATTTTTCATTAATTTTCCCATAATTACGGTAATATCATAACTTGTTTAATTACTTTTTATCTTCTTTATTTTTACTTTCATTAGTTTTCTTCTTCTTGAATTTAGTTTTATATTTATGGTTATTAATTCTTTTTGATATATGTTTATTTATACAGTTTAATGGGTAAGAGTTATTCAATAAATTATTTTTTAAAATTTTAATAGCATTGTGATCTTCGTAATTTGATAATAGTAATGCTTTATCAATCAGATGATCTATTATAACTTTTTTCTGATATTTCGGGTGATTTGATAAAAATGTAACACTTGTCCTGAATAAGATGAATTATCAAAATTGATAATAATTATAAATATTTGTAACACTATTGTTTATTAAATTCTATATTCTCAATACAATTTGTTTAATTATTTAATAGCCCAATATTCTGATTTGGTGATGTAAATACATCATAAACTTAGCGTTTAGCTTGTGTATCGATCTTTTCGCATCTTGTTCAATTTGTAACAATTGCTTTGTGTATACCCCATTTAAGTATCATGACTCTTAACCATAAATTACGTTGTTCGTGTCCGTGTTTTCTCTTGGTATGATCCTAGAGTGAGATCTGTATCTATTTCGTCGTTGGGTGGGTCATTTCCTACGTCCTCTGTTTATCAGACAATAGGTGACTTGTGGTATAAACAGAATGTCTGTCTTGCGTGTTTTCTCACCAAGTCTAGTGTCTGCTTGCGATAGCCGTGGACCTCCCCAGACTCTTATCTACTGATTTGTGCCTGCGTATGGGGTACATGTGGTGTGGGCGCTAAGTAGATATGCTGACTCCATTATCATTCTTATCTGCGGTCGGTACACCTGGATGACAACTCGTTAAAGAGCTGTATTGTTAATGTATCAACCGTGGGTACAACTGAATCGTCTTATAGTGACTTCCCTGATGACGCTGCGAAATAATTTCAGAGCCAGCATTGAAACTTCCTTCTTCCTGTCTCTGATTTCGCTCCCATAATCGATCAAATTGTTCATACATCGTGACTACAACCGTTATTAACGCGACTACGTTGAGTATATTCTTCGAGATCGCTGGCTGCTATGTATCGACCAGTGTAATATATGGATATCACACGTAAATGCTTTTCACATTCCTTGTGGTATTAGCCCAGTAGGTATATACATTTTACTGTATTTTATTCCTCCCCCCCTTCCTTCTTGTATATGTTGTGGCCATTAATGAAAAATCAAGTTTTACAATTCGAAAGGCCTCGCGAGAGGTTTCTGTGACCTACAATCCACGACATTTTGCACCTCTTTTAAGTTTCTCGCTAATAACAAAAGTATGAATCAATCTATTGAACATAATGTTTGGTAATAAATTGTAGAGCATAAAATTCTGCATTGAATGGTGTATTCGAGTACGAAATTTGGTAGACAAAAGTGGTAGAAATCATTCGTCAAATTTACGACATTTTACCTCATTTTGAAAAGAATGCAGTTTGTCATATTTATAGTGTTGATATCTCCACAATTGTAGGCAGTAAACTAATTTGTCATAGAATAAAGGTTTTAGAGAATTTAATTCTCTTTCCAACGCATGATGTGGTTTTAAAAATCCATTTAGAATGGCCAAAAAAACATCCATTTAACTGGCTGTATACCGCCGGTCAGGTTGCGCTAATTTTATGGCGCCGAGGATGGGAGTGACGATTACTTACTTGAGGGTGAAAGTTGTACTTTGTAGCGCATATTAAAAATGTTCTACGAGGAGGAAAGAGTCCAGCGTTTCAAAGAGTATGTATATTCTTTTGCAAGGAAGAAGGAATAACAGTCAGAACATGAGCAAAAGTGCTCGGATCCATGTCCCCAGTCGCTTAAGACCACAGAAGTTAATGCGACTGTAATTAAAAAAATACTATTCGGTTACGATTTTATTTCAAAACTATCAAATTAGATTGCGTGTATAATTTTAATTTTCTTACCGATTGATGGTTCTTTGTGTTTTATCCTCCACCTATGATTTATGCTTGGTCACTTGGCTGGTTTAATTCCCGGACTATTTATTTTAATTCTGTTGATATAAATGAGGATTTAAGGGTAAAGTCACATTGACCAATTTTTGGTTTTTGAAATCGTGCAGTATAACTATCTATTAAACATCTTTTACCAAGAGCGGTCCAAACGATCCGTAATTTCCTTTCTTCCTGCTTTTTTGTTCCTTTTCTCCAGTAGTTTCCCGGTGAGCTCTAGAATTGATTGACTAGTTGAGTAAGTCAAAGGAAAGGAAGCTATTAACGTGAATGATATTTTTTTTCTTATTACAGAAGTAGAGCATGGTAGGCGCGTGTTCATAAGGGAAGTCGTTCTCGACAGAATTGGCCTTGGAAGGTCTCAGTCAAGGCCAACTTAGCATCAGCGGTGAACAAAGGGCACGTACGAAGTCAGATCCATAGAGCATTCACAGCGGTACGCAAAATTGTCACATCGGAAGGACAATCAGCCCATCGCTCACCGATAGACTTACTCGAATGATTCAACAGTTTGAACGAATTTCTAAAACAAGAGTTTAGTTCTTTTAAGTTTCCGACAGGTTCCTAGGTTAACATAAAAACGGCAACGAGAGTAGTGCTGTAACATTTTTTAATCACCTGATGTGTACAAATAATGGTGGTTGCCTTCAAAGTTGAGTCAACACACTTCTACATACGTTAACACCGCTCAAAATTTTTCTCGACGAGCAGGAGTTCGCTCTTCCACTGCTGTAAAGTTTTATCGCCAGATTGATTTTTTGGAACAAGTCACACATTCACTGCCACGAGATTCCAATAACATTGGATAAGCCTCTGCGACCTTTTCAGTTTTACGATGTGATGATCACTTTTCGAATTTAACATACTATCCGGGTGTAGCTTAGATCACGACTGTTTACCCAAACTGAGTAGGTATACGCGTGAATTAGATAAGCCGTGTGCATGAACTCTAATACATTTCTCCTTACACCTGTCAGACGAAAAGAGTTCTTTGCTGTTCCGAACGTCGAATAATCATCCCTTCATCCCTTTAAAGTATCTTATAATAAAGTATTCTTTCCTCCTTGATCAAACCAAATGTCTCTCTCTAAGACACTCAGGTCACGAACCACTTTCTCAGATTCAGAGAACGGAACACTTAAACAATGTCTTACCAGAATTAAATTTTGTCAAATATGTGAATCAAACTGATAATTTTTATGCGGGTAGAGGAGATTTAGGGGGGATACTTGAAAATATTATCAATGCAGTGTTGTTTGTTACTAGATACGACTAAGTTTGTAATTTCACATTCTGTATTTATTGATTACTTTCAAATAATTGTAATCTTTGAATTAGGAACATAATTAATCTGGATATATATACCAATGTTATTATTAATAGAAGTTTTAGAATTGTTAGATTGTAAAGTTTGTTGCGTAAGATAATGAACATGACATTGAAAGAATATTTTTGTATAGTTAGTAAACCGTGAGAAAGTAGAATTGAAAGAGTTGCCAGTCGTTTTTTGTTGTGAGTTTCATTATTTTAAATTGTTAAAATATCTTGTAAACATTGTGTAATTATTGTTCCGTCAAATTTAATTGAATTGAGTATTTACGTTATTGGGTATATTTGTAAATTGGTAATTGGTAAATCTAACTCAAAACTTTTCTTATAATTTTTTTTTAATTTCATTCTTTTCGGGAGGCTCGATAAAACGCCCTGAGATAAAACTAAGAATCTCATTTAAATCAATAGCCGCAGCAAAATTTTATGTTAACTTTGTATTAAACATTCATTTTGTGTTTTTTGAATAAATTTTTCAAATATTATAATAATTAAATTTCAATTTCATTATTTCAAACCTATAACTAGATGTATTCTAGTTAAAACCTTATAACTTGAAAATTTCTTTAATTTTGGTTTCAATTGTAAAATAAAGTGAAATTTAAATTTCTTTAAATATTTCAAAAGTCAAAAATACATTAAATCATTTTTCAAAATTAACTACAGTAAATAATTAATTATTTTAAAGTTTTATATTAAATTAATTGGCCTTGAAACGTATTAAATTAAATCTGATTTAAAAATTGCATTTTTGGTTATTATAATATATATATATATATATATATATATATATATATATATATATATATATATATATGAGGGAAAAGAAATAGTCAAGAAGAAGATAGACGAAGTCTTAGAGACGCCATATGTTTCTTATCTTGTGACCACTGAAAACCTTAAAGTGGAAGAAATTAAAAATGATATTTTACGCAGCAACCAGGATGTAAATTTAACGTCAGCTCGTTTAAAACATTTAATTGTCCATGACTTAAACTAGAAACTAGAAACTAGTACAAATTAAAGGGCTAATTTTCTTATGTTCTGCCCCTGGTGAGACGAGTGCAGTACTGACGAATTCGTAACCTAGTACTTTCCCAGGACGATACTAGTCTAGTCCTTCATTGTGAGTTTAAGAATAAGGGAATGATTACCAGAATTATTTAATATTATGAATCGTTTTAAGAACTCTCTGTTTTAAACCGCCGCATTCCCATTGTTCCTGAAATCAAGTGCAGATGCACAAAATGTTACAAAAATTAAATAATAATTATATCACCGATAGTGAGGTGTCAGTTACCCACGAGGAACTAAATAACCGAAATATTTTATCAGCAAAAACAAATTGAATTGTATATAAATATCCATTTTGTACCTGACGCAACGCACACGCGCGTAACCGCAGCCTCCGACCTTATTTAATACTTGACATTTCTTGTTGAGGCTGTAAGACTGATGTGTCGTTCCGGAGAGGATGGGAGGCTGCTGAGACTGGAAGGCCTTGAACAATCTAACAGTCTTTGTTCCGCCGAGTCGAACGCTAGGCAAAATATTCTTTCCTCGTGCCCTGATTCGCGGGTCTCAGTTAAAATGCCACGAATTATTCCTGAAGCCGCAGATACATTGTTACTTTTCGTTTCCAACCACGTGTAGGCAATCTCTGGATTTGTACGGTTGGGAAGGATCATCGCCTTGCACGATAGAGGAATTATTTAGGGACGTAATGTTAAACGTTGTGCATCATTACTCCGTATACATTCAATTCGGTACCGTAATTTATAGGCTCAACATGTACGTCTGTACGAAATTTAGTTAAAATAGGATCAATCAATACGACTTGAAGGAATTCAAAATTCTTTTACTTCCTTATCTTATTTGTATTTTAATGGCGCGCATTAAAACTACAGTCACTGCTATAGACAAACAAGAATAACACTCCATTAAGCTTTTTTTTTAAAAAAAAATACATGTCCATTTGATTGTAATTAGGTGGTTATATTAGTTTTAATTAATTAAAAAAACTATCACGAGCCTCCAAAACAGTTTTATTTCTTTTAGTAAGATCTACTGTTATTTGCAATCTAACATAATGTTTTCTGTATTCTCTCATTGCTTTATTAGATACCTTCTTGACAATATTGTTTCGCCAGAATTTACATGATCAATAATTAAAATTAATATAACAGCCCACTTACATTCAAATGCATATAAATTATGGCGAACCAATATGACCTAGCTGATATCTAATAAAGCAGTGGGAGAAGACAGAAAACAGGATGTTGGATGAATATGAACATTTTTATTAAAACTCTTATAGAGGCCGGTTGGTGTTTTATGAATGACCAATAATTAATAAAATAACATAATATGTGTATTAATATTGGAAGGAATAATAGAAGACATTCAAAAATAAATTGTAATTAGCAAAATTTGTATAGTAACTTTAGAAGAAAATAGAAATAAAGTACTTTAAGGTGAACCATAAACAAATGTACAAGGAAGACTGAAAA
This sequence comes from Zhengitettix transpicula, assembly GCA_037074705.1. Classification (NCBI taxonomy): domain Eukaryota; kingdom Metazoa; phylum Arthropoda; class Insecta; order Orthoptera; family Tetrigidae; genus Zhengitettix; species Zhengitettix transpicula. Next base: position 73,498,957 of record CM073595.1, on the reverse strand, counting down.
ATTAAGGAACTAAATTTTCACCTACTAATAAATTAAAAAGAGTGTTTGTTTGTGTGTATTTTTCGCATATAAATCTACACCCGTGGAGAAAATTTGAGCAAATTTCGTATACGTGTTCTTTTAGAATCGCAAACAAACACTGTGGATGTACGACACGTCTAACATCACCTGGAGCGGGAGAGAAAATTTTCAAAGATGCTCAAACGGTCGATATTTACTACGGTAATTTCTTTTCTGGGTCAATGAGATTGATAGTGATTCTCCCGACGTTTTTTGTGTATAATTTCAACCCCTTTCGCCATGGGAAGGGAGCACCCTTAGGGGTGGGGGCGGTGAGACGTTACATATAAATAACGCAAAAACAAATTGAGATTGGAGTCAAATCAATAATAATTTATTTTTCATTGTTTAAAAAATTAATGTCCTGTTAGCCAGACTTCATGTCATTTGGTATGACTGTGAAGTTCACTACACGCTTTAATTTCTTCACGGCTTGCGGCCACACCAAGGCCTTTATGGAGCACTGCATCTGAAAAGAGTATTTCAACGAAATATATACTGTTTTACCGATAGCATTGTTTGGCTGACTGTTTCTTGGACAGGAGCATAAACGCTTACAGCCTTAATAGTATTGTTTAGAAGGCGAGGCTTCGTAAATCAGTTACAAACTGCAGTTTGCATCCCATTTTCCCCCTCATGTGCTGAATGGAATACCTGCAATCATAGAAGAATACTCATATACATATATGAATCGTTCCTGGTGCTAACCGTGGAACGAAGAAGTGCTCCTTGTAACGTTTAACGCGACTCCTGTTCACACGGTACAACGTAATGTTTCAGAAAATATTTTTAGTGAAATGCAATTCAGAATAAATGGGCAGAACGTATATAATTTAAAATTTCCGAAGGCCTACTCAATATTTTTTATTCATTTAAAATGCCATTATTACAGTAAAACTGAGTGAGATCAGTCTAATTTTGTGTAAGATTTTTTTATTTTGCGTTCTTCTTCCTATCAGATTGACAATGGTAAACTTATTCATTTATATTGAGATTAAGTACTCCTGTTTCTGTGTAAAGGAATACGGAACGATAAACGATAATAAATGAGGAAACTGAAATGGTTTAGAGCACGAGTAAACCGACAGGGAGTTTTAATAGGGACCAGGCCTTGTAAACATTCAACCGAGAAACTCTAGAAAGGGTTAATATATTTTTTTGCCGTATTTCGGTGTAATAACAGAATTTTTGAAAGGGATAAGGAAAGAGGTATATAAAAGAGATACGAGAAACTCCAGGCAGTGGACATTTTTACGGCAGAAGTAATTTAACGTGGAATTATAGGTCCTCAGAAAGGATCCCGAAGGACCAAGATTCTGATGTCACGTTTTGCCGCAAATACACCGATTCTCGTCTTATCATAAACACCGATTGAAGATCGTTGTTATACAGTACGAAGCCTACTGGTGTTGGTCCTTCTTGGATTCCGTATCTTATTCGAAGTAACCCATTCCGTTCTTCGACCTGCCTCTTCTGTCAAAAAACTGGGAAAATCAAGGACGGCACACCTGTGGCTGATCACGAGTGACGAATAGTACTGACATATCGAGAAGCTCGTCACGCACGTACGGAATATCCGAAGTGTAAAATTTCATTCACAAGTATGAGAAATAAATTTTAGCTGAACGTCGACCACTTTATTTTTATAATGTTTGAAAACTGACAAGTTTTTTCTTGTGAACTATCTGGGTACCCGGCACATCTCTGGTTGTTATAACTAAACTCAGCGATGTCCATAACCCCGGATTCGACTCCAATCTCGGTTATCGCGATTTTTTTGTGATAGGCCCCTCCACCCCCACCCCTAAGGGTGAACCCATCCGTTACAGAAAGAGGTAAAAATTATACACACAAAACATCGAGGAGAACGAATATGAAACTCAATGACCCCGTAAAAAAATTATCCGACGCAAATATCAGCCGTTTTAGCATGTTTGTAAATTGTCTTGATGACAGACCTGTTAGAATAATAAGTTAATCCGGAATAGCAGAGTGAGCGCAATATAGGCTTTATAGATTTCCTAAGTCCGTCGCTACATCAAAAATATTTCACGTCGCAATGGCAAGTCAGCAAACTGGAGGAGGAAGCAATTTACGGAAAGAGCAGAACAGACACACTTCGCCATCCGCACGTGGCAACAAATCGAAAATAAAAACAAAACCGAGGGTTACGTGAGGGAACAAAACATCGTCTGTTCACCATGGACCCAATGTCCCCTTCGCATTCACTTATCCGCCGCCATATCCGTCCACCCCCAACTGGTCACCAGGCTCGCTTTTCTTTAGACAGCTATTCAGCGGTAAACAATTCCCCTGTGACATTGACGTGTAGCTCCGCTAACAAATTAGCTCGCCCTCCTTAGAAAAATAACCCTTGCCGGACAATACAGCCGCTACATTGAAAAGAGTTAACAAATAGGATCCCTTACAAATAGTCATCTTTAGAATAACAGACTTGGGCAGATAAACGGACAATTAAGAAACATGTCAGCCACAAACCTCCCTTTTACTCAACTCTAAATGCATTTTATGTGGATAAAAAAGAACGGACTGGACAATTAAAATATCACGCATGTATGGTATATTATTAAATTTTATTTTAATTTTATTCCTCGTTATGTATTGATTTTTCTCATTTCAGAACAAGTTTCTATTCTAGGCATTTTCAATTTTTTCATATTTCCTTAATTAAGTACATAATGATGTAATGTTCTGTAAATCACATACTGTTAACTTGTCGTATTTCTCAGAAGATAACTAATAAAACTTCAAAATATGAATTTTTCTTCCCTGACTTCAAACCATCATAATTTCGTGTTCCCTCTTCCCTGAAAATACACAAATTCCTATTAGGAGAATTTTAAGCCATTTATACAGAAATAGAACATCCTCCATAACAAAATTTTGCTAAAATTTATTAGGTTTAACGTCTGTGTAAATAAATTTGATTACAAAACAGCCAATAATTTTTTAAAAAATATTTTATTTATTAATTAACTAGCTGGTTGCGCGGCGTTACCCGGATAGTCATAATTAAACTCAGCGACATCTATAACACCGGATTCGACTCCAAACTTGTTTGAATTCAAATTATTGTTTTGTAACGCCGCTCCACCCCCACCCGTAAGGGTGTTCCAACGCGCCGAAAGGGATTGAAATTTAATTAAACCCACATCACACTAATGTACGGTCTATTTTATTTATTGAAGGATAGATTAAATCACGACATACTACAAAGTAACAATAAATACAGATATAAAGGTATTATTGTAGGAAAAAGAAGCATTTATATTAATATATAAGCCATACAGAAGAAAAACAAGTCGTTAATTAATTAACTAATTAAAAAAATAAAATATTGTTTTAAAGTTCTGTTATTGGATGTTTTATCATCAAGTTTTCTTACAATCCTCATGACTTTGTAAAATCTGTATAAATAGATATCCTAGGAAGTTTCGAATTTGGGAATTTATTTACCAACGTACCAGTGGAACAGTGACACATCATTATCACAAGCGATTCATCGCTACCCACACGTACCACACTTTCTATTAATATCATAATGGAACCACTTTCCCGCTGTATTTAGAATTCATGCATACAAATACACTACAGTATCTACAAATTATAGCACCGTTATAAAATCCAACTCAGGCTATCCTCCTGTTGATAAATCCTTACACATGAATAATGACGTCAATATAATTCTCCATATAGAAGTGTGTTCTAGCAGTGAGAGCGTGCATATGCAGGTGTCTCGTCTCAAACGGGGTTCTCAATTTTTAATGAATTTTAAGGCACTGGGAAGCCGTTAAACCGGTACAATAACTATACAATGAACACAAACATTAATTACTATATAGTAGTAATACTTGCTAACTAAATACTTTGTACTCACTCAATCTGTTCACTGATGGCTTATTATGTGGGGTAGGGGTGGAGGGGCGTCACATAAAACTAAAGCAAAAAAACCGAGATTGGAGTCGAATACGGGGTTATGGATATCGCTGAGTTAATTTATGACAAGCCGGGCAACTATCCGGCCACCCAGAGAAATCCATATAATTGTGGATATCATGAAAGTTTTAAATTCAAACGATTTTTAAAATGAAATGATACTCACGTGAAGTATGTGATGAATAACTATTTTAATTATTATATTATTTTTCTTTAATCGGGTCTGCTTTTTTAATTAAATTAAATTTGCTTAAATTTCTTTACTCACCGAACAAAATGATTTTACTGTCAGTCTGTCACACGGGGCGATTTGTTGTAAATTTGAAAAATGATTTGTTAAAATTAAGAAACACATAATAAAATATTGAGCTCATTTAAATAAGCTACGTCAGTTTTTGGTGAAAGCAAAGGAGCAATTTATATGATAAATTGAAACAACACAAATATAATAATTAATATTATTATAATTTCCTCAGTGCTCAAAATAATATGTTACATTCCCGTACATCATATTGTCTGCTTCATTGACTTTATCTTAACTGATGTGCTGGAGCCTACTCACATTAAAAAGCGATAAAGCCATGTAATTGTAAGACTTACGCACACAAATGAAGATAAAATTAGGGACAATAAACTTTCATTTCATTTCAACGAATCAATTATTCGAATTTAACTCACCGATTGGAAAACAAACGAATTGAAATTTAGTGTTCTTTCAGATGACGTCAGGTACTGTAAATATAGAACACAATTATGACGTTTCTGAGATTGCTTGAGTTTTAGTAAGCAAAGAGCCACTCACCAGTTATATCTTCCTTGTCTCGAATATAGAAATACTTCCGGCAAAATTATCACATCAGGCTAATATAGGAAATGCAGTATTTAATTTCAGCATAAGAGAACTAAATAGGTCATACTAAAGTTGCATTATTACTAGATGTGTAAGCTAAAATCCGCAGTTTTTTAGTCAGAAAAAAACATGTTTATTTCTTAGAAAATAAAAATATTAAAAGTACCAGCGTTTGGTATGCAAAAGGTTGGCCACCCCTGGGATAATTAAAACTGAACAATGCATTTGATTACAATTACTTTAATATCGAGTGCTACTAAAAATTTGATCTGTGATATTAGCTGTAACGAGTTATTATAAGTGACCTTATCGTTAATTCGTTTTTAATATTGTCGAAAGTCACTTATATTTCTGTAATTGTATGAGCCTTGATAAAACTATCGTTTATCGTCTGGTCTAGATATCTTTCAGTTGATGGGAATATATATTAATGACGGCGTCATTTTAAATCTTATCTTCCAGATAAGATTGCGCTGGGCGGAGAAAGAACATAAGAGTAGACTATTGAAGTGTTCCGTAACGGAAACTGATAAACGAAAGCTCTGAGAGCAAAATACTTAAGTCTATGTTTATACTAACAATACTTGAAATGGAGGCCGCAAATGAAATTTTCGTGTGTCGAAGACTCGAGAAACGTTTCGAAATACGATAAAATATGGGAAAATTAAAAAAAAGAATTTTACTAAACGTTTCGATGGTTTGGTAGATTGGCGGCAATGTTTGCATATTAATCAGCGACTAAATTTAATTAACATTCTGAATAGGCTGTTGTTCATTAACATATGCTTAATTTTAGTACACAAATTAGGCATTTTATTTTTTAAAAACAAAACTACTTGAGAGAAATCTACGCTCTAATCAAATCCCTGTAATAGCATATGAAGGGATAGAAAGAGGGAAGGAATGCGGTAGAACAAGCTATCCAAGTGTTAACTAGGGTCGACCGGTTCTAAGGTAAGGTTCCTACCTGGCATTCGCCTATTTCTGGTGCAGGGAAACCCCAAGAGAAACCAGCATCAGGTGGGTCGGCATTTTAGTTGCCTGGAGATGAGGTTTGCTTTGACTCTACATTCCTATCTCCAAGCCTCGGCCAGATTTGGAGGCAGTTGGCTGACTACTCCAATGGCCGAATGCCCGTCGTCTGCGAACTCTTTGCATACACTCCTCAAACCTGACTCAGGTGCCACGAATTATGGAAACGTTAATTTACCTACTCCAGTTAAAACTCAAAGTAAAAATAGAGACATATCGCTCTTTCAGAGTGATAAATCCTCCGCAGTGTCAGAAATGATCTGTACTTTGACATTTGCATAAGCTGCGAGTGTTGGTGATTTTGAGAGGGAGATAGAAAGACAATATAGAGAATCTTATTAGAAAGATTATGTGTTTGGGGAATTTGAGTCCACTTGCTGATTCCGTCGTGATGTCGAGCAACTGATGACGTATTAGCAGACATGCAGCAAGCAAGACGACAGTATTGATAAATGTGATAGACGTTTTCTAATGAAACACCCATATGGACAATTAACTCGTTTCGGTATGGAATGATTAAGAACGGGAAATATTAACGAGGTTACCCTAGAATATCGATGTGAGAATAGGTAACTAGTTTTAAAAAAATATATTAAAATTAGAGGAGACAAAGGCAGCTTAAGTAATGATTTTTAACAATATACTGGTTATGTAATAAACAGTCGTGAAGGAAATAATTCATATTTACTGAAAGGACAGTATTCACTAAATAAAATAGGCTGTGTGTGTGTGCTTGTTGGACAATGTGTATGTATGTATGTTCCGCATACAAATCTACTCCCATAGAACAAATTAGACCAAATTTCGTAAATGTGCCCCTCTAGAACCAGAAAAAGACACTGCGGGGGTAAGATGTGTACCACTCCCAGGAGCGGGGGTGGACGTAGGTGTAAATATTTAAACTTGCTTAACCGACCCATATTTGAGTCGGATAAATATTCAGTGAGATTGATAGTGTTTATCCCGATGTTGTTTGTGTATAATTTCAACAACTTTCAGCACGAGTGTTACAAAAAATAACGCGAAAACATCCGATAATCAAGCCAAATCCGCGGTTATGGATATAATTGATTTTCATTATGACATTAAACTTACCGATTAACCTTCATTTATTTTACAAGGAAGAAATCAGAACGGCCAAGCACTTTTGCTATTATTTCATCCCTGCAAAAGAATATAGATACTCTCAATAGATTTTTAAGACCAGATCATACGTTAGAAAGATAATTAAATTCTCTAAAACATTTATTCTAAGACAAATTAGTTTATTACCAACCATTTTGGAGATATTAACACTATAAATATGACAAACTGCATTCTGTTACAAAATGACGTAAAATATCGTAAATTTGACGAATCATTTCGTTCTAACGAATGTTCTTACTCGAATAGACCAATCGATGCAGAATTTTATGGTCTACAATATATTACCAAACATTATTTTCAATAGAATGCTTAATGCTTTTGAAATTAGCGACAAAGTGAAAAGAGGTGCAAAGTTTCGCGGTTTTCAGGCCACGGAAACTTTTCCCGAACCCCTTATAATTGGAAAACTTGGTGTTTCACTAATGGCTACAACATAAACAGGTTGGAAAAAAAATACCCGACCTTTTATGGGCTAAATTTTTATTTAGTTTATCAGAAACAGGTTGTTTTTATTTGATAAACAATTGCCTTCCAGTCAAGTACACGAAGATAAATCAAATAACTGGTTTTCTGCTCCAAAAGTAAGTTACTTGTTTTTTTGATCATTTTTTCAGATCTTCTTATCGTTACATATTTTTCTACAATTTCACATTTAGAAATCAGACTTTTGAAGCCCCTAACAACAATCCGTTTCACAAAAGTGATTCTAATTTCTTATTAGATCTATTTATAAAATATAATAAATACTCTAGGGTTTGAAATGTTGATTTTCATAACAATGCTCAAAATAGATTACAGACAAACTTCATTACCATAAATGTGTATGCGCATAACTGGCAGACTTTACGTTTCACCTGGTGAAATAACCACTTCCGTTTGTGTGGGTCCGTGGCTTATCTTCAAGGACACGACGCAGGGACCACTGACCCCGACTTATATATAGAACCAGCGAAAACGAAATGGAAAATTTTCACTCAGCATGCCACAGGTTGGTCTATTTTGAAGCTTCCACAATCACCGGTAGTTATAAATAAAGGATTAATGAATATGGCAGAGGGTGTCAACATTTGAAATTAATTCACCTGAGGACAGTTAAACTCAACGGTTCAGAGTTTCCATCCTCAATTTCCTTCACAGGACAGCTTATTGTGATCAAAACGTCTTCTTTCGCTGTTGAGCTTCCCCCTAAAATTTGGACAACGGGTTTGGAAATAAAATAAATTCGTTTGAAATTCTGAATCAGGAACAGAAGACTGTTGGGAGACTTGGTGTTCCAACAGGAGTGGACTTCCGCCAGTACGAAGATCGCGAAAATCTTCCCACATGACGAAATATTGTTGAAGAAGCTCGTACATCGTAAAATACACAGCGGTGTCTGGATTCTATGCCAACTTTACTCACATTGAGAAGGAACACAAATAGACCACAGGTGCCCCAAAGTTATTTAAATGTATATTTTTTTCCGACCGAGATTTATCACCAGTGCAAAAGTGAGGAAATTTTAAAACAATTTTAATATCATTGACTGTATTGTGTCGTAAACCGCCCGGGGAAAATGATGGTTTTAGAATGAATCACAGTTAAAATACTAAATCTATTTTAACCGCTGTCAGTTCAACACATTTGAAAAGAGATTTGTCTCTGGATTTAAAAATAAAGCTGCAAATCTCTATAACCTCATGAAAAGCCAGAAAAAGATGGCATATTTATAATCTACAGTCACCCACTAGATTCATGAAATTATAGTACAAATGTGATTTTGCATGGACACTTTTAAGTACATCTGCGGAATTTTTGTTATTTCGTTCTCTCATTTTCGCTGTTATTTCTGCCTAAAAGCTACCAAATTCCCGAAAATGCCGAATGGAGGTCGGCGACGAGAAAGTCAGTTTGTAAACATAATTTCATCGTCGAAGAAGCATAAAGAACCGCTATATTGTCGATCACTTTTGCTTGACAGATATATACAACAGGAGTTGTTTCCGCAAATTCTCTCCCATGCTTGCCTCCTCAAGGTTACTCGAGCTCGCTTCAGTCAACAGAACTCATTTGGCCGTCCAATATTCCAAATTGCGTTCCTCATGGCATTACTTAAATAAAATTATCAAAGTTCGCATACAGAAAACTTGTGTATTTTATAAGTAAACTAATATTTTATTATACGTCTGTTTTTTATTAATAAGGTAAATTTAATAAATTAACGATCATTATAACAGATATTTTATCATTAATGTTAAAAATTTATGATTAGATTTTTAATATTACATTGTTGTACATTTAATAGATAAAACAATATATTTTTTAAATTATTTTATTTTGAAAGTCGCAATAACTGCGAAGTCTTTAGCAATTACTAGCTTCAAAAAAGCTTTTGAGTTTTGTCAACTGACTTGCGGAGTTGTTGTATCTCTCTAGGCTCTTTCGTTTTTTCTGTACATGAAGAAAGGAATAACAACGTTGTGTGGTATTTACATTATTACTTATTTTGTCTGTATTTGGCTATCTTTCTTATTATTCTTGAATAGTAATCACTGAGGATTATATGCTTTTGTTGTTGGATGAAACAATATGTTCCATTGCCATACGAATGGCTTTGATTGAGACGTAATGATGGAGGATGTTCGGTTGAGGGTTTCGCTGGATGATGACTCTGATGAAAAGAATGCGCTTTGAGTTCCCATGTCGTTTTTGGATCCGCCGGTATATATTTCATTATATCCAAGGTAATAGTCACATAGTTTGGTAAATTTGTACTTCCATTCTTTAAGTGATAATTGTTTTTTTATGTATTTTATCTGTTTAATTGGAGATAATGTCGATATAGAAATGATGCGGTAACGGAGCGTTTCCATCTCCGGTATTTGGAAAATTAAAGTCTGCATAATACTTCTGATTTTTGTTGTGGTGTACAAAGGTGGGTTAAATTAATTGGATTTATTTTATTTTATTATTCATGTATTTTAATTTATTTTACGAAAGAAAATATAATGAGCAATTAATATTCTCGTCTTGAGTCTGGCAAGGGTCAATGCTCGCTTCCCAGATAGTCGCTGATACGAAAACAACCCCGACGCGTCATACCTTTGTACACATTCAAAATTGTGAGTATGTGGCTAGGCTAATCTTTGTTCATTTTAGCATGTTCAGACAAGACTCTTCACAAGATTGGTTCCAATTGAGGCCATGTCTTCCCACGGCCCTGAATTTGGCTATTTGCAGCCCGTACGGGGCGTGGCTTATTAATATTTTTGAGATTTGTGGGAGCACAAATATAATTCCCATTGGATAAAAACAGTAGAGGGAAATTTCGAAAAACCGAGGTGTGAAAGGAGCTAACAGAGCAAACGGAAGTTAGTTGGGTTTTACTTTAGGGAGTGTGAATTTTGGAGCAAGCAGAAGTTAGAATTTAGTTTTCATTATTTGTGATGTATACGTTAGTATTGGAGAAGTTATGAAGAAGTTGGGTTTAGGAGCGGAATTTAGTTTTTTTCGTTGGCGGTCAGTACGCTTTGAAGTGGAAGAAAATTAGTTTTTGGGGAAGTTGAATGATGGAGAGGAACTTAGTTTTCAAGTTTCAGTTGGTGATTGCGGTTTGGAGAGTGAGTTTTTGCAGAAATTTTGGAACTGTCGTGCTGACGAAAACCTTTAGGGCATCTAGGTGACGATTTTCCAGACAATAAGAGAGATTCGCCCGAGCCATCTGCGAAATCTTGACATGCCAGATCTGCAAGTGGTAATGTACCGGAAAATAATCCCATCAAAGTCGATTCATCAAAGTCATTTTGGCCCACCAACCCCTGTTCCAAATTGTGTCTGATTTTGTTTATTTTTGTAAAATATCCATGGGTATTTAAACTGATAATGAGAGCAGGAAGTTAATGTTATTTTTGTTAATAAAATATGAGTTATTAATTATTGTTATTAATTTCTTCCCTGCAATATAATTAACTATTTAAAATTTAAATATCTTATAAGCAACTAAGCGTAATCCCATTATCCATATAAAACATTACATTGTATATTGGGTTGTATTTAGCGGAATCGTCTTTAGGGTTACGTCCTTTTTAATGGTGGTGTTAAAGGAGGATTGCGCTTTAATCGCACGTTTGAGGTTTAAAGTATCTCTCCTGTGTTGTAGAGTTGGTTCTTGTGCTTCAATGAAAATGCTTCTGGTCGCGCTAGTATGGAAACAACCTGACTTACGAAATGCGTCCAGTTTCTTGAGCATTGCTTCGGTGGATGATTGATATAGAGCACAGACAGTGTCTATTTTGGGTCTTATTAGGGCCATATAAGTTAGAAGCAATATTTTCTTGTCCGCTCCCCTATTTTTGCAGCCAAGCGTTTTTAGTATACTCAATCGTTTCTTGCATTCTTAGATTGAATAGTTGTTTTGCTTCTCGTATGAAGATTTTTGATAAAATATTGTGCCCAGAATTTTAATTGAGTTAACAGTTGGGTTTTACTATGCACAATTTTTTAGTGAGATGTTTTCTGTTTTATTTTTCCTTGAAAATATAATGGAGTTAGTTTTCTGTACGGAGAATTTAAATCAGTTCGTTAATTAATTAAATTAATATAATAATATTCTTGTTTTTCATATCAGGTGAATTTTGAGAAGAAAAAACTCATAAAATTTTGTGATTTCACCACTTATGACAGAAAATTCTGTTACCATAGAAACATAATATAAAAAAACCTGATGAGTGTACAAAAATGTACAGAAACGTCATTATGTTGAATATAATATTTTAATTGCTTGTTGTAATGGACGTTAATTTATCTTTCCATTTAGATTTAGATCTACTAAGATGGAAAGAATGTCGATTTAAAAAAATTTGTATTTCACACAATTGTAGTACGAGGTGGAAATACATAGGTTACAGAGCCAACAAAATTTAAAGAACCGAGCCAGTTATCTCGTTTACTCTTCCTGAAAGTCCAGAGGAAAATTTCATCCTAGGAGACTTTCCTGAATATAAATTTCCCCTCAGCCAGCGCACGCAACAAACTAATATTCAACGTCTGTCTTTGTCAAATTGGTTTCGAAATGCGGTCGCATTTTAACTATAACTCAAGTAGGAAAATCTGTCTGTTAAGTTATAATATTTCCCGTAATTGACGCTACATATGAATGTAGGCAAAGTAGACAACCTGCGGGACACACTAGTAAATCATGCTGCATTTCTTTTGGCCTCCACATAATCTGGTTTCAACAACAATAAGAACGTTTTACAGGTCAAATCACTATACTTTCAATAAAAATTATATTAATAACTGGTTGTATTTCATGTTCCATGTTCCTAATTACACTTTGTTTTTCACATGGGTTGTGGCAAATGAAGTAGTTAGCGTTGAACTTTAAATTGGCTTTGAAACGAAATTTTAAAAGTGTTAAATAAAATATAAATGCTTAACCTTGGATATGTTGTAGTGTATTATACAGATTTTGGTAATAAGAAAAAGCAATAGATGGGGAATTACTCAGGGCTAATGTACTTATTTATTTTGGATTCAAACCATTCAATGTTTACTGTACTTGAGGTATACCATTTTTTATTATACTTTTGAGATTTGAAACTGTTATAGGATTGTTATAAGAAACTGAACAAGCAGACGCGTAAATCGTAATATTTAAAAATGAATACTAAATTTGAATAATACTATTGTAGAATAGTTAACAACATATTGATATTTTATCTGACGTATATTAACAAAGTAAATAAATATAATGGTCAATTAGTCGGAACAATTTTAATACCAAATATCCACTTCAACGGAAACATTGATATTCAAAACAATACACGTAGACAAACAAAAAAAACACTTCGTTTCGTCCCTAGTTTTGGGATTCATCGGGCGAGCTTGATGATAGTTAAAAATTATGAAACTTTAATAATAAATTTTTGGATAAAAATTCTTTAATGATTAAATTTTTTGTAATATAAAATTTCAAGAAACATTTGACAACTTGTGTTGAGAAGATTTGTTACATTCAATGATACAAAATAATTTCAAACTTTTAATTTGAGTGTATAAAGTGACAATATCTTCAATTCGTAGGTTCCAAAAAATATTTAAGATGATAGAAAAATAATTTTGAATAAATTTAAATTTCCTACTCATTGAAGTTTTTGGAACTTTGTAAATCAAATTGTAAGTTTAAATTCATTTTGTATAATTAAATATAACAACTTTTCTAAACACATCTTTAAATGTTTTTTTGAAATTTTAGAATACAAAAATTAAACATCATTGAAGAAATTTTATAACTAAAAATAATTATTTACGTGTCGTATTTTTCAACTATTATTATGATTTCTGATGTATGCCAAAATTAGGGACGGAACGTAGTGTTTTTTATTTGTGTTGATTTCAGTGTCAGTCTAGCCATTGAAATTAATTACCATTCCTTTTTTTTTTCAATACACCCAAAATGTTTCGATCCATGTAAGTCGCTTGGAATAAGGTTTTAACGTTACGTTAATTTTTCGATGTTTAAACTATAATTATGTTTCAGTATTTCTTTCAGAACTTCTGTGGCAAACTGTAATTGTTTTATTAAGATAATCAAATTTCAAATTTTTGGTCTTCGAAAATATTTTCTTAGTTTGGGAGGTTTCTGTAATAAATTTTTATTTTATTTTATATCTTGGCAAGGATGTGACCTGCACTGGCACGTGGAGCAGTGTTCTATCTGTTTCCGATCCTGGCCGCCGAACTTTGCCTCTCCGCCTTTCGGCTCAATATGAATAAATTTCGCCGCCCATTTCTGTAATTTTTAATATGAAAACTGAAGTCTGGCTGTGCGGATGATGTGATTACTCGGACACTGTTGAATATTAAAATTTGTGTAGGTGCTTTGCAGTCAGTGAATTAAATATAAGTACAGATAAATTAAGAATCACAGCGAAGAAAATGTATTTGTGTAGAAAAGTGGTCTATCTTTTGCAATGTGTATAGATAAGAGGAATTTTATAGTAAGGAGAATAAGTTCGTATTAAGTAAATAATTGTACAGATGCATACGAACTGGAAACTCTTCAAAATGTTGAGTTGTCAACGATATTGGACGACAAAATAGGGTAGAAGATAATTTTATTACGTTGTTGGGACGTGAATAAATTGTAAAAAGTGTAGAGACAATATATCACCGAGCTCCCGAGTTCAAATCCCGGCATGGGCATCGAGGGTTGTGCTCGTACTGGTCACGAAAACTGAGGGAGAATTGATACTCTGACCAGGTGTCACTCTTAAATCATGTAAGAAGACGGTCTATCAGTCGTCTCAGTAGGCCAAGGAGTAGTAGTAGTAGTAGTAGAGACAATATAGTTACTGTGATGTTATAATCGCTAATGATGCAGTGAAATACATCTCTATTTTTGAAACACTATTTAGTTAACATAATTAAATTCTTTCTATATTTAAAAATTATCAACGCTCCATCTGAAAAAGCAAAATTTAAACAACTAGCATTTGCCCTGACGTTACATGACGTAAACTCTGACGTTACTACATTAATGTGAATAATAATTCACTAATCTGTGGGAAATATATCCGACCTTAGGACAAGTTTAAACATGTACAAATACTATTTACTATAAGATGGAGGATAGTTGACATTCCAGCTCTAGCAAATAAAATGTTCAAACTCTTATCTCCTCTCTTCTGAAGATCTACTCATTTAAGAAGTTTCATGTGGTTCAAATTTCTCATCTGTTGCAAGTTCTCATCTACAAGGTAGTAACACCGCCGCTGGTTTCACAGTGATCAGGAACCTGAAACTTGTAAATATGTCAATTATGTGGTAACAAAATAGGCGCTACGACTAAAACTTCCCAATACATTGACACTTGTATATGTATTATATTTTAGTTATTTATACAATGCAGTTTAATATATTGTTTTCATTCAGAATTATTTTTAATGCCCAATTATAGATGTAATCACATATCTGGTTTTTTTTCCTGTGAATCACCCTACTTTATCCTATGTTCCAAACCCAACATAATTTACTTACAGAATATATTTTCACGTCATTTTCACTGGAATAAAAATGGATGAAATTGTTACATATGATTTATTACAACCACATTAATCGAACCCTATTTCAGAATTCAGGTTTCAAGGGCGTGGGATGAATCAGAAATCGGTAATATAGTTTAATTAAGACTGCTATCAGTCATGAAGACACAGGAAGCTTACTTTAAGATTATTCATTCAGTTACATGGGTTCGTGCAAAATTTTATTATTTTTTGAAACTGTGTAATGAGTACTGCGAGTTTACTCCTCCCAGTTCATGCTCCATCGATTAAAATTGTGTACATCTGAATAGTCTGTGAATAGATGGTCGTTATTTTTTTATCACGAATCGCATGGTTATACTGACATGAAAGATAAATTAATGACATGTTTTTCAGAAGCCCTCTTCCTTCAGCAAATTCTTAATGAAAATCGATACATCCATCTAATAACGTAATTTCTGACGTTCTTGAAGAATTGCCACAGAAAACATACGTGAAATAAAAACAAAAAATGATAGCATACAAAGTTAACATATTTAGTTGAAAATAGGTTTAATTTTAACTGCAGTGTCTGCTGAGCTCAATTTATTTGCAAGGAAATTAATTTGCTCATACGCAAACGGTATGAATTATTGCTTCGTCTTGTATGTGCCTGTGTCTTAAAATACGAATGTTATATGCGAATATCTTTTAAACGCGGCGATGGACCACGAGGTGGCAATTCTCTCCATTATCTAGATAAATTATGGGTGTATAGGTTGTCAGATTTGAATATGAAGAGATTGTCACCGAGCGTCTATCTGAGCCCTTCGTGCGACGACCATAAAGCGGTTGGGTGTGTGTGTGGGCGATAATAGAACCGCTAGGGCATATATTCGGTCGAGCTCCGACAATGTTCGTTCATTGCTGAACGAGCTCCGAGCTCTTCCCCAGAATCCGAGGACAGTAATGTTCGCCCTGTGACGCTCGCTTCCCCTCGCGAAATCGATCGTCACAGGTTCGGCCTCTGCACAAGTCAGCCCAGACCCACGTCCATTCCGCCTTTCAAAACTTACTTTGGGATTTTAGCAACGAAGAGGAGAAAATTCCCTGCAGCGTGCTTAAAGGCGAGGCGTCGCTGGCTCAACACGTACACTTGTTTTATTCCATACCGTCGCATATGTCATCATCCCATGGTTTCCAGAGAATACCAGTAAATTAAAACTCTTTCCGCTAACATATTAGTAAAATAGCGATATAATGGTACTGAAATAATTGTAAGTATTGAGGAAATACTGTAAAGTCTTTTTTTATTATTGATTATTAGAAAAACTATTAACCAGCACCAAACAGCTTAATTTTTTAAATCGTAGCTTTTGACAATTGGCATTACAAATCTGTAAAATAAACTTAATTATTACATCTTTCTGTAACTGAATAAACTTTACGTGTTCATAAATTATGTTCAAATTATGATATCAAATCTCTTACGTAATGATTTTAACATATTAATTATATATATTATTTTGTTGTTTCAGTTGTATTTTGGTTATAATTTATCATATCTACGGGTCGAAATGTTTTACAAGACACTAACATTTTTATATGTTTAAAATATAAAATAAAAACTCGAGGATTAATATATTTCTTTATATATACCTGTATTTAACGTGACTGGAGTTCTTTTACATGTACGGTAAACAGTACTTAAAATATATTGTGGCAGTTAAAGCTCCTAGATGATCGTCAAGTGACTTTCCAGTTGTTTTACCTTCCATAATAATAAACAGTAATTCTCTGGTGACTGTATATAGTTTATTATTATTATCTTGAATCAATTTAAAAAATCGTTTTTAACATCAACTTAATTGTTGAATTTGAAAAAAGATTGAAAAAAATTGGCTTGTAATTACTTTATGATTAGTAACATTTATTATTCACTTACAAGAATGTTGAAAATTACAAACATAATTTTTTTCAATCTTTTTATCAAATTGAACAATTATATTGGAGATGTTAAAAAGGAATGTTTTTTAATGATTAAAGATAATAGTAGTAAACCGTATACAGTCAGCATTGTATTACTGTTTATTATTCCGGAAGGTAAAACAACCAGGATTTAACGGAATTAAATAATATTAATATTTCTCACCGAAATTCCCATAAAACGAAACTTATTTCCTATAGCCGTATACGTTAACACAAATAAAAAACTATCGTAGTTTGTGTTCGTTCGTGGACTGTTATAATCGTAACTTACATAGGTAATAAGTTATTCATAATATTGTACAATTGTTATAATTTTAATTACTTAATTTTTAATTATGTTGTGTTAATGACTTAACTGATTCTTAGAGGTTTGTAGTTATTATTTATACACTTTAATGATCGTTAACATCACTATAACGATTGCAGTTCTAATATCGACACTCGATATATCGGACTACCTTGACTGTATAAACTTGTTTACATGATAGTATTAAGCCCGTTGTGCTGACACGCACGGAAACTGTGACGAAGTAAAAATCAAACAATGCGTATTTATGTTCTGTAGTTTTACCATTTTTATGCTTGTTACAACTATAAGGTATGTGTTTTAAAGAATATCTTTTTGACTCTGTACTTTTCAATTGTTAATAATGTTCTTGTAATAATTGTATAATAATTTAGGATACGACATAAGTTGTTGAACGCTTCCCTAATTATAAATAGTAATTCAGCTGGTGACTGTGTAGGGTTATTATTATTATTATCTATAGTAACAATAATTTTATGCTGATCTATGGTTGATTATAATTAAATAAATTGTTCTTCAAGGATTTTTTATTTGTAATATATTGATTACTTAAATCAGCCTCTATTTTATATTTGAAACTGTACATCATAGAATTTTTAAATTCAGTCCTAAAGACTGTTCCACATTCAAAGAAGTCTCAATCACACCTCGCAGTTGATACCATATGCACTTCCTTTATGATTCAAACTTTACTATGATCCCATTGGAACAGTCGGCCGACTGCCTCCTAAACTGTTCGAGGCACGGAGAAGGGAATACTGCGTCCCCAAAGCAAACCCCACTCCCGCTTAGTTGATGCAGGTTTTATAGGTGTTGTCTTGTATCACTTTTAGGCGAATACCGGGTAGGATCCTTAATCCATAGATGTGGTCGTAGTTAACCCTTGGCTACCTTCCTCTATCTGTGCCTATCAGGCCTTTCAAATCCCCTCCTATGCTATTAAAGTTGACATCACGTGGTTTCCCCTCATGTAGCCTGTTTCTCTAACACAAACTGTCTTGTACAAATAACTATCAACGTCGTAATAAATTTTCTTTTAAAGTTAACTAAACCCTTTTAATAATCTCTTAACGTCGTATTAACTTTTACATTAAACTTCAATACTAACTTTTCAACTTAATAATTTCGTAAGTTCAATTAACGTCGAACGAAACTCTTGGAACAAAATCTCGGGAATCACTTAAACTTAACATTGCGTGAAAACGGAGAGTACCTGTTGTTAATTGCTTCTACTGCATTATTTACTAATAAACTAGTCTTCTAAAATGTTGCCTCAATGCAATCCAATCCAATCAAGACAAGCTATAATTTAATGAAGTGTACCCTTACTTCATACTTTAGAAGCGATTACTAAACTTATTGAGAATTAGCAAAGCAACTAATACGTTTGATGATGACCTGATTCTAAAAGAATTAATTAATTAGGAGGCAATAATAATTTGCGGAATTGTAATTGGTCTCGTGGAGCTAATAAATGAACCGGGTATTATATTTACGGGGGTAGGGTGGAAATGGTTAAATTTTGCATTTTTGGAAGTCTTGAGAGAGAAACAATCCGTCATGAAAACAAATACATGAAAACGACAATTCGTCGTTCTGTTTTCTGCTCAAATCGAAATAATTTCCAATTTTTGGAAGTCTTGAGAGAGAAACAATCCGTCATGAAAACAAATACATGAAAACGACAATTCGTCGTTCTGTTTTCTGCTCAAATCGAAATAATTTCCAATTAAAAGCAAGCCTTGAAATGCCATCCAGATAACGGCGACTTTAATATAACTTCTTCAACCTCCATATGAGATTTTTTTAAATGTTCAAATGATCAAATAAAATGGTGTGAGTGCTTTTATAATCTGTATAAGTAATCTATTATTTACGGTTGCTTTGTAATTATATTCCCGGATAATAAATTTCATTTGGTGCGACCTAATCAATACGTATGTGAAAAAGGAAGGCATGTAACCAGACATCGTTCGCAACTTCGACTCTATAAATTAAGCATTACTTTATCGATTATAAATCTAAATAACAGTTATTAAAGATCGAAGGCTTTCCCGGTTTGGAATTAAGAATAGCTTCTCGGATTTCTATCCGGGTCATTCCGCAGGCAGCAACGTTTCCATGACGTTCTCTATTGTAGAGAAGAAGCGCGCCGCACAACTTTTAAATAATTTTATTGGAATATAAGCAAAACCAGCAGTAAGTCGGAATTGGAATTTCTGATCCTAACATTTTGGCGCCACCGTGTCGGGAATACAGGATGCGTACATTACAAAATACAAGTCGAAAGGGATTAAGGTGTCTTGGGATAATTTCACCCAATGGTCGTTAACCTCTGAAATATAGCGAAGGTATTGTGTTAATGAAGTGTTATCCAGGGCACGTACCTCTTCTTAAAGTGAACGTAACTAGTGAAGATTTTAAATTTTTCACGTGGATTCTCCATTTTTTAAGCCACTCGTCTATCATACGTAAATTATTCTGCGGTTTCTTAAATACTATGCTGGGGCCGTATCGACGGCTAATGTAGCTACAGGTAAATTGATTGTAGGTTATTGAGGGGTGTAGAGTAGAGTATTTAATAAATTAAACATAGCAAACTCGTGTACAAAACAAGAAAATGGCACTAGAACCCGAACCAGTGAATCATGAGGAATGGTCCGTAATCTGTGTACGACAGAAATAAAACGGTAGGTTTAAAAAAAATTCAATAACATTCTAAATCTTAGTTCCCAACATCACCTGCCGTCATAAAGTTATATTCAAAATAGGTAATTGAAAAGCAGAACAAAGAACGCTGTGGGAACCTCAGAAAACGGCCCGGACTCAATTAACGAAGTAGGTCTCGTGTTCCTCGTAACAAAGGAATTGAGAATTTCACGCTTTCTTAATTGTGTGGCATACCTGTTCGTTCACTTAAGATTGCTACTGAAGTGGGTGTCTAAGAAGTTGATGCGGGACATGCACACTTAATATATATGAACTAGAGTGGTAAACTGAAATTAAATCAGTTGAGGAGGTACCTTTACTGTTCTAACGCGTAGCACGTGCCCAGCATAACGACCTAACGGATGGATATATATTTTTTTGAGGATCTGGTAGCAGATGTTGGCGCACCTGCCTCGTAGAGGCAGATGTTTCTGTCACCTGCAACACTCGCAATGCAAAGATCGTGACTTAGTGCGATAAATCGGCACTGATACCTCACTTAACTTCGTAACTGCTTCAATTTTACCTTAACCTCGAAATAATTAATTATTATAAAACATTCTTAATATTTTTAAGTAAGATTTATATTATCATATATCGCCCCTTTTCTCTTTCCCAATCACTTTGAGGATATACCGTTCTAACAGTTTTAGGAAATTAAATTTTATTATGGTACTTTATTTGGTGCCACCGGTTACCAAGAACCGGTAGCTTGTGCTGGACCAGGTGAGGAGGAAATAGAGACATGCTGAGGAACGAGACATGTTGACCTTGCGAATCAGGGCCAAGGTCAACTGAGACGAAACAGCAAGCACGGTTCTCGTAGTAGACACAGTTTATTACACACCAGTCAGTCTGAGGTTAATTAAATCCCTAAGGAAGGGAGTTAAACAGGCACAGAAGCTATTAACATAACATTAACTTGAACTTAACGTTGGTTCGTTATCTTGACGTTTTGAGTTTTTTTCTATGTCATGATTGTAGAGATCGTGTTGTAGTAGACAATTTTAGCCGGAGCTCATCCTCACGAAGAATTGTACTTTAATCATCTCCACGATCCGGTTACAATAGTTCTACAGACGACGGATGATCTGGAAGGGGCCGGGGTTATGATGTTTGTCCTCCTTCCCTCAGCCAGAAGAAAATCCGATTATCCGGGACTGTGATGAAGCAGTATGAGAATTTTGCGACCCAGGCTGGAGCTTTTGCATACTCGTTCTGCCACAGATGAAACGAGGTTTTCCCTCCATTCGTCGGCCTCGCCAACGCGACACGTGGACCGTTTTCTAGAATGTGTTAGACAGACATGAATGAGTGCATCATGAGTTCGTTACAGCTTTATACATATAACAACTACAAATATAACTAGCATAACGTATTAATGATAATAATCTTCTATTTTTTTGGTAGCAAGTAATATCGATGGGCAGATCGATTCTTTTTGTTGAGTCGTTCAAGTCGATTCACCAATTGCTACGAGTCGATACTTTTGAACGACTCTTCGGATCTTAGAATCCTATCCAATTCTATTCTCAATGTTGAACATTAATAACTAGAGTAAGAAAAGGGGGGCGCGAATATACACAAAAATTAAGAAACAAACTATGGAATAATTATTAAGTAATTTATTTACGAAAAATAATATAAATATATTTCTACAACTATTTTACAAAGTTAATATTGCTATTTACATAAAAAAAATTGGGAAAGTTTTTGGGAAGCGAGCCGAATCCTTTTATCTGTCATTATCTGCATCTCTAAGTAAATTCTATATTGTGCATTCCTTCTAAATGTAGATTTGCGACCATACAGCTTCACAGTCCTTGAGAACAAGGGTTAATTCTTGGGATAGGGCATTGACCTCGTCCTAGCCGACCTTCCGCGATTTATTAAAACCAAATTTTCAACGGAAGTAATGAGTAAAATAATTTGCAATGATATCTACACTGCAACCTATAAATCTGGATAAAATATATTCTGCATATTAATTGTACATAATCTTGAAAATTAAAGCTTTTAATGTTTATATGCAAGTGGGTCAGTGATTGGAGAACATAAAATTATTCAAGAGGCTGAAAATAATTTTTTGGCTTCGTTTTTGGTTTTATCGTTGGTTTTTTAAATGCTACATTTTTCCTGAACTGAAATCAAGCTGCATATCTTTGAATTAAGAACGAGATAAGCAAGTGAATATTTGAATCGTGGATTTAGGGAAGTGCATTACTCATTAGACACCTTGTAATAGGAGAAAAATTTTTAGTTCATTGCCAATAATGGTGCAATATGCTCTTCAAAGCTTGTTTCATTCAGATAGGGGCGCTTAAAACTTTTGTGTCGGGGCGAGTACCACCTTTGTAATTTTTTTAAAAATTTTGGTCTTCGCCACAGGTCCGTAGCATATGGAAATGTTTTCCAACCTTAAAGTTTGCGTACCAGTGAAGCGTAAATTACATCGAATTTCCGCTCCCTTCAGTCACAGGAATAGCAGAAATCGAATGCCATTCAGCTTTAAAAGAATAGACCACTGCAAGAATTTCGTAGAACTTTTGATCTGGAAGGATGGTCCGAAGTTGGAAGGTCACAGACTTGACGCAATATTTATGCGTTGTACAGTGTGATGTTTATGCACTGATGATCACGAAGGTGGCTATTTGTTCCGGCGTTCAGTGACCTTTGCACCGACATGCATGTCAACCTCAGTTTCTCTGCATATTTGAATTTTGTAAATAACGGGGTATCTGCAACCAAATTACTATGAGAGTTGTCTCTATTCATTTGCATGCTTGATTCATCAACGCTATGTTCACCAGTTTCGTTTAAATAAAAATCCTAAAACAAATTTCATTAATGAAATACAAATATAATATCAAGGCTAGAAGAAAAGATAAGACGCATGCCTGACATTAAATAATTAGTAATATCGGTATATTTTTTCAGTTTTACGTAATGTTTTAAATTTCTCTCACTATAACAATAATGTTTTATCTGGACAGGGATTTATTTAAATATAATTCTATCTACTTGGTTAGAATTCTCCAAAATGTTCGGTTAAAAATATACCTTGATAACCCATATTCATATGTAAATGAATTTGTATGAATTTAAATCAACGTTTTTGTCAATAATTAAAGTTTGTGAGATGAAAAATATAATTACATATAGTATCCAACATAAATGGAGCCCTCACATGTAAATAATGGAATATGGAAATAGCAAAGGACCTTTGAATTTACTCGGAAAAAATAGAAAAAGTATCTGATTTCTTTAATCTGTCAGGTTTTATTAAAAGTAATGATTACGGAAGAAATAAATGTCTCACTTCTTTTAAGTTCATAACTTGAAGACGATAATCAGTGAGCATCTATTGAAAACATGAAGGAAATCCATTTATCCAATTGAGATGCAGCACCGCAATACAGTCAATTAATGGTACTGTATACTTCTTACATTTTATATAAACTATCTTACGCTCGTTTTAACTTTTTTTGTATACTGACAATATTCATTTAGTTTCTACTCACAAAAATTTAGACACGTTGATTTCTCTCTGGAAAGTTTTAAAGAGCAAGTTATCAGTCAATTTTTAAAATACCTAAACTTTCCAATTCTCATTGGCAGCAGCGTTCTTGCGAGTAATTTTGCTGGGGTGAATCCTTAACAAGGCATTATTTTGCCTTTTTCTCAACTGGTATCCGTGAAATTTATTTCTGCTTGTTATGCCGTTACACAATTTACGAGTGTGTGACCTGTCAACAGCGACACTGAAAATGGTTTGTTTTGAGTATTTCAGTTCATGTTTGTGTTAGTTTGAAAACATTTGTGCCTTTAAAACGTGTCAGATGAATGGTAAGCTTTCGTTAAAAATCTGTAAGTATTTGCTATGTTTTTGCTAACAATATGAAATTGAGCTGAAATGAAAGACGAATGACTAATATCGAAAAAACGCCTGTTCAGCGAAGTTTTCTGACTTCCAACCGATTTGAGGAATATTATCGGCGATAACAGTTTTGTCAATATATTTGGGATTTATTTGCTATCGTGGAGTAGAAAATACATGTAAAATGCATAAATTACTGTTTTATATTGATTCCTATTATAATTCTGACATAAAATGCCTTGTGGTATACAAAGTGTCAGTCAATTTTCCTCATTTCTTTTTTGCCTTTTCACACGCAAGTATGTTAACAGCACGGCTTTTAAAGACGTACTCAGTGTTGATGTAATATTGTAAAATATAAAACGTCTGTGGTAAAAGTATACTAGTTACATAAATTGATAGCCAAATAACAGACAAAACTAAGTGTTAAATAAGTACCACATAACGTTTCTACAATTCTTGTTGCTGTCGTCACGTGATTAAAAAACGCAAGAGCCGTAAGAACTTGCTGAGTGTCGTTTTTATGCCTCTTGTGTTTTTGAATCACGTGACGAAAGCTACAAGGATTGCAGAAACTTGCTGTGGTTTTTCTTTAGCACTTATTTTTGTCTGTTATTTGCATATTTGTTTATTTAAATGATGTAATATTGTTTTTCGCGTCCAGCTCTTCTTGTAATGGTCAAAGTATAGTATTATTTGTGCAGTCCTCAGATATTTGCGTAATTTAGTTCTCCTTGTAAAGTATATTACAAATAATTAATTTTATCTTTACTTCACATTTAAGGCATCTTGCTTCTGGAGTGCTTATAGTGCGTAATGTTCTGTAATCCTAACATATTCTCACTTATAAACAATATTTTTTTCAATGTGTTTTATTAATATTATAATAAAAAGATTAACGACCTTTTCAGATAATTTAAAATGATTTATTTAACACTTACTTTTAATACGTTTTTGTACTTCCTTCAGGTTTCAATAAAGTTCTGTTACTATGGTCGTTGAAGTATTGAATAAAATATTTAAAAATGTCTGAAATTGTATTAATTTTTGTAATTAATATCAGTTTGAATAATACATGGTCCATATTGTTGGCGAAATCCCTTACAATTCATGAGCGGGATCGGAAAATTCTAATATCCATATAAATACTCCGTTCTGTTCATCCTACACGATGAGTATTATTCACAACTATCTGGGTGGTCGGCATTGCCCAGGTTGTCATAATTAAATTCAGCGACATCCATAACTCCTGATTCGACTCCAATTTCGATTGTTTTCGCGTTAATTTTTGTAACCCCCCTCCACCTCAAGCCTAAAGGGGTTGAATTTATACGCAAACAACGTCGGGAAAAATACAATCAGTCTCATTAACCCCTAAAATATTTATCCGACGCAAATATCGGCCGTATGAAACTGTTTGAAAATTTCCACCCCCGCCCCTGGAAATGGTAGTCGTGTTTTATTCCCACAGTGTTTATTTACACTTCTAAAGGAACACGCGTACGAAATTGGTTCAAATTTGTTCCTCGTGTGTAGATTTGTATGCGGAACATACATACACACACACACACACACACACCACACACACACACACACCGTCTACTTTATTTATTAGATGAGCGAAATTAATTGGAATCCTAGCTTACTAAAAATATCAGCAACACAATAAATAGTACATTTTCAGAATTTAAAATTAGTAATACGTCTGACTAATTGCCTTCTGTACGAAGTGCTTCTGTACTCTCAGAACACAAGTGTAAACAATGCTCAACTTGTGTTCAAGATCTTTCGCTTTATTTCACTGTTCCTTCCCATAGCCATTTATTTTCCGCACTGGAGAGACAAACATGTTATCACTCACCCAACATTATCTGTCCTCAAGTGAGGAACAAATTAATATCGTTTTACTGGACTGAATCATCCATTACAACGATCTTCAACATTTTAACCGCAAATTAAAGGAATCTACAGATTATACCTCAACTCTTACGTCGTATGGAACACTATATTTCGGTTCCCGTATAGGAACATCCACGAGGTAGATATGCGGGTATAAACATTGCAAATCCTCATCGACTACGTAAAGTGTGACTTGAGAACAATTTCGTGTAATAGGCTTGATTTAGTGATTCTGGGAAGGCTATTACATCAGAGCTGCAAGTAGCTGGAGCGTTTGTCACTTTCTGAGGACGAGCCGCTGTGGCAAGGGGGGGGGGGGGTTAGAAATAGAACTGCGGAAGGTTTTTCCAAGCATGCCAACGACGGCTGTCCGATGTACGATACATCGCTCGCTGGATTCAGTTTTGGTCGATTATGTTGGTACTGAGACGGAACTGAGTGGACTTAATATTTTAATGAAACTCAACTCAAAGAAGATGCTGAACACGTTTTGGCCAACGATAGATTACTCGAAGTTAGATTGTATGGGTTTATCATGGCCTGGGTGTCGGATGAACTTGATGAAAGAATTTCCCCCAAAAGCTAGAAAATTGGTAAGCCGAACATTCACATTCCAATATTGAAAGCCTTTCCGATTATTAAGCAGAATACGACTACATTTTTCACTACTTTAAAATGTCTTGTAGTATCGATGATGCATTTATAAATTATTTCTGTGAGGATGTAAGAATTTTTTCGAGAAAATGAAATCCTAGTAACTTAAATCCATTTCATTATGATTCCTTTAAGCACCAAAATTTGGTCATTTTGAAATATACTAATATAGTAGCTGATAGGAATTCTATTCAGCACGAGGAAATTATCATGTAAAACACTGTTCATTTAAAATATGTTTTTATTTGATTTAATCATACGTTTTAGAGTTAATAAGTATGAGGATAAACTGAAACTTTCATCTTAAAATGGTTTTGAAAATCAGATTTTGAAGTGAAATTATGGATGATTAAGGAAAGCTGAACGACTCGAATCAGATTCGGGTTATCCTGAGTCGGGATTTCCCCTGGTTTCCCAAAAATCGTTCAGTGAAATGCTGAGACGAAATCAAAACTAATATAAAGACCAATTCCTTTCCAATTTCCGTAAAAGTTGGCCAGAAAACCGGGGATAAGACCGAGGAGAGTCATCACACTGAATACCCCAATTCAGAATGTGTCACGTGTGGCGGGTAGTCTGTAAGTCGTCTCAGTATCCTAAAGTCTGGTCCCGATGTTTCATTGTGTAAAATGGAGGACATTAAACTAATAAATAATATAATAATAAAAAATCAACATTTTTATTAGTAAAGAAATAGATCTGGTCACGAAAGTCAAAAACTCCTACAGAAATATACTTTTTAAAGTCAATAATCTCGTTATCGGATACTTAATTTCTATGTAACGGAGAAAATTATTAAAGAGTGGAATTATAAACAAAGAAAACTGAAATACAGGGCTGCGTATTGAGATTATTATATATTGCAACGCACACAAGTTTTAATAGATTCAAAATAGGGCAAAATGTAATGTTGCTAAGTCCGAAATGGGAGATTGATTTTCTTAACACTGGAACATAGCAAAGAGCTATGCATCTGCGGTAAACAAAGGAAATTTAGGATGGATTGAAATTAAGAGCCGTGACGAACCCACAAAAAATTCAATCAAACTCGACTACATCTGAAAAATCTAACAGAATGGTCCACAAAGGTTAGGAAATTTTTTTAATAGACCAGTAAGCCATGGAGAAGCTTACATTCAAAAGAATTTGAGACGTTTTTGGCGAATGTCAAATTATTTAGAAATAGACAACATCTAATAACAGCTAAGAGCTTACCCGAGTGAGAGTGATGTCCTACTGCGCATGGCTGTAGATCCCCACTCCCCACATCCCTGCCACAACCCGCGATATTTTATTGTCGTTTTGCATTCGTAGTCAAACAGGTTTTGTACTAATATTGGAAGTAATACATATTTTTGTTTGTAGTTTATAAACGTTGTGAATCTCAGGTGATATGAAGGCACAATTTGATTTCAGGGTTCTACCTATTTTACAATCATTAACACTATTTTCTTCATTTTTTGTGTTCTTGCAGCTAAGTGACATAATCTTTCCCTCTGCTCTTTAATCTGTAAAATATGTGAACCGTAATTATAAAGATTACCTAAATTTTCCATACAAACATCGGTCTTGTATCCGCACGATACGTTCTCGACCTGAAAAGTTTGCATCGTTTTGATAAATTTCTCGTTTTTAAGCGTCAATGAAATACATTAGTACATAAAAACTGACTATTTGTTACACATAATTAAAGTACTTACAGATGCACAAAAACTTGCACGTTCACAGTAAACAATATACAGCTTCGCAGGGTTGAACGAATAGTTGTCTACCTGAAAGGGGTCAGGATGGAAGTTCAATACGTAATATTTTTTGTGTAAATTTTTTGTTTGAAGATCAATCAAAATTGGTATGTAAATGTATTATTTTAAATTTGGTAAAATTTATGGAAAACATTGAGTAATTTTTGTAGCGTCAAATTTCATTTCATATTGTGTTTCTCTTTTTGGGGGTATTTTTAAGTTGGTATTTCTGTAAATTTAATTCACAACCTCTTTTCTAAATTTTTTATTTAATTTAATTCTTTACTGTTTCGAGGCCCCATAGAACGCCCTGATATAAATTAACAGTCTCATTTAAATAAATAGCCGTGGGAAAACTTATGTAAAATTTATTTTTCTGTTTTGAATAAATTCTTCAAATATTATATTGATCAAATTTAAGTGTCATCATTTCAAAGCTTTCACTAAAAATTAAGAATTTTTATCAAATTTTAATATTCTCTTCATTTCTTAGACTCATCCTCTACTTTATTTATTACTAGCTGGGTGCCCGGCGTTGCCCGAGATGACATTTATCCATAACCCCCGAATTTTTCGTTATTTTTATGTAACGCAACTAAATGTGTTATCGGCCGGTTCCATTGTTTAAAAATTTCTACCCCCGTCCAACCCCGAGCAAAACTTAATTTTTTCACAATGAAATTGAGCGACATCCATAACCCCATAATTGACTCGAATCTTGGTCTATTCGCGTTATTTTCATGTAACGCTTCTCAAAACCCCACCTCTAAGCGTGCTTCCATACCATGCCCATAGGTGTTGAAATTATACACAGAATTTATTTAGTATTATTATGAGTCTCATTGACCCCGAAAAATATTTATTTGGCGCAAATATCGACAGGTTAACATTTTTGAACATTTCTACGCCCGCCCACGTCCGACCAGCCCTCCCACCCACAACCAACTCCGCGCGCTACCCAGGTTGCCATATATAAATTCAGTGACATCTATAACCTCGATTTGTCTCGAATCTATGTTGTTCTCACGTTTTTTTCTTGTAACTGCCCTCCACCCCTACACGTTGGATCGTGTATCGATGTCGACAAAGTTTTTAAATTTATGAGTTTATTTTCTGGTTTCCTATCTTCGCTTACAAACGGCCTAATTTGTTCCACTATGACGCCTTAATTTAGAACTGAATTTTGTCAAGTAGTTATAATAAGTCAATATGGATGTATAAAATGTATAATAATAATTAATAATAATAAATATGCAAGTTGCCGAAGTTATTTATTTCTATTTAAATGAAACTGCAGTGTGTTTATTAAATTATTTTATTACAGTTAAGTATTTATATACCCAAAAACAGCAAAATTATGTAATAAGATATTTCAGTACATAAGAATTGATTGACTGCAAGATAAAAAAAATTAATTCTCTTGAACTTTTAAACCATTAAAAATTAGGAGATAATTATAGTGTGTGGCATTTATTGTACTAAATAATGTTCCTCTTAATTAAATATAAATAATATTCAAAGAAAAATGCACTGCGGAATACAGAGAACAACGACTCCATTTTGCTTAGTTCTGGGTAAACGCCTCTGACCAAGGCGAGGCAGGAAGAAGGGGCAGGTGTGACGTAGACAAGAAGTTCGCTAACTACTAAGGCCGTCTGCTCCCCTGATGTATCGAGCTCCGTGAAAATCAAACCCCATGTTAAGTCGTTAGTACGAACCAAGTCCCAACAGATGTCATGAGCGCCTCCTTTTTGAAGCGTTTCAATTTTAGTATGGGATTTCGTGATTTTGTCGTGCGGGTTGCTAGTAGAAGTAAAGAAGGTGTCTTATTCCACGAGCAGGTGTCTCAGTCCACGAGTCTAAGCACCGCCCCTAAAGCAGCAGCTCCTCCATTTTACATGCATCGGCACAACTCTGCCTGCCGTTGCTTACTTGGTCTCTCTATTTCTCTCTAGCCGAGAGGAATGAAGAAATGATTTTGAATATATAAATAATCGATAAAATTTAGATAGTCACTAAATTAAATTAATAATGTGGAACTTAAATTAGAAATTTTCGAAATTAAATAATTAATTTATTTTTATCAATTTTTTTATGCGGAATGATTTTGGCGTTCCAATATTCATCTTTTTCATATTCCATAATTAATTTTTTAAATCAATAATTACTATATTTACAAATGTAAAATTATAGTCAATCATTATTATTTGTTCCATAACTTTTCAATTAAAGGCCATAATTAATACCCATAAACACAATTAATTGGCTTTTTATAATGAATAATAAATTATGTTAATTAAAAGCAAGTAAATGATAAACAAATATTGTGTGATAAGTAATAATTGGTCTCTTATTTGTTACGTTAGTTATGTAATTATTTTACTATTAAAACACGGGTTTTAACTACGTATTTTAAATTTAAGAACCAATAAAAATAACACACTGTGCCCGCATTGAGCCTGATGCCATGGTGAGCCTTGTAAAACCAAGATGGTCTACACGTATTTTGTATGATAATGTATGTTTCCTATTATTGTTGTTGCATAATAATAGAAATTAATTTGAAAATAATCTCCTTAATTTTATTTGTACTGTGTGACGCGATATACACGGAAAATAGCGACGTTTTGTTAAGTAAATTAATAATCGCGCCATTTTAAATTTAACAAAATACGACTGAAAGTTTAGTGTTTTTGAAATATAAACTGATTAATTATTTGTTACAGAACGCCTAATGATGTCCGGGGTTAGAAAAAGCGGTTTTGGATTGATAATAATTTCATTGGAAGACGCCACGGCATCTATGTCGAAAAAGTTTTTAAATTTATGAATTTATTTCCTGGTTTCCTATCTTCGCTTACAAACAGCCTAATTTGTTCCAATATGACGCCTAAATTCAGATCTAAATTTTGTCAAGTAGTTATAATAAGTCAATCTGGATATGGAAAATGTATAATAGTAATTATACTCGTATAACATCGGTAGAAACACTATCAATCTCTTTGACCCCTAAAAATTTTTATCCGCCTAAAATATCGACTGTTTTAGATTGTTTGAATGTTTCAACCCCCGACCCTATGCGTGCTATCCTCTCATACCAAAAAGGGTTGTAATTTTACAAAAAAAAACATAGGTGAAAATACTATCAACGTAATTGACCCTGATAATTATTTATTCTACTCAAATATCGACCATTTAACATGTTTGAAATATTCCATCCCCGTTCAAACCCTTTCCCCTGGGTTTTAAATGGCCACTTGAATGTCATAATTAAACTCACCGACATCCGTAACCCTGTATTTGACTCCAATATCGGTTGTATTCCCGTTATTTTCTTGTAATACCTGTCCAGCCCCACACCTAACGGCGCTCCTTTCCCATGATATGAGGGTTTGAAATTATACTCATAGAACATCGGTATAAACACTATCAATCTCTTTCACCCCTAAAATTATTTATCAGACACAAATATCGGCTGTTTTAACATGTTTGAATATTTCAGCCCTCGTCAATCCCCACTCCTGGGGTTGGTAAATGTTTCTCACCCCGACAGTGTTTGTTTCCTGGTCGCAAAGAACACATGTATGAAATTTGTTCCACCGGTGTATATATATATACATATATATATATATATATATATATAAACACTCTGTTTTATTTATTAGATACTAGCTGGGTGCCCGGCGTTGCCCGAGATGTCATTTATCTATAACCATCCATAAGACTCCAATTTTGGTTACTTTTGCGCTATTTTTATGTAAAGCTCCTCGAACCCTATCCCTAAATGTGCTCACCTCCGATGCCGAAGGCGGATGAAGTCATTGACTAAATATATCGGCCATTTTTACATGTTAGAAGATGACCACCCCCACAAATATGCGATAATGAAAAAGAATGTATTCCACGCAAAAATCGGCCGATTACATTGTCTGAAAATTTATTCCCCCGCCCAACACCTCCCAAACCCGTCGCGTTACCCCCCCAGGGTTGTCACAATTAGATTCAGCGACATTCATAGTCTCGGAATTGATTCGAATCTCGGTTGTTTTTGCGGGATTTTATTTAACGTACCTCCACGCCACCCCTAAGCTTGCTCCCCTCACAGGGGTTAAATTATACACAAACAACATCGGTATAAATACTTTCAAAGTAATTAACCCCAGGAAATAATTATCGCAAATATCGACCGTTTAACATGTTTGAAATTTTACACCCCCGACCACTCCCGCTTCGGGGACTTAAACGGTCAAGTTTAATGTCATAATTAAACTCAGTGACAATCCTGATAGTTTCTGGTTTATTTTTATCTAATGCTACTTCCACGCCAACCCCTAAGGGTGCACCCTTCCGAGTCCGAAAAGGGTTGAAATTATACACAGAGAACATGTAGGGAAATTTTATTAATCTAATTCATCCCGAAATATATTTAATTGACGAAAAAACAGCCGGTCAACTCATCCCAACCCAGCCGATACCCGCGCGTTGTCCAGATTGTCATAAATAAATTCAGCGACATCCATTACCTTCGATTTGACTCGAATCTCGGTTGTTTTCCCGTTATTTTCAAGGAAATTAATTAAACTCAGTGACAATCCCGATAGTTTCTGGTTTCTTTTTATATAATGCTACTACACGCCCACCCTTAAGGGTGCACCCTTATGAGTCCGAAAGGGGTTGAAATTATACACAGAGAACATGTAGGGAAATTTTATTAATCTAATTCATCCCGAAATATATTTAATCGACGCAAAAAACAGCCGGTAACTCATCCCAACCCGGCCGATACCCGCGCGTTGTCCAGATTGTCATAAATAAGTTCAGGGACATCCATGACCTTCGATTTGACTCGAATCTCGGTTGTTTTCCCGTTATTTTCAAGGAAATCCCCTCCAGCCCCAACCCTATCATGCCTACAAACAACATCGGTAGAAATACTATCAACGTCAATGGTCCCGGCATTTATTTATTCCACGCTAATATCGATGATTTCACATGTTAGAAAATTTCCATCCCATCCACTCCCGCCCCTTGGGGCTAAACGGGCAATTTGGTGCTATAATTGAACTGGATGACATCCATAACCTTGGATTTGACTACAATCTCGGTTGTATTCGCGTTATTTTATTGCAGCGTTCCTCCACCCAACACCTAAAAGTGCTCTACTGATAATCCCGACCCGCTTCTGGGGGTGGTAGACGCGTCTCACCCTAACAGTCGGTAGAAACACTATTAATATCTGTGACCCCTAAAAATATTTATCCGACTGAAATATAGACTGTTTTAGCATGTTTAAATATATCAATCCCCGTCCACCCCCGCTTCTGGGGGTGGTAGACGCGTCTCACCACGACAGTGTTTGTTTCCTGGTCGCAAAGAACACGTGTACGAAATTTGGTGAAATTTGATCCACCGGTATAGATTTGTATTCTCCACCCCAAACGCTAGGAGTGCTCTTTCCCCAGGGTGTAGACGTTGACAATTATATTCAGATATCATCAGTGGAAACACTATAAATATCTGTGACCCCTAAAAATATTTATCTGACTGAAATATAGACTGTTTTAGCATGTTTAAATATTTCCACCCCCGTCCACCCCCGCTTCTGGGGGTGGTAGACGCGTCTCACCCCGACAGTGTTTGTTTCCTGGTCGCAAGGAACACGTGTACGAAAAAATTTGGTGAAATTTTCTCCAGCGGTGTAGATTTGTGTAACGAACATACAAATATACAAACATACAAATATACAAACATACAAATATACAAACATACAAATATACAAACATACAAACATACAAACATACACTCATTTTTATATATAAGATTAAGTGTAATAATTATTTATATTAAGCCCTTTCGTTCTGGTAGAAAAGTGATTAATAATGGATTGATTTATATGGTTTAGGATTTTGAGAACAATTGTTCTAATAATGTAGATTACGTGGATAATATTTTCATTGAAGTTGTAGTAAACTAAATTATAAACTACGTTGGCATGTAGAGTTTTTGTTACATTTATTTGTCCGTGATTATTTGTTGCTTTATTTCTTCACAATAATACAACTTCAATTACGGAATAAATGTAAAATTATGTTTATAACAATTTATAATATAAAAACTTTTTAAAAGAGTACAAAAAGCAATGGTTCTGAAACACTTTTATTTTTGATTAAACGTCGTTATTAATGGAAACAACATAGGTTAAAATAGTATGAAAAACACCACCCTTAAATCTGCTACTTTCCCGTGGTGGAAAGGGTTGAATTTTTACTCATATCACATCGGTAGAAACAATATCAATCTAGTTTACCCATAAACACATAACATTTTTGCAGTTTTAGAATAATAGACAATTCTCACCCCCAGCCCTAAGCAAGCTCACCACTAATGTCTAAAGGGATTTATATTTTCAACAACATCCGTTGAAATAGTATTCACGTAATTCTCCTCCAAGAACGCGCAAGAACTGACTATTTATCTTCCCTTCCAACCCCCACCATTTCGGGTTAAATGGGCAATTAAAAATATTTATCCGGAGTAAACTCACTGACATCCATAACCTTCGATTTGACTCCAAACTCGGTTGTATTCGCGTTATTTTTCTGTAAAGCAACTCCACCCCAAACCCTAAGGGTGCCCTTTTCCCAGGGCGTAGGAGATGAATATTATATTCAGATAACATCGGTAGAAACACAATCAATATCTTTGACCCCGAAAATATTTATCCAAATCTAATACCTGCTGTTTTAGCATGTTTAAGTATTTCAACCCCCGTCCACCCCCGCTTCTGGGGTTGGTAGACGCGTCTCACCCCGACAGTGTTGTTTTCCTGGTCGCAAAGAACCCGTGTACGAAATTTGGTGAAATTTGCTCCAGCGGTGTAGATTTGTACTCTCCACCCCAAACGCTAGGGGTGCTCTTTCCCGAGGGTGTAGAGGTTGAAAATTATATTCAGATATCATCAGTGGAAAGACTATAAATATCTTTGTCCTCTACAAATATTTATCCGACTTAAATATCCACTGTTTTAGCATGTTCAAATATTTCCACCCCCGTCCACCCCCGCTTCAGGGGGTGGTAGGCGCGTCTCACCCCGACAGTGTTGTTTTCCTGGTCGCAAAGAACCCGTGTACCAAATTTGGTGAAATTTGCTCCATCGGTGTAGATTTGTATTCTCCCCCTCTAACGCTAGGGGTGCTCTTTCCCCAGGGTGTAGAGGTTGAAAATTATATTCAGATATCATTAGTGGAAAGACTATAAATATCTTTGACCTCTACAAATATTTATCCGACTGAAATATCGACTGTTTTAGCATGTTCAAATATTTCCACCTCCGTCCACCCCCGCTTCAGGGGGTGGTAGACGCGTCTCACCCCAACAGTGTTGTTTTCCTGGTCGCAAAGAACACGTGTACGAAATTTGGTGAAATTGGCTCCAGCGGTGTAGATTTGTACTCTCCACCCCAAACGCTAGGGGTGCTCTTTCCCGAGGGTGTAGAGGTTGAAAATTATATTCAGATATCATCAGTGGAAAGACTATAAATATCTTTGACTTCTACAAATATTTATCCGACTTAAATATCCACTGTTTTAGCATGTTCAAATATTTCCACCCCCGTCCACCCCCGCTTCAGGGGGTGGTAGGCGCGTCTCACCCCGACAGTGTTGTTTTCCTGGTCGCAAAGAACCCGTGTACCAAATTTGGTGAAATTTGCTCCAGCGGTGTAGATTTGTATTCTCCCCCTCTAACGCTAGGGGTGCTCTTTCCCCAGGGTGTAGAGGTTGAAAATTATATTCAGATATCATTAGTGGAAAGACTATAAATATCTTTGACCTCCACAAATATTTATCCGACTGAAATATCGACTGTTTTAGCATGTTCAAATATTTCCACCCCCGTCCACCCCCGCTTCAGGGGGTGGTAGGCGCGTCTCACCCCGACAGTGTTGTTTTCCTGGTCGCAAAGAACACGTGTACGAAATTTGGTGAAATTTGATCCACCGGTATAGATTTGTATTCTCCACCCTAAACCCTAAGGGTGCCCTTTTCCCAGGGTGTAGGGGATGAAAATTATATTCAGAAAACATCGGTAGAAACACCATAAATATATTGGTCCCCTAAAAATTATTATCCGACTAAAATATCGGCTGTTTTAGCATGTTTAAATATTTCAACCCCCG
This sequence comes from Zhengitettix transpicula, assembly GCA_037074705.1. Lineage (NCBI taxonomy): Eukaryota > Metazoa > Arthropoda > Insecta > Orthoptera > Tetrigidae > Zhengitettix > Zhengitettix transpicula. The sequence continues at coordinate 73,462,556 of CM073595.1, read as the reverse complement.
TGCATCCCCGCTTCTGGGGGTGGTAGACATGTCTCACCCCGACAGTGTTTGTTTCCTGGTCGTAAAGAACACGTGTACGAAATTTGGTGAAATTTGCTCTACCGGTGTAGATTTGTATAACGAACATACAAATATACATACAAACAAACATACAAACAAACAAACAAACATACATACACTCTCTTTTATTTATAAGATTCAAAGCTTTCTAGAAATTTTCTTTCCTATTGTCGGCTTGTTAACTCACCAGCGTATCATGCAAATATGCCTGGAAACATCAACATTCAGATAGGATCATCTTCATTTGAGGTTTGCTCCAATTATTGGGCAAAGAGAATTTTTTTTCTTCAGGAGGAGCTTGCAGATTAATGTTCTATATGAATTATTTTGAGAGTCAGTAATTGGAGCACCGGGATTCCAATCGGCGGAGGTGATGTCTATGATATAGGAGCATGCCGGCATTTACGAGGTTGGCAACAGAGTCTTTGACCGGCCGCAACGCAACTTACTTGCGTTGGCGGAAGTGGAGGGGGTACAAAGGGAGTGCTACGCTGGTATTTATAACTAGGTCTCTCTTCCAGCAACAAAGATATCCAAACTTCGTGATCCAAGCAAAAGCGGCAACAAAAGACAGTTCGGTAAATGTCTAGGATGAAGGTAGAAAGATAAAAAGAATAGTTATGCTCCTTGAGGAAATGTTAGTGTTTCGTGACTTTAAGGTAAAAAAACAATTGCAGAACGCATATTTATTGAAAAATTGGAAACCTGTGAACACCACTAAGGGCGAAGTGGAAAGCACTTCTTCGGAAAAATCAAATTTACAAGGCTAAAAATAACAAACCTGTAAAAAGGAGAAAATAGTGCATTCAGTGTGAAGCGTTGATTTTTCATTAGTGTCTATAAAACCAATCATATACGGAACTGTGTTTTTCAGTCCAGCTATCACAGTTGTTTTTCTTCCGCTTCGTTCTAGATTTATTTTTTCTACTTTTAACACCTTTTTAATTATGGCACTTGATCCTTAGAATGGAAACTCCTAACAGAATTTTTCTTTCTGAACTACGACTATAATTAAAAAAATTAATACTTTAAAGAACATATTTTGTTGATGAAATAAAATATTTTTATTTTTTTTATTTTCAGGCTAAGGTTTTTTTAGTTTGTCTAACGAAACGTTTTGCCGTATTCTATGTAACAGACTTTACGTATTTTTGTACTGAGGGCTTAAGTCCTCCGAACATGCACGAGAAGCTTGATCGTACATTTGATTTGTGTGTGGATAAGAAGTCATTCATGTCTTTTCACGTAAAGTTGCTTCTCAAACTCATGTTTTAAGGACCAGTATATCTGGAAGCTCCTAATTCGTGCCGACAAAGGCCAGTTGCGTCGCACTGATCAAATAATGCCGACCACGTAAAACCTCTCCTATTTCCGTACCGGAGCGTACATAAATTTCGCGGTATATCAAATCTTCATTAAGACGCAAAAGCTGAGGCAGCCGAACCTCAGACGGGCCCGTATATTTCCGATTTCTGTTCACAGATTCCTGTGTAAACAGAAATTATCCTAAATCTTTCTGATGTCGACTTCAACAATTGAATAAATATGTCAATGAATTACGAGATAATAATTATCAGATTTCTGTGCTATGAAGTACACCCAAATTAATGTTGCCCGATTTCATTCGTTCCGTTCGCATATTCAATTCGGATGGCAAATACTTACAAATTTGTTCTAACAAACTTTTAGTCACTTAATAGATTAATGCGATCGTTTGATTCTTCACATCAGAAATAATCACTAAACCCGTGATAACATTTTAAAACACCACTCCATTCCTTTCAATTTCTCCTGAGTATAATCCAATTTTACATGTAGTTTAATTATGTATTTTAATTATTCAAAACGCAGAAACTTCTAAATATTATTTTGAATTTAATTTGGACCATAGATATCTCATAGATTTACGTCGTCAGCTGTCGTTCGGACAGACACGAATCTACATCATTTAACTGAGGTAGTCGTTTATATATTTTAAACAAATTAGTAGTCGTTCGGATGACAAGAAATAAACATGTATATGACTGATTGAGTTGTCTATATATTTTAATGAATTATTCCTCGGTTGGAAAGCAACAAAACAACTTATTATTTCCTGACGGAGTCACATATGTAATTATATGAACGTAATTTTCTTTCAGGGAACAGTAAAAACACATATTTTGATTCATATATACCCTCCAGATATTATTAGAAATATTCTGTGAATATAATATCAAATAATTTTTCAAAATTTTAAAACAAAAATCGAACCACCCAACACTCAAATTTCGCTTGACTACTAAAACATGAAAGTTTTATTCAGATGTTTGAAAAATGGTTGCAACGGTTAAAATGAATTTAAGGAATTTTATAAAAAAGTAGGAATATGAAGTTGATAATGAATGGCATTGTCGAAAAATGTTATTCGTCATAAAAGTTAGAAAGATTTTATTTTCTGCGAATTACATAAAATATGGGTCAAATCAATTAATAATATACTTTATCATACATAGAATTTTAATAAAATAAATTATTCGTCATCTCAACTTCGCGTTACTTTCGGCGCTGTAATATAAATTTCTTCTCGAGCTTGTTTATATGATTTTATATTTTTTTGAATTTATTAAAACTTTAAGTAGTTTAGAGATTTGTGTTTTATTAGTATACCGTGAAGAAGATTGGGATTCTACCTCGTAAGCAGTTTGACCTGATACGTTTATCGGCAATGGAATCGATTTATCACCGTGCACAAATTTAAGTGTCACTTCCAGTAGGGAATCTTTAACTTTGAAATACGTTTCATCGTTTATTGAGGACTTTATTGTAGCCTGAAGGTACAGAAATCTCTTCCATTAACATAACTCGTGTACGTCTTTCCAGGAAGCAGATCGCCGAAAGAGAGTGAATTTAAAAGAATAAAAGTTATAGACGGATGAGGAAATACTTTTGGCGTTTATTTTTCATGAGTGGAAGGACATTCGCTTAATGGCGTGTGACAGAACAGAGACGCCAATTAAGCTGAGGCATTAAGCATCAAGTAGCTGAAACACTGTTGATGCCCCTCAACGCTAAACGGTAAATTGGAAAATATATCAAACATTCTGCTCGTTGATCTGATTCCGCAAATTGATGTACCTTTTCATAAAAATACTCACGTAAATAAAACTTGCCAACGATACAACGAAATATATGACTGTATTTGGATGTTTTCTTTCTGTCCTACCACTTCAGTCAGATGTAATAAAATTTCAAGTTATATCGTGTAACCTTTCACTCTGGAGCCTGACATAGTTTACTCATTCCATTTTAAAGAAAGGTCGCAGAGTGATGTACGTCTGTCAGTGAGCAAGTATTAATGGTTTCTGGAGTAACTGACTGCGCACTTGGTCGAAATGATTGTTTGTGCAGATGCGTGCTGAACCGACTATTTGCTTGTCGTAAGTGAATTTAATACTGTTTCTGCGTCGCTGGAGCCAGAGCAACAGTTACATACACTTCGTACCCCAATCAAGTTTTCTTAGATTTAGACTGTGAATCTGGAGAGAAGTACTAGGACTGGCAAATAAATTGTGCTTGTCTGTTAATCGAGAGAGAGTTGCGTGCTATCAACCTGCAAAAAAAAATTCTGGAGGACATTGTCAGGACGTCAGCAGACAACCTTCACCAACATCCTCCAGAGGACAACAGTCCGTGGAGGCTCGAACAAACGTTGTATATCCGTTTCTCAATTTATCATTAATTTTCTTCAATTTTCATTTTATACCAATGTTCCTCGCTCCTCACAACCTGAGAAGAAATGTCAATACCAACCCAGAAATAATAATAATTCTACCAATTTATCAAATTGAAAGGAAGTTTATTTGTCACAAAAAAATTTATTATGCAAATTTGTCAGTTTTAGGGGCTCTCAGTATCAAACGGTAGGAGAGCTTGTCATTGAAAATCGAAAGAACGAAACGGAGTATCAGAAAATGGATAAAAATCTGTACAAATTAATGACTTCATTGGCATGTATTAAGTTCATCAGAAGAAGTCCCAAATAAGGGACGAAACCTAGTGTTTTTAGTTGTATTGATTTCAATGTCAAAGTAGCAACTGAAGTGAGTATACTTGTTCTGACGTATTGGCCAGTATATTATTTTTAACTAATTCATGATATTTTCACTGATATGTGAAATAACACTTCTGGTGTGTGATCCACCGACTATATTTTTTTTCAGATTTTAGTCAGTTAAATAATACAATAAAACGGAAGTTTATTGCTGGTCAGAAATTACCTCCCATTGCCTGTAGAAAAATTATCTGACTCGTTATTGTAGATTAGGCGATAACCGTTCGGCAGTAAACCTTTTATTTGACTGTTGCAACTTTCTCTTCCTGCCTCCAATTACCTTCTGCTCTTATCATATTCTTCAGGACAGAGAACTTATCCCACGGGATGACTATGCCTTGGAAAATCATAAGTTCATATATGATAGAACATTGTAGTAAATCTTACACAATGATTTCACACGGTTACTATTATTCTGATTCAATAAAATTAGAAATTTGTGAATAGTATATTATGATGAATCATACCAAAACATTGAAAAATATTCAAACATACTGATTACTACTATCTGTTTGTCTTTGATCTCGTTATGGATGGTACGTACGAAATTATAAGCTACAGTGGAGATGTATTTTTGGAGAATAATTTAAAGCGTGGTCGAAAAGCGGTCATCGTCACTGCACATCAAAGAGCTACCGAGTTTGAATCTTGAAATAGAATCAACACACTGACCACGTGACACTCCAAAAGTTCCGGAATGTGTCATAGCTGATGAGGCGCTAAGTGGTCTGTAGAACCAAAGGAAAATGAATGTGAAACGTGAAACAACGAGATGTTTTTTTGCAAAAATTCATACGTTTGTGTATGGATAGTATTTTCAAATAGAAGGAAGCATACCATTTTCTATATCAAATTAAATGAAGATCCTCGGCGGAATTTATGAGGCACACGATATGTGCAACAATTATATTTTAATCAACGAAGAAAATACCTAGTCAACAAATTGTTTATAGCAGCGAAAAGGTAGCCAATTATTTGAGAATCAATTTTCTTAAGCGTAATTATTGTGAGTACACTTTCAGTATATAGGTCGAGGTATTTTCCTAAGAATGAGAATGGAAATAGAACGATAAACATCACCCTGAACCATATCTTCGCACCAGAGGACAGAAAGTGCGTTGAAGGTGTCCAAAAATTATCCTTCGGAGTTTTTCTCTTGATGGTTCTCTTTGATTCCCTTCCTTGTTCTACTTACTCAGACAATAAATAATTATACACTGTTCTCTAATATAATGTAGTATTTTTTCTTCGAAGAGATGGAGGAAGCGTCACGAGACAATCTGGTCAACAGAGTAACGTAGATGTAGGCGTAACGACGTAGAATAATGTATTCGTAGGGTGTACGAAAACGTTGTACAAGTAAAGAAATTAGGAAAACGGCAAACATCCCAAAAAATCGCAACGTTTAGATAAATAAATTCTAAATTCCTGGAAAGTATCACGTCGGAACTATTTACTTCTGTGTTTCTACTAAAACTTTCACTGAATGAAAGTCTGCATAAAATATAAATTTATTTATTACGTATAAATTATGTTTGTCGTCAACACTTGTATCACCCCAATGGCGAATGCATGTATCAAAGAAGGAAAGGTGATATTTTTCGGTTCGATACCGACCGATCCCTTTCTGTCCTGATGAAGATTTGTGCCGTTTATTCCATATGTTCTGGCCTGACACGTAATGAACTTCAATATTTATGTACACGGCAAAGCTATAAGCTTTTATTACAAGAAGTTTGCAGTCCAATCCGCGCCGGCTATTATTCCCACGACTCGCTTTAGTATTGTAATGATTGCTGGCATCTGTCCGTAACAACTCCAGTGAACTAATCCTTAACTCATAACTGAGTTAAAATAAGCGTGGCATATTTAGCAGTTGTTTTATATATGTACTAAAATAAGCATGACGTAACATATAGCGGGAGTTTTATAACGGAATGAAGATAACAATTAGCTGTAGTCAGCGCCAGCTCTAGCGTCTACGTCGCCTCGGACAAATTGCCGCTCCTTAACTATATATATTTTATATATATATATTAAATAAAGGTACATTTTTTATTTTTCTCTAGATGGGTGCCCGGGTTGTAATTTTTAAACTCAGCGAAATCTATAAACCCGGATTTGACTCCAATCTCGGTTATTTAACGTTATTTTTATGTAACGATTCTCCGCCCCACCCCTAAAGGTCAGATATGGTATAATTAATTTAAGCCTACGCAAAAACTGAGATCCATTTTTTAATTTATGACAATTTATCCCTTTATTACATGATGTTTCATATTTTTTATAACTAAGTTTTTGAGATGTAGTTTTATGAATAAAATATGGTAAAAATAACAAAAAATATGGTCTAAATTTTTATGATATGAACATTTTTATTATGTTGCAAATATTCAACATCATATACACGTGCTTCTAAAATATGAATGGTCATTAATCAATAACTTCAAGTTTTTAAGTTTTTCTGATATTTTTAAACGAATCCAATTCCACTTTCTGATGAAATTATTTCCTTACTGCTATTTCGGAAAGTTACCATGTCTAAAAATTACTCTCTTGAGACTTTCCTTCCTCTTCCACAATTTACAAGCGTAATAAACTCTTCAGACATCATAAATAACAAGTCAGTTTTGTTCATGATGTTGCACATATGCAACGTAAATAGAATTAGGTCTGATTTATCAATAATTCACATTAACGGTATAATTATGATTTTAGTGTAATTAGAATTCAATGAGCGTGACACAAAACTTTTCTTTCTTGAAAAAAATAAAAAAACACGGAAAACAAATATTCTGAAGTTGACCGGCAAGCACATAAATCTGACAGGAGGGGTTGATTCACTGAAAGCTAGGACAGGCATTTTTTAACCTGGCTACGGATGCCAAATGTTTCATATTTCCTTAAGTGCATGTTGTTTCATATCTAATTTAACTCTTAGAAACAGATGCCTCTAGGGTGATACTAAACGTTATGTTCCATATATGCTACACTATGCACTAGAGGGTTAAGACTGCCCATAATTTGAATATTTTAATGTGCTTTGGTTGCAGCGGGCTGCGTCACCTGAGATCGCCGTTAAGTAACTGCGTTTCCGGTAACCGAACCGCGGACGCCAACGTCGACTGGGGCGTTTCCAAATGATCGTTTATTAACGTAGCGTAATAACTTGAAGTGTGATATTTCTTTTCGCCTTGTCAGTAAGGACTAATGTCTTCCGCCTTCGGCTAATTTTACAAACAGGAAATACCGTAATGTGTTATCTTTACTTTCCCAGGAGCGGTTTCTGTGAAGCAGGCGAGCGGCGGGAAATAATGTCTGACGTAATACGTTTTTACGTCACGACCACGTTAGAATCTTGTAATGGTAAATAAGCAGCAGTATATGGGTGACTTGCCTCGACGAAAAGTCGTTTCGCGCGTCAAGGACGCTTGGAATAAGAGACTGCGGATTCTAATCACACGAAGCCTTCTTTTCCAGACAAAAGTTCACGCTTACGTCGGTAATGCACTTCGCAAATTTACGGTAGCCTCCGTGTGCTTTCACGCTGATCTATTTGCGCATTCGTGTGTGCTGAGATCAAAGACGCTGCAAATAAGAGTTATAGACTAATAAAAATTTATAGAGCGCCGACCACGTGCAGAGCTTGAATTTTCCCTCCTGAAGAGTGAAGTTGGACGAGTCGGCATCTACCAGCTAAAGCGCAAAGCTGAGGAGTTCCACGCGATGGCCGCGGCGCCACTGCCCGGGGACTTCCCTCTTCTACTAATTGATTATTTATTTGCTTGGATTGATTAACATTCGTCGCCAATTGAAGAAGAATCAACAGTCCCGCGGCATGCGCAACCCGATAACGAGGAACTTTTCTCTAAATATTTCACTGCAAAAATGCAAATGTAAAATCCGCGCTGAAAACTGGCGTCTACACACATTAAATTTACCGGCACACATTTTTTAATATTTCCCGTAAAATTGAATCAGTGAAAGACAATACTCTTACTTTCCAACTCTCTCTGATTCTTTAAATTCAACTCCACAGCTCTCACTAACCAAACCAATATTTCAAAGACTTTGGCAATATTCAATCAATAATCCAAACCAATTTCTCGATGTAATAAATTGAATTGAGTATTTTGTGTCTGTGTGTTCTGCATACAAATCTACACCCGTGCAGGAAATTTCAGCAAATTACGTACACGTGTTCCTGACGAGCCGGAAACAAACACTGTGTGGTTAATACACGTCTAACACCCCCAGAGACCGGGGTGTAAATTTTCAAACATGCTGAAACGCCCAATATTTTTCGGGGTCAATGTGATTGACAGTTTCTCCCGATGATTTTGTGTATAATTTAATTGCCTTTTGTATGGGACGTTAGCACCCTTACAGCTGTGTGTGGAGTGGCGTTACAAAAAAATATCGCGAAGACAATCGAGATTGTAGTAAAATTTGGGGTTATGAGTTTAATTCTCACAACCCGAGCAACGCCTGCTACCCAGCTAGTTAAAAATAACACCATACCTCTCTTTACGTGAATTTGAATAAATTATATCCATCGGGGATTTATCGGCACATTTCTGTGGTCATTACTTAATATTATGTTTAGAAATGTTTAGTATATTTTTCAACGCTTGCATTTCCGTTTCTGTTCAGGGCATATCTCGTTCGTCTATGGGAGCTGGTGGCATGAACAAAGAGTGGCAAAAATTTGTATGCTTCGTCTGGATGAAATACGATCGCAATTCACGAACTTTCCTCTACCTTGTATCACATACTGATCCTTTATTTTTTCATCTCACTGTGTCTATTATGCTTCTCGACGGACGTTTACAGACCGAGACGACAGCAACACTGTCAGCTTACAGGAAACATTCAGGGGGTAGGAGAAGCTGTTTGACTTTATTTCGTCTTATCAGCGATTTTCTTGTTCAGTTTTGGGATATTGGAATAGACTTGGCTTAATCCGTGTGATAAAACTTCATCTAAACATTTGCCTCAGTGATTATGGGATAACTTAGGGAAACGCAAATCAAGTAAGCCAGTTGTTAAAAATAAAAACGTAAAGCACTCGAATGTGGATTATTAACTGTCTGGAATCAGTTACTCGACGAAATGAAACGAGAGCACGATCTGTTTACGTTCGCTATGAATCACCAGTCTTAAAATTATGTACGTGTTTCTTTTATGACACAGGTTTACATACACAATCAAGGATAACTGGTTTGGTTTAACATTATGTACTCTCGAGTTTTACAGACCAGAATAACATATAAAGGATGTGTATAATAATGGTACTATTCGGAACTATTCATTTCTATATTCATTTATTACTTACAAGACAGAAACTATTCAAATGATGTATCTGAACGTTCTTTCACATACCAGCATCATTATTATATTATATGATGGATTCTGGAATCCGGTTTCGTGCAAGGCAGAACCGTCGTAGTTGTATTCTCGGTAGTTTAGGCCAAGTATTTGATTGTTAATTGACCTGTTCCCAGCTGTTTAATTGCGTCGTATTTCTATTATGACGAGGGTCCAAGCTCAGCTGTCATTGGCATCCTATGGCAGTATTAAGTGATATCAATCCTAACTATAAAGTTCAAATTTTCTCGAGTAGTCTCTTCTGGCTAATTGGTTTCTTTTTCCTTTTTGTTTTACACTTCTGTTCACAATAAGAGTAACTTTGCGAAGCTCTGGGAAGGCCAGAGTTACTCTAGATTCTGAGTTGTCTGGGTGTGGATTCAGATGAGGAAATAGGTACGAAGATTCATCACATTAGCCAGACACAATATGAAATTTTAAGAGGCGCCCTTCCCGTCTAAATCCATTTACTTTGCCAGTAATTTTCTATCTTTCTCTACAATACCATTAAATTTATTGATGAAGATGTCAGCTATACAAGGACCTGAGTCATTAATTTATTACTGGAGCTATTGTGGCTCGAAAAATATTCCGAGGCTTTAGTAGCAAAGCTACAGTTATTTTGTAATGGTTTCACTGTTTTTTACAGTACTTTCCAGGTTTATTTTGAAAAATGCACGTCTTGTTTCAGGAATAAAGTTTAAGTTTTAATTATAAAAAGTAACAAGTATATAGATTATTTACTAGTATGATATGATTTTTATTACAAGATACAGTTTTATTTTCCATTCTACGTAGAAAATGATTTATCCATATTCACTCTTAGCAACTATAATTTTTTTTTGTGAGGAAAAAATAATATTTTCAATGGAAGTTTTGATGTACTCCGTGGGAAATCATTTTTCATGAAGAGGTTTCTCCGACACATTTCTCAATAAAGGGAAAAACTTTCCTCTGAAGAGTTTATTTGCTGCGCGTTGATAAATGTTTGCCAGCTGTAAAGGAGTTTTCTTCTCAGATCCATGCGTCATTGCAGCAAAGGCGATGAGATAACGCACACAAAGATGTGAGCTTGAGCTCAGGACCTTAAAGACTAAAAAACGAGGAGTCAACAAAGAGTTTCATAATATACCTGATGATTCTTGTAAGTGTGCGTAATACGACAACGAATAATTATTTTGCTTGAAAGTAAAAATAGCTATTAAATGTTGGAGTCCGTTAAGGTCTTCCTGTAGGGTTAACTTAATATGTTTAAAACAATGAAATACTTCATAACTGTCTTTTATTATTTTAAAAGTATAGTTCCGACTTGTTTCAATGTTTCCCTGGGCACAGAAGGTCAATATAAGTATGGATAACAAAAACTAAATGGATACTATTTGACACACATTTAATAATTGACAACCTTCTATTAAATTCACGCGTGAAATGAAAAAAAAATAGTTTGCATTTTTTTTAGATGTTTCGGTTTCTCACACGGTAACAAACATTTACACTATAATATTCAGCTAATATCCAAATACATCCAAATATATATCCACTATTATACTAAATTTTAAAGACCGTGCTGATAAAAACATAGTTTGTAACGTAGTTTAACAAATAAAATGCAATGATTTTTCATCCATATATATCGCTCAAACTAAAAATAGAAACATTATTACCAGAATTAAGGAAACACAACGCGGTTTGTTTTAGAGACGATAAGTTACTGTAATTTCCAAACACATTTTAGACACCAACCATACTTTCAACTGGGATATTTACCAAATTTTGGATAAAAACAGCAATTATGACATTAAATATAATACAAATTCACTTAATGTCAAAACCGACACTGATTTATTCAGCAATGTTTATTATATTTTAATCCATGACGTGCAAACTTCAAATCTTTTATAGTATTTATCTTCATTATTTCTTCTCTTTTTAGAAACTTTGACTTTCCACTAATATCTTTGTGTAATTATATATATAATTTTTAATTTCTTTATTCTATACCTGATGAGGTTCCACGTCCGGACAGAAATTTGTCGTCAAATTAAATTATAATTTTCTAATTGTCTGTTTTGCCCTTATTAGTAATCTTATTATGGAACTCTGTATTCTTCTCTATTTCAATCTTCGTAAAAAGTTCATTTTGAATTATTATGTCTCTTCATATGCAAAGGAAGAATCTTGTTCAATTTTTTAAAATAAATTATTTGGGACCGTAGTTCCAGTTCATCCTGAGGATTTGAAAAATTAAGACAATTATTCTGGCGCACCTAGAATCTCGGTCAAAACTACAAAATTACTTTAAAATAACGTTTGTTTTTTATTAAGACAAATAAAGTAATGCATCAAACCAAAAAAACGGTAGCCGCCTCTATTTTAGTATTTCTGAGAAGATTAATTATTGTCTGTTTACACTTATTGTCGAGTTGACAATTAAGATGTATAGGTCTGACTGTCCCATTACTACTATTGTTGTTGAGTACGTTGCGATAGCTGCTTTTCCCTTGAAAGCATAAAAAGTAGACATAACCCATCAATTTTTCAGCCTTCCTCCATGTTAGTACGTAATAAAAATTGAAATAAAATATACAAATTTATATGACTGAGTATAATATTTAAAATATTTATTTTATACAAATTTATACAAATTTAAGATATATTTAACGACCATTAAACACTCTTTTTTTTAAAAAATAAATTAGTTAAGAGGGCTACGCATTGAATAATATTTGGTTGATTGGTCGTTAAGTATATATTATTATAAGTAAAAAAGTCATTAACAATTTTAAGATATATTTAATTTTCCACATCGGCAGGCAATTTCCTAGAATTTCGTCAGGCTAGTGGCTGCAGGGAATCACAGTTTGAATGCTCATAATTTTGAGTAAAATTCACTCTCGTTTTCTACTATTATGGTTAATGAACCATCCAAACATTTCTCACTCTCATTTTAAACTCGTTCTCCCACTAACATTAATTATGTTCATCTACAAGAAAACCTCCATCTCTGGCCTTAAATACTGTACATAGTATTAAATTAAGATTTTCTTCATCTCCGACTGAAATAATAGACGGGAAGTTTGCATCAATTGTGTTCTCCTCGACAATGCATTGGGGAAGATTACTTGACAGAAGTTGGTGCATCTTTCCAGCTTTTTCAGACGCCCGAAGCAAGCTGAAATGAATTCCGCAAACTCTCCCTTCTTTCCTCAGCTGCGTTACGAAACATAATGAGTATTCCGGACACGAGTTTACATCTGAGAATAGACTGTCATCGACTCTGTTTCTAATCTAAAGAAATCGTTTTGGATCTAAGTTCAACCTGATCTTACCTGTTAAATCCAATTGAGCTTACAGGACGTTTCATAATCCGATGTTCTCACAGAATATTAATGTACACAGTTTAAGTGACTGAGATGGGTTTATTAAAATTTTAGGGGGTGAAATAACTGGGCCCTTTATAAGAACTACACGAATTTTGTTAAATATATTCAGAGAATCCAGCCAAAGTGACTCATTTCATAAATTTTCCCGCGTTTACAGGTTTTCTAAGCAAACCGTAGTAAACGTATCACACGATCATTTTTTAAACAGAAGAAACGCCGACACGGTAATATCATAAAAATGGTTTCTAATCTTAAATCTGTTGCAAAATTGAATCAAACTGTCCAACGTTGTATTGTAAGCTAATGTTTTATTTCCCATTATTATCAAAATAAAATGCTTCTATTGGTATGCAATAACTTTTATTATATTATTTTGGTAAATGTCACAATATTTTATTTACTGACGCCTATGGTCTATTTCCTACTAGATGAAATCGTGAATAAACAGCGGAGTCGTGTAAATAAAAATGAATCTTATCGATGTTACGACTGCGTGCCTATTCATAAACTGCAGTTATTTACTCGTAGATCTAAGGAAATTATTCGTTTATATTCTCTGCAGCTGAATTTGCAACCTCTCTTAAATTAGAATCGCGTACTCATCACAAAATTCCTGTAAGCATGTTATGTAAATATCGTCTTATAGTGGAATTTTTTTTATGATAATCATAAAAACAATTAGCTCAAAGAAAGCTGCTTCATAAAATCAGTCAAGAATAACAATCATCGAATTGTGAGAAAGAAGAAAATTTTAATTATACTGTGTGTAAATCCTAAGATATGTCGTGGTACTATATTGTAATATTCACTAATGTTGCTCTTGATATTATTAATGTGAGTGTGCTGTAAAAGTGAATTACAATTAAATGACCAATTTTTATGAATGTTTTATTTGTTTAAAGTTTGAATTTTTGTAAATTCTGTAAAGTGAATATCAAGATTGAACATAAATGGTATGGAGAGTTTATTTGAAATATGGTAATTTTTTTGTAAATCTTGAATAATTATTGGTACCGTCAAATTTAATTTAAATTTGTTTGTATTGGGGGAATATTTTTAAGTATAACATTTACAACTATTTAAAATAGAAGTTATAATTATGCGAAAAAAATTTGAATCAATTTTGAAGAAGGGTGAATGTATATTCAAAAGAATGTAAGGTAATTTAAAAAATGAATTTTTAAAATATATAAATAATATTTTATATTTCCTTAAGGTTTTAACAATCAGATAAATTTAAGGACCATTAAAATTTTCAATAATTATAAAAAGATTATTAATAAAATCTTTAAATAACACATTTCTGTACATATGTGTACCGTCTTCAGGTAATTAACTTAATCATGGCTTGAGGCTTATAATAAGCGTCCTTCTATATCTTTGAATAAGAAAATTATTTTAAATTGTTTTAAGGGAAGATTTTTTAGAGGTGTACATTCTTAACATTGATTTGAAATTGAAAAAATACTTTTGGAATGTATAGATATAATTGAATGCTGACATTCTCGGGTGTACATCATTAACGTATTTCAAAATTATTCTAGTTATTTTGTCTCTTACACATCAATATAATAAGACCCAGGTACAAACATCTGAAAGTAATACGACAATAAATGAAGAAGTAAAATAAAACAGAATTTTGAGAACGCACTATTTATTTCAGTTACTCCTGGGTCCGCTTCATAACATTTAATAGATGGTGTTGGTAGACAGACTTGAGGTTCTGATGAATATACGAGCTGTTAAAATACTGCTTTTAGTTCTTCTATTTCTCCTAAAATTAACTTGCAGCCAGGTCGCTTTGCTGAGCGAAAAGTCACCGTCGTGTTTGTAAACAGGACGCATCACACATCTTTATGTGTTAGCGCCGGCTATAAGTAATCATTGCTAACTATAATTACTTGGCCCAGAAAACGTGCGTCGAAAATTCACCTTGTCGCAAATATTTAATTACTAATTTTTAAAAATACTGATATAATCCAAATAATACGTTTAGTGTAAACGTCATTACTTAATGTTGACGACTTCATTTAGTGATATAATTGATTTTTGTCTGTTATTTAAGGTAATTAATTTGTTTTTTTATAATTATGTTAAGGGGTCTTTTTGTTATTTCTAATGTTATGTCGGAAACGTATGTACGATTATTTTTTTTGCGGAACGATTCTCAATCCAACGCAAGGCAGAGTAATGTTTTATTAATATTCCATCACCTTTATTAAACCGTAGTAAGTAATTTTTTTTACTTTCATATTCTTTTATGAGAGACCACAGCGAAATAGGTGTATCGGAATAGTTCTACATATACTTCAGCAAATTTCCCAAAACTTCTAACCACAAGAAGTATTATTTTGACTCATATTAAAATAAAATTATAACGAAATAGCCAAAATAGGTAACCGCATGCTTCAAAAGCAATTGCAGTACGTTTTGATATTTTTTTACCGAAAAAATATATATTTTTTTGAAATTATGCAGCCCGTGCAGTTTACAACCTTTAACTCCAATACTGCTTACGTAATTTGTATTTCGTGCACTGAATTTGAGGTTTTCGTAATTGAATAGAAATGAACTGTCATTTTTAAAACGTGTACAGAATATTTCTTTGTGACTACGAGCAATGATTTAATAAAATGAAGACTTTCGCATTCGCATTCTATATTGATTTCCCCTGAAGCTAATTTAAAAACTTTTTACACATCATTAAAAGTAGAATGATATTCTCTTTGGTACCGGTGAGCATAATTAATAAGGTATATTTTTATACACCAATTTACAGTTTTGAGATCCCTGGAACATGGTTTTTATGACAAAATTGTAACTTTGAGGAACTGATTTTAGCGCTTAACAAATTGAAATAAGCGCTCCGCATGCACTTGTTATGGTGGCAGCACAGTCGTCCTGCTCAGCACTGCCATCTCCCGTGAACCGCTACGACTGTTAATTGACCCGTCTGCGTTCTAGTCGGTGTAAATCCGGGACACAAGAGGCCATTTTAGTATTCGTCTTTCGGTGTCCTTCAAGTTCGGTTGTTGGTGTCTGTGACATAAGTTCAATTCGTGCCCAAAATAGTTGCGGAACTTCCGTAAAGACTTTGTGAAGATGTGCGAGCTAAAGCCGTGGATGTGTTGACGAGGTGGGTGTGTTAGGAACTCTAGAGCTGACCTCCGCCTCGTAAGGATTCGACGCTGCTGACATATAACAGAACCTTTAGGTTCTGACCGTACGGTGAAAAGAGGGGTAGTTCGACGCCATCGGGAGCCCTGGCAGATTTAAACGTCAAAAACATGGGCAATAATGCCGCAACGGCCAACAAGAAAGTTGATTCGGCGGAGAGTGTCAAGGAATTCCTGGACCAGGCGAAAGAGGACTTCGAGGAGAAATGGAAAAAAAATCCTACGAACACAGCCAGCCTCGACGATTTCGAAAGGATAAAAACTTTAGGGACGGGTTCTTTTGGAAGAGTTATGATTGTTCAACATAAACCCACGAAGGAATATTTTGCTATGAAAATATTAGATAAGCAAAAAGTCGTGAAACTGAAACAAGTCGAACATACGCTTAACGAAAAGAGAATCCTGCAAGCTATCAGTTTTCCTTTTCTCGTAAGTTTGAAATACCACTTTAAAGACAATTCTAATCTGTATATGGTGTTGGAATATGTACCCGGTGGAGAAATGTTTTCTCACCTTCGCAAAGTTGGGCGTTTTAGTGAGCCACACTCTCGGTTCTATGCTGCCCAAATTGTACTCGCATTCGAGTACCTTCATTATTTGGATCTGATATATCGTGACCTAAAACCTGAAAATCTTCTGATCGATTCCCAGGGTTATTTGAAAGTCACAGATTTTGGATTCGCAAAGAGGGTGAAGGGTCGAACCTGGACCTTGTGTGGGACACCTGAATACCTGGCACCTGAGATTATACTCAGCAAAGGGTACAACAAAGCGGTGGATTGGTGGGCACTTGGTGTCCTCGTGTATGAGATGGCAGCAGGTTATCCTCCGTTCTTCGCCGATCAACCGATCCAGATATATGAGAAAATTGTTTCTGGGAAAGTAAGGTTCCCTTCTCATTTTGGGTCTGACCTTAAAGATCTGTTGAGGAATTTGCTGCAGGTCGACCTGACAAAACGGTATGGAAACCTGAAGAACGGTGTCAACGACATCAAGGGTCACAAGTGGTTTGCATCGACCGACTGGATATCGGTGTTCCAGAAGAAGATTGAAGCACCTTTCATCCCACGTTGTAAGGGACCTGGAGATACAAGTAATTTCGATGACTACGAAGAAGAAGCGTTGCGAATCTCGTCCACGGAGAAGTGTGCCAAGGAGTTTGCTGAGTTTTGAACTGTCACCGTCATCCGCTTGTTTGAACCCCGTAATCGAGAACTTGATGTCTTAAAAAGTAAAGGTACAAGTCTGTTTTCACTTCCTCATTTAGTAAACCCTACACGTGCTCATAGATTGTATCAGGGAAATTGGAATTTGATATTTTTGTTAGTAGATTAAGTGTTTAGGAATATTGTAAATGAAAGGAGAAAGATCAACAGTATGTTAACTTTAGTCGCTCCTTTCTCTCCCAATCACAATGAAATTTTTGCTAGTTCTATTTTGTGAGAGTGGGAAGTTACATTTGACACTTGAGGGGGTTTTACATATTAAAAATGAACGTGAAAGCAGACTGTAGAAAAGTTTTCATTGTTGAGAAATATATTACACCAAAGTCAGGGTGCGAGATCATTAATTTGCCCCTTTGCTGGCTAAATGGGGCAGAATGTACAAATAATTTTGTGTGTTATTCATTTTTTGGCAAAGTTGCTTAGAATTTCATAAATGCTGTAAGAGTGAAATTTCTGTTGTACCATACGATGTGACTGCCATCATAAACAAACCCATGTTTATATAAATGGTACATTTCTCATTACTATTGAATCCAAGTGTGTTTCAGTTATTAACAATATTATTGATGTATTAAATATAATAGTATTCATTCAGCTCTAGTGCCATTATAAATGCTGCATTAATTTTTTCAGTCATTAAAATGTTCCATAGTGGGCTGAGAACAGTGATAATTAAAGTACTATATTTATTGTATATTTTTTGTTTTAGTGTAAAATATTGGATGAATGAATAGTGTGGTGTTGGCATTTGCTAAGATTTCGCACCCTGGAGTCTTAGAGGCATCTGACAATTGGTAGCTCTTTACATTCAGCTAATTATTGCATCAAGCATGCTTGTTGCTCTAAAATGTCTCTGTTCAAGGGCTATTCGCTCACTTGTAGGCAGCCCTGTGTGTATTTAAAACAGTAATTATTTTTGAAGAGTCTCCATTGTAGTCATTCAATGTCTCTAATGATTCGAATGCGTGAAAATTATTTTATCTTAAATTATTTGGGCCAGTTAGCTTTGATTTCCATGATTTTCTTGATGGCAATGTCACAAGTTCAAATATCTTAACTTATTTGCATTAACAGTGAGGAGGAAGTAATCATCATAATTATTTTTCCCCAGTACATGCTAATTTATACTCAATATGTACAGTTTCTGTGCTACATATTGCAAACTCGAAGTAGTGACATGTTCATAAAGAAGCCTATACGTTAAGATCAATGCTGATGCCTTTTCTTCAAGTACAACTTTCTGGTTAATATCCCGAGAGTAGGCATATTTGCAACCTATGCACATTCTACATAATCTCACATTGAGTACCCATTTTCCAAATGTAGCATTGGAGGTTTTCATATGCATAATGTTATGTATAATTTATTATACTTTTTTTTGTAAAAGTTTTAAATGTTTTGAGAAATGTGCAATGCACACAGTTCAAGATGTATATGTTTTAAATATATGTAAATAAATATTGGTGGAGCTATACTTCACTTTAATTGTTATTTAAAATTGCGAGTATATATTATGGCAGCTGTTAAATTAATCTTACAGTGTTATATTTGGAAAATAAACCGGTGTATATTTTCTCCTTTTTGCTATATTATTCCTTTTGCTATCAAAAATGTTACTGTGGACTACCATTACATTTTTTGCTTCCATCCAATTTTGCAGAAGTAGACTGTAAAACTATACAATCAAATTATGCCCTTAGTGTTCCATTTTTCTTCCAGTTAAGTTCTTAGTATGTAACAGGACATGTCTTATGTAATGTAACTATTGAAATATTTTTCTTAGGTCTCTCGGTAACATATAAAATGGGTTAACTGGGGTTAATCATTCATGCCGGTTTTGAAAAGAAATCAGCTCAAGTGGCAACATGCAGCAAATAAGTATTTTATTGCTTGAGACAAGACCATTCTTAAAATATAGTTTTCAGATTTCAATATAGGTAATACTCTCTCCTCTATAAGCATAATTTTTAAATTTATCAAATTATTGCTAAAATTTTTATTGTGCCCATACATTAAAATAAACCATATTGAAAATCACTAAATTATTCTGTATTAGTAATATGTAGAAGTAAATTTTCATCTTTACTCTGAAATACCTAAATTTAGTTACGTGGAGTTAAATGAAATCCTTTCATTTAAAAATGTTTACAATTATTTGTATTTTTATATACAAATCACAAGAAGACATTGGGCAAAATTCTACTATATTTTACAAATAATTTGAATTTGTGATTAGCAGTATAACCACTGTAATAATTTGTTGGCCAATGGTTGAAAGTGAATTCTGTACAGCTAAACTTTGCATGGTCCATATCTCTTATCCGTTTGAAATGTATTGCTACAATTTTGCTATTGAATCCTTTGTTTTTATAATGATTTTTCTATTGAAAATAATCATATATTCAGCTACCAGTCAATGATATTCATATGCTTTATGCCATTTGAATTTCAGCAATTAATTTGAGATATGTTAACTATTTCATATTTGCTTCTTCTCATGCATTCTACTAAGTTAGAAACTTTTAATTGCTCAATGAAAGTGTCACTACTTTAAGATTTATTGTAGTTTCACCAAAAAAAAATATTGAAATTTTATTCAATTGTGTCCAAAGGTGACTATTCAAAAATGGTTACTGAAATCTGGCTATTTATAATTTGTTAAATCCAGTTGTTCCTTTTACAATTCCTATGTTATTGTGATCTGAAGGGAATATGCACAGTCTCTCATTATTTTATTTATCACATGTTTGTAGACTGGCATATTCATTCATCTCCCTATAGAACCATCAATTGCATTAAAGAATTTGTAAACTGTTTGTGTGTTTGCCAAATGTGTTGACCCTTGTCCTTAGTTGCAGTAAGGTATGGACAAGCAAACTGTGTAGGAGCTGTATCCTTAAAAACACCCATTCACTGTGTAAAACATAAAAAATGATTTGAGTCAGTTACCCTTGAAACACTTGTAAAAGGTATACATCCACTTGAACAACAAAAGTGTTCATTAATTGCACTGCTATAGATATTAGAATTTGCTGTACATACCAACTTGTCAACAGAAATAACTATTAGCTTGTAATTTGCATTATTAAAATTTTGGACTTACCTGTTAATACTATGTGTAACAATCACTTCTAAGCTAAAAATTGTTGTAAAATATTGCATATTTTTATGGCTTTAATTAGAACTGAAAGTTTTGGATTTCAAAACTAATAAAAAAAATTGACCAAGGTATCTACATCTAATATTTCGATTCAACTGTTTGAAAGCTACATTACATTTGTCCCCTTGTACTGGGCAGTTATAAGTTTTGGTAATGGATATGGTCTTAATATTCTTTTAATATGAATATGCTTATATATATATATATATATATATATATATATATATATAAACACATACATAAATTTTTATGTAGCAAGTGTCTTGATGTCATTTAGAGATGTTGGTTGTTTTCAGAGATGCTGTGTTAAGTTTGTTGTTTTTATTCTTTATATTTCACTAATTCTAAGGAACTGTGGTAGCGTGCCAGTCACAGAGACTGATGATACTTACAAATGTTGTTTTTAAATTAATAAAAATCTAGGAATAATTAATGAATCTGTGGAGAGTGATGAGTTGCACACACCTGTTACCTTGGATTCCTCCACTAACAAATAGGGTATTGCAAAAGGTGACTTCGGGATCAGTATAATCTAAAGTAACTGGCACAGAATTTGTATTTTCTTACGGGTTTCGCTCGTCGGCGAGTTTGTCAGTCGACCTGCCTCTCGACATCGACAAACGGAACGTTTCTCGTATATTCTAAACTTATGTCTTATTTGTCAAGAATTTCTCTTGAAAATTAATGTAGGTGATTCGATAAAACTGATCTAGTCTGCTTAATTTTGTATGTGTACGTTTATAAAAATCTCGTCCCATTAAGTTGGTTAACAGAAGATATTGAATTAGCAATATCATTCTACTGATTTGTGGTTCAATTGAAGCAATGTTTTATATTATAGATGAAGTCAAAGAGCCCCATATTGTTTATCTTTCTAGCTGCTTTAGACTTTTGACCTATTTTATTATAATTAATAAAATAATTATATAAACATTTGTTTTCAAATATATTATAAATTTATCATTCGTTGACCTGTATTCTTTTGTTACTAACAGAGGACGACAGGTGTGATGTATATCTTTGTATTAATGTTTATTGAATTTCATTATACATACAATTAGTGTCTTATGTACACTGTTGCAAGAAGAATAGGATATTGTTGAATTATCGCTTTTTATTTGAATCATTTTGAATTTTGTCAGGAAGTAAAAACGTGACTATTAACTGCAAACTGCTGGGGTCAACACAGTCAGCTTAGCTTTCAGCTTTGAATTTTGGTAGAGTTCACAAAATTGTCACATTGAGTGTGAACTCTCGAATTGGTTTGGATGATTACTATTTGGCCTTAAACCAAACTATCTAGAATGACCAGGGCAAATCCCGCAGAGTACATTGTTTTTGTTTGCCTCCAGCAGTTTTGAAATAAAATGAACAAACGTTTAACCCAAACAAAGTACTTCAGCTGATCAGATAAGTGCGGGGCCACGTACGAGGGTTGATGGTGTACGCATATCACTAGATTTTCTGTAGTTTGAGCACACAAAATGTGCAGTCAGAATCTGTATGTTTTGTCCGGTGAATATTATTCTAATGGTTTATATCTTGGTTTTGGATATCAGCTAAGTGATATTTATCTAGTTATTTTAACTTGTACCAGTAGTGAGTACGAAAAATTATTTATTGTCTGTAATGTACATGTTTCTCATATAAATTGGTCTTTTGTTTTATTTCTGAAAGATAATAATTATTTGAAATTTTTATATTTAATGATGTGGCTCCAAAATCCACATTGATAACAGGTTCCTTTGTGATTATGAAATCGTATGGATTCATCAAAATAAATTATTTAAACTTTCTAATACAAACCAAATTATCGTCTTTTATTTTTTGAACTATTGTAATTTTTAATTGCCTCATCATACTTTAGTGGGTTAGTTATCGTATTATTTTTGATGCTGTATTATATACATCACACAGAAAATTTCGCCCAGCACAAATGACGAAAATCGTATTTTAAATTTTACAAGCTAAGTTTTTGTATGAAGATGCATTTCATTCCGTATAGACTGTGAATATTTGTTACAAATTATTGTATGTTCCAACGAAGACCACGCATTTATTGAGTATACAAATAAGTGTATTATTGCGTTTTTGAGAAAAGACGTCATGGATCCAGCACGCCGATATTAGTTTGAGTGATATGTCCTAGATACTGCATTGCACGTCCCATTTAGGAAACTATTTTTAAAACGCGTATAACTTCCGCACAGAATGCTCCCTGTCTCTTCAACTGTCGCCACATTGCATCGAACAAAAGACCATATATAGACTGCCAAATTGGACCACTGCCAGGTTGTATAATCGGTCCATAAGAACATGCAAATGAGTGCCACGCGAGACCTTGCGATACAACGCTGCCCGACTTCTGGAAAGACGAAAACCGTCCGTGGGATGGTAGTAGTCGCTACACTCGTCGTCAGAGTCTTGCAAAATCCTTCCTCTTTCAATCTTGTAATTATACCAAGGGGTAGGATCTTTCCATAATTAAGGGATGGCTATCAATATCTGTGGCGCCAGGACCTCGGTGAGGGTCCGAATTTTTTATTCGTAATATTATGAGTCTTTTTTTTTTGTTTTAAAAAAACTCGTTGCAACGAATTTTAGCGATATGTTTGCATCTGTTAACCCCCTCGTTACGAGAGATTCCTGCAGTACCGTAAACGTCTAACCTTCGTTAATGTTTTACCCATGTGATGCAATTATTCGATTAATTTTGAGACGAAAGGGAAATACACTACGACCTGTTTTGGTGGTCAAAAAACAATTTCATTATTGGTTGCAGCTTACGAAATTCAGTACTATTTTCCAACTCATCACTTGGCCACATCTGCGAATTCACGAATAAATGGACCTTCTGGTTATGAGAACGGACCCAAAACAAAATGTTACAAGGTCCCAGAACACCCCCACTCACAATTTGTTTTTAATGCAGCTTAAATGTTCCCCGGGTAAAGATCACGGTAGCTGATGTTCCCACGCCGACTGTTTTGATGCTCTTGTATCCGTTGCTTCTTTTTGTCAAAGAGCCATAACTCATACATAATGTGCGATATCATTGCCACAAAATCTATTTCACTTGGTCGGCCAAAATTTCTAGGTGTCAGTGTGGCTGACTTATTCATTTACGAAATTCATTCTTCATTTGCATCATAACGAATATTTTACTATTTTTTTCTGTCTTTAAGATGTAATACAACCAAAGTAGATGGGAGTGTTTTTTGTACTGCTGAATGCTTGGAGAGTGGGATTTTTTACGTTAATTGCTTTTTGTCGTAAAGTTCTTCTTCAAAGTTTTATTGCATCCTAATAGTGAATTTAATGTATTTGTAAGAGGTGAATTGTCATAAACACTTTTATCTGTTCGCCGCAAGTCTTAAAATGTCACGAGAACCATACCTGCTGTGTCTTTCGTCTATTTGAAATACGAGCATCCAAGGTTTACACAAAACGCAATTCCACCCCGTAAAAAATAACCCTCGCGGACGTTTCACGTTGCTTGAAATTTGAAGTGTTGTTATGGAGTTAATCTCCCAAGTCCCGGTTTTCTCCAGAAATTAATCTTACGAGGGATCGGGCTGTAAGATTACGAAGACGTTACGTAACGTGCTACGATGATGTACGTAATCCAGGGCCCCTAGTATTAATCCACACAATATCGTGTTCTAAGACTCGCGGCACGGAATTCAGACCAAACTTGGGGACCACCATTGAATTAAACTGTTGGTTATGCACGTCGACGTCACCAATCTCGATCGTTACCCATGTCCGTTACAGTATTGACAACGTTCGGAAAGTAATGGTTTCTAAATTTCAATACAATTGATAGAAGTGATTTATCTTTCTATTCACGAAAGTGACGACACGGATCAACGAGGGCCAGAAAGGAGCATTTTTTTGAATGAAGTGAGACGACGTCTATTGAAGCGTCGGCGCCGTGTATCCGGAGCACTCTGGCTCGGCGGAAACTCCTCTCATCGGATTTCGCGTCAGCCACTCACAAAATGCGGGATACTCCATTCAAAGCATCCCAATCCCGCATGTGATTTCACGCCCTTATGGTCGCATTTCTCAGACATAATATACACGAGTGTGATTTGAAATAAATGTGTAGAGATTTCATCTGGTTTTTCCCATGTAGAGGAAAGTGTCAGAAGGGAAGGGTGTTAGAGTGAAAACGTTCCGAGAGGGTAAAAATAAAACCGTCTCGGGGATGAAGGTGGAAATCTGAGCACTCTCCCTTGGATGGACCAAATTTAATATATACTGGAGTTTTCCGACTGCCTTTTCTCTGGTTCCAGTTTTTATTCATGAAGACTAGTGACGTTTTTACTGCTCGCAACATTTTTTCCATTGTTCCCCACCCATGCCTTCCTATTTCACAGGCAATCAAACACGCCATAAAATTTCAACGTATTGACACGACACCAATTGTCAATATACTTCAAAACGTGGCTTGTAATATCCATAAAACTATTTATTTTCCACCTTATTCTCCAATTTTTAAACAAAAATTAACTCTTTAATAAGTATAAAATAATGAAATACGGCCAAAAACAGTCAAAATTAATTTATTCACTGAACTAGTTAAAAATTGCACTAAAAGGTTAATAAATTGCTGTTTACAATAAAAATTAACGTAAAACATTACATTTCTTTGGGACATTTTCACGTCTAAAAATTAGGGATATTATTAACTTTTTAATTAGTTAAGTGTATAAATAAATCCAACTTTTTGCTGCTTTTTCTTGACCCGTTCTGACCGGTCTGATTCTAACTTCAATCTAGGTTTCTGATAAATTGTGGATATTTCGGCGCATAAAAGTTTCTCATTACTTTTCCAAGGCGGTTTCACTATTTATTTTGTTCGTCACATGAATTTCTCTGTCCATTTGTTTACAGTAGAGCATAAACCGATGTTGCATGCGTAACGAAAAATCACGTCAAGTCTCTCGCTATGCACGGAATTTTGCGAGCAATCTCCATCTGCCTACAATTTCTATATGAAGATTTACGAATAGAGCAAGACGTGAGACATCTTTGGGAGATTTCGTCGAAGAAGAAGAGGATGGGGATATGTGGAAAATTCGTAAAATACTTTTTGTTCCGATACGCTGGTGATTAATAACTTAATTTATAAATCATTAACACTTTTAAGTAAAGAACGGAATATTCCACGGCTGATGTGTGGTTTATTCCTAGCTATGAGAAATAGTTTATTCGTGAATACCCCGCTATCAACTGATAGGTATGTATCGTTGACAGAGTGATATCTTCGAACATCATCCATCTCTCAAAGTTGTACTGAAATGTTGTGATACTAAGTATTTATCGTGAACCAGAAAGATAAAACATTTTGACATGGTTATATAAATGTTAGGTTTAATATATCGTCTAAAATGAATGAAATATTCACGTGAAGTATACTTAATTATTGATAATTAAAATGGTTATTTAATTAAAGGATCAGGATGGAAAAATCGCGACCGGGCCGGGAATCGAACCAGTGACCTCCACTTGTTACGTGGTTCCTTTCCCATCTGAGCTACCGGACTCAACTCGCCGCCATTCATTGTATAATCCTGAGTACAGGCTCACCTATAATTTACTAGGTCACATTCTTCACATCGTAATTTTACGATTTCAATGAAGAATGGATATTACTGTCAGGTCGAGATTTTTCCATCCTGTAAAGAATTTCTTCTGTTCTTGAATGATTATTTAATTGGCGCTATATATTGTGACGTATTTAGTTTCTCCATATAGATTAGTTTTGTTTTTACAATAGATAATTGTATTATTTATATTGTCTACATATGCGAGTATGTGTTGTCAAAAGAAAGTACCTTCACCACTGAAACAGCTGTGAAGATCAAAACTTTTAATAAAATAGTGCACGTTCAGTGTGAGAGTTAAATTTCGAAATACGATGCTGAATATGAGAAATCCAAATCTGATCCAATTTACCGCATTTGTTAGCATTGAACATAGAAAGAAATTTACAGTCTGAAGCAACCACACACCCTATGAATCTCTGGTAAAAGTCTACGTTCGTCTTATATTTGTTTAAAATTACTGTATTTGTTTTTACCGTGTCTCGGTATTCTGTTAACGGCGTTTTTTGGGTCGATGTGGCGTGAATGGGGTTATCGGGTTCACACGGAGGACAAAACCTTTAAAATATGTACGTTGAGCCGTGTGGTTACGACTATCTGTGTGTCCTTGCACGACGTGAATTACTCGATGCCTTCACGTAATACTGTTTAGACGTCGAAAACAAGGCGACGTAATCAGCACGCTTTTATTTTATTTTTACACGATTCGTTACCAACCAGCACGCTCACAAGTTAAATTAATTTCACGCCTCGGTAACAGTGGTGAAACTGTGTCATCAGTCTGGTTTTCTTGTATAAGTGTGTAACTACTAAGCCTTGTGGCAGCGACAGGGATTTAAAAATAAACAGGGAATATTAAAACGGATGATGAGCTCATACTCGCTTATAATCTTCAAACCAGAAAATTACCTACTGCACAATTGATGTTTAACATTACAGTTTTTTCCACATTTTTCATCACATGTTTTTGCTGACATCCGCCACATCTTAATTAAATTTAAGTTGAACGTTTAAGTTTTCGATTCGGCAAATGAATAATCTTAGGAACTTTGGTTTCCTTATAAATTTTTTTGTCTTCAGAAACGTTATCACACTACGTACTTTCCTCTCGAATGTGACTATCTCCTTTAAGCTACTTCATTCTAGTGCTTAATTTGTTGTTATTGTAACGTTCCTCTTACACGTATCTCCTTTCTTCAGTCACAACCAAATAACTCCACTACACTACGTATAGATTGATATATTTCATACAAGAGATAAAATATAGCTTATGACCAACAACAGAAAGTTAATACAAAAAAATTCAAATAAAACAACGTTTCGATACATATTTACACATTCTTCAGGTTGTGACTGGACCGAAAATTTATGTAGTAGTAACAGGCTAAGGGAACGTTCATAATTTAAAGCTTCACAAATTTTCAGTCAACCTGAAACGTCATATAAAAATTTGTGATAGCAATTTCAGCCTGGCTGGATGAATATTCGGACGAAAATTCCACTACCTTCATTCCTAAGAATTATGGTTCATGACGTTTGGCGAATGAAACTCAATGTATAAAGATATTTGATTTGATTTATGTTATTCCATTAGTCCTTGTAAGAGGAAATAGGATACGTCATTACATAAAATTACAATATAATTATTGTATTCGGCAATTATTAACAATTAGAAGTTAACATAAAAATAACTATAAATCGGGAACAAAAATATGACAGTCCATTATACTTTGCATGAGTTGAAAATATTACGACCTGATCAAAAGGGTCTGGGGTGACCAAAAATTGGTTCCTGATGTGACAAAGTTTGTGATCGTTTGCTGAACACTACTAAAACATCAGGGCTATTGTAATTATGCATTCCTGAGTGCTACTTCAGCACGTGTATACGAAAATAGATTTTACGTTGATTATATTCAAAACTAGGGATCAGTGAATAAGGTGGCTTTTTTTTAAGGGGAAAGGGAGTCAAATCGACGTCATACAGTTGGAATGAAATGGATTAGTCATTCAGAGTTGCAGGTAGAGGGAGATGAGCTTCTGGTCGATTCCCATAGAATTATGTAATGTGATTTCATTGTTTTTCATTCTATTATTAGCTAAGCCAGACGGTCTGTTTCGGACAGATGTTAAGGCATCACGTAGCATTCAGGACCGTAATAAATTGTCGGTAGCCTACCCGATGGCGTGTATTTTCGTCCCAAGGGCAGTCCGTGAAATGGTCCTAATTGGTTGCGAGGCAAGGTCACAGCTGATTTGGGTAACAATGTCTCCGAGGACCCTGTATTCGCATGTTGAGGCCCATATCCTCAGAGATGGCTGGAGAGAAACCATCTGAACAGTAATGCCCCACAACACCCTTCTTGATCGTCCGTTATACCAGAGCGTTATACTGAGCGTTCCGTTGTATTTGATAAAATCTGAAGGAACGAAACAGACTATCAAATTATGTGATGCAAATCGTAGAAATGAAGGTGCAAGTAGATTACGGCGTTTACGATTATAACAGTGGAGTAAACTGGCCGGTGAAAATTTTAATCTGTATTTTTATGTGTTATTTTCTATTGGGAAGATTGGTTTGTGTGGTATTTCACGAAACCTTATCTGCCAATATATGTGTGGTAAATTAGAACACAGTTTGGAAATACCATTTGTAATAATTATTAATATACATTTTTCTTTCTTTCGAAACGGGATTCATTTGTATTTGCAAAGTTTCTTGATTCATTTGAAAATAATTAAATTTCGCCTGTATTACAGGCAAATCCGTAAGACGAGGCACTGAGTTTATGGTTAAGTTTTTAAAACTATTATTTAGTTATCTTATTGCACGTTGAAATTAATTTTAATAAATTTGGTTCTCTGGTTATCAAAAGACTTCTTGCAGTGAAATGATAATATATCTTCACATAAGTAAATATTGGATAAATGTATTTTTTTTAACATTTCTCTGTTATTGATGTTTGGAAGAACATAATACATAGTAGTCTGAGACATAAAATGGTATGTGTGTTATTTTCGTAAAAAACTCGAATGTTGCTTATATTGGAATTGTCAGCTAAAAATGGAAGATCCAATCATTTCATCAATATTGCAATTATCGGAATACTTTGAAGAAACCAGAAAAACACAATTATATTGTTCGAAATTTTCATACAATCACTTTGAATCACGAGGATGAAATCCTTCATAATTCCATTTGTGAGATCAGCGTAGATTTGACAGATATGCGCCAGACCCATCCGAATGCCGTAAAACCCGTTGTTGCGACAAGTTGATGGGGAATTAAACGATAAAAGTAGCCGTTAGCGAGATAGTGCCAGATGAATCATTAAGATACGACACTGACAAATACTGATTGCACATTTGTTCCGCAGAAGCTTCAGCTCAACAGGTTGGTTGGATTCCGAAATTCGCTTATCTGCAGTTTGTCCAAATATCACTGGTGATAGCCATGGCCCATCCATTTGCAAAACACGTTATTAATCCCCCTGCTTACAGATAGTTTCTTATGACAGTTCACGTGGCGTTGGCCTAAAGTTCATTAAACGAGATTACCGTTGCTATAAGTAAGCATAATGATATAGTACTGAGACCATTAAAAATTCTGGATGTGTCCGTGATGATGCTTGAACTTAAGTCACCAAGGTAAAATTCGTATGAAACCACTCGACCCATTTCTACTTCATTGACGGATTTCACCTATCCATAAATTAGAGACATACTGAAATATATGAAAACCCGATGGATTTTTATCTTTCCTTCCATTGTGGTGAATCAAAGGAAGCTGTAAGTCGCTTTCAAACTGCCGTCAAGATCAGAAAAATCATCATTAATGTACTGAATGATTGAAATTGCTGGTAAATAATATTGAGTTGCAATTATCTCAAGGTTATGAACAGATTGATACTTGTTGAGCAGTGGGCGGAATGGAGTGAGCCTGCGTTGGTTTTCGTGCTATACTGGTACCATTTAAGGGTGCTTCAGTTACTTTACTATTCTTTGGCTGCATCGAAAAAAAAAATTCATTCCAACGTCCGTTTTTCTGCCCCCAGCTTTAAGTCTCATCCGCGACTTGATCCATAGTTTCATTTCAGTAATGAAATACTGGACTGGTTCTTCTCGTCTTGTGACTGTAAATAATCCCTCGCCATTTTTATGTGGTTGGAAGAAACGTTTTTCTGGAATCGAAAGTTTTCGAGCTATTAACCAGCTACAGGCGCGTGAGTGGAGTGTGTTTTAAGTTTTCCAAGGCCGGGCGGCATCTGTCTAAAACATCTGGCGGTTGTTATTCCCGCAGCCTCATCCAAGCAATCAATACGAGCTTCGCAGGTAAATGATGCTCCTCCTCGTGTTTTATGGGAAGCTACACGGATGCGAGAGTCGCAGACCATCGATCGATTCGCACGAGCCTCAGAGAAAAGGAAAACGACGTCGGCTTCCTTTCTTATGCGGACCGTCCAATCCTTCGTGAAATGCTGTCAGAAAAACAGATGTTTGCGTGGCTACTTGGACGATATAGAAACAACTTACGGTTTCAATTTTTTTGGACAAAAAATTCTCTTAAGCCTGATCAATTAAATGTAAGAAAAATCGTTCCATGAAATTTCAAACAAAAAAAAACACACTTAATTCAATAGCATAGGGGTAAAAAATGATAAAAATCATTATGTTAAAAATTCTTAGGATTATCCGCGTATAATAAATTGAATTAAAAAATTCTAAAAAATTAAATTCAGCTATGAATGCCGTTGGAAGAATGTAATTGTGCAGCGATCTTAACATTGGAATAATCAGTCTATTTTACATTTGTTCACATTTTATTGGCGCAAGTAAGAATTTTCCGGGGTAATTTTTTTCTGGAAGGCGGAGACTTTTGTTCGTAGAATACGGGTTGTTAGACTTACGTGTCAAGTTCCTTCAAGAACATCGTGCAGAGGGACTTTTTTTTATATATACAAAGAATGTCATGTCAGTAAGTGGAATCATTAACGCAGTTTGTGATAAATAATATTCAGAACCGATCCAAATGTTCACAGTTTTAATACATGAAACACAAGAACTCATATAAACTGGGAAAATCACTGTCAAGAATTCTTATTACTATATTTAATCAAATCTGAGTCGTTAAACACACAAAATAATATTGAAGAATGAACTACCATTTTTTGTTAGTAACTCATTCGATTTGATTAGTGTAGTGTACAAAGCGGTGTAAATTAATTTGGGTTTATTTGATTACTTATGTATTTTAATTTATTTTACGAAAGAAATTATCATGAGCAATCAATATTCTCGGCTTGAGGTTGGCGAGGGTCAATGCTCGCTTCCCAGGTACTCGCTGAAACTAAAACAACCCAAGCGCAGCATCTCTTTGTACAGTTTAAAATATTGTGAATGTCGGGCTAGGCTAAATCTTTAGTCACAAGATTATAGCTCGTTCGGGCTAGACGCTCCACCGTCTCGGATGTGTCTTCCCCTAAATTCCATTAAAAAATTAAAAATCTGATTCCTATTGGATAAAACAGCAGAATCCAAAACCCTGTTTGGAGGTGATTTCGGAAAAACGTGTGTGCAGCGCAAGCGTAATTTGGTTAGTTTTGTGATGTTATAAGGAAATCTGTTCGGGGATGTTATGAGTTGGTTTTGGAGCAGGGGGAATTTATTAATAACTTACATAGTTTTAGTTTTGTAGTATGGAGAAAGTACGTTTTGTGATGTTTTAAATTACTTTTGGGAAAGTTATGAAGAAGTTGGGATTTGGAGTGGAAGGTAGATTTTTAGTTTTCGGAGAGGGAAGTTTGTAGTGGAGGACAATTTCACTGTAACATATGTTACAGTGTAAAACTATCTAAGTTATTCATATATATATATATATATATATAATATAATATAATATAATCCTTCCAAAGCCGGTACGGTGTATGCAAGGTCAAAAGAGTACCGACGGAAAGTAATAAAAAAAATGTACTGCCGACGAGAATCTGTAGACCGGCTCTGCGACTATTTCCAGGAAATACAAGGGATTGCTGCCTGCTGGAAATGTACCGGGAAATAATCCCATCAAAGTAGTTTCATTAAAAGCCATATGACCACCGTATTTTCGCCCACCAACCTCTGTCAGAAATTCTCTAGTTTTTTTTTATGTTTGTATAATAGCCGTCAATATTTAAATTGTTAATAATATCAGGAAGTTAACGTCCTTTTTTAGAATTAGTAAAATTTAAATTATTAATTATTGTAATTAATTCCACCTGCCAATCAAATAAATATTTTCATAGATAAATAATTATAAATTTAAATATCTTAAAAATAACTAAGTAAAAATCCCACTATCCATATAAAACATCACATTAGCTTTATTTTTAAATACTTCTTATGTAAAAATATTATGGAATTTGTCAAAAACACGTTATTTAATTAATTCTTTATAGCAAATAATAATTATATGTAACTTGTGTACAATTCGCGTCTCATTCCACATTATTTTAGCCCAGCTTCTCGATACGGTCTATGTAATATGATATAATACTAATACCACCGTGCGTTTATGGCAATTCTCGGAATGGGACCGAGGTTCAACAGGTTGGTATAAATGTTCCTATGTCTGAAAACTAGACGTGGAAGAAATTACGATGGCTGATGTCACCAGAAAGCGAACACTGTTTGAAGAGGAAGGGAACCGTTTGCTTTCAGGATTCAAGTCATCCAGAGGGTTCGGCAAAGAGTCTCAACTCTCCTACAGGTAAGGAAATAATCGGATAACTAAGTAGAAACAATATGTATATTTTTAAATTTTCAATACATAATGTGATCGAGTTGCAGTGTCTTGTTTCACGTAGACAGTCAGGAAAAAATACCAATTCACTCATTTCGGAAACGATATCTTGGATTTTCTAGGCAATTTTTAGCAAATTTCTTTACATTTAAATCTCTTATATATATTTTAAAACTGGTAGTGTCTAGTCTTCATTAGGGCCAACTATTAAGTATGTATTCTGTGTGTTTCCACAAAATTATATACGGTTCATAATTAATTTTACTGAAGCGAATTTTAATTTTTTGAGTTTTAGTACATTTTGCGGAATTTGTATCGGTCAATCTGTCCATTCGCAATTTCAGAAGCTGGAATTAATTCACAGAAGCGCTGTGCTATCTGGCGACCTTTAAAACTCCTCTCTCTTATCTTCTAATCTGGCCGATAGCCGTTGTTGTTTCCATGTTTCTAAACCATAGTATAAAACATCGTTCTCGGGAAATATTGCAAGTAAGCTCCAGTAACACTCGTGGCACAATGATCTGTATGTCATATCTGCCATATTTAACTAGTTTAAATATTTGCTCCAAAAAATGCAGTCAGTTTCACCAACCATGAATGTCTGTATTGTAGAAAAGTGAGGATGTACGGGCTACGGTGGCTGTTCAAGAATTGACAATTCCTTTTGTCACGAGTTTTGGGTTTTAAGGTTAGGAATACTTCATAAGCGGTGTTCCACTTCATTCTTAATACTACTATTAATCGGCTGAAGTGCAGCGAAACACCAAACACTACGCCTAGGCTGAATTAGTATTAATACCATCGATTCCTAAACTGAAGTGTAAACCAGGGAGAATAACGGTATTTATTTTCCCGATCACCTGACTTCTCTTAATTGTTTCGGAATCATTTTCCAAAAATGGAGTCTATTAAATGTGTTTTTTTTTCGGGAATATCCGTTGTCTGAAAGATAGAATCTAAGGCAACTTATAGAAGAATTCCGTAATAAGGCGGGTAGGGAAAGTTCTTATATCTGCATTCCTCAACGATTTCACCTTGCACTTCATCATCTCTGAACGGAAAATCTGAAGGAAGGTATTTTAAAAACGTGAAAACTATCTGCTAAATTCGAACAAAAATTTCAATGCTAAAGCAGATAACTTATTAAATCCTACGGGTGTCGTATTATTCTGCATGGTTTCATGCGTATATAAAATGTGATAAAGTGGTACATCGAAATAGACCATCGAAATTCTTGTTAAAACGCAGTTGCAAAATGGAGGTTATTTACTGCGCCTACTCCTGTCGCCGTATGTTGCACAAGTTTCACATTGTATTCTCTCGTCGCTCGCTTTGCCCGCCTGTTCTGCCTCTACGGCCTCAATACATGTCCTGGCCCTGAGGAAACAAATTTTAATTCGGGATATAATAGAAACCAATCTCGGAAGATAATTGAAAATTTTATTGATTAATAATATATATTTGACACTTCAAACAGGCCCAACCACGATATACAAAGACTCAGACTTCAAAGAACAGGTTAAAGGTTAAAGGGAAAATTTAAACATAAACAGTGTTTGAAAATCAAGTTCATCCTGAAACACTGAAATAAGATACGGAGAAATAATTTCCCAAACGTGGAGATGATGGTATTTCAAATACTCGTGAAAAATATTATGTAAACTGTCTGGCACAATAATACGTTAAATAAATAAATTACAAATTTCTTAGACGTCCTTTCATTAAGACCTCTTGACGCATTAATTAATTAGGAGATGTCTCTCCGCTGCATCCCAACGAAAAAATAAAATAAATAATAACAAAATAAACAATGAATAATAATTAATACAATAAACAATATTCGTTGACTTGCAACCTACAGATGTAATTTACATATTAAAATTTTTATTCTTACTTATGGAAATGCTTACGTAAATAATTGGTCCAATTTGTCCGTAAGCCATGAAAATAATATATATCTTGATATCTCATAATACGACTGTGATATCAATGAAATTGGCCTATAATTAACCCGCTGGTCCGATGCAAGTTTTTCAGAGGCTGGTGCGTCCCGCCGTTAACGTCGCAGGGACGTATTCAAATTTTGGGGAGAAGCCACTTAATAATTAACAGTTATGCAACGATACAAATCTGTCGGTTCGTGAACGCGGGAGGTTTGGTAAGTCGTCATCTTAATCACTAATTATATAATCAACTAATATTTCGCTAACATTATTCAGAACTTTATTTTGTTAAGAGTTTGCTGAGAAGTAATTAGTTTTGGTCTCCGGTAAAGAAAACAGACGTCATGGGGTGAATACATCTGGGTCGACTCCACAAAGAATCCCTGCGGAACGCCTCATCCAGGACTGAAAAGCAATTATAACCGCTCTAACGTTCAAACGCCATTTTCTTATTTTTTATATATATAACATTGCAAGAGAAAATATACTGCATATAAATTGCTTGATAAATTGTACTTTACTATATTAGTCTTATCAGTTAATATTTAAGTAATTTACTGTGTTATTGGGAAAGAACGTGACGTGCCATTAGTTAAAAACCCGACCTGAATGGTGCTCTTATATCTTATTCAATTATTGTAGTTTTTAAAATTGATATAATCTTCAATACAATCTTTGAGAGTATGGCATTAAATGGCTCTTTCGGTCTTCACAAATAAGGCGGCTCGATAATCTCGGGAATATTTGGTCGCGGCGATAACAGCGGCATTTTCTATTGCTAATTAGATTTCGCACCGAGACAGTTCCGAGATGACTCTCACCATTGGATTAAGGTCGCCGGAGCCGTGGCCTTATTCGGAACTGGTCGAAACGATTCAGAATGCCGTAGCCAGACAGAACACGAGCAAAAATGAATCACGCAAACTACCTACGAAAAACACGTTCGAAACCCGCGTTATTTCAACTGTAAATACGTGGAAGAGTACTGTAAATAATAATTAATTCGACAACATGGCTCGAGTCTTCCTATTTTCTTACTGTTCAAGCCGTTAATAACGAATTTAAGAATAAATAACGAATTGGGTATTTTTAAAAGTTAAATTATTGAAGGTAACTGCTGTTGCGAATTGGATATGGAAGGATAATCTCTTGCAAACTTTCCCGTGAACCAATAAACGAGAAAGTGCGCTGTTGCCAAACCATTAGGTTCATTATTCCATGTGCTCACATGCTGACACGTATGTGTGTGGTGGGAACGAATTTTCAATTTTCGTAGATTTACAAAACTCGTTGCTTCAAATGAGCTACTTTTTCGATGAACACGGCGTTATTGGAAAAAGTAAGTTTCAATTCCTTGAAAACAATCATGGCCGCGTTTCGAGAACAGAGAAGGATAATCTCGTGATTCATTGAGCTATCACGCATTTTAAATGCTTTGGTTCTACAGACGTATTTTTATCTGTCTCTCTTCGAAACCTACGCGTCGTCAAAGCATTTTATTTATTTCGTGTTTTTATAAAGCATATTCAAACTTGAACAGAAATGACGTAAGAAAGAGGATTAGTTGTAGAATTATGCAGTCGCATTTCCTTAAGTGATAGCAGTGGTATTTATCTTACCTACCACGATGATTCTTGCAAATACACCATTTTTGTGTCAAAATACTAATTGATATAGCGACTGAGCAGAATAAATTCCACGACTGTCGATATTCGTACAACCTTAGGAATTTGGTGAAATGTTTGGAATCCGACGTTTCAGTTCTGATGTCACGAGCTTATGACTGGATGTGGCCGACCTTATCGTAAACCTTCATTGGGTTTATATCAAAATCAATAGAAAGAGATATATATGTTTATCATCGTGATTACTTAAGACTTAAACGACTGTAAAATAACCAGAGCTAAATCCATGTAGTCGTATCCTCTGATTGGGCTTACCTGATCACACATACATAATTGTTACAACTTTAAAGCGTCCAACGCTTCAACTTTATACGAGTGTAGGTTCATACCTACTGGGAAAAAAAGAAAAACGTTATATTGGGTTGTTTCATTTTTATTTCTGTACATAATCTGTTTGGTCTTCGCTGAGAAACTTTTTAAAGCCCCTAAACCTAAAGTTTTTGGGAGGACTTGAAAATAGTGGTTAGGTTTGGCAACGATCTTTCCGTTAGACGGGAATATTTTTTGGCGATTCATTTTTTACCGATTCGGAAATAGAAAACTCGCAGGGGGACTAAGGAGTTGTTGTGGGACAAGAGCAGGTTTTGTAGGTATAGATTTAGTGTGGTAGGTGAGCAATTTTCCATGGTGGGATGGTAATCAACTTCTACCTTATGTGTCGAGAGGTATTTCTTTAGCTTCGTTCTGTATGTAGTTTAATTTGCGATGGGTGGTTTTTGAAGCGTATTTGTATATCTGGGATCCATAATCAAGTTTGTATAGGATAATACCTTTATAAGTGAGCAATGGGATTCCGTAATTTACGCCCGAGTTTTGGGAAGCTATTGTTTTTAAATTTGATAAGGTACAGTTTTTTCCCCGACTTTCCGTCAGGTCTTCAACACGTGCTTTTTTTTTCTGTAGCGAGAACGTGTGTTAGAGTTTATCCGCTTCTCCACACATCTTTGTTATCTGCCTAACTCTTATCAACGATTGATTTATTGGCGCCTTATACGTATCGACCTCACTGAGTTTTGTGGACGTTACACGGCTGCTTACGTCGGCTCTGAAGCTTTGGCTTGTTCCAATATAGGCTTAGAATGGAGTTCAGGCTTTCGCAGAGTGACCTTTTATGTTACTCACTTCTGCGTACGTTACACGGCTAGCTTTCGTCGTCTCTGAAGCTTTGGCTTGTTCCAATATAGGCTTAGAATGGACTTCAAGTTTTGGCAACTGATTCTGGAGGCTGTGAATATATCTGTGAGGAGCTTATTCTCAACTAGCTACATTTTGCCGAAAGCTTTTGCTCGTTGAACAATCTATGACATCAATTAAATTAATATAATTCATTATCCACAGAGTATGTGGGAAAATATATTCGTATAATAATTCTGTATTAAATCACAATATTAAGAATTTGAGATTAATAGTAAAATAATATAAATTAATTCAACTTAAACTGAAATAATGTCGGACAGTTTTAAATCTTGAATTTCATAATAAAGAACTAATTAGATGCTTCAGAAGTTCATAATGAGTAGATACGTAAGAAGTATATGAGTAATGATTGAAGTGAAATCAACATTATGAAAAGATAGAACTAATATGGAATAAAGTGTAGTTTATGACTAATAAGAGACAGTTTATTAAAGAATTTCAGTTTAAAACGTTTCGGTATTTATTTCTTCACGTTATGAGTTGACTGAACGTATTAACGTATACTCAGTATGATTATAAAGCAAACTAGTTTTTCATAGCTAGACGGAGTGAACGTTTATAAATCCATGTTTCAATAGCATTACTATATAACATTTCAGACAAGTAAAAATCTGAAGACGGTACAAACAGGTACCGAAACGTTGTGAATTTGAATTGAATTCTTTAAATATACAGTCTGCTATTCGTCATAAACTACATTTCATTCTATGTAATTAAAACAGGCCTTAAGCCAAAATATTAGTTTAGATAGAAATAAAATTATCTGGATAAAAAGTAAATATTTTTGAAAATGTAAATTAAATAATCATTTACAGTTGAATTATTGGATCTTATATGCAACATTTCTCTCATAAATCTTGAAAAATATCCA
Organism: Zhengitettix transpicula; assembly: GCA_037074705.1. NCBI lineage: Eukaryota > Metazoa > Arthropoda > Insecta > Orthoptera > Tetrigidae > Zhengitettix > Zhengitettix transpicula. The sequence continues at coordinate 73,424,005 of CM073595.1, read as the reverse complement.
CATTCTTCGCCTAAAATTTTAGTATTTTGCCAATCGACATTGTGGTTATCAAATTATGTGTTTGGACATGACTGAATAATTGTTAACGTTGAACTGAAGATTTTTTTCATAAAATTTTCGGGTTTTCAAAGAGCGTTTTGTTTGACCCATATCTCAAGAATTACAATCCAAACAATTATTTTAATTTACATTATTAATAGATGACGAAACGATGTGAAATTTAACTTTTTAAAAAATAAATTACATCTGTGCTTATACATTTTTGAAACGTGGAAACATTTGCAACCGAAAATACCCAATTCTCTAACGGGACTCTGAACTTCAATTTCTCATTAAAACTGCGGCCTTCAACGCAGCAAGGAACAGAATGTAGTTAAATTTGGAATTATTTCTACTTTTCTCTTAGTTTTAATGTTATCTTTAATTGAAATTCCGTGCTGCAGTTTTGCATGTCACAATAAGTTATTTCAGAAAGTTATGAAGAATAAATGAGACAATTAATGAATGAATATTCAAAATGAACAAAATAGTTGATTATTCCGAATAAGGGACCTTTCAATTGTGAATTGTTTGTAATATATATTCGTATCTCCGTTACTGTGTTAGTTTTTAACGTATCGAAAGAGTTGTTTGGGACGTCGGAAAATATGCACGTGTTGGGCAACTGAACAGTTAGAAAGTGTCATTGCTCTTTGGGATACTCGAAGCTGCTCCCAGACGTACTCCGGTTTCGCTTCTATCCTGAATCTGACTTCAGATGTAAATAATTAAAAGGTATGTCAATTTATGAAAATCATCATGGTTTAACCTCAAGGTTAAACAATTGTGAGGATCGGATTGAGAACACGAACGCAATTAGTCGCGTTAGGTCCAGGGGACGTATTTTGAATCTTTTTACAGAAACTTAACATACGCATATTAGACACACACACACATATATAATTCATACATCCAATTATTGTCTGGTTTGATTAAAACTTTTTATTTTATTCGAAATATTTTTTACAGAAAATCTGTCAAAAAAATCCATTTTTCTAATATCTCAATATCCTTTAGAATTATAATGATAAAATATTGTAAACGAGACATCAGTTACACGCGAGATAGATAAACACTTCCAGAGTGCTTGAAATATAATTGTTACAAATGCAGTTAGTAACCTGTATGTTTATTGATTTTATTCAACTTTTGTCAAAATGCTGATATAATGCTTATAAATAATATTTCTATACATAATATAATATAAATAATTACATTGTTGGTATAATAAATACATTAACCAGAGTCTGTTTCAATGTTTTCTGAATTTTTGGGAAGGCATTCTTGGCAAATATTTCTTTTTTGTGTATACGCGAACACAAAAATCTTTCACAGTTTTCACAACAATATTGTATTTTACATTGTTTTTTTAGTTTTCTTGAAACATGGCCCGCATTATTTTCTAAATCTAGTTCGTCTATTTCACGATCATCAGACCTAGTTCCTAAAATATCTTCAGTTTTCGATTCATCTGATTCTTCAATATCGTCGTCTGGTGTTATATTCTTCTAAAAGAAGACGAATTTCATCTACATCTTGAGGATTATTCAAGTTGTATATATTTTTACTCATCTTCGACAATCGTTCAGAAACAGAAAAACGGAAAGATTTAATAAAAAAACAGAAATATAATATCCACATGTCACAATAAATTTTTCAGTATCGAAAGAGAAATATTTGATACTAAAACCTAATAATCGTCAATGATTTTTACAAAAAGGAACTATGTTATCACTCCGTAATACTGCGTCAAGGACGGTAAAATACTGACGGGAATGGTCGCAGTAGGTTCCCTGGACCGAAGATACGTTACTTCATCATTCAAACGTCATATTCCGACAAACTACTGTTGCTTTTGGGGTGTGGTCTTGGCAGAATATTGTAAAGACATCTTACAAATCGGAGAATATTCCGAATGAAATTTCAAATTGCGTTATACATCGATGCACTGGCCACATCTCAGATTTTGTGATTGTCTAGGCCAACTTTGTCTGCGAAACGTCACAGGAGGCCGCATAATTAATTATGGCCGGGAGGAACAATGAATAACGGAATGCGCCTGGCAGGCTGCTTCTCACAGCTGTGCACAACCTGAGAATTTAAAATTGAGGTGGAAATTTTGGATGGCGCCGGTTACAACCGACCACCGTTCGTGTATTTTTATCGCCATGAAATTTGGAGCAGACGAACCTTTTGCTCGAGAGGGGTGGGGAAATTCCTCTTAAGGTCAGCGCTGTTGATGAGAAATTCGTGGTAGAGACACAAAGGAGGCCACAAGGTATTTCAGATCCATTTCAGAACGATTTTGCTCCATAGGCAATAAAGACTACAATAATAATAAGCAGGGTAATGAAATACTATTAAATATATCTGTTGTCCTCAAAGACATGACCATTAATGATGGTTTATAAAGTGTTATACGTCACTTAAACTACTTTGAATATCGGTTAATTAGTAAAAATTCTTTCTAATATAAATTATAATTGTCCGTACCTTTTATGGTCATATTCATATTTAAAATTACTTTAATTAAAAGGAAACAAGTGGTCAACTCGCTGAAGTGTAATTGGGTAAAACTGTTTTTCAAACGAAAGATGCCAAGAAGTATATATCTAGGTTTAATAATTTGGAACAGGTGAATTATAATTTTATTGAAATAGCAGTTATTCAATTAAGCTCAAAGCATTAATATTCAAAGAAAATATTTGTCTTTTTTATTTTTTGCAGGCGTCGGAGTGAGAACTTAGATGCTGTGATGTAGGTGAGATGGGAAAAAAAGTTGCATAATATATAATATGTCTGAGAGGCTGCTAGGATGAAAGACAAGTGAAGGGCACAGCGAAGTTAATATCAAGAACGTCTGACTGGAAGCAGCCATAGATTTATTTTCGTGGACGGTTGTGCTCCTCCTACAGAGACTCAAAGTCCATAAAATAAGGGATTGCAGCGATGCGTATCACAGCCTTTGGGATATGAATAATTCACCCTGGAAAGAAAAAGAGGCTTTTGTGAAGTATTGACCTAAATGCATCACTATAATTGATCAATATTGGTTTTAAGTAGGTTGAATTCAGTGAGGCCTAAAAAATTGTTGCTTGGAATTTTTTTATGGATATTTTGCATTAACACCCACTAATAATTTCTTTTATAAAAGTTGCTTTAATGATTTATAAGAACGTGTAATATATATATATTTTTTAAATAATTCGGACAAGAATTGGGTGAAACAGAGCTCCGCTATGATCACCTCAGAACTTGATGAATAGTCAAACAGTAATTTTTATGTGGTGCTTTCTTTTGAATTACAACCGACAAACCGTTTCTCAGTTGCTATTTATCAGATATGTCGTGGAGAGGCTGTCAGACCACATTGCAAGGAATCCAGAGACACAGTTGCACTGGCATCGAATGACCAATTGTGGAAGCTTAACGTCTTTTACATTGAGGAAAGTGGAAACATCAAGAATATATCAGATTTGAAATTCTGGAAGTAAATTGTCCTGATACTCTTAAGCTAATTTTATTACGAAAATTTGGACAAGCTGCTGAATTCTTAGAAGTTTGGAGTCAATATTGTTTTTTTTAAAAAAATAAATCGCACCCCATGCTGCCTCAACTACGATTGCCACTTGCTCAGTAATCAGAACTGTCTCAGGAGAATTTTTATTTCAGAGAAATGTTCAGTCGGACTGAGATCCGGGAACCTGGAATGCCACTCTTGTCCTGAAATGTCTTGGAGAGCTTCTTTATAAGCTTTCTTCATAAAGTTAATAAATTGTTGACGATATGAAACATCCCATTTACAATATTTGATTTCAGAAGGACGGCATTATTATATCACTTCTCAGCTCTCCTGTTCGCATTTCTCTCAACAATGTCGTCAATGATGCGCCCTTATCATCTGGACTCGGCCATGAGGGTCTCTCAGAAATAAATTTGGTTTGGAATCTCATCACTGGGCTGCTTCAGACACTGTGGATGGTAATTGAATCTTAGAAAAAACTCGTCACATGAGCACAATTTCTTCTCTAAACGGATTTACCTAGACAGGAAACATCTATGTTTCAACTTTCCGTTGTACTTAATGTTAACTGTTACCAACTGTGCGAATAACGTGGCGTGATGAAACTGCTCTCATTTGTGCAGAAGTTGCTCCGAATTTCGCGGATATATACATCCAAAGAATTAATAGATCTTTCCCGCCTTTTTTCATGTGTCACTACATTGTTTCGGTCGCTGTTTTTTACACGATCAAATGTGGACATTTTTCTGACGTTCCAACCAGATAATCCGCTTTCTCATACACGAACTCCCCTCCAAACTCGGAAAGTTTCTGATAACTTTCGCTTCTGGGCTCCTTTGCTGAAAATTTTCTTCTTAGGGAATTGCTCTGACTTATCAAACATATAATTGTTGCCCCAAAAATTGAATTGAGTTTTTATACCATCATTCAAATAGTTGACAGCCAAAACCAAGAGATTTGTTAATATTTCTAGTTTCTTTATTTGACGTGTCAACTCGGTGATTGTTAACCAGAAGTGCTCGTGGCCAGCAGGTGAAAGAGTTCGAAAGCACAGCTGTAATATTTGCACGAGTGCTGCAGGTAGAACTGGCTAAGCCGTTGCCTTGACCTGGCTGGAGCTGACTGAGAATACAGGTTTCAGGCGCAAGTAAGCCGTAGCCGCGGGCCATCGCACAACCGGTAGATCTTCGCCTGCTTTCTCTACCTTACATTCTGTACAGACACATACTTGATGTAGAATACAAGCCGCTAGATACAGGTACCTTCATTATAATTCACACATGGTTTTAAGAGTGATTCACGCTTGTTCGAAACATGTATAATCACGACCATTCAGTTCCATGCAACATTTGGCTCATAGGTTGCAGAATTGCTTTTCATCGAGTTGAATGACCTTATTTGTTTTTTCCCACACCTTTCTTGTGAACACGTGATTGAAATTTGACACGCAAATGTGTTACTTCAGAGTTCAATATGTGTTAGTTGTATTTCCATTAGTTGTATTCTGGGAATTAGACTCAGCAGCCATTTGTTTAATAGTATTCAATAATTAACTCTGGCACTAAATCACGTTTCATTCATCCTGCTTTCGTATTTCCTGATCTTAAATTTTTACTATTAAATCCCCAGATGAAACTTATGCAACACATTCCTTCAGATAATTTATAAAAAAAATGATAACAAGGGAAATAGTAAGTTTACATGATAGCAGAATTATATATTGCATCTAAACGGATTTATTCTGTTACACGAGACAATTCAATATTCTGTTGAAAAAGAAACGAAAGAAACTTTTCTGATAACGAAAAATCAAATAAGTGTTTCCAACTAGCATTCTCTGCATACGATGTATTTTAATTCATTAAAATTATATATAAGTTTCTAATATTGTAATATTTCGTACATTATCTATTATTATGAAAATTCTTGTTTTAGTAATTTTAAAATTATGTATATACACATTATACTGAACTATTTCGAAAATTTCTTATCGATCTTAACACGTTTATTTGTGATAATTTTCCGAAAGTATTCAAGGAAAATGTGCTGTAGGGAGAGTTCTGGGGATTCAAACTGGGCGGCGTAGCTTAAGTACCAGAAAATGTTGACAATGCGTGTTCCCGAAACGTCGTTGAAAAATTACGCCACCCGATTGTAAACCCGGAAAATTTTCATACATTTACTAATTTTAAACTTTGTTATAATTCGCTAACAGTATTTAACTGTTCTAGTTTTGATATAATAGTACAGATACGTTTAAAAATATTTTAATTGCCTTTAATATAACATAGCGGGAAACAACTTTATTTTCTGTATTTATGGCGATTAAAATTTATATTCACTAAAAGCCCAAATCGTGACATTGGAAAATAAAACACATTAATGTAATACTAAATCTTCAATACAATGAGGTTACTAAAATTGTCACGTCTTTCTTGTATATTGCAGCGGTATTGCGATGAAATTAATTATATTTATCCGCTTCTCAGACTTTGAAGTGCAGGACACATCTATTTCATTAAATTAACTTTAGTAACTTATAAAATTCATTCACTACAAATATTAAGAAACCGTTACAGTAAATTTCATTGTTCCATTTCTGTTCCTCCGCTTGTCAATACGTGAACAACATTGCCAGTAATTTTTATTCTCTAGCTTAAGCAGAAAATGAAGGAAACTTTCAAGCAGGTAAGGTCAGTTGTGAAACTCGACAAGCCTTTTCCAAGCATTATATCCTACGGGAACCCTTGACATCAATTTCAAGTCGCATGGAATATACAGTATCTCGTCTACAGCACAAGCGCTAACAACGTACTTGTGCAACAATCCAACAGGAATTATTTGTGAAATGCTAAATTTACAAGAACGTAGTGTTTAGATTCAGATTTAATCACAGGACTTTTCAGAAAAGGAGGCCAATAAATTATAAGATTGGACAATACCCAAAAGCAGGAAAGAATTCTCGGTTTGGAAATAAATAGTAAAATATCAACAAAAAAATATCGTTACTAAAGAAGCTAGAAAAAGGCAATTTAAAATAGAATAATCCGAAAGCAGTAAACATTGACTTCAATAATGTAATTAACTGTTAAAATAAAATTTTATTTCAATTATATTGAAATTAATTATAATAATATATATTTAACGAAACATAAACAGGATTTTTTATTAAAAAAATTATATATATTAAAACAATTTTTTTAGTTGTTAGCACTTTGTTTTGTTAATTATTTCTGCACTTTTGAGATTGTGGTCCAACTGCAAGGTTTGTCTTAATTTTAAAAACGTTTCCTCAGACTACATGGTTTCCCCGAATGCGGAACAATAAATTTATTTGTGTGATTTTACTATTTTATTTAGCTTAATGAATCAGGTAACTAGAAAATGTAAAAATCCTATCATGAAATACCTCTCAGTGTTTCCAACCCTCAAGAAACAAAACATCACTGCCCGTTATCGTCACAGTTACACTTACTTTCTGAATATGCCTCTTAGTAAATTTTCTAAGAGCTAAGTTGAAAACATAGGATGAGAATATTTTTTCAGTGCCTACCACACGTTATATCATTTTACTCAAACAATACAGCGTATAGTGAAACTGAAAGCCTATATGCTTGACAATTTTTTCCATTGAGAATAATGTTATTATTTCTGCAGTCGCTGCTCACAATCTGTGTAATTTGAATTTTTTGTTACTCGTCGTGTGGCCTCAGATTCATGGAAAAACTAGCACATCGGATCCATATTTACCCGGTTTAAATCTGAGCCGTGTATAATTACTGATGGAGGCGTGCATCGATATCATTCAACCGTATCAAATACAGCGGCGAAAGTATTTTGCAGGCATCGTCGATTTGTGTGTTTTGGCGAAACATCAGTTAATTAACGCTCTATTTAAATTATCACAGCACTATTGAGAATATCTGTTTCCGTGTGGCGCAAATAATTTCTGCCCCTGAATGAACACTAATAGCCTTTTCATTTTCAGTGGAATAATCGCTTTACGGAAATTGTTCTTACCTGGAATTTTATATTTGCGGGAATTTGTGATGGTATTTAATGGACTTGTTATAACCGCAGATGGTTGGGTAGAAAATCATAATTACAGTTTTACATGATACCGCAAATGACTAGCGAACTGAGGAATGAATTGAAAAGCTTCGTATACAATTTTTATTCTTACTTATACTGGGGAACTAAGAGGAATAATTTTTGCAATCTTTTACGCACGCAGCAGATCCTCTTTGAAATTCATCTTAGTATTAATAATTATAATAATGTACTACCCGGCTCCCCGTCCTTCATACGGGGATGAAAAAAATTACGTATAGCTTAGTTTTTGGCAGAAATATTTGGCTACGGCGATAGAATCGGACTTGTTTTTCTTTAACGCGTATCAACACAGTATCAATTTTTCTTCTAATTTAATACTTTTTTAACGTCTTCACATCATTAACATTTATATGCGACCTACCGTGTCTTGACAAGATTTTGTTTCAAGACTTAAGCTGATCAGGCCAGTGTCCAAGATTTTGAAGTACAGTAAATATTTTATTATACGACTATTAGAATTTACGTAATAAAAAAAATTAGAAACATACCCAGTATAGTTTACAAAAATGTAAATATTTTGGAATTTCTGTCACTGCTAATTATAAGGTGGGCTTAAATGAAAACAAGGTATTAAATCCAATCCAGGGAAGTCCAGTAAATAGAAAAATACGTTTTCAATAACTGTAAATTTTTCTCCATGTATATTTAATATAGTTCCTCGCCAAACTGGTGTTAGTTGCTAGCTAAAAATAACTCTTGATATACGTTACTTTGTGATATATATATCAGTACTCCAATATGAGCAAGGATCCGTATTGGAATCAGTGTCCAGCGATCACTACAAAATATAGAATGAAAGGAATTTACCTATCATAGTATTTATTTCAAATCTTGAAGTGAAAATCGATTTATTTTGATGGCGTTCTTTTTACGCAAACATTTTCTTACTAAAAATTTAGCAGCGAGTTTTGGAATCCAATCTCACGCGCTGGAATCTCCGCGTGCTTCAAGGTCGTCATCCCTGGTAAGAAAGACCTTGGTTGTTCTCTCACAACGTGCACAGTTCCTCGCCAGACTGGTGTTAGTGGTTAGCTTAAAATAACTCTTGATGTACGTTACATTATGAGAGTACAACGCGACGAGATTATATATAAATATTTGATAATGTTTCTTATTCTTTATTTCGTGACAACGTGATGTATTGTGATTGTAGCCGTTTTGTATAATTGTTTTCATTATAGTGGACACTATTGTAATGCATCCGACAATATGGAAATAAAAAGGAAAACTTCATGAGAAATGCACTGGACACAAAAATAATCTGAACGTTTCAATTACTAATGCGATGCAGTTATTTAAACTTAACAAACAAAGATTCTCTTTAACTTCTTATCAAGTGCTGAAAAATAATAAATGACACAGCATTGCCAATATTTTCTCCATTAATCCCACTATTAACCAAGTTTTAGTCTCTAGCGGTCCAATGACACAGAATGTTCTCCATTTTTCTTCTTAAAAATATTCGTTCTATTATTCTTATATTTGAGAATTATTTAAATGGGACTCATTATTTAGAATGAGCTCGGAGTCAATCAGATTTCTAGGACTTCCGGAATATTAATCCTGATGTGTATAAAATTGCAACATTTGACTTACACCTTAAAATTTTTAATTTTGATCACAATGATTATGGAATTTGGCCAAAAGTTCCTTGAATTACTTAGTTGTGAATGGTTTTTGTGTAATTTAACAGTTTTTAATAAGAATTACACACAATAAAAATTATTTTAAAAATGAATTGATAGAATTTTTGTGTTGAGACGCTGTTTAATAAAAATTAAAAACGATAGTTTCAAAATAATAATAAATTATCATTTAAAATTTCTGCTAAAATTTTCGTTGTAGTTTGGAATACACTGTTATTGTGTTTACAGTAGTGTCCGGTAAAAGGTTTATATTTCGTACATTATCTCGGTCTAACACTGTCGGATTGTTTCCTTCCAGTAGCGGAAGTAGATATACTACAAGCTACGGGTAATGTGAAACTGCAGTGTAACCTTTAAAGTGAATAGATTAAACCGGCATATTGGCATCGTGATTTGGATTGAGCTCAAACATACGTCACCTGTTTCACGACCTGTTTTTTTTTTTTTTTGGGGGGGGGGGGGGGTGAAATTTTATCGCTAGTTTCGCTGTCAAGAGCATTTATTTGCTCACACGCGCGGAATAAAGTGTGATAAAAAGTGACACCTGACGCGTATATGAAATGAACAATTTGTACACACTCGGCTATTAAACAGAGGGCAAATCTTTTCACAGGTTTGTGTCATTCGCTTCTCTTAATGAAGGGTAATCCTTGGATTGTAAGTAGGCTTTTGGACGGGGTTTGTTCTGAAGACGTCCTAATGAGTGGTCCCGGGCATAGGTGAGAATCGATTGTTCGCAGCGGCCAGGCAAGCGGGGTCTGTGCCTTCCTCGCACTTCGTTTCGCTTAATTTCACCTAGTGCCGATTAATTGTAATGCGTGCTTTTTTATTGTCAATTCATTACCCTTTATGATTTAGGCTACTACCTTAAAATCTCCGGTCATTCCTCCCTCCAGGTTACTTCCCTCATAAATACACTGCATTTAAATAATAATATTGTAATTAAAGTAGAATGGGACTGAACAACTAGCGCTAAGTTACAAGCCTCTTGGCTTAAGTATGTGCACTTTTTAAAGTCTTAAACATTCATTTGCGTCATAGCATCACAGCTTGTCGCTGACGGCCGCTCAACCGATTGCGTAAACGTGTGCAAAATAAATATTTGTCAAACTTCGAGACAATTCTACTGTTTGTAACTTTATAAGATAAATTAAATGAATCAACTACCTTTCTTACAGACATTTTAAAAATATTTTATTCAACAAAACGACTTTTCAGTACCATTTTGTTCTTTCATTAGGCACCACAATGAAAATATTAAAGTTGTTAAAAATATTATAATTAATAATTCTTACCTATTAAACTTTATAAATAAACATATAAAAAAGAATGAATACGAAATTTAAGGATCAGAAAACTAATGAAAATAAAAACATGTAAAACTATAAAAGTATTAAAACAATTTATGATTTTTCCGTATTGTGGTAAAATAAATGGAAACCTTAAAAAGATATTAAGAAATTTTAATTTTATGGTCAATTTTAAAATGGATAACCAACATAAGATTACAAAAAGGGCTAAAGACAATATTAGAAAATAAAAACAACAATGTTATATATAAAATTGTGTTCAACATAATTCCGGAAAATGTTAAGAAAACAAAAGTGCTATTATATTAGATATTAGATTAAAAGTACAAAAAAATGACAAACTTTAAATCAAAATGTCACTATACATATATTGGAAGAAAGCCTTGGAATAATATTGAAGTTTTAGACGCTGAAAAAAAAATTATTTGAACGTTATTTATCAGTAATGCTGCATATCAAAACAACAGTAAATACTTTAAATTAAAATATTTGTACCATAAAATTAAGAATGATTTTTTCGCTTTTTATATTATTCTTAAAAAATATTTTTTTATATTTCTTTGTATGCTTTAGTAATTTTAATTGTTATTCTTTAAAGAATAATAATTACTTTATGGCTGGTAACATTTTTATTAGTAAAATTACATAAATTATATAAATTTGTGATTGAAAATATTGTTTGAAAATTAATAATAAGGTAAAATAGTCAAATACAGTTTAAAGAAGTGATTATTTAAATACAACACAATGTTTCTGGAAACTTTGTTCATTTCTTCCGGTCTGAGAATTAAAAAAAGCGAAGAGCGACATTAATTATTTATTTATTGTAAAATTGAAATGCACATAATCATTTGCCAAATTTTTTGTACGTAGGTTAGACAATTTTTTAGAGTTCCCGAACATTATGATTGTAATAGATGTTAAATGAAGAATTTCAATTCTGAAACACACTGTGTTAATAAATTGAAATTAGTTTGTGTTTGACTAATTTGCTGTTTGTTAATATCTTATCTTTTAAATTTTAAATCTTTTATTTTAATAATAAATTCACCCCGTAATTAATTAATAATCCATAGAAATGTCTATAATAATGTATTGTGGGATTGTGTCGCTCTTGGCTCCTGTGTTTTTGTTTTCTTAGCACCTGAAGAAGGGGACAAAGTTTCTAGAAACGTTGTGTGGTATCCATATCATCACTTATTTAGTCTTATTTTGGCTATTTGACATTATTATTAATTTTTCAAATCAGTTGTATTATATTTTTCATTGAAATATTGATTGTTTTTTACTTCATTTTTGCCAAAATATTTCTGTTACCCGTAGAAACATTACAAACTACGTGAAAAAAGGTACTGTAAAGTCCGTGCTAATTGCCTTTATCCTGGAATGAATTAATTGTGGATTGATAAAATTTTAAGCCGATGTTTGTCTGTTCTAAGATAGTGCGGCTAAGGTATCAGGTTTTATATTAGCATTGGCATCAGAAAAAGGATAAAATACAATTCCATACATCGCAGAATTTCATTTATTATCCATTTATTTCTTCCTGTGGTTGTAATGGTAAATTACTATACTTTACTGAATATTTTTCTTCCATTTTTCGTTTTTGCGTAAACAGTCAGGTTTTAACTGTTTGATACGTACAGCGAGGTAATTTCAAGAGGCATCTGCGCTGTATTGTCAACCTGTGAGCATTGAAGCACAAAAACAAAACTGCTCTGAGAAAAGCGCAGCTGCAAGATGTTAAGCCATGTAAGAGCTCTGACGCCATTCACAGATGTTTTCGAACGACACCTTAACTGGAATGCACCACCACAACTTGCCGGAAAATTAACACAGTTCCTCACAAAATTACAGACAGTTTTCTACACGCTCATAGGCGGAAACTGTGATACAGAAAGCAACTCGCGGTCGACAAAGCTTGTAAAATTTCCACTTGTACGGCTGCAGATCCTCGTTGCATAACAATCATATGTTCGCCAAGTGTTTGATTTTGTTATGCAACGTTCAGAAGATAAACTCAAGCGAGGACATTTCTAATGGAAAAATAATTTCTTCTGTGGGATGGATGCAAATTTATTATTTCCGTCAGTTTAAAACAGGGATTTTAGATTAAAAAACGACGATGTTGAGTGTCTGATAGCGTCTTTAAGAAAAGTCGCGGAGTTGTAAGAAAAATAGAAAGAATGTCCTTGACATAACAATTCTCATCCCAGAATTTATCCGAGTTCAAACTTTTATCAGGATTGCCTTGACTGAAAAGATCCATCTCGTCAAATGACGGGATGGGGGGGGGGGGGGGGGATGGATGTAGGTTCAATTTGGACATGCATGTTGAAGGATGAAAATTATTGATGTGTCTGATAATGGATTTCATTCCCAACACATTAACACTCATTAATGTAGCTACATAATATTATTAACGAAGACTTCTTTAGTCGTGAATGAGTTTAAGGGATTTCGCAGGTGTTGCTCACCTTTTTATTCCTTGAGGTATGATGGAGAAATCGTTAACGTCTCAGGCACTGGAATCATGTTATGTATGTACAGTGAATTTACCGACAGAACGTCGTTTTTTAGTCATACAAGCACGTTGTGGAGAAGACGTAGAGCTATTGATGACTATGAACTAATTACGAGAGTCAAATTGGCAGAAAACGGTAGCGACGAGTTTATTCCGTCGGTTGAGATGGTTGGACCAGAATGCAGGAGGGAATTTTTTAGTGATCCCTCGTTTCCATGTGCTACAAACCAGAAAAACGTTATAAATACGAGAAGGAAAGAGTAATGGAGCTCATTCTTGGTCAGTTACGCCAGTCGAGATTATTTTTTTCTAAGTGAGCACCAGGACGTCGTTGCTAGTTGATCCCGCGTGCGTCAATCACTTAGTCAGTAAATCCAGAGCTAATTAAATTAGAACTCTGAACAAATAAAAATATTTCCGTTTGGGTATCCAACCACCAGATGACATGAGTCGCCTTACTGTGATCAGTCGATCATACCGCTGGACGCGGCTGCAGCCCGTTGATACGCAGACTCTGCTAGATGGATCAACCCAGCCCACCCGCACTATATTTCAGAGTACCTAGACAAGTTCTATTCGCCAGATCGTGTTATATCAGCTTTGGCATATTTTAAATAAATAAATAAATTCGCCTTAATTTTTAATACAAGTTTAATACATTTTATATTTGTAATACTCTAAGTCCTAAATTACTCCAATGTCCAAGTCAAAAATTAAGGTCGCTGCGTTGTGAAGTTATATTTTCATCAAAATGAATAAATTTTTAGTATAAAAAATTCTCTCCGAAGAATGAATTTATTCTCAAAATTAACATTTTAAGAACCTTTGTAATTTTAATTTATTATCAACTGAAGAAGCCCTAAAATAAGGGATGAAACGTAATAATTTGCTTTCGAGTAGGAAAAAAAATTAATAATTATAAAAAGTTAAAGAGCCTGTTTTTTAGTACTCAGAGTTGTATTGTAAGATAAAACAAACTACTTCAGAAGCTTCAGACATTGAAATATATGTCATGATCATCATAAAAACGAGCATATAATTTAAACAAGAATGAATTTAAATTTAACAACATTCCTTTGGACTTTTGTTTCTCATTTGAGCATGACATAGATTTCGAAAGCTTGTGAAGGTTTCTGGTTTATCTTACAATAAAACTCTGAGGATTGAAAAACATGCTGTTTGTTTCTTTTATGTAATAGTCCAAACAAGTACATCGTTTTTTATATTAAATTATTATATAAATGTTTCATGAATTAATGGCTGTTGAAATTATTTTCTAAGCATTAAATTCCAGATATAATAATTACATTTGCTTTATGACTTATGGCCAATTAATTTTTTTATTGTAAAATTAAAGTGTCACAATTATTTGCCATATTTTTTGTACGTAGATGAGCCAATTTTTCCACTTCTCAAACATTATCATTGTAATAGGTTATAAAATAAGAATTTCAAATCTGAAATCCACCAATGGCTAATGTGTTAATAAATTTAAATTGATTTCCGTGTCAATAATTTGATTTTTGTTAATAGGTTAATAATTTTTTTAGCTTTAAAATTTTTTGTTTTTTATTTTAATAATATATTCACCCCGTAATTAATGAATAATCCACAGAAATGTCCATAATAATGATGAATTATTCCCTGATAGAATCTCCGTTTCGCGGATTATAAAAATAATAAAAATGAACTAATCACTAGTATATTATAAGTGGAGGAGGAAACTGTACGCCAGCTGATAAACGATGAGGAATCTGGTGAAAGAAGCCTAGAGATTAGTATTCAGCAAGTCCGAGGGAGAACAGCCACGACATCACGAAGCAATGTACAAGCGCTTGACTGCACAAAGAAACGTAATGAACGTCGCAAAGAGCGTCCTAGACGCTGAATGCCCTCCTAGGCACTACCGGACCTGACTGTGACTACTATGACGTGAAGTCTCTGCAGTTTTCTGCGCGTCATCAACTTTTATAGACCATTTATGCCACACGCCGCCGGGTAAAAAGCTCGGCTTCACGGCGCCTAACTGTAACATACACTCCGGATCGACTGGAAATACAGCAGTAAGAACCAGACATTATGTTTACCGCAGTTTGCAATTTAACATAAAATAACAGGTTACATCACTTATGGGCGTAAAGCAGGATTGGGGAGGAAAATTACCCTATGATAAGATTATTGCATTCTAATGTGAATAAAACTCGAGTCTGAAGTAGGGAATCGATGGAAACATTAATAGTGAGACGCAGAAGAAATCTGTAATTTTTTTCTTATTCCCTGCTGTGAATTCCATATTTTCTACTCAAAACTTATCACTCAATTCAAATTAATTCAAACGACAGTGGCTCATGATTGATTCTTGAGTCGCGGATTAGTGGAGCACGCGGTCTGAATATCATCAGACTCGTTTTTCTTGGCTATTTTCGGTAAATTTACCTTGCATTAGGACCTCATCCAAGAATTTACGAGACATGTTCAGAAACTAAGTGTACTAAATTTTTTTAGGAAACGTGAATTTGAAAAAATATTACAAGATATTGTTGATAACCTTGACTATTTTTCCACATAATCGGTATACCGTTCAATGCATGTGATCAGCCGTGGCACAAGCTTCTTTACACCCTCCTCGAAGAACTCTCCTGCCAGCTGCTTCCCTCACTTCAGAACGTCTTTCTATACCTGCTCGTCAGTTGAAAATTTAACTCCACCAATGCGTGCCTTCAGGGAGGTGAAAAGATGATCATCTGAAGGCGGCAAGTCAGGGGAAAACGGGGGATGGTACAAAACATCACAACCAAATGAGTCCAAGGGCGCCTTGGTGGCTAAGGTTGTGTGAGGACGGGCGTTTTCGTGCAAGAAGGACACTCCTCTCGTCTGCACTGTGACGACTGACTTTTTTGACTCAGGCATGTAATGAGACACCCAAGTTTCGTCTCCAATCACAATAGACCTTAGAAAATCCTCACCTTCACCTGACGGATCACGGCAAGTGGCTCGCACTTGGCGGGATTTCTTCCCGACATCTTTCACGAAACTGGACACTACAACGTTAGTTTACATACTACTGCGTTTTGTGCAATGCTCGCTCTGTCAGTTTTTCCAACCCTCAATCTCGACTGGACCGGGAATCGAACTCAGGCGCTCCAATTCAGTCTCGATTGGAAGCATTTCTTCTGCTCTTGAAATAATTATTATCATTAATTTTTACATATCATTAAAATACTTATGCATATGAAGATAATTTTTTTTCTGTTATGTTCAGAATTTACTGTTGTATACGCCGTAAATTTTTTACAGTTATTATCCGTCCATATATTGATCTGGCTCAGCCTCGCCTCTTGTTTCCTGGCATATCATAAAGAACTTTTAAGACAATGTTTGGTGGTTTCGTCGTAGGACTAAAAGACGCTTATAGCTTGATGGCGGTTTTATAGACCTTTGAGTTGTTTTATGGCGAGTGCCGGGCGACACTTAATTGCTGCGTAATCACAGAGGAGCCGTTAGCGCAGCTTCCTTTCTTCAACTTCACAGAAACCTTTTGTCATGTCCAGCAACGTGCTTTTGCTCATTTCAGTTCCTTGGCGTTTCGAGTCGCTCGTAGAGACTTTATTCCATCACGTCACTCACAAAATTTATGAATCGCAAGTGAAAATAAACGAATTTAATTTTTATGGTTTCTTTCCCTGATTCCTGCGTCAATTATTTTTATGTCAGCTCATATGATTAGCAGTTGTAATAGGGCTTGAGCGTGCGATGCTACAGGAATCACAAATTGGCATGCGCTTCTGGAGCCCTCGTTTGGAGTCCAACGGAGAAACAAGATTTGACTAAGGGTGTCTTCAAGTATTTTTATTGGATGCAGTTCGATACAGTGTGGTTGTGGTTCGTACTCGAGAAGGTCTGCCAATTGGAAGAAGAAACGTTGTATGGTTTTTTCACCCAACCTTTTGTATGACTTGTAGTCTAACTCCATTCGTCATTTAGGGGAAACGAAGAACTGGGTTTTTGACTGAGGTAGTCGTATATATATTTTTTAATGGATTGAATTCTATTGCGGAGATTGAGAAACACTATTAAAAATCTCAGCTATCTTCCCTGTTTTCAGTTGTGTGTCTGAGCGATTTCGGTGTCCAGATGTCCTCTGATCAGCTTGAGTTTTGTGGTTCATGCCTTCCATTTCTGAGCGAAAACCACATTGTAATAACTCCTGGAGAGGAGTTCTTTCATTTCTGTGAATTATCGGTGATGTAATTTCTTTTTCTAGTTCGTACTTTTTTTTTCATCGGAAGGCCCACAACACGACCATGAAATGCAATGTTGATCTAATTTTTTTTAAATAAATTAAAATTGTCTTTATTTCTTTTACATTTATTATTCCTTCCATTAGTCCTCGGTCGAGTAAATAGGATACATCATAATATAAGATTATAAGAAAATAAGAAAATAAGAAAATATTACAATTACAAATTTTAAAAAAATGGTACTTTACAAAAGAATTATATAATAAATAGGAACGTTAAAAAAATATTAATATAACAGTGATTGAAGAAATGATAGCTACAGTAATCTTCAATTTTCATTCGGCGGAGTTTCCAGCAACAAATCTTACTTGGATTCCCGTCAAACATGAAAAAGAAAATAAGTCGGAAGTTAAATTCTACAAATTATAATTGTAAAATAATAGCTGAACTTGATAGGATAACAGCAAACTATTTTATTAAAGATGTCCTTCCTATCTACGAACTCTTTTATAATTTTTTTGTATAGTTAAAGTTTTCATTTCATTCGGAAGACTATCGTCCCTTTTATTAGATTAAATATAACATTTTAATAAAGCAGTACATTTTATGATCTGATATCCTTTGCTGTTGACGCTAGTATAATTCTTAAAGTCATTCCATAATTAATCAGTGATATAATATAAATTAATAATTAATTATTTAGCGGACCCAAACCTGAATTTGCTAGTGAAATGGCTAGTTTATCCACTTTCATTACTTTAATTTATCAAAAACTGTTATTTTTGCCTGGTTAACATACATTTTCAGCTTCGTTACGAAACACCGCTGTGAAACTCATACGTTGCAAATGGCTGCAATCAGATACAGTGTGTCATTTTATAACCTGTGCCAGAAATAGCTCGTCTTTGGCGCGAGGACGGTGTCAGGAGAAGTGTAGATGTAGGATGGGATCTATTTTCGGTCAGACTTGTCTAAGAGGTAGACCGTTCCAGAGAGCGTCGTGATAACTGTAATTACTGTTCCTGAACACCGTTCAACGTTTCTGACCGTGGGCATTGTACTTTCCTTGCTTCACGCAAACATATTACACCATAATCCCCAAACCACCAACGATTCTAAACTCTGTTGAGGAAGAATGGGATGTTTTTGTATGTATGCATGTATGTTTCATATACAAATTTATAGGTTTAGATTTGGATGGTCAAATTCAGTAAGTAGGTCCATACTACTGAAGTTTATTCCTCCGCCTTTATTTAAAGATCAGTGCACGTTCCCAAGTAACTGGTTTCATAATCGTCTTTAAATAAACTAACAGTAACAGGAGAATTAACAATCCGATTAATTGTAATAAAATTTAAACTGATCTTTTATATAATTAAAATTTAAATTAAGATCAAAATGTGAAGAGCTCAAGTTTCTAGAACACGTCACTCTCGTTAACCCGATTTGCGCTTCTGCGGATGATATTTACTTCGTGCGTTCTAGTAACTTGACATCTGAAACTTTGCCATATTTATTTTTATCGTGTCTTTGTGCTTTGTTAATTTAATTATCAGTAACCCACTTAAGTACCATTAGCTGCATGTTCATATTATTATTATCTTATGTTTAGGATTTACAAAAGTATCATCTAATAAATAAAACAGTGTGTTTGTTAAATCAATAAAAGAGATTTGAAAATTCATACTAGATTTAATTAAAAAAATAGAATGTTTCAAGAAAAACTCAGAAATTTGACCCAATTAACTTACTGGATATGTGAAACGGTTATCCATTACATTTGGCTTGTAATGATCGTTAGCGATGCTAATTCCCCTTTGATTGTTTTATCACGCCGTACTTGTTCAGGAGAATTATCTCATGACCTCATCAATATCATATTCAGCAGTCTTTATTGGCACAACGACACCACACGTGTTAGTCATGCTTTATAGCTGCAACCATTTTATGTGGTATACTTTTGTAATATTACGCACTAAACCACGGAACCACTGCCTCCATTAACGACGATTACCTCGATTAAGTTGACTGAAAACGCACAAAAGTGTGTAAAAGGCAGTTAGTGTCAAATAAAAAAAATGATTAGTTAGTGAAATGACTTCTGGGTAAACGAAAATTAAATCATTTCGGATTAAAAATATCACTGGAAATTCTGGAAGACTTCAGAAATTTTATTACAAAGGCGCAGATTCGCGCGTTAATTTAATTTCATAGTTCTCTTTAGTGCTTTGTAATAATTATCAGATTTGGCAGTAACAAACGCCAAAAAGTTAATGTTTCAATTATTTCTGTCTCTATTGAACTATTTCTTGCTTTACCATTCAGTAAAAGCCGCGACACAGAAAGTGAACCCCCTATCAGGAAGGTAACCCGCCAAACCCATTTTTTTCTAGAATGTTTATTCGACTCTGGTTGACTAAGGTTTCTAATGAGAAATACACATTCACCAGAGTTCTTCCGTTTCGAATATTTACCCTAGTCGCATGTTCTTATTTTGAAGATATAGATAATAAATAAATCGAAAATGATAAATTTTACTTCCAAAATGATTAAATCAATGGCATATCATTGATACATATGTCTCTGTCGGGGCAATTCAACTCTCGAGCAATTGTTACCGCCGCTGCACGGTTTAAATATACTAGAAGGAAGTATAATTTTCGACATAGAAATATTTTTTCGTCACAACTGAAATACACTAAAGAAATATAATTATTTACTTTAAAAATTATTGTATGGAATGGAAAAATACTGAAGAAAAAACCCTGAACGCCTCACTTGTAACTTAACCGACCGAAGCCAGTTTTAATAATCATCTTTATATAAATGTGAAATATAGTCAAACATACATTGTAAAGTTGAAAGGTGTCGGTATGCAAATTGGTTTGAAATATATAATAGTGCTCCGGTAATATGTATTTGATTACCAAACACAAGAAATATTTGGTTCTATTTAACTATTTTCAAGCCATGTTCAAAATAAGAACGAGGAATATATGTGAATATAGGAATTGAGAAATTGTACGTAAAAACTCGTTATGACCTTGTAATAGGAGGAGACATTTTCTTTTATAGCCATTAAGTGTCGAATAAACAAACCGAACCGAAAGTGTTTTGCGTGTTGCATTCGGGAAGATCCGCTCAATTTTTGCGATGAGGAATGCTCGTCAACATCTGCATCCATCTTATAATTTATCGTATTTTTGAAATATTAATTCCCAAGCTGTGACGAATGAACAATCCTAACAAAAGATGCTTGACGTTATAGCAAATAAGTTGACGGAAGGAGATTTTATTCCACCAAGGAATTGACCTAATTAATAAAAAAATACACGGTTAGAGCGTTATTATTAATATTATTATTATTAACAAGTGTCAAATTATTAAATTAGAGCCGCGTTGGTAAACGGATTAAAGCTTAAAACACTGTTAAAATATAAACTTATTTAACATCAGCTGATGTTTAAAGCAAACTCGCTGCTTTGCTCTTTATCAATACGAAACTAAAGTCAGTTAATACTCTGGAAGCGTTTGTTTTCACCCCCGGCAAGAAGCTGAAGTTAAACATTATTCATGGCATAAAACACGGAAATCGTGTTATGAAGAATACAAGACAACAGAGTGGCGTCATTTGTGCATAACATGGCAAATTTACCGGTGAATTTTGTTTGCGTTTAGCCAAGCGATCCGTCAAGAGTGTGTGACGTTGTTCCGCAAGTAAGACGAAGACAGCGTGAAACTGCTCGCTGAACAAAATTTCCTTAATTACCCGCTATACCAATGTACTCACATTATAGCCATGTAACCAACAAGAATTATATTTATACATCTGTTTACTGTCATAATGCAGAATAATTAGATTTGAAGCTGGATTAAAATCAATTTAGTTTACTTGGAATTGTGTTGTTGTGGAAGTCCTTAAGAAGATTGACGCAAGGGAAAACGCAGGAATAACATGAATAGATAACGAGAATCTAGATGTGGGACATTTACTGAAAAGAAAAATCGAGAACATTATTTATTTTACAAATAAATATAATGTTCATATAGTCAGAATAGGTTTAATATCGGACAATGCAAAGTTAAAGTTTGAAAAAAATAAAGACACTGCGTTTCGTCCTTGATTTGGGACTTCATCAGGTGAAAAATGGTTGAAAGAAATCGAAGACAAGATCAGTCTTTAATGATTAATATTATAATCTAAATTTTTTTCAATTATGTTGAATCTTCTGATTGATTTGATTGCATACACTTCCAAGATTTTCAGTTTAAGGTTCCGAAAATTATATAATATATCCTCTTCTTCTAAAAAATAAAATAGACTATGTATGTTCTTTTTCCACATACAAATCTCCGTCCGTGGAGCAAATTTGACCAAATTTCGTACACGTGTTCCTTTTGAACCGGAAACAAACACTGTTGGTGTAAGACATGACTACCACACACAGGGGCGGGGGTGGAAATTTTTAAACATGTTATAGCGGCCGATATTTTCGTCGGAGGAAACTTTTTCGGGGTCAATGAGTTAGATAGCGTTTTTCCAGATATTTTTGTGTATAATTTCAACTCTTTTCGGCATCGCAGCACGTTTGTGGAGCGGCGTTACATAAAAATAACGCAGAAACGACCGAGTTTGGAGTGAAATCCGGAGTTATGTGTGTCGCTCAGTTTAATAATGACAACCCTGTCAAAACCCGACACCCAGATAGCAATCTATAAAATATTAATTTTATACCAATATTTGAGGTTAGACTTAAAATTAAACAGGTGCTGTGTTCTTCCGTTACTGTCACATTCCTTAACTGTATTGCGACGAGAAGTTAGAACTCGATTGATCGACTCAGGCTCTGTGGGTGAGTGGTTAAATATTATCATGTTTTTACTCAGCACCGGAAAATATCGGATATGAAATGTGAACGGCTCAACACTAATGAATTCGGTGCTAAAGTGGACCAATTTTGCAACAATGCAAGCGAAAACGTCTCAATGAAATGTTTGAGCAGTGGAAGGAATTTGTGTTGACTCATTGGCGACCTTCTTTGAAGGTGATCACACTTGTACACATCAGGCGAATAAATAAAGTTACAGAATCAGCCTTATCTTTTGGTCAACTTAAATATAAGGCTTTTTTTCAAAAAAATTATCGTACTGATGAAGTAGTTTTCTTTTCATCAGTGATTTTCGTAACAAATGTCGTAAAGCTACAGATCCTTGCTGAATTTTCGAGCGTGGTAGATTATTTGCTATTGGTAATGTCTCAGGCTGGAGTCTTTCACAACATGGCAGGAAATCGGTGACCACGGGCTCATATTACAGTGAGGACAAGTCCGCTATCTGCCGACACACTTGCCAAACAAGGTTACGTCCCAAACCCACGTCTCACGTATGCACACAACATGGCTGGCCACAGTTTCTTTAACGCAACGAAATACATTCACAGAAGTATTTCGATCTTAATAAAAAATTTGAAAAATACCAATGTGTTACCGTTAATAGGAACAATGAGGACTAATAAACACATTTTTCAAATAATTTTCAAAAATGTTAGTTGGGAAGAAAAAGAAGATTTTCTGAGAACGTGTCTTACCATCGATTGACTAACTTTAATTAACCTCCTGAAGAAAGAGTTATTAATCAAAAGACAATGTAGCTATCCGTGGCCAATAATTCAAATATGCTTTGACTTTCCTCTAAAAACCTAAGTTTCAATTTGAAATTCGCCAAAATAAACAGCAAAAACTGTACCTTGAAAGAGTAGAAATTCAAATATAAAGATTTATTGAAACCAGTTCAGCCACGTTTAAATTTATCCGGTTCAAACGGGCCGACATTTTATTATATAGATTTGCTGTAACTGAATACCAACTTAACGAAATATCAATTTCACTTTTAACACTACGATACTTCTCACTACGCTGAGTTGACAATTAATTATTTAGGAATTGGGGGTGGTGGTCAGGGAAATAAAATAAATAAATCGTTCAATAAGGTTAGTATAATTTGATGATGTAACAATTAAATTACAGAATTACATATCATGAAATTTACAAAAATAAATGTATACAACGTATATAGACTCGAATTAAGGGCATTACCAGGTAGTATATTAATAAAATATAAAAAGGAAAATAAATCTATGTAATAAAAAATAGAAAATCTTCATCACCTAAATGTAGACAAATTCTGATTCAAAGGGGTGTAAAAATCCAATGGATAGGTTCCAAAAATTAACGAGTTATGTAATATTTGTTAATATGTTTTGGATTTGCTAACTGAAATTTCAGGGATAAAGTACAATAAAATAAATAAATAAGCTAATAAAATCTGCATAATGTGATAAAAAATTGGGGAATCACATCTCGTGAAAATGCAAAAAAAATGTCTACAACGTTAATACTCATCTTTGTGACCTCATCACGTAACACATTAATAGAAAATTAATTAAAAGGAGACCTAAATTAAGTCTATGGAATATAAAAAGCTATTCATAATGTAGCTGAAACCAAATTAGGATTTAAAAAGGTATAAAAATTTAATAGGCACGTTCCAAACATATTAACAAATTTTAAAAAATATTTACATAACTTAATTTTAATCGACTAAGCTAAAATAAATAAATGAAGCTGCGATAAAATCCGAATAATTTGATTTTGATACAATTAAAGATATTTAAATCTCATGAAAATAAAATAAAAAGGAATTAAACGTTATGGTCAAAATTTTGGACCCTTATTAGGTACTATATTAATTATAAAAATGAAAATGAGGCCCAAATTAAGTTTTTTGAATATAAAAATCTCTTCAAGACGTCACTAAAGCCAAATTATATTCAAAGTGTTGAAAAAATTTAATTAGATGATTCGAAACATATTAACAAACAATGTAAAATTTTTTAATATGTTTGGAACCTGATAATTGAATTCTGTTTGAACACAAATTTGGATTGAACGAGGTAAAGAAGATTTTCTTTGTTTTGCATAGAATTTAGTTCGTATTTACTTTTTTTTAAAAAATATAGTACTAGATGAGATGCCAAAGCTGGATCCAAACGTTGTATACCGTTTTATTTGTATTTTTTACGGGATGTAATTCTCTGATTTAATTGAATTAAAATCTTATTATTCTGTTGTATTGGCCGATTTATTTGAACTTAACGTCAGATAAATATAAAATTTAGTCGGAGAACACTGATGTCAAAAGTCTTCAAAACAGCACTAATTTCATTCCTCATGACACTATTATCTCTGCATTTTAGTAATTGTATTAATAAAATTCCAAATTGAGGAGCAGGAGATATAAATATCTGTTACTTTCGCCGTTTGTGTTTATTGTGAGGGCTAACTGAGACACAACTGTGAGATGTGTAAATAGAAATATATCAAGAATGTTATTTCTGTCTTCATCTCGTGCTAACATTGACGAGTTGTACGACGTCGTGCGTGTTACACGTGATAGAGAACAATTCAATTCGAACACCTGTTGTAGAAACAGTAATCAAAACACGCTTTTCCTGAAAATTATATAGTTGCACAACCTGACATAGGTTACAGGTTGTTCTGCTTTGATCCATGAAAATCTGTGCTCTTCAAAGGCATTACATAAATTTCCATTCGAAGAAACTATAGGGGAATGTCGATATAAAATATCAATATTTTATAAACACTTTTAAATATATATTTTCCTAGTGCTTACTTAATATTTAATTTTTGAGGTCAAATTGCACGAAAATTAATGTTAAAATCAATAATATTACTTTTCTTCCAGGAAACAGCTAGTTTTATCCACACTTCGTAAATACCAATTCGACGATTAAATACAAAAAACTTGTTTCTATGAATTGTGTTGAAATAATTTAAGATAAACAAAGTAAAATAATAAAATGTATACTTAATCTGGCACGGGACTTGTTTTCAACTTATCAACACTTTATCTAACAAACGCAATTACATTGATTTATGCGTCGTCCATGCGTAGTTGTATCAGTATTTATTAAAAATAAAAATAAAACATTGTCACCGAGGATTATAATTATGATTTTTTAATTTACTAAATCTTATCTAGGAAACTTCTATTTTACGATTGTCTCGAATAGAAAAATATAGATTATCATAATACGAAGGCAAACTTAACGGAGGATAGGAACGATTTTCCATGGTAAAACACCATGAAACTCTTAAAAATGACTAATGGAAAGGAGAGAATATTCTTCTAATTTATCTAATAACTAAAATAGACTGTTTGCCTGTCCGTGTATGCATGTACCGCATGCAAATTTACACCCGTGGTGCAAATTTGACCAAATTTCGTACACGTGTTCCTTTCGAACCGGAAACAAACACTGTGGGGGTAAGTCACGTCTACCAACCCCAGCGGAAATGTTCAAATATGCTCAGATGGCCGATATTTTTGTCGGATCAATATTTTTACAATTGAGTGAAATTGATAGTGGATCTCCAGATGTTTTCTCTTCTAATTTCAACCCTATTTGCCATGGAAGGGGAGCACTTTTGGTGGTGGAAGGGCGTGAAACAAATTAAAGCAAAAACAATCGAGATTTGAGGTCAGATGTCTCTGAGTTTGATTTTGACGACCTGGGAAACGCTAGGCAACAACATAGTAATAAATAATAGTAAAAGCTCTACAACCATGAAATTTCTAATAATAAATTATTCGAAAATGCAGTGAGAAACGAAAAAAACCGAATGTAGATTTTATCACAGAACAGAAAAATATTATTCGAGGCTAAGTGCGATATTAGTTGAAGGTTTTAAGGACCTCAAAGGAAATTATTATAAAAATTTGTTGATTGGAACATTTTTTACACATTAAAAATTGGAAACATTCCGCCAGTCTCTCTTTAGGAACACGATTTCTTGACGGTCAAGCATGAAATCATAGAGTGTGTTGTTCAGTGACAGTGAAAATTGGGAATTTATTTGTCCAAATCATCGGCTTGAATGCCTAAATGTGTGTGATACTATTTCTGGGAAATATGAGAAATCAGCAGAAATAGATACCGACAAGTGTTTACACACACACACACACATACATACACACACTCCTCACCCAGTGCTTTTTTAGCACTACTTTAGCTTATAACGGATATAGGAATGATTTTTTTAAATAAATTAAATAAGAAATACGAATTTAAAGACTTAGGAATGGTAGAGGCGAACGTATATTCTGTTGTAGAATCACATAAAATTTTGCACCCTGCGTAGTTTAGGGGATTTAGTTGTTTATGGATTTCGGAGATTCGAAATTTGCGATTGCCGATTGTTCCGAAGGTGTTCTTATAATATTTCGTAATCACATTATCATGCTGCGCCCACACGTCTCCTTTCGCCAGCTGCGCCTTTTCAGAAGCTTTCTATTTCTGAAACTGGAATTTCCGGTACTGCAGTGTATTTGGTATTACCAAGACAATGTTGTCTCTGCGACGAGGAAAACTAAAAAAAAAGAATTGAGGTCTCGGAAAACGCGTGAAGAATGAAGGTAAATCACTATCATAATTAGATATCCGCTGGGAAAGAGATAGATTACTATTAAAATAAATAAACTGTAACTAGAATAAACATTCCAAACGAGGTAAATACTTGGCGAGACGAACTTCTCACAGAACTTAATTTCACAAATTATGCACAAATAGATTAAGTGAAATATTCGCGGTAATTTGGTTAGTTATATTGGATCACGTCTTCACTACGTAACTCCGTAATTTCAAATTTACTACTTGAGGTAAAGATTATTGGTACTCTTAAAATTCCTATCTACGTGTTTATAGCTTCGTTCTAAGCATCAGACATAAAGCTAGTAAGGGTTTGACATTTAAGTTAATAAAAAGATCAACGTGACACTCGATGAGAACGCAAGGAGTAGAAAGATGAAACCAGATCAATGTGTCGGTTCTTAAAATTCACAATAAAGAAAAGAGAATTATTTGATTTAAATGATTTATTTATTGCGAATATTTGTATGAAGGTGTTAAAATAAAGTTAGACATAATTTCCGCTGCAATTTGATGTTTAGTTTGAAGTTTTTAATTTAGACCAACATCAGCATGAAGATAATCAGATCGGGCATGGAGCTGATAAAAGTATCACTTATGTTAACTGGAACACTTTTTTTTATTTAATAATTTTGCAGAATGGTGAACTTCCTATTCTACGACTCAGCTGTCCTTGAAGAATGCTGCCTACAAAAGGAAAAAGGAGGTGGAGATGAATACGACAATAGGAATGTGCCCACTGAGTTTTGTTAAGGGCCGTGCTGCTAGACAATGGAAGGTAGGAGGAAGCGGAAAATGGACTAAGGCTTGAAGACGTCCGACGCCGACACGTAGCAAACTCTGAAAGGGGATCCAAATTTATTAGGTAAAGTAGGAAGGGTAATATAATGTGTTGTTATAAAGAATTTATGATATAGATGATGTATTTAGTTGTGATACCACTTGTGTCACGGATTATTTCAATTTAATACTGTTACTGTTACATATTTTATGAATTTTAAAAAATATAACCTATTGCGATTCATGCATGCCACATTGTAACTTTACATTCAAAATATTTTCCCTTGTACAGAGCAACTAGACGGTTCCTATAATTATCGCGAATTCGTGATCTCAAATGCGTGCGAGTTCGCAGCAGTTACGGGTTCAGACCGCGACCAAACGTCAATGTAAAGCAAATGCCGTGTTAGTAGCTTGTCAATGTAAATGGATCAACGTAATATATACTGTTATTTCCAATAGAGAATACAGTTTCTGCTTGCACTTTGTAAATTACCTAGACTTTGCGAGATGCAGTTTCGGGACAATGGAGAAACTATGGTGATTAAGTATTTGACTATGGTATTGTCGGAGGTAACGCAAATATTAATTCACCAGAAAATTCTCAACCTCATGATTTATGCACCTTTTCATATTGCCTTTTTTATATCTTCATTTGTGTATTTAGTATATTTCATTTATTTAATTTGCAATTATTCTTATTTATGTATGTCTCTTTCTTTCTCATATTTCCACAGTTGTATTTTATTACATGTGCATGTTTTGATGCTTTCAGCAGTAGAGGACTGATGGAATCAATAAACCATTTTAAATAAAACTTTGCAAGTACACGCAATGAATTTTACGTGACGCTGCGTAAATTATTTTCACCTGAGTTTTACAACCAAGACAGTTTACGTGGCATTATTTAGCACAGTGGACGAGAGTCTCGTTGAGGCTCCACGTTGTTGTCTGGATATCATAACTTTGCAGTATTTAAATATCGAACAGGTTTATTTATAGAACAAAGTACAGCCTCCCTCGCGCCATTGTACAATGCAGCGAGCTCGCTTAAGTGGCTTTGGGAGTATGGATTTTCCACGTGAGCGAGTCATCACCAGATCGCCCATGCTTTGACGACAATTCATATATTTCAATCCCCGTACAGATTACCAATCGAATTACGAGCCTCTGCAAATTTTATTACGCCAAATGAAGTTGTTATCTCAACTTCAGGGTTAATTAATAATATAGCTCCCCTTCATTCGTTTAACGATACTCGGTTAAAATATGTGGGTCACGAAATAGCAAAATAACAGAAGCGAGATTCACGGCAAACCAGGTAAATTTTAATATTTATATAGATATAAATCTAATGTAAATTGTATTGATTTACAAGTATACTTCAATGATATTTCTAAATGGCGTTTTAAGAATTATATGCAATTACATGTGCGTAGCCAGGGTTGTCATAATTAAACTCAGCAACATGCATAGCCCTCAGATTGGACTCCAGTCACGGATGTTTTAGCGATATTTTTGTGTAACGCCCCTCCAATACAAAAGGTGCATAAATTATACACGTACAACATCAGGAGAAACACTATCAATCTCATTGAACCAGAAAAGTATTTATCTGACGCAAATATCAGCCGTTTCAGAATATTTGAAAATTTCGACCCCCCTCCACCCCCGCCCCTGGGGGTGGTAGTCTTGTCTTATCCCCACAAAATTTGTTTCCGGTTCCAAAGGATTAGATTTGTATATCATCAACATTGACGTTTTAGTAATATGGAAACTGTCTCGTGTTTAAGAGACAGAATTAAAATATTGAGAGCATTCGTCAATTTCTGTCTGCCATATTATCGCCTTCGGATTAAATCGATATTCCTGATTTACAAAAACTTCTCCATCGCGAATAGAAACTGCCTCGTTCCAGGACAGAATCAAAAGGAAAATGCTTGTGAAGAATTGTCGTGCGAATTTAATTTTCCGCCGGGTTAGATATAATTATTACTAAAGAAACTCGTAAACCTCCAGGTCAAAAAGTTTCAAGTCTTTTATAGAAATAAATTAAATTTCTGTAGACGGTAAAAGTGAAAAATATCGTAACAACGGTGATATACCATACAATGCCCCCCCCCCCATGAAAACAATCAAATATATAATTAAGGAAGTGATTTCAAAATAAGTGCAAATGAATTTGTTCGGGGTTGTCTAATTTGATATAGTGATAAAGATTGTTTCAGTGTAAGAGTTATGAGAGGAGACAATAATAGAGTAGTGAAATAATTAGAAAAGGCAATTTAATAATTTCGGCAGATCTCAAATAATTGATATTCACTGAATCAAGATAGATTCCATTATACGTAAATATAATTAATTATTATTTTTTTGACAATATTGAAGAATTTTCATTGAGGGGAAACGGAATAAATGTACAAATATTATTATTTTGTTTGGTATTTTAATCGAGAAGCTGCCAATAGATCTGATAAAATTTAACGTGAAGTTTGATGATTATTATTTTCTTAATAAGAGAAGTAATTCGAGGCTTTAAGGCATTGGATAATGTGAGAGAATATTAAAGAATAATTTTTGATACCACTCCCGTTCATTTCGTGCATCGATGAGGTTTTTCTTGTACTTCTTTCTCCGTAATTACGTAGGGCGGCGACTGCCATCAGCACGAGATGATTTCGTGTTTACTGTGATGTTCGATTTTATACGAGGGGAGGACTAAGCCGTCAGTTTCCAGCTCAGCTTGATGAAGTGTTTGTGCGTATGATTAGGGAGAGTAATAATGGGGAAGAGCTTTTCAATTACACTGGAAAAATATCAACTTGGTGACGACGGGAGGTAATTCTGAACGATCTTTCAATTCCATGTGGTCATTCGGTCACTTACATGTACAGGGGGGTTGTATTTGGGGTTGGTTTCACGTAAGGAATCTGTATCATATTGGAGTACGTTCTCGAATGACAATGTATTAAACTCCTCCCCCAGAAAAATGAAATTTAACTTCTAAAATTTCACCATTAAATGAACTGGCACTTGAATTTATTGTGAATACTTTTTCTATTTAATAGTAAAAGAAATTATGAGATAGAAAACAATTTGTAAACGAAAGAAAGTCTGAAGAAATAATTTTACAAGTTTACAATAATTTTACAGGAATGAAAATGGCATTTGTTGAGAGAAATCCAGATGCATGTCCCGCTACTGTATGTAACTGCAGCTTTAAGGTACTGTGACCTTCGTTCCATATCAACGGCTGTGGGTGTCCGGAAACGCGTATCAACAGACTGATTAAATCAGGGCTACTGTTTCAGTTTCAAATTATTGTTAGCTACAGAGAAATTTGTGCCATGAATGAAGTCGTAGATGGTAATATGGTCCGAAAAATATGCGTTACACATTTAGGTGTGACCTTAAAAGTACTCTGTGAGCACGGATTGTGTAACTGTTCGTCATATATATTAATTCTATCTACAATTAACTGCTTTCGTATTTTGTCTATCCAGGAGTACAGATACTTTTTCAATATGTCTCGACATCCATAACCCCGGATTTGATTCCAATTACGATTGTTTTTGCGTTATTTTTAGGTAATGCCCCTCCACCACTATTCCTAAAGCTGCTCCCCTCCGATGGGATTGAAATTATTCACAAAAATATCTAGAGAAACGCCAGCCATCTCATTGATGCCGAAAATTTTTCTTCCGACGAAAACATAGGCCGATTTAACATGAAATACCGCCTTTAACTAAATAGAAACCAAAGTGTAGCTGGTACCTTAAGAGATAAAATAAATTACCCGGGAACTTAAGTGGGTCAAAACTACTCCGGGTAACCTTTTGTCAACCGCGAAGAGGATCATAAAATTTCATTAACCATCATGGTTCATGCAAAAATTAAACTCGGCGACTTCTATAACCCCGGAATCGACACTAATCTCTTTCTTTTTTGCATTACTTTTTTTTTTGTAAACCCCTTGCACTACCACCCGAACGGTAGGGGTGCTTCCCTCCATTGCCTTTTGGAGTTGAAATTAGACACTTAAAAATTCTACAATGACTGTATATAATTACGTAATTATAATAATTCGGCTTAAGCATGGTCAAAAATTAAGAATCGCTTGATTCAGGAGAAACAAATACGTTTTCGCGTTAATTTAATGAATTATTAAAATACATATTGTTTTTGAAACGAAATAACGAGGCACTAAATACATGTAAATGTGTCTTTTGTTGCCGTAAAAACGTAGTTTTAAGCTTTATTATTTACCTCGTTAATTAAATTTGCTCTTTATACTTTACTCGCCCTTAATTCATCTACTGTACGATGCTCGAAGTTCTGAGGACCGCGTCTACCTTTTTTTTATTCCCATAAAAATGCTAATCGACTTACGCGAAATGCGCGTTTCAAAGCCGACTTCCCTCGGCAAGTCGTTTTTTTTGCAACTCGAGTTTTACATTAAATTGAACATCTGACAAAGCTTGAAAACGGATACTTTGTACATATAATAGAGTTTCAGTAAATAGTCCTATGATAAATTTTATAACATTATTAATTACGTGTTATGATATAAATTAATTAAATAATATAATCTTATTAAGTCAGTTAATTATTTTGAATAAAAATTAAAGTATTTTAATAGAAAATAACATTAAAACTGACACTGTGTTTTATCCCTATTTTTTTTGTCCTCTTCAGGAGTTTTAAAATTCATTTAAATGATATAATCTCTAATTCAGATTATAAAAGTTCAAAGAAAACAAAATTTAGAAGCATGACAATTTATAAAACTAAAATGTAAAAATTTGTAAAGTATTACTTACAATTAATTATATGAAGTGTAGAGGATCATAAATTTGTAATTAACGAAATGCACAAACCTTGAAATATATGTACACGGCTCTTGCGAATTCTAAATTTTGGTGCAGTGTATTTTGGCAAATAAAGGTTTGTTACATTCCGAGTATACTTGGAATTAAATGTTTAATTTTCATGTTTTGTAAATATTTTTAATTGCAGTTTTTCGATAAAATACGTGTAGGATTTTATACGTCTATAGGTTTTTCCTGGAATAATTTTCTAACGTTTTTATTAATATTTTCTTTTCCCCGTCAAGGACTTTGCAAGTGTGCTCAAATAATGACCATAATTGTCTATAGGTGATTTTAGGAATTCAGAGGTTTATGTAGTGTGGTAAATGTTTGTAATAGGCGAATAGGAATCCTTTGATGCCGACATTCTTGGATATAAACGTGACTGTGGTCGATAGGGCGGAAATTGATTTTTGAAGCTGTTCCGAGGCGCGGAATGTGGGCTCGGCACTCTGCGGGTGGTTCTGCAACAAGCAACCACAATAAATCAAATACCATGCGAACCGGTTCCTGCAGAGAATTACGCAATCTTGCTCATTAACGACGCTCAGACCGTGGTCAGTGTTTGGGAATGACTAATTAAGTACGGCGACACACAAATGTGGCGCCTACATGTACAAAGTTACTGTAGAATCAGTATCGATTTGATTCCAATTTAATCTAAATTAAAATCTCTGGTGAATGCAGCCGAACATGCACGAAGTGTTTGTTCACTGCAGTTACATGTACAGTTGAATTTACAATACCAAACGTACGAAATATTTTCCTTTATCTCTGACATTACAAGGGTTTTTCATCATACTATAATATTTCATTCAGATTTTATAATACATGTTTGTTTTTAACGAAAGAAAATTAACAAATATTTCAAAACGAAGGTTCATTTTGAGATTTATACATAGATTATAAATGAGAAAATGTTTGAAAAATTTAATTAGGATTGTGTTACGGGAATTAATTGAAAAGGACGACGCACAGAAGTGTCCTGCCGAAATATATTATAAAAGGAATAACATGAAAACACAGAAAATTTGATAATGACATTAATACAGTATAAACAGAGCATATATTTTAAATTCTACACAATTCTGTATTTCCTTTCGTGTTTTTAAAATATTTATCTGATCTATATAAATAGAGGTTCCTTAATATCTCACGGACTCTTGGGAATCATTTTACAGTCTTAGTAATTCGTCATGTATGCAATCACAACCAACGTTTTATGTACACTAAAATTTCATTCTGTGACATCTTACAACTTAATCCTTTAGTGCATGATTTTTTTGTATTTTTAAAACTAAATTTTTAAGATGTATGTTTGTGGACAAAATACGGAAAAAATACTCAAAAAAAGAATTAAACGTGACCAAAGTCAATATCGCTCATGATTTTGCACATATTAAACAAAAATATAATCAGTTTTGATTTATATATATATATATCACATAATCGGATAATTACGATTTTAGTGTAACTAGTATACCCTGGGAATGACGTTTAAATTTTCTTTCTTGCAAATTACATAAAAAAGCATAAAATAAATATTCTGAAGTTGACCGGCGGGTAGAAAAATCTGGCTGTAAGGGGTTGGCTCACAGAAAGCTAGGACAGGCATGTTTTATCCTGGCCACTGATGCCAAAAAGTTCACATTTCCTTAAGAGCGTGTTGTTTCATATCTGCAACACAAATTATCTCTTTTAGAAATTAACAGACGCCTCTGGGGTGATACTAAAAGTTGTATTGCATATACGCTACACTAGGCACTAAAGGGTTCGTATAGTTTATGAGGAATTTTACTTATTTAAATAAAC
The DNA here is from genome assembly GCA_037074705.1 of Zhengitettix transpicula. Taxonomy (NCBI): domain Eukaryota; kingdom Metazoa; phylum Arthropoda; class Insecta; order Orthoptera; family Tetrigidae; genus Zhengitettix; species Zhengitettix transpicula. Next base: position 73,389,641 of record CM073595.1, on the reverse strand, counting down.
AGCGATCGTGAAGAACGTGCCTGTAAAACCTTAAATGCACCGATAAACAAATGAATCAAGATTTCTGGGTATTGCACGTAGGAGGATCTGAAAACTGAAGTTTTTGACTGGCTTACGTAAATTACACGCAAGCTGCACGAGAGGGAAAATGCGAGGTATTTAGTAGGGGGCATTATGGTGGCCTTTACAGAAGCCAGAAACTGTCGATAGTCGGTGAGGGAGCAGAACTCCCATGGGAGGAGCTCGGCCGAAATGCGGGATCACGCATAGTCTTACAGTTCGGGTGCTTCGACAGTCCTTACAAAGGTCACGGACGTTTAAATATCGCCCACGTTTGCTATACTTCAACGTATGGATACCTGAGGATGAAACCTCGTTTCGGCCTAAGAAAAAAATATATGATACAAAAATTTAAGATGAACTTGTCCTATCTGTTTATTAGTTCTTCATTAAGTTATACGTACTTAATGAATTATAAATCATTTTATATTAATGCACTGTCCTAGGATAAGGCGCCCGGAAGAATTTTCTGCAATTTTAAGCTTTTGTTAATTCACAGCAAACGTATCAGTGACGTCGGCAGATACACTTCGTTTTCTCGGTTTCCACAACGCTCCGTAATTATTATTAATCTGCGATTTGCATAGCGCCGATGGTATGTTATGCGACAGTCTGCAGTTTCATCAGAAGTCGTTCCAGAGCGAGTTCCGCTGTGAGGGCATCTTCTTGCAAGCTCCACCGCTATTGCAGAGAGCGCGGTAATTAGACCGTGAGAGAGTACGGCTCGAGAAGTCGTCGTCTAAAGGAAACGTCCAACAACATGATTTGGTGGGTGCCGGTGGACCTCAGGCTGCTCTCATTCTTTGTTTTACAAGATGAAGAAACTAGTGTTGTTCTACACGCAGATCCCTGTTATTTTGACGGCTTACTTCAGTGGCTCGGCTCTGTTACACGATCCTCTACTTGCAGGAGGGCCAAAAACGCAGAGTCAATCCACCGTCAGCTCTGTTTGCATGTCCTCAAGTTCGCACACGTTATGTCTTATATTATTAGAAAAAGCCATAGAGCAGGGTTTGCTTTCAAACCTAAAAATTGAGAGTTTACGAACAAATGACTAACATTAGGTTCATGACTATAAAATCAGCAGCCGTTAAATATGCTTGGGATCCTCTGCATTATAGTTGTAAAAGAAAGAATAAAATTCCCGTAGTAAATATTCCTCACAAAATTGCAAAATTTCCAAACAAAAATAATAACTAGCTTAGACAAAGAGCATAAATATATATCACGCTAAATATTTAAGTCAAACGTGGAGTGTTTGTTACAGTTAGATATTTACAAATTTGTGCTAGTTTGTAAATAATTTACCTTTATACACATTACAAGCTGGGTTCCCGGCGTTGGCGGGGTTGTCATAATTAAACTCAGAAGTCGTAATTTACCCCCACAGTGTCTGTTTCCTGTTCGCAAGGAACACGTGGTCGAATTTGGTGTAATTTTCTCCAAGGATGTGGAAAATTTTATTTATTAGATTCCACTTCTTTTTTAAAAACAATGTTTAAATGTATTACCGACCAGCATTTGTTATCTAGATAAAAATAATTATTGTTATATTTTCTCATTATTGATTGAATCACCTAATACTATCTGTATTAATAAGTTGACAGTAGTTGTTGAAATTAGAAAGTTAAATTTTCTTTAATTTCTTCAAGATCATACTTGAAAAATTTATCTATCTTTAGATCTCTCAAAATAATGTATGCTATACAGTAGTCACGTTTATGGTGCCTACGCCGTATGACGTTCTTCACCATAAATAATATTATCAACTCGAACGTATTCCGCTGAACATAAACTCAAGGATTATCTTGTAGCGTCGTGTGTCACATGGAGTTATCTGTGGTCTGCCAGTCTACCTAGAAGAGATTATGTTTTGCTGACAGATTCGTTTGAGGCTAGACAGACTTTGCTGACACAACTTGTCACATGTCATTATCACCATCACTACATAATTATTAAAGTATGAAGTATAGTTTAGGGTTTTGTAATTTCGCGCTGCGGGTTTAAATTTTAAGTTACAATAAATAAAATGTATTATTTGTTTAGCTGGTGAAACGTTAAGTTGCTTTTTGGAATTGAGGTGTTATTAAAAGCCACAGAAGCTTGATGTAAAGCAAAGAGTAAAATGAGCGGGACCGGCGAAAAAATATATAAAAAGCAAACAAAATGGTAGATTTATGTCGGAGATTTCACTGTTAATATCGGTTAAAAAAGTTCTTAAGGCATTGGTGTGCCATAAGGAATGGGATACTCAGGTAAAGTATAAGCGTAAAATACTATTGAATTTGTGGAAGATACATACAAATTGTAGACGATTTTTAATATTGGTGATGGATATTTAATATAATCAAATTAATTACATTATTGTTAAAAAACTAAATAACTTATGAATTTAGTTGATGATTGAAATATCTACATGTACATAATATTTTTTGAATAAGAGATTATTTGAAAATATCAAATATAAAATTCGTCATCATTTTGTTGGCTAATTCACTTGAAAATATATTAATGTCGCCATATTTTTTAATATCTTGTTTTGTTTCAATTTTTCGTACACAATGCATTTTTCGATCGCCGAGAGACGTGACGTCATCTGAAGACTCTACCTACGTCGCAGTCGAAGCTGTTACCTGATTGCCCAGCCTGCACACACACAAAACACGAAATAAATGTGAACTGATTATACCGCAATATGGTATTTTTTTATTTGTTTGTAGTTATTCTGACGGGTCATTTGGTAAATTCTAAATCTAAATTGCAAATTTTCATGGTATATTTTTTAATCTGTTACAACCGAAGTTAACGTAATAGGTGTTGCAAGGTCAAACCCATTATCAATTCGGGTTCACTTCATTCTTTTTACTGATTTGTGTTTGACGAATCGATAACACACAATGTAATTCCTTGCTTTAGTTGTTCAAGGCCGCTTGGAAAGTCCGAAAGTGTTACACCAGAGCATGAGATCATAACGATCTTTACGAGACAAGGTAGATAGAAAGGTGTGCTGATTTGGATTAAACGTTACATTTGGGAAAGCAGCAAGGTGTGATGTGAATTGTTAATTGCCGCATTGTTTATGACAAACAGTTGCGTTGCTTCCGTATAAGAACATGACTTTTTTTTTGTTTCGGGGAAGTTCAGAACCAAAATGACTTCCTCTTCTGGCCGTAGATGCCATTATCTTAATGTTTGGTTGAAATGATGTATTTATTTATCGGTCAATTATCTGATATGTCAGCTCAGCCTGAGAAGAATCGGGAAAGAAGATCAGACAAACAAGATAAGAGACCCAGCTGTTTTGCTCAATAGGTGAGTTGGGCCTAAATACAATGAAACTTTGTTTCCTATTCAGTTGGTAGTTCACAGAGAACTCTAGCCCCCGAGCTCCCTACATAGACACAATAAGCAAAGCCGAGTTATCAAAGCAAAACCTACTCTACTGTTCCGTACAGATCGTCTATTGCAACTGACCCAAACATTGTATTATGACCTGTGTTCTTTTCGAAGTCCAAAATATATTTTACGTATTATTCTGATAATTTAGGATATTGTAACTGGTATTAACAAATACAACTATCTATTTTCTGTGTCAAATGCGTGACAATTCGGAAATTTTTTCCGCGTCTGCCAATTCTTTATCGGCTCTGTATTGTTGTCACAAGTGTGTCTAATCGAGATACATTAAATAATGATGAGTAGCCGAAACGATCCAAAATAATATATGAATTTTTTATGTCGCGTGTCGCTAACTGGTTTTAATTTTATTTGCTCAGGTTATTGAGCATTTTGCTCGTCCTGACAGGTGAAGGCGCGCCAGAGCAGACGCCACGCCTCGGTTGATCTTCAAAGCCTCTGTTAGCAGATCAATACTCCACATATAATATGTCACCTCGTCACCAAGGGCTTCGCTTTTAACAACATCAATGCTCTTCAAATTAACAGCGACATTTCCGTGTTGAGTCACAAATATTCAAGTATGGCTTCAGACGAGGGATTACTATTCAAAAGCAGGGCTGGTCTTCACCAAGAACGAATAAAATTACACGTTTGTTGGCTAAGGTGTCATTTTAAATAACCATAATATAAATAATTATTACATAGTTACGTATGGGTCTATATAACAATGACTAGAGTAAGCGTCAGTCATGGATGTAATTTATCTCCACTCTTGCTTAAATGAGCAATAAGAGGATTAAAATTATTTTAATATAAATTCTAACATTTGCAGAAGGAGTCCTGCATTTGTTGAAATCGAAGGCAATTTGTGCATACTCTTGGGCTTATATTGCCATTTGGACTTAATTTCATTACTGAAAACACTATATTATTACACAATAAAAATATTAATTGTTTACGCTCAGACATTAAACATTTAAAATAAAGAAATATTAAGTTTTAAGGAAATACTTCTTTATAAACATGAATTTAACAATTAATTTAAATCTGGACTAGCGCTATCATACAATGTATGTACTCTGCAACCTGAATATGGTGGACCTTTAAACGAAATTTAGTCTTCTGCTGTGACTAGGATAATCGAGCATTCAAAAGATTCATCCAATTTTTAAACTTGATAACCATTCAACTTTTAACTCGATATTATCTAACAATGTACTGTTAGAAAGAAGAAACTCTCAATTTTTCCGTGCTTCCTACGTTCGTCGACGATGGATCATCCGTACTGGACAAAATGATTCAGCCTTACGTCATTGGCCTCCAAGGTTAGTGGACTTCACTGCATTTGTTTTCTTCTTGTGGGGGTTTATAAGAGACTCAGGTTCCAGCAACAGTGTTCGAACTGCAGAACCGCAAAACAACAGCCGTGGTAGCAGTATTTAGCCTCCAGATTGTGGGACGAATTTGAATACCGCATAGTCATTTGCGACGAATCTCAAGGGGGACACTTAAGCACCTTTGAATTATGAAAAAAAAACGTTGTTTTTCCATCGTACAAAATTAAATTTTTTTATATGTTAATTATTTAAAAAAATATATAGAGATGTCAAATCGGATGATTCTTTTTGAAACACCCTGTATAATGAATGACAAATTCTAATATTTCTGTCCTAGCATTTGGTTTGCGTCGGAATGAATCCAATCTACCAGAAATACCAGTTACCAGTCGATGGCTTGAGGTGTCGGTTCAGGAAGATGTTAATAAATTTTATTCAAGTAAAAGGATAAAATATTTGTAAATAGTTTTGACGTTTGTACGCTGGGGGGCTCCACGTCTATGAGCAAAGGTGTTCCTTGTAAGATGCACTCGGCTTGTGTGTGACTGCCCTATTTCCCGTCGGCTTGTGCCGTGTCCCACCTATTTCTGTCCCGCTTTGTGTTGTGTGGCAGCGCTTGTCCAGGCCAATAATACAGTCAACATGAGAGCTTTATCCTCCGACCACACTCTAACGAATGGAGGCTATATATATGTATCTGCGAGTGTGAGTTCAGAGACGAGACAATTGTAAATAATCCTCCTCAAATTAAGTAGATGACATCTGCATTCATCGAACACGTGGTACGTGGATCAACAAAGGGCCGTCAGTAAACATCGACTTCAAAATAATTAAACAATCTCAGCATACATCTATTTTACTTTTCAACTGGTGGTCTAACTGCATAGTTTCTTTCAAAAATATTTTAAGACAGTAATTTTTAACAGTACCTGCATTAATGCCAGGCCAAACAACCGTGTTTCCAAAGTTTTTTTAATTGATCGTGAGTCATTTAGCGAGCGATTTTCGAACCAAATGTCTGTTTATTTTCCAGTTCTTTCGAGAGAGTCTGACCATTTCACGAATGATAGATTAAAAACAATTCATTAGTGGTCTTTTGAGGAAATAAGTCAGAATTCAAATTAAAAATATTCACTAGAAACTATGGTATGTCAGCCTAGAACAAAAACTTTTTTCTGTAAAATATAACTAATAATACAATGTCATAATTACAAATTAATTAACAGTCTTAAATGCAATTAAATGAAAATGGAACGTAGAAAACTGAATACTGCTTCATATTAACAAATAATTATTTAAAGACAAATCAGACGATCTCTGAACAAAATAAATATGAAGCTACACACACAAAATAACACAAGATATAGACCAGCACAAAGCCCGATGATTGGCTAACGGATATTTACGGCCGTAAATCACATAATTTATGTACGGACGTGGCATCCGAAGTGTTGGCCCGTTTCATTGAATCTGTAAAAAAAATCCGCAATAAATTAATTAGGCCTAATTATCTAGATGAATTAATTAGGCGTAATATATACCACTTTTCCTGGTACAAGACAAGCTAGTGTGATTTTAATCTACAATAGTGACGAACGACATGTTCGAAATTGTGGATTTTTTTTTACAGATTCAAGAAACGGGCGAACACTTCGGATGCCACGTCCGTACATAAATTATGTGATTTACGGCGCATGTGATTTTTTTTAAGCAAAAGATTTGAAATTGTACCATAAACTAACAGCACCTTTCATGCCAATCGTAGCAGTATCTTATCCATTTCTGTATATTTTAATTCAATTGGTCCAGTAACAGTGCAAAGCATAAATTGTACAGCCTGACACGAGAAATCGTTCCGACAAACATTGGTTACGCGCAAAAGTGTATTTATTAACACCACGAAGCCAGGAGCGCTTCCGGTCTCACAATTCACTTCTTTAATAGCCGTAACAATACCCACTCCAGACCATACTCGAGAACAAGGTTCGCTTAGTAGCGAAAGCATTTTCTTTAGCGTCTTGAGGGCACGTGGGCGGATGCTTGATTGAGAAGCAGCGGCTCAAATGTCGTGTGCGAAGAATACAGCGGCGTCAATGGATCCATAACATCCATCACGTCAGATCTCAATTCGCATAGGGTGTCCTTTATTGCTGCTGCCGTATGAGACGCTCTTTTTGGAATAAAAATTATTATTTTCGGTAATACATAATGAAACTTTTTTAATTTCGCAGTAAATGATGCCAGTTCAAACCTCAGTACATCCATAAATTTGTTTGCGTTGTATCAAAACACACAGTGCTGTTTCACACAACAAATTCTGCAATAAACGCAGAAACTTTAGAAAGGGATATGAATAATGACTTAGAAAGTACGAAATTCCAAGGCCTGTCAGTAGATAATAAACTTAACTGAAAAGAACACGTTAATGTATTAATAAATAAGCTTAGCTCAGCAAAATAGTCAGTTACGTCTAATAATAGTGAAACGAAAACTGAAACACTAGTTTATAGCGTTAGTCTCTCATTTTCATTAACTTCAACGCGTGGCCTCACACAGCCCAGAAGACCGCGCTGTTGAAGCAGTTTCGCTGGGGCTTCATCGACCACCCTACCTACAGCCCGGACCTCGCTCCAAGCTCACTTGAACGAGCACCTAGGAGGCCGACAATTCGCTTCAGACGACTTCATGACAACGTGGCTGAACACGATATCCAGCGCAAGGACAGGATATTCAAACTCATCCCACGAAGCGACAAGTGCGGAAACCGATATGTCGAAAAATAACCAACTCTATCAATAATCGAGTGGCTGTATTGATAGTTTGAAATAAAATGTAGACGTTTCACTTCAGGTTTTGGAACCTCAGTTCCTGAACGTCAATCGTATATTGTTGGTCTTACGTTTCAAATTAGAAAAATATACCAAAAATACAAAATTAAAAGATAAAACGGATACATTTTCGTTTATAGAATCCCATGTAAAAATTACACAAAAGTTACATAAGACTTAACTAGAGTTTACCACCATACATGAACATTATAAAACATTTTGAATTGAATAATTTAAATATTTTGCACCGAAATTATTTTGAAACGAAACTTAAATAGAAATATGATTGCCAATAACAGACAAGAATGATGGAAAGCAGAACTTCATCATGCAGAACTTACTTGCCAAGAAAATATGCTTAAAAAAACAATTGTCATAACATGAGTTCGCACTTCTATATAAATATACATAGATAATATTTTAATTAAAATACTGTACTATTAAATTCTCTCTAAAGCGGTAAAAAGTTATGAAATTTCAACAAGCGATTTTATGATCACTTAGGAAACATTCCTTCGAAATGAGGACCGGTTCCAGATTTCAATTAGCTTTCTAACCAGCGACGCCCACTGCGTACTCTTGATATTAAATTTCCTAAAGATAGATCGGTCGCACTGTTCTGTGTCGTGGCTCGTCTTCTTTGGCAAGGCTTACGAGCCTCGTAAAATCTTAAATTTCTCTTATCCAAAATATATTTTAAGTGTGCCGCAGATGTTGACGTATAAATCTTGATTATATCATTTAAGATGAGGAAATTTCTAGAATTACGTACGATGGTCAGCTTGCACCATATTCTACCGGAAAAGTGATTAACAAGATTTTTCATGAAGAATATGTAATCTCATTTTATGAAGTGGAAGGATGGAAAATAGAAAAATATATCTTGATTAAGTCTCAATTCATAATTTTGAATACTACATGAACACGCAAATGTATATTTGTTTTGTGCGACCTTCAAAATTTACGAACTCTATTATATATGTTTGATTTCCACCGGAAAATTAATTAACAGGATATTATTAACTTATTGTATATCAGTAGTATATTAGTATTATATGTAAAATAAGAATTGTGAAATACAAGTAATGCACTCTGTTTAGTAGAATCATATAACGTTTATCATAATTATTTCCCGCTATAAAATAATATGAGAAACAATATTAGAATTTATGTAAACAAGGTAAAAGTATTTACAGAAATTAATTTTATCAATCAATGGTTACTTTTTATTCTGAGGGTTATGGGTGGATACTGAATAGAAAGAGTTTCAACTAATACCAATAATGTTCAATTTATAGAAATGTAATAAATGACATGTTCTTTATTTCCTTTATTATCATCCAGAGAAAGAGGATTATGCTATAGAATATTGAAGGTAGAGCTATTTTACTTACTCACTCCTCGCGCCATCAACACAATATCATTTTTGGCAGTAATATTTTAATTTCCAATAAATTCTGATAAACAAATACATTAATATTAGATTTTAACTTCAGAAACCAAAATTTCTACCGTTGTACCTTATTACAAATTTTTACATCATAAGGTTGTCAAAATATGGAAAGTATATAAATTATTCATCATTTCGATATATAAAAATACGCTTATATTTATAAGCATGAACTACTGGAACCCTCTTGATGTTAATAATAACATTTCGTTGTTTTCAAAACCTCTGGCTCAGATTGTAATTCTTGCTACATAGGACAAACTAAAAGGTCTTTAAAAACCCTTATCAAATAACATATTCCTAATATGAATTCGTCCTATAGATTGTTGTCTATCGTTTCCAATTTTTATTTTAGAAAACTTCCTTAATTTAAATGCTTTATTAAATTTATTTCGTATTATTTCAGTATTTATATATTCGCATGTAAAAGTTAGCTTAAATACCGACCGACGTTAAAAGGGTCGCCGTCGATGTGTAATTACAGACCTTCTACAAAAACTCACATTTGGTATAATGCTAAATTAAGAACGAATTGCTGGAAAAAAGTGAATAGTCCTGAAACTTTAAAATATCAGTAGAACTTTCGGAAAAGTATTCCATTTGTTGCTGCGATTTTTTCGAGAAGAGAAATAAGTATAAATTTAGTGCGTGCTCTTTCATCACATCCCTAATACCGCTCCTATATTACGAGAATCATGTCAAGGTTGAAGCTATTGAACTTTAAGATTGGGAAGCGTCCACAAAAGAGATATGACGAAATGAAGTCGAAGATACTATACGCGCGCAATTGCAACCATATAGACTTCTTACATGTGTGTACTAAATATTTGAATAAATCTGTTTCCAATGAAAATAAAACACCAGTAAGTAATTTATCTCAAGAAACAATTGAGATGCTCTGTTCCACACAGGTAAAAGTATTACATGCTTTACGCAGATTGAAAAACGGATACATTTTCCTGTGAAACTGTAAACCGTGCCCCGCCAATTAATTAATAAATTTTAAGAATTTTGTAATGCATGTATAACATACAGCCAATTGCAGTTTAATTGCATATAATTGTTTCCTTTATGACATTTAATGCACGCATGTAACATGATTTGTATTACGCAATGAAGCTTTTCCTGATATAATTGGAATTTTTTGTTTCAAGGAAACTCTTAAGTCAGAGTCATTAATGCTAACTAAGATCTTGGTTGAGTTATATAATTATAAGAGTTCAACGAATCCGTTATTTTCCACTTTATGTCAGGCTTAAACAAAAAAAAATGCGGGAAGAGCAAGGAGACCCAAAACTATGTGATAAAGTGTACGGTATTCACTGACTATCTAATTACTTGCTCATTTTTCTATTTTATAATAACAAAAATATTTATCTCCATTAAAATAATTTTTAAACTTAACAGGATACTTCAGTTATTTTATACTTCAATTAAAAAATGAAGAAAATACAATATGGAATAAATTAGCTAAAGATCTTAATATTTAACGACATCTAAATTACAATATAACCATATTATAATGAATTAACAAAAGTAGAAGTACATAAAATATTATTAAACTGTGATTAAAACTGTAAAAAGTTTTGTATTATTTAGTTTTGATAATATTTATATACATAGTTTCATAAATATTCTAGATTTTCATGAAGTAAGAAATCACTCAGTTTGGTTAATTAATTAACGTCCAACTTTACTCTTAAACTCTTGAAATATAAAGGAATATGAATTTGTTATACTTAATTATTACACATTTATAATTTAATTGAAACTCACATCCGAAGACGTCCCAAAGATTTTAGGGACGAAAGTTAGTGTTTGCTTTATTATAATGAATTAAATTTTTATTATAAATTTCTGTCTAATCGGAAGATTTTTTTTTCAGTTAGAATAAATGTCATAGTTCTAATATAAGTCTATACTTTTATAACAAACTCCTATGAAATTCATAGTCATCTATATTTCAAGCAATTAATTATTACACATTTATAATTAATTGAAATTTACACCTGTAGAGATCCAAAAAATTTCAGGGATGATTTGTTTGTATGATTATAATGTCTTGAATTTTTCATAATAAATTTATCACTAATTTTCTGATGTTTTTCCACTTATTTACAACTAACTGTGTGCCCGGCGTTGTCGGTTTGTCATAATTAAACTCAGCGGCATCCAGAACCCCGGATTTGACTCTAATCTCGGTTGTTTTTGCTTAATTTTTATGCAATGCTCCTTCGGCCTTACCCCTAAGGGTGCTTGTATCGTGATTGTGTTATTCCTGTTGAATTGGCAATGCTGACAAAATTCATTACATATTTGCGGTTTTCTTAAAATTAACTTAACCTAAACTCATTACTCGAGAAGGTTTCAACCGGAAACCAGAAGTCGTTTGAAGAGGAAAAAATAATTGAAAATTTAGTTCGTCAAAAAGGAAATTAAGAAAAATTGTTATGATAACCAAAGAATTTTTTTTAAATAATAAAGGGAATTTGTTGCTTGTTATGTATAGAAGTAATAAAATTATTATGTCTATAAAAGGAGTGAATCCAGTGGAGCGTGGACACTGAGTGCGTTTTCGATTGGAGCAATTATGCATAGTTACACGTTGCTGACCATTGTGCGCACTACATTGCCGAGCATTTGCCGCTCAATTACACAAATGCGTCATTGTCTCCTACTTGAAGAAATAGCGATGCCCCAACTCAGACAGCATACACAACATCCTTAGACGCTGACGTGCCCAAAATACGCACATCAGTCTCACATTAAACGTTCACGTTCAAAAGCAGTCTTGTTCGTCTAATTTTTTTCCAGGATTACAATGCTATAATCTACATTACACTAGTGACGGTTGTCTCTTGTTGTAACTGACCCTTTGGACGTAGACGGCCTGAATAGGATATTGTGTGTTCTAAGAATGTTTATTTCCCAGTTACAATCCGACATTGTCACTTCTTCCCACGTTCTCCTCGGACTTTCCAGTTCTCTGCTTTACAATACACAAATAAATTCATTTAATTGATCAGTTTAGTTTGTAGCCTTTGATTCAAAAGAAGAAAAATTGAAGTTTGGAGAGAGTTTGATATATTCGTCAGAATAAACTCAATTAAATGACTATGAATAGGTTGGTTGAGATTTGTATTAGACGTTTCATTAGTAGAATGTAATTCAGAAATTTCATCGATATAGTCAGCTAATATAAAAAAGTGTATTGAATAATTATAATATATACTATAAACCAATCAAAATACTTTTGATATTAGCACCTAATAATCCAGCCAGAGATTATCTCATGTACAAACAAAATAATTTTGATAATATCACCTAAAAGTAAGCGTGAGAAAAAATTATCATTCTTTTAAATGAAATTTGATGTATGTGTGTATGTTTTAAAATTTTAAAGGAGAGGAGTAATTTTGACAAAATTTTTGTAAACATGTTCCCGACAACCCAGTAACAAACACTGTGGGAGGTAAGACGGAACTACCAACCCTAACGATGGGAGTGGATGAATTTTTAAAATATGCATAAACGGCCAGTATTAGCGTCTAATAAATATTTTCTGGATCAGTGTTCCTATCGATGTTCTGTTTCCTACCTCTATATCTGAAGATGGGCAGGCCTTTGAAATGTCGAAACCTTCCTATGTCTCATAAAAAAATACTTATCTATTACCTAATAAAAAATAGACAATCTGACTAATTCAATAAAAGCATTAGATGGGCAGGCCTTTGAAATGTCGAAACCTTCCTATGTCTCATAAAAAAATACTTATCTATTACCTAATAAAAAATAGACAATCTGACTAATTCACTAAAAGAATTAGATGAACCGTAAAAAATAGCCACTCCCCGATTTAATCTTAAAATATTCCACAGACGTTTTTCTTAAAATATTCAACGTTCACTTTATGCAACCTATTTTCAATTTCTACTTATCTAATCTTCTTCTTCTAATCTAATAAATAAAATAGACTGGTTGTGTGTCTGTAGGTATGTTTCGCATACAAATCTACACCCGTGGAGGAAATTAGACCAAATTTCTAACACGTGTTCATTTCGAACCAGAAACCAACACTGTGGGGGTAAGACGCGTGCAGCACCTGCAGGGAAAGGCACTCAAACATGCTCAAACGGCCGATATTTGTGTAGGATAAATAATTTTAGGGCTCAGTGAGATTGATAGCGTTTCTACAGATGTTTTTTTGTGCATAATTTTAACCCCTTTTGGTATGAGAGGGGGTTGATGGGGAATTACATAAAAATAACGCGAAAACAACCGAGTTTGGGGTCAAACCGTGGTTACAGATATCCTTGACTTAAATTATGAGAACCCGGGCAACGCTAGGCACCCAGCTAGTTTGTTGCAAGTTTTACTCTGTTTGGACATGATTTTCTCGAGCAGCCCACAGCAATCGTTTTTCAAAATCACCTTCGATGGATAGTTGTTAATTTGTCGACAGTGCAAAATTCGGCAATATAATTATACAGGTTATTAGCATGTACACACGTAAATGAAATAAATAATTTGACGAGCTTTCCAAACTGTTTATGAGATCTGTCATTTTCAAATCTTGTATCCAGAACTACAACTCGGAAAGAAAATAAGGAGAAATAATTATATCATCATGTCATAATAAAATTTTCATGTATTATTGTAAACAAGTGGACGATTTTTTTAAACCTTACAGTAAGATAAAAAAAATGTTTATTTTACAAAATATCGTAATTAGTCGCAAATATTAAATTCAAATCCAGAGCAGTGGCAAGATAATTCGAGTCGTTATGAATAAATGTTTGAGCCCATGTAAAGAGAATGCGTAGTGTTCGATGCCACTCCAGAACGGGTTTGAATAGGATGTTTCAAGATGCATGAAATAAGTGGGACTTTTTATTCCAACTTCCTTTGAATGTATTATACAATCGTGTTCGCACTAATGAGTTAAAATCCGGAAATAACTATCTCATTAGTCTCTTGAAACTTTCGCCACGGCCTGTGAAGTGCTCTTAGAAATGATGTTACACCATTCGTGAAACTACCAGTGTCTATTGTTACCCGGTATAGTCTTCGACTCCGATTTTACCCCCCCCCCCTCCCATGGAAATATCTCGTACTCTTTAGTTGAAAGCAACTAAATTTTCCTCTCGTATTCACATCGGCGAATATTTTCCCATACAAAGTTATTATGAAATTTTGGTTCACCCTTATTGGTTTCCTTCTGGCTATTAAATGTTACTAGGAGGGTGGACTCTTTTTCTAGGTACGGGGCTGGTGCCTGGTGAATTCTGCGGACTGAGATATCGCGGGTCAGTGTTATATTGATCCAGGCCGGCGCCTAAAGGAGGCGTGGCCGAGATTTGCCATCTGTTGCTGCTGCCAATTAAGCCTCACAACACAGGAAATAACTGCGCAAATCCTGTCGACAAAGAAGGAATCAAATTGTATAACATCTGCGTGCGCTACTAATCCCAGGGGCTTATCACATGAGGAAAACCTGAAATCAATACGTAACACGTTTAGAAAGGAAATGCTATTGTAATCACGCTAGTTTACCGTAAAAATCGCAAGGCTGCTTATCCAGTCGTGTAGCATCTCTGGTTAGCAGCGTAACATTTGGGAAATACTGCCGCTGCGCCGTGATAAAACTAACGTTACTGTATTATTAGATCAAGCTTATTTAGCGTTCAGGAACCATAATTGTAACAAGCTTCCATTACGGTCAAGAAATGTTTCCTGAGAATTCAGACTGCATAAAAAAAGTTTCCGATGCATTTGAATAATTTTTTACAGTTACCATAAATTATTTTCCTGTACCTAGTGTACAAATTTTAGAGACTGCTCTTAAAGTGAAGAAGAGAAATTTAAACCAATGCTACGAACAGATTCACCCATATTCGTGGAAGAGCCACCCGTCTGTATCTGATTAAACTGACGTAAGTAGGTCAATGTCCACAGGATTATTGGGATTACAAAACATTAGCTCCGACTCGGTCGACTGTACACGATGAAAAACAACAGTGTTTATCGTTTCATTTTTAAATAACCCTCTCAATTCTGTGTACAACTCATGGAAAATTTAGAATATCACAAAAAAACGCTATTGACGTTATATTCCAGGTATTTTCAGTTAGGAATTGGAGAATGGATACTGCTGAACGTTATACAAATATTTTGGAACAGTAAGAAGCTATCACGGTTTTTTAAAAAACGTTGAATTTTGTTTACATTCATAAATGACCTTAAATTTATATATATAGAATAAAAAATAGACGTGGTAATTTAAATCTGTGTAATAGGGAGTTTTGAATGTAAACAGTTTAATTGTGTTTTTTAAAAAATCGCAATGTTCCAATATAAAATTGAACAATAAATAAAATTTTATATCTATATGGATCGTAGATAAATATTATAATGTCTTACAGGATTACCGTAAGACACAGATACTGGGGAAATGTTTGAAAATATGAAGAATATTCTGGACAATTTGAAGATAAACACATATTGGTCCTTACTGATAGTGGAATGGACAATTTAAAATGGTTATAAAATAAATGGATTATATGAATGTATATATTGAAAATGCCTTAGAATGATAAATGTGCAAATTGCTAAAATCTCCAAGAAAATTTGAAATTCAAAACATTTTATTATAAAAATGAATGAAAAGTACCTGCACTATTGAGGTGAATATCTCTATCAATGTTCCGCCATAATTTACTCATTTTAAAAAAATAGGATCCTAAATTTCAATGCATATTTTGGTGAACATTAGCAAAGTTACCGAATTATTATAAATTAATAATTTAATGGTATATAAGAAGAATAAGAATAATAATTCGCAAGTTAGCAGGTGTATTGTATTCCAATTACCTGAACATTATTTTAATTGGACGAATATACGCTTAGTACTTGCCAAATTTTGATCTCTAGGAATTATATTTTCATAGAGAAAATGAGTGGTTGCGAGGGGAATGATTATTTTACATGTGTTTCTAATCGCAGTTATCAATAGCGATGTCCTTAATGGGTACTAGGTGCAAAATGTAAGGTATTGTGATTATATTGATATATATAAGTGTTCAGAATTTAGTCAAGTTGTTGTTGTTAAGTCATGCCAAGTAAAAGCTTTTGCACACGCTTGTGATAACTGATGCTTGTTATGAAAACAACGTTCCATGTTATGAGTCATTTAGTTACTTCCTCCGTTTTTATCTCCAATTATGTTTAGTATTTTTTCCACTAAAGTCAATTGGGAAGTGCCAGATTTTTGTGTTACTCCTTTGAACGTTACATGAAGTATTTTGCTTATAATTTCTTTTTCGCTAGAACTACCGTGTAGTGACCAGCTTAATTGGTAAATTTTCTGCTTGTGATACATTATTTTGGTGTGATCCTGTTAACTTGTATAATTTCGCATGTGTTTATCAAATTTTAACTCCCTTCTGCTTTGTACATTCACATACAAGTACGCGTTGCGCCGAGAACAAAGTCAGGGCCTCTTTCTTTGTCCCGACAGTGATTCCCAATGGATTGGGTCGTCGCTCCGAGTATCAAAGGATAATAAGTTCTCTGACGTTTTTGTATTGTGTCCAACGCCTGCACGTGCTCACATACGCCTGATAAAGTGCACCGTGTAGTAACAGTACGCAGACTCAAAGTTTGTAAACGGTAGCTTTCGCTTGCACCGTGCTTTTTTTTTCAAATTTGCAAAGTGTCTGCAATAGAAAATAATTAATATCTTCAATGTCTATCACGTCCAGATATTTGTACACTCGTCATAAAAATTGATGGCCGCTTCGTAGAAGCAACACGCCGAACACCATTGGTTTGAATTATTTATTAAACTCTGTAATGTATAGGAGAAATTTTCTTTCATAATCAAACTGTGTAACTAAATTTGAATAATTGCTTACTTTCAAGTGTACAAAATAGATACTTGAAAAATGTGAAATTTATATTTAAAAACAAACGTAGCCAAAAACAAAAGAGCATTGTGAGGTGTTAACAATTTATCTCTCAATAACATATTATGACAGCTGAATGAATTAAAGCAGCAAAATAGTTTTCCGAACTGAAATATATCAATGAAAAATCATTCTTATATTTAAAATAAAAGGTGTGTCGTGATATAAACGCACACAAAAGGCTGTTATTCTAACTAAATCCGCCAGAACAGAATTTTATTCTTCATCTTTACAGAAATATAAATTTATTGATCTGTTAAGTGAAATATTGTTTGAAGTTGAACGTTAGAAGAAATATCTAAATTGGCCTTTAATTAAAATATTTGAAATAGAAAATAGTTGTTTTATGCCGCCTTATAGTGAAAATATTTATTAAGGAACGATATGAACAAATAAATACTATTTATAAACCCTGAAATGAGACGAACTATTTGTTTTCAATCAGAGTCGAATAACCGAAACAAACCAAGGCTGTCTTGCGTATTGTATTCAGGAAAAACTGCTCAATTTTTTCTGTCGATGATTCTACCTATTTATCACTGTGTCGTTTCATTTCTTGACTTATTATTCATATTGGCTCCAAAACATAATATTTCAAATTGGATCACCGGTGAAAGGTGTAGTTGCAGGATATTGAGATCGTTGTAATGTATGTAACTGACAGCAAACAGTAAATTTCTGGCTTTATCCAAACTGTCGAGCCAACTTGTATTAGTAGTTCGTTGAGGAATGTACCAGAATCATAAAATAATTATAAACATCAACGTACATATTTTCATAATCAAGCTGAAGTGTTTATTGAGTTTAAGTATTAGAATCTCTCATTTTTCTAGCGAGGAATTCCTTGAAAGATCTAAAAAAAGGATCAAAACTGTAAATTTTGAATCAGCAGTCTTTATCTCCTGGATGCGGGTAGTGACGCAAAAGATGCACAACGTTATTTCGGTAAGTACGATGGTGCACTTTGGTTATTAATATTAACGTGTAATTTCAGAAAAAGTTCCCTTTTTATTTTCAATCCAGCTCTCGTAGATTTGCCTCGGAAATCATTAAATTTTTATACGGTTCTCACGACTCATTTTTATGTCCATATCGCTCATCCGTTGAACGACAGCTGGCACGATGGCAGTTATTTCTTTACTCCAAAGAAATGAAGCACGAAATGACCGAATATATAAATTTATATCACTACATCTTTCTGCACTTACAATACCGGCTTCGGATTTAAAGTGAGAAGCGATCTTCGACCTTATATTTAGAAGGGCTGTTTGTGAATCCAGATATAGCAGGATCTGGATTGACCATGAGTGTCCACACTACAGTTTTCGCTAGCAATTTACTTGGTTCACAAGTCTAAATAGTGCGTTGCTAATAGGGAGAAGAAGCTGTTGAAGATTTGTTAGGTAGGCGGAGGAAGGTTTAATTACTCAGTTTGATGGAAATTGCAACTCGGATCGTATCCACAAGAGTCGTACATGATTGCATATGTGATGACCATGTAGTTGAGTTGTCTGAGATAGCACTGCGGCAAGAGCATCGATCTGCCAGGTGAGGCCCAGGGCGTGGTATAGCACAGCAAAAACACCCTCAAGGTTAACCTATCTGCAAATAAACGTCCTTACCCTCACGATTCACACTTTACCTATTTTGTTTGATTAGAAATGCAGCGGTTAGCCTGATTAGCGATTCCTATAGTCCAGACTGTACAAAAAATGTATGTTTTAGTAAGCTGCTCCGACCCCTCAAAGTTTGTCCCAGGGTTACTTTTGGTTCAAATCGTTGTGTAGCTGTCAATGAGGCGCGAATTTTGTCATTTTGGATGATGGGGAATGTCTTTGGTAGACGCTGTGAGAACCATTATGCACATTAAATTCGAATTTTCAGGATGGAATTTGGAACTTTGATTGGATGTGCACCCAGGCATGGTGTTGAAGGGTGGCTTCACGAGGTTTTAAAATGTTTTGATTCGACGGAATGAATCTTCGCTACTGACCACGAATTGGCCTGCAGTATGCAAGTTTTTTTTTAAAATAAATTTCGTAGCTTGCTTTGCATAACAGTTGGATATGGAGTATTCCAAACTTGCCATTGGTTAAAATCACCATAATTTCTTTTTTGTTTTCTGAGATTTTAGAACTGTATTTGTTTCGATAAGTATTGTTTTTAAATTTTATTAATGTTGCTTGTTGTAAATAACGAGTCCAGTAAAAATATAGCAGTCTAAGTTCTTACGTATGTGACGCAATATGTGATATAATATACGTGCTCAAATCATCGCATTAAGCCGCAACTACATCAAAGTCAAGTCGTTAGACGGGCAAAAAAAAGTATCCTATGAGTGTGATTGTCGACCGAAAAAAACATTCCGTTCTTTACTGTTTACGTGCGTTTTTTTTTACTTTTGCAAACCGCTGTTGTTATAATCGCCGAATTTTACTTTTACGAGGTGGCCATGGAAAGCGTGGGTCGGGATTTCAGCTCATTTTTTACGGCAAAAAATAAAGGGTAGTTCATCTTACAAATTAGAAGTGTTGCACCTCACTACCCAGAAATCAGGTCTGTTCCGTCATTATGAAAGCAATAATTTAATTCAATTTTCTTTGTCATACATCTGCCACATTAGACAATGGTATAAATATCATGCGATCTTGGCATTAATATTTTTTGCTGTTTTAGTTTCCACTGATATCTGGTTTTAGCAGACGAATGTAAACGATTATTTTTCTTTGCAAACTGTAAGATATATTTCCGTATCGGTGAAATTACGAGAAATTATCAAATGAATTACATTCTGAAACAGGAAGTGTAATAAAACGTGGGTATTGTTTGTCGGGCGGAAACTGAATTTGCAAAACACTGCATAATAGTCCCGGGACGGTCACTTCCGTCATTCAAGTGTTTCTGCTTGGATGTGTGAACATCTATATTATGTAACTGCCTGATAAGAAAATGAATAATTTTTTCCATTGCGTTGCGAAAGATGACCCGGCCTTTCCGGATGCAAAACTAGGCCAATGCGTCGATGCTGGACGTAACTTCAATTCCGCAACTTTGGTCACACGTTTCCCGTGGCAGTCACCCTTTCGATATAGTCAAATTTTAAACTTTGACAGGTTACTTTTCTAATAAATATTAATGAAATATGCCTGACCATTTAAGAGTAAATCTAGTAAATAAAATAGACAATTTGCATAAAAATCTACACCCATTGATAAAATTTGTCAAAATTTCGTACACGTGCTCCTTACGAACCGGAAAGAAAACACTGTGAGGGTAAGACATGTCTACCACCCCCAGGAGCGGTAAATGAAATTTTCAAACAAACGCAAGCGGCCGATAAATAGTTTTGGGGGTCAATGATATTGATAGTGTTTTGTCCCTGTTTTCTGTGTATAATTTAAACCCATATTTGCATGAGAGGGGATCATCTTTAGCGATGAGGACGGAGGGTCGTTACAGTCAAATCCGGCGTTATGGTTGTCACTGTGTTTAATTATGACAACCTGGACAACGCCAGCCAGCCAGCTAGTTATATATTAAACGCCGACTTTTAAGAGTCAGTAAAATATATATAACTGCTATGGCCGTCGACGGAGTAAGTCCCTGACTATCCAAATTTTGTTAAACTACATGTACTTGAAGAATTCGCAAATACCGACGAAACATTTTTTTCAATTATAAATATTTTTGTAACTTTAAAAAACTGTTTTATTTATAATTAATATTTCTTCCCGAATTCGAATTTATAAGTCTGGTGATTGAAAAAAGGAGCCATTTGAATGAAAACTGTATATTAATAATAAGTTAAATTTTAAAATAAAGCATACTATTCTGAGAGTAGTGGAAATACTGCCCCCCCCCCCCCAAATAGATAGAAACGTCGCCATGGACCCTTTCTGTCGAGTCCACAACGCACAGAAACAAGTTTAAGGCCTCTGACAGTTCGTTGGACGAGGCGTTGGAGTATCTGTCAAGTCTAACAAATGTACTGTGAGGTCTCCCTGGTCCTCTGACTTAAAGTGGTGTCTCGTTCTTCCTTTAAGCGACGTTTCTAACAGGAAGGAATACTTCCCGCGAGAGGCAGCGCGAGAAAGGAGATTAAATATTGCATTTGAGTCGGGTATATGTCGCCAGTAAAGGAATTATCGTCCCACAACTCCAAGGCTTTATGATTCGGTTTATTGAGCACTATCCACGCATCAGTATTAAAATATTACTGTAATACTTGAGACGTAACCTTCTATTGCCTATTAACGGCAGTCTAGGAAATGGGAATTTTTATAGATAGTCTGTGTTTCACGAGTAACTGAGGCGACTAATAGGCAAATGAGGTATACTGGGCTATAACTTATGAATACGTATACCCAAAAATTCGTCTCAATGAGCATTTCAAAATGGGAAATTGGATAATTTTAACGCCACGTGTGACTTAAATCAGAAATATTTATGATGTATTATTATGAACATCCAAAAAATATCACGAACTGGAAGAAGGAGATTTCAGCGTTTCGACTACTTGAAGGAAAGAAGAAGTCACTGGTTTATAAAAGTGTAATTAAATTGAGAGTTTAATTTCCTTTGGAACAATCATAAGATAATTTACTAATAATAGTAGAATATCTTATTTCTGTAATGAGGCAACACGGTTTTATTAATTCGTTAAGCCCTCAATCGAACTAAATTCAATAAATGTGGTGTCTAATGATATATAATTTTTCAGTATCGCCGCCTTGTCTATTATTTTTCTTTATACTTTCCACTACAAATTATAAAATGAATTAATTTCTTTTAATACAATTCTGCTTACAAATTAAACAATATTATTTTCTTCAAGCGTTTATTTAATTGAGTATTCGAAATATAAAATTTATAGGTTGAAAACTAAAATTTTAATATAAAATATATATAGTTACAATCTTTAATCTGAAACAAAAAAATTATCTAATAAAACAATGGACTGTACGTGTGTGTTCCGCAAACAAATCTACGACAGTGGAGAAAAATTGACCATAAACAAACACTGTGGGGTTAAGACACGACTACAACCCCAGGGGTGAGGGTGGAAGGGGTGGAAATTTTAAATCATGCATAAAAGATCATATTTGTGTGCAACAAATATTTCTTGTGTCAGTGAGATTGACAGTGTTTTCCACATGTTATATTTGACTCTCTCAAAACTCTGGGAGTATTTATGACGCTTTTAACGTACTAAAAGTACTTTTTATAGCTGGTATCGGGAGTAGTTATGCATCTGTAAAGTCACTAATTAGGAGTGGGGGAGGGGGGGAATTAGCATTCCCTCTGCATAGGTAAGTTAAATCACTTCTTGACTAATACATTAAATACGTTTTCGAGATGATATAAATAAATACCAGGGCAACGCTGGTCACCCATCTATTTGCACTAATAAACTGGGATTGCCAGTGAGAATTTGGCAGGCTTCAGAAACAAATCTTAGGCAACCTTCGGCAAACACATAACAGACTATGGCTATAAATATCCAATTACTTTGATTGTCACACCGACTTTCGTAACATTCATCTGGCCGTTGCTGTGACTGCAGTCTCAAAACATTTTCTTTTCCATGTTTTTGTTTAATTTACGTCACGATAGTACAGTATATATCGTTACTGGATTATAATAACAAAAACAGTAAAATGTAAAGAATGAATAAAGTAGCCATGCCCGATATGAAAGACATTCGTACTGATTATTAATAATTAACAAACATGACAGCATGACCCATGTCTAAATGAGGGGCATAAGTGGGCCATGAACTAAAGTTTCCACTTCCTTTACTGAATTCTTTCGTCCCATACAATTCATAAAAAATTGAGGAGGTGTTATGTATATATTTCCGTTTTAAAATAACTACGATGAAATATTGAGTATTGAATTTCGTTATACTGGAGCGCAGCGTCTTGTCTGCATTACAATGGATGCTTTTCTTGTTTCAATAAGGTTTGAAGATTCATATCTAGTCTTTACAGAACCAATATTTAATGTATACCATCATAAATACTACAAAAATAGTTCTATTTTATTTTGGAGAAAAGGGCGGCATCAACAAAGGCGGCCTTGACCGAGGCGTCTTGCCATCGATCGGCGCTTTTAGCTGCGCCCGGCGACGCTTTCAAAAGATTAGCGTCCGCAAGCATCTGTGCCAGGTAAGCACGTTCCAGCTTCTCGAATCGATCGTTCTGCAGCGAGATGTCATCAATCCACGCGCTAAAATAAAAAACAAGCTGCAGTTCGAATAATTTCAAGTTTATTTCGTGAAACAACAATCTTCAGTCGACATAGACCACGTACCGATGCCAGACCACGGGATCCCACGATCATCAGAAACGGATATTTTCTCAATATTTTGAATGTCTGATAATTTGACCAGTTTATTACTCAGTTGTGACATCAATTAAAATTTTTTGAGTACAGAATTCACTAATTCTCTAAAACAAATTCCAGAAAAATGTTTAACTACTGAAGATGAAACAATATAATATACCATATATCGACAATAGCGAAGGGGTTCTTGGGTACTCATGAAGATTAGAAAATCTACCACGTTGCCAAATGTGAGAGTGGTAAAGCGAGCGAAGGTAATCCGGCCCCGGAAATGGTCCAGCGTTTTCCTACATGGAAAGCCAAATTCACTGCTGATGGCTTGAGTCACCTGCTGGAGCCCTAAATGACTACTCAGCTCAAACTACTTCATCCACCTCATTTCCAGGCTGGTAAAATAGAAGTCTAACTGATTTATTGGCTCCTTTATATTCTTATTAATAAGTCTATCCAGAATTTGCAGTCATAAGGGAAAATAAATAATATTAGAATGATCTAATTTCAATGTTTTCGTCACCTGGACTGTTACAGCTCCAAAAACTGTCGAATAACAGGCCACAAAGTAGGACTATAGTATTAGTGTCGCCGATAATCCATTCAGAAAGCTACACCATATTAACTGTTGCTATTTTTCTAAACAACGCTAATAGTGGAATTCACCAGTCATGAAATAAAACAAAATGCATTTATTGAAACACATAGATATTTCATAAAACATGATTTTCTCCCAATATTTTTTCAAAATGTAGAAATCTTCTAATAAATAAAATAGATTGTGTGTATGTTCCTAATATAAATCAACACCTGCGTAGAAAATTTGACCAAACTTTATACACGTGTTCCTTTCGAACCGGAAACAAACGTAAGACACTACTACAACCCCCAGGGTCGGGGGTGGAAATTTTAAAACATGCTAAAACGACCGATATTTGCGCCGGATAAATATTTTTCGGGCTGAATGAGATTGATAGTGTTCCTCCATAATTTCAACTCCTTTCGTCATTGGAGGGGAGCACCTTTAGAGGTGAGGGTAGAGGATCGTTACATAAAAATAACGCGAAAACAACCGCAATTGGAGTCGAATCCGGGTTTGCGGATGTCGCTGAGTTTTATTATGAAATTTATCTTTCCAGGGGCGGGGGTGGACGGGTGTGGCAATTTTCAAATATATTAAAACCACCGATATTTTCATCGAAAGAAACTTTTTCTGGGTCAGTGAGATTGTTAGAATCCAGATGTTTTTGTTTATCAT
The DNA here is from genome assembly GCA_037074705.1 of Zhengitettix transpicula. Lineage (NCBI taxonomy): Eukaryota > Metazoa > Arthropoda > Insecta > Orthoptera > Tetrigidae > Zhengitettix > Zhengitettix transpicula. The sequence goes on along the minus strand of CM073595.1, from coordinate 73,365,009 downwards.
TTAAACCTCTTTCGGCATGTAAGTGAGCACATTTAGGGATAAAGTTTGAGTGTCGTTACATAAAAATAACGCACCGATATTTGAGTTAAATCCGGGGTTATGGATGTCCCTGTGTTGAATTATGACAACCCGGGCACCCACATAGTTGATAATAAATAATAAGTTGATCAATCTGCCGAACATATAAATCTGTAATAAGATAACATATAATTAAAAACTAAAGTTAAATTCCAACCGACACGATAGCTAGGCAACAACTCACGTTAAACAATTATTCAAACAGCATCAAATATAAAATTTTTTAAACGACTCCATCAGTCACTATCTGTCATTCTTGGTCTCAGATCGACAAATAAAATACCGAAGCCAATATCTCTGTCAGTTCACGTTTCTTCGTTGCTCCCCAAACTACAATAAATCCTTTGAAATTTATAAACTAGTTAAAATGTTGCTTCAGTAATAACAAGTGAAATTAATTACAATATTATTAATAATAACGGAGCTTTAATTTTTGTCACTACATGGTTTTGATTGCCGATAAATAACTCCATTAGCGTTGGATACGAGTTACAATTTAAATTTGAAAGGGAGCATTTTCCATGAATTAGAATCTGCTGTAACAATGTCCTAATTAGTGGGCGTTACTGTAAAAAATACTGTATAAAGGCTATACCGGCTGATAATATAACTCACGCAGAATTTCCGTTCATATTTGATGCGCCATTTGCTGTATCGATTGTCTCCCTTTAGGATCTCATTTGACATAACCTCCTGACCTCATTTATCCCTTGATGCAGCCCAGGTCTAATTAACTTAGTAGACGGGAGGGAATACAATTATGTAGATCTATGGATATGACGCAGTGAAGCTTTTATTTTTCGGTTTTTATGTACAAATATAGAGTATGAAAACCTCCTAAAGCTTTCAGAGTTGAATTGATAGTATCTATATAAAAATTGTGGCCGCTTTGATGGAACGTATGAGTCCAATCATATTCTGTGTCATTGCCAATGGCTTATCAGGTCATGGTCAACAATTGTTCACGAATTTATACGTATATATATATATATATATATATATATTTAAACATAAATGAATTCCAAACTTCTTTATGGGATAACGTTATTCTTTCATTATTGTGAATTGATTGGGTCACTGAATTAAAAGCATAAAAATTCAAATTTATTAATGGAAACTGTCATTTTACGCCGGAGCTTTAGCAAGTATTACGAGGCAGTTAATGTCAACTCTCTTACTACAGCAGTGTAAATGCCTAAATATATGGATGAATATTATTCCTATAGTTTCTAACTCGTTGGAACTTACATAATAAATAATCCGAGAATGAGAACCAATTTTATGGGAGCCTAAACCTTTCCTGGAGAGCGCTTATACATGCGCTAATACATGCTAGAAAATCTCAAAATACAATGGTCAACACGACTAACTTAATTATATTATATATGAGTCAACTTTATAATTTTACAGTAGGAATTTTATTCAACAATGTTTTGGAACATTAAAATGATGACCGCCGAGAGATTGTCAACACTGAAATAAATGGTTTGAAGAATTTTTTTTTTTAATTTCTTTATGTGACTGTTAAAAAAATTGGGGCTATATAGTTATGAAATAACCTAAATATTTTCTTTTTGGAAAAAATCTAGTCCTCAATAAATGTATGATTATTTTATAATCTCTGTATCTAAATTAAAATATAAATGAAATATATTTTACGGATATTTAACAGTCCTAAATTTCGGTACTTATTAGTACGCTCCATCAGGCTGAAATAAACGTTTTGTTAGTCTCTCTTAGTTACCTGTTGTTTCTACGGTAACGGACAATCAAACTTATTCATATGTGTTATTATATAAAATATGATTTAATTTAGCTTACTACATCAGATTACAGAAATGTAAAAATTATATAAAAACATATAAGGAAATAAAAGGTTTAGAAATTATAAAAAATTTGAATTTTACAGTAATATAAAATTTTGAAATTTACACGTATATAAAATCATACATTAATTCTACATGTATTTCAAATTTATATTTATAAACATTTTAAAAAGTATTTCGGTCTTGATGTAATTAAATGAAGACATTTAGACAAAAATAAAAGAACCTGTATTGTTCTGTTCCATTTGGTGTACATAATAATAAAATATTACAAATTTATTATATAAATTTTGAAATTTTTTTATATAAAAGTAAAACCGAAGAACAGTATTTTTCTGTCATATATGACGTGAGGAACAAACAATGAATTAAAAATAATTTTTCACATCAAAATTACATATCACAAAGTGAGATAAAAAATGTCTGTTAATAATTCGTTAAATAAATCTTATTATAGTTAGAAACCGTCGTTAAAATAAATTATAAAAGAGGAATAAAATATTTTTTAAAAAATTTTAATATTCTTCTACTTTAATATTATTTAATATAAAAGGCCAAAATGCTCAATAATTAATTTAGCCACTTATTAAATCTGCGTATGTTTAAACGAAACTTTGCGCTGTTCTATTTTCTAATTTCGTTTTTTTGGTCATTTTATAAATATTGAAAATAAATATTTAATATTATTTTTGAAAGATTTATATTCATTTTACACGACTGAAAATTACTTTCTGTGAAAAATATAAATGCATTAATGAAATTTATTATTTTGGTCAGGTATTTAAAAATAAATGCGTCGGTGCTCTAGACGTTTGAAGGAGTTTGAATAATTTTAATGCCGTAAAGGTTAGCGTTCAAATTTCATTATTATTTTTTCTGCAAGTTCCTGGGCTAAGGGTAAGATTATGATGTAAACAGTTTAAATATATGTGTAATTTCCTTGTTGATATGTAAACGTTAACGTTTACTGTTTTCATGTTTTCCATGTTTTAGTTAATCTTGTGTATGGTACAGGACTTTACGTATATTTCCCCAGTAGAAACTATTCTAGAATTTAGCCTTCCGGCGCAGCTGTAAATCGGCCAGCTTATGAGAACTGATAGTTATCTATATTATTAATTAACACTCAAATCTGTATGGAGGAAAAGGGTATTTTTGAAGTTTGTTTTAATGTTTCATCCTGGCTTGCAGCACACCGGATTCTACTAGTATCTCGACGCGCTCGGGGCCCATTGCAATAATTAGCCCGTCTTGTTAGCAAAACCATGCTCCGTTGCCAACCTACCGCCAGGAGTTTGCCTCAAGCCTAACCAACAAAACAAGAGGAGCAGGGAGACTGTCTCACCGCAAGAACAACGCCTCCCTTCACAAAGCAATAGCCACAACACTCGCACAGACAATAAAAATTATTTTTAATCTAGGAGAAATTTCATAATTATATTTTGAGTCGGGGAAAAGTTTATTATGGCCATTTCCCCTAAGACTTACTTTGCATGAAATAAAATAAATCGTAAATTCACAATTATAGATAATAAATGTACGGGCCCACTGTCTCTACAACGACACATGTTCAGAAAGTAAGTGTACTAGATTTTTATATTCTTTCAGAAAAGGTGTACAGATAATTGTTGATATACTTGTTGACTATTTTTTCACATAATCGCCATCCTGTTCAATGCATGTGGTGAGCCGTGGCACGATTCTTTATGCCCTCCTCGAAGAACTCTCCCGCTAGTTCCTTTCCCCGCTTCAGAACCTCTTTCAGCAGCTGCTCGTGAGTAGAAAATTTAATTCCACCCATGTGTGCCTTCAGGGAGGTGAAAAGATTGGGGGGGTTCAAACATCCCAACCAAATGAGTCCAAGAGCGCCTTGCTGGCTAAGGCCGTGTAAGGACAGGCGTTGTCGTCGAACAAGCACACTCCTCTAGTCAGCATTCACCTCCTTTTGATTAAAATGCTCATTTTTTTTAGGGTCTCACAAAATCGTTGTGCATTGATGGTTTCTCTCTGAGGCAGAAATTCGACCAAAATTATGCATTTTCGGTCCCAAAACACTGAGGGCATGATTTTTATACCCGAAATGGTGGGTTTTGAATTTTTGCAAGATTGGGGGGTTGTGTCTGTCTTTCTGACTCAGTCGTTTTAACTCCACTCACAATAGAGTTCAGAAAGGTGTTATTGCTAATGCGAGTAGGAAGTGGATCACAGCACGTGTCTTGCACTTGGTGGGTTTTCTTACCGACATTTTTCATGCAACTGGACACTACAACCTGAGTTTACGTACTACCGTGTTCCTGCGATGCTCGCTCTGTCAATGTTGCCAATCCTCAAAAAACAAAAAAAATCACAGTCCGTTATAATCACAGTACACTTACTTTCTGAAGATGCCTCGTATATTACAGCTCGATCGATCGACTCAGTTGAAGTAGGTGAACAGTTACGTACAAACGAGTTTTTCGTTGCGCCGGAAAATGTCAGACATTTGTATAATGTAAGTATTTTATAGCTGATGAGAAGTGTATATTCACGTACGATTCCGAAAACAAGGAGCATTGGAAAACATTATCTTTCCCACGAGAAAATAAAAAGAAGTACGCATGAATCGTTCGAAGTTCAAGGTAATGCTTATCGTTTTCTTCGATATTCATTGGATCATTCTGGTACTTTGAGGTCAAACACTTAACATACAATATTATAAACAGGAAAAATTGTTGGTTCTTGTAACTACAGGATGCGAGCATCCACAATGCGTTATCAGTCAAGCTCATTTTTCTAGTACAAATATCACTGACCCTGAACATCCTCCAAATCACACTGATTCTCTACAGAGCGATTTCTTCCTCTTCCCCGAAATCAAATCGGCGAAAAAAGGAATCCATTTTTCAGCAGTGGAAGAGGCACGGGCGAAAATGGAAGAGCTCCTGTGCAATCGAACAGAAAGCGATTTCCAGAAATATTTTGAGTAGTGGAAAAAATATTTTAAGTATTGTGTTAACTGGATTGAATCCTAATTTTTAGGCGATATCCATTCAAATTCAATATATAGTTATAATTCAGAGGGCTCGTAGACAAAGTCATCACTACAGCGATCCTCAATCAGAAGCAACACCAGCGTCTCGAGTCCCATTCAAACGTTTACGTGAGTGACAAAATACAAACGGTTGCGAATTCATGGCCTACGATTTACCATTTTATTGGCATATTTTTATTTCAAAACGTTTTAAATACTTTTCTGTTTTTATTCCAATTGAACGTTATACTCCGCCGTTCGATTCAGCGCCCACATATAACCCGAAGAAAAATAATTGATTTTATGTATATCTGAATCATATGGATTATAGCACACAATTTTAAATATTAATGTATTTTTAATGAATTATAGTTACGTTAAGAATAAGTTCAGAAATAATTCTTATTAGAGGACATTTGTGAATTTTATGAAATGTAATTTATTTCCAACAAAATAGAGGGTGGTGGTTTTATTAACCATTATTGCGTCGTTCATTCTCAGAGATGTTTGTACTTTTTTCTTCTGCTCTCTTTGACCTTCCTGACTTTGGCTGAAAGTTAGTTCACTCTGGTGAAAGGATTTAATTCCCATGCATGTGCCGCGCTCTCTGGTATCCAGCTTGACATATAGAGCGACTTAACTCGCTTCTTCGTTGCTCCGTGAATTTTCCCCTTTCCATGTCTTCTCAGGAAACGAACGACATTCGCGGAATGATAATACGACTGAATTTTTTGATATTCAGACACACGCGTCGATCGTGAATTCATTTATTTTTGTAGTTCAGAGCTGCGCTACTTTTTCGCCGTATTCACGTACTCGTCATTTTTTATTCCTGGTATATTGGAAATTTCTGTAACATTACTTCGGTTGCTCGGGGTGATTTTATAAATTCCCTCTTTCACAACCTTAGTTTATAATTAAGTATGATATTTTTCAAAGCAAATTGGTTGTAGTTTTACATTCAAGATATGCATAACATTCAAGGGTCATCAACTGGAAGGAATTTTTATTTGTGAAACGATTGATTACTCTTGAAGATATAAAATAATTCATTAGATATTCATCTGACATTTAATTGTAATTAAATTAATAATATAGCCAAGAGGACAGAAAAATTAAGAATAATATATATTGCAATCTGTTTTTAGTATTGAATATACTGAATTAATTTGTTTGTGGCTAAACAGAGGCATTAAATAAAAATATTTAATTATTAGAATTTTAATACTTAAAAATCAGTATTATCTTTTTTATGCATGTGTGAGAATAATATAATTGTCGGTCTGACATAAAGAATTTTAATTGTATTAGGATTTCAATGTTGAAATAAACGTCAAAATCCGCAAGTATTTTGATTCATCCTCAGTGGTTCTACCAGGCTCTAGTACAAAATCCCGACACACACTTTCCCGAAACACGTTTTCCCGACAGCAATATCCCGATAGACGGTTGCCCGACAGGTTATTATCCCGATTGACGTTTTCCCGACAGGTCATTTTCCCGAAAGGCTCGTTTTTACATAATATAGCATAATACTAATACTGTAGAACAATTAATACGTTAGTTATTTTATTATACATGATTATTATTGTAAATTATGTTACTCATCAAAGCCTGGAACAATTTCAACCAAACTTGGTTCACGTGTCACTTAAGATCCAGGAACAAACTCCGTGGATTTAAGATAATTCTTGCACCTCTATGGGTGGGGGTGGAGGGGGTGGCATAACGATAACGGCCTATGTTTCTGACGAATAAATAATTTACGGGGTCATTCAGATTTATGTATCTCTCGATGTTTGCAGTGAAAAATTTCAGCTCCTACGGCGTAAGGGTGAAAGGGTGTGATAAAAAATTGTGATAACTACCAAGATTGGTCGAATCCGGTCTATACCAAATTATTATTATCCATAGGGCTTAAACATTAATTTACCGTACTGGAATGCCATAACTAAACTCAGCGACTACTATAATTTTTACTCCCTTTCTTGTGCGTTTAGGGGATGATATTTTAATTGTAAAAACGCCGAGAGTGACTTGAATCTGACCCGTTAACTGTTTATAGGCCGTTATCGCATATTTAGAAAAATGTCACATGCATCCACCCCCACCCATAGGAGTGTTGGAGCTATCTTAAATACCCGGGTTTAGTTTTTGGGTCTTAAGTGATACGTGTACCAAGTATGATAGAAATTTTTACGAATTAATGAGTAACTTAATTTACTATAAGAATCATGTATATATATTAAGATAACTAACACATTAAGTGTTCTACAATATTAATATTAGCTTTATTTCGTGGAAACGCACCTTTTGGGAAAATCCCGTCAATCGGGATATTGTTGTCGGGAAAACGACCGGATCTCGTTGTCCAACACTAATTGTAGTTATTATAACTCCATGGTGTCGGCGATTTAAAATGCGAGAAGCCTCCTTCATAATGGAAACTTTGCCTGCTTTGTGGATATCTGCAGCAATTACTGTCCCTCTGGCCAAAGTAATTTCTGCTTTCGAGTAATAGAATCACAAATGACGTGACCCGTTATAGAAACAGGATCTCCAGTGGATTTTCCAGCGACACATTGCGACTGTAGCTCTCCTAGTGACAGCTAATGGCTCCATTTCCCTTATATGGAGTCTTGCAAAACCCGTGTATCCGCTACCTCTCACCCTAACTCGTCTTAAGTCGCGGATAAATTTCACCATTCACGATTGAAAATTTTCGACAATTTTACAGGATGTTTTCTTTCTGTTTTCAGATGCTCCATCGACGGTCTCAGTAACTACTCAACTCAACTTTCAGTCTGAAAACACTGATATTACGAAATCAAAAGCACTAATTAAAATTCACTCCCATGTAGTATTGTTAGTAGACGAATAGTTTCAATCTGGGTCTGAGCCGTATTACCCCTAAAATTAAATAAACACTTCATTACACTTATAATAAAAAACCCTTATTACTACTGTATCATGATACTGTACCTAAGAAAATCAATAACTTTCAGTTTCAAACTGAAAAACTAAATAAAATAAATAAAAATTTCGTAAACTTTTTCTATCGTATAATAACTTATAACTTACAATATTTTTGGAGTGAAGTTTTAAAAATTATTTCATCTATCTCCTAATTACTACGATCTAAAAAAATAATTTAATTTGTTCTTCGTCGTGGTCAAGTGTATTAAAATGTTTTACTTGTTTGATTTTTACCGCAATTACTGGTGATATCCAGAAAAATGGCCGCCGTTTGATGCCTCAGACCAGCGAGAGAGCAAATGAGTGGAATTTTATTTCTTACAGACCTAATTTTATTTCCGTACATTTTTTTTATCATGGAAGTATTATTGAAGTTGTTCTTTAGTTTAAGCAAAACGTAAATATATTTCCCCGGCCATTTGTTCTCGGTAGCATTTATAATGAAGGCATATCGAACTTTCAATTTTTTACAAAAGAATAAGTATCAAAATTATTTGTTAATTAGAAACTATGAATTTTCCATTTTTTTTTCTGATAAATAGTTAAAAATATATAATTTTGAAATAATTTTAGATAAAGAAATTTTTTGTAACATTTATTTTATAAAAAAATAATGTCAAATTAAATCAGCAGAACATTAAAACCATAATAACAGGGTTAATTCGAAAAATATCAAATTGGTTACACCTTGGCCGTTAATTTTTCAAAGACAAATCAAAACGATACTCATACTCAATATTCATATTTGATATCTAGAATCATTCGTCTTCGTTACGTCATACATGAGCAGATAGAGAACCACGATCTGTCGATTCTAATACAGGTATATATGGAGAACAACGCCGGCGAAGTATCTCCGAGAAACCCAGGACACAGGCTCCAGGTTGGTGATCGATATCGCTCGAAGTTGACATTTATTCAGAATGAATTACGGTCCACGTTCAGCGCCTGCGGTCGACCTAACCCTCTGTCACTTGTCCCATTGTGCACAACATTCACGTTAAATAATTCGCATTCTAAGCTGAAAAATATTTTGATCGTTTGTAAAAGATTCACCTGTATTTAAATAATGGCTCGGAACTTATCTCTCAAAAAATTATTTACGTCTCGTAATTGTATTTAAACGCTAAAATCAGGTATTTTAAAAAACGACAGTTTAAGTACTCATGAATATTAGAATTAAAACAAGCTTCACTTCGGTAGCTTACGACAATTTAATGTAGGTAATGGGCACTTAATAATATAATATGAAAAGAATTGTTTATGGACTTGTTTTAATTACATCGATGACCTGGTCAAGCAATGCATCCGACGGTCCTCAATAAATTAATAACTAATTATTATGAAAACTAATAAAGCCCAGAAAGGAATTTAAAAAGTAGTCTGACAATATAATAACATTTATTTCGTGCACCATTTCACATGATCTTAATCGATGAGGTTACTTTCTGTTGTTTATCGTCATAAAGACATTTCCAAAAAATGAAGCAAAATGGGCATGTCGTAATACTGTATATGTGAAGTGAAATGACATGTTTCAATGTTGGTAATAATTTTTTAAAAAAAGTGTCCAATCCACAATGCTATAGTTATTGATTTTTTAAGAACGCACTTACTATATGCTACTTAGAATTAGGAAGCAACAAAAAAGGCACAATTGTTGATTTGTTATTGTCAGCCATTTTCGCTTAATGGAAATCAAGAAGTTGCCTAATCGCGATTCTGAAGCAGCTACATAATGGTTTATTTGCCTTTACAATTTTTTTTATTAATAAGATAAATTATTATTACAGACATTTCAAAAATCTTTAATTCAGCACCGTTTTTGTACTTTTATCAGATTGTTCATGTTATATTACTACGGTAACAGAATATTTCCTCCATAAAACTCATTGATATGTGTTCTGTTACTCATTGTATATAACAATATAATAAATCAGGTAGCCAAAAACTACGTAAAAATTCCATGAGGTGAGAAAATTTACTCATAAAATATATCCAAATGAAAAACAACAATATGTTTAGAGTGGTGTAAAGGAAAAATTAATGTAATATTTCATATCACAAAATTATATCACTTTTATATTGGAGTGATATCTGGCATTATGACGAGCGGAGAATAAAAAATATTTTACTCATTATTCGAATCGGAGCGTCAACGAGAGTTGAATTTATTATGTACCGAATAACCAAAGTGGAATGCCAATTACGTCAATCACGAACGGACACGTTAGCATATTTCTGCGAAATTTATTAATCCATAATTGGTGGTGTGAAATGAATCATAAGCGTCCTGTGTTCTGTAGTTTTGTTTTCAAATGTGATTGTGACAAGCGATTCGGTGCCGTTGTTTTGAATGGTGAAACGTGAATGGTCGCTCCAATGTGCCGAGTAACTGAATTTATTAACGTATTTTAAAGTTAATAATAAACTGATTTTCGACCTCTGATATATTAATGAGCAAAGCAAAATTTCACTCGAATAATACAAACTAATTAAGAGTTTTACTAAATTAACAAGTAATATATTTGATTTGAGATATGTTAAAGAATGGCGTACAGGTTATATATTGTCCAATATTTTAATAATTTGACAACGGAAAAGAGCCTTAAAAAATTATACCAGGTTTGAACTGTTGAAGTAACTGAAAATCCTTTAATCTTAAATGGAAAAAAAATACTACATGCAGTGAATATTTTAGAACTCCACAACATATGTAAATTGATGTAAATGTTCCTACAACAGAGAGAGACTAAAGTTTACGGTACGCGAAACGGGAAACCGTTCGCTTCTTAAATCAGACGAGCGACGACTCATTGATTACAAGTCTAGCATTGCCAATTAAGTATTAAAAAAAGTGATTTTACATCATCCTACGTATTCTGACAATTCCAATTCAGCTTTCCGCTAAAGTCGAACAAAGAATTTGTTAGATATACACGAATATACTATCATGTTTTAAGGTATCTGGTTTTAAACTTTAATTATAACTAAAAAATGTAAATAATTCAAAACTTATGTCTGAATAACGTTGTATTAACTTATAAGAAACAAATTAACCATTAATGTGATTAATTATTGATTATACATAAATAACCCTTTTCCGTAACAGACTCAATTATTTTGTGGCAACTTCAATTGAAAAGCACGTATATATTTGATTCGACATTAATTCTTACTAATTTGATGACATCTGCAATGGCTGCTGATTCTGGTTGAGGTGCATAACGTGCTAAGATAATAATGACAACTAATTTAATTATATATAATTGTAAGAACCAAATAATCATTATTTCAAGGGAACAAAGGATATTTTTATTTCGATATGGAAAAACTGTATGTTGTTATAATAATCGCTTTCCAATGAAACTTCTTTAGACTGTCTCTCAACACAAAGAAGATTTCCTCACGTGATGGATATATTAACAAGAGTTTTTGCAACTATGGTATGATATGTTATATTAAGTTTAAGATTAAAAATACTGACACAATATCATTTTCCGGAATTATTGCAAAAATTTAAGATCAAATTTTCAATATAATTCTTCCTCATGAATTTATTTTAATGATAAAAGTTAATTTTGAGAAATTTTATAAACTTAATCCTTTGCACATTTTTACCATGAAGTTGTTGCCCGTGCTACTGTTAATATTAAACATGATCATAATATATATTAGTTATGATTATGGGACCATAGTTCCGAACCCATTTGTTAATATATTCACATTTCATCATTTAATTTTATATTGTTTTCTGGGATGTATTAAATTCAGCAATGCCTTTAAAATGGATAACTTTCTGCGTAATTCAATGTGTTTTGCCCTATTAATTAACCTTAAACATTTGTTGCTCTTTCTGTTACCTTATCAGAGTTTGAATAATAACCGGAATTATGATTTAATGGAATTATATACAGGGCGTCTGAAAATGAATCTTCCGTTTTGACATGTATATATTTTGAAATATAATAAGCATATAAAATTAATGTTAATTTTGTAAAAAGGAAAATACATAAAGTTCCTTTACTTCACAACTCAAAGGTGCTCAATATTCTATCTTTGAGATGCTCGGCATATGTCTATAACTGTTGTTATTCGGTCCCGCAGTTCGACTATTTTAGCTGGACGTTTAGGCACATAAAGTGAGTCTTCCTCTTTTTAACCGTACATTGTTCCATCACAACGGGTTAAAATATGAACTTTTGAAATCGGATTATTATTAATACATACATCATTTAATGATTTTTTTTTGCATTTAGAGACTTTTAAATGGGTTTCATTGGGAATCCGGAGCTAAGGATAGAAAAAATACTTATGGGAAAATCTGGCGAGTTTTTTGAAAAATTAATTGATCCTACGAAAACGAGAAAAATTAAGTTACCGTAGTTTCACTGCTATCCTTTTACAGGCTATGTAAATACCAGTTAGTTCTCTAGTTGATATTAAGTTAGATCGTCATGAAGACTCATTTACTCTTCAACGATTATGTGGACCAGAAATAAATTGTTCGTCTCGTATATTTGATGTGGCTAATTTAGACCTAACTCTTTACCTGTTTTTTTAGGGAACGGGTGAATAAATTTTAAGAGATGATGAGATTTTTATTTCATCCAGTTTTCCTGGAATGAGGTCAAACGGAGAGCAATTAGAATAAGCGTTCAAGTTTTAAATACTGAAAATTTTACAACCAGCGCATTTGTCTTTCATATCACATTATTCGCCCTGTGTTACTGTGTTTATTAAGTTCGCTTATAATTATGTAGTGGAAGATCCGCCTATCGTTTGAGAGAATTATTCTTTGTTAGTCGCCCTTGTGATTGGTATTGTTGTCCTGTCCGCAACACAGCTTCCCCTCTTGTTTATCACTATTTTGTAATTGACTCCACTCACAACCGACGAGGCTCATTTCGATTGTGCCGTCTCCAAATAGAATTATGTGGGTGGCGTTTTAATTAAGAGAAGCCCCAGGGAGAGAAGGCTTCAGTTTTGTCACGGTGGAACAATGGTTTCAGTGGACCGTGATTGCCTAACTGCTTCGTGGCGTCGCAATGTACGGTATAGGTTGTAAATTGCCATATGCGGCTCAACTGAGTACGCAAGTCTGATAACATATTCTTTTCGGTGATTCTATATTACTCAGACCTCATGTGGAAATATATGATGTCTGACGGTTGGTTGGAAAACGTCGCCTAACAAATAAATCAATTTTAGTTCATTTTCTATTCTTCCTATTCTACTACAGAAGCACACTACTACTTTAACGTGAAACAATTTCAATCAATTAACATTAAGGCTAAGATTAAAAAAGGTTGTTTACAATGTCGACACAATATATTTCTTATTTTGTTGATCCTTTTACTCTTAAGGTTTTTTTTTACTTTATTTCTCCACCTGAAGCTACAATATTGAAAACATAATTAATTATTTAATTATGAATAATTGTTTAGTAATAGGGACGGCCAAAATTAAATAGTACAACTGTTAACAATTTATATTTTTCATAACAAAAAATGTTTATTTTTTTTCTGCTCTAATTACAAATTGTCAAAAATACTGGCTATGTTTATACATAAATAAACATCGAGGATTGCGGGACTGTGGTGATAAATATTGTAAAATTCGAACTGTGGCTCTATAATACCCACTTTGACGGGTAGCCCAAACGCCGCAATCTCTCGACTGTTTCCGCGTTCCAGGAAGAGAGTGGCACAGTCTTCTTACTTCTCCTCGTGTCCCCGGAATTACGAGACTCGTTTACTTAAAATTTCTTGCGAATATTTCGCGTACGTGATAAAATCTTCGGACCAGAGATTTGTTTTGCTAGATGTTTATCATTCAGGGCACCTTCTTTACTATCAATAATCTTAAAGGAAGGCTACTGGTGACTACTTTTGTTCACTACTTAAGTTACGTTCAATGACCTGCTGCATATTATGAGCTCATATCTACAAATGAAACTACGGTCAGGGGTAATTGTTTGGATGTGAAACTTTTGTCTGCGTGCTGCCTGTACGTTAATACGTGGACGAGCATGAAGGTTGCCAATTTACAACTTCCTTTCCAAGTCCAGCAGCTGCACTTGGCTACAGCAGCTCCTAACAGACCTGGATATTCTCACCCTTAATATGGATTGTGCATATGTGATTTCCCCGTATTCTAGAATCACGTCGACCATAAACTATCGCAAGGGTATTTCTATTTGGGACGTGGTGTATTATTTTTACTGACAAATCAAGTGATACTCTCGAACTTATCAACGCATGTAAAACACATTTTCCAAGAAAGAAATGCATTCCTATACTAATTTTCTGTTATGTTATAATATCAGGCTAGAATATTAATAAGAAGAACCCAGTTTAAATATGGCTTCATTTTCTTATAAAACGAGTAGTCAATTTGGGAACAGGATTCATAGAATGTGAATAGAGATATATAGTACGTAAATTTATGCCAAGCTACGTCATTTTAGATCATTGAACATAATTCATAATTTTAAGTTGAATTCGTGGGGGAAAATAAAAGTAATCATTGCTCCCTTTCGTTTAGTTACTTACCAGCTGGGTGTCTGGCGTTGCCCAGGTTGTCATAATTAAACACAGCGTCATTCATAACCCCGGATTTAACTCCAATCTATCTTGTTTTTGCGTTATTTTTATGTAAAGCCCCGTCACCCTCATCCCTAAAGGTACTCACCACCTACGCCAAAAGGGGTTGAAATTATAAAGAAAAACATCAGGGGAAACACTATCTATCTCACTGACCCCGAAAAGTATTTACCAGACGCAACTATCGGCTGTTTGACGTGTCTGAAAATTCCCCTCCCCCCCTGTCCCTTGGATTTATAGACGTGCCTTACCGCCACAGTGTTTGTTTTTGGTGCAAAAGCAACACGTGTTCGAAATTTGGTTAGATTTGCTCCACGGGTGTAGATTTGTATGCGGAACGTACATGCACACAAACACACAAACAAACACACTATTTCATTTATTAGATTACACATGAGATACGCGAATTATGTAAATGTTTGGATGAACCAGATAAACTCTTGTTTTTAGATATCACAATTTACTTTTAAATTCTTAACCGTGAAAGAAATGCCAACTGAACAGTGTTCGTATTTCGTAACAATATTTAAAAGCGGTCTTCAATTCATAGAATGTCAGTTTGTACAAGCCGATCGTGATTACCAAAATTTCCTCCAATTAGCACTATAGATTTAAATAAGGCTTTGTAAAAGTAGTTGCTCCTCGAAATAAAGTTGATGTTGAACCCAATGAGGAAGACACGAAAAAGGGTATTAATTGTGACTCGCAAGCAGCGAATAAAACTATAGGTTACTTGTATTTTATAATCAAATACTTCTTACCGGAACACGATGTGAAGTAAAATTTTGTAACTTCATGTCTTTTTAGTCTTTTAGATCCGGGTTCTCAACTTTATTGGGGTTTTATCTTTGAATATCTAATTTTGATATTATTTATGGTAAAATACCTTTTGAAACTCCGCATAAAATCTGGTTGGAATGTCAACTTTAAATAAAACCATGTCAATTTTCAGCCAATTTGGACTTCAATTGGATGTGACTGTCTGAATCATTCCTCATTCTACCCATCTGTTAATCAGTAAACCACGTATCTGAGAGCCTCTAGTCGCTGACATGGTTTCTGTGAATAGCGTTTCACAGCTAAGATGCTAGTTTAGCGGCATAGCCAGGATGAGACAATTGATTCATTCATTTCCCACGCCTCCGCACAGATGACGTAATACGCGTTACTGCCAGACACAAACACACACACACACACACACCTCCACTCTGAAACGATAAGCTCTTCCACAAGAGTAAACTTCAAAGCTACCAGGATCGCTTCACCCTCCGAGTATCTACTGCGAGACTTCCAGTTCGAGCACCGACCATTGAATCACAAAGTTGAGTGTTCAAATATTTTATTTTCAGAAATGTAGGCTCTAATAGATTCATTCCAAATCAAACACAAATTGAGACGACAGAGTGTTTCATATTTGAAAAAATAAATTCATCCTTCAGTTTTATACTGCATAATTTCTGAGTGTTTGATATTGACAAAAGCATACAGATCACTTTTTAACTTAATGAATTTTTTATTTCCGCTACACTGATAAATTATTTGTGAATCAAAATTGGAGGGCGAAGACATGTAGTCGTGAATAATTTGTGAAAAAATGAAACCACCATTTTTTTGGAAACGGCTGCTGAGTTTTATCAGACTTTAATAAAATATTTGAAAATAACTAAGTATATAGTTTACAGATATCGTCAATCACTTTCACTATTCATACCGTCATTCAGGAATATATTACTTTTATCTTACATGAAAATGGGTTAAATAAAAATAATTTGAAAGCGACTACACGGGTTTGGAATTATTCGATTCAGTTCAAATCTGGTTTACATTTTTTTATCAACTTATGAATATCTTTAGAGGTCAATTTATTTTTCAATAATACAGGACCAGTTTTGAAATATTTTTTTATTTTTTACTTTCGTAAATGTGACGAAAAAAGCTCCATTCAGAAGTTCATAGAACTTGGTTCAGTCATTCTTTCATATTTAACGCTACTGGAGAACGCGTTTGTTCATCGCAGAAAACTTCTCATTTAAGAGAATAATCAATCATGATGATTGTGTGTTACATTTTCATGATAAAACGTATATATTTTGAGATACGTGCGTTGGAAGTGCAAAGCAGAGTAACGCACACAATATTAAGCATCGCTTGTGCCTAATGTTGTAATCTGCTTTATTGAAATGGCGGTGTCATCTCGATCGCGGAGCTTATGTTACGTAAAATTGAAAAGAAAACAGAATCTATGAAAAACCATACATTGATTAAAATGGTAATTAAATCTAATAATTTACATTAATAACATCAGTTAAACTGTTGAGAACATGCTGTTACATAATTATAATTGTATGCTGACTTGAGAGATGATTAATAAAGTGAACTATGGAAAAAAAAAGTAATGCCACAGGTTCTTTTAAATTAAAATGATTACAGTTTTATGCCATTAAATGAATATCCCTCATAAATATTTTATCATGACTCGTATCCAGAGTTTACGACTCCCTTCATCAACTCAACAAAATTGCAGGAGTAAGAGCGCAACTACTGAGTCAATAGCAACCTTATAAATAAAAGATCACTTATCTCACCTGAGTTATGAACTGGTCACATGGCAGACCAGTACTTCTACTTTATAAACCCCAGATCGTCAGTATTTACTTTACTTCAATTGGGCGTTTGGCCTATGAAAATTACACGTTAAGGCGGAACTATCAATCTGAAAACTGAAAAAGGATTTAACATTTATGAGTTATGTGTAATTTATTCAAACACAAATTATTGTAATAATATAAATTCTTTTGGAAAAACATAGCCTAAAAATTAATGAATAAAAATACTTCGCAAACATTAAGTGTAACTTATAATTTTTGGACCTTTACTCGTTTTTCTAGTTATCAGTGTACTACTACGTATCTGCTTCTTTTATTATTTGTCTCTATAGTTGTAGACTGTTCTATATGAATGATTTCGTGACAAGAGGACTGCATCCACAATTTGAAAAATAAATCCCAGTTTAACATTCAAAGAACAAGTATAAGCTGTAGAAATATCCATTTGGCTGAAAATCAATTTAGCACATTCTGGTATCAGTGATGACAAAGTTGAACATTTAACCTTTTCTTTAAAAAAAGTTTTAATGTTCATTATCCTATTGACAACATTCAAGGAAAAATTCAGAGTTAGGCACAGAATATTCAACATAGTTCGTGCATCCTGTTGTGAAGAGGCCTGTGTCATCACGATCGCGATCCTTGATTTACTCAAGAATTGAGAAATTCACAGAATCATTATAAAACCAGCGATAGGTCAAATTAATTTAGGTGCTTTACAAAGAACTAATTTAGATCTCATCAATATAGTTTCTTGATGATGAATGTCTCGTTTCACACAAACTGACAGAACGATAAAAGATATGATCGCAAAGCGAATTCATTTGGCTTGATTAACTGCTCCTGACGTTATCTCAATTACGGATTTTTAAATTAGTAGAAACAGAAAGGAATAATGAATTGAATTTCCTTTGAGCGAGGTGCAAAAAAAAAATCTCACTCACTCAATTACAACATTCATATATAATCCAAGATGTCCACTCAAGAAATAGGCTAATTGAACAAAGAAAATTTAAACGTTATTATTATAAATAATTATTACAAGTTCTTTACAATTAATTACATATTCTACACCACTGTAGCCCATATTATCTATAGGGTTATGGAATATAACCTAGGGCGATAAACATTTTTTACTGTGTTATTTTTGGTTACTCAACCGAAAACTATATAATTTACAATTTTGTATGTTGATATTTCTTCAATTTGAGCTGTATTTTACTCCGGACTGTCACTTGAATATTATTGTTTCCTTAGAAACGATTTCACAACCTGGCTAACATATTTTCCTCCGTACCTCTTAACAGAATTGTTCCTGCATTAAGTAGCTGGAAACTCGTCCCCACTATATTTTCTGTTGCCTGCATAATGCACATCCATTATTCTTAAATGAACCCTTCCCCTACGAAGTAGACTGGAAAGTAGGATTTGTTAGAGTGCTGAATGTAAGTAAGCTAAGTGCTTTGCTGTTACGTAATTATCAACAACTACGTTTTAATATGACACTTTTCATGCATAAGCTGCCTTCAGCCCATTTGAACCAACGATATAGTAATAAAAAGACTGCTGAAAAGCGCTTAGTGACACAGACGATAAAAAATATAAGATATATATTTTCTCTCGAGACGAAAAGAGATTTGATCTCTTTTTAAAAGCACCTAGTGGAAGATAGAAAATTTTACAGTGTTTCTACCTCAGCCATTTTCATCAAATTAACGAGGGATAAAACTAAGAACATATCTTTGAACAACTTATTTTTTCTATTTCTTTGCTTTTTTACCTTGGATCTAGCTTTAAGCTAGCCGGGTTGATATGATTTGTTGTTTTATATTTTCTCGGCCTGCCGGTGTGTTAGGAGAAAAACCCTCGCCGCGTGTTTCCACGAGAGGTTAAAAGGCCTTTCTGAGACTTTCTGGACAACTTGTACAAACAGTGACTATACCTGAAAGTATTGACGTTTTATTTTCTAAAAACAAGAAAATAAAATAAATTATTACTGTCGCCAACACGATCGCACCGACTTTCGTGGCATCCAACTGGCCGTGGCCGTGACTGCAGCCTTTCAACTTTTCTTTTACGGTTTTTGGATTCATTGCGTTCACAATTTTGTAACCCATCAGCGCTATCAACGTTAACCAAAATATATTTTTTACATAGGTTCATCCTATACTTGTCCAAAACGGTGACTCCACAAACTGCAAGAACGAAAAGATTTACTTATTCTCTGAAGATAAACGTTTAAGCGGACATAATTTCCAATACTTTTTCTTACACTAAACTTTTTTTGTGAAACGAAATCCTCACAAAATGTTTCTGTTACTAATCCTTTCTTGTTAATGCTTATTTTCTGACGACATTTAAGTTTTAAATAAATCTATATTATATGTGTGTGTTATATTGTTTCTCCGATATTATTTTTGAAAATTTGTTTAAATATTATGCAACGATATTTATTTATCTCAAGTCATTGTGGATCCAAAAAAATCAAATCAATTCGTCATCTTATTTATAGCCGTAAGAACAAAAGTTTAAGCATATTTGTTCAGTACCTGAAGGCCTGTAAGAATTTACTTATTTTCTGAAGCAAGTCTGCGATTTTTACAAAGTCTTTGAACCGCACTTAAGAAGAGACCATATAGGATATAAGTTAAATAACCAAATTCTATAATTTTCTTTTCTTCAATTTCGTAATAAATTGCGTGAGAATTGACTAAAACCTTGTCCTTATTCATTCGCAGAGTTCGTCAGATGATGTGCAAGGCAGTGAAGGGAGAGTGATGGAATTGGTTCCCGGATATTCCCCGAAAGGAGCCAGTGCACAGAACCTGGCGGTGGTTAATGAACGCTTTGCCGTATCGACCACGAGCTGATTTCTGGAGAGCTTTAAGCGCCTTCCCCTTTAAGCGCTGTTCTAGAACAGTCCCTGCAAAAACTTTCACCATACGAACTTCATCCTGGCAAATCAATTTTTGCTAGGCTCGCGAACTTGTGAAAAAAAAATGTTAGAAAATGGAAAAAGTTGAACAACAGTACCCTCTCAAAGAACTGCCTCCAATCAAAAATCTAATTAAAGTTCCTTTACAGACTAAAACATTACTCTTACGCAACATTTCCTGTATAGAATTAAATTAAGATGTAAAATTACATAACCACTTCATATTTCATTCAGAAAAATTCAATACCAGTTAGGTAAGCGTAGCGATAGAGTATATTATGTATAATATGTCATTTCAAATATAAAAGTTGTATTTATAAATCAATATCCAACTCTAACACTCCAAATTTGACATTGTGGTGGAAATAACTTTATTACTCTCGCATATATTCACCTTAACCTTTCTAGGGAAATATATTATTTGCCAGGAGAGTGAAGGAACCTTGTGTCGTACACAGAGACATCATTTTCACTCGAAAAGTAGTAAATATAATATTATAATTTTATTTTCAATCAATTTTTAGAAATAAAATTCATAATTCTACTTGCGTTAATATTTACTTGGTTAGCTTCCGCTAATATGCTTAATAACTACTTCATAAAAGTCGGAGCTGTGGTTTAAAAATATGCAATGACTGGATAACGATGTGTTCACTTTGTATTTATTTTTATATCGGTACTTGTGTTATCAATTTGTATGTTATAGTTTAAATAATTAAAATTATTAACACTATATGAGATTGTGTGTTATTTATTTCCCCAAATATTAATCTGAGAACAGCGTATATGAATCAAATAAATAAATAAATATATTGAGTCTGGAGAATTTTCTTTTTTCTTCTGAAAAAGTATTGAGCAACTGATATAATTTGCAAATGAATTGCTATATATCACCTGACTCTCCAGAGGTTTTGTAGCCTTTTTCTCGATCGTTCCTCTGTCACCGAAATAACCTACGTTAGGACGTGAAAGATTATTGTAGTTATAGTAGGAATTTTGTTCCCTCTATTGTCTATTGACACACATTAAGAGAACAGAGGAAAATTTCTCGGATTAGAGAAAAACCGGATAAATTATAAAATTCGAACGAAAATTGTTGCTTGCAAATTTGATGTGGTTCTGTCTCGCTAGTTGATATCAGTTGAAGAGCCCTTCCACGGTACTTGTTCTTGGCTATTATTAAATGCAAAGCAGCTTCTGCAGAAGTGCCTGCAAGAAATTTATTAGTCGCTGATCCTGCAAAGTAAGACGCCACACACTTAACTTTACATATAATACTTCCCTTAAATTTGCTGCGATGTCCAAAAATAATTACGGGGGACCTAAAATAAAGTTATTTAAGGGAAAGTAAAAAACGAGACGTCTCATCTGTACATCCAGTTAATTCAGGAGTTCCTCAGGAACCTCCGATCTCTCAATGACCGAAAATGTTGTACTAGAAACTTTTGCGGACGATTCGTTGATTTTTAGCTCACACAACAATCACTCAACTCACTTCCAGGATGGCTCCAGAAAAGGAGGACCAAAGGAGATGAATAAAAAAGTCTCATGTGAAGTTTACGTTACCTAAAATTCTGTGTTTATATAAACATACAGAGATTCCTCAATCACTGTAAAACATTACATCTGGATATCTAGCCAAATTGGAAAGTGCATACTACTAAGAAACGGACACAGATAGACATATCAGAAAATGAAATGTACTTGTTACGAAAACGTCAGCTCTATAAGACAATAATTATTCCAATATGGTGTTATGTGATCGAAATCCGGGGATGTGTTCAATAATACAAAGAATTGTTTTCGTTTAACAATAACCATTAAAGCGTCAGAGGGTTTCCCAGTTTACATCATTTCACAGCAGCAACAAATTATCTGTCTGGCAAACTAGTGTTTCTTTACTGAGACATAAAGTATCAAGCGTATAGGTGGATAGAGACGCTCAAAGGCAGCCCCGCTAGTCTATTAAATGAACGACACGTAATAAAACTACAAGTGCTACTTTATGAGCAACGTAGAATTACGGAATAGAAATGTTTATTGTATTTGACATGAAATTCTCACTTTAGCTACTCCGTTCATGAGTTTGGGTTCGCTCCAGCTGTTACTCAGTTTGGCTAACGTTCAACCTTCGCTGCCTACGAACTCAGGACGCTGACGTGGCTTCAAATAAAACCGAGAGACTCTCCAAAAACTACTCAAACACTTTAAAAATTCTGCGGACTAATGGATCGCAAAATAGTAGCATCCTAAACTGTTCAGAAAATCTCTAACAATTGAAATTTTTATTCCCAAAATTAATGTAATATCATGGGTCATGTGTGATACAAACGCAAACAATGCTTCAGAATATCAGGTGGACGTATTGTACAATAAGCAGTAGTGTTCACATGCTTGTAGCTTCCGAGCATCAGGACGCCCGAGAAGGATTTATATAAATATCACAATCGATTCGCAGAAATCGAATAGGAAGTGGCGTGAAGTGCCTGGACAGAAAACTTTCTGTCTTCATCTCGTGCTTGTTGAGAATCACGGTAGTCTGTCTGCATCATCGTCGAAGGAGAACTATTTATAAAGCATTAATATTCCATTTAACTTTAGGTAATTGAATTTTATTTAAATGTGAGCGCTCAGGTATTAAAGTGCAGTAAACAGAAATAACACTCATGACGTGGTTACAGCTTAAATGTTCTGTTTGTGGAGAAATACATCTTCCACGATGATCACTATTTTTATTTACGGAACTATAGAGAAAATTATCTATGAAATTTTGATAGAAAACAAAAATTATATAAGAAGCACTGAAAATTATGTTTTTATACATATATCGTGAAAGTTTTTTTTGACGCGAAATGAATTAAATTTGAGTATGGTTAATTGCTACACAGTTCATAATTTTATAAGAAAAATAATAGTAAGATGTTGGTGTACAGAAAATAGACAATCACAAAAACGTTAAAATTATATAATTTTTTTATGTCAGAAACTGTCTCACTTTAGATTTTGCAGATAAAGGTATACTTAACGACCACACTACAAATACGGCTCGTGTCTATTTGCCTGATTGGAAAAAGTTCCATTATGTCTCTTTAATCTTCCTTTGTTGAACGCCGTTGCTGAACACACACGAAACAAAAAGAATCTTAGAAATGAATAATTAAAAATAAAATTAATGCGTTCTTCCATTAACCATGATAGTGGATAAAGAAAAGGGTAATTGAAGAATGTCTGGGTACGTGTGAGCAAGCCTTCTAGAATAAGTACTTGTATATATTTGAGATCGGTACAGCGGGAGGCAAAATCAGAGGCAGTTAAAATGAAAGGGCCGGTGTCCTTCAATAGGCCATAGTTAATGGGTTGCGTCGTTTAACAGACAACCCGAAATAGCAGAGAAGGCTAGTGGGAACCAGAAACTTCAGATGGAACATCCAGAGAAAGTCAAATATTAATGCAATCATTTGTCAAAATTATACAAAATGCGGGAACAAAAATCAATGCCGCAAGACAGACTCGATCACAGTAGCAGCTGTTATTACAGAACTTTTCAAGACAAGCCCGCTCAATTGTACAAAAAGCACCCTCAGATTTATCAGTGTTCTCCCGATCTTGTTTGTGTAAAATTTTAACCTTTTCCAGCATGAGACGGGCCCATCCTTAAGGGTCGGGGTGAAAGGGCGTACTGTAAAAATAACACGAAAACAACCGGGATTGGTGTCTAATCCAGGGTCATGCAAGTCGCTGTGTTTAATTTTGACATTCTATATGTCGGTTAAGTTGTAGTTCAGCGCCTAGAAGTGAAAGGCGAAATAAATGTTTTGCATACAATCTTAAACAAGTGCTGCGAATTCTTTCATATTTTGAACTGATAATACGATATGAAACAAACACTTTCGGTAAAACACCCCTTTCACCTATAGAGATGCAACCCGCATTTTAAAGAAAAACTAAAAACTTTTATCGGACTTATAGAAATATCCCGGGCAACATCGGACACTGCTAGTACATCTATAAAATAGTCAATTTAAAAATGAAAACTCAAATTTGAACAGGTAAATGGAAATGATTTATTCAAAAACGAGAAAGGAAAAACTCGAGTTTCAATTTAAGATTTTACTATTCTTAATATTTTACTTATTCCCAACAGAAAGTCACTGTTTTCACTAATTTCACCACCGTTACTTTGTGCGAGTTGTAACGACGACATCACGTTAGGTGATTTTAAGACAGAGAGAGAAATATTAAAATTTATAAAATATTTAGAATGTATTACGATAATTTGGATGTTGATCATTGCCGTACTTTTGTGGTAAGTGGCAGTAAAAATCAACTGTTTACAGACACAGACAATGAAATATCTCGAAAATAAATACTTGTTTATTTTCGAAAAGAGGAAAAATTATTGGTTGGATTTGAAATTGGCAGAGAATATTACTTTTATGATACAGAATGAATAAGTTTTCTATAATTTAGAGCCTGGAAACGCTTTTTATTTTCGTTTGGAGAAAGTTCGGTTTACAACCTAGTGTCCCCGCACAGAAATTTGACATTGGCAAGTTAGTAACCGTCAGAAAGGGTTTGTGGGGCACTGCGTTTAAAGCCAATAACATTATTGATAATAAAAAATAAACCAATGAATTGTCAAATTTACAAGTTTTATGAAGTTCCATGGTTAAAAAATTCAACAGAAAAATAAGTTTTAATTTTCAAAGCATCATAATTAATCTCTCGCGTCTATTATTCACAGGCACCACTTCTAAGAAAACTCAAGTAGACGAGCGTCTAGCGAATTCGCTGCTTGCTGAAGCTCCAGTTTGTTATTGTACGTTGTCCACAGTAGTGAAAGGCTTTCGAGAGTGAATGAGCGTGCTTGTTAGCAGTTAAGGGAATTACTAGCTGGAGTGGTGTAAATACTTGATGCAATCCTGAAGACAGACTTGGCCGGGCGTCACTTTCAATGGCTCCATTGATGACACGACACAAACAAGTCTCGCGCCAACTTTAATCTTGGAGACGGAAATTACAGCTCAGTGACGAGACTCACGGCTCGTGTGTGCGGGGTGAGCTCCTACAACATCATAATGTAAAAATCAGTAGATTCCACGACTGTCTGCTTTGTTCACATTACAGAAAGTAAAATATTTTAAACAAGAAAACTCACAACCATGAAACGATCAAGTGATGAATTACATTTCATTTTTAAAAATTTACAAGCCAGTTTTCTATAAATTTTGTATAATGAAGAGAACCTTGATCCAATTCTATTCTAAATTGATTTTAGTTCAGCAACTCTTTCAGAAACTACTTGACCAGCATATACCAACTTTACAAGTTATTTTCTGTTTCAGAATTTGTCTTTATCGCTCAGCTTCAGTTGTGTTGACGTTGATCGAAATATGGGCTAGGGTCCTAAAAATTGGTGAAAACGAGAGTGATAGCGCTTGGGCGAGCCCAACAGCGGTGGCAGTTCAAACAGTAACTTCACATATTTACAAGAAATTATACCTGAGGCACCACTACGTTTATGAAATACATTACTACAAACTGACATACGCATTATTATTAAACCTGGTTAGCTACGAACTCAAAACGACAAGAAAAATAGCACGTGATTGGCAGCAGGGAGAATTAAAGCCCTTAGTAGCCTTTAATAATGACAATTATTATGAACGTAGTAGGCCATATCAACATTTATTCATTGAATTTTATTTGATTTATTTCATTCCATTAGTCCTCGTATGAGGAAATAGGATACGTCATCACATAAAATTATAATATAATTATTGGATTCTACATTTGTAAATAATTATAAGTTAACATAAAAATACTAAAATTCGAGAACACAAATTTCCCTGACCAACAAAAATAATAATTCTTTAACAATACTAAAGGAATAATATAATATTTACAGTACTCAAATTAAAATTCAATAAAGGCTAGTAATAAATTAATGATTAGAGAATTAACTATTATAAAATAAAGAATTACACATCACATCAGAAGAAATCCAAAATCATGACACACGCACACTAGGAGGAAACAAACGACGGACAAGTGTCTTCACGAATCAGAGCGACGAGGAATCTTCCCTTCATAGATGTAAGAAGAATTATTTACCAACTTGCGGTTTGAGTTCATCTAATAGAATACTAAACATTTGGAGTTGAAACGTAATGGGAAAACGAAGTTCGTAAAGGGAAAATAATTTTAAAATATTAACCATATTTATTATAATATTCGGGAAGCTGCAAGGAGTAAAATAAAACACTGCTCTACAAGAATTTCTCTCATACAGGTTACATCCACGCATCTCATCGTACACCTACAGAAATTTTGACTTTTATTGATGTGCAGAAATAACCATAAACAGTCTCCAAGTTTTTAATTTGATTAAATAATCGGTTGGAAGCTTATTCCATTTATAAAAATTTAAATTCCGTGCTTATTTGCGCCATGCTTATGCAGTACACCACGGAGCTATTTTTAATCTGGCAGACTCGCCACACACTGGGGTTAGCCAGCAAATTTACACCTCAAAGCTCACATTCTTCCGCAATAACCTCAAACATAAAATTCTTCATAGAGGCCATTCATTAAATTGTTACAAATAAGTCTACCAGTCTTTTGCAGAAGTATTAACAAATTAACTTTGCTAGATGAATACATTAATGTGTGGATGAAGTACCATCAGATGTGGTTTTAACCTGTACAAAATCTGCCTCATTTACAGCTGTATCGATAAAATTTCAGTCAGTTAGCTAATGGCCTTAACTACACATTGGGAGAAGAATATTTCCGTTTCCTGAAGGTAACATTGTCGAGTCGACTCTCCTTAATTTTCGTTTGTACAAATCGTAATTGGAGTTGTTTGTCAGTGAGTATTCGTAGTTAGGCCGCTATGAAGTTCAGATACAGAGGACGTGAGGACGTACCTGGGATTGCCTGTATTAAGGTATATGTATAGTACGAATGTCTACTAGCGCCAACTCTATGTCAGACTGAAAATTTTCGAACGGCTCTTGGGTAATTTTTGGAGTGGTTCCTTCTATTTCCCAAAAATCCTAACATTTTCGACCAATTGACTGTTGGTTTCAACACTACAAACCACCATCCTAAAAAGTAGCGTGTTTATTTCACAAACTGAAAACAGTTTCTGGACCACCCTTTTCGAGCATATATATTTCAGTTCAAGTAAATTAAGAAAACAAATAAGTCCCAAGTTTGAAAAAGACAGTTTTCCTCACCGATAATTTAATATGGTTTCAGCCATTTGTGAGAACGTCACTAGAAAATCGGTTATGTACGTCGTAGTTGAATTGTGGCGCAATGCACTTTCGTTAGTGGCCATGACTTAAACATCTATTTTAAGGTAGCATCAAGATAAGTTAAATATGCACTCTAGTCTCAAGTCTTTAAGTACTCAAAGTACTTGAGCGTCTCGATGCTACTTTTCTCGTCGGTCGGTTTCTGGTCGTCAGCAAGTTACTTCAGGTGCCGATGGCTTAAGATCTTGATACAAGTTGATCACATGCTAGATGGTTTCATTCCTGCTAAGTTCTCGTTTTTATACATCGTCCAAGATTTATTTTGACCACCTATTCACGGCTGCCGTTCCTTCGACCTTCCACTTGCAGCTAAAATTTATGAATTAATTCGGTGATTGTTTTTAGTCGAATCTCTTGGGGCACATTTCTTTTCGGAAGACTTGTCGAGCACATATCGTATTCGTAAGACCATCAGCAAAGTCACGTCAGATTTGAATACGTACACGTTTGTCACAAGACCAGTCGGATGGGCAAGTATAAATTTGCTCCAGTTGTTGGATATTTCCACTTTAGCGGATTAACCTGAAATGGACATGGTAAAGCCGAGCCGATGACAAAGATTGATGTTGACTATGTTATGGCCCATGCGAGAAATAAAGTGATGGATGTCGACGGGATGTGAGGGATTTACTCGGGCAGCAATGACCGACCTCATATATGTAAAATACCCATGATACGAGCTTAATGTATTCCGAATATATATATATATCGTTTTTCGGTTATAACGCAAAACAACAGAGATTGGAGTCGAATCCGACGTTATAGCTGTCGCTGAGATTTATTATGACAACCCGCTATTATGGATATGGATATTTATTATATGCATATACATTTAAAAATATATTATTTCCATTCGATGAAATTACTCTACTGTTGTGAACTTTAATTTTTCTGAGTTGTGGCACTATAATACATCGAAATGGGATGTTAATCACTTGAAAGCAATTTTTTTTTTGTAAACTGACTACCAGTTAATACCTGAGAACCTTTACACGAAAGAATTTGGGTTTATGAATGAAATGTTTGTATCTGGTACGGTGTCGTAACAGGTATTTAACTATTTTCCGTAAAAAATTGTATGGTAATTTGGAATTTTTTAAACGACGTCTTTTTTTAAAGATGTTTCGTCAAACAGAGTTACTGATGTGACCAGTGACGGCATAAGAATTAGTAGACGCGCAGAGACGTGTGCCAGACACTTTGATATAATTTACTAATGCCTTTGTGTAGGTGATTTACGGTCTGTCAATAATATGCCGCAAAATAGGCCTTTCAACCGGAAAATTCTACCAGACTTAAAAGCTGCTCGAGTATTGCAACGGTTTCCCAAATTACGAAGAAAATACACGTACCTTAATTTTTTATTCACTGAAACCAGACATATATAGTTCTCCATTGAAGAATCATTAGATGATAATATATTTTTGAACCGTTGTCTTTAAAACTTTTCCGAATTGAACCAACTATTCCTTACTTCTTTGTGGATAATAAATATTTTTAAAAACTCAAAAATTATAATAGTTTTTTTACTATGAAGTGTCCACCACGTACAAAGAATCAGATACCATTAGATTCTAGATTAGACACGATTTTAAAAATTAATTTCTGATCACTAAAAGATTATCATCGTTCTTTCAACGGAACGGTCGAATGTTGTAGAACAGTTATACTTATAATTCAATAGTTGATATTAAAATGTGGGAGAAATGCACCCACGTAAAAATTATCTGTTTCAATAGCAGTTTTCTTGACATCACCGTGGGTAGTTCTAATTTCTAAAAAAAATTTACAGTCAACAGTAAAGTACGACGGCATATTTTTTATGAATGCCTTTGAAAGTATTATGTTTACCAACAATGGCGCGAAAGTGAAAAATTA
This sequence comes from Zhengitettix transpicula, assembly GCA_037074705.1. Lineage (NCBI taxonomy): Eukaryota > Metazoa > Arthropoda > Insecta > Orthoptera > Tetrigidae > Zhengitettix > Zhengitettix transpicula. Next base: position 73,335,773 of record CM073595.1, on the reverse strand, counting down.
CCCGCTCTTAAATAAAAACTTACCAGATTTATAGAACAACCTTCGTATTAATGTTTTTTTAAAAAATCCTCAACTATTTGTATCGTCTATTACCGTTCTGGGATTAACTGTACGGGCAGTAACTTTCCTTGCGACTATCTGGCGCTACTGTATCGTCCAGTGGAAAGTATAAAAAGTAAATCTATAAGCAATATTGATTTTCATTTGTCATCTCGATATTCATTTGTTTAGCCTGTCCCGAAACTCAGGTGAATGTTCAGCCAGAACTTTATCATGAGAAAGTTTTGAATGGCAAGGAAGCGTCCCACGCCTGCTTGGTATATTTTTGTTGGGTTCCTTTTGTGATGTATGAAGCTCCCGTTTCAGTCCTGTGAATGTGACAGCCTCAAGCGCGGACATAAAGCACCATTCATTCTCAGTTCCTCGGACACATCTTTCCTTTCAATGCCTAAATAGAAAAGCATTATGATGGACGCTTATTATTAACACAGCATTGAATCAGTAATAATAACTAAAGCTTTTACAATTTACGATTGTTATATATATATATATATATATATATATATATATAAATTACTTGCTTTATTTACCTTTAGAAAATATAGGGAGTGAATTAATAAAATTGGAATATAGCGGAGCTTAACAGCAGTCACAACTCACAAATATAATAAATAAATAAAAATTTTAATCAATTAATACCTTTATTAAAATTAAGTTATCACAAAAATAAAATACTTATGGTATCCTAAAAGTGAAATAGACAACATTTAAAGAAACGATAAGTTTGGAGTTATTAGCTGTCATTATTTACAAGGACGAGTCAATTAGTACTAATAAAATAAAAATACACATTGCTTTGGGTTGATTCATTTTTATTTCTGAAAATATTATTTCAGCCCAAGTTTGATATTCGTCGAAAGTATTCCTGATATTCCGTTGTCTTTAATATAGAGGAAAGTGTAAAGATGAAATAAGAGGATGATAAATTAAATTTGCCAAACAGAAGAAAGGCAGAAAATGGAGAGAAAAAATATTATTAAATAATGGAAAATACGGTAACTAGAATCTCACTTTCAACTGGACATAGAAGCTTTGAACGTCGCTGAAGGGAGTCTGGGTTGAGAATTGAAGAATTTTTTCGCACTATTTTTGTTTTCTTTGTTGTTAGATCGGGTACTTCAAGGACTATCCTCGTAATGATCTATTTTACCGTTCGTTCACCAGAGATCACTTGAGGCAGCTACCAACAAATAACTGCGGGATGCATCTATCTGAAAGTTTCAACAACGACGTTTTCCCAGACTGTCACGCCACTTACCATTTTATACATCTTTACCAGACGTATACGTCATGTAAAAATCTACTTGTCATGAAATGACTTCCGTTTTGAGAAATGTATAGAATACTCAAATGGACAACGTAGTTGATCAACTTCCAATATTTAAATTAATCTACGAGTAATGTAAATTCAGGTTACTAAAGTAAGATGAATAACCGCCTTGGCATTATAATCTGGGCCTGAGATTTCTCTTTATGCGTTGTGCCAGCTGACGTGGGCGGCCACTCCAAATAGATGATCACGAAGTTGCCTCCGAGAGGTAATAAGGGGAAGTCGCTCGAGCCGATTGTAGAGCAGATACCAGACCCAATCACATTATATATATCGGGGTTCCTCGGCGAAGTAGCTGAGTAGGCTTACGTTCATTACAGAAAGAAATGGAAGATTTAATATTCCTCAGTTCATTAGTGAAAACTGAAGTTATGAACTGGCCTTGAAATGTTGCTATTTTAGCGTCCAGTACCACTATTAAATCTGTAAGCTTCTTGAATAATACCCACTATGGCAAAATCAGAGCGAAGGAAGCCCTCAGATGAATAATTGATGAGAATGCTAGAAGTTGTCCAAGTGGGAGGGAAAGCCATTACCTGAATAGTTCAGCGGGGAACACTAAAGAGCGCTATTGAGGCACGTTACTCAGCTCTCTCTTGCAAAGAAGAGACAGTAATCCTTATAAATGTTTCCGCGAATTGCACACGTGTCCTCTTATCTCGTTTTTCACGGCAACGTAGACGCACTTAAAAGTGAAACGGACAGCTGTGTATATTTCTACAATCCTGAGAGCTTCCTTAGGGTCATAAAAATGCCCGCAAATAACTGCTTTAAGGAAGGATTTGTTTCAGACGTGACTAATTTATCGGCGGTCTGATATGCAAGTGTTTTCCACTGAAGCACTCCACGTGATCGTTCGTCTACACAGTCGGTTTCCTTATTACAGCTGTTGTAATCCGGGGGGCTGTGGCAGAAGTGGTGAATACACATCGTGTCCGCGCATGAGCGCGTCGAGTATTGGTTCGTCGTCGAAGAGACGGAAATTCAGCTCCCGGCGGCGGAACACACTAAAAATAGGCCGTCTAAATTTGGCTTAGTGGGGACTGTTTGCAGCCATCCTCAACATATTCCTTTGATAGATTAGTTATCAACCTCACTTCCATGCGCCCGGGCAGGCGGCTCAAGTTAACCTCAAAACAACATTCGATTCACTGAAAAAGTCGTGTTGTGGCATTAAAATGCAAATATAAAGAAATCACAAGACACTCAAAGTTAATTTTAAATAAAGCGTCAGTAGACATTCAAAACTTGGAAAGAAAAATTATAAAACATATAAGATATATAGAACTAACGCCAATCTAATCAATAAAATTTTAATTTAACTAAATATTGTACACGTGTTTTTAAACATGCTAAAACTGCCAATATTTCAGTCCAATAAATATTTTAAGTGAGATTGATAGCGTTTTTCCCGATGTATCCTTTCTGTATTGGATTGGTAGCACCCTTAGGGGTGATGATTGAAAGGAATTATACAAAAATAACGCGAAAACATCCGTGTATGGAGCCGAATTCGGGGCTATGTATGTCGCTGACTTTCATTATGAAAACCTGGACAACGCCGTGCACCCAGAGAGTCCCCATATAAAAATATTACTTTGATAAACCTATTACAGGAAGAATGAAGGCAGTTGTGCAAAATATTAATATTGTTTTGCTATAATAAATGATTGGTCACTGTTTGTTGATATTAAAATACAATTCTTTTTGTTTTTCCTCGAATATCTTCATATATATTTGGAAATTTCATTGTTAAATTTCTTCAAAGTTTTACGTAAACAGAGGTTAGATATAGCGCATAAATACTTAATACATAATTAAATTAAAAAACCAGGGAGAATTGTAAAACAAAGAGACTATAGGCAGTACAAAACAATTTGAGTAGAACGCATGATATATAGGCTAGAACGAGTGTCAGGCTATTTATGCAACATCTGACAGTTAATTTGTGTCCTAACGGTAACTCGTAACAGCAACCATTAATTTATAGCCCGTTGCCATTTTTATCGGAAATTTCGTATATAACTTTGCAAGTTTAAATTTCTATATTTTTAAACTATCTATTTATCGTCTAGTTTTGAAACGTTATCACATTTAGTCGGTTTCTGTTGGTGTCTCGTTTGTCACGATGATGTAACTGAGAGACGTCATCTCTATACAAATATACCTCTAAGTGTCGCAACTGTCAGTGATGCGTTAGTCTCCCAAAGTTATGCAGCAGAAGCTTCCATTTCACGTAAACGTAATATTGTTTAACTGGAAGCGTTTTTTCCTTACTTCAGTTGAAATGAAAGGGATCTGAGGCTTCTGCAGCGTAATTACCGTTATCTTCCTTTAAAACGTTTTATATCTGTTACTGCAAAGGTCACATCTGGAGGTAAAAGAATCTGAGATTATTATTGACTGGCTAAGTTCTGTTAGTGCGAATTTAGAAATAAAGAATAATTTAAAAAATGCGATAATGTAGAAAACATTGCAGCCGCGTAATAAGTCAAATGGTGATTGGCCGACTATGTCAATTCCTCACCACTTGATAGCATTATTAAGAGTGGTAGGGGGTGAATTTGGTCAGTAAAAATTATTAGTCCGACTGTTCGAGAAGGTCTCCATGGCGCGAGGTCACCCTGAGTCGTAGCATTGGTACGGAAGTTTAAAGTATTTGGGACATTAGAATTGACTGGTGACCAGGGACGAACTACCAGCTGATCTATGTATTATTTGTATCACAATAATACTGACCGGTTCCTATAGTAAAAACATCTTGGGCGATTGGAGATTATGTTTATTAAAGTATGAGTTGAGGCAACGAGCATAATCCTGTAGTCTGGAGCTCTAAATAAATTAATTTGTGTGTGCTGTGAAAGTGTATTGCAATAAAATTGCCTATTTTCAAAATTAAGAGTTTTCATTTGTTCAAACTTCGTATGTTAAGTGGTTATTTTAAAATTTTTTGGTAAAATTCAAGTACAGTGTAAATATTACGTAATTTTTGTACCTTCAAATATCAAATTTCATTTCATTTTGTGTTTGCATTTTGGGGATATTGTCTAAATATTAAATTTTGTAAACTTAATAATTTTCTGTAAATTCGATATCTCATTTAATTCCATACTCTTCCGAGGCCCAATAAAACGCTCTGAGATAAAAATAAATAGCGCTAGTAATTTTTATGTGAATGTATATGTAAAATAAATTTATCTGTCTTTAATAAATTGTTTATATTTTATATTAATTAAATTTCGGTTTAATTTAAACCATTCACTAAATGTTAAGAATTTCTATTAAAAGTTGATAACTTGAAAATTTCAGTAATTCGATTTAAATTGTTTTATTTAAAGATTTCATTAAATAATCATAAATGGTAAAATAATGACTTCTTTAAATATATCAAGGATTATTCATGCGTTAAATTGCTTTTTAAGGTTCAATAAATTAAGTAATTATTAAGTTACAAATTGTAGATTACATTAAATAAGTTAAATTTTTTTGTGTATTACAGTATGTATAGTTAGAAAATAGAAATAAATTCTTCAGAGATGTAAGTTTTCTGAACAAATTTCGTAAAATATCTTTGTTATGGAGTAATGTTACTGAAATGTTCTTCATTCAATAAAAAATAAATTCCACACGTACTGCAAATAATTATATAATAAAACGAACAATATGATTAATTAAAATGAAATACGTGCTTATATATATTGTGGTCTATATATTGATAACACAGACAACTTCATTCATGTACACGTTTTAAAATCGTTATAATCCAGTCATTACATTGCCATTAGAGTCACTGTTGAGAGTTGATTAACTGTATTCCATGTAAGCTGCAGTGACCTTTCCCAATTCAGCCAATTAATTGTGCGCCACACAAAGGCTCGGTGAGCCTCAGAGCAATTCCGTCTCCAAACTCTCGCATTTGGAACAAACTGGCCACTGCGTGTTATCAACAGCAAAATTACACATTAATTTATATCAAAGGACAGCCACAATTCCGCTACTCGGTTTCATGATTTTCAAACTCTGCAATTGAATTATAGTGTAATCGATCCGTGACAATGATAAGCATTAATAACTACTACATGGCTTGTTATAGGCCTATGGACCGCTTAATGAGCTAAAATTCAATAGTACAACACCTATGCATAAATGAAAATGGTTTAAAATATTTAAAATTAAAGTATGTAATCAGTAATTACGATCTTTAACCCTTAAAAGTGCTATCAAATTAACACCGATGGTTCAAAATGGAACTACTTGTTTAGTTAGCACTAATTATTACGTGAAGAGTAACTAAAATGTCAATTCGTCACTTAATATATTTTACTTAAGAGATAATACATTTTACATTTGTGTGAACATTAAACCCATACCTATCGATGTGCGACTCAGCTATGTTATTTTTAAATTTAATTGATGCATTTAATTAATAATTTCAATTAAAAAAATTTAGTCCTTCGCAGAGACCAGTTATTCAATTTTTTTTGTTAAATTTTAATAAAGTGATTCCAATTATTAAATGATGTTATTTAAGTAATATAGCCCCACAAATTTTAATAAAACTCAATAAAATAATTTAAAACTCCATTACTAATTTCTTTTTTAATTTTGAAGCGAGGAGCTTTAAAATGAGTCATATTACATTTATTATCCTTTAGGGATAATTAAATTATATAAATATTATATTTTATGAATGAAAATATCTCAAATATATTTCACGCGTCGCGTATTCCTGCATTGGATTTTTTTCGCAATCGTTAATTTAGTTTCAATCTTCTGAAGTAAATTGGTGCTGGTGAGGGAAGACGGATATCTCTCTTTGCCTTGCGTTCCTGAAAACACTTTAACTGGCTTTTTAATGAAAACTAACTTTTTAATGTCTTGCTTCTAGCGTCTACCATCCATTTCGCGGACGTTTTTCACCTACGTTGAATCAGGAGTTTAATTACCTCCAAGCAATCGTTTAACTACCGCTCTCCGTTTGAAGTGGCACTCAGCGCAGAATCACTCGCGAATGTAGTTTTCATTTGATAAGCTGAGACTACACTGTTTCGCATCGTGGCATAAACTTCCCTTTCAACATCGGAAACCAGACATTCATTACAACGGTTATTAGTTTACATATATTGGTCAATGCATTTCTCTTGAATGATAAATGATTTAAGCAAATAAATTAAAACTGTAATTAAATTACATACAATATTTATTTCTGAACGAAGATATATATATATATATATATATATATATATATATATATATATATATATATATATCGTAAAGAAAATACAGCATTAAATTATTTAAAATAATTTTTACTGAAGCAGTAATATTGAAAGTTTTTATTTTTCCATTCTCACTATGAAACAATACTCAATTTCAGTATCGTTAATCACTGAATTATTATAATAGCAATTTATTTATAAAAAAAGGACTTTTTCACAATATTTAGAGACACCACTTATAATTTTCAATTACATAAAAATTATTATCTAAATTATAATATTTTAATAAATATATCAACCTAGTCCTAGTGGTCTCAAGCTGTACCTTAATTTTAACATAGTCTTGGTTGTTATCATATTTATAACTTAAAATATTTCAGCAAAATTTTACTGATCCTTTGAAACAAAAGAACGAGAGAATGCAAATTTACATAATAAGGTATTATTATTAATATTGACATACATAATTATACATAAAAATAGCCATTTTGATCCGCATGAAAATGGTATGTGTTCTTACTTTTTTGGTGATATTTTGTTCACGACTAGCAGGGTTAATATGTTACCAGATATCCTATTTGCGATTCAGGGAATTCCGATTCAGTGAATTTTGCTGCTGAACATTTCCCGCCCTGTAAGTTTTAAGGATCTGGTTTCATTTCTCCTGGAATTGTTGTATGAGATGGCTGTAAAGTTGTTAGCCGTAACGGGGAATAACGACCTCGCGACTCCAATGGCTGACCTCCCTCGAAAAAGTAAATTACGAAACTCCCACGCCAGCTAGCACTTCCTTGTCAGGTGAAAAGGACGTTGCCCTGTTAAGAGAGTGCTGACACCTTACACCAGGGTAGAAAGCAGTACAAAAGCCCGGCCGACATGGAAACAGCACTACAAGTCGCATGAAGTCAACAAAGGCTGTCAGAGATGTAGGAAATAGACGAGTGTCTTCCCTGACCGAGCAATGAAAAATGGATGACGGTAATTTAAGTTTATTATCGCTTCAGAGAAAGACGATTCCGCTGGTTGGCCGTTTTTCTGAAAGGCAAACAAAATCACTTAAAAAGCGTGGATTGGAACGCCGGTCATTTATTCTCAATATCGCGGATGGCAGTTTTATATTCCTCAGCTCTATGTATCAATGGAACAAGCCTTATCGGTATCAGGTCGACTTTTTACTTGCAAAGAGAGAAAAAAAATCAAGGTTTTTTTAAAGTTCGCCATTTTGTTTTCAGGTGTCGCGTAGAAGTCTGAAATCGCTGAGAACCTTCTCGCGACACTGTAGCAGAACGAAATCTTTTCTGATCGTTTTCTTGCGAAAAAGTTTCCAGACAAAAATTTTCGAATTTGGATTCCCTTGATACATGAAACGTAAAGATTTACTAAAATCACTCTTCTCTACGCAATGTACAAAAAAGTATTATTTTATTTATAAAGATGATATTTTTATTAAAGTCACTAGTATATGTAAAATCATTAATTTTTTATGGAAGCTTTCGGACTTCAGTTGGTTATATTCAAGCGATCCATGCACATGCATACTAAAGAAACACTTTAGATGTTTACTGGACGACATCTTGTCCATAATTTCATAAAATAACGAAGAACTGAGTACGAAAAAACATGTTGTTGGTTTTTAAAAAAAATTAGTGTATTGTTAAAAAATTATTGTTTATTAATATTAGGGAACGGATGAATATGACCAAATGAAGGCCGAAAGCTCCCATAAAAAATATTTTTTTTATATACCAGCGACCATTATGAGGTTATTTATTCATTCAACAAAAAACGGACAAATATATATCTCTATAGAATAATAATTTTCTTGCACTGCTCAGTCTCCCTTTATTGGTCACCAGTCGTCAGATCTGACACAGTGTCCTTTACAGAATTATTTCAATAACTTTATACAGCCCGCTACGCCTACAATAACTGTACGTTGTTGTTTTTTTGTCAGCAAATTATTTGACCATGACTGTTAATAAAGACGCCAAGTTTCGTCTAAAAATGATCGTCGACTCGTCTGTCCGAATCTCAACGTATGCGATGGTGTGAGACATAAGGGAATTTTAATATAAAATTGCTTTAATATTAAATACTATATTGATCGTCTCTCTTCCTCCCAACCATTTTTTACTAAATTCCAACGCAATCTACTTACCCTTCAATAAGCGCGCTTTCGTGACGGAATAACGAAATTTTATTGGTGTTTTCTCAGACCCTTCCAGGATTAATTTTTTAAACGACCAAAATATTTTTACTTTACATATTTTACGCTTTATAATCCACCTACATGCATATTAATATTTTCTTTATATATACCTAGAAGTAGGAGTGTCTGATATATTGTATTTACTTGTGCACTTTACACATTACGGGGCCAATTTTATTTACGCTTGTACGTGGTATGTATGGTATTTGTGGATAATTTACAACACTATCATTTTTTAAAAAAATAAGTATGATTTAAGACTAATTGAAGAAGTTTTATCGAAAGTTCTCTGATCTCCCCAAATCGGCCAGGCAAGGCCAGCGTCGGCCTCTTCTCCACATTCGACTTCATAAGTGTGGGCCAAAAGTCGTGTGTAATAATCTAAAAGGATTTAGCTACGAATTATTTAATTTCACTAAAAACTTTGGAATAAATAACTTATTTATATAGAGATATTTTTATTATCGTCAACCATTTTGTCTCATGAATAGCATATCTCATTTTTCTTGGGTTTTATTTGTGCACGTGTTTGCGGCTTCGAAACACGTAATATAGTCCTAGTAATTCCTCCCAAGCTCGTGTGTCTAATAATTATGACCCTGAAAGGCTTGAAGGTCGTGGAAAAGGTTGGAAGCAGTCAAAGCTAGAGTCCAGGTTTCAATGTGCAATAAATGAAAATGTTTATTGAAGTAATTTTTATTAACTTTAAAGATTCAATATTCCATTAAAAATAATAATAAAATTAAAGTCACATGTATAATTTATTCAATGGTACAAGAAACTCAACGATTATCTTTAATTTAATATTTCCTTTTCTAATAATAATTCCGGGTTCAACTATCAGTAACTATTATTAAATGTTTACATTTAACATTACAGTACCCGGACATAAGTGATTTTTTCTGGAGTTATTTTCCTGGAGACAAATATTTCCTCTAAGCAGATACAATAGGTTCTCCCTCTAGTTGAAACTCGAATAATTCACCTTCTTCTTCGTATTTTATTACTGCTGTCTATTTGTCATAACTGTCTCATCTATATTTTTGACCGTCATCACAGCATCATCATTAGTTTGCGACTGAACACCTCTCCCAATGTCAGCGATTGCCACTTCCCTTGGTCAAAATCAGTATTGTCAGTGCCTGAGGTAAAACTTTTCCAGTCAACTGAACTGTAATCCAGAAGTCTTAGTATAACATCTGTGGTTACTACATTTAAAGTTTTAGAGTGCTAATATTCTTATGCAATGATTTTTTTCAGTACAAATAAGACCATAAAGAATTTTTCATCTTTCTCCCCTCTGAATAATACATAAGAAAATTTTCCTCATGTCGTTACTTATGTGTGTAGTCGCAGAAAGACTCTGTCTCTACTAGAATTGAAGCAAATGAGAAATTGTGGTATATGATGGAACAGCGGGATAGTTGAAATTCTTGCAAACACCTATTATGGTCAAGCCACCAGATGTCCGGCACCTTCCATTCTCATGGGAAAACAATCTAAAACAATTTACAACCATTACAGTCTTCCAAAGACGAAGTTAAATCGCAGTTCATAATTTTTTTTTATTGCACTGTGTTTCTTGTCTCGGTCATTGGATCTTGTACCATATTTAATGAATCGTTCGGTAATATTTGTTCCTGGGTCACAGTTGTTTTATCTAGTAATTAAAAATTTTACTTTTAGTTTAACGAATTAGCGACACGTGACTAGTGTGGGCATAAATTCTATGCTGAGTGACTGTTCATCCGTAGCTGTTGCAAAAATAAAAATTGGAATATGGAAATAACGCATCAAAAGTAGCGGAAAGCTGGATATTTCGCAGAAGGCCTTATAGATCTGTCGATTTCCACTCCAACAGCAGCAGTAAATACAAATGAATACAATTTAGCTCTAAGGGCCGGTTACCATGGTAACATCGGCTGTGTTGCCAGTGTTACTGGGTGATTCGGTAATCTCCCTACTTGTCAAAGGCTGGCTACACAATGGGTGCTTCGTTTGTGGTTACAGACGTCAAATAAATGTTTCCAATTGAATGTAGAGTGCATAACGCCTAACGTGTTCTGATTCCACAATTTACCTCGCACAAATGAGAACCTTGCTTTGATGACATAATTTCGCAAATCATGGGAATGATAAACCAGTTTGTAGCACTTATGATAGTTATTATTTATTTATGGAAATGAGCGCTGGTACTTTATGTTGTAATGAGATATAATTTCAAATGAGTGGTTTGTTAGGAAATTGCGTAGTAGGAAACCAAGGTCAGGAAGCAGTTAAAAACATTTATTTTCCTATCCACCAGGCAAATTTATTGCTCTGGGAAGTGCAGTGTTGGGGTCAGCGACGCGAAGTGTTGACTGTCAGCTGCGTGCTGGATTGCTAGGATGAGACAGTTTAAATAGTAGGGGCAGCATCGTTGAAGTTAGGATAAGGAAGTAAGGGATGAAAGGAATTAACCCATGAACGAAAAAAAGGAGTCTTTCTATCATTAAATTCAGTTAATTTAGGTCGTTCGTTTCAGTGGTAAGAGGACGTTGTTGATAATTCTCAGTTACTTGAGATAATATCGGGGAAATAAAAGACATTGAGTTATTTAATTATGGCAGAGAAGATGAAGATATCTCGGAGAGAAGAAAATGGAAAGTTTATTTGAAAATAGAGAAATATCGCAGCAAAGAAAAGGTGTTCAGACTTCGAGGACTCCAGTACAAAAAAAGAAAGATTTTTGTTGTTGCTCCTCGCTGAATAATTAGCCGGGATCGTGCATCACGCTACGAATAAGCATTTTGAAATATAAAATGAGATCTTGCTAAAATTTGTAAAATTAAATTGAAAATTTATTAACGAACCTCATAATTTAAAAAATCGTAATACTCGCCTTACAATGCCTCTGAAGTAAATGTAACCAATGGTCAATTTAAAACCAGGCATGCACAGTTCCGGCGGATTCCACTGAATCAGGTGATTCATCGCTATAAATGGAAATGTTGATGTAAAACCTCAACAGTCCGAAATGTCCCGTGCTATGGTTAGCATAAATTTAGAACCAACTCGGATATGCATTCATTTAAAACAATAATTATAAATACTGTAAAAGATTTATAAGTCTTTTCCAGTTGCTCAAAAACGGGTGGAATATACACGAATATCAACTTTTTACAAATTTCTTTACGACATTAAAGAATTAAGAAACACTCCTGCTGCATTCAAAAGTGAGCTTAAGAAATTTCTACACACTTTCTAATCTATAAATATGCTTTCATGGGAAAATAATTGTATTCATACATAAACGACGAATCTTCCTATAATGATGTAAGTAATTAGCGTAGTTTTACTTATTGAAATATTTTATGAGAGGGAAAATGTACATAAGTTAATTAAAGATTTTATTATAAATAATTTTAATTAAATTTTTTAATGGTTATTAAATATATATAGCTGTTAAACGCAGACGCAAAATATTATTAAAATAATTATTATAATGTTTTTAAACTATAAAATAATTTTATTAAATCAAATAATTAATTAATGAATACTTAATAACAATTTCCCAACATAAAACTTAATATACTTTTAAAACGAAAATCCAAGTCAACAAATTATTTTAATATTCTCCTTGGTCTTTTAACAGAATTTGATAAACATACAGACCATATACTGATAACCAAACCCGTCACAGGTAATCCTCCACCATATAATCTTTTATATTATATTCACTTATGGCCTCCACACAGTATCATCGCAACCAACTAAAATTAATTTTCCTAACTGTGTCAAATACGTGAGGTTAATGATATTTAAGTAATTTTATTTTTATAAAACAAATCTATATTGTTAAAATCCTGCAAGCTTGATCGTCCTTGATCCCTCGATTTTCCTTACGAATAAGTTATTTTACAAATTTTAACAAACTTGTGACTGGCTGAAAATGCCATGTTACAGCGATTATAAATAAAACTATTTTGGAAAAAAAGAAAAACAACCATGACGCGGTAGTTTTTTTAAAAAAAATTTAGGTGCAAGAGCGCATGTTACCTTGTCGAATATATAAGTATTAATATTAGAGGACCGAATGTGGGTTCATTCCTAGGTTAACTTTCAACGGAATCGGTTATCTTAGAAAGCGTTGTCGTTTCTGTAGGGATTCGGGAGAAGCCCCTAGAAAACTGGACACGACCGGTACCTTTAAGTCGTCTATTTTGAGCTCTAGGTTCCATGCACGTCTTCCTAGTTCTTACTTAGACGCACTTGGATGCAGTATTAGCGTTTCTGCTCGACAAATTCTGAACTGCGTCGTAGACATGTGCTAGCAAGCTTCCAGTGTGACGATCATTTAACCAGATCGTTACTTGCAATTTACAAAATGTTACAAAAAAGGAAAAGTCGCGTCATCGGCATGACAATATATTCTGTAATCGAATCCTAGGTACCCTTTACTGATTCTAACGAAGCCTTCCTAAACCTAATCCATCAGACATGGCGGCCACTCAGTGAACAATCAAACTCACGAGATGAATTGTGCGTCATCTGTGGAAGGCTGAAGAATATTCTCAAAAGATCATAATAAAATATGTCCATTAATACTTTCTGACCGTCATCATAACGGGGACTTTACTATTCCTTCTGTATCAAACGAATCCATAAATTCGAATGAGAAAAATTGTGATGATCCATATTCCCAAAATAGTTCAAAATTATTCAGTATTAATTTTTTTCAGTCGGATCGTTTCCTTCTGGAAAATTAGGCAAAGTAATGTTAATATACGAGAAAAAAAGAATTTGGCTGCAGTTCTCTTCCGGCCGAGTAAAGTAGTAAATTGTAAAAATTAGCCTCGAAGAGGTGAATGGAACCTCTGAATTGAAAATTACCGTATGATACTTATTTATCACACAGTGGTCAAAACGTGTTGCAGTTGATTGACTATAGTCAATTTAATTTAATATTTTATTTAATAATTTAAAGTTTATTTATTATTTTATTTAACATAACGACAATAAAATGCATAATAATCAAATAACATACGTAAGTACTATTTTAATGCTCAACGTTGATTAAGGTAGTCTGTTTCAAAAGAGTTGGTGATTTTATACAAATTACAACGTTTTCTACTTATTTTAGAATCTTATATTAACCAGTGATCATATAATATTAGACACAATTTTATTCCAAACTGTCAGCTTAACATTAAAATGGAGCTTTCGTCCCTTCGGGTCATTTTCATCTGAAATCAAAAGAAAATACAGACAGTATGATGTATCACAAGGACATTTTAAAAAGAACCTACACTAACTTGTTTGCAATATATATATATATGTGTGTACCTCGACTAGTCAATACAACCACGACTATTTGCCGTCAGCGTAACACGTTACCTGTCTCTTCGGTCGGAAGGGAACTCAGAAGGTTTTTGTCAGATTTTGCAATGCTTCACTAGATTACAAATTCGTCAATAATCGTAAGTATTAAATTGTCGATCACTTTAATTTCTCCCAAACAGAAGGAACTGCTCATGGCGTCTACAAGATTACAACCCTGCTTGCTTATGGTGAAAATTACAGTGTAACCTCAAAGTCAATTCACAACAACTTACGACACTGCAGTAGCCATGAAAAGTTTTCTCAATAAGTATTTTCAAGTTAATTTAATTTGTTTAACTGATTATTTTCCGTTTTTATCAGTGAATGAATTCTCCGAATGTAAATTCCAGGCTCCAGAGCGTCTCGAACACAAAGACTGCACTGTCATAAAATACATAATTCCATGTACCAGCCCAATGATCTTTCATACTTGTTCATTAACCCCAAATATTTCATATGAGAATTGAGCTCAAGGGCATTTCGTAAAGGAATTCGTCGACTCACGAAACACACGTCTTCATTTTAGGATGTGCCGAGAATATGCATGTTATTACAAAGCAAAACCGTGTAGTGACCTTGATTTCAAATGATCCACAATAAATCAGGAATTTATCAAGAATGCAAACAATTAAGCCGCCGGTATTTACTCAGTACAGGAGTTTGTTGATCGTTCCCCTAATAATTAACTATTGTTTATTATACTGCAAAAGTGTTCCATGTGATGCTCATAAAACTACTTATTTCATAACTTGCTTAGTCTCTGTTGGTCTTTTCTGCTCTTTTGTTTGTTGCATGTACGGCCTGAAGTTTTTTGATTCCTCGTCGCTCTGTTTCGTGAAGACACTTGTCCGTCGTTTGTTTTTCCTCCTAGTGTGCGTGTGTCATGTTTTTGTGTTTATTCTTGTGTGATGTGTAATTCTATATTTTATGATACTTAATTCTCTAATCATTAATTTTTTACTAATGCGTATTGAATTTTTTTGAGTACTGTAAATATTATATATAACCTTAGTATTGTTAAAGAATTATTATTTTTGTTATTATTACTATATAGTTCTTTTACTTATGTTGGATATTTGTGTTCCCGAATTTTAGTATTTTTATGTTAATTTCTAATTATTTATAATGGTAGCATCCAATAATTATATTATAATTTTATGTAATGACGTATCCTATTTCCTCACACGAGGACTAATGGAATCAAATAAATCAAATCAAAATATTTGACTGAAAATGAACGAGCAGTAGCATCGAATCATCTTTTACAGAATAATGTATATTATTACTGTATTTTAATTAATTCAAGTGTCTTTCGGAGGCTATCGTGCGTTTAGAGAATGTTCACAAGGATTTTGAATTAAGTGTCGCCTTTCGAATCCCAAAATGAAGGGTCCGTGCAGTGACAAATACTATCACGTTGTCCCACAAATAGCACTTTAAGCAGTATATCATTGCCTTTTTAATAGGCCTGTCTAACTTCCCGAACAAAACTGGTTCAAATTTCCAAGAAAAAGAATCCTAATTTAATGAACAAAATTAAAAACTAGTGAAATACAAAATATTAGTGGAAAAATGTAATTTATTATATATATATATATATATATATATATACATATATATAATTTTCATAAATGTGTTAGCATTAGGGCAAGTAAAACAGAAGCGGAATTCCGTTATATAGGTAGAGGTTGACACAGAGGATTAATAATTGTACATGCGCGCCAGGAGAATTATCTCCAATTGTATCGGGAAGCGATTGGTATAAGCCAATAAGCCCTGAAAGTAGCCATACTAGGAAACAGAGCCATCTGATGTGAACTCGGAACATTAGCAATACCAACACTAAACCTCTACATTCCATTCGCTTCTGGTTGAATGAGCGAAATAATGTAATTTAATATTGTTCACAAATGCACCCAACAATTCCCATTAATTTTAAATGACATAATTTTTCGAAATAGTTTATGGTTTCTAATTCGGTTACGACGAAAAAATTGTTGGACAATATTAATCTTTTCGACAGATATAGTAGTCAAGTTCGACCGCTGTGTGCAAACGCGGCAGCCATCTTATAGATATTGTTTGAGGCACAACTTTTCACAGACAGAAATTCATTTTATTTAAAATAACACGGCAAAATTACTAACTGAATTATTTCACTTCGATTATATGTAAACGCCTACTCTGCTAATAAAACAAACACGTAATAATTAAATTTTTGATTCCAGATCCTGTCTTCCAGAATCAATATCAGTTAAAGTGAACAGAAAATTCGAAGGAAAAATGTATAACACCCTTTTTAGCCCTTACAAATATTTTTTGGAATAACATAATTTCGTTTGAAGAAAAAATAATACTTTCTCCGAAGAATAATAAACTTTATTAAATTTTATCTTAAAATTTTATTATGAACCATAATTGTCATAAAAATGAACATAATTTCGAACCACAATACCTCTGAAAATACGGATGGTAATTATAACAAAGTTTTTCTAATTAAAAATGTTTTATAATTAGACCTATCACATATTGAATTTTTATTATTTTCAGAAATTTATATAAAGATACTTAAATAATAAAAGGCAAAAAACAGAATGACATTTAAAATTTAATCATTGTTGCTAAAATTAGTCCGCAGCAGAATATTTTTGAAGAGTATGTAATTTGACGTGAAAATCCGTTCCATATATACGTTTTGTAAGAAATATTATATAGACGGTCTCAAATTCTGCCATATATATTACGCAAAGAGCTCAGGTTCTCTAGTTTAAATAACCCTTTATTTGGGCGGGATGAGGGTTTACAAGAGCAATCCCAATGTTTGTAGGTCAGACACGCGCGACAGAACATGCCCCACTCCGCTCACACTTCACTTAATTTTCAGAGGCCAAAGCTGTGCAATGGAAATGCGTTTCAAGAGGATATATAGTGAACCCGTATAATTAACTTATACTACACCAATGTAGTATATGCTGAATATTCATACCAAGACGATAGAACGAACAGAAAATGAATTAAACTTAAATGAATTTGTGAGAAAAGCAAAACTAAGAATTGAAGGAACGTAGATTAATGTCTGGTACATTCAACCCTATTCCTGGTTCTTCTTTGATTTAACTAGCTGGAAAAATTTGTAAAATTGATTATTTCTCATTCTGTCCCAAAGTTTTTACTGTTGAACTAGTTTCATCGACCCTCATGAAGTTGAAAATGAATAGACCTTTGAAGAATCTAGTTCGACTAGCCAAGAGTTTGAATATCTTTTTAAAAAAAATTTCATTTGTCAAAAATACTTTTTATTTAAGTCGTTATGTATGAATTCCAAAAGATATTATGCATATTCATCTGCATCGAACCTTAAAAAACATTAAAACGTTATTTTACATCCATTCCCACCAACTGCTGTACGTTAAGTTACCGGAATGAAACGAATTCAGGATTACAATGAGGAATAGCACAAAATTTCCAAAAGTTGTAGAAGCATTAAATAAGCAAATGATACAACTTCCCAAAATTAAAAGTACTGAGAAGAATGGAATTATAATTTTAGCTTCGAACGGTCGCATAATTTAATACGAATTTTGAATCCAATCCGCTTGTAGTGAACAACTTTGTATGCAGTTGAGAATTTCTTCATTCTACGTATTGTTACACTAAATTTTGTAGATACTAAACTACTGCACCGAGGACACCGAAATGTGTGGAACCAGCATAAATTACTGATCCAAAGCACGTAGCAGCTGCTTTAGAGAAACGAAGCTATTGAGCAATGATTAATGCCAAGAGGACGAAGTTAGACACGAGTCAAATAATGGAATCACTTGTTTCTTGCATCCTACGTAATTGTAAATACAGCTCAACTAACGTTGAGAGTGTTCTGGAAAATCCATTATCCTCTTCGAACTGGAAGTGCATCAGTTGCAGGAAATGGGAAAATTCATCTTCAATTCTGGAGCCGAAGAGAAGTTAACATGTGAAATAAAATAAATTGATAACTATTCTCTTACCTTTTGCCAACCAGATTGAAAAAGATCAAGTTTAAGAAACAACTGTTGCGTTTGTAATGTTGAATAAGACAAGCAAGGTATTTTCACGATAGGAAAATTTCGCGAAGTAGGTGTAGCTGAAGTAAGAGATTTCGCTTCATCGACCTTGGCCGAGCTAGACCGAACTGCTCGGGACTAGAGATATTAGTTTTGACGATGGCAATTTTTCAATTGAGCGGCGAGGACACTTTGTCCTGTGGCACTGTAATCAGATTTTACAATGGGTCCTCATGGCGCGAGGCCCCCTGAATGGAAAGTTGGCCTGCCGCAACTGGAATGACAGTGAACCTGCGATATACCTTTTGAATATAAATCTTATAAGTATAATATGTTTAAGCTACCAAATTACGGAAATACGGAGACAACGAAAACGTCCTCCGAAAATCCAATTGTTTCAACAACACTTGGCATTTCAAGTTTAAGTACACATCACTCAATCTTGGAATTAAGTGGTACTTTAAAAATTACTGACCTGAAAGAACCCTGTCACGCATTGGATTTCGATGTTTCTCTCAGTCAAGGTGATTATATATATTCGTTTCCTGTTCGTCAGCAAAACTGATTTGATTTTAGAGGCGGCACGATGCAGGTCAGCTAGGGATCTCACTTGTATGTCTTAGTTATGCTCATCACGGCGAAGTTCCTCTTATCCACCAAATTTAGTATCCCGAGCTTTAGTCAGTCATGCAGTCCTATAATAATGAACGAGGACCGATCCCTATGGTACACCAGCCGCGACATTGTAAGCAGTGTTTGTCTCGGTCCGCCGAGCAGAGTTCTATGCTGAGTTAGCCAGTAATTGAGGACCTAATGTAGTAGTAATAGGATGCTTAGTGTTCGAAACGCATGTAGTACGTTGTTCCATCACGCTCAGTTGAAGCCGTTCTTCATATCCAATACAACTACAACGGAGCTCTTGCACTTTTGACTTGGCTGTGGGGCGATAGAGGAACTACTGGCTAGTCGTGACATCGAGCGTTGATTTTAATGTTAAAAACCGTTCTGGTTATCGGAGTGGCTGTAGCTTTCTGTCAGCTTTGGCAACTTTATCCTTGAGTCGATTAACTGTCTCTCGACGTTTACAACTATACAATTTGCCACTAACGACTCACCCTGCGTTATTGGTGAGATTTGGTAAACTGACTAATCATGCGGAATTAGTTCATCTACCTTGATAAGTAGCAAAATATTATAATTTCCATATGTGAGAACAGGTGGTGGAAAACAATTGCGAAGCAACGAAGGCTAGGTCGGTGTTGAACGGGAAAAGTTTTTAAGCTCAGACGTAACAATCTTGTAAGGCTTCCCTCAAGGATCTCTGTTGATTTCCTCGCATAGTTCCTTCCAACAACGGCGCTTATTCGTCTTTATATATTTATATAATATTAAAATTCTAGAATTCCTTATCAGTAGTGTTTCCAAATCACACAGGGTAAATCGCTGTATGAATGCCATCGGCTCCGTTTCTCAACACCGATTATAATCATCACGTGTGCTTTTAATTTATGAATGTTCTGGATCTTTAGCGTGTTCTGAAGCAAAGTCTAATTGTTTCCTAACGTGGTCGGAAGATCACATTTAGAGATTTTCTGGAGTTCATCAATGTCGTATCTGGTCTGAACAACACGTCTTCGAATTGGCTGGTACACAGGCGCTGTCTCGCATCGTCCAGGCAAAATTGAGGGATTTAGGTGCCAACGTGGTTGTTGAACTTTTGCCGTCTTGGACCAGCATCCACAATTGTTTCAACGATGACTTGGCAGCTTACTCGAGTTAGGGTGGTTGCTCACTGTCCACCACGGAATTCAACCTTCGTAAAGCTTTTGTTACATATACGAAAATGTCTTCCCTCCGTCACAGCGCTTCGCTTCGTAAGAAACGGAAAACAGCAATACTTTGTCTTGTAGCTCCAACATAAAAGGAGACATTTATTACTTGATAGAGTTAATTACTGTGTCCTGAAATTGTTGAACATTATCGATGACGAAGGCTGCAAACATTATTTCAGGATGGACAGTTATTGTAGGAACTTGCTCAAAAAATCGGTCCATCCATGTCATAAATCGATTATATATATATATTCGCAGAGATTTTCGGCTAGGTTCAATATCAGCACAACTGCTAGGAAAGCTGATATCTGCGCTCTTCATTAAAACTACTGACATCCCTCCTTGAAGTTTTTATCTATTTTCAAAAACAATTGAAAAATAAAGTATTTAAAATAAAATGTTGTTTATGACCAATAACAGAATTCATGAAATTCATTCCAAATTAACAACGTTTCGGCACCTATTTTTACCTTCTACAGATTGTGTCTCGAGTTATGTAGTAAATCTAGTTTTCTTCATAGTCGAATTAAGTGAACGTTTTTAATTTCAAGTTTCACTACTTTTACTACATAACTTTTCGGTCAAGTGAAGAAGGTACAAATAGCTGCGGAAACGTCGTTATTTTAAATGGAATTTTTTGAATAAATTGATACAGAAACGCGAGCTATTTGGAGGCGGAAGCTGTTGTTTGGTCAGCTGGATGGACTCTGAAGGTGGCCTACGGCTATTGATAGCAGAATTTCGATAAAATCCCATCATTTATATCACAATTTCTTTTCCTTTAGAAGAAAAGCTCATGAAATATATAATACAAACTAAATGAGCATGTTTATGTCCTTATACAAATAGTTTTTTTTTATCAATCGCCAATTTATAAAAGAAATTTTTAAATAAATTTCTTCAAAATTATATATTAATTTTGAATGTGGTCGGAGCTTTCGTCAATTTCCCATAGTCATCTGTAATAATAAAAAGTATAATATATTTACTTGACATCCGTTTATAAATAGTTTATCTAATGACCACTAAACAGTTACGTTTAATTTGTCAAAACATTTGTTCCTTCTTTTTTTATATTGAAGTATTGAATCCAAAGTGAATTAGGTATCTGTCTTACGCTAATCCTTATCCAGTTATGATACTTATCTACGGCCAAGGTGAACATATTTACAAATTTAAAATTGTCTTGAAGACTAAATAAGAATTTGGGAAAATACTGATCCACTCGGAACTATTCATCTCTGTGGAGGAGGTATCGTGGGGAGTAGAAGTAGTGAGGGAATTCGTCATTCATAATTTATAAATCAAATTATTAAGTATGTTATAAATAATAATACTTTGCTCTGAAGAGGTAAGCTAAGGATAGAGAAACAACGTGACTTCCCAGTCGGCCATTTTCACAATAAAATGTGGCGTTTTAACGCGGATACTTTTATACTGCATTCTCTTGACTCTGTACACGTGGACTTGACAGAAATGCTTAAGTAGAAAGCCAGTGGTTAATCAGTGCTGTATTTCTTAAATCATAATTTATTAGATAACGTCAAGATAATTGAACATCATCGAAAATAATTCTTAAATATCGAAAGTAAAATGTATTCCCCGACGAGTTAGGTACAAGAAATTTCAATTCGAGACAAGTTAACCATCAAGAGGGGAATGTGAGGAATTTCTCGATCTTTCGGCAACGCAAATCCAATGGAATATCGGAGCATTCAAGTTCTCTGTTTCGATGGATCTATCGCGTAAACCTTTTTTGACTTGACTAAAATCGTTCGAAGATTTTACCGGTTATGTATAATGCAAAAACTGGTCACTGGTCCCGTTACTTTGTGCTGAAGAAATAAATAGGACATTTAGCCATATAAATCGATCGACGGATCCTCCGAACAAAATGAGGAAAATGTTACTTTCAGCCTTTTAGGGCGTTGTTTACCGTGACGAGCGAGCGTCACTTTGAATAACGCACATTTATCTGCGTTCTCTAAGCTCTTTATTTGCGGACAGCAATGTAAACGCGCTTCTTGGCAGCGTATGAATGAGGCAAGGCGACTCTAGGTTTATGACCCAGGGGCCAAGGAGTTCCTCAGAGGCTCCGCCGCTGCCATCTAGCGGCCGCTGCCTGTACCACGCTGTCCGTGCCCTCAATACTCCGCTCTCGCCCCGGTTCACCTGGCAGACTGCGAGTAATCACACTACGCAACTACATTTCCACAAAGTTCTTCATATCTCGGCTTTCATCGCCGACTGGAGTTCCTTAGCCCCTGACGTTACAATTTTAGTTGCGACGGCGCGTGCCGCAATCAATATCAAGGTCGCTCCCGCTGTTGTCCAATCATTATCAAAAAGATCTATCATCCTATTCTATACCATTATTCTCGTCAGTATTCAATTTTTCCTAATCCAAACATGCAAACTTTTTTTTACATTTAATATAGAATATTTGCGGTGAAGTGGACCAGAGTAAAATATATCTGAAATAGGCAAATTATAAGACAACTAATCCGCGAGTTAAAATCGTATTATTTATCCAATTTGCACATCAGGAGCCTTACTTCTGTGTCTTGTAATTTGCTTTAACAAAACATACGTACCTTGGCCCTTGCTTTTACTATTAATGTTGGGCCTCAATTTCTTTCCAACAGTTCCATACAATATTGCAGGTGACCTAATGTTCACAGGCGATTGAATGTTATTTATTTATATATGAATAGTGATTACTGAAAACTGTGCACAGGAAACTAAACTTCGGAATAGCATCTTGACTCCAAATATACTCTGCTTTTGGGAAGAGAATGGTGGAAGTCTTTTAGAAATGTATACGATTATTTGCTTTCGGGACGACTCGTACTGAATTGCTCCATTTTTGATATGATAACAGTAATTCTGGATTATGTTGTCTGCTTTTTAAGATCAAATGCTTTCACCATGTTTAGTACTACAATGACCACACTGTTACTTTGGTCAATATATTCCCCTTTTTTTGCAGTTGCAGGCTACCTAAGGTTCATGAAGTGATCCCTCCCATTGAATAGCATAGGAAGAGAGAGAAAGGGAGGTTATGAATCAACTAGGACTCTCATGCCATAGGTTAAGAATCATACCGAGCATTTGCCTTCACGTAACAGAGGAATACCCCTGAAACTAGTTTCAGGTAGAACAGGTTCTCAGTACTTGACTCACGCCCTTCACATGATTGGAGGTTGCTGTAGGGGACAATTACCTACTACACGCCTCGACTAGTTTTCGAAGGCAGCTGGTCAACTGGCCAAATGAGAACAGCGAACAACTCTTACTGTATATCCAACATCTGAACTCGGTACATACACCTCTCCAATTCGGCTTAGGTGTCACGACATGATAATTAACTCTAACTGGAAAAATGAAAACCCAAAAGGAAAACTTCCTAAAATTAGTTTTTTTTTCTTCATAATATATTGTATTACTTATAGGTAATGTGTACACTTGAGATATACATTGAGTTTGATACAAAATATTTCATTGAGACTTTTTCTCAAGCAATTATAAATGTGTATTTCATGCCCAAAACGCTATGTTGAAGGAGACAGGTACCATATATATGTATCGTAAAGATCACTCCATGGCCATCTGGCGCATGGAATGAGTCATATTTCAGCTGAAGGTGGCTAATGCCTCTGAAAATTTGGCGAACTTTCTCCTGTCCTGAATGGTGAGAGTGCTTCTATGTCAGGTAAGTCACAATCATTCTCTATTTCCTGTCAACAGCAATTGTTTCAATTATTCTAATGTGTATATCCTTACTTGCATTTGTATTGTAAAGAATATAATTTTATTATTTGATTTTCATACAGCTTCTACAACTATGTAATTTTTCGAAGTTCATATTACAATTTAAGGAGTATACATCTTTGTGCAGCTCCCTTTGCTAAATTATCATCCAAGTTAAATATGTCCATAGTTCAAGGACTTGATTTAAGTTAGTGATTAAAACGTGTATAACAAACATTTATTCTTTGAATAAAGTCTTTGAAACACCGAGAATACAATTGTTTACTCGGTTAGAAGCCCGAGAAGACTTTATTCGTTCTCTACACATTCTTTATTAAAAATGTATTTGCATCTGCATAACTACTGAGAGAAATTTACCATTTTTGTATAAGAATAATTTATTTTCTAATATACAAGGGTGTTTCAAAAATATAGGGCACAGGTATGTATTCCCCAAATGTAGAATTACAACATGTGTCCAGAAATGCTCGGTTTCCGTGTTATGGCCTTCGAAACAGTGATATTCACTGTAATGTCATGTGGCTCACTGATACTTGATCAAATGTTTGCTGATCGATGGATAGGTATAGGTGGCCCAATTGCTTGGTCTCCACCCTCACCAGATTAGAACCTTATCAATTTCTACTTGTGGCGCCATTTAAAATCATTGGGTTTATTTGTCTCTGGTGCCAGACATGGAATCCCTTTGGAATAAACTTGTGGCAGGTTGTGAGAAAATACTAATACTCCTGGAATTTGGGATCGTGGTCACATTATGGTGAATATCACTGTGTTTAAGGCCATAACTTGGAAACCCAGCATTTCTGGACACGTTGTAATGAACACCTTGTATACCAAATATCGTAACAGCCATCATTTCATGAGCATCTTAAAATGTTTTTTCCTTCATAACTTATAATTTTATCAATTTACCATATCTTGGTTTAAAAAGCTTTTTTAAACAAGGATTTATAATTATTTACAGAATGAAGATTGATCTAAATAAGTATTTTTCATATAGTTTTTATTTGTCATCGGTAATTGTATAAATCATCATTTTATTTTAAAACTGAACTCATTCACACAAAATTATTCAATACAATTCATTTACAAACCTCAGTCTTCATCACCATGAAAGCTAAAAATTAAAAATAAACAGAACCTATCAATGATGATAAAACTAAATTAATGAAAAATTACCAGCCCTTTTAAGGTATACAAGCACCAAGTTCTCCTGAGAACATATATATTGTATTCCTGCCAGGATACTTAAAACTATAAGATAATATACAGCTTTAAATCTTACTATTACAGCACCATCAGTGTTGAACAAAATTAGAACATGTAACATTTAACTAAGTTTAGCTTTCGATTCAGCTGGAAAATATTGTGTCAAAAATGATTCAACTTTTGGCCATATTTCATTGCTTGTATTACCAGAAAAGTCTTTCAGTAACCCAGTGTCTTTATAGAAATTTAGGACTGGCTGCATATTTTCATAATATATTTCTAATCTTTTCTTGACTGTCTCAGGTTTATCATCTACTCTCTGACTAAGTGGCTCACCTGTCAAATCATCAAGGCCCTAGAACAAAAAAATAACACTCTTGCATTGAAATAAATCTCTAAATAAACACTGAAAACATCAAAATATAAAAGTGAAAAAAAATTACGTTGATTGGAAATCAAAAGCTTTTGAGTGTTGTCAACTGACAAGTGCAGTTGTGTTTCTCTAGGCTCTTCTTAGCACCTGACGAAAGGTACAAGGATCCCAGAAACGTTGTGTGGTATTTACATTACCTTTTTGTCTGAATTGACTATCTTTCTTATTCATATATCAAAATATAATTAAAACTAGTCTAAGTTAAAAATACTGAAACAACATCAATATATGATAAAAGACTGCTAATTTAAAGTAGAAGTACAAAAGTTGTACTGCAAGTGTGGAAATAACTACATTATATATCCCTTAGGCATAACATTTTTTGTGAGAATATTGCCTTTAGTGTGCCATTTCCTTCAGTATCAAGGTTCCTCCTTGGCCCTCAATCACAACTGTCTAGTTGTCAGTCAGCCTGCTGAAGAGGGACAACAAGTTGACAATTCTTTGACTCCAACTTTCATATTGAGGTTAGTTTGAATCTTTGTTTCTCTTTCAGATGATATGGCAAAATTTTTGTATATATTTTCAGATCAATCAAAATATTTTGATATTGAATAAGAGTTATACTTATTTATAAAATTGGGAATTTATATTTTAAAATGAATCTAACTTCTTGCTATTTAAATTATTTGAAAAACATATTAGACTAAAATGTCAAAGGATACAAAAAGCATATACTCTAAGAATTTATATAATTATTAAACTACTGTGTTATCTATCCATACTGAGACCATTACTTTTCATTGTATATTAAGTGATTGATTTACAGATCAATGGTCATTCTGTAAAATCTGTTCTTTATGATAGTGAAACAACAGTAATATCCATAAATGTGAGGGAAAAGTAGAAGGCAACTATAAAATATTATTCTATGATAGATTTATGTAAATGTTTAACGGTTTCCTTTTTAAAGTTCTAGAGGTAAATAAATTCAAATAATGTTTTGAGATGTTTATATTTGGGTATAAGATCTAGTATGTGACAAGAAAATGATAGCTTTTAACACACCATTATACTACCTTGTAACTACATGAAACTACATTTCTATATTTCTTACACCACCATCAGGGTCAAGTGGACTGCAGTTGCTTTGTAACAATTGAATTTGTAAAAATACTATAAAAACATAACAAAAAAGAATATCATCTAGTTATACAGATTCTTCAAAACAATTAACTGAGTTCAAGACCAAATATTAATGTACAGTATAATATAAATTCACAGATTAAGTTAATTAAATATTTGTGACTTACTGCTACTTTGGGAGGACTGAATTCCATATTATAAATTCTTCCACTTTGAGGGTGAATCCATCGTTGACTGGTCCTGTCAATAATCACCTGTATAGGCACAATTAGATTAATAGCTACTTGTATTGAGCTCAATGATGAAAGAATCTCTGCTTGAGATTTGGTTCTTGGATAACCTAGAAAAATAATTTCAAAATTAAGTTTATTTCAAATTTATCTAAATCTCAATAGAACAGACATTTTGAAGTCAAAATAAAAATATATCAGTAAAACAATACATTTCAATACTTTTGAGAAAACTTAAATTTCAGTTCAGTTTTATCTGTAATATCAGTTCGCTTTTGAAAATCAGCATGATCTTTATTTATGTATTTTGAAGAAATTATATTTTATAGATTGCTGTACATATTGGCAATGAATAACATATGGATTAGTTAAATATTTAATCTGAGATTTAATAGACATTGGCATCTTAAAATGATAATTTAAATAGTATACTTAATTTTCAAATTCTCTCTTTATCAACATTTCTTTGGAATGTAACACAAAATTGCATGTAGTGTGATTTCAAAATTAGAGAGTAGCTGAATGTAGTTGAATAGCAGTTTTATTAACTAGTTTTGCTGTATAATTTCATTAACAAATTACTGACACAACATTGTGTTCTTCAAACTTTTAGTAAATATCTAGATGTTAAGCATTGTTAAGTTTGCTACACATATGTTTAATTCATATCCATTTGTATTTCCTGCATAGTTCTTTAAATTTAGGTCCAATATGGTATTTGCGAAGCCAAAGAACAAAAATGGGTAAAAGGAATAAGGCTGAATGGAAACAATATGTAAAGATTATAGAAGAAATAAATAATTGCAGACACATTGATAAGATTACATTTCTAGCAATTATGTAACAGAAAGCAGAAGCAATATGCTTCAGTATAAAGGAAAATAAAGATTTTTTGCGAATTTAAATGAAAACAACTCGTGGAATAAAATGACAAATCATGGATGAATAATGTTAGACAAGCATATGGGAAGAGGATTTTGTATGGAAATCTTTATCATTGATGATATTGTGAATATGTACACCATGTTGGAAAAAGATTGTATTATATAAAAATTTAATTATATACTTCTTCTAAATACATAAAACATTTGGACCCCCTGATGTGATAATAGAATCTGAGTATCTAGTAGCAATCAGTGCAATTGACACCACTCTCCACACACTGGGCACCTAGAAAGAAAGAAAATCTTTTTCGGACATGGCGTATTATGAGCACGAATAATGTATAATTTAAAATTATAAAATATAAAACGTCTGTGTTAAAAGTGTACTAACAAGATAAATAAATAGACAAATAACATACAAAATTAAGTGACAGAATAAATATCATCCAATGTTTCAGCAATCCTTGTTGTTTTTGTCAGGCGATTAAAAAATGCAAGAGCCACAAGAATGACACACTACACAAACCAAGTGACAGACTCAAAAGCTCTTGTGTTTTTTAATTACCTGACGAAAACAACGAGGATTGCAGAAACATTGAACAATATTTACTTTATAATTTAATTTTGTCTGCTATTTGGCTATTTATTTATCCAATTTAGAATTTAACTCCATTATGAATATACTGAAGCACTTAGAACTGAAACATTTTAAGCATATAAGTCAATATGCCATTAAACAGTTGGTTGCTTAGAGCCTGCAAATGTTAGGGAAAATTAAGGAAGAGATATGAGGATTAAAGCTAGCAATGGAATAAGTAATCCAGTTCCAAATGAGGCACATAAATACAACTCTTCTAATAACAGTTAGACAAATAATATGAAAAACTTAACTACTAAACATTTTGACTTTGCAGATTTTAGTTAACGTAGTCAACTAGTAATTAAATCTGAGCATATACTACACCAAAATAATAGCTGCAAGATAATATCGTCAACTTAGTTTGTTGTATAAGAATGCAAAAACAGCTGGAAATATCAAGAAATGGCTATGGAGAAGTATTGCTGTTTATTAATAGTATAAAAGAACAACATATAATACATTTTGTTGTTTCAACAGACCATAAACTGATGTGAGTGATATTGAGAAGTGATTGGCACCATGTGATTAATAATTTATATAGAAACATATTACAAGTAGTATGAAAATAGACTAATAATTACATTAGTGAAAGGTGGAAAAATACATTTTTCTTTGTGTATAGGATAATTTTCAAATAATTTAAAAGTTATATTAATATAATAATCAAACATTAGAAGGATGGAATTGTCACATTTTCTATTTCATTGCTTCATGGCAATTATTCTGGGTGATATATTGTAATTACATTCTCAGAATTAATTATCAATTTGAGGAATTATATGAAGCAACTAGCAGTTGCTGATATATTTTACAGTTTGAGTGCTGATCTATCTCTTAGCCCAAGTGTAAGTGCAAACATTAATTTAAATGATATTTCTAACTAAAGGTTATTTAAAATCAGGTATTAGGAGAGAAGCATAAAAATTTCCTGGATACTTCCATAATGTTGTTGTATAAATGATGAAAAGCTCATAAAGATTAAATGTTTGGTGTGGTCAAATTAATTTTTATGCTCAAAGTACATAACAAAAAGATTGGATTATAAAACCGGAAACAAAATTTCCTTGATAACTGCAATTAAAAAATTTCATGCCAATTTTAATTTTTAATTAATTTATTCAGTGACAGTTATAAAAATAATAAAGTGGGAACTTGAATACATTTAACGACATTTTAAAACTTATACAATAAATACTTATGGCAAAAAATTGAAAAACTAACCATCTATGAGCCAATTGAATCCATCCAACTTCTTAATCTCAGAAGTCACCAGTTTTGTCATAACATTATCTGAGACAAGCTCTCCATTATCAATATACTTTGACACTTCAGTGCCTATATCTGAAAATAAGAAACAAAAAGAATAACTGAAAAATGTATTTATACTACATGAAACTTTTAATTATATATATATATATATATATATATATATATATATATATATATATATATATATATATATATATCACACTTAGGAAAATGTGACAAGGTCAAATTAAATTACATATTTAGATAGGAACCGAAGGTTGTTCTTCAAATTTTCGGAGGCTCTCTTTCCTTTCCATACCAATATCGCAATTATTTTTGACAATCCTTACTAATATTATAAATATATAACAAATTTAGAGAGACAGTGAAGTTGACTTACCTTAAATCAATAGTTGTTCCAGTATGACAGAGGCAAATAATTCAAATTTTCTAATTCATGCCTGGCCGGCACATAGTTCAGACCTTTCTTTCTGATGAAGGGGGCTCAGGCCCTCCGAAACTTTGAATTATTTTCCTCAGTGCAACTGGACCAACTATTGATTTCAGGTCAGTCGACTTCACTCTCTCCTCTTCCTATCTAATTATGTTATTTAATTTGAACTCGTCACATTTCTCCATAAGTGTTATATATATATATATATATATATATATATATATATATATATAAATTAGTAATAATGATAGTTTACAGCACACTAATCATATCCATTCATGGTATGTTGTAATATAAACATCCTGTAGGAATATGACACCCAGTTATACAAACATTATCACATCTATATAGTACAGTTTCTTATAACTTAGTGTACTAAAACATATTAGAGTTTGTACATAAATGTACAAATATACAAGATAATGGGAGTCACAGTAAATGGTTTATATTTTACAAGCATTCCAGATGTTAATGCAAATAAAATTATTCTAAAGACACAAATAAAGCAAGTGTAAAATTATTTAACATAGAGAGAATATATATATATATATATATATAGATATATATATATAAAATGTTGAAAAGTGGAAGTGATTTATATAAGGGAGGTAGTCAGTTAAATTTGATTAGTCATTATTACATACATTACTCGGCAGTAATGTTCTATGATACAGTTCTCTGCACAGCAATTATTTGACAATAACCATCCATTTTCTTCAATATGAAACTCATAATGTCTTTAATTAGTTCAAATGACATACAGATTTCTGAACATTATGCTGAAATGGATCAATACTTGTAAAATGATTGCAGGGCAATGTCAAGAGGGGCAAAGTGTGAAGAATCCAACTGGTTTGGTGCCTGATTTTACTAATTTTCAGATGCAGTAAAAAAGGTACATGCAGAAGACAAAAGATGAGGATTGCACAAGGTATGAATATAAATTGTAAAGATATTTTTATGCTATATTAAAGAGCAATATTAAATACCTAAAATAGAACAAATATGTTATGAGAAAACATTTAATATATCATCACAAGTAGTAAAGAATAATAATTTGGTAGTGTTGAATAAA
Source organism: Zhengitettix transpicula (assembly GCA_037074705.1). Classification (NCBI taxonomy): domain Eukaryota; kingdom Metazoa; phylum Arthropoda; class Insecta; order Orthoptera; family Tetrigidae; genus Zhengitettix; species Zhengitettix transpicula. Next base: position 73,304,689 of record CM073595.1, on the reverse strand, counting down.
GACTGCTGCTTTTTTGTTCTGAGCTTGAAAGGCAAGCATGAAAATGTAATGAGAGAAAATCATAAACCCTCAGAATTATTATGCGGTACTTTGTTAAATTATCCCCAACAGATGGTACTTAAATCAGATAATTAAATAAAACTAACAAGAATTTTAATTTTTTGCAGAACACAAAATAATTTTACATATGGTGTGCTGCTTAGGTTGTTGGAACCTGAAAAATGAAAAACTTTAAAATAAAGATAATTCAATGGGACAGATATAAAAGGACAGAAAATCAATACACAGCTTTCTACCTCATTATAAATTTCAATCCAGATGCTTTTTTGATCAAGCAGTGGTTTATATTAAGCTAAAACACAATTTCACTCAAATGAGCATGACAGACACCTAGTGACAAAGTAAGAAAAAATAAACAGGCATATTTGAATTCTCATTCAATAGACAAAGCTATGCTGGAACCTGTGGGCTCTCAAAATAATACATTATAAAATGAATTTTCCTTGAAAACCACAGAAAAATGTTACAATTTACAAACTACATTCTAGTTCCATAGCAAACACAGTACATGCAGATACTCCTGTACACTCACAAAATGATAGAATGCAGTTACATCCCAAGAATAGTTACAGAAACTGTCCGGACATGGAATAGCTGAAACAAGAAATACTAAACGTGAAAAATCTACGTTCAGTGAAAAGTAAAAGTTAAAACCACTTCTTAAAAGAAATCCAACCTATTATATTTTAATTGTGATGCCACTTCTTGAAATTTCTGTAAAGATAAAACAACTTCCTTAGAAGACATGTATTTGGTAAAATGTAATGTTGCAAATATTCCAAAAAACAAATAATTTATATAGATTAAAACTAAACAAAACCTAGCATATTAACTAAAAAACAGTATTTTTCATACTACATGTCAATAAAGAACCTGATTTTAATGCAGTTAACACCTGTTTTATTTAAATCAATATTAACTAGGGTTATTACAGAAAAATCAAATAATAATATTACTTATACTCTGGAGACAGCATTTTTAATCCTGATGAGAAACGGAACACGTATATCATTGTTAATTTCATTCCATATTACTACTTAAAAAATATATCAAACTTCTAATGCTTCAAGGCAGTACCAGATTAGAATAGGGACTGGAGATATAAATATTGCAGCTTTTATATATTTCCTGTTAAACACAAGTACAGGATATATACATAACAATATAATCTGCCATACGAGAATACATTTTACAAATTTTATAATAAAAACAGACAATTTACTAGCTATTATATGGCATATAATTCATTATTTTTTATTTTATCTCTTAAAACAAATTAACTGTCCATAAATATATATGAAAAATTTTAATCCCAATATTTCTTATAAATAATTTTAGTTTCTACCTAAAGGTAGGGAGGAGAATTGGTAAAGAATAAGATGAATTGTATAGCTTATAATAATTTTTTTTATAAGTAATAGTGCTTTGAGAAATGGTGTCTGAAATATGATTAATGTCCACAAGCACAATGTAAGTGATGCGCAAGTTGCAATGAGTTAGTTCAACATCTGTTTTGATGTAGCGCAGTGTATACTGCATAACCAAAAGACTTCTTCCTAACAGGCACCATGAAGCAGTCAAATTAAATAAAAAAAAGTTTCCAAAAGATTCTTCATATAATTACGATCATTAATACATACAAAATTAGTTAAAAGCTCTACTTCCAGATTCCTCAGTTGCCAAAAATAATTTGAGGGAACTTTTAATTTCTTTACACGCTTATAGTTAACGTGACTGTTTGGGTCAAGAGTTTCATTCTATACTCCACATGAGCAGTGTGTGAGAGTGTGTTGGTTATATATAGTGTTTCCTCTTTTTTCCCCTCTGTTATACAATATACTTGCAAAATTTATTTGCAGTGGTTATTGCTATATCACAACTGATTTGTAGGTTGGCTTTAAATTACCAATGCCTAACCTGCAGTGAAAATGAACAGACCTGCAGAAGTTGACAATTACTTAATCAAGAATTTCTCTAAAATCTCCAACCTTGTGGAAAACACCTTTAACACTTACGTAAATCACTTCAGTTTCTCACTGTCATATCCCAAACAATTACTTGACTGTGCCATATGATACATATTTTGAGCCTACCAATTTCTACTCCATCAATTATAAAATATCTCAATTAATGGCATTTGCAGAACATTGTCTATATCATATATCATCAGTGATCGACACATTTAAATTCTCAGAGAAGCATGTATGAGGAAGCTACAAGAGTTCGTGAACGGACCACAAAAATGTGATTTAATTCAAGGAAACATGAGGAAATTGTTCATAATGGTAGACACACGAAACAGGTAGAAATATTAATAGTGGCAAAATATGTGATGTTTTGTGAGAGATTAAGATAATTTAAAGGATAACTAACGTTTGGATTAAAATCATAAAATCAAAATTTCAAGAAACAATAAGAAAAAATTACCTGTTTTTTTCAATATATGGAATCTCAAAAGGTCCCCTGTAGAAACATGTTTAATGGGGAAATTTGAAATTATACGCGAAGATATTGTTCCTTTGCCAGATGCTGGGGCGCCTAAAATTACAGCACAAAACCTAAGTGTTCCAGCCATCTCAGTTGTGCACTTCCAAAAAAATAAATATTACACAATAACGCTAATTCCTGGACGTGTCGAACTTGAATGATTAAAACAATATTACTCACTAAAATGAAAAATATATGTAGATATTTGTACTTTCGGCGTAATCTTTTTAGTATACTTGACTGCGAGATACACTAATAGTACCGGATGATAACTAGCCCTATATATTCTTGCATATCGACTGCACGTGATATATATCGAGCTATTCCACAAGTTGTTAGTCATAGATGCGAAAAAATTCACAGTTCAATATGGCTGTGGAGGAAGAGGGTTACTACACAGGCTATCTATTGATTAATTGTTTATTTTATAGTGTTAATAATGTTTGGGACACACATTCGTAAAGTAAAAACAAATAAGAAGACACAATGTCTGGAACGAGTAAGAAAGCGGGGCGAAGGTTGAATTCTCAGAAAAATACGTTCCAAAATTTTGCAGGTTATTGTTTGTATATCTAACCATTTGATTCTATTCACTTCCATTGAAAGGAAATAAGACACTGACGACGAATTATTATTTATTATTCGTGTAAGCCCTTTAATACCCGACACCCAATTTCATATAACATTTCTATCTCAATTTTCAAATGTTAATAAGTTTTTGTTTTAGGATTGATATTATGCTGTGGCTTCTATTTTGTTTGATAACGTCTGCATTTAGTTAATTTATATAAATTTTCCATTGGTTTAAGTGTATGTAATTGGCTGATAATTTAATCTTTCTTACATATGCGACAATTTGCCTCATTTTATTTTTCTTACATATTTGACAGTTTCTACCATTTACTTTTTTTAAAAACAAAAAAAACTAACTTGCAGCACTCTATAAATGAAATAAAAATAAATCGAATAATTTTATTGAAAGTGAGTTGATTATCATTGAAGTTAGAAAAATGAAGTCCCTTCATATTTGCCCTTTAATTATAGTGTGTTGGACAGTGTTGAACAAAGTAAATGTTATTATCAATTACATCATTGTATGTGCTAGTTGTGATGGTTGCCAAGTGGAATATTCTATTCTATTTCAAAAACAAAATAAAATCATATAGAATATTCCACTAGGAAACGGTCATCACTAAGACATACAATGTTGTAATTTATATTAATATTTACTTCTTTCAATTACCAATCTTCTTTTTTGGTGTAAAGTATGAATAAAATATTATCAGGCTTCTAAACGAGTGAAAAGATGAAAAAATAATTTGCTAGAATGACGATGACGGTGAACGTCATCAAAACATCACACCTAAATTTTTTCACTCTGTCAGAGTCCTGAGATATCAGAAATATATTTTTGATTACTTCATTTTCTGGGCCCATTCTTGATAATCCTGTTCCCCTTGCATTTTTTCTCAGTGCTACCTCACTTCTTAAGTTGAACAGTTTTGTATAGATTAAATGACTGACTGACAATGTTAAAAACTCCAGTTTCATTATTTCCCAACATAAACCTAATTTCAAATTCATAAAGAAAGTTTCAATTATGTCTTTTATCAATAACTCTTATGTTAACAAAAATAGAGTTCTCAGGACTTTGAAGCTATTTAATTTTTTTTAAATAAAATTTTGTATTTAGTCACTCTGTTACAATAAATGTATGAATTTATCTACATTGTCCAATATGTTTTCTCAATTTGGGAAATAATGTAGTTTTACTTGTGTATATTATTAACAATTAACTTTCATGTAATTTTTACAGATGTTAAACTCAGTGATTATGCTAACAGTCCAAATTCTCATGGGCGCCTCAAGAAATCTGTGACAAATACTGCAATTGAAGGCAAGTTTTTCAATTACACTATCAATCCTTACTGAAGAAAACTCTCTCAGAACAAAGTTCCAGAAATATTTTAATAACTAGGCAGTTGTATGTATTGTTAATGCACAAAATAGCAAGTTTAAACAGACATTTAAACTGACTGTTTTGTCAACTAATATTATCTCAATTATCAAAATTGTCAATTTTATTGATAGGTCCCTTCATTACTGATATGGAATATCACTTGTTATATTAAGTTACACAATGCTTGTGTTAAGAAATATTAGATTAAATAAAATTATTTCTTTGAGTCCCCACAAATTAAAAATTAATTTTAGTTTCATTTCTGAAATGTTAAGTTGTTGCAAAATAAAGTACAAAGAGTAAATTGAGTTAAATAAATGTATTACCTAAGATTTTAAATATCGGGGAATACATTAATTTACTAAATGTGCCATTTCTAAACTTTTTTCAGAGAAAGTCCTGAATCTTTTTCAGTCAAAAACAAAGGCCTCAACAGCCATTTCTCTGGAATAGAATGAATGTGGCAGGTCTATTTCTTTAATGACTGATCAAAGTCATGCACACAGCTGTGATTTCATTTTTTTATTTGTATATGACTAGTTACTCACATCAATTTTGTTAACAGTTCAGAAAATTACTGAAGTTACCGATGACCGGGCCTGGTATGATACAATAGAAGATCCTGTGGAAGATGATACGAAAGGTTGCTTACTAAGAATTGGACACTAGTTTATAAACTTAAAACAGCAAATGTTTTAACATGTAAATTATTTTGCAGAAGTCTTAAAGAAGAGCTCAAGAAAAGCTAAAAAATCTCCAGCTATAGTACATAAAGACATTGGAAATGAATATCCTCTTGACATATGGTTTTTGATATCAGAATACATCCGTCCAGAAGATGTTGGAAGATTTGCTTGTGTTTGTAAGAATTCCTGGAGTGTCGTTGGATCGGCTCAGTTTTGGTTTCATATGTACAAAAGGTATAACTAGTCATTTGTTTCAAAGTTCAGCTCAGGAAAGGTATTTTTACATCATTGTTAAGACTTTATGTATTCAATTTCTACTGATTATAGGTACTACAGACCTGTTGTTAATATGCCTGAGAGTTTAGAGCCTCAATCTATGGTTCGATTGTATGGGCTTAGATTTCATGTGATAAGAGCTTTGTACTTTATGTATCCACCATTTGTAGAACAAATCAGAGCACAGCAACCATTTGAAACAGAACCACAATTACTAGTAAAAAGGAAATGTGTGCTATTGTGGCACCAACATCAGGTAATTTTTTTTGACAAATGTAATCAGTTTTGTTACTTTTTTTACTTTTACTGTAGTCACAGTCTTGGATTCAACCAATACTGCCCTTTAAAATTCCAAATTTGTAAGTGAATCATTTTGTGAAAATGAAACAAATTGTTTAAATATACATACACAAGTGTTTAAAATATTAAACAATTGTTTCACACACACAAAAACATTTCTTTATCCTTAAGATGAAAAACCAAACACCATTGAAGTGTGTAAAATACAGTAGTAAAATGTTAAGGCATAATGTCTTCTAGGTGAATGTTAGGATCTATAGTTTTTATCAAATGGGAGCAGATTTGGCCTCGAAGCCCTTCCTTGCACCGTCAAATCAAATTAAATTTGTGTGACATTGTCAAATATTATTGTCCGTGTAGCTGCAGTAAGGGTTTGTTGTAATTCATTATTGAGCATGTGAAAATGTTTGTCTAATTCTCTGCTCTAATTTGCTGACAGCCAGAATGGCTCCCATTTGGAAACCATTATAAATGCTCACCTTTTAACTTTGTCAATTGCTATGAACAACAAATAAATTTAATTCTTCTAAGACAAGCTTATTTTCACAGCACCTACATATTGATAGGAAAATATAGATTTAAACTATCAGTAATTGTGCAAAAGTAAATAAGATTTCATTTTTCTTGTTTATGTTCAACAGAAAAACAGCAACGTGTGGACATTTTATTTCAAGCTAAAAGAATGCAAAATATCTCTGGAACGTCAACATAGATCTAAGCGAGGTCTTCCTCAGTTGCTAGAAATGTTGGAAGATATAACGATCAATCCAGAAGAAGATTGCAAAGTCCTTCAGGTTAAGTAAATTTTTATTTTTTCCTTAATTTCAATTTTCAAATAATGCTATATAAAAAAAAACTTATTGTGGCTGAAGTATTATCTTTGTTTATCTCTTTCAAAACTATAATTGACATTTACTTTGTGGATATAGATTCTTTACAGTTCATGTATATAAAACTGCAATTAAATTGAAACTGTTTCTTTTGTATGAAGTTTAGGAATTGACTTTAAGGCTTGCATATTAATTTTTCTCAATCTTTAGACACATTAAAAAAAAACATTGTATAAGCATTATCAAACTAAACTTCCACCTGTACAATTTGCAAAGTCTCAATTACAGTACATTCTTATATAAAAAATACAATTATTATTTTATTTTTATATGGTAACAATACTTTCATGCTAAATTATTCCTGTTTTTCAAAATATTTTTTGAAAAAAAGAATTTCACATAACATTCTATCACAAACACTTATTATAAATTTTAATTTAGTATTTTATGTACCAAGTAACTTTTTCCTGTGTCTGTTTACTTTTATTTATTTATTATAGTCACACAATATAGCACTTATCTTGTGTATCCCTACTACTCCTATCCTACATTGCAACATTAGCCCTCAATTTCAGGTTAGCCATGTACTGTCATGCCTTGTCTGTACATACTATATACATATATAATTTTTTACTGTTCAGATGCATTAACACTAGTTTTCTTTGTTTGTTTCAGATTACCTGTTTTGAATTCATAGAAGTACCAATGGTTATGGGCCTCACACTCTGTGGAGTAAAATTGGGGCTCTCGCACAATCTGCGATATTATCGAATTCGTCTGGATTTTGGATCTGGACTCAGTTCTGTTATGTTTAGTAACCATTCTGTGATTCTTGATCCGGTTCTTTGTTATAGAATTTTAGATTGGTGGCATCCCAAGTACCCACATTCCAGTTCTTCATTTATTGTTCCACTCGGTCATTTTGACTAACTTTATTTTATGGACCATTTTGAATCAGTTTTCACACTGAGTGAGTGTTTTAACATCACCATGTTAATATTTTATAATTGGCCATGTTTTTACAAGAAAGAACTACATGCCTTATTTATTAATGTTTGTTGTTATTAAATAAATTCATATTTTTATAAGTTAGATCTGACATTGAAATTCATTGTAAATAGGAACTAACTGTATTCGTATACACATTATTTGTTTTGAAATATATTGGCTACAGAGCATAACGCTTGTATAAAATATTCTGTTCATGAATGTTTATTGTTTGTAAAATGGTATAGAGGGATGTGAAAAATTGTATTACAATCATTAACAAGCCAGTACAACTTGCTAGTGTTTCTTAAACCTTTCTTTGATATTGAAATATATGTACATTCACTATTTTGATGGTTGTGGAATTATAAGCTATGTGATCAAACAAATCATTTAATTCCGTTACTTCTAATCAAATAACAGAAGTAACTTATTAGAATATTTTTAAGGTTAATAGTTTTATGTAACTGATTTCTGAAAACATTTTCAGTTCCATTACTCAAAACAGATTAACAATTTGTATTGTTTTGTAAAAATAAAAAACTATTATAAGAACATTGATTTCATATTCATTACATTTTATATCTGAAAAACCTTAAAGTTATCATTGTTCAAATATTTTCAACAAACTTAAGTTTCTTTGTAATGTCCAAATTTTGGGCTGCACTCAAAATTTGAAATGATATTAAATGTGTATTAATATCATTTGTTTAATCTGATGGACGTAGTTGAATCATTAATTTTGTGGTAGATAATTGCTGTGAAAGCATATAGATGGAAGACGAGATATGAAAATTTAGAACAGCTTTTCTTATGTTTCACTTGTTGGTTAACATGATATAACATTCCAGCTATATACAAAATTCAACTTACAATCAATTGGAAGTCAAATTGCTGACAAACAAGCATGATGATATGGTGCATAGTTTTAATATATATATATATATATATATTTTTAACTTCTGGCTTTTTATAACATATTTTCTATGATTTGAGACTTGATAATAGGTAAACGTGGATTTTTTCTGTCGCCATTCAGGACAAGAGGAAGTTATTCAAATTATTGGAGACGTTAGCCTCCATCTAAAGAAAGAAAACGGACCATACTCTTTTTGTTTAAATTATATTAAATTCCACTTTATTAAACTAGTTTCCAAATATATACAACCCGTATTAGATTCTGCTACTGTGATGTTTCCACATTTTTATCAATTTTTTTTTGTTTTGTGGGAAATTGCCGTTGAATTAGAATCACATATATTGTCGATATTTGCCACGTCTAAAAGAAAAGATAGAAATTATCAAATTTTGAGGGTTTAATTATGAATTTTGGTCCTGTTTTGGGTTAGTTATATCCGAGGATATTTCTTTCTCTTAAATATTGTTGCTTTTATTGTAGAGTTCATATTATTTTATTTCATTCTGAAAATTTTGTGAATTATTTAATGTCCTTAAATTATGTAATTAGGATCACCCTAATTACCTGGTACATAATTCTAATTCAATAATATTGAACATCTTGTGTGTGCAATGACAGTAAATTAATATTTGCTTATTTATAAGTTACTTAGGTCAGAAACGGCAGGGAACCTGATTTGAAGTAAACTCAATTAACGTATCCAGAACAGTAAAAAGTATGAGCAAGTTCTGTGTTTTATAAAGCCATTTAAAAAATTTCACAATACGTAATTGATATATTCGAAATTAAATTATTTCAATCTTAAATTGTGAAGTCCAATAACTGTATTTTTACGTACGTGGCGTGTGGTGTGTGATTTATTTCAAAAGTCAATATTTTCCAGAAAACAGATTATGCCGACTATGAAACTGAAAGTCTTGTCCGACAGAAATACTGTAAGCTGCATTGAACAAACTCTATCGATTTTACGAAATTAACCATGAATATCAATAAGATATCCGGGGAGGGGTGAAATTGTTTACGTGTAGGGGTCAACGCTCTCTGATCCAATAACTTAAAAAACAATATCCCAGGTGGAGGGTTTTTAAATACAACTCGACGATATTCCAGACGCACCGATAACGGTTGTGTTGGTAATACGTGGCAACAACTATATAGTAAATAGGAATACTCGAATAGCTGGTTCAGAGTCCGTTACCTTCATTTTTGTTCGAAGTGGATTTAAATTCCAAACATCTTGACGATATAACGGACGAAAAAAAAAAGGATGGCGGATGGCAAAAACACGGCCTGTGAACAGAATTCTTTACAAACGTTTCAGCAGAGAATAAGACAGTCAAAATCGGAGAGTATTCTTCCAATTGTGGGAAAGGAATACTTTCGGAACAGTTGAAATAGTTGGAAATTCAAAGACAAAAATATATTCAGAATTCCTAACTCATTTTACACAACACTTGAAATTTGAGTGAATTGTATTTAGGAACAGAATATTTACAATCTGGGGCCATCAAAATACGGTGCTGTTTAAATTGACGGACCATTGGGAAATACAATGAAACACGTACAGCTTACATGAAGCTCAATTTAGTGTTCAAAATTTGATTTGACCTGGAGTATTCGGTGACTTTTTAAAACCTTTTACAGAAAATGTTGTAAATTCATTTAGTAAAGAAGTTATTAAATTCTTTAATGTTTCTGTTTTTGGTCCATATCGATTCAGCTTTCAATTTTTCCACAGAAGAGAATTAGGTCCGCAAATAATTGCATAATTTGTGACGGACCGCTTTTTTTGGTAAAATACTTTATACAATTGGGTTTACATTTATATTATTTTTAACCTAGGTAAAAAAAATCATGTGTTGAATTTTGCCGCAGATTTGTGTTCCCGAAAATCTTCATCTTATTTTGTTTAGTATTTCTATCTCTCTATATTCATTTTCATTTAGCAAATACGAACAATTAAAAATCCTTGTATTGAGTAGTATTTACGCGGAGATTATTTAGAATGCTACGTTTGCTTATTTTTGTTGCTTATGAGGACGGATCACTCCCTCCGACACAAACGGCCATTGTCCATAAGCGACGTTAATAGGGTCCGTGTCGGAAGCTTGAGGAACCACTCCTGTCAACTACTGAGTGACGTCCAAAATATTAGGCAGATCGAAAGCTTCGCTTGCGAAGACGCGGACGCAAGCAGAGTTCGTAGCCTACATCATTGGTTCCCGTTTTGGCTCAACGAATTTAAATAATTGGCCGTTTTAAGATAGAAACGGAATTTTGGATTTTTATTCCTTTCAATTTTTTACAATGCGAAACAGATTTGCAGCTCTGTTAATGGTGTCCATTTGAAGGTGTTCTAAGAACTATCACGTGAAACAGGATTTTTCAGCTTTTATTAAATTACCAGCATTGCAGTATATTATTCCATTATAGCGGGATTGTGACGCATTTTGATTTCAACCCTCGTGTCGATAGCAAGAGAAATGCTGTTTTGACATGCTCGATGTATTGTTAAAAGCGAATAACGCGTGCTCGTGACATTAAAATGCAATTGGCGTCAATATTCTTCGTAATGACAATCGGACTCTGCGGCAATGCGAAGTCGAAACATCGCAAAATATTTTCCTGACACTTGCCTTTTATTTTTTTCAAATAAAAAATTCATGTCGCGCTGCGTTGTATGAGCTATTATCACGCCAAAATCGTCCCAATGTTACAATGATTTGTGGTATATTTGACCAGAATTATGTACCAAAATATATTCAATTAACATGCTCCAACTTATAGAATTATGGGGATGTTCCAGTAAGTCAAATACTGCAATAATCCAAACATGCCAGTCATTTTAAGAGCCATCGTCAATGCCCCCTGGGACATAACAAATGAGCAAATATACAATGACTTAAAACTCCCCACTGTTATGGAGATTGTCCATCAAAAGAGTGTTAATCATCACGAAAAGCTCAAATCCGTTATTACAACCACTATTAGAAAATGATGTAATAAGAAGACTGAAAAGAAAATGGCCAGCACATCTGTAGACATGACTTCACTGCAAGGGATCTCATTATTGTATAATGTATGTATAATGTAAAATATGTAAATAACATTAGCTTATAGATTGAAATGTAATCTGATTGCTGATAAATAAAATATTATATATTTATTATGAGGTTGGTAATTAATATTGAGGGCGCTTGTCTACTTTGTACTTTTCGTCGCCGAAAGTACATCACGTGAGTTTTTGTTTGACTAGCCTCCACCAGATGTGTTCGTAGTTGTTCAGCCTTCGAACAGTCCATTTGGGCTCATGCTGTGTTTATTGTCTCTCTTTGGGCCTATTGGTGACGTCACACCTGCTGATTTGTAATTCGTAAGTTTATGTTTCAGCAAAAAAATTAATTTAACAAATCGACTTGTAATTGGTCGGACTTTTTCTGTACCTCAATGTTAACAAGTGTGATTTATAAAATTTGTCCAGTACGAGATATATAATGTTATAATGTTGTAAAATAAGCGTTAAAATATATATAAATGAATTTATGTACAAATTATTTTAAATTACAACTCCATTATTTAACAATTTAGTTAATGCACTTTAGTTATGTAGAGTGTGAGCCACCGTTTTATTCTCGGATTTAGAGCAACTCGAACATCAATTTAATTCAATTTAATAAGAAATGTAATAAATGGGTAATTGGGGGATTTGCTTACATAACCTTCCATATTGAAGTGGAATTTTTCCCGGTGAATGGCGCCTTTAGGAATGATGCGCATTTCTCGTCCAGTCTCGTCTGTTTTCCTCGTTTTACGTATGGGACATAAACTTCTGTCCTGTTTCTCTTGGTTTTACGATGTGTTACCACACTTCTAAAAACATGCTAACAACTAAACCCCTTTCTCTAGTTTGTTTCTCCAACCTGAAAAAAAAAAAATTCATCCCCTTCAACCACGTGGTCTAGACGGTAAAGTTGTTCTTGACTAGCATGACAAGAAATCCAAATCTGGTCAATTGCGGGTCGATATAACCTTTGATTATTAAATTCAACCATTATTTTGAAATGTTTGGAGAAATTAATATTGAGGGCGCTTGTCTACTTTGTACTTTTCGTCGCCGAAAGTACAGAGGAGGCACTCGATCATTATGATTTAATGTAACACTAAGAATACTGTAAGATATTGAGTATCAACGTTTTTGTCGTATCACTGTGGTTTGACTACATTGTAGGAAGATTTTCAGTCGTGGATAAATTCGTAGTGAGTCCGAAATAACGGATTTAATATTTTCAAATAATATTCGTAGCTCTTTTATATTTGATATGCATTAGGTTGATCTGACTGTTGGTGGATGACTGTTGTCATTCATCCGTATCTTCCTTAATATTTGATGAAAGTACTTGGTATTTATTACCGAATACCAATTTTGGCTCTAGTGGTTCTGTGAGGTAAGACACGGGACTCGCAGTAGTCACCACAGCGCTTGTAAAAATTAACCAACAACGCATGTGTCTTTCCAAGAATTGAGGCATAATTATACACTCAAACTGTTTTACCTCTTCACAAAAACCTACCTATTATTTTCTATTAATTTTTCACCTTCAAATTGAGTTCTTGCGCGAATAATTTCCATTCGTTTCTTCAAAGTTCCTTTTAATTTATTAATAAATAATGAATGTAGGAACAACACTTTCATAAAAGTATATAAATTATTGTTCGGTGAACGTAGAAATTGATCCTATTTAAAGAGTTCTATATTCAAAAAATCAGGAAGTATTTAAATCTATAGTCAATTGGAAATTGCGTTGAAATACTGGACGTTCACGTAATTGGTTTCTTTACCGTTTTAAAAGATAATGTACGTGTTAAACGAATCGTGGGACGTTAAATATTACTTGGTTTAAAGTTTTGTTTTTACAATGTTTGAGTCTAAGGTTGTTTTCGGTTCACCGAAATATTCAACAATACAGATTTTCCTTCGTACCTCGGAACCCATGATTGTACATACGTTAATGAAAACAGTTTTTTTACAACTTCTTGGATTTTTCTTAGTGCAATTGTGGACCTTTATTAATGTTTCATCTTGTCATCTGACTAATTTCAATGACGCTGTTTCCGCGATTGAGCCTGAGCGAGAATTCCATTTACAATTTTCAGGTTCCACACATTTTTATTCCACGACTTTCTTGGATTATCAGAGCACTGCTTACCATTAATAATTTAGCTACGAATTACATAATTTTTTTTCAGTTGAGAATTGTATAGTTTCTTTAACAATGAAAGATAATTGAATTTACGATCTCGAATTTTATGCAACACGCGATACTCGTGTCCTAAAAATTGTAATTCCGCGTGAAGTTTGAAGAGTGACGGACTGTGGACTTTTATGCTGAAATTCTTGAGAGAAATAGGGGAAAAGTCGGCCAGTTGTTCAGGACACCAGAGATATTGCTTTCTGCTCCGGTCACAAACCTCTTATCCTTTTGGTAAACTGATCTGGGCAACGCCCGCGGAACTCTACTACAGCATTTCTCGGATAAATCTTTGAACGATACATTCCCCGAGAGGAAAACGCTCTGCTATTGATTTTGTTATTTTATGAAGCTCAGTGAGTGAGAGAATCTTCATTTCTTATATACTGCTCTCTAAGCAACACGCCACGGCATTATATATGCGTGATGGGATTGTTTCGTTGGAAATTCAGTGGCGGCTAAACTAACAAATTGTAATCGGTTCACAAAATTGCAGTGGTTTAGCGGAAATTTGACATTCACCACGAGGGAAATTTATGACGTTAAATTTTACATTTCCAGTAACGTGCAGTTAAATTTAAGTGCGAGGAGAAAATTACGGTTTAACAAGTAGAACCCATATGCAGATGAATTTTGTAAAGTTAATATTTGTCCTTAATTTTCGTGGCCGCATTTGTTGACATTCTCAGTTGTTTGCGCCGGGAACTTAATCTTTCTGTGCATTAAATTTCTCATTAATACTGTCAAACAATTTTTTTCTCTATAATTTCCTTACATGTCCTCCTCAGCATTATGTGACAACACCTTTCGCGCACGCAGAAAGTTTAACTTTTACTATCCCTTAGTTTGAAACAATAAAATGGAATAGGTATGAATATTCAAATATTTTATTTGAAATTTAGAAGTTCATTACATTTACTACATTAGATCCGCTACGCTTTGATAATTTGACTATAAAACAAATGGAGTGTATGAAGGGTCAATTTTATGCAACACGCAATACTAGTGTCCTAAAAATTGTAGACTTAAATCAACCCTTGAAAAATAAATTCTTCCTTGGGACTTAAATGCATCTTTTAATTAGTTCTAAGAATTTGGCTTAACGAAGTGAGTATTTTCACTCGGCGTTTTTGTTATCCGAGCTGAACTTCCGCCACTTTGGGCCGGATAATTGAGAGCATCTACAGCGTGTAGATATTTAAAAAACACCTGTGTTATATTTAAAAAGTGTTTAGTTTTTTAAAAAAAAATCTCCTTTTCAAGGTCATTTCAAATATCTGTGACTGGTGGTTAATCGAATTTCTACTGTGTTGTATTTCAGAATTTTATTTTCCATGTTCACCTTTCGTTATGAAAATTTAGCCATAATTTTCCACGTAATTCTCTTCTGCAGTTCTTCTGAACTCGTCCAACGAAAAACCCGAACAATCTTCTTGCAAAAACTAGTCGAGGATCGAAGGATTATAAATGCGGTTAGACACATTTATACGCAAAGAAAACCTCAAAGATTCTAAATGAGGAATCTACACGTTTTTGTGAATGCCATTAGTGTTTTTATTGTGAATCGAAGCATACATAACGCAACTTACCATGATTATAAGTTTCTAAGAAAGGATAGGTTTCGTATACAAATTAACGGACACAGAAAGCCGTTATTGTAGGGAATAACTTTAATAGAAGTCGCAAAAGGGTACTTTACACAGAGGACAGGTCCGTAAGGGGGACAAGAAAACGTGTAGAGTGCAGGTGCTGGGTGCTAGGTGCCTACGCCACGTCTCTGCGCCTCCTTCCAGGACCGGCGGCGTACTGGGCGGCGGCGAGGCCCATCAGGTGCTTGGCAGCCTGGGCGCCGGAGAAGCCGCGGTTGATGCCCAGGTCCAGGCCACGCTTCATCCTGGAAGCACGTCAAACGGTCACAAATGACAGATACTCCTGTCCTACAGCTTCAATGGGCGTTTCCTTATTAACTTATAGTATATAATTTCCGTGAAAATTAATTAAGGATAGAAAAAATCTTTATACATGGTTAAAATGTTTGCCTAATACGTCTGGTTTTCGTACATAATTTTTAAAACTTCGGAATATTTGCTCTTATAAGCGAGTAAATCCAACAATTGATGTGTCATCTCCTCAAGAACCAATTCAGTTGGCAAAAATTATATTACAAAAACAACAGAATATGATTAAATAATGTCGAGGGTACAATTTTCAAAAATCTTGAGTCTTGAGAGTAGGCTGCGTGTCCAAAATGCCGATAAATTCCTAGAAACTCTGGCAGGTAATAAATAGAACGGACGCCGTAATGTCGCGCCGATTATGACTAGTAAATGAGTGCCCTAAAAACAATCAATGTTGAGATCCAGTAAGAACGACAATTTGTTTCCAATTCATTGCATTCTGGTACTGAATTAGGCGTTCACAGATATCTCGATGTTCAATAATTCTAAAATAATATATCGCCCTGAAAGATGTAAAATGTGTGAATAATTTCGTTTAATTATCACTGTAATAATTTCAATGTTTATGTTTTATGACTTTAAATGTAGTGTAAAAACGGTTAAATATTTATTTTGAACTTTAAAAATCCCAAATTTAGATTTCTATAAATATCAATACATAATACTTTGTGAAGAAAATTTCTAAATGTGTTCAGCCGAAATTTATGATTCATTTAAGTCTGATATATTGTTTTATTATTGGCGTGGGATTCCTGTATCTTCCTCATAGTGGGAGTTTCTAAATGTTGCAAGACATGGGAATTTCATATGGATTGTGTAATTTTTAGGCTCCATTGCTTGTCACGATATCGGGTCGTCAAACTTACATTACTATCCTTTATCTTCTATTTATTATTGATTAAAATCTATTCCTCAATAAGACGTCCACAGATGTATCGCTGATAAAGGTTGTTCTTCCCGTTCGAAGCGGCTAGCAACTTCACCAATTGAGGTAATGAAGATGACTTCAGCTTCAGTTACGACAGTCGTTCTTCTGAAATTTCTTGTTATACACGTCTAGCGACGCTAACAAAAGAATAACAGCGTAACGCTCGACCACTAACAATGCCATTTACAAGCTCATTGGACATTCCTCCCACAGCGGGCGGTGAACTATTCCGATAGAGGTTTCGCAAACATTCTCGATTTTCAGTGACTATGCTGTATCCACAATTTCTAAAAGGCTCAGTTTATTAATTTATATCAAACGTTTTGCGAAGGAAGCCAATAACTTGTAACTCATTTTAGTTAGCGAAAAAATTTTATTGGACAAACTAAACTAACGAAAACTCGAAATAAAAAAGGAAAACTGACCTCAGTGGACGTTTATAGCTACGTGAAGAAACACAGGAAGGGGATCTGTAGTTCACGATGTTACTAACAAGTCTTATAAAGCATTAAATTTCATTATGAGCTTAAAAAAGAGGTGAATCACAATAGCAATCTAACTTGAGCGTGCAGAGGAGTGAAACAAAATTTGCAAATCGGAGTCCTCGTAAGTAGACGAGAAAGTTCTCAGCCTTTATCAAAACACACAAGGCTATAAAGTTTTCGACGGTATTAAGTAAAAGTTTGATCAGGCAACATATTACGGCAAGGAGTATCATAAGTACAAAATGAAACACACATTGGAAACATTTCATGGCTAAATTTGGGAATAGGTTACCCGAAGAACATGAATAAATTTTAAAAGAATATACAGATTGTAAATATAATAATATGGATGGAACAAGTATGGAAGATATAAGTGTACGTTTTAATATATTACAGTAGGCTTTGAGTATTTATTATGCTTTTTTTTTTAATATCCTGCATTAACTAAGTATTCGGCGTTAGGTTAGTATTACTTGTTTGTTTTGGATCTTCTTTGATTTGGAGGTATTTGAAGGAGCTCATTTCTATTTCCAAGTTTATAGCCATTGAATCTATAATTTCGTGTGAAACTCTGAAGTCTCAGGGAAATTGATTTTTGTTATTTTGTTGAGTTCTTAATCTGAACCTGTTTGGTCTGAAATCGCAATTCTTGTGGACACACTTTCTTATTTGCACGTTTACAGCTCGGAACCGCGCCCTCGTGGAAGCTACCAGATTATATTTCCTTTGGGGCACTGAGTTTAATTCGTGTCATGTTTGGAGAGACGCCCTCGCATAATCTGTGTGTCCGCTCTGTTTGACTTGCGTATTTGTTCTGGCTTTGTCTACAGATTCTCCAGTATGCTCGCAGGAATCTCCTCAAAGTATTATGATTTCCACAAATGTCTAATCAGAACATGACGGAAACGAGTCAATAACCAGCGGAAGTATTGGTCTGCAACCGAATCAATAACCCAATTCCTTCAGAAACCATCGAACAATGACAGCTCATAAATCTCGTCTCTGTATTCCCGTATTTGTATATAGCTACGACATAATCATAATAGTTATTTCTGAAATTGTGACATTTTGGATTGGCGTTCTACAAAGTTCGTCAGATAATTACAATTAAATGTAGTCAGCAGACACCGGAAGTAGAGAAACTTCAGGCCGCCAAGCGAAACTGTCCAATCTGAACTTCCTACATGTTTGGCAACCGTGTCATGGATCAAGACAATGAGTGAGGGTAGGTGGAAAACTGCGCTGACCTAGAGAATTCCATACCATCGCTTACTACTTCGAATTTTAAATAAATATTGAAGCGACCTAAGATGGCCCTGAAGATGATCCATCCGGTTGACTTAATCAAATTTAAAATTAAGTCGAAAATCCAAAAAGCAACTGAAGACTACTGCATAAACAATATATTCTGATTCTTATTGGATAATGTTTATTATCTGCCCGACTGTGCAAGTTGCTTAACGCTAGGATGAGGTTTGGTACAAGGATTAGTCTATTTTTTACGCGTTGCTTATAAGCTTTTTTGGACTCAACAATTTTTTTACTCTTGACAACACAGATTTTGTTTACCAACTAATAACATGCCCCAAAGATAAAAAGGAAAATTGGCGGACTATATTTTAAGTCGCGTAGTGGATGACACTGTAAAGGTATAGTCCTAGTTATTTACCACTTCAGACAAATACCAATCAGCCGTTCTTCTGTAATACGAACCAGTTGAAATCAGGCTCTTGTGGCGTCCCCATTTTGTCTGCCTACGGCGGATGGCAGTTTGGCATCACCATAAACTTTCCCACGGTTCTTACAACGAAAAACGTTTCTTCTAAATCCGTCTGACTGTTGTCTCGCAAAAAGCGAAAAAAATGAGTGTGAGACATGGGCATTTTGATGACATCAGTTTCGGACCCCCTAAACAATGTTCTCGATTAAATAAATTTATAGATCAAATTTAATTTCCAAATATTTTTAAAACGGTCTTCATTGCTTCGTATGGCGACGAATTGCCAAATTTTTTAGCGAGTATTTTTAATATATTCTACTACAGAAATAAATGTGATCAGATTAGACCTCAATGTTGAAATGCAAAAAAATTGTAAATGTCTTAGTGTTCACACAATATAAAATGAAAATAAATATTTCTTGGCCCGTCAAGACACCTAGCTTTAAAAAATAGTAATTGTAGTGTGTTGGAACTCACGCTGGGTCTTCGGCGATACTGCTGGTCTGACGGAGCTTGGACAAGAGCTCGAGGAGACTCAAGAGCTCGTAATCCGGTACATAGCTGCTGCTGCTGGAATACAAAACAAAGCACAAATTGACAAACCGCATTTCATGTTTCAAGTCACACATGACGGCGCAATGGTTTGATCTATTAATTTTCTGGAGATTATTGCAAATTAGTGAATCTGGAAAATGTTATAAAAATTCTAAGAGACCAAGGGAAATAAATTTTGGATAAAATAACTTATGGAAATATTGACATGGAATCAGTCAAAGTTTTGTATGGAGAGATTCCTCTTCCCACCTTGTCGGTACATTTAAGGTTAGCTTTGTATTAACAATTTTTTTTTGAGCCTCACCTGACAGGGTTGGAGCTGACGGGCTGCGCTGACGACAGCAAAAGCAACAAAGATGCTGCAATAACGGCACTGGCCATCGCGACTGTGTTGCAACACTGCATTGCGGATCTGCAACGTTATCAATTTTGTATATGAGAAAAAAAAACTTTAGATCTAGTACTGGTACGTAAAATAAATTAACTCTTTTGTTCCACATAATGGATTATACGTCTGTCTGCGTTCTATTGCTGAAGGTTTTAACAAACAATGAAAGAAGTATTGTTCGATTTAAAGCGATTAATGATACGTATTATTGAATATGTATCAAAACATTGTAAAACTGGTTGTACAGTAACATACAGAAAGAAAAGTAAACGTTAAATATCTTTAATAAACAGCACAGGAAAAAATAAACACTGCTTTGTAACGCAGGTATTTTTACGCGATTGAAAAAATTAGTTATGCAAATGTGGATCTTAAGGTATTTGCTCCGTGACGGAGCACTCGATGAACGGAACTCCCAGGTATCAAGTATGTTGGCGCCAGTCCGTCTCAACCTAAAATTTTAGGATGTATTCGCAGGAAATATTAGACCCTAGTCTTTAAGTCGCCCAATGAACAATAATCAGTCACTGACCTCGTTCAAAGAACTCACAGCCGTAAAATTTGGTGTCGGGTAACTTGTGATAAGGAAGGAAGATTTTAGGCAGAAGGAAAATAATGATTGGGGGAGTATACAAGAAGTAGCATTTTGAGGCTGTTAAACTGCATAGCTTTTAAAAATATGCGAAGAATAAAGGAAGAACAGTTTTGGGGTTATGAGGACCGTATGTATGCACTTTCGTCCAGTCTTATTTAAAATGAGGTATGGCCCATAAATATCCTGTAATTTTCTTTTAGTCTCGTGATGGAATGAATATTTTATGTTTTATTAATTTGGTTTTGTATTCATTAAGATTTATTAATCGACAATTTTTATTACACCCTCAAGAAGTCGATAGCAAGCAGGAAATGTGGAAATTTCATTCATATTATGGGATAACATAAATATAGTGAGAGGTCTTGGCAGAGTAGGAAATTTATGAACAATGTGTGCTCTATTATTATTTGTAATTTTCTGCACAAGATTTCCAATGACACGAATTTATTACAGTATTTTAGACAGACAGACTGAGAGTAAAAGTTTAGTCAATTGTATGGTTAAAATTGGAACTGTATGATATTAATATTCTAACTCCATCTTGTCATTGCGAATGCAGACCGCATTCGAATTGGCACTTAATTTAATTTTTTTATAATTTCTTTCATGTATTTTTTCTCATGGGGTTAAATAAAAAAGGGAAAATATATTTTACAAGTATGAAAATAAAAGCAGACTTAGTTGCGTCAGCTGGTTGATTTTATGTAAACAACAATCGCAGACAGTCGCTGTTTCACCGCAGAAAAAAAAGTGAGCTCGATTAGATCGCATTTAAGTGCGAGAAAACTCACGCGAAGACTGGGCAAGGATGACATTATAGGGAAACATTACCCCCTTGAACTAGAGTCTCAGGATTGAATTCCGGTTGTTAACGACGCAACGCTGTGTTGTTCCGTTGACCCCATCCAATAACAGTTTCGATCTGAGATAAATGCTCACAAAGGCTCACCGATGAAGTAAGAATTTCAGCTAAACCGAGACCGGGTACTTTAAGAACATTCTCAATTTTTATTTGATTATTGTAGACCAATTCACACTACCGACGTTAATAAGAGTTAAGTTTGTATCGCAGCCATTTGCAGTGCCAGTTATTAAATAATTGAAATCAAAATATTTTAACGAATTTATAATTTTATTCAGTAATACTCCGTCGAATGGTAATAAAGAACAATACGAAATACTTTATCATCCTTGGGCAAAATTAATAGGAAAAAATAATAGTCACCATCATTAATAACGCCAATATGAAGTCTATTTGTTTACATTCTGCGTTTCAAATGAATGTCGACGGAGATTTATAAAATTTCATTCTCTACTGCTGGTCCTATAGTACTATTGTATCTTGTATAATATTTAAGGAGGTAATAAGAGTTGTATAACGTACGTCTGAGGAGTTATATGTATATAAAGTATTGTAAATGACTTACAGAACCCCCAATAAGATATTGGTATTGTCGTTATTCAATTAATGCACTGTCAGTCAAAGGCATGTAATGTAATAGGAACATTTAGATTGAATTAAGACTACAATTAATTGTAATTTATGCAATGTATTTCTATAAAGTTGTATAAATGTTAACAAATTAGTGTGTGTAATATGTGTAATTAAACAAAGTTGGCTTTCAGTAGGATAACAGAAGGTGTTTCTTCATATCTAATTTATATTTCATATTTGGGAAGGACGTCGTGTGTACAATTTCTGAGGTATTAATCATAAAAACTGACGAATTTCTTCAGTCGATATTTGTGATAAAAATTGTGTGTATATCATTATCAGTTCACATATTTTAATGTAAATGTGTAAATATTAAGGGAATTTCTGATCTACTTTCAGCATTTATTTCCAGTAAAAAAAATCGTATATATCCAAATTGGGAATAATTCTGATAACATAAATATATATCTTAACTGTGAACCAAATTTTGATGTTAGGTGGTTAAAATTGACTTCTCAAATTTTGCATCTAAATCAGATGATTTTTTACAATCAAACCTATTTTTATGACAGTTACAGAAAAAATTGGTTAACAGTAATGATGAATCATGAATGAATCTGCAGCACATACATATATGTTCCTAGATATGAGAAGTGACATAAACTAAATCTATAAATGTAGTTAGATACATTGAGTCACAATGAAATCATGTCCATGATCATGAAGTATGAACAAGCGATAAGAAATATAGCCTAATACAGGAGTAATAAGTGATAATATTAAAGTATTTTTCATTAAAAAATACTGTATTCATATCAATAGTACAGTTCACATTGAAAAATTCATTTATTTAATAATAACTTCTTCACTAGGAATATTTTTAACTTATATTTGAAGATATTTAAATCAGAATATTTTTCCAGCTGAAAATTGTCTACTGTACATAGTAGTTGATAAATGGGAAAATATTGCAAATGTAAATTTAACTAGCTATTCCCAAATATTGAATCTAAATTAATGTGAAATATGTCAAAATTCATCTGATTTAGATCAATATTTGTCAAGTCTTATAAATCAAATCAAATTTCGAATATAAATCAGATAATATTTTTACAAACACACCTGTCACAGATTCAGATAATAATTGGTGCATAGTCATCATTTTAGCTTAGAAGCAAAATTGTAATAGAAGTCACAGTGTTTAGGAAACAATAACCCATTTACGATTAACATTTTTATATTTAAAAAAATTAAGCTGTCGAACCAGACATATATTTTTAAAAACCTGTGAAACTATGACGTTTTGATATGTATAAATATTCTTTATTTATTTTAAATGGAATAATTTATTTTGTTTTTCTGCAAATTGTCAGCTCTTTATACTGAAATATTAGTCATATATTTTATTTTAACGTCTGTTTTTAACAATGAATATCATTAACTGCCATAAACATACGATTTTTCTCATTTAAAATAATTATTAATCATAAAATCTTTAATTAACAACACAAAAACGATTCTGTACATATTTGTAAAATCTTCAGGCTGTGTGAGTGGAAGAAAGGTTTGTTTTGATGTTTTCAACGTTTTCTCAGACTGATTTTATTTTCATGTTTATGATCGTTAAATATATCTTCTTGGTCACAGTGTAATTAATCTCTAATTGAAATGTTGATACATTATGTGACATATTTGTACACTATGACTGCTAAGATCATCTTCTAATGTAACAATTTATATGTTTAATAAATTTTTCACGGATACGCACCATGTTCAGATTTCTCGACGTTGATGTATCTTCGGTTGCCTCCACACTATGGCGCTGCGTGACGTATTCCAGGTATATATAGTGCCGGACATGCTGCGACCTGATTGGCCGCTGAGGATCGCCTGACTACAGCGTCAAGGACACATGTTTTTCCACGTGGCGTAGTAATTTTCAGGCGATCCTCAACGGCCAATCAGGTCGCAGCATGTCCGACCACTATAAATACCCCACGCACACGACACGCAGCGCCACACAGGCTGACGACAGCCGTTGAGAATGTCTTTAGAAACGTCAGTGTAGAGAAATCTGAACCTGGTAAGTAAACTTGAAAAATTAGTTAATAATTTACACCGGGAAAGCTGTCTTTCTTATTAAAATTATTTCCGTTGTGAGAGTTTGTGCGTTATTTCGGAAGTTAAATTTATCAGTTATTTTATTTAAGATGGGGACAAGAAATGCACGTGAATATTGGGAACTGGGCGAAAATTGCATTAGACACCTAGGTTTTTCTTCATATTATAGAAAGCCATTTAATTGTGTTTATGGCACTTTATATGAAAACGTATGCAACGAATAAAAAAATGATTGACTATAATTTTACATTTGTAATTATTGTAAGTATAGTAATTATTGATTTAAAAAAATAATTACGGAATACGAAGAAGATGAATATGGGAACGCCAACATTATTCAGCTTAAAAAAATTGATTATGCAGAAAAATAAATATAATTAAACAAATAGTTTTTAATTTAAATAAAAATTAATTATTTAATTTCGAAAATTACTAAATTAAGTACTATATTATTAATTTAATTTAGCGAATTTTCAAACAATGCAACCTGGCCGATAACACATTTAGGGATAGAGGTCGAGTTGCGTTACATAAAAATAACGGACAAAATCTGGGGGGGGGGGGAGGGGTATGGATAAATGACATCTCGAGAAACTCCGGGCACTCAGCTAGTATATGAAAAATTTGCAAGATTAGGTCACCGTATAAGCATAACGTAAACATCCTGATTGAAGTAGTAACATGTACAGAAACGTCATTTAGTTGAATGCAATAATTTTAATATTTTATAATGGTCGTTTAATTTATAGATTTAATAAAAGAAAGATGTACTATTAAATATTATTTTTGCATTTAATTTAATGTTATTTGACTTATGAAAATATAAATACGAATATTTTTCTCTAGTTCGCGTTTCTGAAACTACTTTAAAATAGTAGTACAGCGAGATGACTTTCGATATTGGTATGTCCTCTTTTCGATTTATTTACTAGCAAAGTCTTAAGGTTCCAGAAATATTATAAAATTGTTTTCCGTTGTTTAATATATTTGAATTTAGTAAACTTCATGTAACAGCGTGCATGTAATATTTGTTGAAAATTTTCAGTTAAATCCTGAATCCAGAATCTTGGACAATTATTTGGAAGCTTAAGGTGAAAAATTATAGTGTCAACGCTGTGAAAGTAGCATCATTTAATGACTGAAAGGACCATTTTGGTGCGTTAAGGACCTTTCCTTTTTGTCAATGTTTATTTGACAAAGCTTATCAAATAAAGTTATCTGTACGATAAAGAAACGTACGTCACAACGGTTATTTTTTCGTATAGTGGAATCAAACAGGATGAATGCAATACGCATTGAGATAACTTGTCAATAACAGAACCAGAAGCAATTTCCTTCTCTGACATAATACGAAACTTTGAAACAAACTGTGTAACGCAAATGTGGGCGAATTCGTGAAACTGTTTGTTCTGAAAGACAATTAATGGTAGATGAGTGCAATAAAAGTGGTTTTCCTCAGGCGTGGAAATAAAATTATTCGCTTAAATTGTGCATCATAATTTTCAAAGCGATTTCTAAACAAAAAAAATACAGAAACAATTTGATTATTTCGCTTATATTGTTCAACATGTTTTGCAAAAGTTATTACAAGATTAACGTAAACACCTCCGGAAAATAACGATTACGTAAACGAAGCGTAGTTCTTATTTAAGCACAATTTATCCTAGTCTGTTTTCAACCATTTTATTTTTAAGAGATACAAGAATGTTTTATTTTAATTATATGCAGTTTGTTTTATTAATATATAATTTAATATCTGTGTAATGACTATCTCATTTCGTTATATTTCTTTAAGTAATATTTAAAGTCAGAATTCATCAATAAATATCATAAATAAAATATAAATACAGTAAAAATTAATGTCATTTTGTAGTAGCCGGAGTCGTAGTAGCAAACTTAACAGCCCAATTGCCCAAATTACTGCGACACTGCCTTACAACCTTTTTTTAATTTTAACTGATTTTTTTCCATGTCCCTACGAAAAAATATACTTTTGTGTGTCAAATAATGAGAGCAACATGATTTTGCGAGATGAGAAAGTAGTCTTCTTGGCTGCAACAAGAATATGCACGTGGAGCTTCCACCAACAGATGAGGGTTTATGTCTAGTCTGGGAAATCTGCAAAATTGGTTGCACGTTCGTACTGAAGCTTCTACTGACGTGTGCGTCTAACTAGATGAAGCCCAAAATAATTAATAACGTTAATATTGTGTATAATCTCTTAACTCTGATACATACTGAATATATGCGATTAAAACATCTATTGTAGTCAATGAAATAACATACTTTTTTCCTGTTTCCCGTCGACTCTGTTTGTCATTTCCGACGCCAAATTTGAATTGCGTAGAAAAAATATTTTAATCATTGCTAAAATAATAGTGTAATCATATTCTCCCTTTTTGGTTACTTTTGTGTTAATTATTTGATAAAAGTTGTATGACTCGTGACTTCGATTTGTTTTACAGTAGGTAATATATTTTGTTTCTGTCGCCTTTGTAGACCTTATCATTCATTTGTGTGTATTATTTCATGGATTAATTAGAGTAGTTGTATAATTGTTACTACTTATTTAATGTGTATACTTCTGCAAATACTATTTGCTTATGAGTCTAAAGGGAAAATAAATCTAATCGAATACGACTTATGGCTGAACTTCATAAATTTGCAATAAGAACAATATTGGTGTAATAACATTATTCGAGTCGTTAATTGGGTATTCAGTTGTCTAAGTAAGAAGAGTGAAGAAGTGAAATATTCTGCTGTTTTAATTTGTGGCAACTTTGTTTTAAAATATTGAGGGAGGTAAAATGTGAGTGCCAGTGCAGTTTCCTCGTTCCGCAGTCCGTCTTAGTATATTCTTTCCTGCCCCCAGCTTCGTCACTTGTTACCGCTAGAAGGCGCAAATGTTGACGAGTAACACGAAATAATTTTTAATTTGGTTTATTTCTTAACTTGATCCGGAACTCGCTGCTCAAATATGAATGTACGTTTTCCCTTTATTCTGCCGTGTAGGCTGGCAGCTGTCTGGGAACAAAACTGGGGCCAGGAAAATAACTGAAAATTTGTGTTCACAATCATGAGAAGTTATGAGATTGGGTAACCAAGACTTGATCCCCTGAAAATGTGAAGCGGATTTCCAAACACAAGCTTCCAATCCACATCCTCAGATGGACGTTTGTAATGACTGGAAGGCCGAATGGTCGTGCAAATGTTATGGGTTCGGTGTATTAAGTTCTACTGCTTTCGTCCGAGCAAAATGGTGCCTCAATTGCTACTGTCTAATGTTAAAATATTAATTTCTACTGTTGATCTTTATTATTAATGTGTTTTATTTAGGGTCGCGTCAACTACAAGGTCTAAAGCGACCATTTTGATCTTTCTTTGCTCTTCTTTTTCAGACAATGGAATACCAGATTAAAATTTTTAAAAATATCAGAACCTCAAAGACGTTTTCCTCCTTTGTTTACTTTCAAATGCGACAAAAATTACGACTTAATAGTAGTTTTTAATAGGTTTGTGTCTGTAAACTATGAATTGTCTGGATAAAAATACAAGAGTTTTAAATTGTTCCGAATTTATATTTTCATTATAAAATTCAAAGATTGTTATAATTTATTTATCTGGAGGAGTCCTTTATTTAAATAATCATTCATGAAAACATACTACCAAAGCATATCTGTTTCAAAGGAGAAGAATTTTGATAGAAGTCTGTGTAGTAGCTTTGTAAATCTTCTTGCGGGCTATTATAATATTATTATAATACTTCTGATTATTTCTTTCTCTCTGTCTTCCTGAGACTGTTTTATAGATTTTTTTCCCGCTAAAACTCTGTTTTATAAAACGAATTGTGAAAAACTTTCAACTCGATAAATCATATCAAACAACCTCTCATTTCGAAACCTTTCCCAGAGTTTTCTACAAGTTCATGTGAATAAAACCATTTAGAATATTATATTTGGGAAAGAAGCAGAGAAATCCCTAGCGTGACTATATCCGCTGAGTTTTTACAGTGAGCCAGGCTCCTGAGTTTGTGAAAATCCTGGCGTTCACTTGTTGAAAACTCTATGGGAGTTGTGACCTTTTACTCCGAATTGACGTTTCAATGAAATATTTATATTATCAGTGGCGCACTACAAATTTACCCATTCATATTGAAAGAGCACATCACAAATGTCGAGTAATTGTGGGAAGCTATAAAATTAAGTATATTAGGACGGAGTAGTCTTCTACAGTTTAAAAGTCACTAAATTATAATTTATTCCATGACAATTTTTTAAAGCAGTTTTGCATTTGACAAGACTAAATAATAAAATCTAACGATTTTTTTACGTGGGCTGTTAATGTTTCGTTAATGTACGGTTTATTGCAATATTTAAATTTAATTTTCCAAAGATTACTTAAGATGTATAAAAGTTGTATTTATTTTTTTTCTGTATGATACAGTGGAAAATGTTACAGTATTAGGAAATTAATTTTTAGCGTTGCATTACATTAAAATATTGCTGTATGTAAAATTAATTGCTTCACTGCGGCAGCTGAACTGTAGTAATCATAAAAAATTGTACTAAGTTTTTTTGGAGTAACTGAAATGTGCGTTTCGTGTTTCAAATATTTTGTTACCGTTAGAAGTGAGACAAACGTTAATTCATCAGGCAACACCACGGACGAATAGAGTTACATCGTTTGTTGTTCAATTAGCAGGAATCTACGAACTGAATAGTATACACAATCATCCCGTCGAATCTCCATCGACATACTGTAACATTAATCTATTATCGTGACAACACAAAGCGCGAAACACATTCGGAAAGCAGACAAATCAACTCCCGGTATTGTGTCAATTTTAAAAGTCCTCTAGGACTATAAGCAGTTTGACAGGAGTCAGTATGGCCAATAATTAAGGAAACCTTTTTTAAAATGTTTTTGGAGGTAAGTCATTAATTCATTTTTTTATCAATTTAGGTTTTGTTTATATAAATTTGCTTTAACCAACTTCATTCGTGCATTTTCATTTATTATCGCAAGGAAATTACAATGTAACAGTAAATTTATTAAACAGTTGTGTAATGCAGAAACGGAATAAAATTACGGAAATGAATGCTACTTCGTTTCCTTCTAGAAAGGTTTGGATATAATGACCACAGCTACAAAGTTCGTTCTACAAGGACCCACGTCCTGCTGGTATCATTTAATTGGATTGCTGTAGAATTCAATACGAAGTTCATTGTCTCCTTGGAATACAGCCTTTACCATCGTTACATGTAATTATATTACCCTAGGGGAGAAATTGATTCTCTCATTCCAGGCACTAATTGCAAAAGAACGACCTATTGTACAAAAATGAAGATACGTGACACTACGCGTAGAGCGTTGTCTCGAATATAAAGTAATTTAGAATATACATTTCTAAGTTTGTGTTACTACTGAAATTGAAATATATTAGGTGTTAAAGGTGCGTCGGCGAATCTACTCAGAACTAAGTTTGCCATTCCCAATCCTTTCTAGTGACTGCAATGTCCAATTTATTGTTATGAACCAAAAATGACGTGTTACAAAATTTTCTAAATATAAGGGAGTTTATCCAAATTTCTCAAAAATCTAATATATTGTAGTGTTAATAAGTGATATGATTATCTTTTGTTATTTAAATTGCGATTGAATATTGTATAGAGAGATTGACAGGAGTTTTTTTCACTCTGGAATTTTAAAAATATGCCAACTCGTCATATATTCAGGAAATTTTGTTCCTTATTTTTGGAGTTTTGTTACTATAAATTTCACTGGGAACTGAAACATTAACAAATTCCATATAAAAAATTACTCTGGTATAGGAGGTAGAATGTACTGAAATTTATAAATATAACTAATTTTTAACGATTCTTAACGTTTAATATAACGCTAATTTTTCCTTCAAGTCACTTCAGTGGACTTTTAATAATCAGTCCGAATGTGTTTTTTATGACCGTTATGAATCAATACTTGTAGATTATCTCATTTCAACAACTTCATTTTCAGTTTATTAATAAATTTTTCACGGTTAAGCATGAGGTACAAATTGCTAGATGTTGACGTTTCTGCGGTCATTCTCTACTGCTGTCTTCTGAAGACAGATTAACCGTGAAAAATTTATTAATAATTTACACCGGGAAAGCTTACATTCATGAATTCATTTTCAGAGTTTAATAATTTCTTTTCCGATCGCTATTTAACTTCGTTACTAGATTCGATAAAATCTATACTTGATTATTTTTGGATTCTTAGAGACGTTCGTTAATATCCGTTCGTGTGTAATGCAATTCACTGCGATGTTATTTTTATATTTAATGCGTGATTTTGTTTTCCATGTTTTCAGTTTCCAAGTTGGCTCGTTCTCGTTATTGAGAGCATAAAGCCTATCCAGGCAACGAATCGATAATATGGATAAGAGGTTCCCTTATTCTATACAAAGCACATGCGTGTTCTTTTTTTTTTGCACGGATCCCAATATGCCACTCCTTTAACAGTGGTCTAATTTGTTTGATACTTTCTATGCTTAGAGAAAACTGTTGCAAATCTAAATTAATTCTTCATAACAAAATGTCATCACTTTTTGCGTTGATAACACAACACAACCTGATTTCTTCCCTTCCTTCATCCGCCTGCATAAATGAAAATATAATGGATAGTTAATTACAATCAAGTATTGAAACCGATTATTTATTTAGTAGCAATTATTTTTAATAAATACTTTTCTTTATTTTGTAGTTATTACTAGTTTATGAAGAATGACGCAAAATATTAATGGAGCAATAAAATTCTTGCTTTATTGTTTTTAAAAGATCATACCTGGGTTGATAAGGAATAAATAAATATTTCATGTTTACTAAATAATCCATAGCCGAAATATTCGTATGGGCTTGGAGTGAAATATTCTTCTTAACCCCTGCGTGGTTATGCAAGACCGCGGTGCGTTTAAATGAGAGGCGAATCTCACTATATATATCCCTTGAGGAATGTTCCAAGTGTAAAAAATGGATACTGCCAGAAAATTTTTATTCAGTTGCAATTATATATATAAAATGAATTCTTATAATAAAGAAATGTTATTTCAGAAAATAATATAAAGTTTCTTTTGTTTTACCCAACTTAAATTATGGATATACCACATGGAACTCAATCGGTTTTAAAGTAATTTTACATGTCTACGTTTTACCAAGCATTTTATGCAAGAGTATTTTGTAGAGACAGATGTTTCAGTTTAACGAATTACGTTAGATGCGCATTTGAATTATTTTCGTAATGTGTCAGTCGTAAACAGTTTCCTGTTGGAACCTTAAATGCTTTCATTCAAAGTGAATAACAAATGTAAGACGATTTCTGAAACATCTATTAGCATATATGAGCTTAAATTATCTCATTACCATTTCCTTTCTGACAATGGGAGCGGAAATTCACATTTCTGTTAGCTTTGTGACAATGTTTCAGTGTGTTTGCATTATTTAATTCGTCCCAGAATTGATACAAGGTCACAGCTTTTTTTTCAAATATATTTACTGTATGAAAACATTTAAGAAGCAAGCCTTCAACGTCACCTGAATATGGAACACTAATGTGTTACATTTTTTTAAATACATTTTTTATCATATACATGTTAAAGAATTTTATTAAAATTGCATCAAAATATAATTTTTAAGATAATGGAACTTAGTTAAATAAACGAGCAATAGGTACATAAAAGATTATACACATTTGCATTTCTATAATTTCAGAAAAACTAAGTTTCCTTCAACAATCCTTTCAATGTTATTACAATAGAAGCTTTCTTATTTTCAGATTTGGCACTTGTAAAATCTCATATCTTGAAGTGAAATCGTTAAAAGGAAAGTGTAGATTGTCGGCGTGTCTCAGCAATATCTCGGACGCTATTTTCGTGTCTGCCTGTTACATTTAAAAATGAAAAAAACTACATATTCCGTAACTTAACGATTATAATAGTTTCGAAATCATTATATTCCAATTATATGACGTATATCATATTTTAAGACAACGATG
This sequence comes from Zhengitettix transpicula, assembly GCA_037074705.1. Classification (NCBI taxonomy): domain Eukaryota; kingdom Metazoa; phylum Arthropoda; class Insecta; order Orthoptera; family Tetrigidae; genus Zhengitettix; species Zhengitettix transpicula. Next base: position 73,272,719 of record CM073595.1, on the reverse strand, counting down.
GCTATTTTCAATCATTGAATACCGTTTACGTCCATCAAAATACTACTTAAATTTATCCAAGAAAAAGTCTGTTGCTAGGTTTGACTGTCTTTTAATTATAAAAAATTCGTACCTGTTTTATTTGTGATTTAAAAAAATTAAACAATTTACCTTTAACGATGAATTATGTGCTGTTTGATGTCTCAGTATAAAGATGATCTGGTCTTTTATTTTTTCTCCTATAGAAATTATTCTCTAGCGATTCTGATTACTTTATGGCCGTTTCTATCATATATCGTAACTACCCATTTCGTTTCTGTTGCTCAGATATGCCTCTCTAAACTTATAATTACACCCTTCTGATGTCCCCAAACATCAAATCATTAATTTTCGATGCCCAATTGTATTACACCTTATCCAAAATTACAATTACTTGCAAAATTGAGGATGGTTTCTTTATTTCGTAATATGTGCAAAATTTTAATATTTTTTATTATTGAAAAACACAGCTGACGGGAGAGTTATTAGAGAATGGCATGAAGTAGCTTGTGCCACGGCTCACCACATGTAGTGAACAGGTTGGCGATTATGTGAAAAATAGTTAACGAGTCTATCAACAATATCCAGTAATTTTTTCAAATACTTTTTATAAAAAATGTAAAAATCTAGTACACTTACTTTCTGAAATGCCTCGTACTTAACGTTTATGAGTTTGCGTTTACAGTAAGAAACCTATGATTGAAAATTTGTGTCGGATTTGCTTTTAATTTTTTTTCGTTATGATGCTTCTAAAGAAATTTAATTTAATTGCCGGTACATAAGGAAGCAATTTAAGAGCTTTAAGAAATAATATTCAAAGTTTCTGAAGTGATTATTCAACTCCAATCCTAGATCTGCTCTGGCAGTCTGAGACGAGGCGCTGTAGAAGACGTTCAATGTCACTCGTGCTCGATAAGCAATTATTTTCTCCGGTAGATCACGATTTAATCCAATTTCCTGAAGTAGATTAAAAGGTTAATTGCAGTCGGTGAAGTGAAAAAAGAAGCGACTTTCGCATCAATAGCTAATGGCCCATGAATATGGAGAGCGCTCCCGAACTCCAACAGGTGCAGACGCTTCATCTTGGGTAATCGGGGGAAAGTCCGTGATCCACTGGGTGCCCGATCTAAATAAGTCCGGGGGAAACTGAAACAAGGGACCGAAAATTCTGGTGGTCTGAAACTAGATGACGTGCTGTTAAAACTAAACTAATATTTACTCCCTTCTAACCACAACCACCCCGTCTGTTTTACTCCAAACAACAAATCATCCATTTCTCCATGCCTATCGAAAATTTCCATTGCTTCATTCTTTTTATGGAACAGTTTTTTTTTGTCAATTATGCCATTTTCTGATGAAAATGGCCCTAGATACCGAAATCCATCGAATCTTAACCTGGATCAATGTATCGATATTTAGTGATTTCTAGCATCTATATATGTATATATATATATATATATATATATATATATATATATAATAAACTTAACTACGGAAAAAGTTCAAATATCCGGAAAAATAATGTAATTTTTTTTATTGATTTATTTAGTCATATCAACAGCTCTGGTAATTAGAGAGTCAGTGTGGGAACTCATTTTTCCTTGTCGGGTGACTGATTTTATGAAAGTTTCTCACGCACACATTCTTCCATACCCTCGCCGGGATTCGAACCCGGGACCTCTAATGTGAGGCAGTCACCCAGACCCACACACCACAGGAGGTCGGCATAAAATAATTTAATTTCTTCAGTTCTCAGAATAAATGCTATAAAATCTATTAATTAGCTCTATAATTGGTTTCAGTTTGTTATAATAATATTATTCCACATATTGTCAAAATTAATTAGTGGATGGGGAAGATACAAATTACGTAAAATAAAATACAATTTATGTTTTGCAGGAAATCTAAGAGATTTTATTTTCTTGTAATTGTTTCACTTAAACTGGTCCGTTAATTACGGCGGTTTCCAGTATCTGACGATTCCTGTAATCTTAATGTTCCAGAATGTTCTCTCATCGTTGGAGAGTTCCAAAAACCGTTCCGTTATCTCAGTTAAACCGTGAAACGTTGCCTTCTCGTTTTTAAATTATTCTGAATCTACTTATAAGAAAACTATTGATAATATTTCATGAAAATGAATTTGTCATAGCTACATTTGATAACAGTTGCTTAATAAAACTGCGAGACATGGTTGGAAATATGGCGTGGAATTTTTGTTGCCTTTGGTTATCGTTCCTGCAAGAATGTGCGCAGTTTAGTGGGACTTCCAGTAATAAACAGCCGAGTTAAAGAACTCTGCGTATATACAGGCCCGCTGAATATTGCCACTATGTAGCCAGCAACGCTTATGTTAATAACCAAATGTAGGGCAGCAAACTACTTAGTTTATTTTCATTTGAAGCTATTTCGTCCAGGGAGGCACGGAACCTTCTCGTTACGGCAGCATTTAAATTGATTTTACACAGCCTTTCTCTCAAATAAAGCGGCGTTGTGCGACTTCCTTAAAGAGCATTAAACCTCGGGATTGGGCGTGTAAAACCCGCGGCGTACTCGTGCTTCCGCAGGAAATAGCTACGTCTTCAGAAGCAAAGCTGTAACCAATTACCGCGCTCCTCCGTCTCGCTGTTTTTTCAGAATCAAAACTACACACGGATATATATAAAATCAGTTAATTCATCAAAAGATGAACTTTTTTGCGAAGAAATATTTGAGTGTTCGTACACATCGTTTACTAGACTAATCCGCTACTTTCACTCATAGATACACAATTAATTGTTTCAATTTTCATTTTCCTCCTCGCATGGAATATTGTCTTTGTATAATCATCATATATACAGAATTGATAAAATTACAATTAGCCTGAGCCTACTACAAGAATAACAGAAACGCAATAATAGGCCTAATATTTCAATTACGCGTAGGGATATATATGAAATGTATTTCTTCCGGGATAATAATGAGGGAAAAAAATTATTTCATTTTTGTGAATGCCACCTGCAAATTAATAATTATACTGCAGGAAGAGTAATTATTTAATCTAATCCGTACATATGAGTGTGCATGTTCCGCATACTAGTCAACACCCGTCGAGAACATATGATCAAATTTCCAAGTTTCTTCCGAACCGGAAACAAACGCTGTGAGGGTGAGACACGACTGCCACCCCTAGGGACGGGAGTTGTCAGTTTTTAATGTGTTCAAAGTGCCGATAAAAGCGTCGAATAAATATTTTTTAAGGATTTTGAGATTAATAGTATTTATACCGATGTTGTTTGTGTATAATTTCTACCTCTCGGTATGGGAAGGGAGCACTCTTAGTGGTGGGGGTGGATGTGAGTTACATAAAAAAACGCAAAAAAATTATATTGCAGCCGAATCCGGTGTTATGGATGTCGCACAGTTAAATTTTACTTAGTTAAATTTTCTTTCTACCCCTACGAGTAGGTGTCAAAGGGGAAGACAAAGTTCCGCGTACAATTTGATACATGTGGATTAATTTCGACCAAATTTTGTTCAAATGTTCCTTTTCAACCGGAAACCATTGTCTATGGGAGTAAGACTGAGTGGACGGGGAAATTTGAAAGTATGTGTAGATATCTTTAAATTATCTGAATATAAAGATTAACCGTGAAATGAATGAAACATCAACGATTGATAAGGGAATGGTAGTGAATTAGCGGGAATAAAAGTAAGTCACAACAAAAACGTAGAAATATACAAAAAAATAAACCCACCGGACTAGGTTTCTTGAACGAAATTGAAAGAGATGAAGTAATAAACTGTGGAGAAGAAAACTTAACTTTCAATTTATACTATCCATTTATCTTAGCTGAGAATTCGGTTACATACGCAATTAATGTAAGAAACTGAGCATTTGAAAAACAAATATTTGTGAAAGTGGAAGATCGGCAAATAGTGTTGGTTGAAATAAATTTCCCGTAGTTGGATTTGAAGTCGTACACGGATCGAAATATATATTTTAAGTTAATGAGACACAATTCAACCTTCGACAAATGATTGAACGAAATTGTCTGATCCTTAAATTATAAACAAGATAATAACATCCCAACAATTAGTCATAACGTGTATGATATGCTATCTACTTAATAACTACAGCTACAATTTCGTTTAGAATTTACTGGCAAGAGATATATTGTTTCTCATCTAGTTTCGACCATATTGTTTTTCTCAGTATATTTCTATGAATAGTTAATACCTTCCCTAATCATGAAATACCAGTCTCTTATTGTTACATATAATGATGATTAGTAATGCCATTTTAATCTCAAGAGCAAGAACTAACTTCAGCGATTGTTTCTGATAAATAATGCATTTTAATGTGTAACTAATTAGTTTCTGACGTGCAGCCACCATCTGCGGTTCACGCTCGTGGAAAGGGAAACTTTCGTTTCTCTGTCTAGCACGTCAATAATGGAAAACACGTGTAATGCTGTGACATCCGTCTCAATTAATATTCACAAAAACGCAACACAGATTATTCAGATGCGAACTTGCGTATGTCCGCAGAGTAAAAAATTATCCGCACAACAGCTAATGAAAACGCATGTAAATACTTTATCCACGTAATACCACTCACGTTAAATTCTGGAAGTTTAAATGTGGAAATTCAAATGGGTAAATATATTCGTTTCACAATTGTCAGAATTTAAATTATATTTTTTTGTTTACAAACAAACTATAGTTTCCCGAACATCAGGTGTCCAGACATTCTGATCGGCTGGCTATGCAGTCAGTGTTACTTCAATTACTGGCAGTTCCTCTGGTGGCGGGATCTTACACTACTGATTTTTCGCAATAACTAGTACGACGATTTGCAGGCACTATACACTTGCAATTTCTCATTGCAATGAGTGTATTGAAGCAAATTTCTTGCTAGCGTAAAGCCACATTTGGTTACCCAGCCACTAAGTCCACGAGATATGACTTCCACAATTAAGTAATAATAAAATAATTTTTTTACAAAATAATCGCAAGATGAAATGTACCATAGCGAAATACACGTCCTTTTATTTAATAAAGGGCAAAAAAATTAAAAACAAACTATTAAGCAAGTGAAACAATAGTGTAGATGTCAGACATATCCAGGACTTTTAAAGGAAATAATTTAATTTGAGCATGTAATTTTGTTTAGCATTGAATACTTCCCTTCCATGTTGTAGTTATAGCGTTAGATTTTTAGGTCATAGTAATAATTTTTCAGCCCAACGCAAGCAGCATCACAAATATGTACGAAATATATGTGCTTGCTGCTTAGAAATCACATTCGGACTCGAGGAAGCTGTTCTCTATAATCTATATTTCAGCGCCTTCTGGGCTTCTTATGGATAACCTGGGAAATTTAATAATCTAAGTGTTTTTAAGGGATGAAAATTATTCACGTGGAAATGTTTGATGCAGTTCTCTCGAATTTACAGTCAGATGCAGCCCGTGCTACATCGAACGTTGGGATTGTTTATTTTCGTTGAATAACGTGATAGCACAACGAAACGTCACGACTCACGGAATCCGCCTAATAGACAAACCAAGATAACGTCAAATGAATTTATTTTTCATTTCTAATTGAATACGTTTAAATTAATAACAGTGTGTCCGACCTTTAATACATTAATAATCAAAACATACATACTTCAAATTTAATTTATGTAATTACTTTTTCTTAAAGTAAAGAATGTTTAAGATTTTCAATTTTTTTCTGTTTCCGAATAAATTTTCAGGTGCTATTTATAATGGCGGTAGTGTTTTTAGTGAAAGAAAATTTTAAATCTGTGCACAATGACATGTTAAAGGATACACAGTCGAAAGCTTCTATTTTACAATAGGACTGTTATATATTTTGTGGTCCGCATTATTTTATTTATATAGTTCGGTTGCGTTCACATACATGTGACTTTAATGCCAGTCACTAAGGTTTATTTATTACAATGAATTATATTTGTAAAATTTTCTGGCATGGGGAGTGTGACAACACTGTCATCGATCGAAGGGACTGTGAAATGCAGCGTAAGATTTTCATTGAATTCTTGATATCGCCGTTGTGTTGTGATTAAGGGTGCCATGTCCTGCCGCGATTGGAGCGTATGCTAAAGCCCTAACACCATTAAGAGGCTTTTATCCAACAGAGCAGGGAAAAGGTTCACCGCACGCGGTTTGGAGGGGATTCAGTCCTAAAACTCGACACTACTCTACGGCGACCGAACTTACGTACAGACAAGCTATATTAAACGCTCTCTTCACTGGTCGACGATCAGAAACGCACGTCCGTGCATTATGTACAAATCATATCAATCCCACACCACTTAAAAAGGCAATTTTGTTTTTGAGAATTTTATATACAGGAAAAATGTAATGACTCGTTCAGTAACAATTTTTAAAATATTTTATTTCGAAGTTATTTATACATAAAACATTTTTTTAAATTTATTTCTGACATAAATGCGTATATATATTATTGGTTTGAATGGGTAATTCCGGTGGCATTTTGAAAGCAGTAATATAATCCAAACGATTTAGATAATTTTTAAACCTTCTCGTTTCTGGAAGTTTCACCTCAAACAGTGCTGCAGGTAAATTGTTCCAATCACTTATTGATCTGTTTAAGAATGAAAATTGCTCTAAGTCCGTTTTTTTCGGTAGTTTTTGTGTAAAAACACTGAACACCGATTATCATAGTTTTGTTTCAACCGAAAGTCGCACTATACCCTGATATTTATTTCAAGCTTTTTAAAAATAAAATGGTTTGTTTTTACTTATCCCTATGTTTATTTACTTTACTAGCGGAGTGTCCGGCGTTTCCCGGGTTATCATAATTTAACTTAGCGACATCCATAACCCCTGATTTGACTCAAATCACGTTGGTTTTTTGCGTTATTCTTATGTAACGGCTGTCCACCCCATCCATAATGTTGCATGCCGAAAAGGGTTGAAATTACACAAATATCTTGATAAACACTCTCATTGACCCTGTAATTTTTTTACCCGACGCAAATATCGGCTACTTAAGCATGTTTGAAAATTTTCACGCACACAGTGTTTGTTTCCGGTTCTAAAGAAACACGTATACGAAATTTAGTCAAATTTTCTCCAAAGGTGTAGACTTGTATGCGAAACGTACACACATGTACACAAACTTACAGTATATTTTATTATTTCAAGATTAAATTTGAAATTGTTATTTATGTAAAATTAAAGCAAACTCATTTTTATATAAATTTATTGAAATGCGTCAAATGACTGAAATATTTGGATAAAATTAAGTTAAAGGAAAAAGATCGACTAGTGTCGTAGCTATAATATATCAAGTCTGTTTATTTTTTAAAAACTTATTTTCATAAAATAACATTTATTAAGCTGTTCGGTGTCGAGAACGTGAATAAATTTAGAAGGTTTAATATATTACAGTTGCTAATTTAATTATTTAGCGTTAGTGGGGCATTGAAATCCATATTCTCCTGTGTGAATAAATCCTTTCATCCTTTCATCCTTTTGACCCCTTCAGAGTGTTGAACGATGGTACTCTTAATTGGATAAATTTAAAGCCCACCGTTAGTATTGAATTTCTTCGTAGACAAAACCCCGTAATATTAAATCTTTCAGAATATTTTGTTCCCGTCATTATATCCATTTTATCACAATGTTTGAGAGCGAACGTGCTTTAATTCCCATTCTTATTAAGCGCTTTCAGGAACGAAAATTACCGGCCTCTGTGAACGACTGGACAGCTCAAAGCCACGTGCGACTATTCAGAGGAAGATCATTGTTTTAACGTTGAAATGTGTGTGGCAAATTTAAAAGCATTGAGTGCGAACTCAAAAGCCTGTACTGTCCTCATAAATTCAGTGGCAACCGCTCGGAATTATCAAAAGAATGTAATACGAACCAAGAACGCAGCCTGTCGTTTGCCTCAGCTGCATTAAAAAGTTGCCACAACGAAAACGAGAAGTTTGTTTATATCATAAAGGCAGAAGTGTACCATTCTTTCACAAAATAAATCCTTCCGCTGACAAATATGTGTTTTGTATTTTTTTGCATGAAAAGAGCGTTTAATAAATAATGTAAGATGGGGACGGAACAACAAAAAATACGCAAATTGTTTTCGTGTTTGGCCGACACGAAAGGACTGTTACTTTACGTTTAAAATTCAACGAAAGTAGAAAAAAATTATAAAATGTCTAAGCGTTATCTGCTAAATATTTTTAGCATTATTCTTAATGTTTTTGGGTTGGAGTCGAATCCGGGGTTATGGGTGTCACCGAGTTTAATTATCACAACCCAGTTAATACGTAATATGAAACAACATACATACACTTATCGGTTACTGTAAATGGAAGCAGTTATACACCTTCCTCCAGTTCCGGTAAATTATATTTAAATAATATTTATTTTTAAAGTTTTTTTAATTATAAGTAAATATATTTACCAACTAAATAGGACTTGTTTTATTCAAGAACGCAGCTTGTCATTTGCCTCAGCTGCATTAAAAATATAAGTGAAGAAAAAAATTGATAATGTTTTTGAATAATCCTGCTAATTTGTATATATATTTTATTAATTATATTTCTTGTTATATGATGGGTAATTCTGGATAGCAAGAAGAATCGAATATCATAATTATTTCTTTTCATCTGGTTGTGTGTTTCTGACAGCGTGTACAAAACCTCACCACCCAAAAGATTTTTGTCTCAATTTCGAGGCGGGAGAGAGAAAAATTCTTTGGCATACTTGGACGACCGTAGAAAAGTCGAAGTATCAGCATCTGAAGGAAGTGGTTTGATAAGGGTTCATATACTCGCTTCTAGCAGCTGTATTCAACCCTAGAGACGCTCAATTTAAATGCTGCCAATAAAGTTAATTGCTTTTGTTAACGAGGCTCTGCCATTCTAAGTTATATAGGAGCAATAGCTATTGTGCCTAACGGAGAGCGTAAACACAGAAGCCTATCGCCCTTTGATGTTTACCTCGATTCACGAAAGTGGGCACTGAACAAACATGTCTTTATACATATTATTATCTTCCCTGGGCAGTTGAATTCAAGCGAGTGTCGACCAGTTGTTCATGGAAATTAACTGGCAATTTTTATTATTTCAATTAGAATTTAACAAATAAACTATTACTTTTCTCTAAATATTGCTAAAAATCGAGAGCTTTTAGTATCTCATTACGAAACGTGCATCAGCGCATCCGAAAAGAATGTCTTCTATATTTTTGTCTTACTTTGTTCGCTTTCCACGATGAAAAGGGCGAACCGCTTCAGATGAAACTTTATACGGTTGTTATATAGAGGAGTACGAAGTATCTTTGCGATATTTAACTCCCGTCCCAATAGCTGTCGTAGCAGTTTCGACGAAACATTTTTCTCTTTGTCAAAGCTAGCCGTGGGAATGTTCTTGACGAAATTAAACTGTCAGCCGCCTCATTGAGATTAAACGCCGAACGTTTTGAAATCTGATTTTAACTGCTTCTTTTCGCTTTCCAAAAGAACTGCTGAAAAAAAAAATTAAAAACAAGTTGAACAAAACACGTTACTTTAAAATAATGATACTATTATTTTTTTCAGTATATTTTTTAAAAAAATTCCAAAACGTGTCTTAGCAGAAAAGTAGACATAATACGTACAGTTTCGTGACACCGGCAATCGAAAATGTTACTTACTTGTTGCTACGTAAATTCGCTTTTTGTCTGTTTTAACTGAATGTGACACAGTATCAGCCTCTTAGACTCTTGAATGCCCTGCTTTTCGTGTCGAGAGCCCTAGACGCTGCCCCTCAAATTAACGACGGTATTCTTTCTTGTTAATTAACTATTACCCTGTGTTCACAATCTTTAACTATTAAAATGAAGATTTGTTTCTGACAACCGTAATAATTCAAACTTCTCTTATTAAAAATTTGTGACTTCAGCAAAGCAAAAAACGTATTTCTATGGTTCTATATTTTCAATTCTGTAAACCGCAGAAATTTAGTTCTGAATGACTACCGAAATTGAAAATTATCTGAAATTCATATGATTATTAATGTTAAAATAATATACTTGTGAAATATTTTAAAAATGCCAGATCATTTTTAATTCAGATTTTGCTTGGCTGATATTCACATCTAACATTTTTTCCTTTAATTAGTTTTATAGGTGTCCATCCAGTTTTAAATTTCAAATGCCTCTTAATGAATACATGAAGAGGTGCTAATGTAAGGACGAAACGTTTTGTTTGTCTATGAATAATTTATATTTTCTTTATTTCATAATTTTACGACTGTAGTCAAAATTGTCTGTTTCATAATTTAGTTACGTAAATCAGTATTCGTGACGAATAATATAATGACGGTACAGAGTTCGATTAAACTTCAACGTAGAATACGTTAATTCAACTTTTTAGAAGACATAATAAAATTATCTAATGGAATACAGGACGAAACTCATTAAAAGTATGAGAACATCCTAGAAATGTCTAAATATAACGGGAAGCTTAGAAATTAATAATGATATTTGGTATGAAATGTGATGTATATTTTGTAGAGTATATTGTGGATAGTTACGTGCGATAACTGATTAATGGACTCCATTCAACACAGAAATATATATATATATATAAAGATAGTATACATGCTTCAGTTTTGAACATTCAGCGGTCCTCTTTGCTCCGCGCGCTGTTTGTTCTTTAGTTGTTCCGGAATCGTCACTCTATCTGACGGCTATTAAAAGAATTTACGAAGGAGATATAAACAAGATAGATTTTAAACAAATTCGTAAAGAACTGAAATAGTAAACTTTAATTGTCTTTTCTTTACAGGTAGGCTTGTAAATAATGTCATTGTAAATAATGTAATTAATTGTTGTACATAGTCAATAAAAAATTTGTTCTGTTCTTTCTTAACAGAGAAACATATTTTTGTTTACTGCATCAGTATTCACAACAATTGTCATATATATATATATATATATCTTGGAAGAAAACTGACCCATAAGAAGATTTCATTGAAACAAATCCGAAATCGTCTGTAAAGAGCGTCCAATGCGTCAACGGGGCTTATAGATTCTTATAACTTCGTCTCAGGAAGACGCCATCTCAGCACTTCTAACTGAATTGAACCATTGCTGGGTTAGACATGGTCCCTGATAAAAAATCTGGTGGTGAAGAACTGTCACTCATTTCCGTGAGGTATCTTACGTACACAATATGTAATGAGAATCAAAGTATTCGTAATCAAATAATACAATCACAAATAATATAAATTCTGGAATTATATTTTTCTCTCCTGCATATTCGAGACTATCAGTACTTAGACGACTTAAAACCGATCATTAAACAAATTTACTTTGGAAAGAAGAGAATAAATCTGTCTTACATTTTAAGAAGATCGATATAGGCCGATACGCTTGGTTAAGTTTCTGGCAACAAAAGTAAATCAAGTTTGCTCCTTGTCTTGGAAAGATTGAAAATGCATCACAGCGTAAGAGATTAAAATTTTTTTTAAAAGTGAAATGAAATTCCTGTGAATTGCGTACGGTCTGCACGTTTCAGATTCGACGATTCTAACTTCCTGCCTCTATTCACAATCATTGAATTAAAGTAACAGGAAAAATCTTGACCGGACCGGGAATCGAACACGAGTCATCCGTTTAGTATGCATGTGCCTTAACCAACTAATCCAATCGAGTAACGAGCGGGAGATCCGGTTTCGATTCCATCCTGATACTTTAATAGAGTACTATTTTAAATAATTGAAATCACCATCAGAGGTAATTTCAACACAACAAATTTTCCCTGTTTTAAAATTTTCGTGCTTTGTTTTTCTTGTAAATGATTTTTATAAAATATGGTGTTGTCCATATTAAATTCATATTTTTATTATTTTAAAATTCTCCATAATATATTATATTTTAAGGTCTGAAGAGTGGATTTAGAATAAATACTATTTTATTAATTATGAAGTATATATATATATATATATATATAATCTGTGTGTGATTCACCGTTTTTTCAACGTGTCCACCATGGCGCCATGAAATATACAATTTTTTTCAGATAAATTGTGTTAGTCCCACTATATTGTTTACAATATGAACTGCGCATTGCCATTACCCCGGTGAAAAGTTGAACAAAATTATAATTCAAAGATTGGTGTCTGTTAGTCTCTAAATGGCGTTCAATTGTGCTGTAAAACGAGTGACAATATGATACTATTGTAGAATTACTTATTAAGTGGGGTATATAAAGTAAATTATTACGTCATTGTAACAGTAAAGAAGACTCCTCCAGTGGTTCACGACTGTAAAATTCTAGAGTCAATACTCTTAAAAGATTTTTAATTCTTCATTCTAAACACAAAACGTAGGCTTCATTCGCCTTGTTTAAGGATCTCTTTTATTGAGACCTACAAACACTTTGGGGATCCTTTTCAATCTTCTATTCTCCAATTCTTAAAATTTTCACACAGGAACGTTTATTTATGATACGTTTTTATCATACTGTCAATACTTCCCAGGACTTTACACGAACTTTGTATTAACCATTTGAGTATCGTGAAATTGATTTCGTGCTTACATCTAATGAACTTCCTGTTACTTGTCTGAATCCGTCGCCCGTAACAAACCGCATGCTTCAATTTCAGCATTGAAATTTAGCCTAAAACTAGTGCAATTAATTTAAGGGAATCAATAAAACACACTACGACCACAGAGCTCAAATCATGCAGAGATCCCGTCATGGAATTCTGGGACAAGATTGAAACAACTACCGAGAGTAGAATAAATGAAACTCAATATTAGTTTTGTAATACGTAATTGATTGCCTCGCCAGCGACAATGACATTCGCCATTTTGATTTCGTTCTCAAAATCTGGCAACACTTTGTCTGGAACATTCAGCCGTTCACTAGTTAACAATTGACTGTCTAAACATGTTTGGAGATCGTTGTGGTAAATCAGCTGATTCAATCACAGTAAAACAGTAATTAGCCTCGGCTACAATTAATATAATAATCGGAAAATGTTTATAATTGAATAATTGTTATCTCTGGCTGCGATCTCGTCTTGCATATATTCGAGAGTGGGTTGAAGGAAACTCATACGATTTTTCGCAGTAACCATCTTCTGCGTATAATCACACGGTGTTGAAGGATCATGAATTCGCTTGCGAATTTATACTTGGACCATTCGATTTTTCGCATGCGTAAAATCGCATAGTGTGGTCGGGGCCTAAAATTAATATAATTTGAATGTGTCTTTGCTATAAGACAATTTTTGAATTATGTGATATTCACATTGGTATAATTTACCTTTGTGGGAAAATGACTCAAAATGACTTGTGCTTGTTAATAAGCGGAACAACCGAAACATTGTAAGACGTAAAAATGTGAAAGTCTGAGATAATGTTTTTCCTCAATTGTCCAACGAATGATGCGGTCCATGTATGTTTATTATAATTATACTTGACGCCGTGACTCTAAATATCTCTCAGAAGTTAACATTTTGATGCGTTCGCGAGTCAGATAAAAGTATCAGCGTGAGGCGTGATTTGTTTTAATTCGCACGCCTCGTCTCCCCTCCATTCCAATATCTGGAGTGTTCCGATCCGCAGTTATCGGCCACCATCAAATCAAAGTATCGGAATGGCTGTCAACTTCCTGCCACCCCACGGAGCCGATGCTGCTCTCATTTAAATGGTCGACAATACGTTCTATTTTCGTCGACAAAGCAACTAACATGCTTATTAAAATATTTAAATGAATTTCAGTTGTAAATAGAACTTAAAAAAACAAGTAGTCCGAGAACAGTATTTTGATTTTTGTTCGAATTTACATTCCAGGTCTCAGTTGTTCAAATTGACGTTGATTTCACAAAGTATTTTCGTGGCTTTCCTTGAAGAACGGAAAAAATATTTGCTAGTCTGTATTTTCTATTAAATTTAAAAGAATTTGCGAAGTTATTATTTGTAATAGCAAGTTCGGTGAAAGAATAGGTACAACTACGAATAGTTTTACGCTTCTCCAACAGATATTATGATAAATTTATTTTCTATATCCACAAACTTCTTTCCCTGAAATATTTTATTAATTAAGATGTCCCGAGTGATGTTTGACGTCTTTGATCGTAACCTACTCTGCATTTCCCAAACAGCTAATTCTTATTATCTTCATCGCGACTTTCTGCGAACACAAGCAACAATCTCATCAATAAATTATAAAATCGCTTTCTACTGAGACCCGTTCCCCGTAACAGACCACGTATATCTTACCACATTACCTGACAATGTTAAATATTCATATTTTCCTTCGTCTTAGCGCAAACTCTACTTTATTTAGTACGACGTCAGGAGTTCGTGGTGGAGTAATTTAAATCAGGATGCCGATCGGGGATTAGAGACGTGACACTTTTTATTAAGGTTCAGTGTTTTACAATTCAAACAACTAGTTACAATTTGTGTTGTGTAGCTTTAATGAGCGACGAATAATCTTTTTTTTTACTTCTACCCCACGACCTAATTATTAAATTACCTATTACAGGTTCATATGTGGCCATTAAAAAGGAGTACATATAATGACGAGAGTAGAAGAAGACCATCAATATTTGTACTTCAGGTGAAAACTCTTGATATTCGTAACAACACGTACAGGTTCCAAAGTATGTAAATAATTGTTAAAATTTCAGAATTCTCACTTTAGTCTTGCGATAAGTATATGAATAACTTTATGAAGATTTATTTTTAAATTTTGTGATATTTATTTCTGCACGTTTCATTTAAATAATAATAACTGGAAGCCCGGCGTTGCCCGTTTCTTCATAATTAAACTGAGCGTCATCCATAACCCTGCATTATACTCAAATCTCGGCTGTTTTTGCGTTATTTTTATGTAACGCTCCTCCACCCACATCCCTAAAGGTGCTTCCCTTCTATGCCTAAAGGGAATTGAAATTATACACAATCAACATCGGGAGGAATACTATCAATCGCAGTGACGAGTATGAAATTTGGTCAAATTTTCTTCACGTGTATGAGAAACCTAGAGACACACAAATACACAAACAAACGGTCTATTCTATTTATTAGAAGATTTCATTGTTACGGTACATGTTATGTAAAATATGGAATTAAATATTTCCATTATTTTCGTTTCATAGACCAAGTATTTCTACAGAAAACTTTGATATCAGAAATATTTTAGTAATTTATTATACTACTACAGAAATATTTATGTATTTAAATGTTTAAAAATTCAATTTACTTTGTATATTTTTGAATTATTTATATTATTTATTATTTTATGTAATGCATTATAATTATTTCACCCTCTGTTTATTCGTCATAAATTAAACACTTGTGCTAAATTTTTTACGACTATTTATTCAAATTTCAATAATTAAAGTAGCTTTTTGTTAATCATCTTGATTTAATTTAATTCCTTTAGTTAGAAACCTAAAACTAAAATACACTATGTATACTAAATTAATAAATCTTACATTTAAAAACAGAATAATTTTCTATGTTTAAAATTTAATTCACTATTAGAATTCACATGTCAAAATGTAAAATTAGTTTCATATACACCAAATGTTGCTATAATTTTTTTCCGTGGATGACAAATAAATCTGTCTTAATGTACAGGAATTCCTGGTGTCCGACTGATTAGAAGCTAATTCGTAAGTCTTGAATGACTAATAGGAAAATTGTCCAAAATTTAATTCTATACTAAACCACTAAATCGATGTATAGTCGCGTCTGAATATTGTATTTAGAGCCAGGTTATAATTGACTTATCGCTAAGACTATTTGTCGGTTTTAAGATTGACGGTTTTAAGACGTTTTCGAAATATATTTATTTGATAGCAAAATGGTTTAATGGATTAATTTGAAAATTTTCGACCGATAAACCATGGGTGAAATAATTATAGTAAATTGAATAAAAATATCGTTTTAGTTTTGATTTATCCTGGTTATAGTTCCATATTACGCTTTGAATATTTCTTAAAGGTTTGTTCCTTTGTAATTATCAGGATGTAATTGCGAAGGATTGCATTATTCCTACTGTCGTTTAGTCAGTCCGTCACCACTGGTTGCTCCTTTAATCCACTGCTATTGCGGGTAAAATGCAGAGGTCTGTAACAAAATTGGTGGCCGCTAATTTCCGGGTCGGATAACTACGTTTCGACGGTATTTGGTCGTACCTCAACACGATGCAGGTGAGCCCAGGAAAGCAATATAACGGTATATTGCCATAGATTTAACAACGTATTGAGGTCAAATTAATAGTTGGTGGTATGAATACCATTCTAACGCGATTCATGATTGAGGATGTATTAAACAGTTGCACAAGAAGAAACGGAAACATTTAATTCGTCAATAAAATAAAATAAACTACTTAAGCCTTACTGTATGGAATAATAAACAATGTTCATTCAAAATTAACTTAATTATTCATAAACAGCAGTAAAATATCTTCGAAAATATTTTATTTATATTTTAATGTAACTACGTCTTTATTTTTATAATTTTAAGCTTTAAAATTCATGCTTAAAATTAATATTAAAAATTCATTATTTGTTTGTAATTATTTAAATATATTAACCAAATTTGTTTCATCATTTCAAACATCTCACTAAATATTAATAATTGATATAAAATTTTATAACTTAAAATTTCAATAGTTCGTTTGAAATTGTTCAAAGTAAATATTTAATATTACAATAATTGACTCCAAAAAATAGGGATAATTAAGTAAAATTTAAAAATCTTAAGGTTGTATATTACAATATATAATTTTATTTATTACGAGAGCTTTCAGCTATATTTGTCCTTATCATTCTTCATGCCATTATTAATAGTGTAGTGCCCATAGATCTGAAAAAATAATTGTATACTGTAAATAAAATAATTGAGAATAAAAACCTACTGTGCGACTGTTAAAGATGGGTATTATATATATATAATAATCTTTTTTTTAATGATTTCCTACTCCTGTTACTAAACATTTTTCTTCCGCTCGTAAAGTTTTGTGGACAGCAGATGAAATAAAATATATTTTTTAAAATTGAGATAATATTGTCTGATATATTTTGTTTTGGAGACCCCCACCCGCGCTTTAAAAATGAATTGCGATAACCCGATCTTATCGTATTTTGTTCTACTAAATTATACGGCTCACTGAACAGTCGAACCGAATTTACCAATTGAAAATTTCTCGCAGCTGAGAGAAGGAACAGCTTTAGAAAAATTTATGGCTAGCAGGATATAAGGAGGGTATGATGAAAAAATTCATAAACATGTTTTACGTCAAATTATTTTGTCATGTACCCTCAATATTTTGTTTCCGTGACCACATATTTAAATGTTTGTAGGAATTATATTGTAGTTCTCCTTCTGGAATTATTTTTTGTGTTTGTATTTTTAGAAGTAAATGTTGAGTCAGCTTATTTTCAATGGTTTTTTTGTACAATGGCGTGGGTACACAAAGTGGGGCTTGTTTTATAATTGAAATCAGTGTTTCATTATATTTTAGGGAAACTAAGGAGGTTGGATGTGAAAGCTGAACAATATTGGAAAAAGAAACAAAGTAACCTGTTCAGGAAAACATAATCTAGGCAGAAGGAAACGATTCAGAAACAAGAATGTTCCCTAGAAGACAGAAATTGGGATATAAAAAGACAAAAGAGAACTGTAAAACCCTCTCCTACACGCAAATGCCCGCATCCCCGTCACAAAGAGGGGAGGTTTTCCTACCCTACGCCATTAAACCCTAGACGCACAGCACGAAATTTTCATGAGCAGACGAAACTTTCAGTATCCTCGTGGGGATGTTTTTTATGTAAAATGAAACTATCTTAAATTTAGCTAGGGAGACGCGGAAATATGTATTTTTACAATGCGGAGAGATGAGGCGGCTGTATTGGCCTAAAGAGGACCATTCGCAGGCGGAGAATATTAGATATCGGGCAGTGGCTTCACGATGTTCCCTCTTACTGCTTGTTTAACGCCGGCCTACTCTCTTGCGAGCCAATTATCCTCGCTGGAAGCAGAGACTTTAACGAGCAGCAATGGAATAACACATTAAGTGGTCGTGTGATGTACGCAGCCTCACAACATCCATTGCCTTGGCAGATTCTTTGTAAAATCCAACTCGTATTACAAATGCAAGATTTCTAGCCATCTACATCAACTGTTTTGGACAGACTATATTAGAATAAATATTTTTCTCACAGACTCGCTGCTGAGTCAGAAATCAAATATAGAGTAGAGACTATTATATTTCTTAAACCCAATGCTATAAAATTGCAAACTTTTAGTGTTTGCGATATCTTCTCCGCCTTCTTTAATAGAAAACGTGACTACGCAGTTACAGCGTTCTTTCAGAGAGACGCAATAACATTCCGTGGATTATTCTGCTTTCTTTATTTTTGACTTTATTAAAAAATAGTCTTGTTGCATATGGACGACCGTGTTAAATATACCAGGAATTTTATGTACTCATAACTGAGACAGAAATTATTTATCTAGTAATATCAGTTTTGACACCAGAAAAACTGTGGAAGACTCGTGACTAAGACCAATTTTTATTTTTGAAGAAAAAATTATATAATATGATTCTTATCGTGTCATATCAGCTTCTGTTGAAAGTAATGTTTTTTTCAATTTTCGTCAAAAAATGTTTGACGTATATGATTTATTAATGCTTTTTTATTCTACCTGCAATGTATTTTAGCATTCGCAATTTTCATAACAAAATTATTAAATAATTTTTTGAAGTATTTAATTTTGAAAAGCTGAAGGCTGTCAGGATATTGCCATAATCATGTCTAAAAATTATATAATTTTTCAAATATTTTCAAATACGCAGTATATAAAATATTTGACATTAACTTTTATTATGATAAATTTTAGAATATTATTAATTAGTTTTCTATTAAAATGGCAACTGATGAAAAAACATTGCGGGTAGAATACAAAAAAAGTAAATTTTTGTATAAGATAGCATGGCTACAAACTTTAAAAGAGCAGACAAATACAGGAAAGTAGACCGTTAAACGTACATTTCGGAAATAAATTGATTTATATCTATAATACTATTTGTAGTTGATTGTAAAACTAAATATTTCGGGTTGTAGATGGCCGATAATGAAATTCTTGTAGTAAAAGGATATTATTAATAATTATCATGTCACGAATTAATGTCCTTGGTTTAAATCTAATAATATATCCCATAAATATTTATCCAATTTGCACCATACATAACATCTTTTAATCTATTGCAATTATCATTTTATTTGTGAACTGAAATAAAAATATTTTCCCCCTGATTTAATTTATAATTAAGATTACGTATTGTATTTAGTTACTATAATTTTGCATTGACAAATTTGAATTAAATAATATTTTACTTTACCTTGAGAACTTTGTCCTCTATTAAAATTACGTCTCAGTTCAAGATTAAAGCCAATAGATGAGTATTGGGACTTGATTAATATTCAGCCTGAAGCCCGATGACTGCTCTGGCTACGTTTTTATATCTGAAATAAACTTATAGCGTCGGAGGAAAGGCAGATTTCATAGGACGAGACAGGTAATTAGCCACTAGCGATTAGAATACTGCTGTTGCTCCAAGCTTTTAATTAGTCGCTTCTGCAGATCATATTGAGAGCTGCAAGGACCAGCGGCTGAAAGCTGTGTAACGCCTCAAGTAATACATTCGCTTCAAAGCCAGAAAACTTTCTGGATGCCCGTAAAATATGTTAGCTGGATCGTATTTGTATCCAACAAATAGTGACCTTTTTTTTAAGGTAGTTAAAATTACGACATATGTGGTATTTACCTGAAATTTCTGGCGGAATAATATTATGAAGTTAAAATTCAACAATGTAAACCGAAATATAACCGCACACTATTTACTGGCGTGTGAATATAATAAATCAAATTAATTCATTCATTCATTCATTCGATTGCAAAAATTACTCGTAGCTAATAATAATACGGGTTTTAAAGAATCTTTCTATTATTTCGTGGAATTAATTATATATATATATATATATATATATGTATGTTTGTTGATACGTGAAATCCAAATAGACTTAATGTTCAATTTTTGTTACAGAATTTTAATTTAATTAAAAACTGTTCTATGATTAATTTTGTATTTTATTCCCGGTGTTTACCTTTATTTTAAAAAGAAAACTCACTAGTAATTGTTATCACTGTGAATGAGTTGTCAAAAATTTTTATGTCAAAGGTTCTTGTTGTATTGTAAATAGTTTTTTTAAAAAATATATATATTTTACTCTACAGATAAAAATGGTAACATTTCAATACGTTTCGGCGATTCACAATTAATTTTGGAAAAATATTAGTTTTATTATTATACTACTACTGAAGAAACAAATATTGGGGATAAAATAGAAAAAGAATGTTGAAATTAAAAATTAGAGTGCTTCATGCAGTCTATGCAACAGGGGCAGGACCAGTAAGAATTTCTATGACAAACATCACACTAGAAAACGATTTAAGTTTTTCAATGTGATTAATTATGAATTATAAATTTTATCAATAAGATTATTAATTTTTTCCGTATTTATAGTTTATAACCTGACAGTTTAAAGCAGAGTCGAACAAGTGATATTCGACCATGAAACTGGTATAAACACTGACAAGCATAATATTTACAGATGGTGTAATAACGTTGAAGCCTAGACTA
This sequence comes from Zhengitettix transpicula, assembly GCA_037074705.1. Lineage (NCBI taxonomy): Eukaryota > Metazoa > Arthropoda > Insecta > Orthoptera > Tetrigidae > Zhengitettix > Zhengitettix transpicula. The sequence goes on along the minus strand of CM073595.1, from coordinate 73,252,009 downwards.
CAACAGGATTACTCAATGTCAGCTTATTTTTTTTGTGTGGGGTCTGGAGGAGCGGATTAAACAACTTAACTTTGAAGCCATGAAAAGGGGAGGGGGAAGTGTCTCTGTTGTCGAGGAAAATGTGGTAAAGTAACCGGCTACGTTTAAAGAGAAGATTTATCATCCACCGTAGGATATCAGATTGAACTTGTAGATGAATTTCGTAATGTGAATGAAACGTGAATGGAAACGAGAAATTTGGAGCGAAAATTTGTTAAATAATGACCTACAAAATTGATGGAAAACTATTGAAGTTAATATTGAAAAATGGTTTATTATATTGAGAAATTTTGATTGCGTACTATATAATTACTTAATTTTTAAACTATTTCGACGTTGTATCGTACGTTTTTAAGATAAGTGATAATTCGAAACATTTACAGATCAAAATTTTATGTTTAACTTTGTTTTATTGCATATTAGATAGTGTAATAAATCATAAAGGCATTCGTAAAAATTCCAAACTTAAGAAGCATTTATCAATAATTCATATTATATCCTAATTGTAGAATTGAAACACACATTTTGTTACAAACGAACTTACTTTTTGAACGTTTATAATTCGCGATGTTACGTCGAAACTACAAGCATTAGTCGCAATAAGTAACCAAATTGGTAAAAAGTTAATTTCACATCTATTAGAATTAAAACGGTGTTTACAGAGTGATTAAAACTTTTCGCATTTTTATGATTATTTCTAGTGAAATAAAATTCCGAAAACAAAAAATATTTTATAGATGTGGGATTATTTGTCGATTAATTTAGCGGGAAAAACTTTAAACTATATTTTAAGGAAGTCACTATAAACAAATCGCTTTTAAAAATCTTTTTATATTCATTGCTTGGCATATGTGTGTGTGTGTGTGTGTGTGTGTGTGTGTGTGGTGTTTGTGTTAAGGGGAGTGCTTTTGAAAATGTGAAGTTATTAACTACGAATAAATTTTTCAAATATTATGTATTAAATTAGAGACGAGCAGTATTCATATTATTTGTTAGAATTGAATTTGTTCACATATTATTTTGAAAGCGAAAACTTTTTGTATCTTATCCTTCACACCCGTGAAGTTCACTTAACGAGGGACAGGGTTAGAAATCGCGTCACTGCCTTATGACATAATGAGATCAGACTCAATTACGTAACTGTAAAATCTGAACTCTGCAAAGAAAGTAAACAGAATGTACGACATAATTCGAACGTTATTTAAACATGCACATATATTTGGAATGTTGGCTGGAAGTCCTTTATTTGAAAGTGCTTTTGAAAATGTGAAGCTTTGTCGCAGCTCTCTATCCTTTGTTCCTTTTCCAATTCAGTTCGGCAAGGGAACAGAAAAATAAATGGAGATCGTATTGCCTCAAGGTTCTGCTAGGCTTTGTAGTAGCAAAGCAAACACGCACTTGTCCTGTGTTGGCCGTAATGAAGAAGGTTTCCTTCTTTCAATTGAGCAGTGTAAATGTCTAATTCTAAATGTTGACTTCCATAATTGAGAATAATTTTTTAAAACTATTTCTGAAGCAAAAGTAACGTGATTAAGTAATTTATAGACCAGAGAAAGAAAACCACGATCACAACGGCAGTTACACGCGTAACTCTAATCCTGTCACGATTCAAACTTAAAGGTTAGAATAATAATGCTAAAAACTATCTTTATACAGAAAAACTTAAAATTGGAACTTAAACTAGGTAAATTTCAATTTAAAAATGCCGGACGTTTCGACGCGAGTTAGCGTATTTTTCTAACGGCGAATAACTTATGACTGGAAATTGAACAAGGAACTAAAATAAAACATTTAGCTAAGAGCCAAAGAACTCAAAACACATCTTGATAGACTTTCTGTGTAATTAGTAATCCAAAACTATAAAGACTCAAACTTATAAATCGAAGGAATAGATATCTTTAACCTATCTTTTCAGACACTCAAAAGTTCGGTTTACAATACAAAGTAATGATGAAATATCAACTGAAACGCCCAGAAAAAAATTGAAATACCCTCAAGGAAAAAACTAATTATTTTTATCAACCTCATGCTCGAAACAGAATTAGTTGAATTAAGAAAGTACTCAAAGTGACATTTGAGAAGAAGAAGCACTTGCAGCACGCTATACACAGAAAAATAAACTAAATTTATGTAAATACATTTCTTCCTAAATTTATGAAAACAAAAATAACTCATTTGGAAAATGAAGGGTTTTCGTTCTAACCGTTAATTTTAAATAATACACGGATATGGAACATCAAACTGAGCTATTTAACTTTCAAGTTGTTTAAAGATAATCTATTTATTAATTAAATAATTACCAACACCTACAATTTAAAATTACAGAACGTCGAAGATTTCAATAACAAAGACTGATTTTTTCCAAATAATAAAAAGCAGGTGCACGGTTCTAAAATCACATTTGTAATTCAGGGAATCCAGAGATAACCTAAATGACGATGAGAGGAAGATTTTTTAACCACATTTATTGTGCGTTCCAATTCATTAAAATGGTCAACTTATAATGAGCAATGAAAATTTAAGGTTATCGAAATCAACTGACTTTATATCAAATCAGTTTAAATGCTATATAAATTAATAAGAAAAACTGGCGAAATCAAGAACCACGTGTTTTACAAAACGTCAAACGTTTTAAAATTATTTCCAAGAAGCTCGAAGGCACGTTAGGATAACACCTACGTGCCTGAAATACAAACCAGAGCCAGCACTCTACTACCCGTCTGATTTATTTAACAGCTTCCTGAGGCATAGAAACTTCTCTAAATCCTGGGAAAAACCGAAGAGTGAAAGATTACAAAAACAAGTTCAGGGCGGACTAATAAACAAAATATACAGATCGATTTCCTTTCTATATATTGCGTTAATGTTTTTGAGTAGTATTTTACGGAAATTTAGTATTCTGGCAGAGTACGAAAATTTTGTAACTACCAACCCGTGATGACTACTTTTAAAGTCCATTTCTTCTAGAACAAAAAAGTGAATTTCCAGAATTCCCTCTACGGAGTTCTGCAATTCTCGAATAAATAGCTAAATTAATGTCTAAATTGATGTAAGATGCAGTCTGTTAAATAAGATCAATCACGAGATCGTCCCGTGGTAAAAAAGCTGACCTTAATTCCTTACATCGAGACGCACTGAATTGCTTATGGGTACCGAAGACACTGTATCAACTACTAATAACGAAATTATTGCTGAATATGATCACCGTATGTCCAATTCTGTTTTCCAGGTGAGACGTCATGATTGCGTTGCGCAAAATCTTCGTATTCTCAGATCGGATCGCCAAAGAAATATCTACATCATCACTCATGGGCACTCATAGAAGAATAAAATTGTGGAGAACAAAATTAGTTTATGAGAACTGTAAAAACGTACTCTGGGCACTGTAGAAAATGGGAATTTAAATTTTGTTAAACAGAGGTGAAGTGAAATAAACTCCTAATTACCAACCTCCACCTCCGAGGGGAGAACAATTCCATTCCATTACCATCTAACAACTAAATTAAAGTGTTAGCCAACTCTACTGCGTTCATTTAGTCATGCTATTTAATTACTGAATTGTGCAACAAATTTATGGGTGATTGCTCCATTCACCATAACATACAACTGAATTTGGCTTGTATTCCACTTTTACGTAACACCCGAGAGCACGTGGCAGCCGAATTCTTATAAGTGGATGCTAAAATATTTATGATCGGCTGCTAAAATTATTACAGTATTAATTGTATATTTATATGAAACTTTGAATAATTGTTTCATTTTCTTAAAGTTAAGCGGTTGTAGTTCGTATCGATTTATTTAAGATTATGAAGTCAGTCCCTCCGTGCGCCACCACCATTCCAACAAAACTAGATTCAGTCTAACAATCCAGCGAGCAATCAACAGACTTGACAACATTTTGCGCCGGAGACACACGAAACGATCTTCCCTGGACGTCTGAAAACAATAAATTCACGTCCTACTGGTCGAACTACCCTCAACTTCTATCTGTATCTTATTGCGTAATTTTGTAAAAAATATGCCTTATTACAATATGAAACCGCCAAAGGAGTGGAAAGCGCGTCGTGATATTCTGAATATTCGAGAACGACAAATTTTATCTGTGGTGTTGGTAAAGGACAGACGAATTTTGTCGCAATGAAAATATGTCGTTGGAGTAGAGAATCTAAAACTAGAGGTTAAGGTAGTCTGTCTTAGAGCTACAGAGAATAAGAAAAATATTTTTCTTATAGACAAAGTCTGTTACGACCTAGAGCCACCTGCATAACAGCTCTCGAGCCACAACGCTGAGATCCAATTTAGTATAAACTATATATACATATATTGTGTGTGTTTACAAAATGAAATTGCTAATCAAACGCAGATATCTCACCGGTAAAAGTTTTAAATTTATTCTTCCCCGTGAAACATATGAATATAAAAATAATTTTAATGGTTGTGAAGGGCATATGATTCATGAATGTTTTATTTCTATGTTTTAGTGATAGAAAGGTTTAATTTTTAATTTATGTATTATAAAATTGCTCAATCAAAGAGTATTTAAACGTACAATATGTAACCCCCAAAATTTTAGATTAATGTTCGTAAGTCAGTGTGAAGAATGGTAGAAGTTTCATGAGAAATCATTTGCGTATTAGTTCTGCCCTAGGACAGCGGTTTTTCCAGTTAACTAAATACAAATTTAACACATCCCCGAGGAATCAAATAATTATGACGACCGCAAAAATTAGCATGTGGAACGTTCTATGTATTAGTGCGTCGCGGCGGCATGGCGCGCTTCGCAAACCCAATTAAGGAGGCTTAGCGAACGCTTGATCAGCGCCTCGTTTCCGCACTTACCCAATTTATCTGCCTGTGCAGATGTTTACATTTTCCTTCTGGCATTCGTATAACAACGCCCTCAAGCAGTTGTAACTAACAAAGTTTCCCGCAAATATTTTTATTTTCTATCCCGAACATATTCACGAAAAACTTGACGAGACTACCGCGAGAATGTTTCCCTATTTAATCCAATATATTCACTGGCTTTCTCCGTATTCCAGTAACACGGACGAGATACTAGAAAGATTCTTCCAATTGATAATTGTCTGTTGGATATCTGTTCCAAACTAGCATCCTTAGTTTCCTCACCTAGAAGAAAATATTTTAAAAATACTCTTTTTAAATGACTGTTTAATTTTCTGTATTATTGAAACGTATCAGTCGTTTAAGAAATTAATTTAAACATTGTACAGATGTAAAATTGCCGTTATTTTTCCACATCCCATTTAATTTTCCTGAGACATGATTTTTCTGTGCTAATATATTGTGATTAAAAAATGTCACAGTATAGAATATGACAATATTTAATCGATTCCACAATGCATAAACTTTTATTTTATAAGCAGTTATTTTGTTAAATAAAAGTTACAATTTTGCATTGGCAAACGTCATTAATTTATCATAATTGTAATGCCTGTTAAATTTTAACTGAAGTTGCAGTTTAAATTATATTTGCGTACACATCTCAATTTTTCACAATTTTGCCTCGTACTAAATTGTATAGAAATTAGACTACTCAAAATTTATATATTGTGGAAAGTTATTCAAACAAGTATATTATAACTAAACTTATGTAATTTTAAATAATTTATAAAAACTTCTGACTTATGTTTAAGATAAAATTTTATTTGATAAAAAATATGAATTTATCCTTAATGAGGATTCTAATTTATGGACGATTATATTAATTTAAATTATTAATATATAATTATATCGTAGTCGGAAAGAATTGGAAGTTGGCATAGGTAATTACATATATTTTTCAATTATATAAGCATTATTATGAAACTTAAATGTCAAATGTGAATTTGAAAATGTATAAATGTAAAAGTATTTACGAGCAAAATAATATAAATTACTTTGTGAACGTGTACATTTAGACGGTTATATTACTAAAGTCGTAAACAAAACTTTTATTATTACACCGTGAAGGAGTATGTCAACATAAAGTATATATAGTATTTATAACATTTTAGCACGCCGATGAATCGGTCGCCGAGATAGTAATGCCGCGAAATATGAGACGAACCGCAGGTTCAGTAAATTGGTTGAAGCTCCCATCCGTGGGATTAAGTCTGCACGCATAGGGGCATATACTCTGGTATCCAGGGCTAGCAAACGCTGTAATAGCGGATCAGTGGTGGGTGAGAATAGAATGGGAAAACAGCGTTCATAGCGCATATATTAATGATGTGGAAATTACCATGTTCTGAGAGACTAAGAGCTTTGCTCAGGAGAGCTGTCATTTTTCATAATTTTGAAGATATTGCATAATTTAAACAATATATTTTCTTTTAAAGATTCAGTCTTCTTCAGCGCCTAGCAACTGCAATACAATTTTCTTATTAAATCAAAAATAAATTTGAGCGTAAATTATTATATTTCTATTTAACTTCATCCCTTAGACGGAAACCACCAATACCGCGAACAAGAATTTAGAAAAGAATACCATCCCGCGCCACCAGCGAAAAAGATAATATTCCAGCCACTGACGTGTCTTCAATTCACTCGCTTTCCTCACTTTTCAGTACCACTTCCTACTGATTTGTTTGCCCATCCGTTCGTAATCAATGGATCTCCGTTGATTCTTGTGGACGACGTTAGTTTGCCTATTGTTGTATATGTACATTCAAAGTGATTGGGATAAATGAACTGAGCTGTGCATCCATTTCGTAATCAGTTAACATTCATGCGATTGAGCACAATATGGAGCCTGTGTATTGTCTGGAACGCTGTCGTGTACGAAAGGCGATTGTCGAATTCAAATCAGAATCTACGGCCGAGTTTAAACTCTAATTGGCAATACCCTGAGTGCCACAATTCTCTGCTTCGTAATGTGCTTCAAAAATGGACTTTTATAGTTTTCACATGTGTACGCTACTGAGGATAAGACTATACATGGGTTGATAAAGCCCATGAAGATTTTTCCCTGAGTGGGTAAACAGTGTAGGTCCATTAAAAGTACAGTAGTAGAATTTCAGCGAATTTATTTTGTTAATCGATTACACAGAGTTCCAAGGGATTTTGCGATTCTCATTTTTAAAATCTTATGCAATGACTCGCATAAAAAATCAGGAAAAAATGTTAATATAAACAATAACAAAAAAAAATCAACTTGCAGGTTCAGCGCATAGAAATCTTTTAGAAATAGCACTTAGAAGTTTGCAGCCCATAATTTTCCGTTACCAAAGCCCATGCATAGAATATTAGGAATGAAGTCCCAAATTATAAATGTATTGTAAACGATGATGTTATTAGCGATAGTTAATTCGTTCGGACTGAGGCTCTTAAAACACTAATTTATTATTTTACGCAAACTGAGACAAAAAAACTTAAATTTTATAACATACAAATCTACTAATACTCTGAATCGCGATCTTTTTATCTGTAGACTTCCAACCAGTAAAATGAATAAATAAATTCTAACTAGGTTACCATTTCTTTTAAAAAAATATTTCTCTTTACGTTACTAAATTTTGAGTAATTCCCTGTGGGTCAACAAGTTTATAATATACAGAAATTAAAGTACATAATTATGTTTCTAAATACTATGCGATCAAACAGGAACGTCACTATGTCCTCATTTCACGAGAAAATTGCGCAACTGCAGTAAATTCAAGAACAATAAATTCTGACTGGCATTGGCGAAATGGGCTGTGGAAATATAATTGAACTTTCAAATGAAATTGTAACTTCGTCGCAGAGTACAAGAAACTGTGCTTTTCATGGTTTTCCGCGATTAAGATATTTCGGCCTTCTCATTATTGAAGCAAATACAAGTTTTGCTGGCATTAATTTTGATCCCGACGCGAGGTTGCATTGTTCTGGCAATTTTTCACTTTGCGGAAACGCCCTGAAATGCCTTGACACTTTACACGCTCCAACGCCCTGACGACGACCAAAGGCCGCCTCCTATGAAATATTCAGCACCTCTATGTATTGAGATTTTTTGTCTGGTAGTGACATTTAATTTATAATAAAGTCTAACACGTAAAAATATATTTTTAGAAATTTCCTTTTGAGTTTATACATTAATATAACCGTGGCTTAGATGTTTTAAAATAAAATGATACATCCGCATAATTCATTATATTTTTCAGGAATAAATACGTTTTAACACCTGTCAACAAATCGACTATTATACTGTAACGTCCAGTATTTGTTTCAGAGCACGGTTTTTTTTATAATTTCTTACGTGTCAATGTTAATTTTTGTCCTGAAGTCATTAAATTGTCATATTAACAATTTATCTTTAAGCCTAGCATCAAGTCACACAAAATAGATTATACGTTCATTACTGCATCTGTGCAGAGAGGATACTTCTATCTCTGTCTGAGAGAAAATGGACCTCTTCACCGACATATTTGTGTGTTGCTGTATCTGCGTGTATGTTCCGAATACAAATCTATACCCGTGGAGAAAATTTGACCAAATTTCGTACACGTGTTTCTTGCGAACTAAAAAACAGTGTGGGGGTAAGACACGTCTACCACCTCCACGGGTGGGGGGTGGAAATTTTTAAACAGGTTCAAACTTCCAATATTTGCGTCTGATAAATTGTTTTCTGGGTCAATAAGTTTGATAGTGTATCTCACTATGGTTTTTGTGTATACCCTTTCGGCATTGGACGCGTGCACCCTTAGGTTGGAGGAGCGTTACATAAAAATAACACAAACTGAGATTGGAGTCCAATCCGGAGTTATGGATGTCACCGAGCTTAATTTTGACAACCCGGGAAACGCCAGGCACCGAACTAGTCACAAATACAACTAAGTGACTAAAATAATAATCAAGATTCGAACACATTAGACAAAGATAATAATTTTTTTCCTGCTGTTAAATTACCGGATTATGGGAGTTAGTTGATGAGATTTGGGGTACGTAGAATCAGTTAGAATTTAGACGACGTGATGTAGGTGAGAAAGATTTATTAGAAATGCAAAGACATTGGCCTACTTGGCCCAGCGCGGCTTTATGCGCCATATTCATTTCTTTTTAAAACGCTCTCTCACCTATATTACCGTTACTATTTTTGACCTTTTCTTCCTTCCGAATTCATTTGCTTCTTCTCTGAATAATACTCCAGAATAGTATCAATCAACATGGAATTTAAATCCACCTTACTGCCATTAGATTTCAAATCCAAAACATCAGTACCAAGCCAACATTGTTGGTTCCGCTTTATGCTTAAATTTCTGCATTTATAATCAGAAAATGTTCATTTATGAATGAAGTATAGAGTTCATCTCAGAAAATCAGAAGTGCGACAGATCTACTTGACTCGTTCGGGCATTGTAATCAATTGACAGTTGATCTGGGTTGGTCACCTGATAATGTTTTATAAATAACATATTGAAAGTATTACTTGCTAAAATTTAAGATAATACCCTTATTGAGATAACAATAGTTCTATCGTTATATTAGTCCAAATCTGTTAGCAGCTGGTCATTTTCAGATAATGGAAGTATGCATGTGTCTTTTTTTCTCACTCGCTACTACCTCTGCTGGTATTGAGGTGGTTCCCAGCACAATTAGGCCCCATTAAGTGGCTTTCACGTAGGACCAGTGTGTTCAAAGTGGATTACAGTTGATTAAATATTGATTTAATCCGGCTAGGGAAGCTCACGGTTACCTAGTTACCTGCTGTACTCATTGTGAACATGTCAAATGCGTCCGACACGTACGCCTCAACAAAGCGTAATCACTCCACAGAAAGACGATCACACCACAGACGACTAATTTTTTTGACGATCCTATCAGGACCCACCAAAAATCACACGATTACTGGAATAAATCAATAATTTAAAAGTCTTAATATTTCGTAAAAATTGTTCCTCTTTTAAAAAAGGTCAAATATTCAGAGGACCGCCAAAAACATCGAATTGTCCCTAATTTCTTCCCATATCCTCAGTAGATGTACATATTGATAATTTTGTATTCGTAGAAAAATGTTATTTATGACAAGTCGATTATCCACAAAAAAAGTCTAAGAAATTCAGTTTCTCTATTACATTTTCTAATTTCTTTCAGCAATATATCTATGTTGTTTAAAAATTTTCCTCTACCTCTTAATCCTCTCCGAAAAACATCAAAATAATTCCTCGTACTAGCTGTGGACAAATAAAGTAATTCTAGTCTCTCTGCCGGCTGTTAAATTGGAGATTATTGTGTACCACGGGCTGCACACCTGATTCTTTGCATAGCTTTAAATTAAATTCTATTAATTTAAATAAATACAAGTTGATCAATCGTACACCCACACCAACACAAATGTATATCGCATAACTGTAATCATTTATTAAACCATGTGGTATCATTTAAATTAATATTTAAATTAAAGTATGTATCGCCTTAGCAGTATAATGTTTTGTAAGGAAAGAAATTTTTTCTGAGACGTATAATGTTTATATAGAGTAAATTTACACAGAGACTCTGTTTCAGTTATCATGCTGCAACTTTTTTATACCGTTAATAGTAATTCTATATCGTTCAAATTATTTCCTGAAAAATATGGAGATTTGAATTAGCGAATTCTAACATGATGCAATTTTTATATGAACTCCATTTTCTTAGTCAGTCCTGTATTTTATAACATCACTAATAATCGTGTATTTTAATAATTTCGTGGTTTTGAAATGAAATTCAGGTGCAGCCAGACGTGGCCTAGTATTAGAATGCATTCAATACTTACGTAATCCGAGAAATCGACGAATGCTGGATGGACTCTGGAATATTTTTAATCTGGTGTCCGAAGATTATGACAGTAACGTCTCCTTGCGTGTTTTTATCTTCCAATAGGGGGTCAAAATGTTTGTAGTCGCTGATTTGAGCCAACAGTGCATTACAGAGAATGAGAGCTCGAATAAAGACGGGCTTAAAAGCGGCCGCGACTCATTGCGGAAATGGCGGGGATTTGGCTGTATGACGGACCTGTTGCTCTCGTCCATTAGGAAATGTTCCAGGCGTCATGAATAATTGAGAGGGGTGAAATACTGCTCATGTTAGCCAGAATTTTAAGTCCTCATCGTAAGAACCATCGACATATAAAACGACAACGTGAATAACTTACAACAAAATAACAAGGTTTAGTCATAAATTTTATTATTTAAATGTAAGACAAGTCCAATTATGTGTTAAGACAATTTTCAAGAGAAAGCGTCTCGTATGGTGCAAAAAACATGTTGCTATATCGACCATTTGCACCTGAATTTCCGAATTATAATCTTAATGTTAAATACAGTTTATTTACTTTTCAAAGGCTTTGAATAGAAGAAAGCAGAGATTGTTTATTGAATGATTTAAAATTTAATTTCTATGTTACATTGCTTCTTAGTGAAGTATTTGTAAGATTTTGTTTTTCAGAACATACAGAAGTTTAAGTATTTCTCTTGCTATAAACGTCTATCTTTTACACAATACCTATTTATTTCTATTTACCATGTGCTTGCAATAGAAGTTCAATCAATATTTTATTATAGTTTCTTTGAATAAATATTAAAATAATAATTTGTGTGACAATTATGAGCAAAGGGAAAACTAACTACAAATGGGAATTTTTTTTAACATGTTGTCTACTTAATTTAATGAAACTTAAAATATAAAAATTATTTCCATTCACATACTGTATGAAAATTTACTTTAGAACATAATTACTTTTAATTCAACTTCAAAATATGCTGCTGAATCTTTGTCTTGTTAAATTAAACTGATTCAAAATCATACTCCAATGGTTAATTGGTCAACAAAACCTAGAAAATTTTCTTTTTTTCAGTTAGGGGTTTCTTAATTCAGGAATACCAAAAGTATTTTAATTATAAAGTTTTCAAATTTCCTACAACTGTGCATAATGATTGGTTAATTTATTTCGTAAGGAAAATATCAGACTAGATCAGCTGAAATTTGTTTAAAGTCTTTAATGTTTAACTGTAGTTTTAGGGTACACCTAAATAATCATTTATGAATAGTATTTATTAAAAGGTAAAAAAAATATACAGAGTTAATTAAATGGTACAAACTAAATAATTAAGTTTAATGGTAAATTCCTGAATACATACTGGTATTTAAAAATACGTCTATTTAGATGGATAAACGTCATTACCTATTTTTCAAAATTAATAAAAAATTGTAAATTATGAGTTATTCGTTATTTTTTTTTAATTTTCTGTGATTTTCTACGATTCCCAACAGTATTTTGGTTTGCCCTGTTCAGAAAATTTTTATTTTCAATGCTAAGAATACCATTTAATAAATAAAATAACGTTGAAAATGAAATGTTTGTGTCGAAATTTAAGCCCTTAAATTTCTGCATGTGCGTAAAGAATTTCATTTTCTAACATGTGTGTTATAAAGCGGAAATTTAAGCCCATAAATTGGTATGTGGCATGTCCTTGAAAGCCATTTGTCGACAATAATTTTGTAGCAATTACGTTCGTAATAATTTAATTTCTACTAAAACTGTGGAAGTGAAAATTTTTGCCATTTATTTTCCTCTGAATGAAAATAATATTTTTTCGATGTATTTTAATTCACACCTGTGTGTATATTGATAGTTAAATATTTTAGTATTTTGTTCTAGCTTCTGTTCGAGCCGTGAGCATACTAATGACGAGGTTCCGTTATTTAGTTTACAGTAGAATAATTTTGAAAGCTATCAAATTCGGTTGGATGAACCACCAGACTTATTTAAAGCTACTGGAGAATCACAATCCAAGAAACCTTGCTTGGACTGTACGGAATATTTCATAACTCCGTTTTAGCTGGGAACTATTATACTCGGAAAGATAGGAGCTGAAGTATATGAACATATCACTTTTGACACGCTGTAATAACGGGTTAAAAAGTAATCTAAAAGTACAGTGTCACCGTGGTTGGATGATGAAAATCCTAAAATTAGCTGTTGTTGATGGAAATACTTCGTGACCCGCATAGGAAACGCCAATGGATGTTGCAATATTATACTTAAAAAAATCAGAGGAAGTCATTGTTCGTTGTTAATAGCTTCAAGGAAGAATAGTCAAACATTTTTATACTTACAAAAACGTTTCGTTGTTTTCTGTATACAATAAAGTTAACTACTCAGTGTCTGAATGGAATTCAATGCGGAAATAATTATTTACATTATTATTGCAAAGCTTTTTTGTTTTTTGAGCACTAGCTTGCATTTTAATGAATATAAAGTCGCAGACATGAAAATTTGAGTTCTTTGAAATTATAAAATCTATTTTATTTCTAGGAATTCGTAGAATTTAATGACGAGTTAATTTTTCTCTTTAATCCATAATGTAATATAAAGTTAAATTATTCGTGCGCTTCCCTTCGGATTAAGGTAGGGAGAATACGCACCAGACTCCATAAATACGTTCAGTACTTCAAATATGTCCCACAAAATGTCTCTTATATGAAAAGTTTTGCACAACCAATTTTTACGCACAGTGAGAGAGAGAGAGAAAGAGAGAGAGAGGGAAATGAAATCTATTTGCATAATGCAGGAAGTCACATCCTCTAAAGTTTAATTTTGTTAGGGTACAGTCCAATCTCAGAAGAGCCTCCAACAATTCTTATTAAGTTTTTACCGTCGACTGACATAAAGATAAGAATCCTTGTTTCGTATTATTTACATTATTCTCAAGTAACAACTTACGTGTACCATTTAAAAATGTAAGGTAGACGTGTTTCCAGCATAGTAACCAATTACCTTAACGATTAGCTGGTCTAATAACGAAGTGTCTGGTTCGCAAAAATAATTGGACACAATATCTGTATGACTTCATGAACTAAATTGAATCTTATGTCTTCACAATAATATTGATATTAAAATACATATAACATTCATTTAAGATTTTCTTTCAAGATATTTTTAATATTTTGTAAATTATTGTTAATAAAAAATGTACATTAATAAATTTTCTACTGATAATATTTTCATAGATGACTGCAAAATTGCCGGAAGCTCCTAAAATTCAAAATTTAATGATTTCAAATTTTTTATTGTTTTTTTTGTAAGTAATAATTCAAAATATATTATTTTGAAGCAAGTATAATCTATACTTTGAGGTGTAAGAAGAAATTCCCTTATAAATTTTAAGGAAAAAATCTTTCCAATAAATAGTTTATTGATGATTAATAACTAAAAAAGAATAATCAATTTTTATTTAAAATTTAAAAGCCTATTCATTATTCTACTTCCATCTATTATGAAAAATATTTCTAAGGATCTGCATTCATATTTAGTTATTCAGACAATTCTCTAACCGTAAATGTTTTCAGTGACAACACTAAATTTTAGTTGAATTAACGTCTTTACATTAAATTTTACGATTTAAGGTAGATTAAATTTTGTTACAAATGTTTCATAATTGTTTTGGTCCATAAGTAGACCATCTTCATTTACATTGAAAAAAATTAATTTATAGAATATTATTATTAAACATATCTATAAAATTTTAAATTTACGTTTAACGATCGTAAATCCTAATTTGGATACTGAATTTTCTATCGCACGGAGAAAAAACAATAATTTAATTGAAAATAATAACCCTCTTGTCTGGCCACTCAGCCAGAAATAAAACACACTTATTCTACGGCGTAATTACAATTAGAAATAAGAGTTAAAACATTCAGTAACATTACAGAGCGAGTAATTATCTGGGCTATTAATTACTTAAGGGAATATTCAACGTTATGTGTTTGCAGTTGGCTGCTGCTCTTCTTGTGACGAAATTTAACTCTCCGAAGCGTTATTTACCTTGAGTTTCCCGATTGTGTGGTCTTTTATGCAAATTGAAAAGTATTCAACATTTAGCATTCCGGTTGTAATAAGTGCTAACAATGGTGGAGGAGGATTCACTTCCTGATAAATAAAAGCGGAGCACAATTTCGCATAAATTTATTTTTGGTAATTAAAGTAATGTTTCTTCAGTTTCAAATAATACTTTACTTGCTTTAATTGAACGCTGGATCAAAATGGATACATTTGAGTTGTCAGAATGTTAAAGAATCGATTCCTGCAAATAATACTGTATACGCAGCGAAATAACAGTAAAATTAAAAAACTATCTAATATTCAAAAGATTGAAATAAAAGGACGAAGTAATACAGATCTTTTATCCAGGTAACTTGAAGAAAACTCCTATGACAGATATAGAAATTTAGAAATCATCCATAAATATTGTAGAACAGTCAACATTTTAACTTCTATCCCTTTCAATCACCTAACCATTAAATATTTTTGTGTTGTTTATTCTATCCCTTATTCCAATTGTTGAACCGAAACTTCTACATGTACGATGGAAATTTGTAGAGTATTCTGGTAAATACGTTATTACATTTTTTGTGCTGTTACGAAGCAAACGGGTATATAGAACGACAGAGAGGGATATACACAGAGAAAGAGCGCGTTCTTTTGTTGGATGAATAGTAAACCAGCGAGGTGTTACTTGGTGTTGCTTATTTGCGAATTTAATCCCTGAATTATGGCAGCGCGAGAAACGGTTTCAGCGTGCGTATAATTGTTTCAGATCTTAATTCAATAAATGTTACATGTGCTTAATCAAGTGCGATGGAACAATACTACCAAATTTACTGATAAGGACTCGCAAAGGTGACTTAGCATTGTTGGCGTCGTTAGCATATAATATTAAAAATTATAATGGAAATTTATATGCGTTTTAACGCTCGAAGCCGAAAATAATTGGACAGTGTTGTTCTGAACAAAATTGGTTGTTTATTAAGCGAGTCGTGCTTCGGAAAGTGTACTGAAAACGAGACAAAGTAGTATACAAATCACAATATTAATAATTTTCCTGTACTTCACTAATCATTGACGAGATAAATATATGAAACTTTGACGTCTGGTGAGTGGTTCACCCAAGCACACTCATTTTTAAAATTGGGATTCCTTAAAGAGTCATTTATGCTTGAAATATTCTCAGATGGAAAATATTAATCTATAAAGTCATGTCATTCCTATAAATATTTTATTTCTTTGTCTATTGAATTTCAAATCTATTTGAAGTCTATTTGAACACGACCTGAAATAAGAAGCAATATAAACTGGTATCCGTTATAATTTGGACATTGTTTTCGCTAATATTTTTGTACGAAACTAACGGCTGAAATATCATTCAACCAGATGGAAAAACGATCCTCAACATAGGATCCTTTGTATACTTCAACTGCAAGTTCACCGATTGCCAAAATCTTGTCGTATATATTCTTAAATTGTCTCTGTGCTCATTTTAAAATTTACATACCTGAAGTTATTGGTGGAAAAGGCGAAAATTATGTTTGAAGAAACTTCTTTCTTTTCACAATAACTTTATGGCTTCTGACACAGATTGGGACATTCTAATTGTTCGCTTCACTTCCACGAGTATTTTCGCCGCTGAAAAGTAAATTGAAGCGCATCCGAGGAGTTCACAGCACCTTGTCAAAGAGAATAGAGTTGACTTCGAAACACCTCTGTGTCGCACACGATTAACTCTGCTGTCAGTGCCAACGTGTGGTCAGGACACGGGTGTAATGCCGTTCCGACTGCCTTTCTGAGTCCTGTTCAATTCCCGATCACTAATGCTTTCCTTGTCTATTACATTGTGTATTGGAATAATTAGGTCCCGAAAACGGTTTAGTGTTTTACCAATATTCGTTTCGTTTTAGACTCTAATATTTAAAGTTTACAATTCTCCTCGATGCAAGATGAAAACTCTAAATTGGTACAATTTTAAGTATGAGGGGGAATCCACATATATATGATATAAACTATATTAAAACACGGTTAAATCGTTTTCCGAACTATGTAGAACTAACCCAGGCTAAAAGATCAACAACTGTTGTGGAGAATGTTAATCTGGCGGTTTTGGTGACAAAGTATGATGTCGACCAGAACATGTTTAATATTTTATTTATCACTGGAAACGATAAATCGATATAAGTATAGTATAATAATTGGACTAAGTGTTCTATACTTACTAAATATCTTAATACTTTTCCAAATAACTATTAAAACATAGCTTTTGAGTTGGTTAATATCTTATTTTACTATTTCACCTTCCATTTAAGCCTTACAATCAAGGAAAATAAAGATTAACAAAATAGTATCTACATTAATTTGATTATATTAAACTTTATGCAACTTTATAAACTTTTATAAGTTTTTACAATGTTGTAAAATTGCACATTAAAATGTGAAAAATACCTGTCAGTATTTATTTTATCTTCTTTCTCGAAAAGTTTGGCTCCAAAAATTCAAGTTTGTTAAAAATTTCTGAAATTTTGTTACATTAGAACTTAGTGTTACAATTAATGAAAACAAAATAGTCTGTTGAAGACAAGTGCACAACGTCACCGTTTTCAGAATAAAATATTCAAATTTTTTTGTGAATGCTCTGCAGAAAAGAATTGTTAAAAAGATAACACGAAAAACTAAACAACCGTGAAATAAATTTAAAGTTTCATTATGTACGCACACTCTCTCGTATTTAACAAAGATTCGGTGGAGCATGAAACTAAATGCTCCCGTCCGAAACACAGTTGTATTTTTCCTGACTAAGCACGCAGAAAGTAAGGACAGAGTTTGCCAGTGCTAATGTATTTCGGAGAATCTTGTTCCACTTTTAAACTCGCATTAACAACATACGCTTGGAGATTCACAAACGAGACGAAGCAACCAGTTCATTTCAAGACGAAATGTATGTCGACAATTAATTTGAACATTTCTTGTTGAAACACTGAAAGTTCCGCAATGGAATATAGTGAATAGTAATGAAACTGGAAGTGATTTGTAAAATTTGGAAGTAAGTTCATGCAGAATATTTCAAAGGAGATTAAATACTAGGGTAAATACATCAACATTCAATAGTTTTATAGTCCTTTCATAAATGAGCTGACTCCAGGACAGAGAATTGTATTTAATTATGGACCAGAGGTTTCATTATCCAAAACACAAACTTATTATTGGTTAAACCATTTTTAAATGAGATTATTTTTATTTATTTAAATAGCAATTAGTAACGCATATTCTATTAGCTATTTTTGTTGACTTAGAATTCATATACTTAATTGAATTCATTAATGTTCTGATGGGGAACTCTCTAATGATCGGTCCCCGGGTTGCCACATTTTCAGGTCAAAAATCAGATGTAAGAGAATGAATGACACCTTTACAAGCGTATCCTAACTAATTTAACCTGAAAATAAAATTTTGGTTGCATTTCGATATTTTTGAAGTAGTTTCAAATACTGACATGATGCCTCCCGCTCAAAGAAATTTCTTTCTTTGTATGACAGGCACCATTCCACTATTTTTATTTAAGGACAAGTTAAAAAAGCAGTACATTTTACTTCTAAATTGCAATTTTTTTCAAGTATTTCCCTGTAACGCACGAAATATGAACGTTATCGTTTCTCAGCTGCTTAACAATTTGAATTTGACTGTTATCAAACTTCATAAAGTTGTTGATATTTCGTGGCATACGAGTTATTGAAGTATAAAATGCCTGCAGACATGATATCCGAACAAAATCTTTGAACAGTAAAGCGGCGATGTATAACCTATAGGCGCTTGAGAAAAGTTATTCGGCATAAATAAAAATATATTTAAGTTAGAGTGAAGATCTAAGATTAGACTTTATTCACAATTTAAGCAACTTACTATATAACTTTGTTATATCCAATAGTAAAGGAGGCATAATCAGCAAAATGAGAATGAAATACAGTTGAACTAATGAACAAAGTTCACGAGCCTTCAGAGTTATAGTTAAAAGTTACCTAAATAAAATATTTCAATTAACGATTATATTGATATGTACGTATTTAGTATGGAATACTGAAGTCATGTATCTGATTATGGTATTAATGAACGTAGGATGCCGTAGTTTCTTCATTTGCATGCATATTGCGTTGAACAACGTGAACGGAATTGGTAACTTTCAAGTCTACAACTCACGCACACGTCAGGAAACATTGTGTTTATTCGCTATGAAATGATACAAAGCATCTACCGGGAAATATAAGGACTAAATTAGAAAATGTATAAATATCTTTATTTAGTGGAACGAGGATACATGAACATAGATAAGGCCCAGCTGAATAATAAAATAATAGGATCAAACAATGAATGTATTTTAATTTCATTTCGACTTACTTAAATTTTGAAATGTATGAATTCATTATTTAATTCAATACTCTAACAGATTATTCTGTGCAAGTATTCATAGCTTTACTTTTTTCGCGTACACACGTACTATTCGTTACTAATAATGCTCGAATCACGAAATTAATTAATTTTGAGAGGAAACTCAGACTATTATAAGGACGATATATATCTAAAATAACGCGATGAAAGACTAAATTATTTCCATGATAGTCTTAATCGAAGAAACTAATATCACTATTATTATTATTATTGTAAAGCTCTTCGTATTCCATGTAATATGGATTGCATAAAATAATCCCGGAAGAAGCAAACAGAATAATCTCCGAATACTAATGTGTGAATAATCAGAAAGATCTATTAGTCATTATCCTGAATTGTCCTGAATTTTTTTCAGTAATTAATTTGCTTGGCTAAAGTTATTTACAATATAATTATCCAGTCGATTTATTATAGATCTTAAATAAGTCACTGCTTACCGAAACCAAGTTTTAAGTTTTCTTCTGATTATATGTTTAACCTTGTTATTAATATTTTGACAAAGTAATTAAAATAATAAATAAAAATTATTAACCAGATATAATGAACAGGAACTCTTGTTTAAGACGGGAGCCAAAAATTCTCTTACATATCGAAAATGTCAATTTACATTCAAGTAACATGAAATTTATAATTACATGTTTTGTAAAAGATATAGATATTAAAAAAATACAAACTAAACAACTCATTTTTAAATTAATTAATATGGTGCAAAATATTTATCGCTTAAATTACTATTTTTTTTTCATAGTAATCAGAACTGCTCTAAAGTTTTTAATAACATATGGCAGCGTAATTATTTAAGACCGTTTCTGATTTCCGCAAATTGTTCGTCGTACTATTCAGCTAATAATTCATTTGGGTACGTGAAGGGACCAGAAGCGGGGTCTAGACTCAGTAGAGGAAACTTGTTGCACTCGGCCTCAGGTCATCGGACGGGTCTGTAGACAGCCCGTTGTACAAAATTGCTGTTTGATAGCGGAAAACGTGTCTATCTGACGGATTCCTGCCGAGTGCGGGTGGAAATGTCAGTGGCTTTGTGCGTTAGCCGCTTCAACGCCCCGGCCTCCGTCTCGCCTCGTGCTCACTATTACTTCCCATTCGTCAATACGTGCTTTCACTGCGAAAGCCTCCATTTCATTTTTTAAAAACCCTCATAGTTATCGCTCCCGAATTCGCAACGAATCTTTCGAGCAGCGTTTGTTAGTTTCGGCTGTATTCTCGGTGATGTTCTGTGCTATGGAACCTTCAATCTTTCCGTGGCGCCCACCAAACGTCCTAATCTTTGCATTCGTATTTTATATTTTGTTTCTCGACAATTAATCTTTCATTGCATTGTCTGCAAAAAGCTGTCCCAGTTAAAGGCTAAACAAAATTATATGGATTATACGTAGCTTTAATATTTCGTATATAAAGTACTTTCCAGCACTCAATTTTTTAAAATTAATTTACCGAGTAATGCAATTAGAGAAGAAGGTTCACATGATTCCAATCGCTTTGATTAGATTTCGTTACGAGGAACTGAAGAAGCTAGTGGAAAAGGATTATATAGGTTTTAAATTCGTAAATATTTGCAAGGTATTAAAACGTAATATTTGCATGAAAAAGGTGTAAAATTACGAGTTTGATTTATTTTTGGTTTAACCTCAAATGCAGGACACCAGAGGGTAAAATTTTACTCATAATTAAATAAAGCACTTTTTCTAGTTAGACTGTTCTTCAAAGCATTCACTGAAATTATAGAAAAGTAGAACTCATATTTCACAAAAGTATATATTTTGTTGTTGAAAGACCTTTTAACACAAAAGTTCACAATTACTGGAATACAACGCGTAAAATTTCAGTACAAATACGTGCCTCATCATTGGCGTCCATTGTGTTCCAAAATAATGGGCAATTCTGGTTAAACCAAAAATTGTGACTTATTTTTATCCTTCTCATTGTGGTCTGGAATTTTCAGTGGTTAACGAAAATAATGAGAGAAATTCATTGATAGCTGGTAATAAGTAGGCTTGAATTACACGTTAATATTAAATTTATTAAGCGCTTATTCCTATCAAAACGATTAATGTTGCTCACAGGAAATGAGACTCCAAAAAAATTCCCTCAGGTTGTTTTTGGAGCCACGAGAAGAAAAACAAATTTTCTTATCAATAGATTTTTTTTTTAACTGAAGGAGATATCATCACACTGATCGTAAGTTCTCAAATAACTCCTCATTCGTTTACATTTGTTTCCAGATTATGGATAACAGATTAATTATCAGTCAGCTATAATTGGAGATATTTAGGGACTCGGATGTGTCTACAAAGTGATCCAGACTTATTGAAACTGTTAATAAGAATCCTTTTGACGATTTGTTGTAGCACTTCTCCGTCGTAACCATTAAACGTTAAGTATTTTAATAATTCTTAAAAATGTCAGTGCTTTTTGTGATATATTTATAATTAAAATTGTTTTATACTCACAAATTATACAATCACTACTTCAAAAGAAAAAAATCAGTCTTTCATACAAATAAAAAATTAAATAGTAGACGCTTTGGATATTTTATTCAAACAAATTTACGGCGTGTCCATACGTATGCGATACTTTCACCTCTTTACCATTAATTTGGCTATTTAACTGTAGCATTTTTTTGCAAACGTCTCTATCGCTGCAGACTTTAATCACCTGTAGAACAAACGATAACTTTGCCGGAAACCTTTAAACTCGAGCTTCCGAAGTTACAAGTTATAAGTTTGCTTTTTCAAGGGGCTTCATTTCGTTACGTGTACGATTAATTTCTACCCGTAAAATATAATAATTTATTCGCATTTCCGAGAAAT
The DNA here is from genome assembly GCA_037074705.1 of Zhengitettix transpicula. NCBI lineage: Eukaryota > Metazoa > Arthropoda > Insecta > Orthoptera > Tetrigidae > Zhengitettix > Zhengitettix transpicula. Next base: position 73,229,914 of record CM073595.1, on the reverse strand, counting down.
AGGAAGAATAAACCCAAACGGAAATGTTTAGTCTATATTTTAATGAATAAGTGGAAGTAATTTTTTATCACATTCATACCGCTGTCGATAAAATATTAAGGCGTGAACGTAAATCTCACTCATACGCCGTAATTTCATCTCGGAAATTTTTTAATAAATTTGCATTGAAATAAATCACTTGTCTTACAGTCAAGAGATTTTTCTTTTCGATTGGCAAACGATTCCGTTGTTGCTCCCTCTCCATGAATATAATAAATATATTTTTATAATATTGCGGTTAGCTTGAAGTACGATCATACAATCATAACATGAAGAAAAAATCAAGGAAAAATTTGAAACTACCAGGAATCAAAAAAGGGAGCAACAATTCATCGTACGGTCTGAGTCAATTTTTTTTTCCGCTAACAACGTAACTAAATTCCGAGTTGAGCCCTGTTTTTCATATTCTAGTGGATGTGCCTCCCGTGCACGTTCCACAAGAGCAACCTGACAGGCAAAATGTCATCGGTGACGAATAATTTATCAACAGTACCACAATATTGTGGTGTGGCAATATCATGCTCGAACCAAAATTCAAGATCGTAAGGGGGAATAATCGTACGCGGAGAAAAAAATTATATCAATAGCGTTAGAGGTTTACAGTAACGTATTCGAATATCAGTCTCTTCGTATGTACATCAAACAAAATCACAAAACAGACGATAAACACTAGAAATTTAATTACGTTTTTTGGGAAAAAGTTTCCTGTTGATTTAGTCTTTGTTAACGTCTCATCTGAATAATTTATGCGTATTCGTGTAAGAAATTTTCAGTATAGTATATTTGAAACGATAGATAAGTAAAATCTTTTTAAAGTTCCATAATTTGCCTATTTTTGATGCTGTCATTTTTTGTTCAAACGAATAAAATAAAAAGGACGCCTGAGACAACTACTCTTTGGAATATTCTATGGACTATGTTATAGAAGTAAACTTATGATAGAACAATTTGGAGAATGTTTTAAATGTACAAAACATTAATATTAATAGGCAATGAAACTTCAAACTCAGTGTTTCCTAGACAGAAAAATAACAAGATAATTATAACAAATTTGACATAAATATATATAACACTATTCCGGAATATTCCCATTAACATATTTTTGTGTACTATAATGGAAATTAAGAAAGCATAATTTACGCCGTGAATGGATGTTGGACAGATCAAGGATATTTTATTACATCCTACATCCCATTTATTTATTTCAAATATACCAAGTCTATATAACCAAGAGCGCACAAAAAGTTAATCTATAGTTGAAATTCTAGAAAATTATAAATATATATTGATGAATACGTTTCGCATTACACATTCCGAAAAAATTAAATTTAGTGCATTAAAGTTTGCGTTAATCGAAATATAACTTCTTTATCTATCGGTAAAGCTCTTGGTGGTTTTTATGCTGAAAAATAGTACAGTTGTAATGAAGGGACTTGTTGTGAAAATAATATCGTGCGGGACAGCGAGCGCCGGGGCTGCAGTGCCCTGAGCGACTGTTACTGCTGCCGGCGCTCGGCGTCGTGCTACTCACGTGTGTGTTCGCAGAGACGTCGACGCCTGGCAGGAGCGGAGAGATGTGAGGCCGACGCCGAGGCGCGTCTCTTATAAAGCGCGACGGCTAACCCCGCCCCCGGCGCCGACCCACCAACCAGCGGTCAGCGTCGGCGCACACAACTGCCCACGGTGAAATTACTACTTACTTACAAACTAATTTTCCTCAGCAGGAATCAATTTTACTCTCTAAATTTCAATAAACCAAAGAAACAAAATTTTGTTAAAATCTATCTTAGAATGAAAAACTACCATGACGTTCAAGAGCATAAAATATTCTTCTGCACAATCAGACGCAATAGTATTTGAATCTTCGATAAGTAATAAATATCTTGCACCTATATGAAAGGTTCATTATCAAGACCCTAATTTACAATCTCATTTTAGACTCAACAACTTTCATTTATCAATTATTCCCTTCACTAATATTTTCTACGTTAGACACCATGTTCAAGACTTTGTAAGTTATATTTGCGTCAACATATTTCACAGCTTTAATAATTATTTTCATTATATTTGGAACCAAAATATATGCAGCCGGGGAAAAATCGTCATTTAGACGAATCATGGGACCCATTATGGGTAAGGCACAGGGAAATTTTAATCAACAGTACTCTCAACTTGAACCGGTTATCAAAGGAATGCGAAATTATTTTTTTCTAGGACTACTCTGGCCAAAACTGGGATTCTGGGTAAAAGAGATATCAACCAGACGGTTTCGTAGAAAACAATCAAGAGGTTGAAACAGAAAGTCAAGGAGACCTAAAGGGTGTGAATAGAAATTCGAATAATTTTGTATGATACGTTTGGAGAGGATTCCGTAGACGAAGCTGAGGAAATATTACTTAACAAAATTAGCTTCCGGATAGTTAAGATAACAAATCTCGAAGAAAATATCGTGGTACATGAATGACACGATATTTTTAATAGTAAACATTTCCTTTACTTTGTTTCCTTTTCATCCACCTTCATTTCAATAATAGATTTATAAGAATAAATTAATAATTCGAGTAACAGTAAAAATATTATTATTTAAAAACAGTACCAAAAAAAATGAATTAGTGGTTCCAGTAAATTCAAAATTTTTCTTAAATTATTAATATAAAATAAAAATATTCGGATGAAAATGAGCCTACAGTAGATAAAAATCTCAAGTAATCTAAGGTTATTTATATTAAATTTTATACGAATTAAGAGTAAATACTGTTAAGTATCGTAATAAAACATTCTTAAAAGAACCTCCGAGTTCTTATGTTATCTACATTGGACTAAATGTAAACTACGACGTGGGTAAATTTAAATAGATTATTTCTCATTTCAGTTTCGTATTAATATTGGGCTGTAAATAACAATAATTAAGGAAAATTTTACAGAATGTTATCATTATAAAATACGACACTAAAATCACTAATTTTTAAAAGTTTTATCTGATTCCAATGGAGGGTATAAACTTCTTTATATATTTAACACGGGGATTAATAAAAAATTATTTCTTATATGAATTAATGGCTGACTTATCTCAATATATGTATTCAAGTACCACGGATATTAAACAGAATTAATATATATTATACATAGACTTAATGTATAATTAATGAAAACACTTCATAAATAACAATTATATTAGATCGTTGATCTAGGGATTTGGATCTGGAAAATCATGTAATGTAACATTCGACGGAAATATTAATTAAATGCATCAATTAATTAATAAATTTATACCTGGATTAGCTCGGCCACATAATTTACAATCTCTACTATGTGAAAATTGTGGGCCATTAAAATAACTTCTGAATTATCTGATTTCTGTGTATCATCCAGATCTCGTAGATTTATATAAATCCGTCACATCCCAAAAGGGCCTTCATAAAATCAGTTGTGACCAGAATTTATTAACACTTGAATTCACATAACTTTGTGGGCCACGATGTAGCAAGAACCTTAGATATTTAATAAGCCACCAGCATTTCTTGTTGGTATACTAAATGTGACCACATTTTTATGCTCCAAAAATCTAAACTTTCATTTTATTCTTAATAAAATTCTACCCTTGTACCTTTAATGTTTAGTAAAATTAAATTAAATTCTAATATTAAACGCATTATACTCTTTGTTCAGGAATTAGTTAACTGGCGTGTGTGAAGAAGAGAAATCTTTATCTTAAGACACTAATCTCCGGAATGGAACGTGTGCAGTAATATTCGTAACTTAACAAACCATTGAATTATTTGATTTAAAATCTGAAAAGTAAAAGCGTCTTTATCCGTTATTACCGCCTTTGTATTTTCAGAAAATCTGAGATCTGGCTGGCTTCAAGTATATTGCATATTTTTCATAATGTCGCAGATATATGAAAACGTACACTGGTCATGCACCTCGTATTCATATCATAAGATTGCTGTCACACAGGTATAAAAATGTTCTCAAAGACTTCATGAAACATGATGGACCCATCATAAATATACGTGTGCCAATCTTGGAATTCTCGGTTATTATAAAATATATTCGATCATGTATTTTCATACGATAGAAGTGTGTTGTACGCAATAAATAATCTCGATAAAATTTTATGCTCTATATGGCATTATAGTTGTTTATGGTAACATGGACAGTGATCAGAATTTTATTACTGACAGCGAGAACGCAGTAACTTCTGCATTGTTAGCAAATATACAAGTTAATGTTCCGAAGCAATTACATCAGACAGAATGCATAAATGCTGCTGGTTAGAACAAAATTTTCATCTCGTATCTAACATTTTCTACACGTGTATCTTTGAAACTATACTCAGGAGCTGAGCTTTCACATTAGAGGTTACAAAGTTTCTTAAGGCTGTAGGTAAATTACTTGAGAAAAATTCTAACTTCATAAAATTCCTCGCTAACGCGGTGGCCTTAATGTGATATTAATATTTGAAGTTAAACATATTAACTTTCTCCAACCTCAATCAATTTCTCACGGAAGACAAGAACGGTACTTGCGAGAAATTAAATATTGACAACGAATTTACTTTTAACTACAAATTATTCTCAGAATTTCAGCATAATTTAAGTAATATTATTCTTAAAGTTATGTTCTCGTTGCGTAAAATTTGGAATAAATTCTACCGTTTTCAATTTCATCAAAATATCACAACAAACCCGAAATTCAATTTGTCATTTCCAATTAATTCGCTTTGTTAAATATAATAATTGAAATAAAAATACGTCATATGTGTCGGTCATTCAATAAATTCGTTCCAGCTCGTTTGAGCTCCCTCAAATAACTGTGTTATAAACAGCCTTGCCGCTATTATTTCATTTATTAAGTTACTTAAAGCAGAAATTGAAGTACAGTCGCAATAATTCAAGTGAAAATAAGTGACAATTAACTCATAATAATTCACATGTACTAAAAAACCATTTACGACTTTTACTTAGCAAAATAATTTAATTTCTTGATAGACACTAATTTTGCTTACTCACAGATTAAATATTAAAATAAATTTTTCCAGATTTACAACCAAATTAATAACGTTTTACTCTGTTCTAGAAGAAGGTAATTTGATGTTTAAAATTTTATAGAACTTCACATTCGAAGAAAATAAATATAAATTCCACTAAATGTAGGTCTATACATGGGGAAGGGAGGTGCATTTGATAATTTTTCAAAACTATATAAAAGAACTATGCAGAATTTCATTTGGTTATCGCTGCATAAAATCCAAATAAAAAACAATTATAGTTGGGTATTAAAAATTGAGTTTTTTTGGTCTGAAGGTTTTTAGGTCAGTAATAGAATATTAACGATACCCACAAAATACCATCGAGTTGTTTCCCTTTAATGAAATTAGTATTCTATTTATTCATTATCATGAAAGATAATCGTTGCACTTATAACGCGATATATGCATTTAAGGATTTTAGTAAATTATTGCCAAGTATAAGAATTTTAGCGTACAGAACCAATGTACAAGGTTTGGTTCGTACTTGTTTCACTGAAAATATGAAAATATTTTGCATCCATCATGAATTAAATTATAATAATGAATAAAATCAAAATAAAATTAATTGACTGCAGTTATTTAGTGACAAATATGTAATGCATAACTCGTATTCATAATTTATTAATAAATTGTAAGTAGAAACTCGTCTTCAGATTTCTTATTTAATTGAACTGATTGGCTAGAAAAATTTTATTTTGTTTATAGGAGTCTTAATTATTATTTATTATGTAAAAATACTATACATTAAAGGAACAATGTGCTTGATTCATTGTGTAGGCGTGGATAGAAAGCAACCTTAGCCTTTCTTTTTCTGAGCGTCAGAAAGGTCAAATGTGCGGCTTTAGCTTTACAGCTTACTGATCAATCAATTGTGAGAGCATCACTCATTAATACTGTGTGCCTTTTCGATTAATGCTGAAGTTTGCAGCACCCCAACATCAAGGCGCCATTCTCAATATGCATGCAAACTAAACTTACTTATGACAACTTAAGGGAGTATTACTAAGAGCAATAAAGTCGTGCTAGGCAACTCGCAGCACAATGGGTCTGAGACAAACATTACTTGGTACCAATTGGATTATGATTTTCCTATGCGTCCATCAAAGTAAGCTCAGTATGTCAATTATTAAATTACAAATACTATATATCTCTTTACAATTGTTATTATTTTACTCGATGAACTCCACGGTACTTCATAATTTAATTTGTTTAAATGATTAGCAAAAAGTAATTTAATATATTTTTGTGTGGTATTTCATTCCATAAAAGTATTTAATTACAAAAGAAACGCATTTATAACAGCTACAAATTATTCTCAAACTATTAATGGAAAGTTGCCTTCTTAATTTCTTTACCAATAGTCCTACATTAAATAAAAAATTCTGGAAAGAGTTCACAAATATATATATATAATAATCATAAGCTGTTCGTAAAATGTTTTTATTGTAAATATGTAATAATATTTGATTCTGTAAGTTCTTTAAAATTCTTAAACGAAACGAACATTTGTGAACGGAATTCGCTAATCAGACTATCTCTATGAAAAAAAATACGTAAAATATTTTTAAATCTTCTTCCTATATTTTCACAGAAAATATCTGTAAACTGAATAGCAGGAATGCATTTGAAGTTCAGCGACTAACCCCTCCGTGATAAAATGTTATTAATAAATTTTCACAAAATTTACTGAATAATAAAAGTAAAATTACTTGAACGAGAATATTAAATATCTTTTGTATTATTAAACAATGTTATACTAGACATTTCCCAGAATTAACATTACGGGGTTTACAATATATTGTCAATTATTAAAACAAAGAGATAATCACTTCGTCAGATACTCAAAGCGAAAAAAATTTATTAATAATATTCTCACAAATATTTCTCTTAAATAATGCGTAATGGTAAAATGAACTCAGATTTATGTTTCACCTCATGTTTCTTAAAATATTGAAACAAAGTATTAGATACATGGCACAAATATAAAATTGTGAACTCATCATAAAATGAAAATTTATGACAAAATACATAAAAATTATTCAGTCATAAGAAATATTTAATAAAATGTATTATTCGTCGTATTTATCGTAAAAGAATACTGTGTATTAAATTAAATTAACAATCCGCTCTATTGTTTTTGCAAGCAGTATTCCTTAATCTTTCTCGTCATTGTTTAATCTTAACATTTTATGACCATTTGTCCATATCAAATTTATAATCTTATTATTTATCACATTTTATTTTAATTTACTCGTCTATGTTAATATTTTAGACTATGCAATAAATAATTGATCTATAAAAATATTTCTTAAAATTACGCAAAGTTTTTTTGTGATAAGAATGAAACTGAACGTGAAAATGATCCCGAAAAAAATTTAAACATGGTTTCATTTACTAAACGTTATTCGTGTCGATGTAAAAAAATTTGAATCCATAACTTGTACCTTGCAACAAGGGACACTATAATAATGTATTATTATTCCTTAATAATTGTAAGATAAGTATAAAATATATTTGTTTGACTGAACTACAGCGGTTAAATTCATAACTGTAGATGACAGAGTAAAATTATTTTTCTGTCACCATGTAACAATTTGTTGTTTTAAACTGGTATTTTTTTCCTGCGAGTCTGTATGGCAGCTGACGAATATCGATATCCGTCAACCTGAATTGTAAAATCAGACATGTGTAGAATTTGTACAACTATTGAAATTTATTCACATTGGTCACACGTCAATCTAGTTCAAAATTGTTAAGTTGTCACTCTTTCAAAGAGTGCAGAGTTTCGGTAAAACACGGCGAAGAGACTTCGTTATGAAATTCCTTTTCGAAACAACCTATTATCATTAGATAATGAAATTTAAAAAATCGAAACTATTTTTCACAATTCATGCGTTTTTATGAAATTATTTTTATAAGAAAAATTAAAAACATAACTCAATATGACAATTATATTTATGACTTGTTTGGTGCCTGGCGTTGACAGAGTTGTCATAATTCCGGATTTTACTGTAATCTCAGTTGTTTTGCGTTATTTATATGTAACGCCCCTCCACCCCACATCTAAGGGTGCTCCCTCCCATGCCTATGGGGGTTAAAATTATACATACAAAACATCTGAAGAAACACTATCAATTTCACTAACACCGAAAAATATTTATCAGACGCAAATATCGGCCGTTTGAGCCTGATAAATAATTTTCACCTTCGCCCAGGAAGGAAGGGGGGTAGGTAGAGTCGTGTCTTTCCCCCAACATTGTTTCGGGTTCTAAAGGAACACTTGTACGAAAGTTGGTCAAATGTTCTCCACGAGTTATGTTTTTGTGTGTATACATGTTCCGCATAGTCTTATTTTATTTATTAGAAGATAAAATATCGATAAGTGATGTTTTATTGTATGAAATAATTTCGTCTAAATTCTCCTGAAAACCGATTGTTACTCCATAAAATTATCATTCTTGAATACCTGTGTCGATTAGTTGCTTCGTCAGACATTTATCCATTTTTAAAATGATACACAAAAATAGAAAAATTAATCGATTTTGAGTTAAGTGTAGGCATGATCCAATTAATGCAACAGCGTCACATCCATTTATTATGAATACTAAAATTATATTATATTTACTTATTTGGAAAAATTAATTAGACAACGCTAAAAAATGACGTAATTTTGAAGTACTTCATTAATTACCGTGATTTTTGGATCATTGTACATAGGATTCGTATCATGGATGGATAATAAATATTGAATATTCTGTCTGGCATCATCTGGTAGTGACTTTGTTCTAATTTTTGCGTCAACAGTTTGGAAGAGAAAATCGAAGTCAGGATGACCGAGTGAAAATTCCCTTTTCAGTTTTACTCATTAATATAGTATATTTTCAGGACTCTACAAATGTGTTTGTTTCACGTTTCCGTGCGTGGCACCCGATTTTCAATTCTCTGTTCCATTATTCGTAACTTAAAAGAAGAAGCATTGTTTTGGTCGGTATATTTTTCGGACTATTGATCCCATTAGGAAATACGGCTCCCTGGAACCGGCAACTGGCCATAACCGACAAGCACTTTTGCTTTCCCTCTGAGATCCCGGGGTGCCTTGTTAAATTTCAATTACCTGTTTTGTACCGATGGTGGGTTGCGTCGTGCCCATTACCAATGAGAATGGCACGTCTAGTTTATAAGGCAATTATTAGGCTGCGGCTCCGTAGCACTCGCGAAATCTAAAATGCCAAACCTTACGCCACGCATTCAGGGAGGTTAGCGACGGAAATGAGTCCTCCTCTAAAATGCAGTTTGATACTGGAGATACGTTTGTCAGTTCCAATTGAATTACGTCGTCACAAAGGGACTCGAGTTAACGACCAATATTTCATCTTCAAATGATCATCAAAAATTAGTATCTGAATTACTTCATACTTACAAAATTTAACATGACGTTGGTAATGTAACAGAATTGTTCCTGAGCACAGCAATGTTACGATTCTCTGCTTTCAGTTTCTACGTCTGTACATAACCGTCGATGAAAGATGTATGTACCATTCCACTCCAGAGTATGAACAAGTAACAGTGGATTTAAAATAATTCCCTGATTAAAGAACCGTTGTAACGTGCCTCAAAGACAAATCAGATTAGGGCCAATTTGAGTGTGTAATTTTTTAGATAAATAAAACGATTTTCCATGACAGGGTTCGCGCAATTAACGAGCCAATTTCATATTTACTTACAATGTAAATTAAATGTGATTGTTTCAATAAATTTGATAATACAATTTGTATTCTTAGATGTTTATTTATGAAAAGATGTTCTAAACTTAATTATACTCTCTCTGAAGTCTGAAATTGTATTTCCCGTTCACAGTTGACGTATCTCGTGCGTTGTCTTGAAATAATTTCGACCATTGGCTCATAACTTATATATGACTGTAATTTATTTATCGCACTTCAAACTGTATTCATAAATTCTTCTTAATCTTTGTTTTCCTTTAATTCTTTTCGGGTAATCAGGAATTGAATCCCCGAAAATATTTCTCTCATCTAATGAATGAACGTATCTCAGACTTGCGGTTCAATTTTATCGTTTGACCTAAAAGTTGTAAATTAAATTTTTAGAAATCAGAAATATTTGGAGGGGCGAAAGAGTCGTATTGTGCTGTTGAACTGTCATTAAAGGTTGCATAACTTCTCAATATTACTAAATTTGAAACACTCGTTAAGATTTATTATGTCACGAATACATAATTAATTTAGAAACGTACTTAACCCTAAGAAAGTTAGAGTTACACATTTTTTATTTAAGATTTAAATCGCGGAAACTAAGAAATTTAGTGATTTCATTTAAAATATATATGAATATAACACGATATGATTGTAGCCACAAACAGCTCAATATTTATTACGTAACAAATGTTTGTAAACGTTAGGCCTTTAGTAAATACATTTATTCCTAAGACAAAATGCCGAGTTCTTCCTCTAGGACCCATATTCGCCTATCGTCGGGCGAGAGCGCCGTCTAAGTAAACTTAGTAAACTTCACTAATCAAAATTAAAACTTTTACGTCGCATAAAAAATGGAAAACAGGGGGAAATGAGGTGCTCCTTCGTAAACCGCTCTGTTTAGAAGCTTAGCGGTCGAAACTTTGGGAACCAACTTGATGTCATGTGAAAAAAATACATTCAGAACAGCTTGCCAAATATTTTTTAGATTTTGAAAAATATTGCAATTAATTTATTGAGGATAATAAAATCACTGGTTGACACTGCATATTTCAAATCGAATACAAGGAAACGGTTTCATAGCATTTATGAAATTAAAACTGAATAACTCTAATTTATCCTAAATTTAGTCACACAAAATAATTATTGTGGTAAACTTAATTTTTGTAAACTAGTTTTAACGTTTCAAGTATGTCACACTTCACATCGGCTCCCGGAAAACCACTAGTAATTATTTTGAAGTGATAATTGATATTTGAATTTCAAGTCAGTTATATGTATTGATGTTCTAGTCAAATAAAATTATTTGAAGAATATCTTATACGTTACGTATTTTGTGATTCCAGTTTCTCGCTAGTGCTAGCATGATGTTTGATTCATTTTTTGAAGATCTGAAATGGTTTATGTTTGCATAAATTGTGACACTTCCTCTCATAGACAGAAAAAAACCGTCAAAATAAATTAATTGAAAGATATGATTGAATACTTTACGATATTGTGTGTGTCACAAACTGCAAAAATAATTCGTTCAGAATGTTCACTCACTTAAATGTGAAACTACAACAGTTAAAAGAAATTGTCTAAAGGTAGTATTTTTATTCTAAAAAATAGCACTGAAGAAATCTACAAAAAATGATAAGTGCACCAGACGATAAAAAAAAGAGAACTAAAAAAATTGCGTCTGAAAGTGTCACCAAAATTGATTAATGGACGCATGTCAGTCACAGGCTGGCAAAACATCCGTCAAATCACCTAAAGATTGTTGTACGTTTCATAAGAAGACATGAATTTTTATTCATGGAAAGACGAAGAATCGAGCGAAATCTATCTACAAAACATTCTGTATTCCCAGCGGGGGAAAGGAGAAAGAGGGTTACAACTTCATATATATGAATGAAAAAGCTTTCGTCGGAGAAGAAATCCAAGAAGGAAAAAAAATATCATTCAAATTTCTAAGTGTGTCGAACAGTGTAGTACAATGAGCGAAACCACAAGCGTTGTGACCTTTAAGATAAAATGCAATGATAGACCGGAAAATCTGATGGTACAGATCTGATTTCTACGTCATACTCTCTTTCAGTCGAAAATGCCAACGCTTGTGTCAGTTAAAGGAATTGTGAAAAATGTTATGTCCATAGTATATCATTTTCTCTACTTCTGCCCTCAAGAAACATTTTTACAAGAGTATACGGATATCAATACAGTGACAACTATACTTCTTATAAAGTAACTAAGACGTTGCTCATTGATTTTGTAAAAACTCTAATCCTTTCTGTGACACGTGGAGAAAAAGCAGCTGAAATCCGTATCAAAATGAGTTTTGTTTCTCTTATAACGAGGAAGAAATACTAATATCTTCCAGAAAAAATGATATATTCGTATATTATAATAGTACTTCGGTAGTAGGTCAATAAGTTCTGACATGAAATGTGTCGAAACAAGTTTGATTATGGACAGTATCATCTTTAAATACTGCGCCCTCATATCCAATGGCACAGTTACTCCTGGTTTTTAATTAAAACTTTAGTTTCTTTAAAAAAAACGTAAGATTGGTGCCGCCTTTTATCACAGTGTAGATTAAATTCAATAGTACGGTTGATTCAGAGACTAATCCTGAATAGTTTCTACGTCTCCACTACAGAGACTAAATAACGACCAGAGAAATTTAATTTCTATTAAATATCGGTTGGAGTTTGGGCGAGGCACGATGTCATTTGGTATCACGCGGAATTATCCACAACTAACGTAGGTGATTCATTTCATACCTAGCTGATATTCGCCGAGAGAAGCTTCAGTTCTGCTGCAGAAATGCAGAAATTAAAAAGAATATTCACGATCTTTGGTTTTATAAGTCAGGAAATCTAAAATAAGGTGACTGTTTCTAAAAATGCTGTAATAATTAATGTAATCCGACAAGTTACAAGCTAGGGAAAAAATTTTTCATCTTGTTTCCTATGACTGGAATCTTTCTTGTCAACCTCGCACTTTCGGACTTTGTAAACAGCTTATATATTTTTATATTGCATTTTTCTGAATATACACATTATACAAAAACAAATGTTTCACAATTTTTTTTTTTTTTTTTTATATATGACTAGTGCATCGAGTCTTTTCAGGCTCAGAGTAGTGTGAACTGCAGAACAGTTTTACACATCAAGGAATCCTTTAGGACACAAGGGTTCTACTTTTCTATACATAAACGTGTCCTAACAAATAGTGTCCTACATCCAGATCTTTGTAATAATTTGAGGTAGTGTTGTTCATTTGCGTCTTTTTTGGGAAGAGACGGTTATTGTGCAAAAGAAAGTCGTCCTTGGAAGAATACGAACCAAAGTCAGGTTAACAAAAGGAGGATTCATGGCAGTTTCTCCGTATTCTCAGAAATGGTCCGCATTGTTGACTGGAACTTTTTGCCTTCATTGGGCGAGTGTGGGTTCTTTGGAAAACCTAAAACCTTTCCCTGTGTAACGGGTCTAATTAGTTGTGTGTTGTGCCGGATTCTGGTCGGGAGAATCTCCTTCCAAGGTGTTTTATTTGTGTACTGTTGTACCGCACGTGTTGTTAGCTCGCCTCGCTGTTAATGAGCCTTATGATTGCTCAGAAACGAAAACAGCCTCTGTTAAACATAGATTTTTCAGAGGCTGTAAATACAGGAAATAGCAAGATTTCTCAGTAACACCTAGGTTTCGTCTTATCAGATTCCATTAAATATTACAGCAGTTTTAGAAACACAGATTCGTAATTTTATAATTTCTGTCATTAGAGAAGCAAAGGTCTTGAATGTCTGTTAAGAAACTGTGCTGCAAATTTCACAAAATCATTCAAACTATCTTTTTGTTGGCTAAGCATAAGAAGAGTAACAGAACCATGGTCATTTAAATTAACCTTAACTTAAAATTATTTCTCGCGTACCAGTCGTCTATGTCCAACGCCATATTACTTTTGACAATGAACTGTTCCTGTTAAATCACAGAAAATAAAGTGTTGAATATTATAACTTGGATTTGATATTTAATGATCTTGTAGAAAAATATCATTCCTGAACTCACCCCAATATGTCAGACAATGACACTCGGAAACGTTCATCCTAGAATAGTGTGATGCGATCAGATATGAAACTCTGGGTGCTGGTTTTCAGCTGTACACGAAACTTGTAAAAATTTGGATAAGACCAAACAAAATATTTAACTCGATGCGTTATGAGACATATGGTGTATTTATGGATAAAAATTAGCTTTTATCATAAGTGCCTTGAGAGTCTTATCAGGTTGAGGAGACCGCAAATTTGAAATGCATTGCATGTGACTGATTTCATTAATAATTTCAAAGTAATAAATGTCGTGGTATTTTTTTTACTCTAACACGCCCCACTAATATTTAAATTTTTTGATTCCATTAATCCTCTACTTGAGTCAATGCACAATTACAAAAATTGATATTGAAATACACAACCAAGAAAATATATCAAATATATAGGTAAAAATAAGACTAATAAGAACATTACACAAATGCGAAAAATATTTGTATGAGAAAATACGAAAATATATAGAAAAGGCCCTTTGTAAATGAGTCTTAAAAATCTTATTGAAATGATTAATTAACTGGTTGGTTAATCAATTATGGTATGTAGTTTAATAAACAGGGGTTGAGCGCTACGAAAAAGTAAATAATTTATTAATAATGCTAAAAACGACCTTTATACAGATAAACTTAAAAAAGAAACTTGAATTTAAAAATTACGGACGTTTCGACGCGGATTAGTCTTTTTTCTAACGGCTATTAACTTAAGAGAAATAATTATTTTATATTATATATATATTTACAGTTTTACTACCTTTTTAAAATACGGAAAAGATACTTCTCTCTCTTATATATATATATATATATATATATATATATATATATATATATATATATATATATAATTATTAATTTGTCTTTTGTTCGTCGGGGTTTGTTAAATATCTTTGTTAATGAAATATTAAATACTGGATTTATAAATAATAAGTCGGTGTTCGTTCTCAGTCACAAGCGATTTCCGGTATCCTATTCGTCACGCTGTATATTAAAAAAAAAGAGACTTTCACTATGAGTAACAAATTTTAAGTTTTATTAAATATTTACACTAGAAAAAGTGAGCAATCCAAGTTTTTTAAAATGCGGTTAATACGTCGTTAATATATACTACCGTCAAGAAAGAGACACGGTTCTTAGTTACTCGTTGAAAATAGAATTGTCTTACGGAACCCCTCTTTCTGTATTGCAGAATATTATACAACCCTTACATGGAGACGATTCAACATGGTAAGTTTTCCAATCGGTGGATAGTGTCGGCTTCCTGTTCCGTGGCCGTGGTTTTGAAAAATGTTGTTAAATGCCCAATGGAGCTTTTAAACAAATCCGGTCAATGGCGTCCTCACCTTAGGGCCCTATAAATATTAGCGCAGAACGAGTTATTTTCTAACTCTGTGCAATAAATTGACTTGCATTCCCGTTGTGATTGATGTGCGTCGAAAACAGTTTCGAAAATAAAAATACCGTCAACTGTCATTAGCTTTTTACAGCCGTGTGAGGACAAAGGTTGTCCCAGACGACAACTTGCTTCAATTATATGTACAAGAATTTGCGTAACAAATATTCAATGAAACGAATTTCCGTTATTTTATGCATCTTCGATGAGACCCTGTTCGTTGTATTTTCAATTGGCGGTTGATAATTATTATAATATCTGCAAGTTTATGACTTAATCCTAATTCGCTGGGGTCAGGATGAATTAGTATGGGAATTAATACTACTATTTCTATAATGTTCACTTAATTAACTAATAATTATTTGTATTTTTTATATAAATAATGAAACGTAGAACGTTGACCGCATGAAAAATACATTTCCACTGGTCTGCGGTACTTGATATATGATTCTTAAGGTACTGAGAAGCAGCGTTGGTATGAAGAATGTTCAGGTGATATAGATGCATCCCACGGAAGAAAGTTGTGTTCCTAAAACTCTCACGCATTCATCCAAATTGAGTTCATATTCGGGAATTCTATCATAAAATGTCAGATGAATATCCAAATATCTCTCAACAGGAAGGCAGTAGTCACGGATAAGTCCATCAAATACACAGGACAAGAATTTTACAATTCCTATTCATACTTTATTTTGTTTCAACTATAAGGATTTGTTTTACAATAAAACAAAATCTATTGAAATTATTTTTTTAAAAAAAAAGTATTAAGAAGAATTATTTAAAATTTGAAATCAGTTTAAAAATTATAATCTTTTTCTAAAATTTGTTATCTTATTTTTCTGTCGTGACTTCTGATTTGTTGTAAGGGTGACGACAAACGTGAAAATGTACAAAATATCGCTTTTGAGTCACAAGAGAAACTTGCTCGACGTTAAACAATTATTTAATTAGTTTTAAAACATATTTTTCTTGTCCTTTTTTTAATTTTATTGCCCAAAAGCCGCCCTCCATAAATATTCAACCCGATTTTATGTGAAAGCCTATCAAACAAACTATATTTCACACGCGTGACGTTGACATTAAAGGCGCCTGCTTCGCGGGTGTGTTCTGTCTTTCAAATAAGAGCATTTCGTTAAGGCAATCTCGGCAGGCCGATTAAAATTTAAATAAGATAAAGTTCTGACGACATTTCGCCACAAGAGTACTACACTTAGGTGGAGTATAATAAATAACGCTACATGCCAACGCCTACATCCACTTTGTATCCCGTTTCTTTAATATAAGTAATATTTATTTTTTATGTATTTAATAACTGGAATTTGATAGGAAATGCGTAAAAACATGAAGATAGTACCCATTTACTGCATTGAATTTCATTATAGACACATGAAATATGATAAATACTGAGAAATACCAATACCAAATAATTTTTTCTATTTTTAAATTATAAAATAGTAAATTTTAATTTCTCCTCACTCTTGTCTCAGCTCCTTCCTCCAGTATACCGAAATATTTGTACTTAGCTTTCTGTAGAACCAAATGTATAATAAATAGCAGTCTAGCATTAAGTTTTACCGTTGATATGATGGAAGAGATAAAGTTTAATGACGAATCTAGTTCCTATTTTATTACTTTTTAAATAAAATCTTTTATAAAGAAGAATTTTATTACTGTTTTTATATCAATTTTTTCCACTTTTGATGGAACACCAACACTTGTTTACCTCTCTTGATCAGAACAACCAAAAAATTAATGAAGCATGGTTGTAATATACCTTTTGTATAATTATTTAACTAAAAATTGCCGTTCGTGCGTACTAACGTCACGTCTGTATCGGACCGAGAATTTTCCGAACGGCCGTTATATAAATGCTTCCCCTGAACTTCAATATTAGCAGTTAAGTTCTTCTAAAACATAAATTATATAAGATTTTCGCAGATATTCTATATATTATACATTTCTTATAGCAATGATAGCTTCTGAATGTATTTGATCTTGTGCTCATTTAGAAAGTAACACAATTTAATGAAAGTGTTTCTAGAAATTTAGCTAAAGTATTTTAATTCTGTTGTAGGAGATAGTTCTCTCAAATCTTTAGGGTCATATTCATTGCAAACTTCAGTTATAAATTTAATTACACGACTATTCGCAATTGAATTCAGATTGATTCAGTTATTATTCAAAACGAAAAATACAGAAGTATTAATTGGTATGTGTTTGCTATGTTACAATAACAATCATCAGTTACACTTTTTAAAAAATATATAGCATTAGCAATCGATTCAATTCTGGCGTTTACTGAAACAAGATTTAGTGCAGGATTGAAAGAAATTTTTTATTGACTGTGTATTCTGTAATATTATCAAATATTTCTAGATTAGGTATTTTATTACGCATTTAACATATAAAAATATTTTACATTTCATAATAGGTGTTCCAATTGAAACACTGATCCACAAATCTAATCAAAAATTATCTGATTCAAAAAATTGGTAATATATAATAATTTCTACTAAATATATGCTCAGTGAGATCCTTTGAGTTTAAACTCTTTAAGGTAACAGTAGAACACCTTTCATTTTATGCGGATCATAGCTTCGCAAAATCGACTCTAATTGCGAGAAACAACTATAATAGGAAATTTGAAGGATTTAAGGGCGAAGGAGTTGGGTGTTTTTTTTAAGGATTCTAGGTCCAGTGGGCGTAATTACGGAGCTCTTGTCTCGAGGATTATCAGGTTGCTTCTTTTTTCCATTAGCGGAACACCATCATCGACTTCGAGTATCCAACACATCATCCTCTCCCCAAATCTGTGCCAAAGTAGCCTACATTCTCCAAGTATCGTGTGACATCCGCCAAGGAAACTTCGCAAATTATATTTTTCACGTTATATCCCTTTCAATTTTCTATCTAATGAAAATACACAGATACGTATACAGAAATGAAACTGATTTAAAAAAAACACGCTTTTAGAAAAATGCAAATAAAATTTTACCATTGAATTATTTGATGCAGAATATCAGCAATACACAGAGCGAGTTATTCTCTGCAATTGAAAACAGAATTTAAGAAATTACCCAGCTGACACAATTGGAGATTAACTTCGAGTAACAACATATGTCTCGTTCTACTGAGGGAATTAAAATGATTCACTATTTCGCTGAAGCATCCTGTATTGTTTTCGCCCTAAGCACGGAACTGTTAGCATTAGCCACTCACACACAAACCCCCGATTTTAAAATAGCAATCTGATTGAATCCGCGAACACTGATCGAAAATAAACAATTTAGAGAGTAGCAAGCAATTGTGACAATATTGTTGCTCACATTGTCCATCGTAGAAATTTAAATAAAATAATAGTTGAAAAGTTTGTTTCCAAGATCATGAGACGTATGAGATGTTTTGACTAAAGTAATTCAGTATATTTCTTTGTTTTCAACTTTTTTTTTATGAAAATAAAATTTCTAAACTCGTCATTCTGGTGAAATAACTATACCGGCTGTTAATTAAATGCTTCCGTATAATGGATTGTTAGCTGACAGCCCGAGGTTTTCTTAAATATTTACCTTTCATTCGATCGCAATTTTCTCCCAGTTGATCCCCAGAGCCAAAGAAACTGTCGTCTGTAAGGAAAATAGAGACTTAGCAGCGCAATAAAATTATACAGAACGACGAAGATAAAGGTGGGAACACAAAAGAATGTCAGAATATCTATACTTCCATTGTACATTCCCCATTCGCCGCCAGAAAGTTGTACCATATTTTATTGGCAGTGAGATAAAATATATTACTTTTCCATAAACAAAAGGAAGCGTGCCATTAAAATTACTCGTACAATAACTGCACCATTGAAATCAGGCTTGAAGCATACAGTTGTTTGAAATGTTATATAAATAACCCCTTATAACGTGCCAAAATTGTTTCTCGGTTTATTCATATATTTAATAAATTTTTAAATAGATCTTTCGAACTATATAAAATAACATTAAAAGAACATATAGCTCTAAATATTCTTCAATATATAAAATATTTCGAAAATGGTATAATTTTATTATACTAGGAAAGGATTTTAAAAAAAATTGATTTAATTGAAATTTGTATTTTTCTCCCATAGAAGACGCTCATATCTGAATATTCATTATTTCATTCATTGTAATGCCAGTTACAAGTCTCAGGGTTGCAACCAATTATTTTTAAGTTCCAAAAAATTAGTTTTGAGTTAATATTGCTCCAAATATTTAATCATTTTTATCATTTTGACGTTTTACTTCCTATTGCTCTCATTAACAAATTACGATTTTTTTTGTATTAACATATTTAAATAAAAAAAATTCTAGAAAATTCAAACTGAATATAATAGAATCGATTTTTTCTGAATGTTTGATAGAGAAGTTAATTTCTCTTGAGCTATTACTTACATGCACTTACTTTCCACGAACATTATTTTATTTCCTAAAATTAAGTTGGTAAGTCTGCATCATTAAGTACGTATATGTTTAAAATAGTGATTTAACAAGATGATAAAGTGCAGGAAAACACAGCTAGTAGCTCCAGGCAGCAGACAGTCTCTTTCGACAACGAACACCCAACCACACACACATCGATCATCTCTCAGATAACTCCGACGCCGTCTCCTCCGAAGTCTCCACAAATTTAAACGGTATTCAATAACGCTAAATTCGAGTCACCCTTAACTTACATAGGAAAATTAAAAAGAATCTTTAATTGTTTTATGTTTTGATTACTCCACTTTGGGTTTTAACCGAAGCATTTAGCAATTAAAATGCCAATATTGGAACAATAAAAAAATATTGTAGACGAATGAAGTTGAGACACGAAGCATCAGACGTACACTATACTTACCGCTTTGATTTTACAACGAAGATGTATATACGGTAGAGAGAGTAATGTGGGAGAGAATGCTGGCACCAGGGAGAGGGTTGAACTAGAGTGCGCACTCATAAACCTGGTCACGGAAGTATATGAATTATTACTAATCCATCAGAAACTCGTCGAATCAATTTTCAAAATGTTTATCAAAACTGAATTAACGTATAAAAATCAAACGAGGGGAAAAAAATTCAAGCGTTGTGTATACCAAAACTAATGACTTTTTAACAGTTACAGGAATACCAATAAACTTTCAATGGAAGAAAAATCTTCAACAAAGTATAAAATAGCATTTTTATAGTAACTGTCGCAAAGTGGAAACCCTTGTATTGCTTCCTTTAATGGGATGTAATACAATTAAATTATCTAATATGGGATTAGGCGTATTAAATAATTACAAACTTGATTACATTATGATTTTTTCTTAAATGATTAGTTATTTTGATTAATATTAATTTAGATTTGAGATCCGTTTCTAATGAAGAGCTTTAGTCTTAGACACAATTGTGGGTGTGTTATATGCTAAATTCACTGATATAATACTAAAAACTGCAGAATCGTTGTATTAAACGTCCTGCGAACGGTGTAATCGGTGTTGTAAACTGACGCCCTGGTCATTCTTGGGAGTTTGCCAGCAAGCCTAATTGTAATAATTGCTAACTCAGGACACACTAGTACCTTATTTAGTACCCAATACTTTACTTTTCTCGAGTCACTCCCAAGGTGAACGATGACTGTCATCTTGCATAGAGCGCAAAATATATACTTTGCTGCTACACCCCACATGGAGAAATGTTTCTCAAAAACAGCAATAATCTGTATCGACTGACGGGGAAAACAGTTCTGCGCCCACGTGCATAAACAGTCGGTAGAATTTCAGTTTATTATTGCTAAGACTCCATATCCAACTGAAAATGGAATTCCCCGATACATTAATCATTGCTCGTTGGGCAGACAAACACATTTCTATCATCCGAATCTATTGCGTCATTTACCTCAATTAATGAAAATATCTTTAGAGGATCTATTTATTATAGGAGGCCCTTTTTGTAAAATTAGTCTAGAAACATATTTACTATCAATGTTCTAAGATGAATTGTTCCGGATACTTGAAGTATGATAAGAAATGTTGGAGAATTATCGAAGTTTCTAATTATCACCCACACCTCTGTTTAAGACTTGAGACATGTCGTGCATGACCTTCTGTCGATGACAAATGTAGATCACGGCAAATGGGACAGGGCAAGCGTATTTTTCAGCAGTGCTAGCGAATGGCCCTTTATTGAATCACAGGAGTCCGGCTTACCGCGATATTGCAGCCTATAATGCTAGGCCGTGCTACCCCAATACCTTCGACCACATCAAAATATTATCCCAAAAATGCGCCATCGGATTTACAATAATATAAGCAACGACCCCTTGGCGAAATTAAAAAATAACAAACTGATCATCCAGAAAGAATCCAATCAAGGCCCAAATTCATTAAGTTATTTCCGTCATCCATCTTAGATAAGTATTCCATAAATCCCTGCCGTTTCGTTGAAATAAAAATTAAAAATTATAGTTTAATGAGAAAATTTTAAGCATGTGTGTTGATCCTCATAGCTTATTATTTTTAATTTTATGCTTTATTTTAACATTCTATAATTAATAAAAACTAGATTTTTTAAAATGAAACGTTTATCTGTAAATCATAGAGCTCCAGTAATTAAGTGAGCTTAGACCAATTTTTCATCTATATATAATAAGTTGTATTTCAGAGAGAGGAAAATTTTTATACTGTCAAAAACCTAGAATTTCGTATATTCATTAATAAACCATCTAATCCTGTCTAATATATTCTGAAATTGTAAGCCGTGGATTTTTATTACGATATTTCAGTCATTTGGTAATTATGTATAAAGTTATAACTCCTTGAAAAATGTTTTAATTTTATTTAATTAAAGTGATTATTTAGTTGTTTTTTTAAAAAAGTAATTTATTATTTGTCCTTAACGAATTTAGAAGCAATATAGGCAGAAGTAATATTGTCATTGGATAGTGTGGTTGTTCAGAAATTGTCAAAAACTGTGGTGACTGCCATTTCTGGAAAAGAAACACATTTAATCTGTCATGAATGAATTCTGTTGTTGACGTCCTTTCTGAGTTTCAGCAGATAAAGATGGGACGTTTTTGTAATATCGTTTGACAATGTGCCTCCTGCTTGCACTTCCGGTTCACAGACTGGAGACTTCAAGATCAATTCTGTGCCAAGGCGTCAAACACAGCCTTTAGTGACTTGAGAAGGATGTTCCGTGTCACTAAAATAAAATTGGAATCATCTTACATCTGCAGCCTAAGAGGGTTCATATTAGTCACGTTTAGATAATGATAATTAAAAACATTTAGAAACACTATAATTTTCGAAAATTTGCGTTTTAGACACAGGTTAATTTACAGAATTTCTAATCTGTTATAAGATATTAAAAGATGAAAATAACTATATTCCATGTAACAGTTAGAATTAAGAATTCAAATGGTCGAGAGAGCAATTGAAACAATTTCTGAAAATTATTTCTCCTCATGTTTGTAATAATACAAAAAAAAATAACTACAATTTCGTCTATTTTAAAACGTATGGACTCAATGCTACAGAATAAGAACTTGCAATAAAAGAAAAGGCTCGGAATGGGAAATTTATATTTCATTTAATTGAAGATTTTAAGAATTTATTAAATAGAAAATACGTTTTAGCATTGAAAATTATAATTTAATAAAACCAATATAAAGTAGGCGAGTAAAAATGCAAGTGTTTATAAATAACTTACTAGTTAAACAATCTAAATTATCAGGATATATCAGAACCACTTCTAACTCTTTTTCATACAACGTAATGTTTGGTATTTTAATTAGTAACGGAGTGAATATGATTTGGCGTGAAATCTTGTGCTGGGGCTGCAAAATTCTCGGAAGCTTGGTTGCGTCATACGTTGGACATTCGTCGGTCTGGTCTCGTATAGCTGTTAGTCCTTTTCTCATACAAAAAAACACTTTTCCCCAAGATAAATTAATATCTTTAAATAATTTCCTTGATTCCTTTCACGTATTAATTTAGTCGCTATAAACTTTTCTAAATAATTGTGCTTCGTAAATCAGAAAAATCAATGAAATAGTATTTAAGTGGTACATAATACTCTTTAAATTTTTCAGCACCTAATAATCAAAAGTAAGGGTACATTGGACGGCAGAAATAAAAACAAAGTGGATTATAATTGCACAATTAATTTATTACCTTACATAAATTAAAATTTAGGACAACAAAACAACAAACGGATATTAAGAATTTGTTTCTTATCTGCTCATTAGATTATTTGAAGTCTATATATTTCTAACTTATTTAACCCAGTCTTTGATACCATTGCAATTTGACAAAGAACAACACAATTTACATCAGCCAACTTTGTTAATTTATAAATATAAAAATTTATTAATAAAAAGTTTATTAATAGGAAATATATAAATAAATTGTTGATGATAGTTGTTTGAGAATTCCTTGTAATATTTACGGAATTTCTATTGTTAAGAATTTGTAAAAATAATTGTAGTAAATTTCTGTTGATACTGCATATCTTACGGTTATATATTTACGGATCACATCTACATTTAGCTCTATTAGAAATAAATATTTGTGAAGAGTATTGGTACATTTAGTTAATGCTTCCAAGTTCTGTTCGTCCGTCATTATTTCGTTTTATAAAACAGAATTACCGACGTATGATCTAATTAATATTTTATTCGTATAAATTGTGTTCTTTCTTGTAGAATCGATACAAACCCGCTAGGGATAGCGTTTTTTTCCGAGTAATATTACGAGTGAGGTAACTGCCGTGGACCATAGGGTCGATGATATAAAACATAAATTAAACCACAAAGTTTTGGCTCCAGGGAGTATCGTATTAGAAAAGTCAGTCCAATACGCCGTGTTGGAACTAAGAGAATCCTATAACAGTTGCAATAAAAAACAGTTTTCATTATTAGCCTTGGCTGTCTGCGAGTTAACGAGAAAGTGGGATCGTATTTCAAAAGCACTATGA
Source organism: Zhengitettix transpicula (assembly GCA_037074705.1). Classification (NCBI taxonomy): domain Eukaryota; kingdom Metazoa; phylum Arthropoda; class Insecta; order Orthoptera; family Tetrigidae; genus Zhengitettix; species Zhengitettix transpicula. The sequence continues at coordinate 73,205,695 of CM073595.1, read as the reverse complement.
TTCGTCCAATTTTCCGTACAAGTGAACATGCGAGTGAAAATTCCTGGAAAAACACATAGTTCCAGTTATGAGTGCATTGCCCTTGAAATACGAAACGTTAAACCGATAAATCTCCGTCGCTACTTTCAGAGCATTTAATCGTGCCATTTCTGATTTTCTAATTTCTAAATGTAGTTGCGGCTGGAATTAAAGTGAACGGTGAGATTTTCACGCCTAATGCATCAATAAAGACACCTTTCGATCGGTCGGGTGTATTCAGCTTTTACCCTATGAAAGGAAATATTTTCACGCTTTTGTACAGTTTTCTTAATTTGAATAATTCCTTTCATTCCTTGAGTAGTTTCTTTATGTATTGAACCTCATATCTTGAAGTCAACTTTTACGAGGAGCAAGAACTATTGATAAAAACAATTTAAGCTCTTGAATAATTAGGAAATTCAAGTTCTTCTAATTCAAACGGAAAACTTTTCCTCTTTAGAAACCAGTTAGCAGCAAATTTAAACCCACAGAAATTAAATATATATATATATATCAAAAACTTTCTCCTCAGTTTTTTTTTTGCAAACTGAAATCGAAATTTATACTTTTATCTTGTATCTGATTACTCGATAATTCATTAATATCAGGCCTATGAGCATTAATGAAATATGTTAACTACAGAGCGTGTATTGTTTCAAAATGCATGAGATGTACAGCCCATTGGTGTATGATATTATCTACATTAATGGAACTGTCTACTTTGATTTGTTTCAGGTGCTACAAAACATAACAATCAAACAGAGATTCAGTTCAGATAAGGTGTCATTTTGTGGGAACGCTGGTTAAATCAAATAATTGTCTTGGGATCAGAGCAGCTTTGCGTACTTCAACAATTGTTTTTGGATTCATACGTCTCAGGAATTATTCACAGATTGAAGGTAGATGGTAGGAATCGGTTAATTAATATACGTAGATATTATCTTGTGGTCTATTAACAATAATTATTTATCTCACTGTAATTAAATTCCAAAAATTAGAATTTTTTTAACTAATGTTAATTGTTCTTTTTTATAAATAAAATGCAAATTAGAGACTAGGTATTGTTTTAAAAGTGTGAGAAGTGTTGGTAGGAGAATGATTTTGAAGATATTTTGTGATTATATCTGTTTATTTAATACCTTAGTGCAACTACTTCGAATGCTAGAAATATCAGCAAATACATTTGTTCATGTAATATATTTTTTATGGATATTATTAGCAATAATCTTTTAAGAAACGCACACTGGAATTACGATATTTTATTACTTTAAGTTGTCTATTAGTATTGTGGTGATATTGTAAAATGTTTGTTAAATTATATGAAAACTGTATTTGTTTATTTACAAATTAATGCCCCGATTTTTTTGCCATGAATTATAGTTCAGTATTTATTATGAATTAAGAAACGGTTGCCCACAATTTCCATAATTAAATAAGTGTGAATAAAAAATTTGTACATCATATTGTAATTAAAATTGTAACTTAAAATAAATAAATTCAAATTTTTTAAATCATAACTACTGTATGTTTATATTTATCATATTTATATAATTCATATTTCCTGAGAATGGTTGCTGTTTTTCCAAAATTTTACACTACTTCCTTTTATCTGACGTTTAGGCCTTAACGCAGAATGAAGCATAATTCTTACGTCTTTTACAGCTCTTGAAAGGAAGCTGAGTTCATGTAAGACGCACAGCAGCAATGCTCCGAACAATAAAGTTTGTACACAAAATTTTCTCACTACCCTGTTACGACGTAGGCGCACACAATTTTTTTAAATACCAACTTGATTACGGCCAGGCCATTCAGCTACATGTATCATTTTAACCAACCTCGGCTATGAATATTCTTATTTCATTACATGTTACTGGAGTGTTCTCGTTCATTTGTTTAAATTTGACTAAAATGGAAATAAGGAAAAATTAATTCGATTTGCGTAGCAAGGGCTGAAGATTTAAAGTAAGCGATTGTACCGATTATAAAGACCCATTTCTCTCTGATATATATACACATATCTATATTGTAATAGTGAAAGTTCTGTGCTGATAGATGTAATAATTCCAGTACACCGCCCAAATCATCAATTTACAATATTTATTTTTATTACTGTTTATAGTCTCTTTGACATAATATTCATTAGCGACTGGACAATAGCGTTAACTCGGTCAAATACATGGTTACAGAATAATTAAATTACGTTTACTAGATTTAAATTTACTATATTTATTTCTTCCTATCTTAAAATAAAAACGTAATATTATTATTAAAAATCAAATTGTACATTTGCAACAATAAATAATAATGTTACCAGTCATAAAGTAATTATGAAAATTTATAATTATTATACGAAAATTAAAAATTGTATGAAAAATTAAAAAAATAATGGATTATAAATATTACTTAATTTTATGGTATCGTTATGTGAATTTATTGTTTACAGTTGTTTTAATATGCAGCATTTCCGATAAATTAAGTTTACTTAATTTATACTATTAATAAAAACAGGCGAAAATTAAAAACTTTTCACCCTTATTTCATTATTTTTGCATTCTGGAAAATTTAGTAATTTTAAAATAAAATTAATAAACATTTGACTAACGTAACCGGATTCTATTTCTCAAATATAGTTTTATTACGACGTTTGAACGGAACTTCGTTGCTTTGAGTTTGAGAACAGAAACTGTATTGTTTTCATAAGTGAAATGATGATAATTGGCGCCAGAGATTAGCTGGTGTACCAACAAGGATGACCGAAGCAGAAGAATGACTTGTTCCAAAATTCAAGACGTTCTGTGTCTCTGTTCCTCCTCCGCTACATAAGTGATGAACAAACGCGACCCGGAGGAAACCTTTATCTTCGCATAATGTGACAAGCTCCTATAAAATGAGCCGTGTTTTCAACAATTAAGCCGGGCAAAATGTACAAATACCAGAATTACTCTTGAAAGGCTTACAACTAATAGCTCGTGTTTTAAATTTATATTAGATTATAGGAAGCTATATAATAATTTAGAAACTGTTTTTCTAGGTACATTTTCTAATACAACATGGAAAAACCCGTTTGTTACAACGGATGTAAAAACAAATCAAATAAAAAATATAAACAGAGCAGTCGGTGGTCGTTTGGCGGCACAAACAATGCACGACCATGTCCAAGCATTGAATGCGATTGTGTATTGCGAAAGCTATCGATGCGCAAACTGCGTTGCCCAACAAATTTATAATTCAAAACACCACATCATGAGTCCACAGTTTTCATTATTCGCATTCAAGGTGCGGTTTAAAAATGTTGCAGGTTGACGTTAACCCTTTTTCACTCGCTCCAATTACGCAGTGAGTTTCATTACAGATATGAAGAAAGAGTCGAATTTCTCAAACAGGTATAGAAATGGACGCCACCTGACTAACGAACATTTGTTTAATATTCGGAAGTTTAAACATGCAGACTGGTAAACGAAGTTAAAATTTGGAGCGCGCGCCTGTTTAGTTTAATACTAATTCAGCATCATTCATAGTTGCATCAAAATATATTGAGAAGTAACGCAAAGGAAGATCAGAAAACGAAGAAGATAATCTTTTCTGTTTAGGTAGTTTGAAACGAAATTTATATCCAAATGAGTTTCTCTCTTATTATTTTGAGTCAGGATTACGAACAACGACACTAGACAGTGATCTAGCCTAATTTTCAATCAATAGTAAGAAATAGCCGATTTTTTATCACCTATTTAAACCGGTCCATTCAGCCTCAGAAGCATCCCGCAGACCGATTCCTTCTCAAATTAAGAAAGAGTGTCTTTTTTTGAAGATCTGCTTCCCCTGTAGATCCACGTCGCGTCTCTTCCTGTAATTTCTAGACTGCCCAACAAGGTTCAAAAAAAAGGAAAAACCACAAAAAATAATTCTAATTTTATGGTTATGTAACTACCGAAAATTCGAGATACAAACTGCGTTCGGTACTAGCTGAGTGCCCGACGTTGCCCAGATTGTCGTTATTAAACTCAGCGACATCCATAACCCCGGAATGGGGAAATTACAGCTTTTATCAGGCAGCATACTTCTCAAATAACTGATGGAACAAAACATATATTAAAATATTACAGGCTAGCAAGTTGACCTACGATCTTTTTATTTCGTCAGTAGTTCGTTGTACTCAACGATGTGTTGCTAGATTTAAGCACCAAAACTGTAATGGTTCTACCAAAAAGGATTTGGTCGATACCTGTACGTATTTTGATATAACTACCATGTTATTACGCAGTTCTTCTGATGATGACGTTCGGTCTACATCGGTTTAGAAGTCCCGCATGAGTTACCAACAATTTTTGCGTGTATGTTCCATTAGAAACTGTCACAGAAATTCTCTCTGTGCTTTAAAATTGAAGTTTATTTAATTCAGTTGCTTATATTCATAAATTTTGCACTGCCTTATGTCCCTGTCTAAGAGGTCTAAATATATTGATTTTCAACAATGATCGCTTTATATTTATAATAATTATTATGTATGCTTCTGGATTCTCTAACTTTATATATAAGTTACATAAATTACAATTTTTAATAATCACATTAATAAATTAGTATTAATTAAAGTTTATCGCTTTGTGTAGTACAACAATATATAATGCCCACATATATGTTAACTGATACGTCACCAAAGTGATTTTCTTAGCTTGAAGAGGTTCAAAATAACCAAATAGATCAAAAGCTTTGGTCTATTCTTTTTTAACAATATGAGACTTTGTACTCTGAAATTTGTTTTAAAAAAAGTTACAATTATGTAAGAAAATTCGTAGTGACATACTCCTGTAATTTCTATTCTTAAAAACTTTGCAAGAATTTCATCTAACATTGCTTGCATTTTTAGTAACCATCTACTTAGACTTGATAAATTTTTCGAATTTGTCATAATTGGGCCTTGTAACTAACCTTGGTTAAAGGTTTACGGCAGCACCAGATGAAGGAAGTGGAATTTTTAATTACGTTTTCTTGGAAGGACTCTAAGCCACGCCCGAGTGGACCATAATTCGTCATATGGTAAATATGCATCGTAAAACCACGAGTTTAAGTGCACTGCCGGAGGAGAGGGACAATAGAACAATGGAGCCGAAGTCTTCCCGAATTCCAAAAGAAGTAACATAATTGAGTTGCTGACAATGTAGTCCTCGTGGCTTGACATCGAAGTTTTGAGAGCAGAGCGTTTCAGTGAACCGAAATCCGTTTATTGGCTTCTAGTTGATCAAACGTCAAAATATATAACACTTAACTATATAAACTGAAAATGAAATAACCCGATATTAAAAAGTAACGGCCGTTATGTGGACCGTCTTTTTCCCCATGTTTTTTTTTGTGAAAATTCATTAAACAATAAGGTGTCTTCTTTTTTCCAAAAATATCAATAAAATTATAATTATATAGTCTACGAACAATGAATGGTTAAAGAAAATATAATAGTAAAAAACACGGTAAATATCAAAATAAATAATATGTAGTAATCTAACGTAATTCTAGGTCTGTGGAATGGCTCCATTGAAATATTGAAAGTATAATCATCACAACACACCCCTCGTCCCAAAAATTTGATCCATCGGGGAATTCATCTTTCTCTCCGAATATTTATTCAAGTGTGATTGGCTTTTCAAGTCTATGAAGTAATGCACATTTCCCTCAATTTCTCAATTTGCATACTCAGTTGCTTCCCTCGTTCTTGATCCAAACGCATGCATCATAAATACTAGAATAATGTTAAATTTTAATTCCGAAATAATGTTGCTTGCAAAGAAAACTGCTATTTGCGAGTAACTAAAGGGACTATTATGATGTACGAATTAATTTAAGACAAGACTAAACTAATTTTACTATAACTGCATATTTAAGGCAGCCTTGAGGCTGAATTCTTATCGTCGAAACAATTTTTTCCTTTGAAAATATATTGAAGCAATATCATCGTGTTTTAGTTGCAAATATGTTGTATTATGAACGAAAAATATTAATAGGAAAATTGGGGATACTACTTGCTTAGGTAAAACCACAAGTCATCATTTATTGTAACTAAAATGACAAATAAGGTTTGATTCATCATCTTCCTGAAAATGAAAATATACATTTGAAGTACTAAGTGAAAAATTGTAATACACACACTTTTAATTGGGAATATGGGTGGAAATTGCATTACTCGTTAGACCCTTGTATTGAAAGGAGCTAATTTCTTAATCCTTATAAAAATTTCAAACCAAAAGTGTCTTGCGTGTTGCATCCAGGAAGGAGCGCTTAATTTTGGTGGCGAATAATGTGCGTATTCCGATAACACAAAATTAATGATTTTATTTAACGTTGTAATTTAAATATTCCTGTTTTTATTATTAATGCATTAAATTAAATTACTGCATCTTAAGACGCAGTAGTAAGCACTATCTCGCATAGAAATTTAGTGTGATATGTTTTGAATAGAATAGAATAGAATAGAATAGAAAACGAAGTGCTAAATATTCTCACGAATCAGAATTCTTCTTTATGTAATTACGTGTTTCCCCGTGGCATTTGCAAGTACAGAAAACAGAGGAAATGGAACACAGTGGCAGATGTCTGCCATTTAGAATCCGTCTACGCTTCAACGCTGTTGGTCGCACCTGTGATTTAGGAGCTAATTACCGCATTCATCGATGTGAAATGCTTTTAAACCTCACGCAATTAATGTGGTTCGTTTAGTTGGGGTAGTTGTGGCAAGCAACCTATTGTTGCGGACGGTATGCCCAGGTGAATAAAAAAGGTCAGTAATTGGGTGACAGCGCCACATTCGCACACAAATGAACTTGCTTGCTTTATATCGCTTACAGTCGACCTTCTCATCGTGCTCGGATAAATCAGGTTTACCGCAAAACAGAATTTGGCGGCAGCATAATACGTCAGAATAACGTCACGAAATGGAATCATTTGCGTTCAATGAGCAATGAACGTTGAATGGTTAAACTCATCGGATAGGCGCCGTAGTGAAGAGTATGGAAACGCCGAATGAACATATTGATCCGTTATGAAAAGGATCCTCCATGTTGATGACAAATCGGAGGGGAGAATAGTCGCAGATTAATTATTTTAAAATAATTTATACCTCAAAACTGTTAATGGTCTCAAACTTGACGCAGTGTACAGACTTTTAAATTCAAACTGTGTTCAGTGGTACGTGATAGTAGATAAATTAACAATTTTTATCGTTGAAAAACAATTTCTTTTACTACCAACCGTAAGTTTGTGGTGTAAACGATGGTCTCAGAAATAAAAACCAGTCTCGCAAATCTAACTTAATTTTATTTCAACCTTGATGAAGTCCAAAACTTGTACAGCCGTCGATTAAAATTATTTACTTCTCCACATTTTAACCCAGTAATAAATTACCTACCTACCAGGAAAATATTGGCAAACCTTCGTATAATATTTGAGAGTGGAGAAAAGTCTTGGCAATTTAAATCGTCCACAATGTAAATATAGAATCCAACTTTGGACGTCATACTCTCTTGTTGCAAGAGTTAGGAACTTCTCTTACAGATAATTAAGTAAACACTACAAAATTAGTAAACGAAACGGAAGAGAGGGAAGAACCTTATAATCCTAAGAAGTAGTCGAAGACTGTCTAAAGTTATATTAAAAGTTTGCTGAACATCACGAGTTCCTCTCCACAAAAAGGGTATCAATGTTGGGCAACAAGCGAATTGTGCTCGCCGCAGGGCTGCGAGTGCATTGTTAGGGAAAAATCTCGGTTCTTCGCTAACTACGAGCCAAATATAAAGACGACGCATTCAAGCATAGTGTCAAAAACAGCACAACAATATCCGTTACTCTCCATCTATTACTTGACCCTGTAAGTGTAGTGGGAAAATGTCACTTAGCTCCGATAACTTTAACGACAACACGCGTATAACTTATTTTTAAAACTGACCGTCAAACAAATTAATTTTTTAACATGTAAAGGATTAATACTCGGCAACTGTGGCAAGAACTGCCCGCGCCTCGGTACAAGAATCACAGTTCTAGAAAATCAGAAGATCGTATCCCCTGTCTCAGAATTATTCTAACACTCAATACCGATAAAAGTGTCAATCATTGAAATTACTACTTTTAATCAAATAATGGCATACGTTAAGTAATTATAAATTTTTTTAAATCGATTTACAGATATTTTATATGCGTAGTTGAAAAGTTCACGAGTGATTTTCGAATGATATTCAAAGATATACCATAAATTCCAAAAAATTCGTAAGATTTTTAAATATATTCCCCAAATCTAAAAGAATTGCGTAAAATTTTTAAAGATATTCCATATGTAAAAGGGAACTTAGTACGATTATTTTCATATTTTCCCAATTCTAAAGAAATTTGTAAGATATTAGTAGTTATTCCATAAATTCAAAAGAATATTGGATTATTCTCTATTTTCCAAAATTTCTGAAGAATTCCCCCCCAAAAAATTCAGACAACTTTTATATATTGGTAACATTTTCAAAGAAACAGCACAAGCTCCAAAGAGATTAACAAGACAATCAAAAATATTCCCCCATTGCCAATTAATTTTTTACACTTTCAAAAATAATCCAAATACAAAGACTTTTGTCAAAATTTCCACAGATATTCCATAGAAATTAGTACGGTTTTGAAACATTTCACGAATTCTCAAGTAATGTAAATTCGATAAACTAGAAACAAACCCAGGCTCAGTGAGTGAGATCATCTATGAATACTTATCTTGTATAACTTGTCTGTGTATTGTTAATATATTTAATATTTTTAGAGTATTATTATGCGAACAAGATCCCCATATTTTGATGTTAAAAGCCCATTCATGGCCCTGTCACAACAAGGTTAAAAGTTCAAAGATCTCTGACTGATAATTGTGATCGACCGTTTTGTGGCCGATTAGCCTTCAAAACGCCTACATATCACATGGTGAACCGATATTTTCGACTGAGGCGTGAACCGAAGTAATTTAATTGGAATTAAATCATACAGAGTATATTTCCAGAGACTTTTTCTAGTTTCATGTCGTGCGTATATTTTCCTCTACGTAACCGATTGCGTGGTCATACATTAATTGTTAAGTGGTATAGATAATATAAATAACGGTTGTGGTACGTAATTGATTACAAATAAATTATATATAAATCATTCTCACAGTCGAACCCAATTTTGTACCAAATTTGACACAACGATGTGTTCCATTTAAGTCATAGCGGACAAGGCATGTTCGGAAATTAAGTGCACTAGATTTTTAGTTTTTTTTAGAGAAAGTTTATATGAAAAAAATATTACAGGATATTGTTGATACAGTTGATGACTATTTTTCCACATTATCGCAATCCCGCTCAATGCATATGAAGAGCCTTGGCACAAGCTTCTTTATGCCTTCCTCGAAGAACTCTCCCACCAGCTCCTTCCTCCACTTCGGAACCCTTTTTCTGCACCTGCTCGGCAGCTGAAAATTTAATTGCACCCAAGTGTGCCTTCAGGGAGGTAGAAAGATGATAATCTGAAGGCACCACCATACGTTTTCAGAAAAATTAGGCTATTTTCGTCATACGAATACAAGAAAAAACTGTGAACGTCAATTTATATCATTAGTACGCTTCAAACGTTTTGAGTCTCCTTGTTCTTTCCGACTAAAATCCACAATATTTAAAAGCAAAATCTCGCCCCAACGCGCATTCCATAAACTGTGTCGTGTGCGTCGTTGAGATTAATCTATTCGATATTTTTGTACAAATTAGGGAAGAAGCGCCATAAGAAAGTAATCAAAAGCGGCGTACTTAATATGAAGCTCAGATAAGGGCTGAGCAAGATTAATCTCAAGTCCACTTTATTGGCCATAAAAGTTTAATTGGCGAGCTGTGATCAGAACTGTACGGAACCAGTTCCTCATTTTTTCCCCTCTGCCCACATTACTGTGGGCTCCTTTGAAGTACAAAAGTAAAAGTTATTCGATAAAATCACGTCGAATATTACTCATCACTCTCATAATGCCGTTAATGTGAATTAAAATAATAGCATAACACTGTTTAACGAAATTATTTAATTCAACGATGAGCATTGCCGATCTTTCGTATTTATTATTTATGGATCTGGAATGACAGATTCACGATCTTTGAAATAATTTTATGGGGCGCAGAACTAACATTATTTTAGTTGGCTGTGGTTTTACTGTACAGGGTGGCCGAATTATCTTAAGACATTGAAATACTTCGGAAACTAACCATATTATCAAAAAAGGTGGGTAATGAATGGGGACACTTCCACTTCCATGGGGTGGAAAAGTGGGGAGAGAAAATACTTCAATGTTGAGGTATGGTTGGATATTGAGATTCCCAATATCATAAATTATTACTTGATTTACTTTTGATTGATATAATTTATTTGGATTTAATAACAAAAAAATTATTGATTAATGATGCCAAATTATTATACAGTTGATCCACATATACAAAGTGCGCACTGTGAAATAATAAATATCTCAGGGTGGAATGCGAAACAAAGTAGCTTGACAATGACAATTGAAATGTTTTTAAAGAAATGTAATGAACGACAACCGCGTTCTGTGCCTACGTAAAGCTCAGCCTTACATCCTCTTCCATAATCGTCCAGTCAATTTTAGCCACATCTTCCTCTAAGGTTCGTTGCAATTCATCGCCTTCAGAGCTTAATTGATTTGAAACTCTGAAATCCTCAACCATCTGGATGAGCATAACGACATATTTTTGTCTGCCTCCTAAAGCATCTTGCCAAACTCGGTCCTCTCTCTCTCTCCGACCGTCCAGTCTGTTTTACAAACAGTTTCCTTGATGTCTCCAAGCAACTGCACATCTGCCTGACACTTTCAGTTCCTCTGACCAGTGACCACTCAATGCGTGGGCGAAACAAAAAAAACTGACCATCTTCAGAAATTCGCTTCCCGGTGCCGCTTTGTTTACGAAAGCAAATTCTTCTTCCCTTGGTCCTCACTTTGTATCTGGAGTTACGGCCAATACGGAAAAATGTATCCTCCAAAAATTATAAACGAGGGACACAATCACACCACAATGGTAACCCCTATTTTTAACTGCACATAAACGATTCCATTAGGGGCATATAAACAGATTAGTGCAACCAAAATTTTAATTCGGAAGGTAAAAATACGATGGTGGTTCCCAGTTGTTCAGGAGCGTGAGGAAACCACGTACAATTTTAAGTAAATGAAGGACCGGTTGAGAGACTAGATGCGAAATGATTTTTGGTAAGCCTTGGTAAGATTTGACAGGGAATCATGGATGAACGAAGAATATTATGAAACAAAATTCCATGAGAAGGAGAGTTTTCAAGCCCGGGAACGGTGAGATGATGAAAACGTGGAAATAGCAGTCGTTAACTGAAGATTGAATTCATCAGAATTTCTTGTGATTCCTCCCCAAACTTTATGCACATAAAATTATCTAATTCTTTGTAAAGTTTTTTCCTAATATTGTAGTCAACTAAAGGAAAAAATTATATATGTCCCTGTTGTACTTTTATGGTACCATTTTCAATTAGTTTAAAGGTACACTTTCTACACACAATAATTGTTTCATGACAACCCCCCTTGGTTTCCTTAACAGTTTGTTTAACTCCTCCATGATTGCCTGTCTGAACAGCCTCGTTCGGAAGATTGATCGATCTTGCGCATCTTCTGGCACGCCCCGTAGTTTCTCCAATAACTGGACATCGCTTGTCATGTGTCGTATATAATGCATCTCAAATTTGATAACAAAAAATTTGCCAACTGTGCATTTAACATCTAGTGACGTACGATGTGTTGCAGGGAATGTCACGATCTCGTATTTTACGCAATTCGGGCATTCGATATTTTTGCGGCAGTAATGTAGTTATTCCTATAATCGGAACCGATTAGTTTCAAACCTGTAATACGCTTTCCCCTGGAGAAATTAGTACCGCAGTTCTTACGAAGACAGTTTGACTCCATTTGGTAGGATGAATATCATTACCAATGCTGTTTAATATTTTAAATATTCGTGAAATGTTATATGACCTGTTAAATATATATCACTTATTGAATAAAAAGTGTAATGTATTTCAGCTCCAGAATGTGCGGCCCGATGACTTAAAAGGAAATCAAGACACTCTTATACAACACACACACGTGTATAAATGTTTTATTCTTTTTTTTATCAAATATTTCACAATTATTACAATGTAATGAAAAGCAGAGCCTAAAACTAGTTGTTTTGTATAAAACTAGCTTGGTTCGCAGCGTTGCCCGGGTTGTCATCTCTAAACTCACCGACATCCATAACCCCGGAATTGACTCCAGCTTCGGTTATTTTTACGGAACGCCCATCCAACCCATTCTCAAGATGCTCCCATCCCATGCCAAAAGGGGTTGGAATTATACACAAAAATATCTAGAGAAACGCTATCTATCTCACTGACCCCGAAAAATTTTCTTGCGACAAAAATATCGGCTGTTTAACATGTTTGAAAATTTCTAACTTGAATGTCAGAAACTGAGCGACATCCAAAACCCAAAACCCCGGATTCAACTCCAATCTTGGTTGTTTTCGCGTTATTTTTGTGTAACACCCCTTGACCCGCACCCCTAACGGTGCTCCCCACCTATACAGAAAGGGGTAGAAATTATACACAAACAACAACGGAAAAAACGCTATGAATCTCATTGACCCCGTAAAATATTTATTCGACGCAAATATCGACCGTTTAACATATTTGAAAAATGCCACCGCCATCCCTAGTGGCTGGTAGACTTGTCTTACCCCCACAGTATTTGTTTCCGGTACGAAAGGAACACATTTGTTTGTGTGTGTGTATGGAGAAATTTTGACCAAACAGACTATTTTATTTACTCATAATTATTATAGGTGACGTTACTTAAGTATTATTTAACATAAGTTATAGATTTACAGCTCATGTGAATGGCTGTTGAAAGCAGATATCTTTCGGAATACAGACACAGCTGGTCCATATGGCGTGGGATGTTAATGCACTAATTGCATGTTTTTGGCCGGATGTGGTCATCCAACCCTCCGGAAACAATTCTACCAGGCCACTCGCCATGGCGACGTGATGCTAGAAGTAGGACACCGTTCGTTCGAAGAATTCTCCAACACTAATACTGTTATAATGTAAGTAAACGTTACTATATAAAAAACATCAATTTGAAATGAGTCTTTCATTTCTACTTGTCGCAAAAGTGGGACAGAAGTTTCAGGGTAGGCAACCCCTTTCTCTACTCCGTATTACGTTTCATGAACTCTACGCTCCAACCCTGTTATTTTCATATTTGTCAACTATTCTAGGTATTTGACTTCTATGGAAACTAAGTGTTGTAATTATGACGAAAATTTTCCCACAAGCGCATATCGCAAAGGACGTGGATTATGAACAGGGCGCAGTAGCGGTCAAGTGATAATTGTATTTTATTTAGGGAAAATTATCAGCAAGAGGGAACCTCCCTCCATTAACCCACAAAGTGTCAACATTCGGCAACGGACCGTGATGAAATTAGCGGCTTTCGCATCAGCGCCCCGCGAGTGGCGCCATCTGCCGATAGTCACGCGCAGATAGCCAAAGCCAACTCGAATATTTTCAATTATCAATTCACCGTACTGGCCTCGCATCCTTTAAGATTTCAGATTGTTAAAAGTTATTTCACTTTACCCAAGCACGACTAATGCATAATGGGTCGAAATACGGATGGGGTTTTAGACAAGAGATTAACAAAAAAAATACATGGAAATCTTTTCAGCCACAAGCGGGAAAATTTTCCCTGCTTTGGCCACAATAAAAATAATATTTAGAGGTCTAATGACATTTTTACCGTGCATGACTTCCAAACCAAAAAAGAATTAAAATATTAATGGCCGTGATGAACTTTTATCCTCTTGGGGACGTTTCCCAAACAACCATCCGTGATATATCAAAATGAATTAATTTATTGGTGCAATAAAGGCAACACTTGGTGCGCACTTAAAATTAAAAATAACAGTTTTGGGTTAATATAAATTAAACTACATTTTAGTAACAGCAGTAATTGAATGTCCTTAAAATATTTCTCCTCTTAAAATAAACACTTCGGCCACCCATTATCAGTACGACTTAACTTTCTAACAGTTATACGTCATTAACTCCATCAAAATTTGTATAATACAAAATACTTTGCTTTCTGAGATTTAATTTTATATTTTTAGAAACAATAAGTATGCTAAAAATAGATTTATTAGTTAACGGATTTTTTTAAAAAAAAATACTTCTGGGGTTCAATTGTTCTATTTGTTTCCTAAATCAGATTGAGATATTCTGCCGCCAGGCTAATAAAACCTAATTCCAAAATTCAGTGGAAATTCAGCTAACCTACTATCGAAATATAACCTGCTTCCAGTGTACAAGGTACAATTTTCTGAAGCAGGGTCGGCTCTACGAATTTCAGTCAATCCCTCGCCACCAATAACTTGGCATCTATAAAAACAGTGGAGATTTTGTAATTCTTACAGGCATGAAATTATGTACAGACTCAAGCTATATAAACTTGATCATCCTCTCAGACTCCTTGACATGCAGAACCCTAAGATCAGAAATGGGATCATCAACCTAATTAGAGAAAATCTATGTGTCAACAACAGACTTATCAAGATCATACATGGATCCCAGCTCACTCAGGTTGGCGTTGGTTACTGATGCAGTCTCTCAAAATACCCAGGCTCTGCATACGACGTGATCAAAGAAATATTATACCGACTGGAAGAAAAATGGCAAGATAACGGGAAAAAGAAAAACCGCCTATTCCATCAAGAAATAACCGATTACTCAGAATTGCAGCATCTAATGAACGTTCTCAGAAGACATCAAATAATTATCTGCAGGCTAAGAACCCTACGTTCAAACCTCACTAATTCGTTTCTTTTTTGAATGTCCCCGCAACCAAACTGCGAAATCTGCAACTCCCCGCTAACAACACTTCTTGTTCGATTGCAGGAAATATTACGCCATCAGAGAAACGAACATTATTAAATTCTCAACGAGGGACTTCTGTACGGACGTCAAGGAACTTTCTGGTCTTTGCCCACCCAAGCCAAGTTAAATGATTTGCTATGAATCCAGAATCCCGGAGCAGTTCTCAGTTTACGCATAAGGAAAACTTACCCCAGAGGACTCTGTGCTAATTTATTTTATAGAGGTCACTATTGCCAGTGCTATGTTGATGCGACCGTGTAAACTATTAATAAAAGAAATCTACTTCTTTTTTCATGTGTGTAGGGTTAAGTATTTTTCTATTCTTATTAATACATATTGGTATTTTAGACTTGTATTATTTACTCAGTAGAGGAATAATGGATTCAATTAATAAATTTAAATCTATTAGCTGCTAGTAACATGTCTGAACCAGATCCTGGAGACTATAGAAATTAAGTTTCCAATAGATCTAATATACGATTATGTACAAAGTCTCTTCGTTAACCTATTCCAATTAAATATTAAAATTAGTATTGAAAGATATTTTTTTGCTGTGTTAGGGAGCGATTGTGCTGTTGTAGTCTTTCCTAACACGATCGCCCACAATCAATACCTTCAGGTCTAGTCCTAGGCACGGGACTTTTGAAATTAATACTCCGGGAGAGCTCACAGCACTTACGAGTACTTCCCTTAATTAGGTGTAAATAACTATCGTAATAGGTGTAGCAGGGATGAAAGAGAAGTTTCTCGCAGTGGACGCGCGGGAAAGAGCTAGAATAATAAGAGTGAGAGCGGGAGCTAGGCAGGTGGGTCGTTATCTGCTAGCTTTTGTGACTCGCAGTTTACCTTGCATCAATAAGTCAAGCCCCAGAAACACACAGCTCCCTATCTAACAAGCAACTTCCTTTTATTTCCCCATTAATATTATGGCTAGTGACTGCGGAATACAGAGGACAATTTATAATTCCTTTAATCGAGCCTCCTTACCTGTGGTTATACCAGTACCAGTCTGCCTGGAAAAATTAAAACTACTTACTTTTATAGATCCTAATTTTTAAAAGTCAGCATTTTTAATGTATTTAATGTATGTGGTAGACTACAACTTCGTTCGGTATTTTTAGAGTGACGCGCACATGGGAGAAAAAATGTTAAAATAACAATATATAAAGTATCAAAACATCAGCGTGATAGTCTGAACGCTCCCTTCGTGCCTATTCGTGAAACCAGAGGTTTTACAGAGAAATTTGTAGTGTAAGTGGAATTACGAATGTTTCTAGATGCAACACTTTTTGAAATATAGAAAACTAAAAAACAAAAGAAAACCGCAATCACACGGAAATTCTGTTTCCAATGTAACCACGCTGAGTATGTACTGAAAACTTAAAATTATGTTATTAGGATGAGGGGGGGGGGAAGCTTTCCTGAAGACGATTAATGTTTTCATATAAATATTAATAATATACACCAGAATTTCCATACATAATAATGGTTATTCTGTGTCAATATGTTGAAGAATAATACATATGTTACCTATGTTTATTTCATCAAAAGAAAATTCAAATATATTAATGTTTTCGTATAAATATACATAAAATTACCACAATTATTTCCAAACATGATAATAGTAATTCTGTGTGAATATTGTGAGGAATAAAATTGAACAACAGATAATATTTTATTAATAAATATTCAAAGCTCTTAATGTTTTCGTAGAAATATTGAACATATTTTAACAACAATACACAATACATAATAATGGTAATTCTGTGTAGATATTCTGAGAATAAAAATCATCTGTTGACTAGGGATGATCATTTTATTAACAAATATTTGAAGGCAAATTTTGAAGAATAAAAATCATTAGATATATCTGAAGAGGTCCCTAAAAGAAACGGAAGAAACTTTATTTAATGTTTATAAATAAATTCTGACTTTTGACGAATTTACAC
Source organism: Zhengitettix transpicula (assembly GCA_037074705.1). NCBI lineage: Eukaryota > Metazoa > Arthropoda > Insecta > Orthoptera > Tetrigidae > Zhengitettix > Zhengitettix transpicula. Next base: position 73,188,749 of record CM073595.1, on the reverse strand, counting down.
TAATATAAATTGTCTTAACTATGGATTTTAATTTTAATAATAAATATTGAAATAATAATATCACAGCAATTACCACACAAAATAATGACAATTCTGTGTGCATATTTTGAAGATAAAAAATCATATAATGATTTTTATTTTATTAATAAACTGGCTGGGTGTCCGGCGTTGCCTAAGTATTTTTTTGTAAGCTTGAAAAAATTCTAATTCTACAAATCTATTAGTCAAGAAGTGATTTAACCTACCTATGCAGAGGGAATGCTAATTTCATTAGACACCCCCCTTAGAGAAAAAGATACTGAATATAAAAAATACTCTTAGTACCTTAAGAGCGTCGAAAGTACTCACGGGGTGTTGAGAGTCTCAAAAATCTTCTTGGTATCCCAAAAGACTTCAAACTACTAGTTACCATTACAGTTAAAATTACACGCACTACCTTAAGAGAGTTAATTATACATCCGATGCACTAAGTTAGTCAGAATTTATTCATGTACTTAAGAGTATCAGAAATACTGCCGTAGCTTAGAAGAATAAAAATTATTTGCCTTACCTTAAAAGAGTAAAAAATACTCATAAATTCACTAAGAGAGTGAAAATTAGTTTCGGTTCCTTAAGAGAGTTAAAAAAACACTTCCAGTAGGTTAACAGATTCTAAAATATTCACGGTACTTTAAGAAGGACAAAATATTTCAAATATTTTAAGAGGATGGAAAAGATTCCCGTTACCCTAAAACAATAAGAAATACTCCTGGTACATTAAGAGAGTCAAAAATACTCTCACTACTCAAAAAAGTGTAAAAAATACTCCCGGTACCTTTAGCGAGACAAAATTATTTACATTAGATGGTGAGTATCATATTCCCTTTAGGCAACAGAAATTACTTCTGTAACCTTGAGTGTGTAAAAAGTACTCTCGCTACAGTAAGAAAGTATAATAAGATAAATATTCCCGGTATCCTAAAAGAGACGAAAATATTCCTTCTACATTACGAGAATATCGCGGTATTTACAGACTTAAAAATACTCCCTGTAATATAGAATATCTTTAAATGGTTACCTCATGATAGGGGGTTTCTTCCCGGTCGAGTGTTTCTTTAATATCATAACATCAGTAATAAATTTAGTTTGTTCAAGATTTCACGCAGAACATTGCTTCCCCCTCCTAGAAGTTGAAGTACAACTTAAAAGCAAGTTTAATGTCATAATTAAACTCACAGACATCCGGATTCGACTCCAATCTCTCTTTTTTGCTTTATTTTTACATAACCCCTCCTACATCCCCACTAACAAGAGAAAAAGGTTGAAATTTTACTCAAAAAACATATGGACAACACTTTCATTCTCACTGATCCCGAAAATTATTTATTCGACACACTTTTATGCAATTTTTAAAATGTCAACCCCCGCCTTCAGGGGTGGTAATCGTGTCTTAGCCCCATACTATTTGTTTCAGATTTTTATTTCCATAAATGATAATATTATGTCTGTGTGTAAAATTGTGAAGAATAAAATTTGTCAACTAGGGATTATTAATAACTATTGAAATGTCTTAATGTTTTCGTAGAGATGTTAATAATATTATCTCAAAAAGTTTCCATATATAGTAATGATAATTCTGTGTGCATATTTTGAAGAATATCACAATAACACGGCTGATTTCAGACAGCTGAGCGGAAATATTGTAAAGCTTTTCGGTACAACGCTGAGTCAGTCGGACGTCATTCCCTGTGATTCCGAGCGAGATGAACGGAGACGTCCAACTTTTTCTTGCGTTTGTTTGAAGTGTATCAAGTGTGTTTGCGGCCCATCTGTAGAAGTCACACAGCAACTTCGCAGTCCATTATCTGTGTTTTGAGAAAGATGCGAACTCGTCCGTTGAGATCGTATATTTCTTTTCTCGGTATATGTCGGAAGAATTCGAATAACGTTAAGTTACTCGCTATCAAAGTGCGAAATTAAATTCACTATTATCTCAGGTAAAACAAATTTAGTGTTAGAAAATGTAGGTAAAATTATTCAAATCAATCAAAAATTACCACTTAAAGCCGGTGTCAGCAAATTATTATTCCTAAATAGTACGATCAACTTGAATAACTAGAATAATGTATCTGCATTATTCTCAAGAAATTAAGTTTAGATTAGATTGTGAAATGGCATTTATAAAGGAAATCGGGGGATCACGTCTGATAAGTGCAGGATCTGATGGGGACATTATCTTATGCTTCATGACATCCAAATATTTAAGCACTCATTCAGCACGCAGGCAGGCAGGCAGCCCAGCCAACCCAGCCAGCCCAGCCAGCCCCGCCAGCCCAGCCAACCCCGCAAGCCAGCCCCGCCAGCCAGCCCCGCCAGCCAGACCCGCCAGCCAGCCCAGCCAGCCCCGCCAGCCAGCCCAGCCAGCCCAGCCAACCCAGCCAGCCCCGCAAGCCAGCCCCGCCAGCCAGCCCCGCCAGCCAGCCCCGCCAGCCAGCCCCGCCAGCCAGCCCAGCTAGCCCCACCAGCCAGCCAAGCCAGCCCAGCCAGCCCAGCCAGCCAGCCCCGCCAGCCAGCCAAGCCAGCCCAGCCAGCCCCGCCAGCCAGCCAACCAAGCCCAGCCAGCCCCGCCAGCCAGCCCAGCCAGCCCCGCCAGCCGGCCCAGCCAGCCCCGGCAGCCAGCCCAGCCAGCTCCGCCAGCCAGCCCAGCCAGCCATCCCAGCCGGCCCCGCCTGCCCAGCCAGCCCCGCCAGCCATCCCAGCCGGCCCCGCCTGCCCAGCCAGCCCCGCTAGCCAGCCCAGACAGCTCTGCCTGCCAGCTCAGCCAGCCCAGCCAGCCAACCCCGTCAGCCAACCCCGTCAGCCAGCCCAGCCAGCCCCGCCAGCCAGCCCAGCCAGCCCCGCCAGCCAGCCCAGCCAGCCCTGCCTGCCAGCTCAGCCAGCCCCGCCAGCCAGCCCAGCCAACCCCGTCAGCCAGCCCAGCCAGACCAGCCAGCCCCGCCATCCAGCCCCGCCAGCCAGCCCAGCCAGCCCTGCCTGCCAGCTCAGCCAGCCCAGCCAGCCCCGCCAGCTAGCCCAGCCAACCCCGTCAGCCAGCCCAGCCAGCCCAGCCAGCCAGCCCAGCCAGCCCTGTCAGCCAGCCCAGCCAGCCCAGCCAGCCCCGTCGATGTATGAATTTCAAATTTGAGGTCAGGATATGTTTATTTAGATATTTCATTAAAGGCCGTTGAGAAAATGCAGATATATTTTAAAGTAATCTAAACCAAAGATTTCTGACATGAAGAAAATAGTTGCAAATTGAGTACCTGTGGTTCTTAAATGAAACCAATTAATGTTATGGGAATATGTTTGTAGTTCCTGAAATTAAAATGGATGTAATTAAAAATTTGAAAAAAGTAGAGTATTAATAGTCCATAGTTTAGAATAATTTATTTGTGCTTACACTGTTGTGACTTGTTCCACTTATGGAAATTACTATTGTGAGATTAAGGTGACAGAAAGATACATGTGTGTATTAAATGTTTTAATATTCTTGCAGTACTCATGTAGACCTTCAGTCATTGGGCTGGGAAACAGCCGCTTGTATAACAAGACAACTGACTGGCCTACTCTGAAATAGCCTTGAAGTTGGGCAAGTTTGTCTCGCACATATTTATGCTGAAAATTAATGTGGCTTTTGTCCATTTAAAAATTGATAGGTACTTAAAGGATTTCTTTCATTATATTCATTGAAAATTAAATTATTTTAACAATTGCAGTTCAGTTATTTTTTGAGGACCCTTGACCCTTGAAGTGTTGGAAACACAACTTACAGTTGCAATTTACACTAACAAAACAGAAGAAACAATTTAGAAGAATAAGGTGTTGTAAACATTGCTTAAATTAATTGTGTCGTCGTGCGAATTGAGTGTGTTTTTGGTGCTTTTTATGTGTATCGTTTCTGATAGGTTCCATTTCTATAAATTTGGTTCAACATCTAACACCTCAACATTATTCCAATTAAAATCATGACTTTTCTCCAATCTATGGTTCATTACTACATTGTGGTTCGCCATTTTTGTAATTATTTTTATGCTCTTTTAGTCTTGTGCCTAATGCATATTTGGTCTGACCCATATAGGATTTTCTGCAATTAAGTTGCTACAATTAATTTTCTAAATTACATTCTGTTGAGAATTTTTGTTAATTTCTTAAAAATATTGATTTATTTACAGTCACATCAACATCCAAGGTTATTAGCGACTCAGTATGGGAACTGATTTGACGAGAGTTCCTCTCATGCACACAAACATCTGTGCCCTTGCCAGTATTTGAAGCCTGAACCTCTGTGCTGTAAGGCAGTCATGCTGAGTTCAGTTAATTTTATCTTTACCTTTTTTAATGCATTTGTTAAGCTTATTGTTTATTATGAATACAACTGAGAAATCAAAATCTGTTAATTTTTTATTTTTACACTTATTAAACCATAATAAGTCAATACAACAATTTGTTTTTCTCTATCCAAATTTTTTTTATTTTTAATTATTGTTGTTGTTAAAATTATGATTACATTTATTATTAAACATTATCATAATGTAAATAAAAAGTGTCTGTATAAGGTCACCAATTGTTGTATTAATAAAGAACATATTCCTTTATGCCACACCTTGTCAAATGCCTGGGAGATGTCCAGAAATACAGTTACGCAGAAAATTTTTTTCATTAATTATCTGATGTGCTTGTTGGAATTTTGAGTGATATTCTCGAAAACCAAATTGATGATTTACCAGGAGTGATAAAAGTTCATGGTCAGCATAGATCCTTTTTAGTAGCAGTCATTCGAATACCTATCTAATTTTGGAAAGTAAACTAATTTGCTGATAAGATGAAGATTCACGCCATAGTTTACCTGTTTACCTGTTCATACTAATGATACCATGCTTGTTATTCTATCAGAGATCATAGTTGGACTCCACTAGGCAGCTGTTTATATATATATCACTAGTTACGAAGAAATCCAGGAGGTCAGGGATTTTATTTGGATCACTTGGCCAATAAGTGGGTTTTTCATTTGACAGGAAATTGTAATTGCTGTCATAGCTGGTAAAAGGTTTCTACATTTTGTTATGTTTCTTGAATCCCAGTGCATGGACTTTTCATTCCAGTTTCTTCCTGCTATGAATCTATTGCCCAATGTCCAGGAGAATTCTTTGTATTTGTCTGCAGATACGGCATATCGAGGTGAGCTATACAGTGTGACTTTATTAAAGTCCCAAGGCTTGGCGTTTACTTGGAAACTTGCTGCCTGAATTTTATCAATTTCATATTTTGGCAGTTCGAAGTGTGGCATAGCATTTGGGTTAATTTTTGTTGAGCCACTATGGGATGTCCCATTGGGGTGAGGAGTTTGATAGGTGGATTATTGTGGAATTCTAAATGTTGTTAGGTCTGATAAGGGAGTTTCAGAAACTAGAATAAGTTGAGAAATGTAATAATTTCCTGTTCATGGTTAAGAAGGCAACAATGCTCTTTCTGTCAATCAGGGGTGTTCAAATTCTCTTCCCCTCTTGCCAATAATTTTCTATTAAGTTTTGAGACAATGTCCTCAACTTCTCATGTGTTTGTAAATCATGTATTGCGGTTCCCTTAATCCCAAAATACTTGCTTCCTGCATTTCTGGTCTGACTGAATGTTGGGCTTCGCAAAGCCAATGTATATCATCTGGCATAAATAGAATTTCTTAATGAATAAAAATTTAATCAATCAATCACTTAACAATTATACATTAGAATGAGAACTATTGTGGTATCATGAAGAATTGAATGGAATATGTTTAATTTAGTTTCATCACAAATAATGTGCAATGTTGGAGGAAGCAAAATATAAATTAATGGAAGCATTCATTATAAATTAGCCAATGTTAAATAATGCATGTAACATAATCATGCCATAACAAATTTTTTTATCTAATTGACTAGAGGTCCATCTTAAAATAATCACTAAAAAAATTTATTAATAGCAAAATTGAAAATATTTACTCACCTTAATATTGGTTCTGATGTGTTGAAAGAAGATTACAAGATTATAATATATAGACAACAAAGATATTGAAAGTACATTAGCAAGTATCGAGAAAGTGATATTCCCAAAGATAAAGGAATTTTTGCAACATTGAAGTGTTGTATATGGTATATAGTAAGCATGGGCATTACATAAAACTGAAAGGAGTAGTTTAGGACATTTTGGAATGTGGTGCTACACAGGATCACTAGGAATTATATGTACAGACAAAATAAAAATGAGAAATTGATTGCAGAAGTATTTATACATATAGGCATGAAGATGATACAAGTTAGTAGAGCATATACTGAAGTTTTAGTGAGCTCAATAAGAGGTGTTGGAATAGAATGTAGGAATAATTTCAGAAAATAAAAATCATAATCAGATAAATATGGTCAGCATTTGGTATGATGTAAAGGATTAAAAAATGCATAGTGCAAATAAAATAAAATATTGGCATTGAAAACATGAGCACACAAAATAAGATGCATATAATAAATAACTTAATATACATTTCTTAATCTAAATTCATTTTGTTATATAGGTCCTTTAAGAGCAACAGTAGTTACTTCACCATTTCTTTTAATAAATCTGCTCTATATTACCAAAAACAATTTCTCAAAGACAGAAATTTCAGTTCTGTTAAGCATGTCAGTGTCCAGCACTTCAATAAAAGAAACAATAACATCATAGTAAAACAAATAACTATAGATAGTTTTCTATGATGATGTGGGAATACTTCAAAAATATTGAAGAAAACCAAATTCAAATAACTTGTGCAAGGTCCATTATAATCTTTATTGAAACAAATTTAATTATATTACAAAGTTTTTACATGCATTGAATAAAGTTGAAATAATTAAAATTCATATTTGGTAATTATATCACCTTAACCACTTCTTATTCAGATTACTTGAAATAAATTTTTAATACTTCTCCAGTAATTATGCATTCAGGAAATTCATCCCTGTAAAAATGATTTTGAGCACGGTGTCGGATGATAATATTTGAGACACCTGCTCCATACTTTTGAAATGAATATGTTAGCTGGAAATGAAAAAAATAAAATCAACAACTTATAAGATAAAATCAATCTTTTGAATATAAATTTTTTTCATATTTCCAGTAGTTTTTGATGTATTCATTAACATTGATTTATGAAATGAAAACATTGCCAGAAACCATATACTCCCAATTTTGTTGAATTTACATGACAGTGTACAAATGCAAGATAATTGGATGTGTCAGTATTTGTTATTTCTATTTATTTTCTTTATTTTATAATGTCACTGTTCATTTTTAGAGAAATAAGAGGCTTACATTATGCAATAATTGAATCTCAGGTGCTGGCAATTTGATTGAATATTATAAATGTGTACATTATTGCAAACACTGTGTTGCGTACATTGAACAGGTATACTGCTGTATCCAAGCGATATTACAAGTTCATAGATTTCTGAAAATATTTACCATGTTTGCTTTGATGAGAAAATGAAGTACAAATATTACTGGTTATATTATTTGAAATAACCAAATATAAGCTATAATAAAATTCTAAAATTTAAAAATATTTGACATTTAACTTGTATGAATGACTATAACTAACAAATCCAATTTCAAATAATTATATTTGTTTATGTTAATGCACAAAAAAGCTGACATACATATATGGTATTGAGAAGAGAATAATAAAATATAATTCTAATCTACAGTAAAAAATTCCTTATTGAATTTATAATTAAGTGGTAGGATGGAAAAATTATTTACAAAGAATGTATAATACCAATAGAAATAAATTGTTCATACCTTCCTCCATTTTCCATCTGATAAATCAACTGAAAAAGTGAAGCTTCGAATTCTGTACATTTCTTTCGTTAAAAGATCCACAGAAAAACTATATGTACAAAATGTATCTTCCCTTAATGATATCCTGGGAAATTAAAATTGACAATAGTTCTATTAAATTCACAATCACATTTTGTTAAAATATTAACATACTGTTCACATGTAAACTGATGATTACAATTATTTGTTAAATGAGTCTTATCATTAAAATAAAATGAAGTTAAAGATTGATTCAAACAAAACGTCCTGGAGTTATGATCCACACTCCTGTAGGAAACAAATAGTTACTTATTGTCTGAAACATTAACTAATCTTTCTCTCACTATCAAATGTGTTTAACATTCTTTCATTCCTCACTTGTAACTTGCATTATCTAGTTGTTTCCAACTAACACTGCTCACCCTAAAGTGTAGAAGAGAAAAAAACAAACTAATTTATATGTTGGAATTAGTAACACTTTTTGACTTTTATTTTATGAATTACCAGCTATTATTTTGTAATTCAGTATGAAAGTTAACAATAAAAAAATTTAACCATAAAATTTATTCATTCAATTAATTCAAATAAAACTTGGAACATATTTGCTATAACTATTTTCTAGTCTTAATATATTTAATCATTTTTCTTTTATAGTATACTACACCAATGTTCAATGCTAATGAACAGGTCTTGCTACAGTTTTCTTTTGAAGATCACACATGTGTTAGGTATGTAAGGGTTTCATTTTTCTTACTTTTGCTCTGGAAGCCTTTAGTATGATTCAATATAAGGAGTTATTTAAGAATAACCAAATCTGAGCTAGTCATTTGAACTAGCAGATATGCATTAATTACCTCCTTCTAGCAGAATTACTTTTATTTTGTCATATTGAAATTTCAATACATTTTAAAGAATTTAATACAAATAATTGTTTGTTTTTTTTAAAAAAAAAAAGAATTCAAGTCTCTCATTTTCATTATTATGATATGATAAAAATGGTTACTTTCACACTGTTTGTTAAAAAAAAATTCTAATTTTATTACGCTAGAAGTTTTAGTTTTAACTAAAACATTGAATTTAAAAGTAGCAGCAGGAAGAACCCATTGTATGACTATGCTGCTGAGGACAAATCATTTTTAATTTTCAAAAAAATATTAGTTGGAAGACATTTAAGGCATTACATTTATAGCCATTATATATAGCCATTATATCTACAAAATGAAATTGTTTATTCAGCAAAAATAGCCCAGCACATGCGAATTATATGAAGGTATTTGTTATTGATCTGTTTCTATAATATTACACTGAATAATATAATGTGTAAAGTTTTCATGATTGTGTTTCAACTATTGATAATTCTGATGGTTTAAGAGATATAAATCTATAAAGTCTTCTCACAAATTGTGATTCACCCTATGATTGAATAAATTAAAGTTTGGCATGCTACATGAAAGTATAATAATTTCATTCCTTTTTAAAACATATGAACAATACAGCCCAAATAATTGATTCAAAACTTAGATTTGTTGACAGCTTTGCCAACAGAAAGATTCAGTTATCTGAGGTAACAAGTATAACTAAGACATAAGGCAAAAAACAAATCAATAACATTAAAATCAATAGAATAAATTATTTGACCAAGAAAGTCTGATTTAGATGTGATTGTATGCTAATGTGATCATAATATAAAGCCTGTAGATGTGAATAGGTACCAAATAAAGGTTTTGGAATTACTTGATAAAATATTTCTGTTCAGATAAAGTCAATATGCATTAATTTACAATCAAACAGATACTCAGAAAACTTTCCCTTTCGAAAGAAAACTATTAGCAACCAGATTTATCTCAAAGAATTTTAAGGTTTCCAATGGTTACAATACTGATTCAACCACTACATTTTGATTCCTCGAAGATGATGACAGAGCTGTTGATTGTAAAAATGTTGGGGTTTAATTACTATTGTACCTGTGTTGAAACCAAATAAATCTTTCTACAGTATTCCTTTTGTTTTTCAGAGGTGAAATAAAGGTTCAATAAGTATTGAACTTGCCACAAATATTGATAGGTGGGGCCATATATGAAAAGCAAATTATAATAAAAGCAACAACTTATATTTTATAAGAAAATAAGCAATTAGAATACATTACATGAAGCACAGTGTCTGAAACAAATTATTATAGGCTATTTGTTTGTTTCATATACATTTATTTATGAAATAAATTAATAATAATAATAATAACTGAAAATGACATGATTATAGTTGATTAAAAACCAGCATTCCAAATTACTTCATTTAAATTAATTTAAAGACAGAATATGTTCTTTTATGCTTATTATTATTGGTTTCTTTGTTGGTTCCATTTCTTTTACGGTGTAACAGCCATTGGCAATTGGCTCATTTACAGTTAAAATAAATGTGTTCCATAAATTAATTTAAGTACGGTTTATAAATTGGATGTATTATGGTTATCTATTGTCAATGGCAACTTAGTCTTAAATAGAATAAATAATTTTATTATTATTTGATATTAAATATATTCAACTTGAACTATTATAAATTATATCTCATTATTCCACAGAACAGTAATCAGTATATACTTTAAGTTAATTACCATTCACTAATTTCTATTGTGGGCTGCAAACGGTTCAACATATCTGTTGTGATTCCTTCATCCTCAAGTGAAATGTAATGTGACTTTGCCCAGTTTTCAAAGTGACCTGATACATGATAGGAATTAGAATCTTCATAGTCCTCCAAAACTGGATGGGCGCCAATTGGATTTGAATGATCTAGGAGATAGTATGTTACTACCCCTGTTATAATATCCCACTGCCTAGAGCCTGAAGAAAAAAATTGACTTCTGAGACAGTTAATAAGAAAATAATTAGTGATAAATAAACATTTTCAAGTCAGTTTTAATAATACTTTGTTAATGTAAAATTTTATCACTCAGACTTCATTTCCAAATATTGGACACACCACAGTTTCCAGTAAAATATCTGACAGGCATAATCTATTTCTGCATAATTATTTTATGATGTATTGTGTTAAGGAAATAAATATCTCAGAAATCCCAATATCAAAATATTATTTAAACAGGATTTATATACAGTATATGTTGATTTACAGTCTTATGTAGAATTAATAAAATATACAAATTTTCCAATAAGCAGAAAACATCTTTAATAAATAAACAAATATTAACAATATACTTGTCAGTATCTATCCACTTAAAAATTTGTCTTCACACAAACACCATTGAATATTAGACAAACTATGATGATACGTCCATCACTCGACTCCAATTATTTATTAAACTGAATTATTTTATCTTTGAGTAATGGTGATGTATGAATTACAAATTTGAGGTCAGGAGATGTTTATTTAGATATTTCATTAAAGGCCTTTGAGAAAATGCAGATATATTTAAAAGTAATCTAAACCAAAGATTTCTGACATGAAGAAAATAGTTGCAAATTGAGTACCTGTGGTTCTTAAATGAAACCAATTAATGTTATGGGAATATGTTTGTAGTTCCTGAAATTAAAATGGATGTAATTAATAATCTGAAAAAAGTAGAATATTAATAGTCCATAGTTTAGCCTGTTCATGTATTTGTAAAAGTTTTTAATAAGAATACCACTTTCTAAACTGTTGTCAAAAAATTCTTGAAAATTATAAAACAGATAACTATGAAGAAAATTACAGTTATTCCTTTATAAATAAAAGGCAATAAATGTTGATGCAATGTTTATAATATTTAATTTCTGAGATTGACATTCGGATATTACCCTTTAATTTTTTCAGATAAATTGATGTGGAGAATGCTTCAAACACAAAACGAGGAAACAAAAGAAACCAAAGGATCTTAACAACATAAATACTCACGAATTTCCTCAGGCATACATTTTTAATAAGTACATAAAATACATATTATATTCTTTCAATTTAGAACTGGAGAGTTATTAATTTGCAAATAGGAGCATTGTAAAAAAAATCTCATTAATGATAATGGTTAATATATTAAAAATATGCAGTATTTTAAATATTCACTCTCTTGCAGTAACTTAAAGGCAAACCTCTTAAACTATCCATTCTTGTATTTTACAAACCAACTAACAAAGGATATCAAAATTGTACATGTAGAATAGCTTATGGTTTTTTATTTTTAGAATTATTATATTTCTCACTTGTTCTCCTCCCGTAATTATCTTGCAAGGCATAATGCATATTTCTTTGTTATTTAAGTGGGAGCTATAGAAATAACTACACAATACATCAAAAGTGAATAATACTAATAATTACTCTAATGTAGTGATATTTATTTCAGTGTACAGGGTCTGATTTTTAATGGAATTGCATCCCAATTATACATATATATATATATATATATATATATATATATATATATATATTGTAATAGTAAGAATGTGACATTGTCAAAAATATTGGTATGGAAAGGATAGAGAGATAGGTTGTGGCTTACCTGAAAGTGAAGTGCGGTGTCGCCATGAGGAACAGAAGGTTGTTCTTCAAATTTTCGGAGGCTCTCAGCCTCCTTCTTCAGGAAGGAGTGTTACACCATTCTGTGCACCGGCCGGCTGCGGACTACGCAGGTTGAAGAACAACCTTCAGTTCCTCATGGCGACACCGCACTTTACTTTCAGGTAAGTCACAACCTATCTCTCTATCCTTTCCATACCAATATATATATATATATATATATATATATATATATATATATATATATATATATATATATATATATATATATGTATGTATGTGTGTGTGTTAAAATAATCAGAAAGAATAAATGGCAATGTAAATACCTGGTTTCATTTTATCGATCAACAAATTCTTGCCTAGTGCTTTCTTCTTCCACAGTAGAAAGAAAGACCACCAATTACAGTATTTTCCACCATGTAACATAATTTCTTTATACTCAGTTTTGTTCATGACTAATCTAAAAACATCATTATCAACTATCTCCTTCCACCGTTTGGATACTTGTCGACAATTCAATAATGTTTTGCTGTCCATGTTGGATAAAATGAGTGCCAAGATTTCTGGTGGCAATTTTTTTGTATTGTCTTCAGTAGGCTTGTCTGAAAGTAGATGAAAAAATTACAATAACTTTTCAAAAACATCTAATTAGACACTTTCCTGGTGAAACATTACATGTTATAAATATAAGTATGCATACTCAGTTGATGATATTCAAAATAGATATGGAATTACAATTCCCAAGGATAAAAAAGTACCCTGTTTGTGCAAATCACTTATTCTCATTTTAAAGCTTTAAACAAACTACATGAATTTTAAGAGCCATATACAGTATTGTATGAGAACTGTTTATATCCAATATGCAAACACGCCAGCATTTCTGCATCAGAAGTTTAACCATGTTGGTTTATATTTGTCAAAATAAACACACATACTGCTGGTGCTTAAAGTGCACAGCTTTTAAAACCAGTCCTTTTTTTGTAAAACAAAACATTACTGCTAGTTCCTTCTCTTCATAATTCTTTATTTCTCACATTATTATTTTTGTCCATTTCCTATTCCCTTATTATCTACAATTTCTACAATCATTTGACTTTTTCAACATAATTCACATTAAATGACGTCAGAACATGGAGATCACATCTGAAAATTTTAAATATATATCACGTTCGTCATGGTCATACCATTCTTCTATCTTCAGATTAGCCATAAACTCTCTAATGTAGTGATAGTTATTTCAGTGTACAGGGTCTGATTTTTAATGGAATTGCATCCCAATTATACACACATACATACATACATACATATATATATATATATATATATATATATATATATATATATATATATATATATCTGTGTGTGTGAGTAATTGATATAAGAATGAGTGAGTTTTCCTCTAACCTGTGACTGAAGGTCTGTCTGAACATGTCAGACAGACAGGAAGGTTAATTCAAATTTTCAGCTTTGTTAACCTCCACTATCAAGATAGGGATTGCCCCTCACGTTGCTTTTATGTTTCAGAGTGGTAAGGAATTTGTACATATATTTTTGTTTAGTATCAAAAACATATTGTTACAAAACAAAAACTTCACTACAGTTAAAGCTAATACCTATTAAGTGAATTACAAGAAATTTCATTATTTTGTTATTTGTATGTATCTGAATTTTCTTAATGATTTAATATATTATGGGGTATTCCATTGTCTTATGAAATAAAAATCTTTCTACGACAACAATGGAATGTTCGTCACTATCAAATGATACCTAAAGATTTACTTTCCATATTTACTGATTAATAATCATTTATGGATGGTATTGCAATAAATATTTAAACAATGGAACATCCAACGTAATAAGGAAACTTACCACCTGGTCCAGGAACCACTTTCCCATTGCGGAGTATCATCCTAACGTGGATTCTTTTATCACCTTCTCTTATATATCACACCTTTAGAAATAAATTAGGCAAGAAATTATAATTTCGTGAATGATTTTGTATAAAAGTGACGCTTGTAATGCTATTCTCTTACCTGATTTCTGCATCTACTCTTGCGGCGATTCAACGTGCAATGACTTACGCCTTTAGAAACTTACTGACTCAACAAAGAAATCCTCGCGACATTTTAGCTTCATAATTAGGCTTTAAATTATAAATACATTAATTATAAATACAAAATCAATATTTTATTTTAAATTATTTAACTTATTTTACCTTACGACATTTAAAACTTTCTTAATTGTTCACAGCAAATTATTTTAGTTATATTTCTAAATGAATGCTTTGCAGTGAAAATAAAAATGTGTTTGGAGGGCCTTTTTTTAAAAAACAAAAATTAATACGTTTCGGGTTTTAAAGAAACAGAATTAGAGCAAATAATTTATTACAAGTAAATCCCCTTTACGACTTTGGGCCGCGCTATTTAAACGGGTTACTAGAAGCCTTCTGATTTTATAGTTGATGCTGCTGATGTCACACTACTTCGCCTTTTTAGAACAGCCAATTACGATTGTGTAGTATTTCATATAATTGTTTGAAATTCACGACATTAATTTCCAGTGAAATTTGACATTTATTTATTCGCCGAAAGTTGAACATCAGAAGTGGTCTCATTGGTTTCGACCATGGAGAAATGAGTTCAGATCCAAAGGTGAATTGATATAGCAATGACATATTTAAAATATGTAACTTCCAACAAAATAAGTATATATTAACCATTTCAAATAGCCATTCTCCTACGCATTCGTACCATGTAAACTGGAGAAGTTTGATGAACTTAACTTAGAAACGAAGAAAAAAATATAACAATAGCAACAACAATATAACAGAAGCAACGGACTTGGTAGTTTATGTAGCTAATATACACATGAAAATGATGATAGTTTTCCTAAGATAACTGGCTTCCGTCATGAACCTGACTCTTGAGAAACCAACAACAGAAGTTGCTTTATTTGTAACATCATTATAGATACAAAGTCGATGGACTAAAGCTGGTAGACTGAAAGAGGTCCTAGAAGACGTTACAAAAGGTAGAAACGTAGAATTACTCATCCATAGATGTCTCGTCGAGAGCGTAACGGATATTTTCCGATTGAGGACGATCAAATAACATTTTCATGTTAAATTTTGTTCAGTATAAGTATCGTTGTTTAACGAATTGCATAATAGAGGTACTGATGTTCCCTGAAGCATTTTTCTGATATCTTAGATTGTCGAAAATTTGATTGTTAAATTATTATAACGGATTCTGCTGGTCCTTTCTGATACATTCCGGTTCTTTGTTATATAATTATTATATTCTCAATATTTTAATTGTTTTGGGCAATCAGTTAATAAAATAATCCTGTTTCATTTTAGTACAACTGTTTACTAATGATGGAATCTATTTCAAAAATTAAAAATAATTAAAAGTTAACCTGATGCTATTTTACCTATATTAATAAAAATAATTGTTAATGGTTTTTCATACATATTGCATTCAATATTTAATAAGTCATTAACTATGGGAGCTTATCCATTTATTTGGAAAAATGCCTTCGTTATTCCAATAGCAGCTGGGTGCTCGGCGTTCCAGACAGTGATCCTGTGCTGAGCCCTGGCTAACACGGAGACAGCTAGTTGGCTGCATTAGAGGGAGCGATTGCGCCGCAAGGCGGACAGTTTAAATATTAGAAATCGAAGGAAAAATACACACTGTTAAAAAACAGTTATTACAAATTTTCTTAAAACTGAGAAAAATAATTAATTTGAACTTTATTTTATGTGCTGTATCACATGCGAACACTGGTTATAGAATGTGCAGTGCCATTAAGGATTGAATGTGACATGGTGGGAAGAGAATAGAACGGATGTGCAATAGTCTATTACATTGGTGGTGAAGGTTTTATAGAACGTAGGAGGGTTTTAGGATGACAGGAGCCGGTTCTCGAGCGTTCTCTGACAAGTTTAAATCTTTTGGTGACGCGTTTTCGGAGTAGTTGGACATGTGATATTAGGCTGAGGGTTTGGTTCAGGTGAATCGCGAGATAAGTGGCTGAGGGGAATGGGGAAGTTACTTGGCTCCAGAAAACTATACGGGTGGGATTTATCTGGATGTGGGAAAGAGGATAGGTTTGGTGTCGAAATATTACAAGAGAAGCTATGGTAGGGTTGGGTTTGACTCTCCACTTGGAGAGCCATTCGTGGAGGGTTACAAGATACATGTTGAGGGAGGTAAGATAGGTATTAGGATTTTTGTCCGATGTCCAGATGACGGCGTCGTCGTCGAACTGGGAAATAATTTGTTTTAAAAATTTAGTGTAAATTTTAAATATTTACTGTGTAGTATGAATTAGACTCGAGTCATTTCCTAGCCATAGAATGCAAACGCCTACTGTACCAATCAGACTAGACTGTTTTTATTCCCCAGCCTTGGACAGGTTATTAAAATTGTTTCCAGCTTTGAAGTAGCACAAGAAAAGCCTGCAGTTGTGATATGAATTTTTTTATAAGTTGACTGCAATGTTTTTTATCGTCATACATTCCTTTGCGACCACTGTCCAAGTAAACGTATAGGCGATGAATAAGAAGGGAACACCAATGATAAAATTACGCCTGATTCGTAAGAAGAAGTGACAGAGCGAAGAGAATCTGAATACAATAGTTATTGACCACGTTTTTGAGGCTAATTTAACAGCAACGGGGATTTTTGAAAGTGCTTTTATATCCCGCATGGATTTTCAGAATCTGTATGGAACAGCCGAATAGGAAAAGCAATCAGAAACTTAGTGCGTGGACAGTTTGAAGTCTCTCCGTGTTATTTATTTCATTTGAAGTTGCTGGCCAAGTGCGAATGAAGGGTGTCAGCCGAGGTTTCTTCATTACCAACAGTAATTGAACCAAGGGACAGTCCGATGTATCTGAAAATGGTTCCTCAACACGGCTTCGACTAATAGCTACCTCAAGATATGAATGAGAAGGAACAAGGAGAATCGTTTTTGCTTAAGAACCTCTACGTTGTCGTCAATTATTACTAACACTTTATTTGGCCTTTTGAAATGTAATTGGCCACTTATAAATTAATATGTGGAAAGTTGAGAGACATTTGTTCTGTTACTTTTTTCAGTCATGTAAAGCCTTTTCCGATATACTTCTTAAATAAATGTTTTTACACGTGTTTTTTTCGATATTATTGACATTCATTAGGAAGTTTCAATACATTCGAACATTTCTAAAACGTTAAACAAAATGACTAATTGTTGGTTTTGCATAGCTGTCGGAAACAGCCTCCTAGATCATGTACAACCATAAAGAAATAATATATAAATAATTTAGTGGCATGATATTTGGATATCCAATTTATATATATATATATATGTATATATATTGTAATAATTACTAATGATTGACTTTTAAATGAATGAAACAAACAATAGATTTATTTTTAAAACTTTAAAACAATTACACAATTTAAAAATATATCTCAGGGTCTCTACTGGGTTTGATAATGGCGAATCATTTTATTTCTCAACTTAAACAAAAATTCCAATTTAAAAGAGAAAAGATTTACTCGTCAATTAATTAGGACGAAATTTACTTGTCAACGAAGTTAAACTAAAAAGATGGATTCTAATTTACAATTTTTTTTTCATCAATAAGAAGAGAACGAAATCTGACGTCTATCTTTTAATCAGGTTTACATAATTAGTTGTTTTTATATTGTTACTCACGGCAGCATTCCGGGATACCTTGTTATTGACGAAACACTATGGCGGGGTTTTGCACAGCTTCTAAAACTCACAGATTCTAAAATTTCTATTTTTAGATCAAAACTCAGGAACCAGGATGATCTCCTTTCGTCTCTCTCTCGGTTGACTTCTGCTAATTCTGCCCGGCTATGTTCACAAGACTGTTTGTGCTTAGCAGGTTTCGTAGTTATGCTCGAGTGAATATTTCGTCTTGAGCAAAATGTTCATGGACCAATCAACGCTGTTTATTGGTAATTCTCGATGTTTCTCTGCAAATTTACTTTAAATATTTAAAATTGTCTTGTCTATTTCCAACACGACCAATTTCTGTCGTGTCTGATTGCCAACTGCTTCTACTTAACGTTACTTTTTAAAAGAATATCTCGTCTATTTTAATACGATCATTTCCTATCGTTTCTGCATGCCAACTGAACTCCCGTCTCGCAATTTTGAGCGCGCATTGCTTCTTCCGACAAAGAAACAATGCTCTTCTTGTCTATTGTTGTTCTGTTCTGTACCGCCACAAAGTATTTCTCTAACAATTTAGATTTTTAATTTCACAATTAATGTCTTAATTAATTGGCATTACAATATATATATATATATATATATATGTTGTATTTTATTATCCGTTACAGTCATAAGTTATTTTTGTTCTAGAATAAGAGCTGATCGACACCGCAACTAAATTTACAATTTAATGAACAACTAGTGGATGTAGGACCTATGTAAGGAATATGACGTCATTTGAACGTGAGCAGTTTCTACAGGCTGTTTTGGTAATATTATGGACTCGAACCCAGCATATTTGTTAGCACAGAGCTTTGGCTTATGCCGGCTGCTTCACACCATTATTAATTATACTTGTTACGTGGAGGAGACGAAATCTGTCAGGAATTATTATTATCGTTTATTTCGGCACCAAGGTAATATTTCATTGCCTTATTAGGATGGCAGGTGGGCGAAGAGGACAAAAAATCTAGCGGCGCTAAGTGTAAGGGTCGGCCCTTCGCCCTCTTATTATACTCTTATTTAACAGGTTCCGAGGCGAAACGAGGTGCGGAAGGATCACGATGCACCTGTCAGTCCATCTGCGCTCTCGCCCAAAGGTCCCACGTACACCAACAGAAAACACCACATCTTCAGGAAACAACTTTTCTTCTTTTAAAAATGTTGTACGTTATTCATGAATGATTCATATATGTTAGAATCAAGGTAATAATATCATGTTGATGGCGTATCCCACTGGAGATGGCTGCTTCCAACATGTCAGTGTGACATGCCACGGTGCTCGTGTTCTGCAAGAGTTGTTTCACTAACACGAGAAAGACAAGACGTTATTCCAATTAACGATCCGGCAGCAGGATCCACAGGCGTCAATTCTCTCGCAACTGGACAGAGCTGCTCATCTGGCATGGTGTCACGACTCCACGCTTCGCCTTTCATCATCTCCTGGAGTCAATGCCTAGACGATTTGCTGAAGTCTTGATGGTGTGCTCATATCAATCTAACCATCTTCACCAATGGTTGTTGAATTGATTTTATATCAATTATGATCAACCCTGAAGCTCTGCTCTTCATCGAACCTAACTGTTCCAAGTAACTAAACTTAAATCCTACACTGGTACAGAATGATATTCTATAATCTATTGATCAAAGCTTTATTCATCCTTTCACTTAAAATTGATTAATTCAACACATCTAGTCTCCATTAACGTCGAACTTTTTTCAAACTTTCCCATAAAATAATTAGCAAGTATACTTGTTTATCATTAACGAATTCAAATATTTAAGAAGCGTTGTTTCTTCTGACAACACATTAAAACAAGAAATCAGCAATAGGATACAAGCAGCCTCTCACCTCTACCACTTGGTTCGTCAAATGCTCTGGGGTGGGGCATTTTCTCAAATTTCTAAGATCAACTGTACAAAACTTACTTGAATCAATTTTAACTTACGCACTGGGAGTGGCGACAGTGACTCGACCAGAAAATGGTCACTTACAGGCAGTTGAAATGAAATTCCTCCGTGCTTGATCCAGAAAAACAAGATAAGGAATGAAGATATCCGGTAGCAACTTGTAATAGACAGAAGCCTGTCGTAAATCTTAGAAGTAAATCCAATCACGGTGGTAAGGTCATCTGAGAATAATGTGTCCTAATAGAATGAGTCGTTAAATGATAAAAAGACCTAGAAGTAGACACCGTGAGGGCTGGGGGAAAACGTTTTCAAATATCTGACAAAAAATGATTCTGATGAGCAAAAGAAGATGAAACAGTTGACGCGACTATAAATAAAATTTTAAAAAAGATGAAACTGCAGTCATGGATGGACAGAATAAATTTGATGTGGCTCGTAAACACTGAAGCGGAGACATGAAATGACAATGTTAACTAATTTAACAACATTTTTAAATTTAATATTACTGATGTTTTTGTATTATATCCCAAATGCTTCTTTTTCCTGTCGCAATTTCAATAGGAAAATTAATTAATAATTTTGTAAAATATTTAATTTTGAAAATCAAAGATTTTATGGTTTTACGAAGGGATAAATAAATTTGACATATTGAATGTTAGTATAATAAAATAATTACACGGATAATTCCTATTGAATTGAATATTATTATTTAAAATTATATAATTTTTTTTCTGTACCGATGAATATTGACGATTTTCAAGATATAACATTTTTGAAAATTAATTAGTTATTTTATTAAAATATCGACTGATAAACATTGGGGATAGAATATAAAAACAACAATTGACAATATTTTTAGTTTCTATTCAACTGCTCCGAAAACTCATTTGAATATGTCGAGCTTTTATATTTCAGGTTGAATCGATTATCTGAATTAAGTAGGTATACATAGCGTAGTATTGACGTTATTCGGTTTACGAAACAATTGGTTATTCAGTGTGAAGAGTAAAAGCCCGTTGATTTTTGAATTGGCCTAACTTTCAGTAAAAACATTCACATGTAGCAGCAATAAAAGTACTTACCGGCGGCTTTCCAAATTGTGTCAAAAATAAATGCTGTATGTTATTACTCATGATTTTACGACAGATAAAGCAATGAGCTGGTATCCAATTAATATACCTGGTTTAGTGTCTGTCGACGAACGTAAAAATGACTATATTACAATACGAGGCAGCTGCAATTGTGTTTGTGTGTTTGTGAGACAATTTTTGTAATATGGAATCTATAACTGCAGCTTCATTATTAGAGGAAGATGGATCTTGTCTTCGTAAAACCAGGACGAATTCCGAAAATGAAGCATCGCACAGCCACGTTTAATCTTCTGAAAAATATCACTCCATCTGGTTCACATGAAAGAAAGAAATTTATTTAAGTTTCAATTAACAGATGTTGGATTAAGCGAACTGATTAAGCTAACCGTGGATTAAATCTGACTACAGTCGTATTTTGATACTACGAAATACTTCGGTCACCGGAAGGTAAACAAGATTTCTAGGTTTAAAGTAATGAAAGACGACTGCTCAGTTAAGTGTATTTCTTCGCGGGTACCAACCCCCTCCCCGAACGCAGCCAGACAGATTCAGTAAGCGCCTAGAGGTTGACCTCCGTAGATCGTTGTATTGTATTTATTCTGCACGCAGCGTGGCAACGTCGAGCTAACCTCCCAATCTGCGTCACCCGCCTTCGTAGCTGACTCTCACTATAGTTAATGAATGTACGTTTTCCCGGTGTAAATTATTAATAAATTTTTCGCGGTTGAGCATCAGGTTCAGATTTCTCGATGTTGACGTTTCTGCGGTCATTCAGACTATTTTGCTGCGTGCCGTTTTTTTCACAATACAAGTTAAAAAGTTTTGATTTTGACACAAATAGTACACTTTTATTTCAATGGTATGAAATCAGAATGAAAGTCCTTACGCAAGGAATTACCTTGATGGCAAGACATTCTTGTTTTCGCTGGTGAGTAGATAGTATTTTTAATACTCAGAAATATTTCATGTACTCAAGGTCGATTACGATATAACTTCTCCATTGTCTGTAATTAGACTTTTATCCCAAGGGCAACGCTTTCAAGTCATTTTCAAAGGTTACAAATGAACAAATCACAATATTGATATCGTTTTGCACATAAACGATTTTCTGCGCTACAGAATATTGTTAATTATGTTATTATCTTTTTTTTCTATCAGGGAGACCAGTATATTAATATAACTGAATATATAATCAATCTTTAATTTATCCGAGAGCGCGCGCAGTATCATCGTCCTTGAATCCAGCGAAACCTTTAGGAAGTAAAAACTCTTGGCGCACTGTTTCGCAGAAATCGTTGTCATGCAACTTCCACGCCCACATTCTGCGAGCTCAGTCATCGCCTGCGTGTTTTTTACTCAAATTCCCGAAAATACATTATCTGTCACAGTTTACATTAGTAGACCAGCTCAGCCGAATCATCACAGTAAATATTGTTCGACTCATGGCATGCATTATTTGCATAATTTATGTTGCGTGGCTGTGAATTTATTTTTTCCTGTGCAAATAAGTTATGATAATTAGTGTTGATGTTATTAGCAACAGTCTCAAGTGCACATGGAAATTATGCAATGAGTTCCAAAACAAACTTCAGTGAGGATGCCTGAAGATAGAAAATACTAAGTATCCGAATACTAATGGTAAACCAGGTGAATATTTTGGCAAAATAATTAACGGAAGTTTATCAACCATACATTAAGCTTTCTAAGCATTATACAAAAACCGTAGCTCTGTTCGTGCTTCTTATGCTAAATTAACCAAGTTTAATTGTATTTTAGAATGTGAACATGGCCAAATTTCAGACAAATTTTGAACTAATAAGAAGTGATCGTAATTAAATTATTTGGATAACTTTGTACACTTAAAGTGAACTAATCAAGATCGATGTTAATCATTTTATAAATGATTCTAGTATGATTCAACGTCATGTATTGTGACATTCAAAACTGATTAAACTGAATGTTTGTCAAAATTATATTTGTACTTTTTAATCCTAGTTTTTAACACACGTTTGCTTTGGCCTTATATACACAGTTAAAATCCATTTTGTAAACCTCAAAATGGGTGTCTGCTGGTTCCAATGAGTCTTTACCATTCTTAATAAGATAAGAAAAGGAATTGATAGTTTTATAAATAACCCGCTATATTAAAGAACTTGAATAAATATGAGAATCAAAGTCTCTATAAAAGGGAAGAACAATCATAATTTTGGGGGTGTTATTGTTTCTGGGTTTCTCAGGTGTTGGATAAGTTAATTTATTGACCGTTTTTGTTCGTGTAGAATTTTTTGATAGAAAGTGAATAAAGATCGGAGAGTCAAATGTTAGTCACAATATTTAAATTTTGAAATTTAAAGGCAGAATTTGAAAGTAATATGGCTCTGTCCACTAGGATATAAACAATAGTCGTTTCCTGGTTCTTGCCACTAATTTAAAAAAATATTATAGTACGCGCCTAGAGCTTGCCATCGTTAGATCGTTCTCGTGTGTCTGTGTTTATTACGTGCGCATTGTGGCAACGAAGGACATGATTCCCTACCTCAAACTGCGCCATCCCCATTCGTTCCTGTTGCTCACTATAGCATTCCACCAAATATTTGAATACTCCAGAAAATAGGCACTAATAAAAGATTAAGCTGGATGTAAGTTGGGGCTAATAGAATTGGTCAAGAGAAAAAAGGGTGTAACAGAAGTTAACATTTGTGTCACCCTAATGTCTTATTGGGTTAAAAATAAGTAATTATCATTTCCTCCGTCTTAGGCCAGTCCGGATAGTTAATATCTAATGGGGGCGCTTTTCGACGAAGACAATTAATTTAATTTTTATTTGCTATTTAGGAAAAGAACAAAATTTTAACTTAATTTGTCTGACACGCCCAAATGTTCTGTTACTGGAATCCAGGCCGAAATGTCCGTCCGAAAAGTAAAATTCGGTTTGGTATTGCTTCTGGTCATACACGCGGGACTCACGTAGACAAGAGAGCAATAACCTTTCAAGAGGTTTATACATCACACATACACTCACAGACGAGGAACAGTTGTGTAGAAGTGGACGGTTTCGAACGATTGTGGAGAGAACCGATGGATAGCGAGAACTGTAGTGGATTCAGAGAATTTTAGTTGATTTAGAGGAAGAGTTGCGCGGGGATATTGGCCAAGTTGAAAACGAGGACGAACGAAAAGGAGACACCAGTTTCTGACTGAACGATGTCGACATCGAGGATAATTGTGACCTGTACGCCAGCTGAAAAGGAGGGTCAACTCCAAGGAATATACAATTTTGTATTGTCTGATCCAGTTACTCTGTTTTAATTTAACTGAATAATCAAAGAAATTCTAATCATAGTGTCCGCTATATATTTTTATAATAATAAACCTTTAATATATTATCTAAACATTTTAGTATTATACTGTATGTATTGACGCTTATAAGCTATTGTTGCAAGAAATGGGTTCAAAACATGTAAATTAAATGGCAAACTGAACACCACTGAGCTTAAGTATGTTGTTGGAAATCTGACGACATGGAGACAGCTGGTCCGCGTTTCGCATGAGCAAAGATGGATGCCATGAGGTCGACTTCGTGCCTTTCCTCCCTAAAAGAACGTAATTACTGTGTAATTTAGACAGCCAGCCAGACAGAGGCTGCAGCCCACCCTGTAATCATGCCGGACAGGTGCAGCTGTATGGCGAATTGAGCAGATCACGTATAACCTAAAACCGAGTCATACATCAAGCTGCTAAGAAGGTGTGAACGCGACTATGTAATTTACGTCTAGTCGGTTCGGGGACGAAGTGTCCTGCTATTCAGAAATACCCCCTCAATTACGTTCAGTTCCAGCTCTAAATACTTCTGGAGTTGTTATAATTTTACTCTGGAAGTTCCAGGAACCAGAGTTGCGTAAACCACAAGAATCCATGGGACTTGTATTTCCAAAAGGCGATTGGCTGTCGTTTATATTTTACGAAACTAGAATTCCGAGTCTCAAGTAAAGTTGTTAATGTACTACTGGGTGTGATTAGAGTAATTATGTTTTGATTCTGGGAGCTGATACAGCAGGGATGTTCAATCTTCTCGTCTGTCATTCAAAACACAGAAAATGAGCCATAAGCAGCGGGATCCGGTCATTTTCCCGACAGACACTTGCCGGACGCACGTTTTTCCGACGAAATTATCCTGATTGACGTTTTTCCTAAAGGTACGTTTTTTTCCTAAATAAAGAATAATATTAAAAGGACACTTAAAGCGCTAATTTAATTATGACACTTCTGCACTCTTAAGTTAAATATGAGCCCCTAGCGGTGGGGGTGGAATGTGGTGACAAAAATAATGAGTACGACCGAGATTGTTATGATAATTAAACTCAGCGACTACCATAACCCCGGTCGTTGTCGCGCTATTTTTGTCAACCCCTTTACAACCCACCCCTAGAGGTGTTCCCCGTGCCGTTAGATGAAAAAAATAGAGAGTAAAATCATGAAGAGTGACACGGTGAATCTGAGCAACACCGTAAGCTATTTGTGGCGGACTCCGTGGTAGTTGCAACACCCACACGGGAAGAAAATTTTAAAATATTTTTGTGTGATGGCACGGGTTGCGATTAATGACGAGACTAGTTATTTTTAATATTTTATTTCTCTTTTCAATAGCATGGACACTGGTCAATGGCTCGGAACGAACTGAACTCAAATTGTTTTTTTACTCCATAAGAAAATAATCTTATTTAGCACAACAATGAAAGTTCATAACGCTTCTGAGAATTACGCAGTGTTTATCCTTTGGCTTCCGCGGCGACTAGAAGTTCTCTGCGCTCCGATCTCTGTCAGCGATGCTACTACTAGATGCTAGCAGAGAAGTTCGTCGGCAGATCAGTCAGCTGATGTTTACAGAGAAGTTCGTCGAAAGATAGACGTGAAGCTCAGTGGAGGCCAGCTCCACATATTTATGAGACACCAATATAGGTAGTTTTCTCATATTTTAAAAATTCCATTCCCTTTCATCTCCACCCATATAGGGTTGTCAGAGTTGTCTTAAATCCGCAGGGTTTGTTCCAGGATTATACGTGACACGTGACATGTTTGGTTGAAAACATGGATGAAAACTAGGTGGTCTTAGTTGAACTACACTACAGGGGTTGGTGTCAATCTGATTCTAGTGGGAGAAAAATTTTTTTTAAAAAAAATAGTCGCAATAAATATATTAGCTTCATTAACCTCCAGAAATTATTCTCGTACTCTTGAATCTCGTGTGAAGACCTAATTATGAAAATTAATCTGTATTTAAAATTCTACAGCCATAAATCGTTCAAAAACAAACCTCACTTCATAATGTAATAAATATTTAACACATGTCCCGCGTTCAAAATTCTGCATTTGTTACCGTCAAGACCACGAGTTTCGAAGCTTATGTATCATTTTGCAACCGTCGCTCGAGTCAGATTCACAGACAGCCACCGCAAATAAAAATGATAAATTCTGGAACTACATAAAAGCAGTTAAAAGAGATAAAATTCATGGGGAAAGGATCCTGAAATAGTCTGGAGACAGCGTCAGCAGCAGAATGCTGAAGCAGCACTTGGGGTGCATTCTTAAACGCCCACAAAGACTGTCCAGAACACGATAACAGGCCAAGCCGAGGCGTACTCAAAATATTTATACAGAGACTGTCTTCCACGGACAAGAAATATGTCCTCAAAACAATTCTCTGCAATCCTCTGAGGGGGCGAGAATTCCGACCAAAGAAAATCATTGTATATATTGTGTTGGCTCGAATAAATTCAGCCACAAATAAAATTTGAATTTTATAATTATTAATTGAAATGGAGAATTAAGTTTTTAAATGTAGTTAATGATTTAATTTGCGTTTAATTTATTGTGTATTAAATAATAATTGGAACTTAATTGTGATTCTGTCCAAAAGGAAATTCATGAGATTATTTCATTGTGTTAAATAATTTGTAAATAGGCTAAAATTGTTGTTGTTTTCTAAATTACTAAGTGTTGCGTACGAAAGGATTATTTTTGAAAATTTTTTAAGTAATAAATTTGACTTAATAAATTTTTTCTGTGTAAATTATATAGTGAGGACATTTAATTATTAATGGAAATTGGGCGTCAATTTGTTTCAAGAAATATGTATTTTTGGTTAAATTGTCACGAAATTAATGGTGATTTTTAAATGCAGTGAAAAGTGGAAAAGTTCTGATGTATAATTGTTTATCACGTTTAGCTGAGACCGGGACTTAGTAAATGGAAGCTATCGTAAGTTTCCGCGCCAAGTTTGAATTTAAATTAGCATTTCTGATTCGTTTCCGAATTTCAAATTATGTATGAAAATTCTCATTTAAGTCATAGTTAATGGAAAAAGTGTCTAAAGATTTTAAATAATTCAATGTCAGACTTAAGTATGTTTGAGAGTTATTTAAATTATATTTTTATAATATTTCTTTAAACAACTTATCGTTAAACAGTGGCAACAAAACAGATTTTTTTGTATTTATTTAACTTGTCTACTTTCAGTAGAATAAATTCCATTTTTTGTCTTTGTCGATTGTAGTAATGATTTTCACGTTGTTATATATGATTTGTTTTTGAATGTTTGCTTTTGAATTATAATTTTATAGATTTATATATTCCTATAATAATTATTTTTTGAAATAAATTAAAGCCATTAAATATCAATTGTTGATTTTCCATAAATTAAGAATTTACAAAAAGCTTTAAATTTAATTCAGGCAACTTATTTTTTTTATTGTCCATTTTATTAAAATAAAATAGTCAAACAAAATTATGTTTCAAAAAATTTAATTAAATAATTTTATATAAATATATATAATAAATCAATATCCAACACATTAACCAAATTTGAAATTCTCATAATGAGATTTTTTAAAAGTATACTTTCCTTTAAAATGCTTTACTGCAAACATATATTTTAATCTAGAGGTTCTAAAAGGAACTATATAATTCAACTTATGAAATTTAATCAATGCAATCTATATCCATATTAACTTAAAAATATTTTATTTGGAGAAACGTTCCGATTCCTGAGACGGGATTTTCAATGCGGGAGCAATATTTTTATAATTCCGGTTTGTAAATGTGTATGGAAAATTCATTCTATAAGAGATAGTTATAAAATATTTATGTTGTACACTTTCAATTTTTCTTGATGAACAAAATTGATATAAAAATTGTGTGTGTAGAGTAATAGTTATTGGGGGATAGAATAATTTAAATTTTCTTGTAATAAAACCTAAAATTTGCATTATTAATAGTTTCTTTAATATATTCCTAAATTATTTACGACATATATTCGAAAGTTAACCAATTTATGAAATAAACATCAGCAGACTTTTAATAAGGTTCTTATACTAAATTATGACTAAATATTAGTAATTAATTTTTTACTATTAATGTCATAGTTTAAAATTATAGTCTAATTGAATGTGTTTGATAATTTGGTTTGAGAGTCGCAACGTGTGTTATACATTTCTACCGTCTTTTCACAGCATGGAGGACGCCCACGGCCGCTCAGAGTCGGGCCGATCGTGATTAAAATTTATTACGTCTAACTACGCCGCAAATATGATCAAAATCGCAATGTGCATCCAAGTGCTGTTTTGTGTCGCGCATTTGGCAGTCACGGTGAAATATTCATTGTGGCCATATTTCGCCTTCAATGAACTGTGGTCCCCCCCTCCGTCTCCCTTAGAAAGGCTATCACTACCCCCCCCCCCCGCCGCATGTCCCGCTCTCTCAATGCCAATACATTTCCATTTACTTCATTTGGAACATCATTACTCTTCGGCCTTCACCCTCTTCAGTGCTTTGCTTACTTGTCTTCCTTTACCACCAGATTTACTGTTCTGAAACATGATGGACCGAAGCTAATGTGGATTTTTTTTTAGCTTCGGCATCGTATCTGAGTCACTGAAGTGTAACGCACGCAACCCTGCACCACGCACTATATTGTGGTGTATTATCGACGTCACATTTATATGAAAACGCCACGAAATGTAGTCTCACTCTGTTTCCCTCCTCGCCCTCCAATCATCTCTCTATATATAGTAATATACAAGTATCGCTAATTTAGATAATTGCCAATTTATTTTTCATATTAAAAAAATGACTAGTGAAATCCGGGATTCTGTTAAGATTACATTTTAATACTACAGTTATTAGTGAAAAGTTGGAAAAGTCATAGGTTGCAATCTGAGGCAGTTAATACCCGATACGATTTTTCTGCAGGAGTATATGCCACAATTCGCACGAGGCGAATTATTCCATCCTCTTCGCTGCGACGGAGTCCGAACCAGGAGCCCTGTTGTGGATTCAACTCTAACAGTAACCTATAAAATTAATAATTGGAAGTTTTTCTGTTCAACGCTTTCATAAATCACTATTATATGCATTATTACTTTGAAAGCTCTGTTTTGAATTCAGCAAATCTCTACATCACAATATCTTGATGGAAGAGATGTCTCGTAAATTTTAATAACAAATTTAATGCCAGAAAAATAGTATTTTTCCGTGAATTCGATTCATATATTTTATGGTGATTTAAAAATCGCCCAACAATGTAAAGATACTTGTATTATAATTACTCAAACTTCATAGTCAAAGCTATGTTTACGAACGTTTGACGATGGGTCAAACTGTCTCGGGAGGAGAGTATAAAAGCCTTGGAAAGTAATCACAAGTAAGTCAGTCAGTAGCAGAGAGCCACATTACGCGTGGTTGTTAGTATTTGTGTGTCTGGAAAACTTGGTCGAGTAGGACGTTCTGTCCAGGTGCGTCGTCGTTTGTGGTCGTTGGGTTTTTTTTTTGTTTGAAGTTATTCCGATCCTAAGCAGTTCTGTGCTATAGTGGATCCAATTTGTATTTTTTTGGTATAGCGAATCTCACTCGAGATTCAGGCCAGTCTAAGGTTGGTAAAAGGCCCCGGGAGATGGTAATCTCGGGTAAAGCCGTCTATCTATGATAGCTCTGCCAACAAATCCTATCTCCACACCTCCTATGGTGACACTGGGCAATGCAGCTTTGCTGTAGCGAAGTGGAGAAGGATGCTTAATGTAGGGTTGTGAGTTTGTTGTGATCATTAACGAATCACGAACTAACGTGCATCCGTTGAAGGGTGTTGGACCGCTTGGGAACCAATTTTGACGGTCCAAGTGTTTGATGGTTTTGGTTAAGGACAGTAAAAAAATGTTTGATTTCTATTATAAAAAGTTCTATAGTTTTCTGTGTTCATTTTATAATCTCCTATTTTTTATTGGAGGGCCGTAGGCGACCCCCGATATATATATTTCCCTTTAATATTTTGGTGTACAATAATTTGACACCATTATAGGGGTAAATATTAATTAATTTAATTTTGTTTATTAAAATATATATATTTTGCTTCCATGACGCGTTCGACGCCCAAACCTGCAGAGTGCGCACTTCTCTCTCGCAGAATAATAATAATACAGTGAGTGATGGTCGCCTCAGGAAAGAATCTATCATTATTTCGTCTGTTTACAATAATCGTACCATCTAATGTAAGTGATATAAGATTTTTTATCAGTGTTCTGCAAATCCTCAAAATTTAAATTGTTCATCAGGAACTCTCCACTTATGTTTTGTGTCTAAGGTTATTTGGAAGAAAGTGTTAAACTGTTGGGGAATCACAAATCATACCAAACAGGGTGTCTAGACGGGTATTCGATCCCAGGACCTTCCCAGAACCAGTTCCTTCGAACATTGCGTCAACCACTTGAGCCTGTTTTCTTTTGACCATGGCGTAATTACACGGCGAATTATATGTTATTAACGTTGAGCTCATTTTACACTGAGTATAATTCTTACCACTTGATGTTTAACAGAATCGCGATATTTTTTTCAGAGGATGCAATTGAGATACAAAATTGTCTTTTCTCTTCAATCGCAGATTCAAACTGAGAATTCAGCAGGCGCGATACTTGAATAACTATTTCAAGTCTGCAATAACTATACTCGACTGAACTAATATTAAACGTGGTTCCTAT
Organism: Zhengitettix transpicula; assembly: GCA_037074705.1. Classification (NCBI taxonomy): domain Eukaryota; kingdom Metazoa; phylum Arthropoda; class Insecta; order Orthoptera; family Tetrigidae; genus Zhengitettix; species Zhengitettix transpicula. The sequence continues at coordinate 73,157,644 of CM073595.1, read as the reverse complement.
ATTTCAACTATTCCTCTTTGATTGCAGAACCAAATCATCGCTGCTGTAAAAAAAATAAATGACATACTGATTTGAACGAGTCTCGCACTTAAGAATAGCCCCAAGTACTAAGTAAATATTGAATTTATTCGACATAAAAATATGATACGCTTTCTCTCGTATTTCTTACGTTATACATTAAATGCGTAAGAAAAAACTTAAATGAGAGAAATAATCTAATAGCAACAACTATAGATTTTAGGACGAATCTCCTCCCCAAAATAGATAACTTTGCATGCCAACCGTGTTTTCTGTATTCTATCACTAGTGTTTTGTATGTCACCATTATAGTATGAAAACTAAATAATAATTTAGTAAAAGAGTTATTTTTGAAAATCTGGAGATTTTGGCAATAATGCCATTAAACATTGGTACACAATTTTTTTTTATATATATAAGACTAGCTGGGTGCCGGACTTCGGGTATTTATGTCGCCTATCCACTCTCATCCCTGAGGGTGCGCCCCTTCCATGCCTGAAAGGGGTTGAAATATTACACAAATAACATCTGGAGAAACACTATCAATATCATTGACCACTATAAATATTTATCCGACGCAAATATCGTCCGTTTGAGCATGTTTGAAAAATTCCACCCACACCCTTGGGAGTGGTAGTCGTGTCTTACCCCCACAGTGTTTTTTTCCAGTTCGAAAATATTTTCATAAGTATCTGTACCCAAAAAATGTTTATTTTTGTGTACGGATCCTGCTTATTTTTGAAAAATTAAATATTGACTGGAAGACCGTTAAATGTTGACAGTTGAAAGTAGGAATAAAACCTATTTTGACGGTCACTTGTTTAAAATCATTGTATTTGTTGGTTGCTTAAGGCAACTAACGTCCCATAATCGTCCTTCAAAATACTAACGATAAAATAGAATGACGAATCTCTTAATTATGTAATAAGCATAAGCAATAAAATAAATAGTTTCACAATTTAACGTACCTAATATATTTAAAATAGACAAACTAAAAACAAATTGAAATAATTCGTACAGTGTACTTCGTAGTAAGTTTTTAAGGATGATTGTGTCAGTCACAATAGGTTTTATTTCCACTTTCCACTTTCAAATTTAATATTTTTTTTAAAAAAAATGTTTATCAGTTTTCTTGTTATAATAGCGACTGATGCAAAACATTGGGGAAGGAATACAATCAGAAACCAATGTCATATGAGACTTTTTTACTTCGAGTTAATAATGCAATTTTTCCGAAATAAGATTAAGATACGCTTTCTCTCATATTTTTACTTGTATATTGAAAGTGTAATGAAAAGACTGAACGGAGAAAAATAATTAAAGTGACGGAATAATCTAATAGCAACAACAATAGATTGAAGCACGAATTTCGTCTCGAGAAGAGGTGAATTTGCTTACCAAAAATAAAGGGCACAAGTTATTCTTTTTTAATTTCACGCAAGTAGACGTTTATTGAACATTCTTCAACTTTTAACAATATGACTATTAATATGCCTATAAAATAAAAGTTTTTCAGGGAAACCTGAATAATAACCCTTTAAACAACAATTTCAAACATATTTAAAATATACAAGTATTAAATTTGGTGCAAGTAGAGAGCACCTAAATATTCGTTGCTTACTAATTCGAGTTATAATTAACAACATCGCAGCTCGTAATGGTCCTTGCGTACTAATGAGTTTCTTGGACATAATCCTGTGTCTCGGCGATTATGACCCATTGCAGAAAATAAAGCCCCTGGTAATTAATAGCTGCGAATGTTCCAGCAATCGATAGCATGTATTTGGGAATGCGACGTTCATTCAAGTTTCTGCAGCGGCAATGGCACGTAAGAAGTCGGAATTCCCAGGATTATAACCGGTTGGCCAGGTTAATTTTGTCGTGAAGTTACTTCGGTCTTTCCCGGGGCCGGCCTTGGAAACCGGGTTTCTGCCAGCATCACGGAGCAACAACTGCAAGCGTTCACAGACTGGGGATAAAGACGGTTTCACGTTTTCAACACCACTTTTCATGTAGTTTAGTCACATTGGTGTCTATTTAATTTATTGTTGTTCGGTTAAATATCCTCAAAGACACGAAAAGTGGAAGGTTAATTCGTAGAAGAATGAATAAAGGTACGAGTAGGGAACGGAAATTAAATGTTGGAATAGGATCAAAAGATTGTAATGAAAATCAGAAACTAATTAAAGAAGAGAACGGCCGAGGAAAAATAACTCTTCGTCTTCAGGAATATTAAAATCTCGAAAAGCGATTTGAATAAAAAAGAGTTATAGTGAAATTAAAATATTTCTTCTACGGTTATCTAGTAGAATCAGTGTTTGGACTCTAGTTCCCCGCTCTGGTTCTTAACCCTTTTCTTTCAAGACGAACACAACTTTATACTGTTCGAAACGTACGATTAATTCTTTCTTCCACCCTTAGTCTATGGAACACCCCATAATTTCTACACGAACTATTTTTACACGTTAAGAGAAGCTTTCCTTTCTTCTTAAACTATATTAAGGAAATAAAGTATCACAAGAAACAACTTCAAAATAGTTACGTGACATCCTTTCGAGAAATCAAAGGAATCCAATCGTTGAGCAACGATCCTCTCCTGTCTGCCTTAAACGTAACTAAAAATATAATTGCGTACCATAAAAATCATTACAAACGTTAAAAACTACCTTCAGCTCGAAATGTAAATGAAACTAAAATCTCAGCAATGTACATATATATTATTTCACTGTTTATCCCTTATAAACTATATAAAAATAAAAAAAATAAGAAATTTATTTTAAATTATATTAAAGTATTATTGTTAATTAATATACGTTTATAGAAATATATAATTTATACTTCAAAAAAGAGCTAAACGTAATTTATATTTAATTCGCCGTTGTTACTTCACGTCTCCTGAATTCATATCTTTAATTCTTTTTATGCGTTCAGTAAAATAAATACAATAAATAGGTTTGATAAGTTTACCGTTTCCTGAAAATGTCTACATTGCCCACAAACTCTTGTAATATTCGTTGCTTAATTTATTACAATTGTCAACACCTCCGCTTTTCCTAATTTTGTAGGTATCCATATATGTAACAGTGTTTGAAATACGCACAAGTCGTTATGCAACAGAAACTAACGAAACGAAGGAACAACATTCGTGGTGTCGAAATCGCCAGAATTCGAACGTCAGAGCCAGTTACTTTGTCATCCTGTTTATCTTCATTTCAGAGGAAAAGATATCTCAAGACTTTTAGCGGAATGTTATTAAGACAGAGATTAAATAAATCCGAATACTTCGAACTGTCACTGACTTTCCTCACGGTATTGACCCGCGTTCGCCCAATCAGTTATTAGCCTCTTGAAGACATTTATCAGTCTGGAACTGTCCCAAATACGCACGAATCTACCAATTCATAATATAAACGACGAATTTGAGATTCATTCGGCGCGTAGTCTGAAAGTTTATTTGAATTTTATACAATGAAATCGTATCGAAATATTTTCCAACTGTAATTATCTTACTTTACTTCCTCAGCATTATCAATACATTACAAATTTGTAAATATTTATATTATTAACTTACTAATAAAAATTTTTGGTACATTTTTTTTAATGCCACAAGGCAGTTTTCAAACGCCAAGATAATAATATTCTAGTTGAAATATTAAAAATTTTATTTTAGATTTATAATGTGCCTCTTCTCCTAATTTCATTAATTCTTTTAGCTAACCGACGACAGTTTTCCTTTAAATGGTTTTAATTTTATAAGAATATCACTGGCTTAAATAACCATTGGCGCATCAATAATTTTATTTTTGCTGTCGCTGTCGCAAATTCAATTGTAAGTCGACAATATACACGTATCTTTCCAAAAGATAAATAGAATTTCAACACCACATTAAACGGGAATCGCACTTAATTACTATACAAACAAAAGGATACGTTCATTATTTTTGTCTGGAGGTAGAGATAAACAACTTTGTGCGTCTAAAAAATTTAAAGCTAAAATACAAACTGCTAATGGTAATAGAACGTTCATAAATTAAAATAAAAAATATCGATGGTAAGCAAGCCGATATACGAAATGGTGACTTGTAGGAGTATTAATTTCGAAAAGTCAAACATTTTTTTACGTAAATACCGTAGTACAATGATTATAAATTTTGTTACCGCTATCTGTTCCTGGAAAGCCATTTTCGAATTCTATGCGCAAACATATCAACACACGCACTTCTCATGGGATTAACAGTATGAAAACATGCCATGGAAGCCGTGTTCGGGATGGTTCAACGCAACTGAGTTCACTTTCATTTGTGTGCCACTGCAAGGCTTTAGTTACGATGATTATTACACATTAGGATACAAACAAAATGATCTGAAAAGAATAAGAATTTTTGGATCTAGAAAATATATTTTGCGGGATTGCAGGTATTTTGAAAATTAATGAATTTTTAATTTGTAAATCAAATATATTTGGTTGACCGAGGGGAATGTAAATTCTACATTCTAGCAACTTTAATATTGAATACGACAGTTTTGAGTATGTTATCCCGTTTAACTCGCCAGATATGTGCAGAGAAAATCATTTATAATATTTATAGTTCACAGAAAATGATATAAAATGTGTATCAATAATATTTGAAAGGCCTTAGTATACAGTAAATAGCATTTTGTGTATATTAGGGACATAATTAAACGCTAATATGGCTGATATTAAAAATTGTTTACATCTGTATAGATCGCGGTTATTTAATCCCAAAAAAGTTTATTGATTAAATATCTTGACACGCAAAAGAATTCTCATTAATTCAAGATCTCTGCACGGTGTTTACTATGTAAGTTGAAACAATCTAACAACAATTTTAGGATAATATTCACTCTTTACCTCACGCGTCTCAGATTGAAATTATGAAAAGTATGATACATTTTTATCTCTTTGCAATACGACATTAGAAAAAATTTAAAAATCCCAGCGTTTACACACCTCAAATTTATGCCCATTTTGAAATGGACCACATAGGTAGCTGATATTATAAAATTTGAAGTCATTATTCCCATTGAATTTATTAATATACATATTTTTTTTTTCAAAAAAGGCGACACTGAGGTTTTGGGAAGCCATCGTCCAGTTTTACTGTTGCCAGTTTTCATCCAAAATCCCAGAGAAAATGATTTATAATAGTACTAATACAAAAACAACTTGCTTACTAACGTTCAGTACGTCTTTAGGAAGGGATATTCAACAGAAAAAAAAACATTTTCTTTCTTACCCATATATTAGAATCTATTAACAAAAAGCAGTAGCCATTAGGAATTTCCTGTGACCTTTCCAAAGCCTTTGATTGTGTTGGCCATTGTATTCTACTGGAGAAACAAATTTTTATGGAATTATTGAAATCTTCAATTCCTGGTTCACTTCATACTTAAGCAACAATAAACAAATAGTAATACTAGAGCAGGAGTGGTCAAACGGTCGATCGCGGAAATATGTTCATATTCGCCCAATAAATTTAAAAATGACACAGAGATACTTTAAAACGAAAAATAGCTCTGTGATTTAACTCACTCAACTAATGTGACATGTTATTTAAAAAGTATTAACTTGGAGCTGGGTTAATCCGTATCAAGTGGAACATTTTTCTCTTCAAGAAATTAGTCATTCTTACTCTTACATGGCAATAAATACTATCCTTATTGTTATTTGAGATGAAGGATACAATTTCGTGTACAAGAAAAACGTTCACAAACACCGTAAATGACTATTAATTACACAGAAAGGAGTCCATTATAATTTCCACACAATATTAAATAGTTAAAGGATAATTATAAGATACTATTGTAATAATGTGCAATTCATGACTGATTCCACATCCTTGAAGCCCAACTTCTCTACAGAGACTACGGAATATGATATAAGACTATTCTAGAGTCAGACATAAAAATGTTGTATCCTATGCCTCACGTGTCATAGAGAGTATGAAAAAATGGTATGCCTTTTTTTTTGTTTACGTCTCTGCAATACGACTTAATAAAATTAATTTTAAAAATTCCAGAGTCGTTTATACATTTTGATCTTCTCCACGTTATTAATTTTGCACATCGTTGGCTGAGTTTACTAGTACCACAGACAGTCAAAAGAATGTTGCATCTTCTGCCGAAACCACAACCTCTTTGCACGTTGACGCAGTAGTGTCGTTCCAGACTTGAGAAAGCTCGACGCTTTTAACGTTTGGAAAACAGCGAAGCTTTACAACCATCTACACGAGTCGTAATCGTGTTTACTATGGTATTATAAATTAGCTACTGTGGTCTCGTGCGACTTCGTAGGTGAAGGTGTAATTTTGTTGACGGTCATTAAACGATGTACAACAGTTCCGAGTGCAGGGACGAAGAGACGTTCGTCCTTGGCACGGGGGACCTTCATTGCGACAGAGAAGCTTCCTGTGAAGGAAATACAATCCGGTTTCCTGACGTTGCGCTGGTAACTGTACGGAGGAGGAAAAAACGTCTAGTTTTTGAGTGGCCAGACGCAGACCGGTCGTCTCATTCGCTGGTTGGCTGCCTCCGCGCAAACAGGTGAGTCCGTCCGTCTTCCATCTCCGGCCTTGGTTAATCCTCAGTCGTAAACACGCTCGAAGAGGGTCAAGGCATCGCTTCGAACTGTTCCGCATTGTTGCCAACGCTTAAATCTCTTAAAATACGTGACGTTCACGACGCTAATCTCCGTTTTCTCGTATTTAATGAATAATGTATTCACGAGGTACTGCACGTCACTGCAAAAGAGAAAAATATCTCTTGTAGAAAACACAGAGTTGTCATTATACTACTCTCTAAATTTCATCCTTAGTACCACGTCGTTATCCATACATTTTTTTAACCATTGTATCCGTAAGAAATCAGTTCAAATATATTAAAGCAAGTGCGTGGAAAATGTAATTACCGAATAAAGTCGTTATCCCCGATAAGGTTTAAATTTTTGAAAAGGAAATGCTTACGTTACTGTATTTAAAGCGATCCCCTTAGACGATGCACAATTAGGGGCAATAAATATGGAATTCAAATCTGCTGAAATTTAAGGGCCATCGCTCTGAAATAATCAGCTTAGATATAGAGAGGTCGATTGGTTCCGGAAAGAAGCGAAAGGCTTTAGAAGGGACCTGAGTAATCGGCTTAGGTCTGTGTGCGTAGTCATTGCACTCGAAAGAATCCTTTTGTAGTTGGGGAAACTGAAAGGACTTCGATTCCAAAGTAGGGTACGGAATTAAGCCAATATTGCTGAAAAACCGGTTGTTTCTTTCATCTGTCATCGTCAATACTTTTAGATATTCGCAACCTATTTCCTTTAGGAAGGAAACGTAAAATTTTTGTGCTGAATTCCTTTATACGATTCGTTGACTTTAAATCGTTTATTTTGTGCAAATCTTTAATAAATTCTGCGATTCACAATTGAATTCGTGAAGAGAGAATTTTATCAGCATCGGATTTTGAACTCTCATCCAACATTAGCGGTAGCATTAGATCGCCTAATTATAACTATTATTATTTAAGGTATATGCGTGCTAGGAACAGTTTAAATATATCTCGATATTTCAGTTCTACCACCAAATATATCGGTCTCCAATGTCTGGAAAATGGGCAATTTGAGTACCGTGGCCCGTAAATTTAGACTTGTAAATAACACAAGTAAACAGAGTCCAATATTTCAGGGAATACTACTTATGTTTTACTTTTAAATTTGGGAGTAGAAATATACTAGGTGTAACGTTAGTGGCCACAGTTCTTTTAAATTACTAGCTGAAAGCCCGATTTTGTATTTTTTTTTTGCGCTACAAATGCACCACTTCGGAAATATATTGAGTGCTGAGAATAGAGTTTGAAACTTAAAGATTTGGTCATAATATCTAAAGAAAAAGTTTCTAATTAGCTTCGTAACATACTAATGGCTTGTATAGAGAATCTTACGTTTTTAGCAAACGATTAATTCCCGTAACGTCGTCTCAAATAAGTTTATTGAAGTACATGTGTTGAATAAAATAAAACGATATTTAATGTCACAAAACAAGCCTAATTATACGTTCAACACAATTTTTTTCATTAACAATATTAAGTGGTTTGCATTGTGATAATGTCTTGTTTAAAATAATTGTAAATTGTTCTCTTAATGATCTTAATTTTCATGTTTTTTTACGGCGTTTACAAACTTAAGTCTCACCTTCGGTTTTACGATAGATTATAGTAAAGATGAAAATGCAATTTTAACAAGATTCACTTCGTTTCAAGATTTGTTTCAATGAAAAGGGAATGAAAGTAAGATGTTTTATCGTCTTTTAAATTCCCGCAGAGTTCAAATACACGGTATAAAATTCTCCGGTTTGCCACTTTCATACGAGTTTCGGCGAAGTGTTATACATCCACATTTCTTATCGAGGAATCCTTATACGGGATACCATGTTCCCATTTAGACCTGTATCGTCGGATTGCCTCATTGAAAACCGGAAGGTACGACCCATATGAACATAATACGTCACGCCAAGTGGAGCAATGCAGGATGTTTCCCAACAACCTACGACAGCATCCTGTACCGCAGACGCTTCACTCGGAAGCACAAGACATTAGGTGTAACATAGTGGATGGCATGAGTTGAGTGAAATCAGCATTCGAAAAAACAGTGAAAAATGGCAAAATAATCATTGACTCAGTATAGCGCCTCATCGTTTCACCAATAAGCAATAAGGTACTATTTACTATTATTAATCTTTTATCATGGCTAAATATTAATCAATATTGCTATATATGGTTAGTTTTCTTAAAATATGTGAAGAACGGTTTTGAACAGTGGAGTATTAAATAGTTCCGAGGACCACTAAACGCAGGAAAAATTCTTTTTCGTCTCTTACTGAAATTGGGATTATTTTTGGCGAAATATAGTGTATTATTATACAATATTATGTGATGACGTCCATTAAAATAAATCCGTCTTGAATGGACTTGTTTCAGACATGAGGAGGCCCATACAAGCATGCATCATCGTCCTCGCCCTGTTTCCCTCTGTCATCGCCGCTGCAGGGAGGCCGAACCATGTCAGAGGTGCTCACGACTTGATCAGCTTCCCGGCAGAAATATCCTCGCCCTTCCTGCAGCCGGAGGAGCTGAGCTCTTCCAATAAGCTCCAGGAACGGTTCAAGCACGCCGTAAGGGGCCTGTTTGAAATAGTGATGAGACTGAGGAAGGTGATCGACGAGGTGGGCGGCGGGATGGGAAGCAAGAACTTCGTGGTGTCGCCCCTGAGCATTGCCGCCGCCCTGGGACAGCTACTTCTGGGCGCAGGAGGCGACACGAGAAGGTCAAAACAGAACTGTTACTACTAAATTTTTTTATCGGGCAATAGTTAAACATATTGAGAATTTATATATGGGGCACTTGTGGACATCTAACAACAATTATTACACATGACTTCTCCATAACTGGAATCCTTTGTAAGTTTAAGATCTTTTTGGCGATTTAATTACTTAAACTTCAGCATTTTTAGAAATTTCGTAGTGGAAATATTTCCACATCCAAGACTTGTGAAAGTGTACCATAGAAAGGTTATTGTTTCAGAGGAGGAGAAGCGTTTCAGTGGCTCATATAGTTCCGTTTCATTTGATCGTTACTTATTATCAGTCATTATCTTATTTTCTTTCCAGAAAAGTATAATTTTTTTTTAGAAATGCGCTGCAAGAATCGAATTATTTCATGAAACGAGTAGAGGAAATTATTTTCAAATAGTACTTTACCTTGTATACTAGCGAATTATTTTAGAATGGACTAGGATGAACAGCTGTTATTTGGTAGAGAAGTGATTTTGAAGCCCATCCTCCAATTATGGCTTTCAGCAACAAGTGATATAACCACAAGGTGTTACAAAAATGGTTGTGAGTAGGAAAATGACCTGCGAGGAGTTGACTTTCGCCGGAGGTCTTTGCACCCACATATGTTACAAATTAAAACTGCAGTTGCAGAGTTAAAATGGAAATTGAGTTGGGAATTCTAGTGATTGTAAAATTCTGTCACAATGTGATGGTTAGTCTGACAAGGGTTGAGTTGAAGCTCTTAAGATGAAAGAAGCCACTTATTTTATTTATTTCTGCCGCCGAAGAGAAGAATATTTCTCTTTACCAGGCATATGGGGCTATGCCACAATAAATACGGCCGTTAGTACGTGTACTTCTACGTAAATCCAGAAACACTTGAATGGGCTTCAAAGAAAATATCGAAGTTCTAGCAGTTAGTATGAAGTAACTCCGAATTAAATGTGTGATTTTCAAAATCAGTTTCCACTGAAATTCTCTCTGTTACTTGCTGACGAATAAAAGTTTTCAAATTGCAATAATGCCCTTAGATATTTGGAACAATTCTATTAATTTAAATGGTTTAAATAATATTGTTTTACATTTACTTGTATTGGGTTCCTTTTTCAACTTTATGTTACCCAGTTGACTGATCAAATAATGACAATATTCTGTTCAATATGTTCTTAAAAATCTTCATTGAAGAGTCAATAAAATAAATTGAAAAATTATATACCAGTTAACACATTTCTTACGTTTTTTAAAATGCTGCACCTTTGATGGCATTCAGTTTGCTTTAGTTATTATTGGAGGAAATAAAGTACTTTAAAACACACTTGAACAAATATCTAGTTGGTAAATCTAGGAAAATAAGGGCATACCGCAATGAAATTTAGAAACTAATAATACTTATGTAAGTATGAAACAATACATAAAACACAAATTACACTTATGTATTACAAATCTGACATGTCTCTGCCAACGGGTGTCGATACAGCCGTGATGTTCTTCAAATATAGATGCTAATAATGGTAAAAGTGATTCATGTTCATGCCAGCTTTTGATGTGCAGGCGCCTTGCTCAGCTGCTGACGCCGCTTTCGGACGGACGTCTGGATGAAAATTTCCACCGGGAATTGGGGAGTCTCATCCGGTATCTTCAGGATGACCTCCCCGAAAGCGCCAACTACACTCTGGACGTGGCGGGAGCCTTCTTCGTCCTCAAAGATATGCCGATGACCGAGAGCTTTCGATTCGCAGTCAACCATCTATACGGCGGAGAGTTCGTGCGCCTTAATTTCTCGTAAGTCCTATTGTTTACATCGCAAAAACAATCGTTAACAAGCGCATGTACAGATTCACTATAATTTTGATCGTTACAAATTTATAATATACATAAATCCATTGCGGTTTCTATTATAATCGCCAACGGAAACATTGTCTGTATTATTGTAAATTTCATTTGACACTCAACTGAAATAGTTTGTCATATTATGTAAGTACCTGGTGCTTTGTTGGACGATTCCACGACTTGGGTAGTTGTTAATCACGCATGAAAATGGTAGAATTGATCGAATGAAGTTTCATATCCTTCAGAGAGAGAGAGAGAGAGAGAGAGTTTCTCAATTATGTAACCTAATGTATAAAGTTTGCTCTAAGAGGTGTACTGAATTGTTGACAAATTTACTGTTCCTTAAGTGGAGCAGTTGCACATTTTTACTGTTTTAGACATCTCTTACGGTTTCTTCATCTATTGTACTCCATATCACTCGACTATATATATATATATATATATATATATATATATATATATATAAATATACATATATCTGTGTGTGTGTGTGTGTACTTTTGAGTCGGGGAAAAAATGAATTTGGAATTATACCGACTTTCAATGCTTACATTACAAATATCTTAAAATAAATTTTAGTTAAGATATTATCATTTTCTTCCCATCATTAATTAAAATTTTGCTGTTAGATTTCTCTGCTGATTGCCTAACACAAAATACAGACGTATAGAGCCTAAGAGAGAGAAAAAAAGTATTTTTAATAAATTTCATACTGTTTAGTGCGAAAATTAAAGGGAAACTTCATGTCTTTCCAGATCCGACCCTAAAGGATCTCAAGATTATGTGAATCAGTGGGTGAGTAAACATACCCGGGGCCATATAACATCGATTTTGCCGTACCCTCTGCCTTTGACTACCACGGCTCTGTTGGCCAACACCATCTACTTTAGCGGAGCTTGGCAGACACAGTTCGATCCTGAGGATAGCATCGAGAGTCACTTCCGAGTCAGCGCCACCCACAAAGTACCCATCACGTTGATGCGAAACTCCTTCGAGATGCTGTACGCCAACTCCACAGATTTTCATATGGTAGCACTTCCGTATCGGAACGTAGAAGCGGCGTTATTTATCCTTTTGACACACAACGAATCGAAACCAATCAACGACGTGATGGCGGATTTGTCTTTGGAGGAACTTCATCGAGTCATCAGAACTATGGGAAATAGGACCGTAAATTTTGCAATGCCTAAAATGACTATTTCAGCCACTTTCAGTCTACGCGAGCCTCTTGCGAAACTTCAGCAGCTTGCCAAACAGAATGAGAACCGTCCGGGAATCCAACTGAATATCTTAGATCCAGAAACTTTAAACGAAACAGTTACCCAACCGTCTGTCGTAACTGAAAAAGCTGAAAACACGACAAAACAGGAACCATCAAAAGAAGTTGCCGAAACAAATGATAGAAATAAGTTGCCGCAAGAGCCAGAAACAACAGATGACATCAGTTTTTCTAATGTGACAAACAACCAGACCATTGAGTCAACCACAACTGAAATGTATATTAAGTCCACAAAACCTCAAAGAACGACTACGGAGATTATTCACACGACGCTAATACCAAAGAGCAACCTGTCGTCTGATGTGGAAGTTGCCATCTCAAATAAAACTGTTGAAATTGAGAATAACGGTACAGGAAAAACCTCCCATCATTATCGACACTCATTAAGACGTGCTAGACAAACACACAACATGAATCCATTAAGTGGACACGGAAATCGCAACAAACAGAACAACGAAAAAGTTTCTAATGCTCGCAGAAACTCGTCCACCACACCTCGCCCACCTTCTGTCTCAGTTGGAAACGATGACGACCGATTAAGTTCCCAACACAAGCCTGTGACTGCCCCTCCTCGACCGCTCATCCCCGATGATCTTGTTCCGAATGATGCCACTCTGGATATGTCCGGAGCCTCAGATGACACAAGATTTCGGATCGACGACATCATCCACCAGGCGTGGATCGAAATTTCTGAGAGAGGAACGGAGGCTACGGCGGTGACGACTTCCTCCGTGGACTACTCCCTCGATGTTGTCAACTTTAAAGTGAACAGACCTTTCCTGTTCTTCATTAGACACGAGCAAACCCTGGCTCCACTTTTTTGGGGCGCAATAGCTGATCCCACATCTGAACAATCTCTAACTAGAAATGAAAAATAGAGAATTATATTATATTCCGCGTACCTCAGTGTCAACAACAAAAACGATAATGTTTTAGTTTGTAATCATAATTTATTGAAGAATAAACATTTTTAAATAACCTACCACTGATAAGGTGAATCAATTTTTGCGTTAAGCTCGAAGTAAAGAGAGTTGGAATGTCATCAAAAATTTTGTCATTGTGTCCAGTACATGACTATTAATTAGCGTTTGTTATGAGGAGTAGTAAAGCAATAAATTGGGTCGATTGTCGTGTTCTTCAACTTCTACTTCAACAACTATGCAATGAGTTCAAGACATGCTCCTATACGATTATTAAATATCTGTAAGTTTTATTTATTGAAATTGTCATAAAACAGAATTTTAAAGTTTGTAAAAATATGATTTGATTAAAACCGAAGTAAACAATATTTTCTCTGCCCATTTTCATTACATTTATTTTCATTATCGCAAGTTACCGTTGCATGATGACAGAAACATTTACTATATTTATTATCTTTGCATTAGTAGTTTCCTTCCTTGAGCATGGAAAATGAGATTATTTTCTGACGAGATTGTAATTAATAATCTTTTTAAGTGGGTTATGTTTATCAGTATTGAAAACTTTATTTGTTCCCTACTAAATATCTATTATTATATTAAACTTATTACAAACAAGTTACAAATTTAAAAGTAAACAACCTTTGAGCAAAGCCTTTGTTTGATACCTTCAAAATTCCAAGTATCGTGTGCCTGTACTTTGTGTTCCCTTATTAAATTAAAATTTCGACAATGTAGCCATCGGAATGAATTATTCTGCAATTTGGGTTTTCCGGACTTGGAATTTAACAGGCGGATCTCAACAGATAAATTTTGAACAGTTTGATTTTCTGAATGTCGTTTACTGTACAAATAAGGCATGAATTATTTTATTACGATGAACTTTTAAGGCAACATTGCTTCTCTTTATATATTATGTTACCACATGAAGCAAATTTATATTTTTTTCTGACCGAAAACCAATTGTACAATCATTCAGCACTATAATACGCATATTTACCCTTACGTTAAGACATTGGAATAATAATTGAAAAATTACATAAGTATAAACTTAAAAAAATCACCTATTACAGTCCTCAACCATGAATGAAATGAAATGAACGTCACGCTTTTTAACCGATTTCACGCGTGAATATGCCAAAACTGCCAAAAGCTCCTTGAGTGTATAAATAAGAACAATATTTTTAATGAAATAATTTTTCTTTAACCACCCTTTTGTTATCGAACAAATACCTAGACAGGAATATAAAAGATACTCATAGGGAACGATTCTTATGAAATGCTTACCATCTCAGAATTCTTATGATGCATAGTGCGACTATACTACCAAGAATTTGCTCGTCAATTAAAATTTGTACACCTACAGACAGAATAAAGTAACAAAGTTTAATACCAAACGTTTTTATTCTGTCTGTACAAGTCCAAATTTCAGTTTCAGTTTTCAATTTAACAGACACGAAAATATCCATTAACAATCAATTTTTTTGAACGTGCAGCATCGGATCAGTGTTCCGATGACTACGTTTACGTTCATTAATCCAATAATAAATATAATTGAGAGAGGTTCTTCAGTTCATTCTGGGCCACTGACTTTTAAAAAAAATAGGGCTCGGAAATTTTCTTGTCACAAAACGTTGTAAATGGTTCACTTTAGGTACATTTATTTTGTTCAAATAGCCACCGTTTTAAAAAATATATTCTGTCATTTAATAGGAAAATATCAGACAAATCAATGGACCAGATTTAGTGCATGAGAAACCTGCATCGGGTTCCCATATAAAGGAAAATTAAATAGAGAATTTTGATGCTGGCTCGAATTAATATAGTTTTTTGTGTAATGTATATCGGCGTCGATAGAGATCGGTAAGGAACTCACACTTATCTTTTATTCGAGGTAATATATGAGAAGATGAGATAAATCTTATAAGAAGAAAACGGAATTAAACTTAGCGTTATTAATTTTGTTTTAAAACATCGCCTAGAATTTTCAATAACTACCACGGACATAGAGAATTGATTAATTTTAATATCAACAGATAAATAAACCCAAATTAAGTATTATTAATTCAGGTTTTAATTGTGAACTGTGTTTGCTGCATTCAAATAATTGGCATATAACTCTGTTAATTGTAAAATGTAAACAGGGACCACCACATAAATTGGCCGTGATAAATGGTGGTTGGATTTAACGCGAAATAAAATTGGCTAGCTCAATGTGGAGCTGAGTTGTAGAGACAAAAACTTAATTTAAAAATTATGTGCACAAATTATTTTTTGATATTTTACGTATTCCATGTTATTACTTCTTTTCCCCCCATTTCAATCGCAAAATTATAAAGAATGGTTTTTTTGTTTTGTATTTTGATTCAAACGTTAGTTATTACTGCTGCTGCTGGGACTGACCCATACTCCGAGAATTTTGTCCGATGCAACCATGACCTTTCTGGGTTTCTGAAAGACCATGTGTGAACATTACGGCAATTTGTCCTTCTCCGTTTCGGAAAAAAACAGCAATAAGACTCCGATACACACCAACCTAGCCGCAGGGATGTAGTCAGAAGCATTAGTCATCACGTATCCCCAACATGTTGAGACTGATTGCAGAGGGGAAGTAGTGATATAGAGGTACGATGGAAATAAATAGAATTTCTGCCCTCTATTTTAACAATTTACTATAGACGTTCTATTCTCAGCAGTAGTCAAATATAGCCTCTGATTCGACTGAAGAAAACCTATAAAATTATATTAGAATTGGTTTGTGTTACCCAAATCGTTCTCCGTCTTTTAACTATCCATGTTATCGAATTCCTATTCATTAAAGTGAGAAGCTTTGCCACAATTGTATAGAACACGTATGAAAACAGGGATGCGATTTTAATTACTGTTCAAAGTGTTAGAGTCTCTCTGTGATAAGAATAAGTAAACGTTTACAGTAACCTAACAATTATACATACATATTTATAAGATCACCATAATTAAAACTTCGGCGTCAGTCACCAATAAAGAAAATAATTAATTCAATAGTACACCATAATAAATTTGGATGGAACTTTTTATTGTTGTTATACAGAGCAGAGGAACTTCTTAGAGATATGAAATTACCATATTGAGATAAAATGGTCCCGGTTTCGAATCCCGGCGACTGCGTGATTTAATACTGAGAAACTTCCGTTAATTAGATCTCCAACAAAGATAAAAATCCAACTCGGTAACCTAATGAGTCGTTAATGACCTCAGGAGTTGATAGATAAATTAAAGAATAAAAATAGCCATAATAAAAACATTTAAATTATTTAATTGCTACTTTTTATAATGAAGCGTAAAAAAATATAAATTTTTCTTTTATTAAATTATACGAACAAATACAATCCGCAATATTACAATGGCAGAATATTGATTTAAGACTATTTTATTTATTAGATAATAGTTATACTGTTGTGTAAATTTTCAATTTAGTGAAACCAGGTTGGATAAACTTTGAGAACTGTAACATGCACAATCCACACAACTGTAAGAAAATTTAATGTGTCATGTGATACAGCATACTACCAGACGAATCTTATAAAAATATATTTTGTAAGAAACTAAAAATTAAGTATATTAAAGATAGCAAAATTTTGTGGATGTAAAACATCAAAATAAAAACAAAAGTAGGATATTTTTCTATCGTAGAGAAAATTGGAAGTCGATTCGTCACGTTGAGATATTTTTGACGTGTCTATATTTATAATTTTATATAGTATATTAATGATGAACAAAAATTATACTTATTCCATATGATTGTAGGTAGCCAGACTGGCTTTTTTTTTCAATTACACGAAACAGAAATTGTTTCAGGAAATGTAACGCCTCACTCCGCAGTTTTTAACGGGCGCCTTCCATTGTGGCTTAATGCCGCGAGACTCATTAATTATTGCGTAGCGAACTGGAGGAGGTCAGTCTGTTTCCTGATTGCTTTGTTAGAGGAAATCTTCCTGCCGGCGGCGTAATACAGTTAGGTTTTACCCAGGTCCACTTGAATTTACGTTGAATTCAAGTACATCAATTTTGAGTGGAAAGAAAATATTTTTAAAATTGCATGAATGAAATTTTCTTCCCCAGTTTGAGGTTCTAAAACATGAATTCACGCAGTAACTGTATAGAATATCAGATTTAACGACTCAATATCGCCGTTGATCTTTAACGGATTTGAATTTGATACTTGCTAACTTTCGAGCAAACGAAATTACCAATTTGTCGAGGATTTAGATTATTTTTTATAAGCCCTCGGAAGATAATAAAGGATACGTCAATAAATATAAACAAAATTATACAATCAGATTAAATTTAATTTACAATTATCGGTCGTAATAAATGTAATAAACGGGATTGTAAATGATGATTTTAAGATTTATGTTCAAAAAGAAAAAACAATCAATGACGAATGAAGAAGAAACTACCGTATTTGGCAAAAACGAAAGTGATGTTTCACCACCACAATGCACCGGTTCACACGTCCATGATCTCGATGGCCAGAATCGACGAGTTAAAGTTGGAATTTATTCTTCACGCACTGTTGCAAAGTTCAGAAAATGGCGGTGTGGTATAAGATTTGCCACCAATGAAGAAGCGGAGTCTGCGGATGATGTCTATTTTGAGGAGCTCGTTGCCTCTCACTTTAAACAGGGTATCGAAGCTACTGAATATCTCTTGGAATAGTGAATCGAGTAAAAGTAGACTACGTTGAAAAATAAAGGTAGAAAATGAAGTTGAGATTAAAATTAAAGATACTCAAGCATCATTTGAAACTGGAGAAACCAGTGTTCGTCTTTAATGGAGGCGTCTGCAACAGTTTACCAAATGAACATAATCCGGAAACCGTTAGTCTTTGATCTACTACGTTCTATTGGCACCCTCCACTTTCTGTATTTGAATTATGATCCACGTTTGTTGGTGTCGGATTTTGTGCGAGCGAACGAGAATGGAGTATAACGAATTTTATGTCCTCTATTTTCCACAGACATTTGAACTCTTCAGAGCACAATTTATGATATAAGCACGGTATTGTCATGAACAAGTTATTCTATCACTCGGCTTTTGTGACCAGAAACTAAGTTTTTATTTTAGTGTACAACAATTGACGGCTGATGAGGGATGAAGTTGATCTGAGCCTAAATTCCGTGCATGGTCCCTGGGGTTCTCGCATTCCAATCGCGTGTTGAAGGCTTCTAGTCGATTATCTGCACAATTCTTGAAGCCAAGGCGCCCCGTGGAATTGCTTATATCGATCGAGTGATCTCCTCAGGAATTAATCAGCAATCCATATTCTGAACGTTGACCATTCTTAAAGAAGTGGCAAATGTGCGTTACGACCCATTAATACAAATCGCACGCATCAATGCATAACCAGTCGTAGAAGAAAATCGTCTGCAGATGAGTCGATAGTATAACGTAATGTCTTTTTGTGATCCACAATTATGAGTAGTAGATTTTTATACGTGCTGCCTAATGATCATTATGATCTTACTACGTTTCAAAAGTAACTTTTCATTTTACTAATGAACGGTTTTTGTTCCAGGACCGAATTTTCTTTTTTCCTGAGGAAACTTTACAACTTTTTTTCCTGTCCACTATGGTGACACCGATTCTAATTTTACCCCCTCTTTCCTGTCCTTACCAATTATGTACACAACCACTGTCAAAACTATTTGACTTGTTCATATCGCAAGCAGTCACTGTCATAATTTATCTTGGACTCTAGAATCCACGTTTTATTTTGAGCCATGAAACGGTAAAAGCCTAACCTGAGAGTCAAGTGTGATTTTGCTTGTGTTTTACTTGTCACTTTAAGACCCAGAGTCACTTATGTTGCGAGCCTCAGTGAGGACGTGAGGCCAGTTCAGAACCAAGTTTAATGACCAGATTTACGCCCACGTCAGTTATTGCCAACACACCTATTTCATTTCTGCTTTCCTCTCACTTTTTAAGCGGAACATAAATGACGTGGTGCAAGGCAGTTATTTGATATTATATAGATATTATATAGAGAACCATTTATAAAATTTCTGGCCTGGTTTTGATTTTCAGGACGCCTTTAAGGCTCGTGGTCATTGTTTCCCACTTGTAATGATCCGCCGATTTCTTGACAAAGGACTTTGCGACTATTTTTTACTACTATGTTACTATGTTTTGTCCCTTGACAGGGGGACAAAAAAATAACGGGAAGGCAATCTATATTGGAGTTGAATCCCGGGTTATGTATGTCGCTGAGTTTATTTATTTATGTGAATATGTCGGGCATCCAGTTAGTCTTGAAATAAAACGAAAATTATTATCATGTGTTTACTTAATCCTTTAATATTTAATAGACTTTTTAAATTACTTTTTAATTAAATTATTATTTTTGAATTAAAAAAACTTTTATTTTTATATCAATTAAATCCCATATATAAAATCTTCACTTAAGTAAGTAGCATATTAAATTTTAAAAAGTATACAAATAAATAAGGTGTATAAGATATTTTTGGTTGTTTTTAATTATGAATACTTTTTTCTTCTTTTTTTAAAAAAAATCGTGAATGATTAAATTTTATCAGTTTAAAATAGTGTTCTATTAAATCAGTAAAAATGTCATTGTGACAATGAATTTAATTTTATCACGCCATTTAAGACCCACAAAATTCGTCTCTACGTATATCGATCCCCATTAAGAACTGAAACTCTTAAAATCGTTTCTTTAAGTGAGAATATAATTATAATTTTCTGTGCAATTATTAATACGAATATTACCGGATCCCAAACAAGTTAATAGAAATATTTTGCTTATTGAAAAATATAACGTAGATGTATAATTGAATTGGCTCCAGGAAAATGATATTTATAATGTAGGACTTGTTGATGAAGTTTGTTCCTCTCATTCCTGGCATGCGTCTCTGGATTACCAGGTCATCTCCACTGTTCCTTCATCTGCAGTGATACTTGCTCAGGGTGTTTTTCCCTTACAGTCTCATTTGGCCCCGAGGGCCTGTGGTTTTGTGGCCGCGATACGGGGAAAAACGTATCCTAGTGAAAAAAGAAATAATCGTGAGATCTGAGGTCTGTATTTTCGCGAGTTGGCTGTGCCTTATATTATCACTGTAACCACGTGTAATATACATCAACGTTAAAATACCTAAATAAATTCTGAAATATAAAAAATTATCATTTACAGACTAGGATAAAGTACTTCAAGACAACACTTTCGTATATGCCAAGGAAGACTTATTTCACAACTGATTCCAATTAAACTGCTTTCCCTATGCGTATATTATACTGAATCTATCATCTTAGTATAACAAACTTTGAAATATATATTTGAACAGCCGCATTTCCGGTTCCGTTAAAATACTGAAATATCGGAAATTGAGGTAACTACCAAGAACTTGAACTGGATGAGGGGCAATAAAATTTTTAATAAAGATGTTGTCTGGTGTGCCAATGGCTGTAATGTATATCAAATTATGAGAAAGTATAAGAAGGATGGATACAGCGGAAATTGCCAAGTTTTCTAAATGCCTCACTATCATTCTCAATAAATGTCGAAACCAGAATGAGTGATTGTGTCGTAAATAAGAAAGCAAAACGTTTCTAACTACAGCGAAACAGGATAAGAGTATTTAGAGTTTGAACACAAATATGGACAAACCTTAGTGAAATCTGTCCGGATTTTCGCGTTTGAATGCAGACGATGGAATAATAAACGATAACTCTATAAATGAATGCAATTTCCTATGCGTTTACTGTGAACATTTCTAGAAGTATATTTAGTTGTGCAAATACTCTATCGCTTCGTATTTTAAATAAATTCAGTTCTATGCTCAACTTCGTGCTGAAATTGAATAATATCGAGCTACCAGGAACCTGCGATCTTTCCTACTTTATTTGTTGATTATTTTTGACTAAGTGATAATACGTATTAATTTTAAAAACAATTAATATCAAATTCAACTCACGTCAATCTGTGGAATTTTTCTATCTTTCTATCTAACGGCTTAAAAGCAAATTGTTCCGAGCTGAGTGAGCTAAACTTTTCCTCGGGATTGAGACTTAGAGAAAACCTGCTGATACAGAAGGGAATCTCGACGCTCTCTCGACCCTTAAAATTGCCTCATACCGTTACATTATGAAGTACAATAAATCGCGTACCTTGGCGCGAAGAGCAAAAGGCGACCTCTACTGTGCCACGCACTGACGGCCAGGATACAAAAATATAATGCTATATCGTTTCTTTAAAAGGAAATGAGAATACAGTAGGTGAAAAGTGTACTACAAGGATGTGTTATTAATGTATATCATTATAAAAAAATTGCCATTTAACCGTAAGTGAGATGATTATATGACTTTCGAATGACTGATGTTACTCTAAAAAACAGAAATATTTTTGTATTTACGGGATGTAAATTGAATTATTAAGACATTTGTGAATTAATCAACTTATAAATCTCAAAGCAGACCAATGCACGATGAGTGTAATGAGCCATCACCGTAAATTTTATAAAGAAATAGACCCTGAGTATCGGAGCTACAGACTATCATCAATCAGGAAGTATGTAAGACGCAATACAGTTTGGTTGTGTCTTCCTTTTTTCTGATTCGTTGTCCTTAATTTATCTGAAAAAGAAAACTGGATTATTAAATGAACAAATTTGAGCGATAAAACTTGAAGGGGTCGAAATGCTGATCCTTGATAGTGGACACTTAAACATCAGCAGATGACACGAAAATATTTCTTGGTCTAGCATAAACGACGCGAGAGTTTATTTGGCAAGTTGCCGAGAGCATTGTCCGTGTCTCAAGGGCGGCTGGGAAATTATTGGAGAACATCGAGAGGGAGGATTGTTAGAACAACACCGTTGGAGGGTTTTTGACCTACGAAAAGAGACGGTGGAAAAGTGAATAACAGATTGAGTGACAATTATTTAATGCCAGATTGAAAAACGTTAAAGAATGAGTGGGAGTAAGGGTTTCAAGATTATAGAGGAACTTTTATAGAATGTAATAGCCAAAAGCCGGCCTTCTGTGGTGTAGTGGTCACTGTCATTGCCTCACATCACAGAGGTCCCGGGTTCGTTCCCGGTATGGATAAGGATGATTGTGCTCGTCCTGGTTAATGTAACTGGGGTTAAGACTAAAGGAGAATCGACACACTGAATACGCGTCACTCCTACATCCAGAATTTGCCATGTAAGATGACAGTCTGGCAGTCGTCTACGGTGGCTCTCGAGCAATCAAATAATACAAATAGAAAAGAAGTGTAAATTTGACTTTATAGTAGTAAGAGTAACAAAATAAGAGGTGCTAATTTTTACCTGGGAAATCTTGACCTAGCTGCATCGACGATCTGCCACAACCAGTTACACAATTCTAGGAAATAGCCTGCAGGTCGACTTCCGACGTATAAACGTAAATTTGTTTAAATTTTGTATTAAACTTCGACAAGACTCATAGTAAATAGGTTATTAAATAGTAATAATGAGCATCTTGTAACTTTAAACAAAATGTACATATTATTTTCTAATCAAACTTTATTATTATTCAAGTTTATTAACTAATTTAAAACAAAATTATATAAAATATTCAAAAATAAATTCAAGCACCTTATTTAATTTATAAAAAGATTCATAAACAATCTGAGAAGTTAACTGATTTGAGTAATAAAAATAGATTAATTAATTATAAGTTTTACAGAATTTAATTTTAAATGTATGAAATTTAGTCATAAATCAATTATTAACAAAAAAGCTTAACGTTTCGGTTACAACAGTCATTGTAGGCAGAGCATACCTTGGAAACACTAGGCAAAATTTATTTATATAACATCAATATTTGACTAAATTTATAAAGAAATTGAGAATCAATTCTATTCCTGCTGAAGTCCTACATTGACGAAGAAACGTTGATACTTTTTATGTCTCTTTATTAACAAATTATTTATGATTGATTTGGCTGTGTTCATAAACTTATAATTATATTGAAGTCAAATAAATATCTAATATATAAAATAGACTTAAATTAGTGTGTTTGTATGTTCCAAATAACGTTCCGTGGAGTAAATTTCACCAAAATTCTTACACGTGTTCCATTGCGAACCGGACCCAAACACTGGCGAAAGGGGGGGGGGGGGGTAAGTCAGGGACAGGGATAGAAGTTTTTCAAACATGTTAAAATGGTGGAAAATTGCGTCGGATGAATATTTTTTGGGGTCAATTAGATTGATGGTGAATCTCCCGATGTTTTTGTGTATAATATTTATCCCTTTCGGCAAGGGAAAATATCACCGTTAGGGGTGGGGGTGGAGAGGCGTTACATAAAAATGGAAAAAATTAAACCCATCTTCATAAATATTAGAGCACTGTATTTGATTAAATGACTCCACGGAAATATGTGAAACCGCTATAAGTTTGTTGTATAGCGACTTTAATGGTGTCTACTAATTTTGTACGTACTTTATTTGCTTGTTGTTTGCATGCAGTTGTCACACTGTTCCGAGTGTGTTAACTGCGCTTGACTTAAAAGTTTGCGAGAGCGAAGTGGATTGTGATATTTAGACAGGGCGGCTGCTTTGGCGACGAATTGCTGGCTCGGAGCTGAGCGGCTGACTGCAGCTGTATCTCAATTAAGTCTATTCAAAGTAGGAACGAGGGCTCCTTTATCTCGTGACATATGCCATAATGAGAAAGCATTGACAGACTCCACTGAGAAGTTAATTGCTTTACCTCTTTATTTCCTCGCCGTTTCCTTTTAATATCTTCTAAAGGGGGAATTGCAAAGGAGAGGTGCTTGTAATATTAGCACTTGGGGCGGGAGTACGATGAAAGAAATGATTTGTATTCTGTAATTTCAATGAAAGGGAACGGAATGGGAATCATAATTACTTCCGAAATTAGTTAGAACAGCTGCGGAAGCTTTGTCTTTATGGCTAAATTATTTCACATTCCCAACAAATTCTGAAACGAATAATGCGATGGAAACGTTTACTTTCGGTAATCTCTGCTCTCATTAGGCTCTTCGTTAAATGTTCTTAAAGGTCCTGGAATGCAAAGAGCCAACTTTCGTTCCGTGTCACCCTAAAGCTGGGAAGTTCCAACTACGTTTACAGAAGATTTAAGTTGGTACATGATCTACCAAAAATAAAATAAAAAATGCACACTTGCTGCATTTCTTATAGACAGTTCTAATGCGATCGTATATGTCAGAGATATAAAGATGATGTTTGAAAGAAAAGAAAATTCAGTTCGTTTGACAATGGTACAAAATTTTTCCGAGAAAAATTCGTCTCCTTAAATTTAAAAAAAAAATTAGTTTAGTACTTAAAACTGACATACGAGTGAATAAGAACTCGAATGATAAAGTCCACTGAAGTGAAAGGATATTTTTTGTACATTGCTAGCAAATATATTAATATTCATCCTACATCTGCTAACCGGTTCACTGTAAAATAATTTGTCTATTAATCGGTATCCATTTGGTGTTATGATAATGATATTCCTTTCCGTTCTCTTTCATTTTATGTATATGCTTCTAATATTTTTTCTTGCCTTCCGATGAAAAAGAGAATTAAACGTGAACAAGAGTTGGGCTGTGCGAATATTTATAAAATAAGCATGTTCTTGTTCTTAAACTAATTTAAAATAAACATAAAAATATCTTATCAACGGATGTTTTATATATATGTATTATGATTATTTTTTGAGAACATTAAAAATTGACCTATAGCTGAAGAGAAATAGCTAGTCAAGTGTGAATACGTTGCGCAGTGTTCCACTGCCCTGTAATTGTAGTGAGGGTCGGTCGGAGATCAGTTTAGCACGAACCTTTGTAACGGACACCTGGCACCCTAAAAACTATTCTGAAAACGTTGACACAAGGAAACACACGATGTTCACGAAATTATCCGTAAAAGCTAAGAGTTGATAGGTGCAAGGTGCAATAAAAAGACCTAGGCGCTCTCTGTATATCCCGTCCGTAAGAATATAATGAATATTTTTAAGAATGGTTTTGCCGTTTCTCCAAGAGAGTTTCCACTTGACGACAATATTCCCCTATACCTTCTCCCTTCTTTCTATAGCGCACTTGAAACAACTTGTTATATCTCACACCTATACTTTGTTGACCTTGTTAATTTTGCAATGTCCAAAGTACTAGAAACCTTAAATGATTACTTTTTTCTTTATATCATAGTTTTTCGTTTGTGCGATAAATTTAGATATTCTCTGCAATTGAATTTTTTAAAAAAATTTTTGTTGAGAATACAGTGAAAATTAATTTGTCGGTTATTTATTGGATCTGCTCCTATCAGACTTTAATAAATAACAATCTTTAATAACTATTGTTAAGAAAGTTTTATTTGTTAAAAAATACCGTTAATACATTTATTTCCAATGGATGGGGTTTCAATGTCCATAAACAATTATTTGCAAAATGAGATCGAGAATAACCATTTTACAGTTTGACTTTTTTGAAGCATTATTTATTAAACTCGTTATCAGGTTGTTTTGTGCTTAAAATGCTATAAAAGTGCTTTTTTTGTGAACCTTTCGAAACAAGAGCTGAAATGATTGACGGAACTGGAATTAAGCGGGATAAATGTATTAGGCTTCAAGTTTTAATCCTATTCTGTGTGTCAATTACATTTATTTACACACAAAGCCCTATAAAATATATTATTAAACTGTCAGTGGAAATAAATGAAGCGTGGACATCTGAATCGCAATTGAAGTTCAAGGAATTTTTCTATACGGAGTATCGTTTGAAACTTGATGTTGGCGTACTTTAAGGCTCGTAAAATGAAACGTTTATTTACTAATGGTAGCTTTTGGATAATATCCGCATACAAATACAAAAATAGATTATAGACGCAATAAGCGAAAGGAGGAAAAAAGTATTTTATAGAACGAATTAAATTATATGAATTTATTCGTATGGAGGTATAATCAATATTTTGAGTGTATATATATATATATATATATATATATATATATGTATATATATAATATTTGCCTGATTACGATTGGCCTATACATAACAGTAGGTATAGGCTTAATCGAGTGGTCGATAGATACTGTATTAAAATTTGTCATATATTAAATTTAATAATTGATAAAAAGAAGAATACAATAATCCTTAGAATCTGTATAACTTTATTTCAAAGGTTAACAGAAGCTTTCGGCAAGCCATTTTTCATCTAAAATTCATTTGAACAACAAAAATTTTAATAATTACAATAAGATTGGACAAAATAAAATTTTATTTTATTTCCTTCACGGGATTGTGTCTTCTAGTGCATTCGTCGATTGTCTGATATAGAATGAGGTTTCTCCGTAATCTGTACACCATCGACAAAATATTCCCCCATTCCTGACCTACTACCATGTATAGTCTACTAATTGATTCAATTATCATGTATTCAAAAATATTCGAAAGTCAACAATTAAAGAAACTCTTCAAGCTCTCAAGAAAGGAGGCCGGGATGTTATTCATCTAGCACGTAGTTGATTTTCGTAATCTCTGGTCTTCCTTCCCGACCTCTACACATGAACTCCGTTTCTCATCCGACGTTTCTCCTCCGCAAAATGTGTCCATCACAGACTGTTCTACCCCAACATAAGTTGCCAGTAAGTGTCCTCTTTGGTTCTTTGCAATATTTTTTTTGTATAAAACTTCAGCTGTTTTCACGCGACGCCTCAAATGATTTTACTTCCCTCCTCCTCCAATCGCAATTTAATAATGCTCTCTCCTCTTATCAACATGTCCGACCAATTGTTGTCACCAATTTTCCCAGAACAAGTGTCCTTTTTTCGTGGTCGGTTACTCACTATTTTCAGGTGGCGACTGGAAGGCTGGATTTTAAACTCCCTATCTCTCCAACGAACACAGCCAAAATAACTGTTCTCATCTGGGGGGAACCCACTGGACTTTAAACACGGAAAAAAAAATTTTCATCGCCGAAAAAGTACGCTACAAAACATATTTATCAATTTTCATTTCGGAGGCTACCTACAATAAAATGAACAGTGTAAAAATCTACAATAGAAACAGAAAAAAATAAATAACGCTTCATTAAATACGAACGATATAGAAATAATTGAAATACGAAACTATGTTTATTTGAAAAACGGTGAGCTGTCAACTGATGTGGGGTTCATTGAAGGTCATAAAGCAGCAGCTCTCGACGACCGTTTCAGTACATGGTACAAATCTTTTCTTGCCTAGAACAAAGCGGGTGCGCCGGAGAAATTTACCGATTAACATATGTATTGATTCACATAAATGTGTGGTTGTGAGGAATGGAGCGTGAAAGAAGTGTCCATACCTGTGTGAAGAGTGACCCAAGCGGCGCATTGACCGCTGTGAGAAGTGATTCATCTGTCGGTCCATGCATTGATCTGCCTACGTCGCGTCGCCGCCGTTAAATTACTATCACTGTGCTTTGAAGAAGAAGCGGCTGTTGTAAACACTATTCCCTGATTAGAAAAAGTGCTCGCACATCATTTCGCCAGTATAATCTACAATTTTAGTTTTTCAGAAATTTATAATATGACAGTGTTGTTATTTCTCATAGGCTGAGATGGGATTCACCCCTTTTTAAAAACACAAAGAAATAACCGTCATAAATATAGTTTCTATGCACGCCAATTAGTGAAGAACATTTCTCAACAGCTTTCGTGCATTTACATCTTCGTATAATCTACTTTTGTGGGGAATCAAAAAATACCGCGAATTAAATAATTCAGAGAGTAGCGTCCTGAATCAAAGTAAGTTAGTTATCGATACTAAATGAAAATATACAGAGCCTCAGAAATAAAAATTGGAAAATTTTTATTTTACGTCTGTTTTTTAATTAAGAAATCTTTAATGACGTTTTACAGACAGTTTATTTTTATATACAGAGTTACGACGTTTCGATACGTGTTCGTATCCCCTTCAGGTATTATCCAAATTATTTTAATAAACTAGTACTACAAACAATTACAATGTTGATAAATTCACAAAGTTTTGAAAACGGGTCCGAGGCACAGAATTCATTTTACACCAACCAGATTGTAGCAAGACTTATTATTAAATTTTTCTTACATAGATGTATCTTTAATTTCTTTTTCATTTGCAGAAGCCAAAGAATATATCTTCTATATAGTTATAATTTTAAAAGTTGTCTGTTTTTCTTTCCATGTTTTGCACGAGCAGCGTTATGGAGAGAGTTTCGACCTTTGACATTCCCGACGAATGCATGACTACTGTAACTGGGACTAATTTGCTATAAAAATAATTTGCATTCCCTTTGCGAATTATTTAAATTGTATAATAATGCATTAAATTTTCTGTTTTATGAAGAGTTTTTGACGTAATTCATTAATTTATCTCATTCATGTAATAACAATTTTATGTACTAAATTTTTAAACTTACGTGTACGATATATTTTATTAATGATCTAAATTTAATAAGTTATTTTTAATTTTCTCCACGTGTTAGATCCTCTATAATTTATTTATGTTTTATCTTATTTATAAATTTCATTTTTTGTATTTAACCTGGTTTTAATAAT
This sequence comes from Zhengitettix transpicula, assembly GCA_037074705.1. Taxonomy (NCBI): domain Eukaryota; kingdom Metazoa; phylum Arthropoda; class Insecta; order Orthoptera; family Tetrigidae; genus Zhengitettix; species Zhengitettix transpicula. The sequence goes on along the minus strand of CM073595.1, from coordinate 73,128,702 downwards.
AAGATGAAATAGCCAAATATGAATATCAGAAGTGATGGTAAATATATAAAAAAATACCGTAATTAACAAAAAATTATATAACTTTGAATTATATTTGAACCTTTAACATATTTAATTGAGCTATGTACATGTAAACTGAGAATTAAATTTTAAATATTTGGTTTCCATCAACCATTGAAAATTTAATCAAGACTGTTAAATTATTTTATATATATATATGTATATATATATATATATACAATAATAACCACCTTTAACTTTCTCAAATCACTTAATACTATTATTTATAGCTGGGTGACTGGCGTTGCCCGGGTTGTCAGAATTATATTCAGACATCCTCAGGTTCGACTCCAATTTGGTAGGCTATATTCACCATCATCATTCTTTATAATATTTTATATATAAATAAAAAAGGTCAAGAAGGAATGTTATAAAACTATAAAACTTTTTCTTCCAAAAATTATAATGCCTTATATACAAAATATTTTACATATTGATAATGGCAAATGTAGCAGAAGGTTCTCTTAATAAATAATGAGAAAATCTACTTTGTGGTGCTAGATCTTGTATGTATATATTTCGAAGAGAAGTTGTGTATGTGTTTATCAAAACAAGCGAGTTCCCCCATTCCCGTCTGGTTCCCAACAAAGCGCGGAATAACTTTTCCAGAAGAAGTATCTCAGCTCCAGCAGTTTTTTTGCCAATAATTTCCTTCCATATTAAAACTCGACACTTCTATCAATCACGTCTCAATTTCTTTCGGTTAAGAGAAATATAATGTGCCCCTTTCAGCTTAATTGATCTATTAATATTCATTAAAAGCATTTTAAGTCATCTGAAATTTACGAGAGGCGAACATTTCGAATTTATTCAGAATTAGCAAACTTTACCAGCTTTCAATCGAGCGATTTAGAAAAAATGTACTATTGGAAGGCGTTTAAAGGAATGTAACTAAGAGACGCGGAGCTGTTGTCGTCTTAATTGCTTCCCAAAGAAGCAGAAATTGTCCGACAGCGGAGATTTGCAGGCAACTGTTAGCAGATGATGCGTGTCCGCCTCAAAGGATTCTTTGCGCCGTCTGTGATCGCGTAAGAAGGGCAAAAGAAAAGCCTCCGAACAATATGGACGATGCTTGGAATCCGTCCCCAGTCCCCCTCTGCAAGAGGATAGAAAGCTCAAATATAACTGTTTCGCAAGGTTTTACGGAAAATATATAGGTGAGTGGGCATTTCACAAGCGTAAATTTGGTATCAGCGAATTTTCGGGCTCTTCAACTGGGGTGCGTAAGTTTAATTACAGTTGAAGACAAACGTTGTTTCCCTTGGTTGTAATTACCACGAGACTATTACCGACACTAGGAGTTGAGTTCCTTCTCGTAAGTTCTTTCACGTGCAATTACATCGCAAACGACACGGTAACTCCGACTTCGAGTCCTATTCGAGGGGTGGCTCACCGACCCGACCGCATTTAATTTGTGGGTTCACCTCTGAGGTAATATCAAAGAAAAAATTAGCAACAAAAGCTGTAGCCTTCATCTAGATATGGATTTCCTATCTTCACGTTTTTCGGTCAATTTATAATTGACCTCATATTACAGGGATGTCACCTGCTTAATTTAGATCATTCGGGTATTTTGTTACAATTTTAGGGCTGAAGTGGAGTATTTTATTCTCTCAATTACAAAAACACACACACAGACACGTGCATAATATTTTATTTATCAAATTTGAAAAAAATTACCTGTAGCTTTGTTTGAGGAAAATCTGCCAGAAACAAGATGGTTTCACAATAACTTGCAGTGAAGTCAATAATTTTTACCCCTAAAATAAATATATCAGAGTATGTTGTTTTTTATTTCTGAGGTGTGGTAATTTTTTAGGAGAATGTATAGGCATCATCTTATTTAAAATTTTATTTTATTTTGTTTATTTACAGTCGCATCAACATCTGAGATTATTAGCGACTCATTAAGTACTCAAATAGCATTTTATCTTTGACTGAGCCTAATTGACGTGAGTTTCTCACTATGGAACCACGCACTCAAGCTTCCATACGCTCGCCGGGATTCGGAATTGAGACCTCTGGGATTCAAGGCCATAAAGCTGACTCCTACACTACAAAGGTCGGATATTTTTATTTGTTTACCCAATTCTTTAAATATTTGTGACCAATCCCATTTGCTGCAAATTATATATGCATACATACATACATACATATATGTTCATTTTTTTCTCGCTCATGTATTATAGTTAAGTAATATAATATTTGGTACTCGTGATTTTCCAGTCCAATTAATATTTTCTATATATATTTCATTTTTGCCATAAAACCAATAATACTTAAAATATTATAGATTTTTCTTCAAATTTATAAGAAAGACTGATAATTGAAAATTAATTACTTTCAACCACAAAGTTTTCTATCAGTTCCCAATTTGAAATGAAAAATTAATTCATCATTTGCAAATATTTTTATGGCAATTTGGCATATTCATATGTACGAATAATATTTTTTAACAACTATTTACATTTTACCACGGATTACAGGTATAAATTACTGTTATTTTTTTTATAAATATAATATAATTTTTTAAAAAATAAACTATTAATTTTCAAAATGAGCACAAATCATTAGTACACAAACTTCCGGCTGGTCCTATAATTATTTGCTCTATTCATGTTTCCAGCAAGTACGTGTCCATCTTACGAAAACTAAAACCAATAATACTTAAAAACTCATTAAAAATTTAAAAGACTTTTTAAGGATTATTGCTTTTATCACGTTAATATTTGAACATCTTTTCAACTATCAAACATACCAAAAAAACCTTTTCACTAATTTTCTCAGTTTATATAAATATATATAATTTATGCATGCAATTGATGTATATGACAAGTTTTATTTCTTCAATAGGGGACTGATAGAAACAACGAATCAAATCTAATCGAATGATGACAGTGACGGGAGTTTTCAAATTACAATTTTTCCTTCGCTATGGAAATTAGTCTGGCTTAGTCTAGATTATTTTCGTAGTGAACCACAGCCTTTTACAAAACAGCTCCTATTTACCTGATCAACCATTTTTAAGATGTAGGTAACGAAAAAAAATATGTTTTTTTTAGATTGACTTCTGCAGTGCTTAATTTAATTACATTACTTCTCGCTTTGAAAATAATCTCACACAAATCAGCGCCAAATATTGAGATATTTTATGTTTTTCTCTAAATAGGCAGCTGTCCGAATGAAATTATGTTTGTAGCCAAAAAATATATTATGATATTTTCATTTATCAATTGTGGAACGTAGTTATAAATTTACAGAATTTATTGGAGTGCTGTATTTTTAGAGTTTTGCTGCGTAATGAAAATCACGTGAAAATGATCAGTGATCGCAGGGATCACGATTTGTCCCTTTGAAAGCGATTTTTCGAAGTATATCTCTCGCCCCTCCTCCTTCTCCCCCGCCACCATCCCTGAAGCAAACAGATGCGCTGTATCCCATGATCGCTTAAATGCGTCCCCACTTGCTAGTTTTATAAATGAAGTCGTGGCAAACTTTCGAGTTGTGGTGGCCTCACGTGGCCCAAGTTCGCAACTCTGTCCAAAGTTCGAATTTAAATCTCCGGAGATCAATTAGGGCCGGAGGCTGCTTCCGACGCTGTGTTTGGGGCGTGGGAGTGGCGCTTTGCTAATGATTTCACAAAGCGGCGAATTCTGTTGCCATAAAAACACTTTCCCTGGTCCACACGAGATCTATAAAATGTAACAGCCTATTCAGAGGCTAAATTTTACTTGCGCAGTGAAGTTTTTTGTATTCTTACATTTGGGAATACGCCATAGCAACTACGTTAATATAATAAATGATGTCATTCATTAATTCTTCATTTAATTTACAAGTTTCAGCATTATAAAGTTTCTAAAACGCAAAGAAAAAAGAAATTAGTAGGTAATTAGAGTTTCTAAGCGGTTGATAGGAATAGATAGAATTTCAAGATTATTAATAATTGCACACAAATATATTTATTGTTAAAAATTTACCTTTCAGCACATTGTGTTCTGATAAATTTAAAAATAGTATGTAACATATAAAATTATATATATATATTATAATATTTATATATAACTATAATAGACAAGAAATAGGTGTTTTAAGTAAGATTATGCAAATATTCTAAATTTAATTTAGTATAATTGTCACTCATAATGATCGTTTTCCACAGTTATGCCATTGCAAATATAGTTTTCATCTTAATAATTTGAAGTTGATTTTCACCATATTAGTTAATTATTAATTTTCTGTTGAAATTTTGAATAATTGCATCCAGTTTTATGATTCTTCAATTGAGGTATGAGGCTAGAAAATAATGACAGGTACCACTGAATTATAAATAAATTTAATTATATACTATTTTTCAGATGATATGGCGCATTTTGTCGAAAAATCAATAGTAAATATATAAAACTGTTTTATATTTAGGTGTATTTTCTCAGGAGTTTAAATTTAATTGAATTACTATTGATTATAGTAAACTGCTGCTGCACGTTGCGACGTGTATTATATAACTCTCTTTATTTACTTCACAATTGTGATCCTGAACGCACACACGGTACATATATAAATACATAACGTTTTACTACGTCAAATAAAAATAAAGTCCCGTGCTCACTGCGATCCGTTGTACGTACTTTGGTATTGTTAGTTCGACGATTTCTCACAAACTCTTTACACTCAGGGTTCCGTGGAGGATTTTTTTCTTATATAACCGTCGATCTATTAGTTTTGCCACCAGCACCGATATAAATCACAATACCGATATTGAAGGCTTTGTGACGGCAGGCGCAGCTTTGCTCAGCGAGATCCAGAAGTGAGTTTGGGTTGAGTTGATGACGTCGCCTATGACGTCATGGAGGCCACACGACCAGTTTCTCAATGACATGCAAAATATGAAATACGAGAAAATTAATTAAAATTCATTTGATATAATGTATACACAAAAAAACAGCTTAAACTACTCAATTCATTAATTCGCATTTTCTTGCGTTGATTATCTTTGTATTGAAATGCTATTGCATTTTATAAGAAAAAATACATCGTCAATATAGTCAAAAGTATAAGAACGAGAATATCAATCAGTGTTTAATAAAAGGTATAAATAACTAGAATCCGTTTGAAGTAAATATGAATACTATTAGACTTATTATTGAGTACTAGAGACAATGTAAAACAATACAGACGTATTTCTCTCGCAAGCAGTACTCCCGTTCTGCCTCGTTGAATAATAATAAAAAACATTTCTTCTTATAACCTGCATACTTAAAAATGCAGTACACTTAATAGATAAATGATTCGCATCGCCACATTTAAGATATAATATACTAATCACAGCTAATAACTGATATTGTAATATTGAAAAATAATATATATCCAATAAGTTTTATGAATTATATACGACGACCCATATTGATTAAAAACAGTTATTAAAGTCTTGATTATTCTTGTACCAGCCGCAGATTATTGAAGAGTATCTTTAGTTTTCACATTAATGGAGGGATATATGTTTGTTGGATTTCATCCGGCAGGGCCGTACGTTTCATTATGATCAATTGATTACGAGTAGATTAATGCCGAATAAGAAAATATAGAATTTCAATAGCTCGTGTAGTTCCTAATACTTTAGTTCACTTAAGGAACAATCTTCACGCAAAAGGACCATTACATTTGTGACCTTCTTATCTTAATTACTGCATTTTTGCCGTAGCAGAAACCCTTAGTTCTCATTTCAGATAAGGGAGAAGAACATCCTTGTGAGCTGGAAAGGATAATTGCAACTAGGCAGTGTTGGTGACGTATTTTCGCACTGTATTCGTGGACTGATCCAGAGTAATAAATACACTTCGGATGCCAATACACAGTTAACATATCGGCAAATGTTATGCATTGATATAACTAAATTTTGGCGTTTCATGTTCGGAAATTATTTCACAGTACTCATTTAATTAATGAAGCATTTAATTTGATGGCTTCTGCTAAAATATAATTGAGATCATCTATTTTTAATCGGAATTTAAATGTATTACTATACACGTAAATTATTTGCAGAATTTGATACAGTGCAAAAATAAATAAATTTAACTCTATATTTTCTGTGTGATATGAGTGAGTGCAGAATATGAAAAGTATTGAATGACTATGATATGTATATGAACTGATTTGGAACATATGTAACATGAGATATAAAAATCGTCTACTTCGTTGTGCGAATGTAAACTTTAAATATGGAAACTGAAGTGTGAAGGTATTGGTTGCTGAATTCAATCAGCTTCCTCCTGTTGGCTTAATCCGGAATCTTGCGTTCTCTGGATGATTTGGCGGACTAACTACTTTCTTCTTGTCAAATTAGTTCTCTCTCTTATCGTTCCTGGCTTCTCTCCGTACATTTTATGAACTACCTGCCTTTTCTTAATTATTACTGGCCTGTTATAGCTTTTTCGGCAGTATTATTTCCTCGTTTCTTGTTGGGTACCGCACCCTGTCAACTGGGCTCTCAAATCATTCAAGTTTCAGTGTTTTCGGCCATGAAGCCTTCACACATTCGAACAGTTCTGTCCCCTGTACGTCAATAAATGGAGTCATGTGGTGGTTTTATGTTTCTGCAGCTGTAGCCGATGATTGTTCATAGGATGATAACTAACTCTTTATGAAGTATAAAAACAAATACAACATTCAGATGCAACGCACGTATTTTGAATCTAGTTTCATTTTACATTTTACACTTATAGGAGAAATGCATTAAAATAGAGTCTTATTAACTTTGATTAATGAATATTAATATTAATAAGGATTATGAGCTTGGTGAAGTTCTGCGTGTATTTTACACGCAATTCGTCCGAAAAATCGGGCTATAAAGTAGGTATAGAAAAGCAAGCTGCTAGGTGCCGAAATTGTGATTGGTTGTAAAAATATCAGCGGGGTGCAGATCATCCTATAGATATTAAAATCATCGAATAAGAAACATTTTCAGTTGAAATGTATTACATCCACAGTCATCTGTGAGTAGTAGATTATTACTTTGCAAATACGTCGGGGAGAAGAAAAGGTCATTGTAAAGCAGGTGACAAGTGGAAGACTTGCAAAGTAGTAGGCGACGAAGTAGCATCACACGATCAACCAAGATCTGTGACGACGGATGAATATTACGGTGTCAGATTTGTCAATCCTTGACGCGTCTACAGGGCGGTTTCGCAGTCCATGACTTCCGTGATAGAGTGAGATTGTTTCTCTGAATAGACGAGTGTCGTAATCATATTTATTTTTAAAAATCCAAAATTAATTAATTAATTGAACCGCTTCCAATTCCCCTACTACATGTTAGTCTAAAGAAGGTTTCAATTTTATGTAACATTAAAAAAAAATTCAGCATAATGTCAGCTATGGCATCGTGTGAGAAAGACTTGACGACTTCCCGCAGTGCACGAGGGTTGGGGCATTGTAGGTTTAGATGGCATCAATTTTATTATAACACAAGTAGAATCCTTTCTGAGGGATGCGTTCCCTTGAAGCCCACATCTTTCACCGCCTCAGTGAGCGATTACGCAATTTCCAGCGTTACCCGTTATGTCAAGATTTAATCTTAGCAAATTATGTCTTGCTGCCCGGGAAGACTAAAGGACGATATAATTTGATTTTTGATGTGCTCACCGCTCCCACGAGAAGACCGGAGTGGCGTATCAATTGTAATTCACGGGGAAGCCATACTCGTACATGAAATCGTTTGATGTTCGCACCAGTAGACGTAAAGGTATTAATTAAACGAGGTTTGAGAGCAATTTGTTTGGTAATTTTCTTGCAGCAGCTCGGTTTCAATCGCGTTCGCTCGAGGAATTCCTCGCAAAAACAAAGCGCGCGCCCCATTTCATTTTCTGATGCAGTGTAAACAGAGATACAGATTGCCTGGCCAGCAATGTTAATGCATCATGTTCCAGCTAAAGCCTATGCTGTATTTTGCAATGAAATTTTATGATCACGGGGAACGGTTATGTGGTTATTATACAGTGGCTGAGCTAAAGCTGTTGGCCCCAAGACTACAATACAGTTTGCCGCCGCTAATGATGAAACTATTTGTATGTCTTAATGCATGTCCAACACATGGAAATGACCTACTTTACAGTGCGTAATATTCCCTTAGTTTTAAAGTTTTACAATTATTAAATAAAAAATATAACGATATCGAGATCGTGTTATTTATAGGGATAAAGGATACGGTCTTGTTTGAAAATAATTGAGATATTTTTTTCAACAGAATCAATTGAATGTTTTAAAAGCCAGACAATGGACGGAAAAACTCAATGACGCCTTATGGCTTACTTATTCACACAATTCCGTCATAAAAGCTATCTCTGATTATACCCTTTGGTGTATAGTGTAACACATATGCAACAACTTTTAGTATTCTCCCAGAGGTGTCTGTTGGTTTCTACGAGAGATAATTTGTGATGCACGTAAGGATATGTGAAATTTCTGACATCCGTGGACATGTTAAAACGTGCTTATCTTAGGTTTCTGTGGGTGAACCCCTTAAATTTTATTTTGCTACCCGCCGGTCAACTACAGAATATTTATTTTCTCTGGTTTTTATGTTTCTTTAGGAAAGAAAATGTAAGCGTCATTCTCAGGTATTCTAGTTGTAATAAAATAATAATTATCCAATTAATGTGAATTATTGATAAATCAGACATAATTATATTTTGTTAAATATGTGCAACATCATGAGCCAAATTGACTTTGGTCAAGTTTGATTCATTTGGTTATTTTTTCGTTTTGTAATCACAAAAATAAATCTTAAAAATATAGTTTAAAGTAACACAAAAAAATCGTGTACTAAAGGGTTAACAATAAAAATTTATAGTGTCGTATATAAATAATAATTAATTTCTCGATAATAATATCAACTGGAATGTTTAAAACAAAATACCAACTTACAAATTATTTTTTTTTGCTTTTAGTAACATCTTCAGATTACCCGACCAATGCCGCCGCGAGTATTAAATATATTCTCTTTCTAATATTCGTCGCAATACTTATAAGACTTCAGTAAACTGTTTTCAATCCTTTATAATTTTTTTTCTCTTCAAACGACTTCTCTGATCATCCATGTGCGATAATTTTTTTTCTACCTATGGTGAAACCCGTCGGAGATGATCCTTCAAACCTCTCACAATATAATCAATCTTCTCGTCACATTTTATATTCAATTAAGACCCATACTCAGTATTATCGCAGCCACTAAAACAATTTTTTCCTAAAGGTGTAAAGTGTAAGTGAGGTTAATAATATTTGATTAATTTTTATTTTTATAAAACAAATGGAAATTGTTAAAATTTCCCGGTCAGAGATACAGACAGCACTTATCAAACGTGATCGTCCTTGATCCCTGGATTTTCCTTACGAATAAGTTATTTTACCAAATATTAACAAACTTGTGACTGGATGAAAATGCCATCTCACAATAGTATATAAAAACATAATGTGTGTCTCAATTTAAAATATTTAATCGGTTAGGAGCTTCCGACTTCTAGTCATATTGTGTTTCCATATTTTGTGATTTCTGATAGTTAATTATCTAAATAATTCTTTTACCTAGTGCGTTTTTTAATTTTTATCCATACTGTATATATTTTATTATTACCTTAGTAACGATAAACGACTTTCATTATCATTACTGTATAGTACTTATAGTTATGTTGAGCAGGGAAATTTGTGTTCCTCATGTTCATGTTAACTTATAATTGTTATAAATTGTAGCTCCTAGTAACTATATTGTAATTTTATGTAATGACGTATCCTGTTTCCTTATTCGTGGACTAATTTAATAAAATAGACGGTTTGTTATGTTCCGTAACTTCAACTGTAGATACATTCAAAGAACTTAGTTGAAAATTGTTACGTTAGTTTGGTAACTTTTAATTTATTAAGAATACCAGCATAATATTTACTTCAATCGTTTCCTTCATTTATATCATTTTCAATTTTATCACAACTGTTATTTTCCTTATATAATACAAAATTTAAAAATTAACCAGCCCCTTTTTCCTTAACCCCTCCTTTTCTGTACATGAATTTGTAGATCTGTAAGAATGTAATTACATTACAATATCCAAATGTAAATAGTCAGCATGTGCAATTAATAATGTAATAAGACTAACGGAAACTTTTTAGTCACTCCTTAACCTGGAAGCATGGCTTCATTGAATGATTGCTATGGTATTAAGAAAATTGTAATGTCCTTGGAAGAATTAAGTTTTCATTGATATTAAATAAATAATTGTGAGTTACTGGAACACTTTTAACAGGGCGACGTGTTGTCTACGTATTTGTTTCTGATTTTGAAAAAAAAAAATCTCTCGCATTCTATTTTGGAAATTTTGCAATGACGACAGAAAAAGAATTGTCCGTGTTTCATGTCAATTATTTACGTATCGCTTTTTTATGACCACACTGCGGCAGCTGCAGAACATTGTGCAGTTATCTTTGCGTCGAGGGTTTCGAAACCTACAGGAGAGGTAGACAACGGCTAACGAAGTCCTGAGGGATCTGCAGTAGTTGCCTGGAAATTCTGGAGAGCGCTTCATTGGATGGGCTTTCGAGCACCGAAGGTCAGTGCAGCGGCCTCACTCAAAATTAAGAAACTTTGTGCTGCTCGCATCTGCCCTGTTAAAACTTGGCACGTTTAACTTCTTAAGTTTGGGACGCTACTTAAATTTAAAATATATTTATAAATATATACTTTCCCAACCGCTCTTATGTTGAAATGTGTTTATGAAATTGCGTTCTTAAGAGGAGAGCATTTAATTTTAAAATATTTTCTTATAAATATTTTAGTTTGTATTAAACTGAGAAGATGTTCAAACTTTGCATTTCGGCCGTAGCAAGCCATAAAAGTAAAGTATAACCAAGCTTAACGAAATAGTAAAGGCGATACTGGTTTATTATAATCGTTGAATCAATTTACGATCTGTGGGCATAAGTATAACATCTGGTACTGTGAAGTGAAATATTTAGATCATTAAAGATTTAAGACATAGATACAACTGAGATTCTATAATGTCGAATAGAGAGTGTCATTGTCACAAAAGTTCCCAAGGCATATATTGTAGTCGTAGAAGTCGGGTTTGTTTGTATTAAGTAACAATTTTGTATATGGATAATTTTATTTATCATAAATGTTTAATAATCACTAGTCAAACGACCTAATATGATAATCGACGTGTTGAAATATTTAACACTTTAATTAATATATAAAAATAACAATAATTAAAATTTAAGCACAGGTAAAAATTTAAATAGACCGTGTTATTTAAAGTTTCTAGGAGCAATAGGCATACACTAAATATGGATCTCAGGGTGCCTGTTAGTATTTATATCCAAAATGTTACGAAGGAAGTTATGGATGTGTAAAAGGTTTTAGTTACTCACTGACGCGAAGAGATGCGGAGCGCTGGTCGCTATCAGGTGCTGTCATATCGCATGGGGGATGCGACGAGACGTTTCTGTCATCACCTGGGTAAGACACGTAGGCGTGGGTCCTAGATCTGTTAGCATGTATTGCATTGTTTACATCTAGGCTGAAAGTGGAGGTGTTTTAATCTTAGACCACACCGTATTCCACAAAAATTTCGTGCGATATCAAATTATTATCATCCCTATCCACCCCCACCCATAAGGGTGAAACTTAAACATAACCCTGCTGGAATTCCATAACTAAACCCAGCGACTACTTAGTAGTTATCTCAATTTTTTATAACCTCCTTTCAACCCACCCCTAGAGATTATGCCGTTAGGGGATGAAAACAGTGAGAATGACATTATGAATCTCAACGACCCCGTTAACTATTTATTCGTTGCCCATATATGCCGTTATCGTATATTTTGAAAATACCGCCCATAGGTGCTAGGATTATCTTAAACCCCTGGGGTTTGTTCCTGGATCTTTAGTGATACGTGCACCAAGTATGGTTGAAATTGTTCCACTCATTAGTGAGTAACTTCATTTACAATAATAATCACGTTTAATAAGATAACTAACACATTAAGTATTCTACACTATTAATATTATGCTTTATTTAATAAAAAACGCATCTGTCGGGAAAACGTCAATCGGGATATTGTTGGCGGGAAAAAGTGCTTCGGGCAAATGTGTGTTGCATTGTCTTTGTTGTAGTAATAAATTTCCCTGATATTAATTAATACATCATATAAATAAAAATTATAAAACATTAAAAATTTAACAATTCGGCCTCACTAGTTTTTTTTATAATAGATAATACTGTCCTAGAATCTTTCGACCTACGATACTCACGGCAAGTGTTTATACAGAATAATAAGAAACATTTATCTACTTAATTAAAGAACCGTGAATAAGACTTTATGTACCATGTCTCGTCTAAGAGTCCAATTCCGAAGACCGTGCAATAGTGAAATAAAGAAAGGAACAATGGAACTATAAATTCTACTTGAATATACATTATCTGGTCTAAAGTAATGGGCCACAAAATCTTTATTGAACGTCGCGAGAGGAACTTCTTGGTCAGCTGCCTAAATGGATTAGGATTTTATGGTCTATATAATAAGAATGTTGACTGAGGGTCTCTGGTAAGGAAACGACAAATTGCCGTATATATATAGGCTACATGATGAAAAAGAGGAGATTGTTCTTTTGTGTGTCTCAACTGTCACGGTGTTAACAAGGAACTTTTCATCAGTATTGTGAAGTTCCCCTCCGTGTCCCCGGAAGCCGGGAACTTTGGATATCGCGTCTTCCAGTCGGTTGCTCGCCTTAATAGAAGCTCCAGCCGATAATGAAGAAGACACGGAGCCGCTGTCAGATTAGCCGGGCCGCCACAATGGTTCCTTAATATTACTTACACATCTCCGATACAGCCAACAGAGGCATCAATCACGACACACACTTTAATTAAAACGACCTTCGAATAATTCCTGCGCCATTTTTTCGACTGTCTCGTAAAAGTTCCTCAAATTTCAATTATTATTTTTTACGTCTTGGCATATCTTTGCCGTGATTAGTTTTGCTTCTCACCTTTAATGGTTTTCTTTTAATGAGAAAATGCATAAATATGAAACTTATTTACATAACCTAATGGAAAGCGTGGACTTTATGTATATCAGTTAATTTACATTCCAAATATTGAACAGGCTCTGTCTTTCTCGTCTGTAAACTTTAATTATTTCCGCATATTTGACGGAATCTGAGCGTTTAATTTTTAACTTATTTCGTGGTCTAGCAACTCTTAAATTTCTGAGAATAAAACATTGTTTAATAATATCCACTAAAGCTGAATAGCTTTTAATAAAAAAAACTAAATCATGAAGTTCGTAATTGAATGATCGAAACTCTATATTCTGATATAATAATTTATCCTAATAAATAGATGCATAGTGAGTGATTATTAAAGGATGTTATCGGTGACTGTAATTACAGCAAAATATTTGTATCACGCAAAACAACGAAATCGTATCGTGTTGCTGCAGAATTTCTGCCTACCACTATAATTCCTGAAACTAATATAGGCAATAATTATCGAAGCTAGAGCTCAGCTTTTGACCACGTCCCCTGGTTGCCAATTAATTTCGACGTTTGATGTTTTCATAATCGCTATATTACATGTGTGAAGGTAAATAGACCAATATTGGGTCTACCCCTCTAACTACGTCTCAGTTAAATCATCGCGCTACTAATAAGCAATTAATAACATGGACCTAAACAGAACTGGCCAAGGCAATGAAGTGCACCAATCTCCTGATATTTGCAACCCCTCTCGTGTAACACAAAACCACAAACAGGTAGTTTTCAACAGAATATTTCCATAATCAATCATACAAACCTTCAAAATTCAAAGTTTATGAAGGTTATAACTTTTTTTTTTCTCTTTTATATATATAACACGACCGAAATCTTTTCCTTGGCCACAACTACAAAAATCCGTGCACATGCCGGACTCTGATCACCACACCACAGGAGGACTACAATATTAAAACAGCCATGAAGATAATTATGAACACACTTCAAATTGATGTATATCTACATGTAACAAAAGGAAATCACTCCAGGAATCCAATCACGCACACGTAAACGATGAGCATCTTACTGGGCGTCCTTGCGATCACTTCTGCCATTTCCATAAATCACTCTTCTACTACACCGTCTCCATAAAATTTCACATTCACTGGCATATTTATCATCTCTTATCCTCATGTAGCATAATACAGGAAAACACTACAATGTATTAATGGTTCTGCGCTCTGAGAAAAACTATACCCAGAGTCATGACAAAAATTCAAGTTTCAGAAGCGAGGGCTGTAACTACGAGACCACCGTGCCCGCTGTAACCGCTTCTATTCATATCCGAAAAATACAGACGTCTCGAAAAATAGTCAAGGCGGAGAATATAGGGGTGCGTTTTGAAAAGCTTCCGTTGGAGCGCGTGACGAATCCGAGCATCGCCAGCGAGGACGGAGAAATGTCTTCTCACGGAACGCGGAGATCAGCTGGTCCGTAGCGAATACATTCCTGTAGGTCCGGGGCCCCGCGTGGCGAATCAGGGAACCCGTGTCTAATCTGCAGCTGCGCCATCTTCGACAAACATAGAAACCATTGTACTAACGCATCTGCTGGTCCCCACAGCACGCAGAACATCGATGCTCGTTTCCATATCACTGCGGCGACATACTCGTGCCGCTGGATATTTAAGAGTTCATGCAATTGATTAACTGCAAGTGCGAATTAGCCTTGGAATTACAGGGAAACACGAGAACTGCGATACATATATATATATATATATATATATATATATATATATATATGAAGCAACTCAAGTATCGATATTATGTCTTTGGCGTTGACATATTTTCCCCATTTCGTTGTGCAATATTTCATAAATTATTATATTACAAAAGATAATAGATAGATGTAGACGCAACGAGACAGTTCCAAAGAAAACCCCCGTACCTCTGAATCCTACTTTGAATCTCTAAAAAGCCGAATGGATCTTAATACTGCTAAAATACATATTCAATCTTCAGTGTTTTATTTTTTTCATATTAAACTGGTTGAAATAAAATCAGATGCCATTTCAGTCACGTATTTGTCCTGTAAGGCCTCAGGTAATCACTGCCAAACAAATGATTGTGAATGGAACTATACAAAATTTTTAAACACAAGCTCGTATAAAAATTTAAAAATAAAATATATCCAAAAAATAACCATATTTTTGTGTGGTATGAAGAACAGAAAATATAATATTTTAAATAAATAATTTTTATAACATGTTTTCCTCAAAATTAAATTACAAATTTATACTTACAAAATAATAAAATTTTAAATAAATTATATAAAAAGTTACAAAATAATGGATTATAAATATTACTTTATTTTAAGCTATCACTTTCTTAATTTAGTGTGTTTACAGATGTTTTAATATGTAAAGTTTATGATTAATTACGTTTAATTTATGTTATTAATTAAAAACAGACGTAAAACTATTATTTAAAATACATAAAAAATGCAACCATAACTACATAAATGCACAAATATATTAATTAGACATCGTCGAATGTGAGAATGCTCTTCTAATTCTTCATCATCAGATACATTTCCGAGTCGAATCATTTCAACGATTTTCCAATCTCTTAATCTAGGCATTTACAATAAATTAAACCTAAAAATAAACAACATTTATGTACATAACTTAAAATTCACAGATGTAACCCTATGCTATCCAAATAGCCAACAGGGTCATTATGGACCCAAATATTTGTAGGCTCGTATCACAAATAATATAAAAGTTGATTAAATATTGAAGTTAATTATCATCTTGACATTGAATACCATGAATTATTTTTCAAATCACTGAACTTCTGCGACTTAACTCGTAATTTTTGTACCAAATGCAAGAATAATCGATCCAAAACCAGCACAGGACATTCGGATACAAATAAAAAGAATGAAGCAAAATATGGCAGCGAGATCTGGCTCAAACTGTAATATATAGAAGCACTGTTGCACTACAAGCATAATACGGCATATTGGAACGTCTAGACGTTTCTTAACGTCTTCAAAAAGGACAGTTTTTGCGATGGGTCCTTATGGACCCGCAAGACCGGAAAGGGTCAAATTATTTTTGAAAAATTCTAGAAACACAGAACTAGAGACAGCAAGAAAGTATTATTCTACAAACATAATCTTATATCATTAATAAATTAATTTAAAAAATCATTGAAACTTTTAATTATTGATCGTCATGTCGTCTTGTACATGAAATCTCTGTAAAAGTAGACAGGCGAATGCAGGATTTATCCAAAAAAAAATTATGGTGAGGAAGTTCTTTAGATAGCTCCACTATTCCCAGAAAAGTAAAAACATAACGAGAAAAATTTCTACAAATTAAAAAAGTTGATTATTTACAGAGGTGAGAACATGTTTCTTAATTATACAACATAAAAACTATCGTACTTAATTCATTATGCGAAATTCTAGTTTCGATGAAATTTATACGCAATTTTTGTGTTTGTTAAATACTGTGATGGTTTTGAACTTAAAACAAATACTTTTCTGCTCACAAAAAGCGTTGGAATCACTTTAAAAGTATCGGTGGAAATGGTTCAAGATATAAATCCTCTAATTGCTATATCAATTTTCTGAATACGCGATCAACACGTCAGAGCTGATCAGCATTGGCGGATCAAAATGTTTGCATGTGTATTTACATCAGCTCTTTGCTTGGCTTTATTGAAAGAATGCAACCTGCTTTCATACGACTGTGGCCTCGACGCTCATTGTTTTCCTTTCACGGGTACTTTAAGGACCTCATCTCAGTTTAGTAAGCAACTCGTTTGAAGTTTTTCTGCAAGAATCATCCTAATCTTGGATGACCTGCTTGTTCTGTTTCAGCACAGCTTCAGCGACCAGGCTCTAATCTCTCCAGAGCTAACGGAGTTCGAACAAAAGGCTTCAAGTACTACTCTGGAGAAATGAATGGAAACTCGTTACAGAGGCTATTGTGAAGACAGATTAGCAAAAGAAGGCAGCAAGACAGTCGTGAGTAAAGGTCATGTGCTCCGAATACTAAACCCAACACGTTCGCACCGTAAAACAAGAAATAAACTTTAATGTATTCAAGATGCCATGTTAATATTATTCTCATGCTTATAGAAACTGATTACTTTCTGAGTAATACGAAACGATGATGTATCGCATATCTGGATACATTCGTAACATTCCTGTTCCTAAAAACTATCGTTATCTTAAATTTCTCAACGTCAATTTGTTAAATAATGCGTTAGTCCCACTTCTCCTTTGATCGCAAAGATAACTAATTCAGTCTATCACGCTCTTCCTTAATTATATAAAAATAGCTGCTCATTTGTAAAGATCTGACGTTGTGCATTCTGCCATGTCGAGTCTACTGATTAGATCACGGTTTCGCTTCGACTGGTTGACATTTTTACATCCATATACTTCGATTAGCCATATTCGTCTCTTTAACAGATTGTATAATAATGTAATTTTTGTTGATGGTACCATGATAAATGATCAAAGTTTAATCCCTTTGTTATTTGTATCTATCATTTATAAAAAAAATTCTCTGATTCATCTTCTCAAAAACGGTATTTTACATTCCATAAATTTGTATAATTTATTTATTTATAATGTATTTGATTTATCACGTCTTTGTTGTCTGTAACTGATATTTTGTCTATGTCGTTAATTTGTTTATAAACAAAGTAGAACTATCAAGTAAAAAGTAACAGGCTTTATGTGTCACAATGAAGTGCTACAAACATAAAAATATACAGAAACGTCGTTGTTTATAATATTCCTTAACGACTTACCAATTGGTTTAAATTCAAAGGTTGGAATTATTGCAGATGACTGTATAATCGACAGAGAAATAAGTAGTTAACAAGACGTAGGCGCCGTCCAAAATGACTTAGATATATTAAGTACATACATCGAAATAAAATGAAAATTAACAATGGCAAAAGTAATGCTATTTGTATGAGTAAATGGCTTCTACTAACTGCCTTGGAATATAAAACAGATGGAGAACAGTGGCCCAGGAGAAAAACTGCAAATACCTTGGCATTTATTGTAAGGTGGGGTTAGAAGAGCAGAATATGTATATATATCGACTTTTTCAAAATTGATATTTAATTAATATAACTCTATATACATTTATTTATAATCGAAATAATAACCGTAAATCTAGCTTATATATTTAAAATAATTATATTAATTCATTCTAATTTCGTTTACTGTAATTTATTTTTATGTAGTTTGTAATTAAATTGTAATTTAATGCATCTACCACCGGACAAATTTCCCATTTGTAGACTAAATAAATACAAACAAATACGTAAAGGGTTGATTGTGATAAAAATAGTGTTTATTAAGTAATATTTTATTCAGCTTGGTTTTGTAATGTCGTTAATCTGAACCTATCTGATACTGTTTTAATATTTTCATGCGCTGAAAAATTGTTGCGAAAAATGTTACATCAAAGGAGGATTTTCGGAGAATTGTGAAGCTGCGTTGCGACCTGGCCTCGGGGCGGAATTTTAATCCATGTTCAGCCGTCTTCAGATTTCACTTGTCCTGTCAGATCTGGGATTTATTTTTAAGACTAAATCCCTTCAATCACTCGACCCTTAATACGCGCAAATGGAAAGTAAAATGCAGGGTATTTGATAATGAGACACTTTAAAAAAATTGTGCACTCACTGCGCAATTGATTTCAGCTCTAGAAATTACTCGAGAGCTTCCTTCCCCTTGACCTGTGAGTCACTTTTTTATTCGTTCGTATGCTCATGGAGTGTGCTTTTCTGCGCTAAATGGTACCATCAGTGGACTGGAAGTGTGTCGGTTCTAAATGCAGACACAATGCTTCCTGCCTGGGAGGGAGTTGCAAATTGAACGAACTTCACAGGCGAAGCCGCTGACTGAATGGACCACCGCTCTGCTCTAAGAATAACACCGTCCCCTCTCGTCGCACATTCGACGAACGGAAGACGAATAAAAAGGAAGCGAGATTCGTTCTGCATGGAAGACAAAAGTCCGGAGATATAAGCTGATGTCCTTTGTCCGCCAGTGTTGCCTGCAGCGGGGCCTTTCCCTTCACCAGACAAATCTGCCATTTTAAAGCGGTTCCTCATACTGCGAACCCAATTCATCCCAAAGCTACATTCAGAGCCTGGTAACTACAGTGTCTGGATAAGCAATGTGATTTCCCGCGTGGGTGGGCGAAGGATTTCTCCGTCAAGATCCATCTCGGGCCCGAATCCTGAGCAATTCAGAGATTTAAGGGTGACTACCACATTCACACTTTTCCGCGTTGGGTCTCTGTCCGGATAAATAATTTTGAGAGAGGGACGTCTTGAAAGGAACTAGTCTAATAAAATACTAATATGATGCCTCGATGATGGAGACGCCGAGGTTAAACTGTAGGACTCTTTAATGAGGAAGCCTAGTTTTCAATTTCCCGCCTGACAATCATTCGCGTTTTCAATCCCCTACAACTGTTACGCAAAATCTGGTAAAGATTTGTAAGACTTTGTTGGGTGATATCCATGCAATCATATAGGCTACTGAAAATAATTGAGATTAGTAAGTAAATCGTAAAAGACAAAACGTTGCAAAAAACTTCAAATAAATAAAATTGGATAATTGTGTGTATGTATTTATTTATATTCAGAAAGCTAATTTAAACGCGTAGAGAAATTTTGAGCAAATTTTGTACACACGTTCCTTACCACTCCTAAACAAACACTGTGGGGGTAAGACATGACTACCACCGCAACTATAACATGTAATTCGCTTTACACAATGTTCTTCTTTTAAGCAACCGTCATTTAGTTGGATACGCAACTGAACAAAACTGATGTTCTTAAATAAGGTTATTTGTGATCGAATTTTGTATTTATCGTCGTTTAGAGCCTGTGTTCTTTGGCAAGCAGCTCATTAGACTAATGCTTCTCCGGGGACTCCCCCACAGACTTTGAACTCATTACCCATTCCAGCTGCACTTCGGAACAATACAATTCCTATAAGCAAAAACATATATTGCGCATTTACTTCTCTCAGTAAAAATACTTTAAGACTGAAGACATAAACACGGCTGTGAACTTCTCTACGGTGTAAACAGACAGGTCTCAGGAAGGTTAAAATGGCCGAAAATAAATTTGGTAGAACAATTACGTAATCTTGGAACAGGAGAATTTTGAAGAAACATTAAGGCATTTGTTGAAACGAAGATAAGTCTGGTGGGTTGCCCCAAAACTCGATTATAAAACCAACACACACCTCACAATGTGCGGATTATTTCCTTAATCTATAACATTATTCAAATTTATTAAAATAAAATGACTTTCCACCTATTTATTACAGTCTCAGAATGGAAATAATCATCGCACGATCATCGATAAGATTTAAACAGGCTAAAAAATTCAAGAATTGTATTTACATATTTACCTCAATGGTTTTCATTAGTTGTTGATTTATAATAAGAAAAGCGTTTTAATAGTTTCCAAATATTATATTATACAGATTGTAATTATTAATTTTTTAAACTGATAATGTTCCGACGTAAAATTGGGTAAAGATTGATGTTCACCTGGACTGTAGGTACGTGTCATAATGTCCTACTGGAATTATCTTAACCGGAAAAAGGTGACCCTAGATATTTTAAAAAATACGAAGGAACAAATATTTTGGAAAAATTTGAAGATAACTATGGCAAATTGCCGAAAGCTCCAGACTGAGTTTAAAATATAATAATTTATTAGAATTGATTAAAAATATATATAAATAAGAGGCTGACGACCACTGGGATAAAATGAAGAACACAATAAAGCACATAAAAATAAATTTAAAATATCTAGGAAGAAAAAAATTAAGACTTTTTTACATTAATAACACCAATCAAAGAAACTCCAGACTCGGCTCACACATGTTATATTTATTATTCCTTGCTGGGATTTATCAACATCATTCGAATTTTTTTAAATTAGCATTTATATTATCTATGTGACACGATTTCTCGAGTGAGTTTTCCTTGTTGTTGGTAGTCCAGCAATTCAGTGCGTACTATAGCAGTAGTCACGAACGATGGCGGGAGACGCAGATAAATCCCGGGCATCGCGAAATAAACTTAAACATCACAAAGACCACAGGTGATTTGTACGTTAAATTTCACTCCATATGCAGGAGTCCTTCACGTTGTTGCAAATTTTACAAACATGAGTTTATTAATTCTTATTATCGCTCTAATTACCCTTGTGTTTTCTTTTGTTTCATAAAACTATGAAACATCCGGAGTTATTATGAAGCTTTATGTTAATTGTGAATTTTAATTTATTTTGTAATCAAGATATAAAATGAAGCGAACTGAGCTGAAATTCTCTCAGTATAATTGATACATATTATTTTACTATCAGAATTATCGTTTATAGGCAGCACAAACCAATTCATAAATCACTTATCTGTACAGTACCGTTCTACGTAATTCACTGATTCTTTAACAGACGTGATAAAGATACCGTTCCCGGAATGGAGAGACGCAGGCTAAGTTTTTATTTATGCCAATACAGGGGGATGAGAAAAAAAGCCTTGCTCTTCGTAGCCAAGTCTCCGGTGAATCCAGATAATACTCGCTTCTCAGTCACGTGCTATCAATGTCAGGCCCCCATACATGGCTTCGAGATCAACTTTATAAAGAAAGTGTTGACAGCAGTCTCCCCCGTGGCAGTTTTGCGCCCATCACGCGAGGCAATGGGGAAGGGAATGGGAAGAGGCCCGACGCTACGATCAAGAAAGCTCACACCTCAGTCGACAGCAGCATTACCTCTAACACGTTAACAATCAGAAGTATTGACTACGAAACAACTTGAGTCTAGGTGATTTGAAATGATCGTGCACCCTTCCAGATTCATTTCGTTAGCTTTTGTAATGGTCAATTTTAGTGCCAATCGAGCCTGTGTATTCTTATATCCCAGTTTCCTCTGTTCTCTGTCCACCTTTAAGACAAATTTTATTAAACATATTCCTACATTTTTTCTTTAAAGCTGAATAATCCCGGTGGAAGTCTAATCCGTCACACTCAAGAATAATTGAGTGTTGTGGGGGCACAAATCTAATTAATATTGGATTACAACAGTAGAATCCAAGACCCCGTGGGGGGAAATTTCAAAAACCGTAGGTGTGAAGAAGTTAGTTCTATGATGTTATAAGTTACTTTTGGAGAAGTTATGAAACAGTTGGGTTTTGGTGAGGAAGTTAGTTTTGTTAGTTGGCGGTTATTGAGCTTTGCAGTGGAAGACAGTTTTTTGGAACTTATGAAGAAGTAGAGTTTTTGAGAGGAAGATAGTCTCATAGTTTCGGATGGTGATTGGGGTTTTGTGAGTGACTTTTTGAGGAAATTATGGAACTGTCCCACTGACGAGAACCTGTAGGCCAGCTGGCTGACCATTTTGTAGGAAATACGACGGATTGCAGCGTCCGGCCGATCAATCTGCCCAGTCTTGCTTGACCTTCCAGATCTGCAAGTGGTAATGTACCGGGAAATAATACCATAAAAGTCGACCAATTGAAGCTATGTGATCCACCGACCCCGTATTTTGACCCACCAACCCCTGTCTCTGTTTTTGTCCTGTTCATGTTTGTACAATAGCCGTGGTATTTAAATTGGAAATTACAGTACGAAGATAATTTCATTTTTGTGTTAATAAAATATAAATTATCAGTTATTATAATTAATTTCACCTGCCAAACAATTAAATTTAGTCAGAGTTAAAAACTATTTTTAAAAAATAATATCTTTAAAATATTAAATAAAAATCTCATTATCCATATAAAACTTTACAACTACGAGCATCCGAACAAAAAATGACAAATCCCTTTCTGTATAAAATATATAGAAACGTCGTCCTGTTGAGTAAAATATTTTAAAATGTCTGTTATAATAGCTGTTACTTTATTATCTTATTAAAATAAAATCCGACGTAAAGGAAAATATGAATAATAGTAAATTAATGAAAAATAGTTTACGTCAACACTTTACATCGTTTTAAAATAATACACCACCCACAGCAACAAAACGATCTGGAAAGCAAATAGGTTTTTTTGGCGTCGGATGTATGGCGACGCTTCGTAGTCGAAGGGAACAGTGAGTTGTCTATAATAGCTGATCTACATAATGACGTCACAAGTCAGGGAGCTGGTGAGCTTCTAGGAAACTACGACACGCGAGCCTGGTCGCTTTTTTCTCGTTATAGAAAACTCTGGTTTCTACCAGTTGTCTGAGTCTAAACCTATTTTTTTTACAGATATAACCACCATTTTAATCAACAACGCATCTCTTAATAAGTAGTCAATGGCTCAGTCGCTTCTCAGTTAATGGCTTATTACTAAATTATGCAGAAACCTATTTCATGCAATCTACGCTGTCACTTAACTCCGTAATATCAGGGGACAGAGTATCGATTCTCGGTGTTAGCTGTGGACGGTGAGCTAAATTGAAACGATCGTGTAAAGGTCCTTACAACTGAAAATAAGCTCAGCCATCTGTGCGGACGGAATAACATGGTAAAATTTACTGCAGTTATTCTTGAGCCGTGACAGAATCTTTATTCTTTTCAAGATTAACAAAGAACATCGTATAGCTGCGGTCTTTAATAAAATTTGGTAAACGATGTATTTCATAAGGGGTATCGAATAAATAAAATAGACTAATTGTTTGTTTGTATGTTCCGCATACAAATCTACACCCGTTGTGCCAATTTCAACAAAGTTTGTACCACTTTAGGGCAGAGGTTGATGGGTTGGAAATATTCAAACGTGCAAAAATGACCGATAATAGCGTGGAATAAATACTTATTATGGATCAGTGAGATTGACAGTGTTTTCCCCGATGCTGTTTGTGTATAATTTCAATCCCTTTCGTCATGCACCTTTAGGGGTGAGCTTGGAGGGGCGTTACATAAAAATAACGTGAAAACAACTGAGATTGGAGTCGAATCCGTGGCTATGGATGTCTCTGAGTTTAATTATGGTTTTCAACTTGCCAGATAAATATTACTTCAACCGCTCGGAGAGGGGGGTTAAGAAAAACAAAGTTATACGTACACTTTTTAACATGTGGAGCAATTTAGACCTAAACGCCGGGACTATTATTAACGCTCTTAAGTTAGTGGGTGTATCTTTTAAGCTATTAGGGTAATGAATATACTTTTTAAGTCTCTTAATGTACCAGGAATATTTTTGATTCTCTCAACGCCCTTTAGGTACTAAGTGTATTTTATATATATATATATTTGGTATCGGGTGTATTTATGTTTCTGTAGAGGCAAGGAGGGGGCGGGAGGTTGACGAAATAGCATTCCCTTCTTACTTCTTGACTATTATATTAATGTAGAATTAGGCCTAAACACTTTTTAGGGCTGATATAAATAAATACCCGGGCAACGCCGAGCACCCAACTTGTTTTAAATAAATAATAGTCACGTATTTACAGCCAATTGCTTAATTAAAAGCATATTGTGACAAACTCAGAAAGTAGTCACATGTAAAAATATATTTTAATGTACTTCTGGATACTATATAGAAACAACTTCAAATATTATCCAAATTTAGTCACTCTTCTTTGATTATTTAACTAAGCGACTGTGTTACAGTGCTTTTGAATTAGTTTCAATGTTCTTATATGACAACAATAAACCCACTGCTATGTATTTTAGCTGTTGCGTTCCCTTTGTTGCGGCTGGACGTGACGACTGTATACAGGAAGCTTCGTCGCTGTGAGGCTCGTTGTGTTCAGCAACCTTGATTACACAGACCCAACGACTCTCCCGAGATCGGACACCTGTTGGGCGAGATCTGTTACGGCTGTCGGCGACCCAGATGCCAGATGCTACACTTAAGAATTCTGGCGCAAATTGTGCGATGGTCCCGTCATTTCGTGAACTGGTTCCACCAAATGCCGTTGACTCAGGAGGGCGACTGTTCCAAAGTGAAGTAAACTTGGCACGACGCGGTCGTAAAAGCCGATGCTCAGATTTGATGTAGTCGCGTACAATGTCCGCCGTACGTGCTCACCAATTGTTGGAGGATAAGAGGACGCCACGGCGCTACAGCAACCTCGCCTGTCCATTATATGGAAGGAAACCATTGTTCTTAGAGAGTAATAACTTTATCGTTGTCCGTCCACTGAGCTTAAGAGGAACAATAGGATAAACCTTAGAAAGTTCTAAGAAGTTTCAGCTTGATCAGCTTAGGAGCGTCCGTTAGACACGTCCCTTGAAGAGGGCCAGTCCCTTCGGTAAATAAATATGCATACCTCTGCAAGCACGCAACTTCACGTTGCTCCAGTCTTTTATATCCAATTCGCCCTTTGCCAAATTCTCAGTATAACTTACACATCATTCCTGCGGGTTGCGGACTGTTTCAGAAAATAGCTTGTAGATTTAAAAAATCTTTCTGTCTCGCCGCCTTTGAATTATTTCTTGTCATCCGCCTAGATGCAAGCGTCTCTCTTGTCCGACGATTTTCAAACAATGCTTTGAATCATTTTAGCACAGTTTCAGTCTCGGCCTTTGCGGGTTCTCCGAAATTTCTCCTGCTTTGCGACGTGCCTTTGCCTTTGGTTCAGGTCAGAAAGAAGAAAATAAATTGAACCTTGCAAGAGAAAAAAACTGTGCAATTTTGAGCAAGGAATTATTCAAGGGACAATAAATGTAAAAGGTCTACTAAACTCGTCTACATTGCCAATCCTCAGTTCCCATCTGAAGACGCCGAGAATGTCAAATAATTTAGCAGGAAAGTTGTTTTTATCCTCCATTGATCTGTTAAGAAATAAATAATTCAACACTTCCGTTCGTTGACCTTTCTACTTGACTTTACTATAGCAGTTTTTAGAAACAATTATTCTATTATATTAAATTAATTGTCGATATTCTCAAGAATTTTAATATGACTGATAATGTTTTTGTATTCTATCCCCAATTATCTTTATATGTCACCATTTTCATAAGAAAACTAATTATTATTTTTTTTAAATTTTAACTTTTAAAATCTGGAGATTGAATTGAAAATGTGCATAAAAATTACCTTTTTTTTGTACAGATAATTATGGTTACAATTTTGCCCAAAGCTGCAGATTTTCAAAATTAAATATTTTAGAAAACTATTAATATTCTTATTAAAATGTGACTGATAAAAACCACTTGAATTATTAATTAATGACTAATTCTTGGCTATATATATCTTTCCCAAAAATATTTTTCAGTTGCTAATTTTTTTAAAAATAATTTTTTTTTATTAGTTTCCAAAATGATTTAATTAAAGTACCAGGATAAAAAATATGGACCGGATCGGGAATTGAATCCGGTTGTACAACACTCGCGTACTAAGTGGGTGACCCAGGATCGAATGCCGTAGGTTTTTCCATCCTGATACTTTAATTTAATTTAATGGCCTATATGTTTGAGGTCTAATTGAAGCTTCTTCTGTTATTTCTGAAATATTTAATTTTTAATTTTCTCGAAAGGAGTTTTGAGGAATTTTCTTAGTCATCTAATAGATAATAGGCGACTAAAGTAAAAATAATTTGGGAAAGATGTGAGTTTTAGTTTAATTCCTAACAGAATTTCCAATGCATCCGTTGTCACACCTTCCTATGAATCCACATTGTCGTTTTGCTTTATAATTCTTCTGTATCCAATGCTTTTATTTATTGATCACTGTATGTCTCTCAACACATTCCCGACATAACGTTGTTTAGTTTTTTTGTTATTAGCCTATTTAAGAAGCAGTTTATCTAATTTATATAGTATACCTATCATTTCAGTATACATAAATTTTTATGCAGTCAATTGTGTACTATGTACGGACAAGATGTCGCCCACTAATTTGATATTAAGTTATATTAATTACCGGTCGAAGTGAATTAAGTTGATATATTTTCGATGGCTTTCATAATGGTCTGATACGCACCAGCAATCCTTGGAGCTTCTCCAAGTAAACGACTCATTGGAAGCAGCCTTCACGGAACAAGAAGACGTTCGTCACGCTCACTTACAAAGTCCATTATATTTATCTAACTTAATGCACGGGAAATAGCAACCGTATAACGTTCACAACCGTGCTATAACCTCTAAAAATAAACTTACGGTATTTTTGTCTAATGAAAATAAATGATATTTTCAGTTAATAACGAATTAATAAAATAAATAAATAAATTTATTAATAAGATAAATTAAAAAAATTAAATATTATTATAACAGAAAATTAAAATATTATATTCAACACAAAGTATCTGTACAATTTTGTAATTTCATCAGGTTGTTTGTGTTATGTTTCTATGGTTAAAAATTTTTACGTTGTGTAAATCACTAATTTTCTATTTCTAAAAATTTATCAAATAGGAAAACAAAAATATTCTTCTATCTTTAATGCTGTAAGGAATAATAAAATGTAAAACAATGTAATATTTAAAATCAAATCATAAATTTTCAGTATTCTTTCAATATAATAATAATTGTTTCCATCATAAAATAATTATGAACATAACTTTTTTGCTTTTTTCAATTTAAAAAAATTGTAATACAAATAAGAAATTCATAAAAAAAAGAATTCAGAAAATTTTAAAAATAATTATTTTAAAATTGAGACATAACTATTTTCAAATTTTAAAATAATTAATTATATACATTACTCAATTTTGAGGTATCATTAGGTGCATTTAGCGTGTGTGTAGTTGTTTTAATAGATACAATTTCTGAAAATTTCATTTTTAATAAATTTTGGTTTTATTCTAATTTGTGTATAGTGACTCCATTAGGATTTTAGGTTTTGTGATTATTTTTGTTATTTTAATCTAGTTTGAATAGCACGATTTGTTTTCCCTATGTAACATTGCCCATGATTATGTTGACCAATTGTCAACATTTTATATTTCACATAGTTTTTTTTTTAAGTTTTGTATTTACCTCTTCTAATAATTTTAAGTTTGTTACTAATTTTAAAAACGACCTGAAAATTAAATTATTTTACCATTTTTCTAAATACGTTATGTTCTAATAAATGTATTAGATTGTATAAATTGATACTATAAACAAAAATTCATTCCAAATATCGGTGTCTTCTGAGGTTAACGTACAATTTTTTTAAATATATTGGTATTGTCAAGTATTTCTAAAAATGAAAAACTTATAATGTTCCCGTATAAACTCATGAAGTGTAGATTTTATGAAAATTATTAAATATATATAAAATATCTCCGAACAACTAACAATAACGCCAATCCGCAGACATTCTGAGGTTAGTTAAAACTTAAACTACACGGTTCCAGATAACGAGGAGAAATATAAATGTGAATTTTTTTTACAAAGTCTGTAAAATGCATGAGAATATTTTAATAAATAAAGTAGACTTATTAAAAGTGGTCAAAGAATTTTAATGAAATTTGAAAAGTGGAAGAATCAATCTAAAGTCATTTAACGATCATCGATATTGTTTGTTTTAAAAGCTCTATTTCTCATTACTTAATTATTTATACGAATTGTCATTTAACGACCACAGTGTGTTAAATATCGTTGGCGTCTTTCAGGAGTTTTGAAAAAGAAATATTGGAAATAGCTGAAAGAAAAGGCATAAAATCCGTCTGAGTGAAAGAGACGAAGTATGAGATCGATAAAAGTCTTAGCAAGGAGAATTAGATTGGTTCTTAGACTCATAATTAAGATTTTCTTTTTATATAGCCCTTTACTATTAAAGAAATTAATTTAATTCTAGCATAACGCGTACGTGATGGAAGACGAAATAAGAATGACGTGTTAAAGATTTTCAATATTGCCAAAATTAATAAAGTCTTTGTGAAGTTAAATAATATTAAAGTTCTTAATTATGTGAATCGTTGCAAGGATAATCCTCAGGTCAAATTTAATTGTATGGTCATATAGGCAAAGTCATAAACCACGGCAATTCCGTTATATTAAAAGAGCGAGACAGTTTTAAAATCCTTTGGGGAATTGAAAACTCTCTTGGGGGGGAACGGGGCAGTTTAATTACCGTCTAGACGAAGAATTCTTTCTCTTTCTTTCCCTCCTCGTTCCAGCACAAAGGATCGAAATAATTAAAAGTAACCATTAAAGGCATAGGGGCACAGGCTTTCACTACAAGAACTATCTTAATTGCAATAAAGCCGGGTTCAAAATGGAGTCGATCATTACTCATATGGGATTTCCTTCCTTTAATAATGCATTGCGCCATATGAAAGTCAAAAAATTAACTTGAAATGGAATTACGTCGTTTATACGATAATTAAAAAATAAAATGTAACATACGTCACCGCGAAACTTAATTGGAAAAATTATGAAACTTTCGTTGTGTAGGTATACACCATTTCCTAAATTTATTTCTGATTACTATGTATTTGCAGCAAATGTGATTTAATCTATTTTTTCAGTACTTACGACACAGTTCTCTGGTGTTATGATAAAGGTAAACTTTCTCCTTTTGGAGCACGCAGTTTTATTAATTTTACATTGGAAAGCAATTCGTAGTACGACGAATTTTTGTCCAACCATATGTTTAAAATAATTTTCTGTGGATTCTCAAAAAATATTCCCACGCGGTTGACAAAACTATATTATTATCGAATTCTATCCATCAGTTTGAAAACCTCAACAATGTCAAAAATATTTTACTGGTCAACCACTATCTACCCTATTAAAAAACAAATACGGTTAACATTAAACAACACGCTGAAATTCTCAATATGTTATATGATGTTTTGTTTTAAGATTTTTGATTTTTAGTTTATATCTTTGATTTTAGTTTCTTGTTTAATTTCCGGACTTACGTTATTCGTCGTTAGAAAAAGTCGCCAATCCATGTAGAAACGTCCGGCATTTTTAAATTCACATTTGCTTAGTTTAAGCTCGTTTTTTGTCTGTCTGTCTGTCTGTACAAAGGTCGGTCTTAGCATGATTTTTTTTCAACGGACGTTAAATTTCTTGTTAATTATTAATATGCCTAAAACCCTATTCAAAATATTCAACGCACGTTTTCTAGACTAGTTTTAAATTTTTACTGAAGTCATCCTTTATTTCAAAAAGAGGCAATGGATTATAATTAAGTTGATGAAGGAGTTCGTTTATCTCACTTAAAATTCCGCAAAAATAATTTAAATATAAGTTTAAAAATTGGCACATTGGTGCCAAACTGCCAACTTAACTTGAGACTTCATTAATTTGGGGAACGAATATGAAAGATGTCGATTCAAATCACCTTTTTAGTGATGCGGAAAAGGAGTGATCCACGCCTATATTTATATTCCAGCTTCCGTCTGATAACAACCAGGATTACCAACAAAGAGATTAACATTCAAAATCACGCAACTTTTCACAGTTGTAATTCTCATGTAAATATAATTAGCGTAATGGTTTTGGCATTGCGTTATATTTAATGATTGACGTCTCTGTTCTATTAACATTAAATTTCTCAGTAAAGTATTATTTCGCTATTTTCCTCCCAGATTCGAATTACGGAATAACATTTCCAGGCAACGCTTTTCCTGAGAGAGTTTCAGTGCTGATTTCGGTCGCGCACTCTGATTGCGATATCTCAGCCAGTCGAGGCGAGACAGAACATTCAAATCGTGCCATTTGTAATCCTGACCTTGTACATTTATATTAATACACCGGCAGTTTGCCAGTTTGTATTATAGTTGACGTTCACAAGGCCGGGGATTTATGAGCGCAATTACTTTTAATTTAACTGTGATGCTCTACAGATATACTAACGTCAGCCATCCATCAATCACGTAGAAGCGTATGTTTTACTTTCATCGCATTAAACGGCCATTTCGAAACATGCTACCTGTCGTTTCACAAAACTGGTGAGTCGTAATCCTATTATTTTCGGCTTGATCGCACGAAATCTGACGGAGTACAGAAGCGTTATGCTTCGACCAAATTATGTTCCTTCTCTAATCAAACATAACGAGAATTATTTTTCTGTAGGTAAAATACGTCTATTTTCTATTTATTTATTTATATAAACAGAGTAAATCACTCTTTAACAATAATGAAGGATTAATTGAATTAAAATTGTTTAATTTGTAGACAAGTTAAGTTAACTTCAAAATATTAAATTCAGCAATTTAATTAACTAAATGAATATTTTGCTTCATTATATGTTTAATAAATTTTATTTAATACGCCTATTGAACGTCTTATGTGTGACTTTTATTAAGTTAAGCATAATTCATAATGTGTATAAGTTCATTCCAGAATTATTAAAATTTTTTAAAAAATAATCTCTTGAATATTAGGGCAACTGTTGAAACATAATATCATTTAAAGTATCTTTACTTGGAGAGAGGGCCACTACAGATTGTTTATCAATGGAGAGTTTGATATTAGATTTTTCGAAATCGGGGTTTTAATGACCTTTTAGTTTGCTCTATATAGCAGAAATTACCATCAGAGCAATAGTTTATTTCAGATCGTACAACTCCTTTGATATCGAAATTTTAAGATACATAGACATATTACGCAAGGGGAATAACATAAAAATAACGTGAAAACAACCGAGATTAAAGTCTAGACGGTGGTTATGGATGTTACAGAGTGTAATTATGGCATTAAACTTGCCGTATAATCCCCATAGCGGGGAATACGAGGGTGGAAATTTTCATACATGTTAGTTTGGCAGATATTTTCGTCGAAAGAAAATTTTTCGGGGTCAATGAGATAGGTAGCGTTTCTACATATATTTTTGTGTATAATTTCAACCCCTTTTAGGATGGGAGGGGAACACGTTTAGGGATGGGTGTGGGGGGGGGGGAACCGAAATTGGAGTCAAATCCGAGGTTATGGAAGTCGCTTATTTTAATTATGACAACTCGGGACACGCCGGCTACCCAAATAGTAAATAAATACAATTTCCCAACTATCAGAAACGGTTCATTACGGAACAATATGATTGATAAAATTAGTCAGTACGTTTCTATCCCAATTTGGAACCTTGTCAGGTGGACGCCAAATAATTTCTAGAAATAACATTCTATATTTTGATTAATTTGATTGTATACACTTCTAAGTTTTACAATGGTTAGGTAACAAAAATTTTAAAGCATTGTATGTTGTAATCGAAAAAGAATATAAATTTAGTCAAATATAACATGCAACCTACAAAATGCTTATATCTACTGAAGGATTTCCGAAGAAACTAATTTTTTGTAATTTTTCTGATTGTCAGACTACATTAAATCTGCAAGAATGTTTCTCGGGTCATCTAAATGGATCGAAGCAACGACATTTCGGTGTCAATGTTCATGCTTTCTTACCCGATTACCCTGAGAATATTTCTTACAACTGGTTGTTTTCGATATCTGGTGTCCTTTAATCTGGTATAATTTGAATGTTGAGTTTTTTACAATTGCGACGAATCTGTACAGCCAGTTTTCTCTTTTGGAAAATGGAGTTATCGAGTCAAATGTTTAAGCTTGTACAGTTATTATTGAATAAAATTAATAAAAGCTGATGAAGTGAACGAAAATATATTTCAACTAATGCGTGAAATGTAATACAACTGTCGTTGATTTGGTTAATTAACAGTCCTAATTACAAAGGTTTCGAATGAAGCGGTTATTTTTATGCTCGGTCCATACGTGCCTCCAAAAACAACTCGCTTTGTAACAAATTAGCTTAACTTATATGTTG
Source organism: Zhengitettix transpicula (assembly GCA_037074705.1). NCBI lineage: Eukaryota > Metazoa > Arthropoda > Insecta > Orthoptera > Tetrigidae > Zhengitettix > Zhengitettix transpicula. Next base: position 73,095,912 of record CM073595.1, on the reverse strand, counting down.
GCACGACGGATTTGTTCTGGTAGCTCATCATCAGGTGCTTCCATTATTTTGTAACATTTATTTGGACGGGTAACAACCTGACAGCTTGTAACTCGACGTGCCAATGTACGAATAGGGCCAATTCAAAATAAAATAGTGATTTTTTAATTCTCTAAAAGCAAACAGAATGAATTATAAGATAATTAAATTTAGTATAATTTACATAATTTTTTGGCCCTTAAATTAATGAAGTTATTTCTGAACGTGATAGACGATAATTTTCAGAAAACGAACGGGGGTAAAGTATATTGTGATGAAGTTGCCTCTATTTATGCAACCTGTTATTCATAGTTGTAATGCGGATACTCGCTCTACGATTTTTCGTCGATCGAGTGTTTATTTTGCAAGAAGGTTGCGATTACAATTTATCGAAGGCTGAAGAATAAATTTTAAAAAAAACGGAGAAAATGTAAATTTTGTAGAATACGTAAAAAAAAGTGTTCTGAGAATCATTGAATTTAAAATCATGCTGTAAGATATATGATGATTTGTGGTTTATGATTCTTTAGTTTTTATCCTAGAAGGTAAACGTGTTGGTCGATAATTCAAGCAAAAAACTAGTAATTAATATACGTCGGCGCGATTGTGAAGAATATGTCATGATGGCCACTGTGGTAATAATTATTAACGTCTGTCTCAAGAATACTATAAAATATATTGTTTTTTAAAAAATATCAACTTACAATATTTTTTTACTCATATCTTTAAATAAATAACTACCCAACAAATTTATCCGACATTTCAATATTGTGAATATTTGAGCTTCTTTTATAGAGTATACTCTTATAGTCTCAAGGTATAGGTGTGTGTTGGTACTTAGAAATTTATCTGTGTTCACAACGCTTAAAAACTAACAGAATCCAACATTTCTAATTATTTATTTTTTAACGTGCTGTTTATTTAAGCTTGCGACTAGATTTAACTGACGTCTTTCTGACGTCATCGGCTGGCAAATATTCTTTCCCAAGACACGTATGGAGGATGTATATATATATATATATATATATATATATATAAAATTAGCATAAAAGACAAACAAATTTTATTAAAACAAACTTAATGAAGGCTTAATAACAATATCAGTAGAAAATAATCTCAGGATTAGCACGCGGACTGTCGAATCATATGGGCAAAGCTCCAAATTTATATAAATTAAAAAAAATCTTTTATCTGACGGATAGTAACAATATGTCGACGACAGATTGTTTATCAATGCACAGTTCGATATTATCTGATACGGATTAGTTCTTTTAGTTCTTCCTATGTAGCAAGAATTACATTCTGAGATAGAGAATTTTCCTTTCATATTTTAACCAAGGTTGTGGAAGATGCGGTATACCGTAAAATATTATAGAACATGTTCTAGGATTGAATATCGGATAAAAAAGGTTTGTTAGGTCAAATTCAAGCATGTGATAATAGCAGGCTTATGAGAGGTTATACATAGGAAATATACGCTAATTATATACCTCTCCTCCATAGTCGAATGAATACAATTCTCATAGTCATGATCAACAGAACCATTTGCAAACATCCTCCGTCAAACCAATTTATTTGTATGGCAATGGTAATGGTTGTGAATTTTGGACTGGGCTTCAGAGAATAGCTTTACTCTGCTGGAGAACTGCTTCAGCGGTACTACGCCGATCGTTAGCAAAATTGTTACAACCGAGTAACAGGCTGCCATTTACCCTACTCAGTTGCGTGTCGAAACGGGATTCCAAGTAATTAATGTTTATTAAAGCCATGAGCAATGTCCTTTCCAATCAAGTTCACGACAAAATAAGTAAGGATGTGTCATTTGCAGTGAAGAAAAGGATCGCCAGCGAATCGGCAAAGCGAAGTGATGAATCACGGTGAGGGGTTGTATAGGGCAAAATGGGTGCAGGACGTTTTAGGGATTGGGGTGATTTTTTACTTCCTCGACACGTCAAACAAGCCACCCTGCGGACCCCCGTTACGTTCAAAGCGAGTAAGTTATGCTTCGCTTCCCCATAAGTAAGGGTGACAGTGATTGCAGGGACGCCTTCCTCTCCCCATATGTAACGCATTTTAAACTATATTGATTGGTACAAGAAGAAGCTCTCAGACCTTGTCAAATTTCCTAACTGTTGCGGTGGGGAACTCTAATTTCTTGTCATTTAATTACCATGACTTGGCTAAGGCCGACCAGTGGCACCTAATCCCTACAAAACCTATAACCATCTAGAGGACAGAAAAGCCTATAGGGCGCACAGTGTTGTCACATCATCGAATAACCGTTTAATGTATTTTGATAATTTAAGTCTCGACAACAATCACGTCTTTAATGGCAGACAAATTACTTCCTGTGGTACCTGACGGTCTTAAGGATTTCGAAATAAATTGCTATGATAAATTTCATCTCTATTCCAGACATGTGAGAGAAAATAACATTTCAAGCAACATAACTCTGTTAGGATGTCAGTCTGGGGGAGGATTACCCTAACGGAAATCCGTAAAGTCTGAGTTATGTGTCATGGTCTCTTGATCCAATATCCTTCTTCATCATTTTTTGTTCTAATATTCAATCCTAGAACATGTTCTATAATGTTCCATGGTATATCGCATCTTCCAGAACCTTCGTTAAAATACGAATCGGACTATCTCTTGCTACGATTATAATTTCTGCTACATGGGAAGAACTAAAAGGTCATTACAAATCCATATCAGAAAATATCAAACTGTCCATTGATAAACAATCTGTCGTCGCCATATTATTACCATCCCTCCAATTGAAGATACCGTAAATAGTAGTAACTTTGAGCCTTGCCCATATGATTGACATTCCGTGTGTTAATCGAGAGATTATTTCCGTAAAGAAATATCGTACATAAGTTGTCATTACGCCACGCATTAGAAGTCCGTTCTACGAATACGAACCTATTATCCATTTCCGCCATTAAAAAAAGGTAAGTGAAGAGCCTACGCAGTACAGTGTTATAAATTTTCCATCGCAATTTCCAGACAATTTTTACTATAGAAAATAAGTCGACGTCAGTTTTAATATTATACCTTATATTTCTGTAAATATTCAGAATATTGAAATTCAATTTGGTAAGACAGTTTGAAAGCATAATATTTAGCATAAATTAATATCCAACTGATAATAATTTTAGTTTCAATCAATATTAAATTTACCAGAAAATTGAGTGTTTAATATTTAATTACATATGCCCATATTCCAATACATGTATATTTTGGTGTTAAAATGAACAAAATCCAAGAAAATTATAAGATTTTGGACTACATAATTTCCAATAAAAATCGGGTAGATGGAAAATTATCTTTAAAATCAAATTCTACTTAATTCTGATTCATGCAAATAAAATTCACATTATTGTAGTTTTGGACGTATTATAATTTATGTTAATCAAGTGTGCGATCAGCTAGTATCAGACGAAATTTAAGTTGATTATGTGATCGTCGTTTGAACTACTTGAATTTTTCGAAATTACAATCAAAGGAAATTCAGTGGCGGTGAGAAAACATTTGTAATTTATATATTGGAAAATTAGTACCGTTGAAGAGGGTTCTGCATTCTTTAGAATCCCCTTGACAGGAACGATTCGAGTACATAACGACGGAAGTATCTGTTGTGGGTAGATTTAGCTGCTCTGCTTCATTGAGAAGGACCCCACGTCGGATATATTCAGGACATGGAATTTCCCTACTCCATAAAAACATTAATCCCCTTAATGGTGGCAGAACCTCTCCTTTGCTTTCGCTCCCTCTTCGATGTGGTTTTATGTTGCTTAAATTTTCCACCCAACACAACGGAACATTCAAATATAAAAAAAAGCGATTTAATAAATTTGGCAAGTTTTTATTGTTTCATATATATTCCTTTGCGAAAATATTTACCCTAAACTTACTATATTGCCTCAGATTTCGCTAAACTAATCCCTTGATGCAAGAATATTACCCAATAAATTACTCGGTGAAACAAGCTTAAGAAATAAAGTGTAAATAATGAATCCGTACTCAAAAATAATTTGAATCCTGTATTTTATTGGAGGTATTTTTTTGGATTCAGGCGTTTTTAAATTTCATGGTTCGCCGAAAGATGTAAGGGATAGTTCACTCGGAAAACAGAAAAGCTTAATCTAACTACACCAAACGCAAGACGATACTAAATTGGATTTTAGATGAGATATGGAGAGAGTGGTCGCGACGGCCATTCGGTCGACTGGACGTACATCCTGTGTCCTTCTCTCATCCTCTCCGAATAAATACAATAACTTACTAAAATTAAATAAAGATTCTAAAATATAATGACATAAACGTGAATACCAATTTTTTACATTCATGCTGTAGTCCTATTACATTTTATCTATAATTATCAAATAACCCAATATTTAGTATCAATATTTTATTTATTGATTTTCCTTTGGAGCTGTCGATTGCGACCATATTCATTTTAAAATCTATTTTACTGTTTTAAAAAAATCAGACATTAACAACTGTATCCTAAAAACTTTGAAGGAAAATAAATAAATAAAATATTGATAATAAATAATTATTTGTTTACATATAATTTTAAAAAAAAAACATGTCGATATGTATTTTTTATATTTAAGTAGTGGATTTTTATTGATTCTGAGAAATGTATTGTCGGGATAATGCAGCTGTGACACTCATTATAACTTGATAAGAAAGAAATTTCCAGTTTTCATGTTAGAGGTTTTCCTTTAGAACTGCCGTTTTGTTGTCACTTCGCTTTCAGATTTTTTTCTTCTTTAATATAATATTTACTCGTAGGTTTGCGAATACATGTTTGAAGTTATAAAGGAGATACAAATTTTTTTAAATTGCAACACAACACATTAAAGGTTCTTATTTATTTATACTTGTGAACAAATATATCACATTTAATACCCTTACTTAAGACGAGTTTCAAGCTTGAATAGTTGATAGCCGGAATCCGGTTTCCTCAGAAAATTCAGTAATTGTTACGAATTCATATAGGAGAAGAGATAAATTTTTAACGAAGTAGAGATTTTTTTCAAAAAAAAGAAGTGACACATCCAAAGAAAAATATTGAATGGTAAAATTAAGTGAAAAATTATGGCAATATTGGTGAAGAAATGTAGATGTACATATAAATACATATAACAAAAATTTAAAAATCAATTACTGAGTAGGAAATTATAACTCTTCAAATTTCAATGACGTCGGTATATAGTAACATTAGAATTATTTTTTAAATACACAAAATTTTAAATATTTCTTCTATAGATTACAAAATTCAATTTTTTTAAAATAATAAATAAAATAAAATATAGAGAATGAAAATGTGGTTATTTATTTTCCTCCAAATCTGTTTAAAAATTCTGTTTAAACTGTATAAAAGATTTTTAGATGATCAGGATTGAGAAAATCGATAGCTCCGAAAATAAGTAAATAAAATAATGAGACATAATGTTAACAATCGGTATGTTGTTCAGTATATGACGACGCGAAAAATCGGAAAAATCTACGTTTTTAAAATGTTCTGATGAAACTAGATTACAGTTTAGTAAATTTCACATGTACCAATTTCCATAATGTTCACGATTATTTAGCTGACATCCAATGTTATTCACGAATTTACGAACTCCGTTTACGTTTTGTATTTGTTCTCTCCCTTTGTTGAAAGGAGCCGATAATATTGGCACCAATGGAGATCATGGTGTGCTGGCAGATAGGCACAGATTTATATAAATAATAGGATGGTTAAATGTGTATTGAATAGAATCACCCCATCATATTTAGCATATCATGGCGCACATACTTGCACACCTTCACGAAACAGCGATAATCAGATACACATTTAAGCTAATAAATTGTGAAGCTGCCTTGTTCACTGCGGGGACCGGTGTTTTATGGGTTGAACATTAGAGCAAATGATTAAGTGGGTGTGGAGCAATACGATACGATGGCAACGAAGCGCGCTGGTGAAATATAAGCGTGTGCCTCCGAAAAATATTGCTGGCATATGTTTAATTTGCTGCAATGTATATTTGATGTGCTTTTTGAGCATTACAGCGGAGCAAAACAATACTTCCAATCACAAACGTCATTTTATTTATGTATGTAATATGCTAGTGGTCTCGAATTCCCGTCATGTTCGTTGATTAACTGTACACTGTCTAATGGCTAGAGCATCCAATGACAACACGTGGCGGATCAGATTACGCTAAGGGGCTTCTAATTCCTAGAGCTAAGCTAGGGAAATTATGTTCGTGTCCTGCTCTCGTTTCAAAATTAAAGTTTTTATTTACGCTCCAATTGATTAAACCGACCATTAATGTAAGCCTCGTTTAAATAGTGCTTTCAAAACAATTATAATGTTTTAATATAAAATAATTTTACGACACAAAATTACAGTCAATAGATACTGTAACACAAAACTGTAGAAAAAATAGTTTAGTCCACAAAAAGTTTTGAGGGAGTTACTTGCTTCAGATCCCAAAGTAAACATTTCGGTCAGTGAATAGCAGGTTATCGGTATTTAATGCTATGCATTTCATAAAAGGGCGAAGTTTTATTAGCTGTCGAAGAAACATCCATTATTTCATGAGGGAAAACTAGCCAGAATTATTGGTGTTGGACGCTGCCCCGATGACTAGTTCAGAGTTGACGAAAAATGGATTCCTTCGCGTCGTCGCAAATTATAAGAGAAGAGTGCCAGGGTTTGAAGTACGCGGCTTTAAACTTATTTGGAAAAAATGAAACTGGGGAGCGGACGTTGAATTGGTTTTTTAGAACCACACTCAGGTTTTTCAGCTAATCGTAATTTCGTCGCCGAGCAATTTATATATATATATATATATATATTACTTTAAATTTAGGTTCATTGTCGCCATATTGGACAGGAAAAATATTTCAAATTTTTCTCCTTCAGGAGAAAACACTGTACATGTTGACATATATATTGTATATGTATAATAGTTGGGTGCCGGTGTTGCCCGGGATGTCATAATTAAACTCAGCGACATCCATAACTCTCCGGATTTGATTTCAATCTCGGTTATTTTCGCGTTAACTTTTTTGTAAAACACACCACCACCACCACCCCTAAGAGTGCTTCCCTCCCATGCCGAAAGGGATTGAAATTATACACAAAAACGATCCGAAGAAATTTATTAATCTCATTGACCCAGAAAAATATTTATCCGACGCAAATATGGGGCGTTTGAGCATGTTTGAAAATTTACAACCCTGTCCCCAGGGGTTATGTTTCCCGTTAGAAAGGAAGACGTGTACGAAAGTTGGTCAGTTGGACAAATTTTCTCCACGGAATATACAGACAAACACGCAGTCTATTTTATTTATTAGAAAGAAGAAGATAAATAATTTATCATTTCCGAGAAATTTCAGAGCATATTGTGTTTGAAAGTAATGTCTTCCTCGAAATCCTTCGCCTTAATAGCACTAATGGTCCCATGAGCTGTCGTCGCATTATCCTATCCAAGAATAATTAAAACGTAGAAAGTTTTTTAAACAATGGTCCCACACCCGTCGTAAAAGTTACATTTGTTACGGAGGTCTGGAACTTTTGAAGCTATAAACAGCCAAGGGGCGCTCTAATTTCCGAACCTGGTCTCTTTTCATTACCGTCACAAAAGACATCGTGCCGCGTGTGTCATTTCTATAAGTCGGGCATCATTAGGCAGACGGGAAGGAAGCGCCCCGTCCCGGAAGGAAGCAGGCTCCTTAAAGCGCAAATAATAGTGTGCAAATACAGGGAACTCCCCTCCATTCTTTATGCATCGAGTGCCACGGGCGTGCCGTGTAAATATTTAAATGTGTTCCGTGTGACAAGAGTATGATCATTTTCTGGATAACAAAGCCTTTGGCTTTGCTTATTTCAGGAGTACTCGTGATAATTCGCCTGACTTTTCTGTCAATATATGAACGTATATCAGATTTATTTTAATCCATTGACAATATAACTTCATCACATCACATAGCATGTAGACAAGCCTACCAAAGCAAATATTAGTTAAATTTTTTTATCATCTGAGGATTGTTCACTTTTAATTTATACGGTTTTAGGTTTCTTTTCTGAACGACTTATTTTCCTATTGCACTGATGAGGGTAGAACTTGGGGCAATCTATTCAACACTTCTAATTTTATAATTAGTATTAATACTAAATTACTATAACTAGCTTAGGCGATTTTGTTGAGATTTTATCCACCTAGATATTTCTACAGCGTGCTCAATATGTTCCTGGTGATGAATGCATTACATTTTCCATCATTTCTTTCATTTACAAAAATGTAACGATACAGTATCCTTAAGGTGTTTGGAGTGTAACTATATCGTAGTGGTGACAAAAAGAATGAGTTTAAATTGTAGTTTTATTATTCAGGGAAATAAATGAATTTATATTGATAATAATTTTTAGTGTTTAACCATTTGGTTTTTTTAATTCCTATATGCCCTTAGTTGAATACTTTATCGTTAAATTTAATTGAAAATCGAACTCAATCTCAGGTAATGAATGTTATTTATTCATTGCCTTATTAATCAATTTTCCTAATCGCCACTTATCTCGTTCATTCGTTCTGACCTCCATTTCTGTTTTTCATTTTGCTTTTCAAGTTTTTGTGATCCTTATAGAAAACACCTCATAGAAGGCCTTGAAAAATCTCGGAGGGGGGCAGAAAAATTTGTAATGCGGGGACCTTGTCACGGGCGAGAAAAGGCAGAGAAATTAGGGTGGGAATCTTGGGCAACCAGACAGAAGAAACATAGACTTTCCACTCTTTGTTACCCGTATATGTTATAAAAAGTGCTCAAAGGCATACATACAGGATAAGATCGAAAAACCAACTTACATTGGCAGAGGTGATCACAAATTTAAAATAAAAACGAGACAGAAAAATAAACAGTCGTTGGGAAATTCTCATTCCTAAATAGAACGATAGGCGATTGGAACAATTTACCCGCCGTAGTGTTTGAGGAGAATCTTCCAATAAGAAGCTTTCAGAATAATATAAATTAGTGAAGTGTATTTTTTTTGTCTATATTTTTCTTTAGTTAAGTGAAGTGAAATGTGGAGGGAGTGAACAATTTTTGTAGACAAATTCCTAAGACTTATTTTATTATTATTTTTCTTCTTTCAAAATTGTCTTATTTGTTATACTTTTGACTATATATTTGTTTTAGACTGCCACCGGGAACGATCCCAATCGCAGTTGATAATATACATACATACATTTTACCCTGAAATTATAAAGACAGTGGTTCCAAATTAGTTTTAAGGTTTAAAATGCAAACAAGTATTGAAAATAAAACTTTGAATTAATATAGGATAAGAACTGGGCCAGTTAAGAAATGGAATTAAAATACCACGATCAGAAAAATAATACGTCATATGCTTAGTTAACGTGAGTTCTTACCTGATTTAAATTCTCTGATAATTCTAGATAATTAAATCTTCCATAGAATAATAGTATGCCAATTTCAGACAGGAATCAGCTACACCCGTTGATCTGAAGTTGATCTTTTCAACTATGTGATTTTTGTAGCTATCGTCTATACATGAGTACTATTAGTTTATTGGGGAATGTATTAATTTAGTTTGACGCGAGCGTATTAGACTGTCTGTTCCAGTTTGGTTATTGCGGCAGACTGCGACATTTCCCCTGTAGTTGTTGATTGTTGAATTAATTCACGGAGCGGTGATTGGGAATTTGCTTTTGGGGCACTCGTTCCCGAGGGAGAGGAGTCCCCGAGACAAGGAGAACGAGGGCGAAATTAAAATTAAAATTGTCTTCTCCTGTGCGACTCCTTTTATCATTTCTTTGTTCGTTTCTGGTTGTCAAGGAGATGGCGGGGGAAAAGCTCTTATTGCCTGATGTGTCATATCAACGGAGTAATTGAAAATATCGGCGTGGAACCTGCACGCCTTGAAGTCAGAAAGGAAATTCTCGACGACTTTTCAATTCGTGTTACGCTTTTAGTCAAATTCCTTTTAAGAATAAAGTTAATGTTGTTGAATGTACTTGTGCAGAAAAAGGACTGTGCCTATTACTTAGAAATATTTACAATTTCTAAGACTTTATTAAAAAATGCTTGTCCTTTTAAATATATAGTCGATTGCTATACATTAGTTAGTAAACAATTCTTCAGACACATTTTGTTTATACTTCAATAAAATATGGACTGTCTTTATACAATGAATAAATTTATTTGATTGTTGTTTCTTTCAAATTATATAATTGTAATTAATCAAAGAATTATAGACAAATAAATAATATTTGTTGATAGATACAGGTCATTTTGTTTCTTAAATTAAAAATCATATCTTTTAAAAAATAAAACAGTCTTCTGTGTGTGTGTGTGTGTGTGTATGTATTGCTCCGCATACAAATCTACACTCATGGAGAAAATATGACCAAATTTCGTACACGTCTTTATTTGAACCAGAAAAAACACTGGGAGTGAGACACGTCTACGACCTCCAGAAGCGGGGGTAGACGGGGATTGGAAAATTTCAAACATGTTATATCGGCCGATATTTTCGTAGAAAGTAAATTTTTCGGGGCGAATGAGATCGATAGCGTTTCTCCAGAATTTTTTGTGTATAAGTTCATCCCCTTTCGGCATGGGAAGGGAAGAATCTTAAAGAATGGTGATGGAGGGGATTTAAATCAAAATAACACGAAAACAACCTAGATTGGAGTCGAATCCGGGCTCATGGATGTCGCTGAGTTTAATTATGACAATCTGGACAACGCCGACCACTCAGATAGTAATAAATAAAAATTGTTAATTTCTTTTTCGTATATAAGACTTCAAAGTTTACGAATATTCGAGAGCTACGAAAGGAACTATTCAAACTAGAATCTCTATAAATATATAACTACGCAACATACGAGCCAACGACTTTCGCCCTGTTTGTGTCAACATGCTGCATTAATTATCTAAGGGAATAAGCAACTGAAATAAATTTCCCAGCGAGCGTCTACATTGCGAGAGTCCAGTTTAATTTGTCATCTGTCGTGCAGGAAATTTATTTACGGAAAATCTACTACTTTCAGTTGAGAACTGGACTAAATCTTACGTATTACAATCTACACACTTAGAATTAAAATATTTGTTTCCTACGTCATACAAATTTGATAAATAAATCAGAGATTATAACGAATATCCCGCTAACTGTACCAAAGGATTGATGGTAGGCTTAATTTTTGTGATTACCGTTCACTTTATGAGATTAATAATTCTGAAAATGATGAAATTACATTCTCTGATGACGTTCTGATTAGTTTTACGTTCTTAACGTACTACTTAGCTATTCCTGAGTTTCACTTCATACTTTGCGTTTATTATTTTAGTTACTTGGATACTTAAATAAGGTGACATTATAGACATCAAGAAATAATGTGTAGGAAAGAGGCTGTTACTTTTCAGCCACAAATTTTGTGGACATTTCGCTGGATTCTGGTACTTCTGCCTTTATGTTAAAATTGACATATTATAATAAGTTTTTAATGTTTTATATTTTAAATTGTTTAGAAATATTAAAATAATATTTAACAACACTCACAATACATTTATGAATTTGCTTTTCATTCTCTGAAGGTCTCTTATGTTTATTCGAACGGATATAATGTTGCAAACCACTCTGTTTCAATGAAACATAAGGATCAGTACATTATACATAATTGTTTACGTCCCTCTGTAAAGTAGGAAAGACACCAACAACGAACGTGTTTCTTTTTCCATGTCGGAGTAGCCACTTACAAAGTAACCATATAGACGTGACTGGCAAAGTATTCATTTCGAGTTCCCCTCTATAGTTCCGTGTGCACAGTCCAATTTGTCACGGAGCCACGGTTCGCTTCCTTTTGCGAACTGAATTTCGAAATGTTCTCAATTGCTTCCGTAAGCTTTCTCTGTGTCTTTTGTTGCTAGGTACAAAGCATTTAGCTTAATAGCGAAATAATGGACATAACTGCCAAGGTTGACTGACCAAATTAATTAAAACAAAGCGTTTTCGTATCCTTTCCTTTGTGAAATTCGGGGGAACGATTCTACAATAAATGGATTCTCTTTGACATCCCTCCATACGTAACAATTCTTTTTCAAAGCGTGGGTTACTTAAAAATCCTTCACTAATGACGAAGAAAGAGGAAAGTGATTCTATCAATAAGCATAAAATTTTAGTCCAATAAAGAAAGGTGGATCTAAAGTGTCACACCTTTAATTTAGCTAAGAAAAAGTAAGAACATTTAATAAGAACCTGATTTTTATTACAAGAAATTAAAGTTTCAAGGTAGCACTGCGCTATATTTCGTTGTGGAATATTATTTAAAGATCATTTTATACATAAATATACCTTATATAACTCCGCCAAAATACTTCAATCTTTGATCATACTCGATACTAAATTGTTAAGAATGACAATTTTTTTAAATCCACTCATGTATATAATACCCTTATTGCATTGTAATTAGATTAAAAACATGATTACTTAGAAACAGAAAATATGTTAAAAATTTGAAAAATCAAAGTATTTTAGTTTAAGCCTTTTATCCCACCTGAATCACTTGTGGAACACAAAACTAAATTCGCAATAAAAATGCTTAGGTTTATACATTATTGTATATACTGCGACTTCAATGCGGTAAAAGTTCATGCCACTTATATACACTACGAAGATATCATTAAAGCGTAATAGAAATAATAATCGTAACAAGTAAAATGTGATATTTTTCATCAGTAATCTAACTAGCTATCTTTGGAACATTAATAGCATTCAGTTTTTATTAATTTATGAATAATGAGTTCTAAATTAGTAATTACAAAGTAAAATGATTGAAATTTTGATTTCGTGGAAGTCTAAATATATTCATTCAGAAACTAATAATTTTAAAGAAAATTTCATAATAAACTGGGAGAACTTTATATAATAAACTAAATTCATACGTAAGTGCATGAATATATTTATAACAATTCTGTTAAAAATATACGAGTTGTCTCCGTGCAACCATCGTATATATTTAAGTTGGTTGATAAATATTAACATTCCATTAATGCTAGTACATATTACGTCGAATTATTTTTTACACTTAAAAATACTGTTATCAAACATCTTCCATTTTCGTCTTGAATTTTCTAAGGAGTGCCAATTTCGTAAGCATATTTAGGGGCCTATAAATCCGAATCGTATACTTTCCTTATTAACGAATTCTTGGATGCCTGTGGGCTCAATAAATTCACCCTTTGAGCTTATCGCTGAGCAAACGAATGTGTGAGTCACACACAAACGACTCGACGAGTCCGTGAGTTTGGTATTTTTATGGCGTGTTCCAACGGACTCTCGATCAGCTGCTATCCTTTCCCAGAACGAACCGGCCACACTGATGAATCACTAATTAAATCTGAGCGCATTCTATCTGCTCAGTCCCTAGCCGAGATGCAATCAGCGCTAACTTCGTATATGGACGAAACTGTTGGTTAGAATGATGAAACTCGTCTAAATTGCAAAGCTCGAGAGAAGAACGTTCAAGGGCAGATTCTAAATCCGTAGACGGTTAAAACTATTATTAATATTGATTAATTCCGTACCTACACATTATTTCATTGGAGGACTGAGATATCACCACACCATAAATCAATACGAAAACCACTCATGCAATTTAGGAAAGTTATTTTCTGAAATAGTTTTATTTTACTGATAATAAGTTTTAAAAATTCCTTATTATGCGGAACTTATTACTATTACGAAGATGTTATTGTTAAGAAAAACATAATCGGCATCAAAATAAATTATCTGTATTAAGATAAGGTTTCAACGTATGAATGGCAGGAAACGAATTCGTAGTTGTTGCTCTACTCCAAATTTGTCCAATCTCTTAAAAAGCTTCCTAGTTCCTTTAAATTATGTGAGGGAAGTTTTATATTGAGCGTGTGCGGACGTGTATGTGACGCAAAGCCAATGGCTTATCGGGTAACTCATTCAGTAGGAGGGATAAGCTTCGTTACGGCTTAAGTTCGTATCAACATGGGCAAAGTTAGCTTCCTTCTCCTGTATTAGACTAGATTAGCGCGTGGTTGCCTCAGCTAAGGAATTCTTCAACAAACGGTATCAAATAAGCTGCTTTCTAGTATAAACTCTGAAACAAAAGTATAACGATTTTTATAATTATATATATATATATATATATATATATATATATTTCAATTCCGTGGTGTCATCATCAGAGGGTGCTGGACCGTATATTTAAGACGTCTCAGATATTCGGACGCGTATAATCTGTGTATATCTAAATAGCCTTCATCAAAGCATGCCAATCGTCCTTCACGTTTGAATTCATAGCATCCACAATTCATTAATGATAGTGGAATTTTATATGTCGAAGTTATGACTCACTGAAGTGCGACCCAGATAATTGCCCAAGAGAATTTCTTCTGTTGTTATCACGCACACTAAATATTTAAAATATTATTGTTGATTTTTGTGGGTCGCAGGTCGTAAAAATCCGATGAAAATTGTTGCTGTTAATCTTGAAAGTTGTTGACGAACTGATTACCACCTAAAATTCTGGGAATGAAAGTGGCGATGGCGGAATGGATGAGAATTGGAGAGCGTCAGGGGGTGGGAGCTCACTAGGGGTGGGTCCAGAGAGGCGTCCGAACGACCATTAATGCCCATTCAATGTCCCAAATTAGCCTTCGACAAAAGCCGTTAAGCTAAATCATTTATGATATTACCATTTGCTCTCATGGCCTTTTGTTGGGAGTTCATGCACAACTTCCCCGAACTACATTAAAATTTTCATTGAAAAATTTCTGAAATTGACTTTTTAATTTAATTTTCTGAAACTTAAGAAGCAATCAATTATTCTTTTATTTGTATTTTTTTACTAAATATTTCACGCTGTGTCTCTATGTTAATCCAAAATTGATTATGAAAAATATTAAATCTGCGAAAAATAATTACGGGAGTTTGAAATATTAATAAAATTGTTATTAATCAAAGTAAAATATTCATCAAAATACAATCTTTGTATTTGGACATTAAGAATGAAATACCAACGTTTAAAATTTTTTAATGACGGCCTCTGTCATCACTGACACCATATATTGTTCTCCACATGTTTTTGTGTATAATTTCAACCCATGTCGGCATGAAAGAGAATTGAAGGGCTTTACATAAAAATAACTCAAAAACCACCGAGATTGGAGTCAAACCCGGGTTTACGGATGTCGCCGAGTTCAATTACGACAACCCGGGCAATGCGAGCACGTCAAATTAAAAACGGGATTCATGCTTAATTAAACTACCAAAATGGAGTGGTGAATGACAAATGTGCGATTTTCTGGTATATAGATTGATAATTTTTGAAGAGTTAAACATTTAATATTAAACAACTATGCCGATAAGAAGAGTTTTATTATAAAACAAAAGATTTTTTATTTTGTAACAATTATTTCAGAAAGTATAAAGTGCATTTCCGTCTAAAAATTTTCTGTTTTCTGTAAAGTTACTGATTTTGTTACTTGGTAAATTTTCGTTGAAGGCGCAAATATTTAAGATTTTATTCAAAGGTCAATATATTGTCTGACGGATAATTTTTGTTTTTTTTTCTAAACTAACAGAATAAAATTAATTTCGCAATAATTACTGGGATTTCTCAAGAGTGCTTTTGTTAATGCGCGCTGGGTATATTTGAGTGATCAATGCAATCAACTTGGATTACATTCCTCGTCGTTATTTCATATATTACTTTGTACGTATCTTCAGAGCTTCTTCTCCGACACAACCCCTTCTTTCTAGCAGAAAGCCTCAGATAGAGCCTGAAATCCCACTTCAAAGACGCAAGCAAGCCGGTTGTGACCTTGCCTTTGCAAGAGCCCGATAAGCAATACTCCATGGCACGGATCAGTGATAGTCCTGTAAAGAAACAGGAAAGCTCCAGTTTGTGGAAAGGCGTCATTTTTTCCCGAACACCATTGATAACAAATAGCTTACGTTCGTCTAGCGTGCAAAAACGAAATATTTTATGATTTCGTAGCATATAGCGTCACGAGTTCGCAAATTAACTCAGGCATCTGCAATATATTTCGTGATACTTGTCATTTCCTGAAGAAGGAAAGTAACAGAAATATGATTACACGTCAACCATGAAGCATCACGGCTCACATTATTAGCGCTATTACTTTTAGGTGTTACACAGTGCCTTTGCTGTCGCTCGTCGCTCATCGCTCATTTAACAGTTAGACACTCTTAGATCAATTAGCCCAAATTCTCTGCTATCAGTTCACCTACTTCTGCTCCTAATGCAACAATGGAACACCAGAACCGTGTCATGTCTCAATTAAATATATCTTTGTCACTAAAACCGAATTTTCTACCAATTTCTAATTTCTATTAGCAATGGATATTTCAAAATTAGGAGAAGATGAAAATTGACAGAAACGGTCAAATGAAATTAGAAAAGGAACTAATATTTCATTAATGAAGAAAGGGAGATCATCAAGACAACATAAATATGATGAAAATTATCTAATAAATAAAAGAGGCTGTTTGTGCGTGTATGCATGTAAATTCCGTATACAAATCTACACCCGTGGAGCAAATTTGACCAAATTTTGTACACATGTTCCATTTGAACCGGAAACAAACACGGTGGGGGGGATCAGACACGTCCGCTATCCCAAGGGGTGGGGGTAAAAATTTTCAAACATGCTCAAAAGGCCTTTATTCGCATAGGATGAATTTTTTAGGGCTCAGTTAGATTTATAGTGTTTCTTAATTTCAACCCCTTTAGGCATGGACGAAAAACATCCGAGATTGGAGTCAAATCTGGGGATATGGATGTCGCTGAGTTTAATTATGACTTTTCAGAGAAAATAAACATACAACGCCAAATAGAAAGAAAGTAGCCACCAAGTTTGAACCGAGATTCAGTAATAATACTTCATAGAATAATGGGTTGTAAAAATATGGGAATTAACGTAGCAGATTGTTAAAATGTCATTAAGAAATATAAGAAGAAATTCAATTGAATAAATTCCAGAGGATTAATCAGAAATTTTTACAGCACAAACCAGCATATTAAAAGTAAGAGAATATATATATTATAATAGTGAATTTTTTAGAAGAGTACTGTTGCTTACAAATTTACCATACTGTTCCTTGAATAGTTTTTATAGAGACTATATTGTAAACCCCTGCAGTGCTTTTTCTTAATGAAAAAAAAATCTTTCGTGACAGCAGTCATAACAATCTAAATATTTGAAAGAGCCAGTAACAATGGAAGGCAAACTGGACTTGACGTTATAAGTGCAGTGCAATCTGATGTGGGATTCATATTTTAGCAGCCCCCGTCAGCTACTGTTATTACACAGACATTTTTTTTTCCATTTCGGGCCGGCACTTTGAAATACGTACATTATTCGTGTCTAAGCTTTACAGATCCGAGTATGTTTTTCGTGTAGCTTCGAACGAGGAACTTAATCAGATGTTAAAAAAAATTAAATGAGATGTTTGTACTTTGTGCGTTGTGGTTGGATTAACAGACGAGATTCTTGAACAAAAATTAATATTGAGATTGAATTTGTTATTTATCGCTAGTGACATTATTTTTAGGTCGATCATATTTATTGTCGTGATTGAAAAAAGATTTATTTATTTTTTGGTATAAATACGGATGGTTGTGAAATTCATCCCACTGTCCAAACGTACAGAAAATGGTTGGGGAAACAATTTGATCAGACCTCTACGACAGAGAACTCGTAATACACAGTTTTAGTAAAGTGGCGGTATTTCAACTATTCCTCAGTTTTGAATTGGCTAATTTATTTTTTTATAGTAAAGATGAAAATATAATTGATGAGATGAATCCTCAATTGTTGAAAATTATTAAGAAAAACTGGGCATGACAACCCGGGCAACGCCGACCTCCCAACTAGTATTTAACATATAATAAACATTGTCAATTCAAAAAATATTTTACTTCTATAGGATCAGAAACAATTTTTTGTTAATTAAAAATTTAAATATAGATGAAGAATTAACTCTACAATTTATCCAACAGTTTACAATACTATAAAAATGAGGAACATACTTCAGAAATTATCAGGCATGTATTAAGTTATAGGAATATCTTTAATATATCACTACTGAGTGGAATTTTTTCGGATAGTTTAAAACGTGCTGTAGTGAAACCGATATTCAAGGTTTCCATATTTCATTTATTGTTATTGTCAAGTTCGTTATTACGTCTAAATACACACACAAATCTAACTATCTTAGTAATTTTCAGTTTATTGCTATATAATATTAATTTCGAGTTATTAAATACAGCTGGAAAATATTCAAACAGTATTTTCAATTCAATAAATTTTTGATTTTGTTGCAAGCTTTTCCATTGTTAGTAATTAACGTCATTAACTTGCTTTTCTATGCACGTCGCGCAACCATGTTTTCTAAAATAAACTGCAATTGCAAATGAAGTTTACTTTGAGTATGAAGTTATACTGGGATGAAAGCGTGTCCACTAATCCGTATTTGTTACAGTACGAACGCACGGAAGAATTTGAGGGAAACTGTTCTCATAATTACCAAGCTTCAAGCAAAATTAACGCTACTGCAAAGCAACCGAGGGACAAATAATTTAGCATTTTTCCTCCTCCTTGCAGCAGTCTTAGATATAGTCTTCATATCTGGAGCAAAAGTTTGTGCCGCGCCTAATGAATGTCTTCATTTGTAGTGCCCCTTGGGAACAAACAATAGAAGCTAATGCCAGAGGTGGCCAGCGAAAGCGAAACCCTGGGTCTCTAGGGATCGGGAAAGCTTGTTGCCAACTAACAATACACACCGCAATCCATTAAAACATTTATAAGGAAAGAGGCCCAGTTTTTCATTGGAGTTAGGGCTTTTGCCACATACAGGACGAATGCATTTCCAGCCCCTTGGGATTCTTCGCTTGACAATCACAATGCTAATAAAGCTGCCTCAAATATTCGCTTGAGTGTCTCGACGAGATTTCCTGCTGTATTCAACGGAAGGAAGGACGAGGAAATTCAATTGACAGCTAGTTTGCTTCAATTTTACGGTTTTTTCGATTTTTATTTCTGCTAAGATAATCAGGGAAATTCGGTTTAAGCGAAATGACTTATTTATTTCATAAAAAAACTCTTTTGAGATTCGAATTAATCTGTTGGAAATTATTTGTAGAAATATTCCTCAAATAATTAAATTTAAATAAACTTCAATTATTAACTTCTAAGTTACATCACTTAGACCTTTCAAAATGTATTATTAACCATGGGGAAAATCGTAAAGCTATTTTTCCAAACGCGAACTAATTTTCTCTTAATTATAATGTTGATTTCGCACACGTCATTCTTTTGAACACTTTGAGGGTAAGCAAACACATCTACCACCCCTAGAGACGGGGTGGAAATTTTCAAACATGTTAAAACGGCAGATATTAAACATTTTCGGGGTCAATGAGATTGGTATCGTATCAGGAATTTTTGTGTGTAATTTCAATCCCTTACGGCAATGGAAGGGAACACCTTTAGGGATGGGAGTGGAGGGGCGTTATATAAAAATAATGCTGTAACGACTGAGATTGAGAATGGATGTCGGTTAGTTTAATTATGACAACCCAGGAAACGCCGGGCACCCAGATACTTGAATTATAAAAATGCATATAGAGAATAATATTAATCGAAGATCAATTGTAAAAAGGACATTAAATGTAAATATAAAAATAATATTGTTTTAATCTGAAAAAGAAAACACTAGAATTATACCTGAAAATAGAGATTAACTACGGTAACAAACTATTCTAATACTTTAATTAAGTTTATTATACCCTAGAATGTCAATGTCATTTATTTTACTAAGCACTTTCACTTCACTTCAATGAATAATACATAAAGAAACCAATAATACAAAAATTCGAAGAGGTGAGGTGAAGACAACAATACCCCAACATTAAAACGTAATTTATCAGAAATGTTACATATTCGAACTAGAAACACACTAATTTCACATAATGTTATCTTATAATTGCGTAATATTTATAATTAATTATACTTTAGTTTTGTATATAATTTGTATTTAAATAATTAAAAAATTATTAAATTTGTAAAATTTTTGGGTTTAAATTTGTGATTTGGCTTGTTTACTAAATACTACTTCAGGTTTGTCACGACTGTATGATTGGTAACAATTTATTATGATTACATTTAAGGAATATTGCAAATTAATAACTTGTTTTTAAATATTGTTTTACAAGTCTTGGTTCCTTAGGATAGAAGAATACTGTTGGTTTTCCTTTCTTTTACAAATGAAAACGTTGTTTTCCTTTTAAAATTTTTTTAAGACCAACGATAAAATGTTATACAAATTTGTGACTTGAAATATTATATGGTTTGTGATTTGCACCACTGATGGCAAATTTTATTTTTAAATTTTAATATTATTTTATCATTTAATTTTTTTAATTAATTTAAAATGTTATATTGTTCGCCTCAGGCCTTAGGACTTTTACATTTTCAGATTTATTATTATTTATTAAACTAAATAAAATGTAAAATGGATAATCCGTATTATTATAACTGATATATGTATTACGTATATAGAGAGATACTTTCACTTTTATAATTATCACGTGAATTATTCAAATAAGTGATGTAAAACATAACATATACAAGCAAGAGTAAGCACACACTATCACAGAAAATAATTTTATTGCGTTTTCAGTATGTTTCGATATTTATTTGAGCAAATAAAGCTGTTATAAACAGATCCCAAAATCAGAAGCTTCAATGCAATGCCGGTCCGGAGAGCACAGATTTTGAATCACATTGACCCCCGGCAATAACTGCGCATATTTTAAATATAAGAGCCACACAAGGACCACTGGTCGACGTAGATTCAGCTATTCGTCAGCCTAGCACGCACAGTCAAGCAGTTTCGAAAGCCAGAGCGTTTACTGTGGTATTGGAATTGGAGATGGAACACATAAAAGAAGGAGAAAAAAATAAAGCCACTTTCTATGTCTTCAAACCTTTTCTTCAGCGATATCACAGCGGTCCCCTGATGGATCATACGTATAAACGACTACGGGATTGGAAAACGACCAACCATTTACGTCTGTGCCTAAGCCCTGTATTTCTGAAACTGAGAACCAACCTTATAAATCAGCTCATACGAAATATTTTATCACAATTTCCACGTATCTGTTCTGGGTGGAACCCATCAACACTTTGGACAGGAAAATTAAAAGACTATTGCATCAAGGTTCTCGACGTTGCTACTCATTGTTGAGCCGTATTTTCGTTGTTCCTAAATTTTGTTTCAAAAAGATACTTTTGAAAGGTAATGCAAATATCTTAATTAATTCCTTTATAAAATAATTGTTTCGGTAATTTTTAATAAAATATATTTAAGGACCATTTTGACGGACAATTAGAATACAAAAAATATTTTATTAATTAATAATCAACAACTTTCCCGTACTTAATTTTACTATCATTAGGTTGGCTATGTATATTATGTGTTACGTTTCTACGGTAACATATTACAAAAGTTGTCCATTTGCTTCAGAACGCCGGGAAACTCCGTAAAATCGACTGGGTTTCATGGGGTGAAGGTGATGACGTTTCTTTGGTTGGAGAACGACGTATAAAAAAGCATGGAAAATTGTACGAGACACCTTTTCTTCATCTGGGACCTGACGTGATGTGTAGATTTGCTTTTTACAAATAGAAAAATGGATAAAAGTTGTTGTACAAAAGCTCTTTCGAAGAATGAGTGACGAACAACAATGAGGAAAATACTGACTAGGAGGAGAAGCCGCCTCCAGTTTCCTTGAAGGCGCCAATCACCAGGAAACGTTTCACTATGATCTGGAAGGTTATGTATTCTTTCGCTACATTTCGTATGAAATGGATTTCAATTCATTTTTTTTACTTGTTCTAAAACCGCGATTCTTTACGCGTGGAGAATAAAATGTAATAATTAATTTAAGAAATTTTGTAATGTATTTAAAAATAAATTTGTTTATAAATTAATACAATTTTTATCTTATTTATACTCTCATTAAGTGCGTCCTAAGAGATGAATAGTTCATTCAGATGAAAAAAATTATTAGACATTAAGAATGTTTTGTCGCCAGTTGTAAAATAACTTCGTAACGCATCATGGCTCCTTAGACGGATTCCAAGAGGCGTCATGCCCATATATAATATAAATTACAATAGCAGCTAATATTCGGAACGTTGAATATTTCGGTAAATCGATCCAACAACTTCAAGAACAATACAGACGACGAACAATGGTTTTTGATATTGAAATAGGCTTCCCACACAAGAGTATATTTGTTTCACAAAATTCTATTACGGTGACTGTTACAGAAGTGCGGGTAAGTTACGCCTCACGCTGGCAGCTTATTATGTAATTATGTGGATGGTGAAATATGTTGGTACTCCTTATGCTGGTGACTGCTACGAAAGAAAGGGACTCTGAATCTCAGCTTGCAGGTTAGCGCAGTGGAAACTTTGTGGAAGGATGAGCAATCTCACAAAGAGTAAAATCTTGTCGGAAGTGTTTCAGTCTCCAAGGGGCTTTATTTATGTTTCTCTTCACTCCGAAGCTTTGTATCTCTTTCTCTGTCGCCTCCTGGGATAACGCACCTCCGTAGCGGCATAAGCATCGCAGTCTCTGGACACTTACACACGTGGCTTTCAAATAAACCTGGAACGTACTCAGGCACGTAGGCTCATTACGTCGCCGCTTAAGTGGATAACGTCGCTTTGTTACGCACTGAGAAATTTAGTTCATGAACTAATGTAAATACTCTGAAAACACCAGAGTACGGCAATTTTCAGCCCGTCTTCTACGTGGTACTACTTGCCCTAGCGCCTGAACAGCTCAAACCTTCAGTCTCCAAAATCAAATGCATTGAAATTCAACAACGGTAGTAAATCATAAAACTGATTTGTCAAATTGCCTTTTTGGTGCCACAGACGTTTCGTATGTATTGACCACAACAAGCAAATGTTGGCGTGAACAATGTTTCTTCTAACAGGACGGTGCCACATGTCACACTGCGCGAGATACTATCGCATTATAGCACGATAAAATTCCTGGGTCGTTTATTTCACGCAATGCTGTTGTGAACTGGCGATCTTGCAGCTTTAAAATCTATGTGTGGTTATGCAAAACGCTGTTTTGCGAGAATAAGCCATGAACGATCAGTGAACATCAACGGAACATGTTACGCACTATTGCCGCAAAATGTATGTGACCCAGAGTATTATAAAATATATAAATTATAAATGATTTATTATACATGAGTACCCAGACATACGGTTCAATAAAACAATGAGGATGATGTTATATTTAAAATTCATAGGTGAAATATTACGTTTTACTGTGTCATAAAGAAATACATTTTCTACTAAATCAATGCAAACCCCAGGTTTCAATCACTCATAAATTAAACCCTTATTATATTCAAAAGTTTATTTATCAATATAGTTTTCGGTTGGACGCCATGATCTCTAGTTAAAATTTTAAGATACAGTATATGATCAATTAATTTTATTAATTCAATTAGTCTTTGATTGAGGAAATTGGACACGTCATAAATGAAACTACAAATTGTTATTAGAAACTTTGGTAGAACGAATTTTTTTCTGTGCAATATAACTATATAACATATATTACATGTAACAATTGAACTAAAAATACTACTATTAGGAGGTGTCATTTCCACTACTTGGCGTTTTCATGTTCTGACTCTTTAATTTGGAAGAACATTCAGTATCAACTATTTCGTACACTATTCTATAGAATTTGTTTGATGTATTCTACCATTCTATCCGGCTGTAGCGTCATATCAATGAAAGATTTTTTGGGGGGTTTTATTTCCTATTTTGGAGAAGCGGTAGGTGAATTCAGATGATCAGTTCAACTGTGGTAAAAACGGGCAGACACTGGAAGAAGATACAGACGTGTCACTGAAATTGTGTGAGTAGATTCCGGACTGAGAAAGTCTCCTCGGAACGGATTCCTTTATTACGTACAAGAGTTGTTCTCTACTATTTCTTGCTCTCATTCCAATATCACTTCCAAAATTTGTCATTCTATCAGTATTCATTGTTCGTACATTACAATGCTGCAACGTGTCTTGATTGATACTTAGTCGAAAAGCGTAACACAGTGTCATACAGGGAGAGTTGGAGAATACATTTAGGAGCAGATTTAAATTCTGTCAAATTTCGTTATACCGTTATAGCAATCACGTTTGGCGTGTTGAACACTTGTCCTGTGTTTCCGGTGACATGCAGCAAGATCCAGTGCTTTAATTACAGACGCCTCATTACTTGAGCATGAAAAGGGTTCATTAACGTTCAAGAATTTCAGCGAGAAGTCCCACGCCTTAAGCGTATGCCTCTCCACAAAGCTTCAGGCGATTTAGCACGACCCGAGGCAGTCCGGCGATATCGACTGCTTTGTTCCGTGCTACAATCTATAACAGTAAATATTAAAATAAAAATTAATTTTATGTATACTTGATTTTGAAACAAAAAAATTATGTAGCGACAAAATTTCATTTATTTTAAAGAAATTACATTGGTGTAACATTAAAATGTTAACATTCACTGTTGTTGTGTGGCTTGCTGAATCTCAGAAATTTTGAGACAGTAAAATTAACAACGTTTAAATCAATGAAAAATTAACAATTTGCTCCCGGGAGTCGAAACAAGGAACACCGCTTAGTAAGCAGCCGTTCTAACCAATTCAGCTCTTCTTATTGACTCCCTCTATTCGTTATATAAACCTGAATACAGGTTCACCTACAATGTTTTACTGTAGCTCAACTCTAAAGGATATGAAAGTGAGTTAACAGATAGGGTAAACATTTCTCTGCAGGACAGGGAATCGAACGCAGGACTAACGCTTGTAAGTGAGCAAAAGTCGATTCCGGGTCTAGTCGATATGTTTTATTCTACAAAGATATGTAATATGATTGATAAAGCATTATTATTATCAAATTACAAGTAACTCAATTAAAATATTAAAATTGTTATAATTATTTAAATTAATTATTCTTACCTACTAAACCTTATGAATAAACATGTATCAAAAAGAAACAATATCAAAATATAAATACCAAATTTAATAAGAAAACAACTAAAACAATAAAATACTTAAGCAATTCAAAATACCGTATTATGGTAAAATGAAAATATAAAATGAAATTTTTTTAATATTCAATAATTAGATTTTTTAAATTAAAAACGAACTTAAAATTATTAACAGAGGTAAAGACAAAATTAAAATAGAATAACAAGATATTTTCACACATAAAATTTTTTTGTGGTCAACATAAATGTGGAAAGTGTTATATAGGGCACACTAAATGTGCTCTTGAATTCATATTAAAAGAACACAAAAATTATAAATCACAATATATAAATAATAAATTATGAATTTTATTGGAAGTGTTTTAAAATTTTAGACAATCAACAAAATTTATTAAACGTAATTTATCAGGAATGATACATATTAAACCAATAGTAAAGACACAAAAGTCACATAACCTTTGTTGTAATTTTTTAAAAATTTAAGAAATTTTATATATTTCTTGTATGAATTTGTAATTTTAATTTTAAAGAAATTTATGATCATCATAACTACTTTACGATTAGTAATATTTATTATTAATTATAAGATTGTAGAATATTTATGAATTTTTTCTAAATGTTATATTATTTTACAATTAAGACATAAGAATAAGAAGAAATAAATGTTATGTTAATTTGTGATTTGTAATAATTTTTGTTCTCTTTAATATGTACGACAAAAAACATTGGTTACCATAGAAACTTAACAGTACTGAAACGTCGTTGTGTTGAATAAAATTTTAAAATGTCCGTCAATAAGGTCGTTAATTTATTTAATTTTTTATTCCATCCCATAAATTCACTTTTGTAGCCTTTAGAATTGCAAATATGAAAATAGCAACATGGTAACCTCATATTACTTGAACACATCACCCAAGTAAACTATATTCGTGATCCCTGCGATTTGAATCCTAGGGTATCACGTCTGCGGTAGGCGGCGTAGCATTCCAATCCCTTCGTCGTTGGCGTGGTTGGTGACGTGAAATATTTAAGTGTCAGGTATTAATTACTCTCTGATCTGTCCTTATTTTCAGGAAGTTTCACGTTCCGAATAGCAATTTTCCTAAAATTCAATCATTTTTACAATTGATACATTTTATCAGAATTGGCTATTTTAAGCAGATTAACGATTCTCGTTCTCTTCTCTTACTCAGTTTGTGTTAATTTTATATATATATATATATATATATATATATATATATATATATATATATATATATATAATTACTGTGATAATGATTTA
The DNA here is from genome assembly GCA_037074705.1 of Zhengitettix transpicula. Classification (NCBI taxonomy): domain Eukaryota; kingdom Metazoa; phylum Arthropoda; class Insecta; order Orthoptera; family Tetrigidae; genus Zhengitettix; species Zhengitettix transpicula. Next base: position 73,069,454 of record CM073595.1, on the reverse strand, counting down.
CGCGGCTAAGATAAAAAGTGAATATTTATGGTATAGATATTAGAAACGAAGGGAAAGTTCACTCACGCATTATCATTCTTTGGCAAACGAATTTCATTCATCAATTAATTAAACTCGTTGGATGGAGCGACAAGTGTGATTTGTGCCTAAAGCTCCAACTGTGTCAAAGTGAGTTGTTACATATACATGAATCAATTACAGTGACAGCTTGGAATAGGAGAATTTTCCTACGTGCTCCAGTTGATTTTTCCCACTGGTGATTTTTTAGAAATTCCATAATTTTCATGCGTCTCTTGAAAACTGAATTATATTCCACCGCGGATTATCTTAAAAATCTGTCACTTGTATTTGAAATTTAATGTCTACAGTGAATTGAATACTGGGTAGTATTAATGGTGTGGTTACATGGATTTGAGACGAAGTACGTGAAGAAATAATATTATACCAATATGAAACAAACAATAGATTCGAAAAACAAATTTGTAATTTTTATTGGAAATAATTGTCAACACTTAGAAAAAGTATTTATCTTACATTGAAAATTATTTTTATTAATCTACGTTTAGCAATTTTAATTATACATTCAATTTAATTAAATATTTCGTCCTTGGTTTATTTTAATTCGGTTTTGTAACTTGTTTTACATTTCTTTGATTGTAACATTTAATATCAGCCGAAGATATAGTGTATAGTGTCTCCCTACTATTGTTACGTGTCACAGCATTGTGGACATATTGAATCTTGACTCTAATTTGAATTAATTTGTCGCATGTCCGTGACGCGTCCGCGCTGTATCACAGGCTGGCACGGAGAAGGAAGATGACTCTTAATTAGCAGTAATAGATTGCGTGATAAGTGGAAAGCGCTGCTTTTGGCTCGAAAAGAGCATCATCACAGCGCTGTGGTCTCACAAATTAACCAAGCTGCTAATGCGACTAGGTCGGCTCAAAGAATCCTAATACGTCTGCTCTCAGACTACTAAGTTTGTGTACGCACTGAGCCATGTTGCGAGCGAACTAAAATCAACACACATGTGTGTGTGACACTGTCACGCTGCTTTCGGTTCGCTCCGGAATTAGTTACACTTACTCCTACGTACGTTTAAATTTGAAGTGAAGTGAATCAGATCGACGTTCAGCAAAGCACTTTAGATTTTCTCCTCTGTACGTGGTAAATTTGTGTCGAAAAATTTGATACTGGCCAGTGTAACACACAGGATAAAACTAGGGAAACGACTATCGTGTTTGTGAATGAGCGAGCACAAGAAAGGATCATTCGCTATGGATCACATGTATGACTGATTCTCGAATACGGATCTCTGCAGAGTGTCACACATACAGACCATACATAGGACACAAAATAGAGTAAAAAGACAATTAGAATACGTATAAAGAGAGATAACTTGCCTGTAATAAATTTGAGAACCATATATGTAAGGTAAAATCGGTCTACATAACATAAATGAATGTACGATTGTTTGTCTGTTTGTATGATACCTATACTAATTTAAACGCGTGAACAGATTGCAAAAAAACTTGCTAAACTTGGTAGACATATTCTTAAAAATAAGAGGAACAGTACTGTGATAAACCCCTAGCATAAAGGCGGAAAGAATTATAATTAAAAAATGTGTTAAATTACTGCGCGCCCAGAGCCTGTGACGTCAAACCACACACACGTTCAAGCGAGAGAGAGAGAGAGCGAGAGTCGTTGCTGCGAAACAAACAAAATAGTTCCTATTTTGGTAATGAAGTAAGACAGAAATATTTTGATTGAATGAAAAGTAAAATTATATCCAGAAATACTCCATTGAATTATATTAAAAATACAATACGAGAGGTTATATGGTCCGCAGAACTAATTTTCTTTTAAATAACTTCACTTTTAAATGGCTGACATGGAGTAATTTACGGGACCACGGACCATTATTTTGCACAATTACATCGTGCAACACGCACTGAAACAGACAGAATGATGGTAAAATAAATACCTAATATTTGTTTATCATTATAAATTAATAGATTTGATTTTAAATGTGAAATACTGACGAACTCATGAAAAGATTTGGTTATGTGTGTATATCATTATAATTTCACAAATGTGATTTTAAATGTGTAAAGAATATGGGAATAATTTCAAGTGGGTGTATTTCGTTATTTTTTTGCATTATTTTATACAATGCTACCAACAGTAGATAGAAAAATCCATGAAAGTGTATATTGAACCCCTTTAAGTAATCTGAAGTATTCGACCCCATTAAGGTACCGGAGTATTTTTTCACACATACGGGTATCAGTCGTTATAGTTGTTAAATCTACGAGTAATTGATCTGTAACACAGTTGTCGACTTGATACGTTAATCCGTATCCTCTTCGTAGCAGCAATGCACTTTCATGAATTGCGGGGAAAGGTAAGGCTTTCAGCAAAGAAACATGCACAATCCAATCTAGGAGATGGCCGGTGTACCGCGCTAGAATTTTCAACTTGTTTCATCTCACACAACGATGGATGTTCAGTAACACGGACGACTTTCCCCGCCGTGTATTCTTTGAGGCTCGCTATTATTGTAAAAATTGCAGTACAAGTGACACTCGTGTCCTTTTACTACAGAAAAACTGCTGATACGAGTTTTTCCCATATAAATATCGTTTTTTGTTGAAATTCGTCAGTGTGTATGAGAGTAGTCTACCCCAATACAGGAAAAAATAAACGGTGGTAAATTTATAGAAATGGAATGAACATTGAGATTTTAATAATAAAGAACTGTTTTCAGAATAATTCAGTAATTTTATTCGCTGCTGTAGAATTATAGAAAAAACTATAAAAAAGAAGTCCGATTATTTATTGTGATAATTGTGAAACGATATTTTAACAATGAATAAAGGAAATTTGAATTAAAGAATCGGGAAGGAAGAATATCGACCGGACCGGGATTCGAACACAGGTCCTCTAAAATGAAAATTGCGTCAAAATTGATTTTGAAAAATTTCAATACTCTTGCGAACAGAAACTACACGTTTAAATTATGGATTAAAATTTGAAATTCCATGTCTCACGACTTATTTTACATTAATAATTACAAAAAAGTTGTGGTAAATTTCGGGCATGGTTGAAAAAAAATTATTTTAGCGAATAGTGGGAAAGAAACTTATCCATTTCACACAGTACGGATTTAATTCAGCCACGGACTGCAGTCGTGACTGACTTTCAAAATTCACTCCGAGAGTGACTCAGTATTTGACAGTCACAGAAACAGAGGGCGCTATTACGCCAATTAGCGGTGACCGCCTTGGAGCCGTAATTATCATAAAAGTCAGTTACACGTCAGAAAAATCACGTTATTAGCTGTGAATAAATTTAGAAAGGCTCCCTAAGTCCGTCTATAATTGCAAACAATGGAAGCCGTGCGAGGCAACCATTGAACGTTATTCAATAGCATATTAATTATTGTACATGTATACATACAAATAAATATAATAATTCTTTATTTATAATTACAGTATAGATTGATATTTATTTTATATTTAAATATTTATTTAAAGTTCTTCTCCATATTAAGATAGCAATAATTTTAGAGATTTTGAATTATTTAATAATGAATTTATTCAATAGTATATTAATTAAACAGAAATATTTATAATTGTATAAAATAATTTTTTCACATTTATACGTTATAAAGGGTAGTTTAAATATTAATTCTATATTTAACTATTTATTTAATACACTTATGAATATATTATTTTTTGAGGATTATAAATTATAATAATAAATACCAATAGTAAGTATATTATTTAAATTTTTATTTTAATAAGTATAAACTTAAAAAAAACTGTTTATGTAATGAAATAATATTTATTAATAAATAAATAATTATTAAAATAATTCTTTATTAAGCAAAAAAATTGTGTTTGGTGGTTTACGACTCGCAATTCTCGCATTTTGTTGCGTACACTGTAATTTACAAAAGATCTTTATTATCAACTTTAAGATTAGCTCCATTAATCATCAACACTATGAGTACAACAACTCACCATTTTAATAATTATATTACATTGTATGTAATCAAAATGGTTCCTTAATTTAACTAATTTGAGATATACGCACTTATCTCACATGTGTAAATCAAACGTTGTTTGCTCTATTATTAACTTATTTTTGAAATTTATTATTGATTTCCATGCATCAGACACAGCATGGTGCTGCCGACTGCACTATTGTGCGCAATCGCACTGCAGATATTCGCTAACCTTTGTAGATCTGTGTAGACATTTACAACTGCCGAGGATTACGACAGTGCCAGGGTTAAACTGTAACAATGGCGCTGTTGAGGAAGCTCCAGTGACGCTGTCCCCAGGGCCATTACACCTCGTCATTGTAATTGCCTAATTAGGAGACAGAGAGCGCTGATTGCATCCTTTGATGATGGATTTAATGGTAAACCCCTCCATTCGCAAGCTAAGCTTAGGTTTACATACATACGTCTCGGGGAAAATAGAATTTCACAACTGCGACACGTCGCACGAGCCGTTAATTACGCGAAGGCGATTCGCCGCACTTAGTCTGTTGTTGAAACAGAAAATAAAAGTCTATAAAAATTAACTCTAATTCAAACGACTGTCCGTGATAGGTCCCAATTACGTGCACTGCGGGATCGGCTTTGTGCGAAAGAGTCGCTCAACCACAATTATAAAAAACTTTATAATTAAATTTCACTGCCCGCACTGAAGAGGTCAATTGAATGGTTTCCGACATAAAGAATAATTATTGGGCCATTTAAATAAATACAACGTTGGCTTCGCTTTATATCCATAAACGCGGTGCTGGCCAGCGATAACGTTTTAATTACGAAAATGCCATTGTGTTTCGAATGAAGTCCCTGTAATTAATTTTGCGTGTTGTTGTGAAATATTCGCTGTTTAGTGCCTAGAAATGTTTGGAATAATTTTCTGTTCATGCTTTTCTCTGAAACAATTAGAGCCCACGTCTAGAAAACTCGCCGCGGAAACGTCTCGGATTACGGACACAAGGGGAGGAAGAAACGATGAACTCTTGACTTATTTGAAAAATTGGCCCTTTTATATCAAATAAAACTTTGCACGGAATCGTCTAAAGGCAAAGTCTTCCCTGATTACAGAATATGCGTAGGAGGTTTTCAATTTGGCAGTCGCCTCGCAAGCGCTTATCCTTGTATATCCATAAAAGCTGATGGCGTGATGGGGAAACTTTTATTCACAGCGTCTGCAAAACAAATCTATAGGACTAAGAAAGTCTGATTTCCAAATATGAAATTCACTTTTATATCCGGCGAGGAATTTGAAGCATGTCGATAAATAAGAGAATGTCAATAGATGGAGTTAACCAATCGAATTTTAAGTCATAAATTTAATGGATTAAGCGATTCTTCTGTTCAATGTTGATCCGAAATGTGACTAAAATGAATAAACATGCAAAATAAGTGTGACGAAAATATTTGTGAAAAAACATCTCACCAAAATATTTGCATTTCGCACTCCAAAAAGGAAACGAAAAATCTAAATGACACTATAACTATTCTCCAAGAATGTTTGAATTACACTTGTGAGTTGATTTTATTTCTTTTTATTTCTAGAATTTCAATAAATTTCTTAAATTAGATTTCATGAGTTTTTTTACTACAAAATTGAAATTTGTCATATTTAGACAAAACAAAGTATTTTTTTTCTAAAAAAATTCAACTTTTCCTCTTCCTCTATTCTTGACTATTAGATTTAAGTAGAATTAAATACTGTTTGGGGCTTATTAAATACTCATATCTAAGAATATATATATATATATATATATATATATATGAGTGAAATTGTAAATAATGTAATTTATAATAATAAATTAAATAAACATATATTTTAAAAGGTATATTGAAGCATTTTATTCCTAACGGTATTTTTAAGAATAATATAGTAGCACAGGATGGTAATATTTGGACTGTATTTAAATAAATTTATTCGAATGGATGCCGTAATTATCTCATTTTCGGAGGAGCGTAAATTCGTTGCCCCTCTAAAAGTAATTGCTGGCGGCAGAATAATTAAAACGTGCGTGTTTGCTTGGATAGAGAGACCAGTGCGTGTTTTGTGGAGGAGACAGACTTAACTTCCAACCCATCGGCTACTAAATACAATTCTCCAGCCTGAGGGGGATAAGTCACATTCGTATTCTGTAGGCACCATTCACTGCGCAGACCTTAACAATATTTGCTCGAAAGCACGCCCAACTCCTGTCTTCGCAAAGAAACAACGCGCTCTCCGGTAATAACATCGAGGCTCAATTCCATGCATGTAAATAACATCTCATCTAGGTCGCATTTCCTGCGGCAGCTTTCGCAACGTTTATTGGGCGCTAATGTCTTTAAAACAACTATATTATGTGGAAGTCAATAATCTAAGGAAATTGTATTATTGCAATGCATCGTGCTACCTGCGCCGCCATTGTACAACAACAGATTTAAATAAAAAGATAACTGACTTTGCATTCAGTTTTTACACGCAAATTCTAAAGGAATATTAATTTTTCAAATCATGTGTATAAATTTGCGCGTTGTTTGTAATTGATAATAATTTGCGTTTCCATAATTAATTTTTTATACAAAATTAAAAAACATAAATATTTACTGACAAAATATAAATAAGTGACTATAAATACGGCCTCGAGTCAAAAAATCATGTTCATTTCAAATAATTAAATAAACGAAGTCAATTTCAGACATTTATAATACTAAAAATAAATAAATGTACACAATTGTAAGTAAAAATAAATGAGTTATAATAATTTGTAACCGTTCCCAAATATCTATAACTACTTGTGTTATTAATTTATAAATTGTGGATTAAACCTGAAGAAATTGTAAAATAGAACGAAGCATCGTATATTTAATATTTGTTCATAAACATAATTTTCTTCCGGATGGCCGTATATTTATTTCTTTATATTATTATAATTGTCATATTTTTTATCATTATTATTTCCTGACATAATAATATGATTTAAAATGTTTTTTCCCTAATTCTTCGTTACATTCGAAAGCGACATTCTCTTTTTTTAAGTTCAGTCTTGCACACAATCTGATATACGATTGTAATAATAGTTAACTACAGCAGGAATCAGCAAGAATGGTGGGTGACGCAGATTCTGGGAGGTGGAGGGTCATGTACGGCGTTGCCATGATTTTCGCGGAGTAAAGGCACACAAAACGATCTAACAGTGTCAAGCTCTAGGCGCTAACTGGCTACAGTCGAGGAGGGGGTAGCACCTGTGCGGGAGAGCACTAAACTCTGCCGTCATTTTGCGTGGCGCTTAGTATAGTAATACAGAAAAGAAGGTATGTATATTGACAGATAGTGATTCTTATAATAATATACATAATTTGATTTATAAACTCTTTTAATGATATAATGTTTAATTATGTTAATCGTACTGTACATCTTGATGAACATGGCGTGGTTAAATATTTTCGGTTACACCCGTCATAGGACACTGTCCATGACACTAAATTTATATGTCGACATCTAATTTCAAAACTTTCTATTACCTAAAGAAGTCCCAAAATTATGGACGAAACGTTGTAATTATTATTTTTTAGTTGAATAATAATTTTTTTGACAAATTGTTAGGTTAACTTAAATATTAAAATTCTTTTTAATAACAAATAAAAAAGGCTGAATTTATGGACAATGGAATTATTATTAAAAGCCGAAAATATTCAGGGATTGTAATATGGGCAAATTGAATAAAATTTGAAAGTATCTCATTTCTGCTAAATTTAGATTCTAATTCATGCCAATGTAAAAGAATTTTGTTGTATTATCTGGTAGCAACTTCACGGTCTGAGTCCGAACAGTAGTTGAACAAGTACATATTATAGAGCTCCTGCCAATTATGAATTGTTCAAATGCGTGTCTGGAAACTCGGACAAGAATGAATTCACGCTAGAACAGCGCGTGCACATGACGGTCACTCTCCCTACAAAGCACGATTGAAAATCAAGACCACACATTCAGGTTATTTCCAGAACCAGAAGTTCCATTCAGCGATCCTCCCTCTATTTGCAGAGTTTTATTTTCTTGTTTGAGTAGCACATCGTTTGTACCTAATTCGGCGCGTTCCCTTTTATCCTTATCTGGGTGAAATGGAAGTAGGGTGGACATTGCTACGTCCCAAGGGTAATGAAGTGGATAGATGGTGAAAAATGGAGGGGGATGAAAGGAAAGGCGAAGTTCTTACCAGAACTTAGTGCACAGTCCGGAATTTCTTTTTATTAAAGCATTCCTCTTTATTATAGAAGCAACATCGTGTAATGTAGATAATCATATAACCGAGACTTTTCTGTATACATTTTTAAGCTTAATTGTGCATCAGAATCCAACAGCAATTAGGACAAATCCATGTTATATGCGCTTTAGAGACGGTGGCAAAAATGCGCAACTAGTAGGTTGTTTAATCTGTGCGATAAAAATATAAAACGTGTTTAATATGAAATGAGGGATGATAGAATCGAAAACTCGGAATCTCCTGTCGACTTGCAAGAGAACCAATAGTTACCTATTTATTTTCCGTACGACATTCCAACTCTTGTATATTTGCGTATGGATAATTTTTTCGTCAATAACCTTAATTCGACAATGCCACAATGTCAATCACTGCAGTGAACATAAACGTTGGTAACTCGTGATTGAGGATAAGTTGAAGTCGTAAATTTTTCTCGATTTGTTTCCAGCAGCCCGAACAAACCGAAATATGTCATTATAGCATCATAGAAAAACTAGAAGACTCGAATTTTATTTTGTTGATTTCATTAGAAATTATTTTAAAATCATGATTGCTAAGGTCACCAATATACAGGGTGTATTAAAAGTAGGCGAAAAAATTTCAGGACTATATTTCTCATTATGAGAGAAGAAAAGAAGTAATCTTAAGCTTCAACGTTTAGATTTATCCTTATTTGACAACAGTATTTATAAAAGTTCCAATTACATGAAATTAAAGATTGGTATATTTTAAAAAAATATATAATTTATATATAAGCGGCTTATTGATATTTTATTTAACAACTAGCAGGGTGCCCGGCGTTGCCCGAGATCTCATTTATCTATAACCATCTATAAGACTCCAATTTTGGTTACTTTTGCGCTATTTTTATGTAAAGCTCCTCGAAACCTATCCCTAAATGTGCTCACCTCCCATGCCGAAGGGGGATGAAGTCATTGACTAAATATATCGGCCGTTTTTACATGTTAGAAGATGACCACCCCCACAAATATGCGATAATGAAAAAGAATGTATTCCACGCAAAAATCGGCCGATTACATTGTCTGAAAATTTATTCCCCCGCCCAACACCTCCCTAACCCGTCGCGTTACCCAGGTTGTCACAATTAGATTCAGCGACATTCATAGTCTCGGAATTGATTCGATTCTCGGTTGTTTTTGCGGGATTTTATTTAACGTACCTCCACCCCACCCCTAAGCTTGCTCCCCTCACAGGGGTAAAATTATACACAAACAACATAGGTATAAATACTATCAAAGTAATTAACCCCAGGAAATAATTATCGCAAATATCCACCGTTTAACATGTTTGAAATTTTTCACCCCCGACCACTCCCGGTTCGGGGACTTAAACGGTCAAGTTTAATGTCATAATTAAACTCAGTGACAATCCTGATAGTTTCTGGTTTATTTTATCTAATGCTACTTCCACGCCAACCCTTAAGGGTGCACCCTTTCGAGTCCGAAAGGGGTTGAAATTATACACATTGAACATGTAGGGAAATTTTATTAATCTAATTCATCCCGAAATATATTTAATTGACGCAAAAAACAGCCGGTCAACTCATCCCAACCCAGCCGATACCGGCGCGTTGTCCAGATTGTCATAAATAAATTCAGCGACATCCATTACCTTCGATTTGACTCGAATCTCGGTTGTTTTCCCGTTATTTTCATGGAAATTAATTTAACTCAGTGACAATCCCGATAGTTTCTTGTTTCTTTTTATGTAATGCTACTTCACGCCCACCCTTAAGGGTGCACCCTTATGAGTCCGAAAGGGGTTGAAATTATACACAGAGGACATGTAGGGAAATTTTATTAATCTAATTCATCCCGAAATATATTTAATCGACGCAAAAAACAGCCGGTCAACTCATCCCAACCCAGCCGATACCCGCGCGTTGTCCAGATTGTCATAAATAAATTCAGGGACACCCATGACCTTCGATTTGACTCGAATCTCGATTGTTTTCCCGTTATTTTCATGGAAATCCTCTCTAGCCCCACCCCTATCATGCCTACAAACAACATCGGTAGAAATACTATCAAAGTGAATGGTCCCGGCATTTATTTATTCCACGCTAATATCGATGATTTAACATGTTAGAAAATTTCCATCCCATCCACTCCCGCCCCTTAGGGCTAAATGCCCAATTTGATGCTATAATTGAACTGGACGACATCCATAACCTTGGATTTGACTCCAATCTCGGTTGTATTCGCCTTATTTTATTGCAGCGTTCCTCCACCCAACACCTAAAAGTGCTATACTGATAATCCCGACCCGCTTCTCGGGGTGGTAGACGCGTCTCACCCCAACAGTCGGTAGAAACACTATCAATATCTGTGACCCCTAAAAATATTTATCCGACTGAAATATCGACTGTTTTAGCATGTTTAAATATTTACACCCCAGTCCACCCCCGCTTTTGGGGTTGGTAGACGCGTCTCACCCCGACAGTGTTTGTTTCCTGGTCGCAAAGAACACGTGATTTTGAGAACAATTGTTCTAATAATGTAGATTACGTGGATAATATTTTCATTGAAGTTGTAGTAAACTAAATTATAAACTACGTTAGCATGTAGAGTTTTTGTTACATGTGATTATTTGTTGCTTTATTTCTTCTCAATATTACAACTTCAATTACGGAATAAATGTAAAATTATGTTTATACCAATTTGTAATATAAAAACTTTTTAAAAGAGTATAAAAAGCAATGGTTCTGAAACACTTTTATTTTTGATTAAACGTCGTTATTAATGGAAACAACATCGGTTAAAATAGTATGAACAACACCACCCCTAAATCTGCTACTTTCCCGTGGTGGAAAGGGTTGAATTTTTACTCATATCACATCGGTAGAAACACTATACCCATAAACACATAACATTTTGGCAGTTTTAGAATAATAGACAATTCTCACCCCCAGCCCTAAGCAAGCTCACCACTAATGTCTAAAGGGATTTATATTTTCAACAACATCCGTTGAAATAGTATTCACGTAATTCTCCTCCAAGAACGCGCAAGAACTGACTATTTATCTTCCCTTCCAACCCCCGCCCTTTCGGGTTAAATGGGCAATTAAAAATATTTATCCGAAGTAAACTCACTGACATCCATAACCTTCGATTTGACTCCAAACTCGGTTGTATTCGCGTTATTTTTCTGTAAAGCAACTCCACCCCAAACCCTAAGGTTGCCCTTTTCCCAGGGCGTAGGAGATGAATATTATATTCAGATAACATCGGTAGAAACACAGTCAATATCTTTGACCCCGAAAATATTTATCCAAATCTAATACCTGCTGTTTTAGCATGTTTAAGTATTTCAACCCCCGTCCACCCCCGCTTCTGGGGTTGGTAGACGCGTCTCACCCTGACAGTGTTGTTTTCCTAGTCGCAAAGAACCCGTGTACGAAATTTGGTGAAATTTGCTCCAGCGGTGTAGATTTGTATTCTCCACCCCAAACGCTAGGGGTGCTCTTACCCCAGGGTGTACAAGTTGAAAATTATATTCAGATATCATCAGTGGAAACACTATAAATATATTTGACCCCTAAAAAAATTTATCCGATGGAAATATCGACTGTTTTAGCATGTTTAAATATTTCCACCCCCGTCCACCCCCGCTTCTGGGGTGGTAGACGCGTCTCACCCCGACAGTGTTATTTTCCTGGTCGCAAAGAACCCGTGTACGAAATTTGGTGAAATTTGCTCCAGCGGTGTAGATTTGTATTCTCCACCCCAAACGCTAGGGGTGCTCTTACTCCAGGGTGTACAAGTTGAAAATTATATTCAGATATCATCAGTGGAAACACTATAAATATATTTGACCCTAAAAAAATTATCCGATTGAAATATCGGCTGTTTTAGCATGTTTAAATATTTCAACCCCTGTGCACCCCCGCTTCTGGGGGTGGTAGACATGTCTCACCCCGAAAGTGTTGTTTTCCTGGTCGCAAAGAACCCGAGTACGAAATTTGGTGATATTTGCTCCAGTGGTGTAGATTTGTATTCTCCACCCCAAACGCTAGGGGTGCTCTTACCCCAGGGTGTACAAGTTGAAAATTATATTCAGATATCATCAGTGGAAACACTATAAATATATTTGACCCCTAAAAAAATTTATCCGATTGAAATATCGGCTGTTTTAGCATGTTTAAATATTTCCACCCCCGTCCACCCCCGCTTCTGGGGGTGGTAGACACGTCTCACCCCGACAGTGTTTGTTTCCTGGTCGTAAAGAACATGTGTACGAAATTTGGTGAAATTTGCTCTACCGGTGTAGATTTGTATAACGAACATACAAATATACAAACATACAAACAAACATACAAACAAACATACAAACAAACATACATACACTCTTTTTTATTTATAAGACTAGCTGGGTGCCCGGCGTTGCCCGAGATGACATTTATCCATAACCCCCGAATTTTTCGTTATTTTTATGTAACGCAACTAAATGTGTTATCGGCCGGTTCCATTGTTTAAAAATTTCTACCCCCGTCCAACCCCGAGCAAAACTTAATTTTTTCACAATGAAATTGAGCGACATCCATAACCCCATAATTGACTCGAATCTTGGTCTATTCGCGTTATTTTCATGTAACGCTTCTCAAAACCCCACCTCTAAGCGTGCTTCCATACCATGCCCATAGGTGTTGAAATTATACACAGAATTTATTTAGTATTATTATGAGTCTCATTGACCCCGAAAAATATTTATTTGGCGCAAATATCGACAGGTTAACATTTTTGAACATTTCTACGCCCGCCCACGTCCGACCAGCCCTCCCACCCACAACCAACTCCGCGCGCTACCCAGGTTGCCATATATAAATTCAGTGACATCTATAACCTCGATTTGTCTCGAATCTATGTTGTTCTCACGTTTTTTTCTTGTAACTGCCCTCCACCCCTACACGTTGGATCGTGTATCGATGTCGACAAAGTTTTTAAATTTATGAGTTTATTTTCTAGTTTCCTATCTTCGCTTACAAACGGCCTAATTTGTTCCACTATGACGCCTTAATTTAGAACTGAATTTTGTCAAGTAGTTATAATAAGTCAATCTGGATATAGAAAATGTACAATAATAATAATAAAAAATACGCACAGCAGCCGAATTTATTTATTTATTTCTATATAAATGAAACTGCAGTGTGGGTTTATTGAATTATTTAATTACAGTCGAGTATTTATAACCCTAAAACAGTCATAAGATATTTCAGTACATAAATGTTGATTGATTGTAAGATAAAAACAATTAATTGCCTTGAACCTCTAAAAATGAATATAAAATTATAGTGCGTCATTTATTGTACTAAAAAATGTTCCTCTTAATTAAATATAAATAATATTCAAAGAAAAATGCACTGCGGAATACAGAGAACAACGACTCCATTTTGCTTAGTTCTGGGTAAACGCCTCTGACCAAGGCGAGGCAGGAAGAAGGGGCAGGTGTGACGTAGACAAGTAGTTCGCCAACTACTAAGGCCGTCTGCTCCCCTGATGTATCGAGCTCCGTGAAAATCAAACCCCATGTTAAATCCTTAGTACGAACCAAGTCCCAACAGATGGCATGATCGCCTCCTTTTTGAAGCGTTTCAATTTTAGTATGGGATTTCGTGATTTTGTCGTGCGGGTTGCTAGTAGAAGTAAAGAAGGTGTCTTATTCCACGAGCAGGTGTCTCAGTCCACGAGTCTAAGCACCGCCCCTAAAGCAGCAGCTCCTCCATTTTACATGCATCGGCACAACTCTGCCTGCCGTTGCTTGGTCTCTCTATTTCTCTCTAGCCGAGAGGAATGAAGAAATGATTTTGAATATATAAATAATCGATAACATTTAGATAGTCACTAAATTAAATTAATAATGTGGAACTTAAATTAGAAATTTTCGAAATTAAATAATTAATTTATTTTTATCAATTTTTTTATGCGGAATGATTTTTGCGTTCCCATATTCATCTTTTTCATATTCCATAATTAATTTTTTAAATCAATAATTACTATATTTACAAATGTAAAATTATAGTCAATCATTATTATTTGTTCCATAACTTTTCAATTAAAGGCCATAATTAATACCCATAAACACAATTAATTGGCTTTTTATAATGAATAATAAATCATGTTAATTAAAAGCAAGTAAATGATAAACAAATATTGTGTGATAAGTAATAATTGGTCTATTATTTGTTACGTTAGTTATGTAATTATTTTACTATTAAAACACAGGTTTTAACTACGTATTTTCAATTTAAAAACCAATAAAAATAACACACTGTGCCCGCATTGAGCCTGATGCCATGGTGAGCCTTGTAAAACCAAGACGTATTTTGTATGATAATGTTCATTATGTTTTCTATTATCGTTGTTGCATATTAATAGAAATTAATTTGAAAATAATCTCCTTAATTTTATTTGCACTGTGTGACGCGATATACACGGAAAATAGCGACGTTTTGTTAAGTAATTTAATAATCGCGCCATTTTAAATTTAACAAAATACGACTGAAAGTTTAGTGTTTTTGAAATATAAACTGATTAATTATTTGTTACAGAACGCCTAATGATGTCTGGGGTTAGAAAAAGCGTTTTTGGATTGATAATAATTTCATTGGAAGACGCCACGGCATCTATGTCGAAAAAGTTTTTAAATTTATGAATTTATTTCCTGGTTTCCTATCTTCGCTTACAAACAGCCTAATTTGTTCCAATAAATATGACGCCTAAATTTAGATCTGAATTTTGTCAAGTAGTTATAATAAGTCAATCTGGATATAGAAAACAATAGTAATAATAGTAATTATACTCATATAACATCGGTAGAAACACTATCAATCTCTTTAACCCCTAAAAATTTTTATCCGCCTAAAATATCGACTGTTTTAGATTGTTTGAATGTTTCAACCCCCGACCCTATGCGTGCTATCCTCTCATACCGAAAAGGGTTGTAATTTTACAAAAAAAACATAGGTGGAAATACTATCAACGTAATTGACCCTGATAATTATTTATTCCACTCAAATATCGACCATTTAACTTGTTTGAAATCTTCCATTCCCGTTCAAACCCTTTCCCCTGGGTTTTAAATGGCCACTTGAATGTCATAATTAAACTCACCGACATCCGTTACCCTGTATTTGACTCCAATATCGGTTGTATTCCCGTTATTTTCTTGTAATACCTGTCCAGCCCCACTCCTAACGGCGCTCCTTTCCCATGATATGAGGGTTTGAAATTATACTCATAGAACATCGGTATAAACACTATCAATCTTTTTCACCCCTAAAATTATTTATCAGACACAAATATCGGCTGTTTTAACATGTTTGAATATTTCAGCCCGCGTCAATCCCCACTCCTGGGGTTGGTAAATGTTTCACACCCCGACAGTGTTTGTTTCCTGGTCGCAAAGAACACATGTATGAAATTTGTTCCACCGGTGTATATATATATATACATATATATATATATATAAACACTCTGTTTTATTTATTAGATACTAGCTGGGTGCCCGGCGTTGCCCGAGATGTCATTTATCTATAACCATCCAAAAGACTCCAATTTTGGTTACTTTTGCGCTATTTTTATGTAAAGCTCCTCGAACCCTATCCCTAAATGTGCTCACCTCCCATGCCGAAGGCGGATGAAGTCATTGACTAAATATATCGGCCGTTTTTACATGTTAGAAGATGACCACCCCCACAAATATGCGATAATGAAAAATAATGTATTCCACGCAAAAATCGGCCGATTACATTGTCTGAAAATTTATTCCCTCGCCCAACAACTCCCAAACCCGTCGCGTTACCCCCCCAGGGTTGTCACAATTAGACTCAGCGACATTCATAGTCTCTGAATTGATTCGAATCTCGGTTGTTTTTGCGGGATTTTATTTAACGTACCTCCACCCCACCCCTAAGCTTGCTCCCCTCACACGGGTTAAATTATACACAAACAACATCGGTATAAATACTATCAAAGTAATTAACCCCAGGAAATAATTATCGCAAATATCGACCGTTTAACATGTTTGAAATTTTACACCCCCGACCACTCCCGCTTCGGGGACTTAAACGGTCAAGTTTAATGTCATAATTAAACTCAGTGACAATCCTGATAGTTTCTGGTTTATTTTTATCTAATGCTACTTCCACGCCAACCCCTAAGGGTGCACCCTTCCGAGTCCGAAAGGGGTTGAAATTATACACAGAGAACATGTAGGGAAATTTTATTAATCTAATTCATCCCGAAATATATTTAATTGACGAAAAAACAGCCGGTCAACTCATCCCAACCCAGCCGATACCCGCGCGTTGTCCAGATTGTCATAAATAAATTCAGCGACATCCATTACCTTCGATTTGACTCGAATCTCGGTTGTTTTCCCGTTATTTTCAAGGAAATTAATTAAACTCAGTGACAATCCCGATAGTTTCTGGTTTCTTTTTATGTAATGCTACTACACGCCCACCCTTAAGGGTGCACCCTTATGAGTCCGAAAGGGGTTGAAATTATACACAGAGAACATGTAGGGAAATTTTATTAATCTAATTCATCCCGAAATATATTTAATCGACGCAAAAAACAGCCGGTAACTCATCCTAACCCGGCCGATACCCGCGCGTTGTCCAGATTGTCATAAATAAGTTCAGGGACATCCATGGCCTTCGATTTGACTCGAATCTCGGTTGTTTTCCCGTTATTTTCAAGGAAATCCCCTCCAGCCCCAACCCTATCATGCCTACAAACAACATCGGTAGAAATACTATCAACGTCAATGGTCGCGGCATTTATTTATTCCACGCTAATATCGATGATTTCTCATGTTAGAAAATTTCCATCTCATCCACTCCCGCCTCTTGGGGCTAAACGGGCAATTTGGTGCTATAATTGAACTGGATGACATCCATAACCTTGGATTTGACTACAATCTCGGTTGTATTCGCGTTATTTTATTGCAGCGTTCCTCCACCCAACACCTAAAAGTGCTCTACTGATAATCCCGACCCGCTTCTGGGGGTGGTAGACGCGTCTCACCCTGACAGTCGGTAGAAACACTATTAATATCTGTGACCCCTAAAAATATTTATCCGACTGAAATATAGACTGTTTTAGCATGTTTAAATATATCAATCCCCGTCCACCCCCGCTTCTGGGGGTGGTAGACGCGTCTCACCACGACAGTGTTTGTTTCCTGGTCGCAAAGAACACGTGTACGAAATTTGGTGAAATTTGATCCACCGGTATAGATTTGTATTCTCCACCCCAAACGCTAGGAGTGCTCTTTCCCCAGGGTGTAGAGGTTGACAATTATATTCAGATATCATCAGTGGAAACACTATAAATATCTGTGACCCCTAAAAATATTTATCTGACTGAAATATAGACTGTTTTAGCATGTTTAAATATTTCCACCCCCGTCCAACCCCGCTTCTGGGGGTGGTAGACGCGTCTCACCCCGACAGTGTTTGTTTCCTGGTCGCAAGGAACACGTGTACGAAAAAATTTGGTGAAATTTTCTCCAGCGGTGTAGATTTGTGTAACGAACATACAAATATACAAACATACAAATATACAAACATACAAATATACAAACATACAAATATACAAACATACAAACATACAAACATACACTCATTTTTATATATAAGATTAAGTGTAATAATTATTTATATTAAGCCCTTTCGTTCTGGTAGAAAAGTGATTAATAATGGATTGATTTATATGGTTTAGGATTTTGAGAACAATTGTTCTAATAATGTAGATTACGTGGATAATATTTTCATTGAAGTTGTAGTAAACTAAATTATAAACTACGTTGGCATGTAGAGTTTTTGTTACATTTATTTGTCCGTGATTATTTGTTGCTTTATTTCTTCACAATAATACAACTTCAATTACGGAATAAATGTAAAATTATGTTTATAACAATTTATAATATAAAAACTTTTTAAAAGAGTACAAAAAGCAATGGTTCTGAAACACTTTTATTTTTGATTAAACGTCGTTTTAATGGAAACAACATAGGTTAAAATAATATGAAAAACACCACCCTTAAATCTGCTACTTTCCCGTGGTGGAAAGTGTTGAATTTTTACTCATATCACATCGGTAGAAACAATATCAATCTAGTTTATCCATAAACACATAACATTTTGGCAGTTTTAGAATAATAGACAATTCTCACCCCCAGCCCTAAGCAAGCTCACCACTAATGTCTAAAGGGATTTATATTTTCAACAACATCCGTTGAAATAGTATTCACGTAATTCTCCTCCAAGAACGCGCAAGAACTGACTATTTATCTTCCCTTCCAACCCCCACCATTTCGGGTTAAATGGGCAATTAAAAATATTTATCCGGAGTAAACTCACTGACATCCATGACCTTCGATTTGACTCCAAACTCGGTTGTATTCGCGTTATTTTTCTGTAAAGCATCTCCACCCCAAACCCTAAGGGTGCCCTTTTCCCAGGGCGTAGGAGATGAATATTATATTCAGATAACATCGGTAGAAACACAGTCAATATCTTTGACCCCGAAAATATTTATCCAAATCTAATACCTGCTGTTTTAGCATGTTTAAGTATTTCAACCCCGGTCCACCCCCGCTTCTGGGGTTGGTAGACGCGTCTCACCCCGACAGTGTTGTTTTCCTGGTCGCAAAGAACCCGTGTACGAAATTTGGTGAAATTTGCTCCAGCCGTGTAGATTTGTATTCTCCACCCCAAACGCTAGGGGTGCTCTTTCCCGAGGGTGTAGAGGTTGAAAATTATATTCAGATATCATCAGTGGAAAGACTATAAATATCTTTGACTTCTACAAATATTTATCCGACTTAAATATTGACTGTTTTAGCATGTTCAAATATTTCCACCCCCGTCCACCCCCGCTTCAGGGGGTGGTAGGCGCGTCTCACCCCGACAGTGTTGTTTTCCTGGTCGCAAAGAACCCGTGTACCAAATTTGGTGAAATTTGCTCCAGCGGTGTAGATTTGTATTCTCCCCCTCTAACGCTAGGGGTGCTCTTTCCCCAGGGTGTAGAGGTTGAAAATTATATTCAGATATCATTAGTGGAAAGACTATAAATATCTTTGACCTCCACAAATATTTATCCGACTGAAATATCGACTGTTTTAGCATGTTCAAATATTTCCACCCCCGTCCACCCCCGCTTCAGGGGGTGGTAGGCGCGTCTCACCCCGACAGTGTTGTTTTCCTGGTCGCAAAGAACACGTGTACGAAATTTGGTGAAATTTGATCCACCGGTATAGATTTGTATTCTCCACCCTAAACCCTAAGGGTGCCCTTTTCCCAGGGTGTAGGGGATGAAAATTATATTCAGAAAACATCGGTAGAAACACCATAAATATCTTGGTCCCCTAAAAATTATTATCCGACTAAAATATCGGCTGTTTTAGCATGTTTAAATATTTCAACCCCCGTGCATCCCCGCTTCTGGGGGTGGTAGACATGTCTCACCCCGACAGTGTTTGTTTCCTGGTCGTAAAGAACACGTGTACGAAATTTGGTGAAATTTGCTCTACCGGTGTAGATTTGTATAACGAACATACAAATATACATACAAACAAACATACAAACAAACAAAGAAACATACATACACTCTCTTTTATTTATAAGACTAGCTGGGTGCCCGGCGTTGCCCGTGTACTTATCACACAGAGTAAATTTTATTTATTTGAAGATTAGATATCTGGGTGCCGGGTGTTTATATCTATAATTCTGAATTTAAATTTAATTTGTAGGTCTAGCTGTGATTTAACCGACTTCAACAGCGTCAAAATTTTGTCCATTTGCTTTTTACGCCCCTGGGTAATGGATGATGACGGAATATTAATTTAAGGATAACCGGAATTATGACTCCGTGTATGTTATTGGAGGGAAGACGTTTTGAGAGGTTGCAAAATTTCTTTAGTCCTCTAACAATATGGAATGTATACGTTGTATATATAAAATCGTAAAACAATCTCGACGTCATTGAAAAATACACCGGGTAGCTTAAGATAGTCAAAACTGTGGGAGCACGCAAGAAAATATAAAATTATTGGGGTACCTTCAATAAAATAGACATATATTTGTTAAAGGAAGAGTTACTTTCTGTAGCTCAAGAAATCGAAGATTATTAGTGGTACCCTAATAGAATGATTATAGTTATGGAACCTTGACTGAGGAAAAGTAATGTTAATTCCGGTATCGTAATAATTCGAAAAGTACCTCCTGTATGTTTAAACAGTCAATTGTACTTCCGGTACTTGACAATGTATAAAAGAATTGCAGTTGGGTAAAACAAACAAAATTACATTGAGTATCTTAATTAAATCGGAAATACTGAGGGTAAATTAAAATAGTTAAAAATACTCCCGGTATAATAAGAGATTAAAAAAAATCAGCCAAAATATTGAGAGTGAATTAATACTGACGATAGGGTAAAATTTTTAATTTATTTAGGTGATTTGTGAGACTGTAGACTTGTCGATACAGCTTTAGGTAGACTTAAGAGAAGCAATAAAATTGCTGGAATTTTAAGAGTGTTCATAACTGCGGCACTATAAACAAATGAATAATACTATTGGCAACTTAAAAGTTGAAAAATAAGGCAGGTCATACTTTCAAAAATTGTAGGAATTGAAAAGGAAAATGAAGTTTTAAAGAAGGATACAGGGCAATAGGAAATTGTTGATAAAAATATCAATAATGAAATTAAAATTTTAATTATTCATAGCAATTTATAGGAAATTGAAGTAAAACAACAGGTTATAAAAATATATATTAATAAATTGTTTATATTTTCATAATTATATAAATATGTATTTTATTGAAACATATATAGTTCAAAATAAAATATAATACTCAATGTGGTAATAATATAGATGTGATTACTGGCCTACTACCAAGGTGCTTGAGTGTCTAATTTAATTCACAGGTATTGCTCCCAGACATAATTAGTTTAAGAGCGGATACTTGTGGTGATCTGCACTATAGCGATAATAAAACCATAAAAGATATTAAATTTTTTTATTTTTTTTATTTTTTTAAGAGGGATAACAGTGGAAATCCTTCATGGACACCTGACAGGGGTCCGCACCTCTCAGGTAGTGTGAGACTCTTACTCACTAAAACCACTTAACCCTTTGAAATCGACTTTGTTTTTGTCCCGCGATCGTCTAAGGGCGGTGTCGATTCTAAATTGCGTCAGGGCGTCTCATCATTGTTCTTTCATTCTTCCGGCATCGCGCTTCTTAATCTCGAGGATTGTCATAGATTTAATGGTTACTGATATTATCAGTTGTTCCGTAAACTATAACGTAACATAATTAAAAAAGTGGAACGGGAAAAAAATGAATAAATCGTTACTAACGAAAAAAAACTGTACGTATGAAAAAATTAATGTATAGAATCAGAGCAGAGGAAATGAGTCCAAACACTCCGTAACGAAATAAACCTACTAAATTCAGCTTATTCCAGAGAGTCGGCTGTCGGTGCTCCACAACAGTTTCTAAACATAATTCTCCAAGGTATAAAAGTTACCGGCTGGTGAGTAGATTAAATTCAAGTGCAATGAATAATTTAATTCTTATACCTGAAAAAAATTATAATGTCTGTAAAAAATATAATTATGTTAATTTTGTTTAATTAATTACTTACAAAATTGATTATACTTGGCACATAATTAATATACGCATTTCGTACGCGGTAATGAAAATAGTAAAAACATAATAATTTAGTAAAGTTCAAATCAAATAATTTTTGTCGTATTTAATCCAATTTTTTTTAAGGAAATTGTGGAAAGATTTTATGTTGTACCTTTCAATAACGTTTGTAACATTTTATGATTCCTTTGGCTGATAGTTGGAATTCTGGGCGGTATTTGAGGTGGCTTGATGCGAAGGGCTATTTTACTGTAAAATATTTTAGTTAATATACATTTGTGTTAAATTATTAACTTCCAAAATTGAATATGATTGGCAATTAAATAATATACACATTTCTCTTTCGGATTTTAAGAAAATATAAAGAAGATGGTTTTACTAAATTTTAAACCATTTAATTGTTTGTCTTAATTATACCAAAATTTAATTTACCTTTCAATAACGTTTGTAACATTTTATGATTCCTTTGGCTGATAGTTGGAATTCTGGGCGGTATTTGAGGTGGCTTGATGCGAAGGGCTATTTTACTGTAAAATATTTTTGTTAATATACATTTGTGTTAAATTATTAACTTCCAAAATTGAATTTGATTGGCAATTAAATATTACACATATATCTTATTCGGATTTGAAGGTAATATAAAGAAAATCGTTTTACTAAATTTAAAACCATTTAATTGTTTGTCTTAATCATACCAAAATTTAATTTACCTTTCAATAACGTTTGTAGCATTTTATGATTCCTTTGGCTGATAGTTGGAATTCTGGGCGGTATTTGAGGTGGCTTGATGCGAACGGCTATTTTACTGTAAAATATTTTTGTTAATATACATTTGTGTTAAATTATTAACTTCCAAAATTGAATATGATTGGCAATTAAATATTACACATATATCTTATTCGGATTTTAAGGTAATATAAAGAAAATCGTTTTACTAAAACTATTATTGATTTTAATTATTAATATAAATTGGTTTGAAACAAACTTTCGTAATGAATTATAATTTAAAATTTAAAATATTTGTAAAAAAATCTCTATTGTTCTTTTTATTAATTTATATACTGGTGATTGCTAATATTTGTTTTCTTACCTTAAATGTCATTATGATGATGCAGCATCAATTTGCGTCTTGTGAAGTCCCTCTCATGTGGGATAGTATAATGCTAGTCTTCATTGTTTATAAATTCTGAAGTGGAAGGTGTTAGAAACTGTAGACTATGTTTTTAGTTTCGTTTCCTGGAGCATGAATGAATAAATTCTTAGGTGATCCGACTCTTGAGCAAGCTACATATAGTTGACCGTGGGAGAAGCATGGTGATGTCAAATTTACTCCGCAGAGCTTTATTGATTGTCCTTGCGACTTATTGATTGTAATTGAGAATGCAAGTCTTACTGGAAATTGCAATCTCTTAAAGTTAAATGGCAAATCTGTTGGAATTAATGGTATCCGTGGGATAAATACTATTTCCCCCTCTCCCTTTCCTGTTAATATAGTAGCTTCGATTACATTTTCAAGCATCTTCTTAACACACAGTCTTGTGCCGTTGCAGAGTTTTGGAGGGTCGAGATTCCGTAGTAAAATAATCGGTGAACCTTCTTTCAGTAAGAGCCTATGGGGTGGTAAACCAGGTGGATCCAGTGAGTTTAGGAACTCTGGTGGGAAATTAACTGCCTCGTCGGTATCTATTACTGTATCAATAGAGTTGTACTCTGATACGATGCCTGGTAACATGGTAAGTATTTCATTGTTTATTTCGTGGACATCGTCGTTTTTAGGAGCGAGAATGGCTCTTTCTCGCAACCAATTCAAGTTTTGATAGTTTTGTTGAACTGCCGGATAGACCGCCTTTTTAGGTCTGAGATGGACGACACCAGATTACAAAAGTCGGTTGAGAATTTTAGATTACCTGAATAGTCTAGGGGTAACCTACCTTCTCCCATCTCTAAAAGTTTTTTTGAAAAAGCCTGTGCTGCGTCATCTCCGAACTGCACTCTCATATTTTGATGTAACGTTAACTTTTGCATATGTCTCCACAAAAAGGACTGTTTTAAACATGCGTGGATTTGATCAGCTGGTGTTGCGTTTGGGATGATGGGCAGAGTTTGACGAAAGTCTCCACAGAGGAGTACGAGAGTCCCTCCCATGATGTTCTTATTTCCTTTAAGGTCTTTCATAGTGTTGTCAAGGGCCTCGAGAGATTTCTTGTGAGCCATAGTACATTCATCCCATACTATTAATTTACATATTTTCAGTACCCGAGCTTGACCACTTGACTTGCTTATGTTGCAAGTAGGAATTTCGTGTCTCGCTATGTCTAGCGGCAATTTAAGTGCAGAATGGGCAGTTCTTCCTCCATCCATCAATGTCGCTGCAATTCCTGAAGACGCAATGGCAAGAGCAATTTGACCCCGAGACCTGACTTCTGCCAGAATTAAATTAGTCAAAAATGTTTTCCCTGTGCCACCAGAAGCATCAAGGAAAATAATACCACCGTTTTCTTTGAATATATTGTGCATTATAATTTCGTATGCTTTTCTCTGATCCTCATTTAGAAGAGGTCTGTTTTGCAGGACATAGGAAGTAAGCTGCTCCACATTGTAGCTCTTTTCTCGGACGCAATCTGGGTGGAATACGTCTTCTTGACTTCGTAATGGCTGAGGCATGCCGAGTTGTTGCATTGTTTTATTCGCAATGGCCAGACATTTATTTTCTAGAATAATCAAAGCCATATTGAAAATATCTGGACCAAAAGAAATTTCTAACGTCGGATTTTCCCTCCGGACATTGCGGAGTATATCTTCACATAATGCCTCCTTATAACTTTCCCATAGAGTAACAGGATTCGACGGACTGCACATAGTGAGTATTATGGCAAATAGATTTCTTATTTGGTCTGGCATGGAGATTAATTCGGCTTCTCTCATTGTGTCATCCCAGCACTGGTCTGTTTGTAAGAGACCTAATTGTTGACAGGTTTCTCTGTATGATTCGCATAGTTCTCCATTTACTGTTTTTAGGTAGGCAAAAGATGTTGGTCCTCTAACGTAGTGAAGAAGCATCCTAAGAAAGAAACATTCGGCGTTATTGGGATGAACTGTATACACACGACCCAAAGCATTGCTTGCATGTACATCATGTCCAGGTACTGACTGGCCTAGTTTTCTTTTAGAGAAAACTTTCCTAGATGAATTCCATGTGTAATACCGAGGTATTTCGGGATACAATAAGGTTCTGGCGAAAGCATCTTTCTGACAAAGTTGAAAGAATGCAGTTAAAGTTGTGTTTGGTGGTTGATCAATAACTTTCGGAGCAGTCTGTGTGGTGAAATAAACTCGTTGACCATTTTCTAAATGAACACTAAGGTGAACAACAGTAGGATATCTTTCATGTATGGGAAATCCTAGTATTCGCCAAACTGCTTCGTTGCTACTAATGTATCTGCCCAAGTGATATTGAGTCACTTCATCATTTGTTGTGTCGTTAGTAATGCAAAATGAAGCCATATCACTACCTTTGTTTATATACTTGCACACGTATTTGATGGATTTGACACTGTTACAGTATTCGACATTGATGTGTGCCTGAAACATTCTCGACAGCAGTGGGGAATAAGGCACTACCCATCTATTGTCGATTTCTATTTCGGTATTCTTGCGTATCTTGAGTTTTGCCGTGAAACCGCCATCTTCTGGAGATCGCCGTCTGTACAGAGGATATCCATCAGTTCCGGTTTGCGTGTCTTTAATAAATTTTCTTGGATATTTCTTAGTACACCTTCCGTCTTTCATACAAGGACAATTTCGATTAAGATTGCCGCATGGTCCGTGGATCATGTTTGAGGTTATGACAATAGATAGGTCAGGATCTTGTGTTGGGTCAGGCAGTTCAGCTGATATAATATCATCAATTTGTGAGGGATGAATTTTGTCCTTCAACCATATTAAATTGTGTGAATGTGGCAGTCCACGCTTTTGCCACTCTATTGTGTACATCCAACATCTTGGGATTCCAAATACATGACCCTTTGTTATAACGTCCATTAATTTCAACTGCTTTAGTTTGAATACTCTCGCAATCAAGTCATGCCGATCACTGGGTAATTGACCATTGGTAAGTATTTCCTTGATCTCCAACCATGTAGGATTACAGGTGAAAGTGATAAATAAGTCTGGTCTCCCGTATGTCTTTACGTACGTCATAGCATCCTGCGTGTATTCGTGCATATGTCTGGGACTACCAGTGAATGTAGATGGCAGTATGACTAAAGAACCTATGTTTTCAATGTCCCAATCATTTGTAATAGCATCTCTGAGGTGAATGTATTCTTCAACTCTGAGTTTACGCTGATTTAGACGAATATAAAGAAGACGTTCAGTTTCGATTTTTGCATACATATCAACTACGAATTGATGAAACAAATGCCTGCAGTTTAATATATGGTTCGGTTGAGCATCTCGAACCATTAGACGGTATGCATAGAAAAGCATCGCTGAAACTTTCTTTTTTGTTGGTTGACCTGTTCTAGGGTTGACCAGTCTGAGATTAAAATGATATCCTTCTTCACCACGGGGAAATATGACTGGGTATTGAAGAGAATCATAGAATCGATGTGTTTCGGAAATACGCTGTAGTGAATGACCTCGTCGTTGAATTATGATATCTCGACGATCAAAGCCATCGGCTGACATAACCACTGCTATTTCATGTCCTTCAGGAGTATTAAAGCGCCGTTCGTGTTCTCCAGCCGGTCTACGATCTGCTCGTATGACAACTTTATATTCATCTGTTGGCATATGTTCTAATGCTGTTTTGAATGTTTTTATCAGATCGTTATGCTCATGAAACATTGTTTGTAAACTTGACACTATATGTCGTCTTGTTTCTGAGATGTAGCCGCACCTCTGGTTAGTTTCCGTTTCATCGTTTCCTATAAAATATATTTGTAGAAATTTAGGTTGTTGATCAGACAGTGGGAGCAACGATCCCGCTTTATGATAAATCTGACCTTGTACTGTGAATGTTGTTGCAAAGCCAGGATTTTCAACAACTGATGTTGCACCGAATGACGTCATTTGGAAAGATGAGTTGTATTTCCTGATATTAGTGAGAAAATGTTTGGATTCTGCTGTATTTCCGACTGTGTATGTCAACAGTTCATGTGGTGGCGTTTCTAGGTTGCTCAGTTTTACTTTTCCATTTTTGCAGCAAATACCAGCAGTTTCAGATTTAAATTTTTTTGCATGGCAGTAAGTACAAACTGTTTGCATTTTACCTATAGTAACAGTTGGATGGTGTGTATAATCTTTAAGTGGATCATAATGGAATGCTTCTAATTTTAGGGTAAAATGATGTGCAGTCCGCGATCGTGTGGTACTGACTCAGATTTTGAAGGCGGGTTTTGCGCTGCTGTTCGGTTTCCGAACTTCTAGATGTAGTTGTTCTTTTCTTTTGATCTTGCAGTCTGGTTTCGCGCTGCTGATCGGTTTCTGAACTTCTAGATGTACTGGTCCTTTTCTTTTGATCTTGCAGTCTGGTTTCGCGCTGTTGATCGGTTTCCAAACTTCTAGATGTAGTTGTTCTATTTCTTAAATCTTGCAGTCTGGTTTTGCGCTGCTGATCGGTTTCTGAACTTCTAGATGTAGTTGTTCTTTTCTTTTGATCTTGCAGTCTGGTTTCGCGCTGCTGATCGGTTTCTGAACTTCTAGATGTACTGGTCCTTTTCTTTTGATCTTGCAGTCTGATTTCGCGCTGTTGATCGGTTTCCAAACTTCTAGATGTAGTTGTTCTTTTTCTTAAATCTTGCAGTCTGGTTTTGCGCTGGTGTTCGGTTTCTGAACTTCTAGATGTAGTTGTTCTTTTCTTTTGATCTTGCAGTCTGGTTTCGCGCTGCTGATCGGTTTCTGAACTTCTAGATGTACTGGTCCTTTTATTTTGATCTTGCAGTCTGGTTTCGCGCTGCTGATCGGTTTCCAAACTTCTAGATGTAGTTGTTCTTTTTCTTAAGTCTTGCAGTCTGGTTTTGCGCTGGTGTTCGGTTTCTGAACTTCTAGATGTAGTTGTTCTTTTCTTTTGATCTTGCAGTCTGGTTTCGCGCTGCTGATCGGTTTCTGAACTTCTAGATGTACTGGTCCTTTTCTTTTGATCTTGCAGTCTGGTTTCGCGCTGCTGATCGGTTTCCAAACTTCTAGATGTAGTTGTTCTTTTTCTTAAATCTTGCAGTCTGGTTTTGCGCTGGTGTTCGGTTTCTGAACTTCTAGATGTAGTTGTTCTTTTCTTTTGATCTTGCAGTCTGGTTTCGCGCTGCTGTTCCGTTTCGGAACTTCGAGATGTAGTTGCTCTTTTTCTTAAATCTTGCAGTCTGGTTTCCCGCTGCTGTTCGGTTTCCGAACTTCTAAATGTAGTGGCCCTTATTTTTTGATCTCGAAGCCTGGTCTGGCGCTGATGAAGAGGCTCTGATAGCCTGGTTTCCGCAGCTCGCTGGCGTAGAATGCGAAGCCTTGTAATTCTATCCTCAGGACTTTCATGAGCCCGTTTCTTTTTAATATTTTTAGCCGTTATTTGTATTTGGCCAATTGCCTTACGTTTTCTGGGTGGCATTTTTGTACCAATTAATACCTTTAAAGAGTAATATTAAATTACTATTTATAGATTAATATATTACGTTTATGAAAAAGAATGTAACCCTTTTTATAGTAAAACTAAAAACTACCAAAACCACAATTCTTATTGTTATTGAGATTTAAAATTTGATTTCGTAACAAAAAGTTATAAGTTTGTGTAAAATGATAAAACAATTAAGCTGCTTCGAAAAGGATATCACCTCGAAAACGTTAGGTGAAAAGAATTCATATAAGTATAAGCATAATACTCGTGTATCAACACTGTTTGGGAAATGTGTTCTAATTTGTCCATTTTCTATATAGAGATGTAAGAAGAAAATGCTCACGTTAGTATAAAGTTATTACATAGAGTTTAAACAGTAAGTATAAAATAATAAAAATGAAATAAAATTTGCAATATTTACGGAAATAGAAATTAGGTGTGAATGAGAGAAATTTTATATAAATAACGAATTGGTAGATAATATAAAATGTGGAATTAATTTTTTAGTATTTGTGGAAATACGAATTGATTATTAATAATATGGACCGTAAATTAAATGCAGAATTTATAAGTGATACTATAGGTATTGGAAAATATAAACCAAGGATTACATTCGACAATTTGTGTAAATCAGGAATTAGAAATAAATTATTAACCTTATAGATAAAAGTAAATTGTGGAATAAAATTTGTAGGTTTCATGGAAATAGTAGTAAGCTACGAATGGGAGTGACAGTAAAATAAATACATAATTGGTACATAATAACACAGTAAAAGATAAATTGTGAAATTAAATATCTGTTATTTATGAAAATAGGAATAGAACATGATTGGAACGGACTCTAAATTTAACGCTTATATGCTGAAAAATATATCTGATATACGAAAATAATAACTAAAGAAAAAATTTGCAACATTTATAGAAAAGGGGAATTATATATAATTGAGACTGACATAAATTGAAAGAAGAATTGAGAGCTATATATCCACTTATAGTAGATTATTAACAGTGGAAGAAAATTTATAGCAGTTATAGAAAAAGTTTGCACTTTGGAATTCAAATGACGGTGATACGATTGCAAAATTTATAAGTAACTACATTGTTCTTCGTAAGTATTAAGTAAGGAATGAATTTGTACAATTTGTGGTAACAGAAATTAGAAAAGAATGGAACGAATTCTAAATTCAATAGAGAGTTAGTACACAAAATAACATTTACTCCAAAATGTAAACTGAGGTATTAAATTTGTTGAAATAGAAATTACATACGAATGAAACGCCCTTTCAAATAAATTTAGAGATGGTAGGTACTATAACAGTTATTTGAGAATATTAACTGGGAAAGAACATTTGTAGCATTAGTGGTACGAAAAAAGAATTAGGGACACGATTGACCGAAAATAGAAACCATAATTTATAGGTAATATAAAAGATTTTGTAAAATATAATCTGCAGAATTAAATTTGTAGAATTTGCGGAAATAGCAAATAGAAAAGATATAAATTGAAAGTAGAGATGGTACATAATATAACACTTATTTGTGAATTTTAATTCCGGGAAATTTTTTTAGATTTGTGGTAATAGAAGACAGGTAGGAATATGAATGAACGGTAATAGAATGGCCAAATATTGTAATAGTTTTTTTAAAAATATATGAAAATAATTACATTAGCAGAAACATTCTATGAAGAATCCAATTTGAAGAATTTGTTGAAATAGCAATTAGAAGGGAATGGTACGTACTGTAAATTAAATGTAGAGACGGTAGATAATATAACGGTGATTTGAGAATATTAATTGGGGGACAAAATTTGTAGGTTTTGTGGTAATAGTAGTCAAGTAGGAATATGGATGAACGGTAATGAAATGCACAATTAATGTAATAGCGTTTGAAATATATATAAATAAAGAATTAAATATACAGAAAAAAAGGTAATTTGTATTATATATGAATGGAACGTACTGAAAATTAGAGATGCTAGATAATATAAGAGTCATTTAATAATATTACTGGGGAAGAAAATTTGTAAGTATTGCGATAATAGTAGACAGGTACGAATATAAATGACCGCAAATGGAGTGCATTAATAATGTAATAGTTTTTTTAAATATATATAGAAAATAATTAGATTTCCAGAAAAAGAGGTAATTTCGATAAGATGTTAATGGAAGGTACTGTAAATTAAATGTATATAGAGTAAATAATATAACAGTTATTTGAGAATATTAAGAGGGGGAGACAATTTGTAGGTTCTGTGGTAATATTAGTCATGTAGGAATATGAATGAACAGTAATGGCATACACAATTAATGTAATAGTGTTTGAAATATATATAAATAAAGAATTAAATATACAGAAAAAAGGTAATTTGTATTAGATATGAATGGAACGTACTGTAAATTAAATTTAGAGATGCTAGATAATATAACAGTTATTTGAGAATATTAACGGTGAACGAACATTTGTAGGTTCTGTGGTAATATTAGTCATGTAGAAATATGAATGAACGGTAATGGCATGCACAAATAATGTAATAGTGTTTGAAATATATATATATATATATATATATATATATATATATATATATATATATATAGAAAAGAATTAGATTTCCAGGAAAAGAGGGAATTCGGATAAGATGGGAATGGAAGGTACTGTAAATTAAATGTAGATATGGTAAATAATATAACAGTTATTTGAGAATATTAAAGGGGGGGGGAGGAGAAAATTTGTAGGTTTTGGGATAATATCAGTCATGTAGGATAATGAATGAAAGGTAAAGTAATGCACAAATAATGTAAGTGTTTCTGAAATATATAATAAAAAAATTAAATTTGGAGAAAATGAGGTAATTTTGATTAGATGTGAATGGAACGTATTGTAAATTAAATGGAGTGGTGGATAACGTAACACTTATTCGTGAAACATGTACTACATGAATAATTTGGAATATTTATGGTAAAATTAGTCGCATACGGTCATCAATGACCTCAAATGGAATGCACAATATTTATATATAAAAAAATTTTGGAACACATTATATGAAGAATTCAATTTGTGGAAATAGCAATTAGAACTGAATGGAACGTACTGTTAAATAAATGTAGTGACTGTCGATAATATAACACTTATTTGAGAATATTAAATGGGGAGAAAATTTTTAGATTTTGTGGTAATAGTCAGGTAGGAATATCAATGAACGGTAAAGTAATACACAATTAGTGTAATAGTTTTTTAAATATATAAAAAAAGAATTAAATTTGCAGAAAAAGACGTAATTTGGAAATAAATGTGAATGGAACGTACTGTAAATTAAATGGATTGCTGGTGGATAACATAACACTTATTCGTTAAAAATGTACTGCAGAAATAATTCGGAATATTTATCGTAAAAGTAGTCAGGTACGGTCATGAATGACCTTAAATGGAATGCATAATATTTAGATATAAATAAATTATTGGAAAACTTTATAAGAAGAATTCAATTTGTAGAATTTGTTGAAATAGCAATTATAAAGGAATGGAACGTTCTGTAAATTAAATGTACAGACGGTATATATAAGAACGTTGATTTGAGAATATTAACTGGGGCAGAAAATTTGTAGGTTTTGTGGTAATAGTAGTGAGGTAGGTATATGGATGAAAGGTAATGGCATGCATAAGTAATGTAATAGTTTTTGATATATATAATAAAAATTAAATAAATTTGCAGAAAAAAAGGTAATTTGTATTAGATATGAATGGAATGTACTGTAAATTAAAATTAGAGACTGTAGATACTATTACAGTTATTTGAGAATACTAACTGGGGGAGAAAATTTGTAAATATTGGGATAATAGTAGTCAGGTAATATATAACAGGTATTCGAGAATGTTAAACGGGAAAGAAAATTTATACGTTTCTTGGTTAGAGTAGTCAGCTAGGTTTAGTAGTGACGGCTAATTGAATGCAGAAATAATATGTAATGTAATACTTTTTGAAAAATATTAAGTAAATAATTATATTGATAGAATAAATGATGATTGTAATTATAAGTGAATCGAACGGACTGTAAATTAAACGGGGAAACTTGTAAATAAATGCATGGTTGGTGGAGAATGTAACACTTATTCGAGAATGTTAACCTTTTAAAAAAAAATTGAGTGATTTATACAATTAGGAATTAGGTATTTCTGGGAAGGACTTAAAATTGAATGCGGTATTGGAGTTTTTGATAACACTTATCGAAAATATTAACTGTTGTAAAATATATGTACCTTTTAATGACTGTAAATAAAAATGGAGAAGTTTTAGTAAATGAGTTGTAGAAAATTGTAACTGTGGAATTAAATTTTTATAATTTGTGGTAATTGGAATTTAAGTGTGAATATAACGGACAGTAAATTAATACATATTTGTTGGATAATATAAACGTTATTTGAAAATATTATATTTTTAAATAATTTGTATCATTTATGGGAAGTGTTGTGATGTAGGAATGAGAAGAACCGTAAATCTCATTCAGAATTTATAGGCAACATAACAGATTTTCTAAATAATAAATGTGGATTTAAATTTGCTTCATTTATTGAAATTATAGTTAGTTAATAAAGGGTCGGACCTTACTTTTAATGCTGCGGAATTAAATTTTTTTGATTTATATTAACAGCAATAAATTGGATGGACCGAAATACAGTTTAATATATGTCGATCGTCTTAGGTTAGAGGATGTCTTTGGAATAATAATAATTTCCATAAATATTATGAACACAGCATATTGGACAGATGATGGTATATGGAGATATCATTGATAAGTGAATTCAGAAAAGAATGCAAATAATTTTTCGTTCCTGTAGAAGCTTTTCCGGAATGAATGTTGAAGTAGCATTTAAAATTATCTTCACTATGATAATTTGTACATTAAAATATTTCGTAAATCTATTTTTCTCATAATGTATGTGAAGAAAAATATTTTTAAGATTCATTTATTGGATGAGTCAGAACATGTGAAATGGAATATAGAAGGAAACAAATAAATATTTTGGCAGCAACGAAAACAGTATTACCATAGGTAAAGTACGAAAAATATTTTCTAAACGTGCGATAAGACAATATAATACACGAATTATGTTTGATGAATTACGTTTTAGAATAATGTAGGGAATAATAGTATAGATAAATGACGATGAAAATAATATTGCGGAAAAAATCAGTTGCTTAATCCATTGAAAAACAAACACTGATAATGAAATAGTTTGTGGGTTGATAACCGATCCGTAATAAACGTGCAGCATAATGATATTCTAGAATTTACCTTAGAATTCATAACATGCAGAACAAAAGAGTATTTGTAAAATATTCTTACAAACGCAAACATAGGGAAAAGAATTTGAGATAATGTCGAGATAGTGCAATACCATAAGTGAATAGAGAAAAATTCATCAAGCACTGAACCTAATATTAAGAAACATTGAGGTTGACTACTCGCTGGAATATCGAAAAGACATTACAACATTGAAAAAAGATAAAACGCCATTTTGAAAATTAATGTACCAATCTTACATGTACCAATGTTAAAGTAGTTGATATGACTCTTAGAAGAAGTCAAATAAAGTAAAATATTACAAAGTTGAGGAAATTATGTATGAGGGGAAGAAGTTAAGCATGAAGTTATGAAATAACAGCAAATATATGGAAATGAAATTTTGGTGTAATGAGAGATAGTTTGAAGTATAGAGAAAAATCAAATTATAAGGAATGAAACAATTTAATTACATATCGTATAATTATATTAAGGTAAAAGCAGTTGGAAATGAAAATAATAATATAAAAGGGGAAATGGTGACGTGGAAGAAACTAATTTATGTTATAGAGTTATAAAAATGCTTGAAAGTTGTTGAAGAGATTTATCAGAAAAAGAAATAGTTGAATTGATTTTAGTAGCTATAGTAATGAAATAGCAGTTAAGATTAATGTAAAGAAAATTGAATTTACGTAGAAGACGACTGTCGTAGTACGAGTGGAAGGTCAATGCTCTTAATGCGTTGACTGCCGAGAAGAAAATATTTTAGTGTTCGCTAATGTTATGGATAAACAAATTGTGAATGAACTTAGGAAGTGAAATATAATGGAAGGAAAATTGTTAAAAGAGAAATTTGTGGAAATAAATAGAAATTGTTTTTGGGACGTTTGAAAACTTGGAATAATGCAGTTTTCAGTTATAAAAACTATATATAAACCATATATGAATTACGGACGCGTCGTATAAGAAAATAATTTGAGAATTTACTTCAATACTTTATGACTTTCAGGATAAAAGATTTGTGTACAAAATTTGAGAAGGAATATATTGGCAATAAATGTAAATAATGAATGTAGTTAAAGATGATAACGCAAAAAGAATTTGAATTATATATTTAACATTTATAAAGGAATAGGAAATGTTACAGTCTGTGTATTACAAAAAGGAAATTTCACAATTGATTTTAATGTATGATAAGTTCGAGAATGAATTATTTTTTTCAAAAGCTGTATCTTGATATAAGCATGATATGAAGGAAAATTTTGGTAATATAATATGATAAAAATGCAGAAATATAAAATTTGTGAAATAGAAACAAAAAAAACTCAAGTAACAACAGTACGACGCAGAAACATTCAATTGCAAGAAAATATAATAAGGGATGTAGGAGAAAAGTGAGTTTTTCATTAAAGGAAATATTTAATAAGTTGCAGAATTAATAAATAATGTCTAAATACAGTCAAATATAGGAAACATTATTTGTAGCATGGAAGATAATTATACATATTCGAGTACTCGCAATTGTTTTTACACGGAAAATACGGATGTAAAATTTAAGCATTTATTTAGTATATTTATGTGTTCAGTAAACTACGGATTTAAATTTGTAGGTATATATTTACAATATTTAAGTGTTTATTTGAAGGGAAGAATAACTAAAACGCAAAGTAGAATTTATTTATAGTTGATAAATTTATTTATATATTTCTGTTTCATGTGTAGTACTATTTAGTGCCTAATGAAATGTCGTTACAGAAATATAAATAAATGATAAACGAAAAGTGCGGACGATTATTTGAAATATTTCAGAATTTAGAATTCTTGTGATATGAAAACAAAGATTTTAATTTTTTTAGTTCATAAAAAGTTGAGACTACAGGATGAAACAATATAGACATTATTTTAACAAAAATTGTGACATGGTTTACTAAAATTCGTATAACTGCACACATAAATGGATGAAATTTAAATATATATTACATTTAATCGTAAATTAGTTCAAAGCAAATGTTAAATGGGAAGTATTGACATTATTCATATGTTTGTTCAACTACCTTAAGGGAGTGTGGCTACACTGCAATGTGTCGTCTTTGAATTGTATCTGCGGTGTCCTTAGGAGATTCGTTTGTAGCTGCTGCCGAGGTTGTAAGAGAATCCTGTGAAATTGGGAATGAAATGTGTAAAAAGTACGGTAATTATTTCAAAAATATTATCATTTGAAATTAACTGCAAATAGAAAATGTTTTTTAAACATTTTTTAAAGAAAAGATCTAGATTTTCAAATAATGTACTGGAAATTAATAATAGTATGTAATTTTACAAAGTAAAGCATTGAAAACATAATTACAGACGTGAAATATACGTAAATTATTTGTGAAATTACCTGAAATGTGTTTATGTTCCTTAGTCAATTTTATTTTTGGAGTCGGTGGGAAACTTGCTCGTAATACTTGCTGAGACAACAAAACCTGAAAGAAAGAGATAAAAATACAACAAATGGTTGGCCTACTTGCTGTTTGGTTGCAAGAAAACGACAGGTTGCCGGTAATATTGTTTGATGTTTGCGGCTGCTTGTAGAAAATAAAATCTGGAAAAAAAAAATATATTGAAAAATGTGGAATGTGGTTTGATGGCACAAAATGCTACTATGTAACCGTTTGTGAAAAGGCCCACAAAAGCTTCTGTAAATTAATCGATGGAAACCAGATGCGTTTGGAATGCTTCTAGTCAATCGACTGACAATTTTTTGTTCTGTTTCAGCTTCCTAGCGTATTGGAATTAGAGTGGGGTTGCTTCAACAAAATATCAACCAATTGTAGCTCTTGCTTCCTTGAAACAGTAAATGTCGGCACATTTAGTTTGAATTATTTTCTATATGGAATGGCATTGGCTGGTTTGATTCAAAAGCAAATAACACCCAATCATGACTCCTGTTCCGTGGAACAACTAATGTATCCCCTTTAAAAGGCGGTGCTTGGAAAAGGAATTTATAGGATTTGGACATATTTTCGTTTTAACGAAGAACTTGTATTCGCTTTTAACGGTTTTCTCAACATCTGCAGACTTACGACCTGCCTTACTTCCCGGAAGGCCTATTAATAAACGGCTCAGGCCGATCTGCTGTGGGAAAAAGGATTTGAAATAAATAAATTTTAGTCCAGAACATGAAATTAAATGCGTAGAAAATCAATATTTTAATGTTCGATAATATAATAAAGTTTTCGTCTTTTGTTCATTGATAATAACAATTATATTTATAAATGAAGTGTAATAATTATTTATATTAAACACTTTTGTTCTGGTAGGAAAGGGGTTATATGGTTTAGGATTTTGAGAACACTTGTTCAAATTATGTAGATTACGTGGATAATATTTTCATTGAAGTTGTAGTAAACTAAATTATAAACTACGTTAGCATGTAGAGTTTTTGTTACATGTATTTGTTCGTGATTATTTGTTGCTTTATTTCTTGTGAATAATACAACTTAAATTACAGAATAAATGTAAAATTATGTTTGGATACAATTTATAATATAAAACCTTTTTAAAAGAGTTTAAAAAGCAGTGGTTCGGAAACACTTTTGTTGTCCAAGAAACGTCGTTATTAATGGATACTTTTATATGGAATTACAATTATTACAGCATGTGTTTTAGTAATTTAAAGTACGATGATAATATTTTATTCGTGCTTAAAATATTCGATTTCGTTAATCTGATGTGTCCTTTATTAATCCTTGTCCGTAATTTAATTTGAAATATTGTATAAATATAAAACTCTTAAAAGCTGCATAAATTGTTAAAATTAAACCGTTTTATGTCAGTGGAAAATAATGTGCTTTGGAAAAGAAATTTTAAGATGCGGAAATGTTTCTGTCTTATGGAAGAACTGGTAAATGCTTTTAACAGTTTTCTCAACATCTGCAGATTTACAACGTGCCTTATTTCCCGGAAGGCCTAATAGTAAAAGGCTGAGGCCGATCTGCTGTGGGAAAAAGCATTTGATTTAATAAATTTTTGATGAAGTTTTCGTAAGTGTAATAATTATTTATATTAAGCCCTTTCGTTCTGGTAGAAAAGGGATTATTAATGGATTGATTTATATGGTTTAGGATTTTGAGAAAAATTGTTCTAATAATGTAGATTACGTGGATAATATTTTCATTGAAGTTGTAGTAAACTAAATTATAAACTACGTTAGCATGTAGAGTTTTTGTTACATGTATTTGTCCGTGATTATTTGTTGCTTTATTTCTTCTCAATAATACAACTTCAATTACGGAATAAATGTAAAATTATGTTTATAACAATTTAAAATATAAAAACTTTTTAAAAGAGTATAAAAAGCAATGGTTCTGAAACACTTTTATTTTTGATTAAACGTCGTTATTAATGGAAACAACATAGGTTAAAATAGTATGAACAACACCACCCCTAAATCTGCTACTTTCCCGTGGTGGAAAGGGTTGAGTTTTTACTCATATCACATCGGTAGAAACACTATCAATCTAGTTTACCCATAAACACATAACATTTTTGCAGTTTTAGAATAATAGACAATTCTCACCCCCAGCCCTAAGCAAGCTCACCACTAATGTCTAAAGGGATTTATATTTTCAACAACATCCGTTGAAATAGCATTCACGTAATTCTCCTCCAAGAACGCGCAAGAACTGACTATTTATCTTCCCTTCCAACCCCCACCCTTTCGGGTTAAATGGGCAATTAAAAATATTTATCCGAAGTAAACTCACTGACATCCATAACCTTCGATTTGACTCCAAACTCGGTTGTATTCGCGTTATTTTTCTGTAAAGCAACTCCACCCCAAATCCTAAGGGTGCCCTTTTTCCAGGGCGTAGGAGATGAATATTATATTCAGATAACATCGGTAGAAACACAATCAATATCTTTGACCCCGAAAATATTTATCCAAATCTAATACCTGCTGTTTTAGCATGTTTAAGTATTTCAATCCCCGTCCACCCCCGCTTCTGGGGTTGGTAGACGCGTCTCACCCCGACAGTGTTGTTTTCCTGGTCGCAAATAACCCGTG
Organism: Zhengitettix transpicula; assembly: GCA_037074705.1. NCBI lineage: Eukaryota > Metazoa > Arthropoda > Insecta > Orthoptera > Tetrigidae > Zhengitettix > Zhengitettix transpicula. The sequence goes on along the minus strand of CM073595.1, from coordinate 73,030,531 downwards.
TACGAAATTTGGTGAAATTTGCTCCAGCGGTGTAGATTTGTACTCTCCACCCCAAACGCTAGGGGTGCTCTTTCCCCAGGGTGTAGAGGTTGAAAATTATATTCAGATATCATCAGTGGAAAGACTATAAATATCTTTGACTTCTACAAATATTTATCCGACTTAAATATCGACTGTTTTAGCATGTTCAAATATTTCCACCCCCGTCCACCCCCGCTTCAGGGGGTGGTAGGCGCGTCTCACCCCGACAGTGTTGTTTTCCTGGTCGCAAAGAACCCGTGTACCAAATTTGGTGAAATTTGCTCCAGCGGTGTAGATTTGTATTCTCCCCCTCTAACGCTAGGGGTGCTCTTTCCCCAGGGTGTAGAGGTTGAAAATTATATTCAGATATCATTAGTGGAAAGACTATAAATATCTTTGACCTCCACAAATATTTATCCGACTGAAATATCGACTGTTTTAGCATGTTCAAATATTTCCACCCCCGTCCACCCCCGCTTCAGGGGGTGGTAGGCGCGTCTCACCCCGACAGTGTTGTTTTCCTGGTCGCAAAGAACACGTGTACGAAATTTGGTGAAATTTGATCCACCGGTATAGATTTGTATTCTCCACCCTAAACCCTAAGGGTGCCCTTTTCCCAGGGTGTAGGGGATGAAAATTATATTCAGAAAACATAGGTAGAAACACCATAAATATCTTGGACCCCTAAAAATTATTATCCGACTAAAATATCGGCTGTTTTAGCATGTTTAAATATTTCAACCCCCGTGCACCCCCGCTTCTGGGGGTGGTAGACATGTCTCACTCCGACAGTGTTTGTTTCCTTGTCGTAAAGAACACGTGTACGAAATTTGGTGAAATTTGCTCTACCGGTGTAGATTTGTATAACGAACATACAAATATACAAACATACAAACAAACATACAAACAAACATACAAACATACATACACTCTTTTTTATTTATAAGATTATAACAATCTGACTTTTTGAAAATTAAATGTGTCCAAAATATTCAACAACAACAGCCAAGAAAAATTTATTATCCTATTTAAAACAATATTTAATAGATCCTGATTGCGACCTCTTCAGGTGGACAATTACATTTAAATTATAATTTATTATAAGAAAATTGTGATTAACAGATTCCTAACGCGCGGCGGAAAAATAATGATTAATATTTTATAATTAATTTATTGAAGTCGTTCAGAGTCGAAAGACTATTTTTTTTGTATCAGTCTTTTAAATATTACGGTTCATCTTTTTAAAATATTTTTCACAAGTACAGTTTTTATAATTTGTAAAAAAAATAAAATCTTTGATGTAGCAAAAGAACGCTGTTTTTTGTCAACGTAATAATGACTGCAGTAGCTCATTGTAGTTAAGACCTTGTTTCAACGGATCTGTCTGAACAAAAACATGTATAAATGCTTTTTGCGCTTGGTAAATCAAAAACCCATTACGAATCATGCACGTGTACTCTTCCTCTGTGCCACAGAGTTTAGTTTTAATTAAAGACGTGTGTTAGCCGCAAGAAGGGAATCACAAAATCCTCTCTGGCCACCGGCTTTAATAAGCTATTGTTATTCTTGTATGGATAAGGCCTGAGTCAATTTCCGGGCCGGGATTTTCCCCGTTATACGATGCCTTCCGGCAAACTTACTTCAATATACTTTACTCACATATTATCAGAAATTAACGGATGAGGCCTGTATAAGAAGTTAAGCTTGAAAACGTAAACAAAGTTATAAAACAAGTATAATATTTACTTAAACCTAATATTTTATCACATTACATTTATTAGCCGGTTTGCGTAACTTAACTTCATATTTGCTTGTCAGGACTAGTATATTCGTTTTTAACACTTACAAGACGCGAGAATTACACACTATTAACATATTATTTTCTGCCTGTCTCTCATTTAATTTATATTAATTTTCTGTATAAACAGTGTAATAACTTCTTTGAAATCTGTTGAATAACGATAACTCCAGACCGCCATCATCTCCTACTGGGACAGGGAACAGCATCGGAACAGCTCACACAGAGCTCGGGAAATCCTCACCTTCAACCCCCCCCCCAGCCCCCCCAGGTCACAGCACGTGGGAGGGAATTCTTACCGACATTTTTCACTCAACTGAACACTACAACGTGAGTTTACGTACTACCGTGTTTCTGTGATGCTCGCTCTGTCAGGATATCTCCTTCAACCACTGTTGCCAACCCTCAAAAAACATAAAAAAATCATGGCCCGTTATGGTCACAGTACTCTTACTTTCTGAACACGCCTCGTACAGACTTGTTAAACAATAATTTTCTAAGCCAATGGAAGTTTTTATGAAGGTTTCTTTTCATAACTTGATTACGAAACAGTATAAACATTGTGTTAAGATGACCAGGTTTTCGTTAGTCTGAAAAGTACAAGTGAATGATGAATTTTTGTACGAAAACAGATCAATATAAAAGTTAGAAAAGACGAATATATTAAGGTAATAAATAAAAAAACTAAGATAACAAAGAAGGAATGTAATTAATCTCTGTTTTACTTGTATATGGAATTTTGTTAGTGTCAGCGAATATTTCTATTTCAATATTGGAATTTTTTACAAGTCCAATATTCTCAGAAGAGGACAAATGGATTGAATACATACAGGCCTATGTCAGAATTTGGAACCGAAACACATCACGTGATCTTCCAACATAGGCTGAGCCTGTCCAATGGTTTGAGGGAAAACTGCCTCCATTACAGCAAACACAAGTTTTCCTCCTCTTCAGCTCGTTGACATTCGCTGAATTTCAACCGTCTCATATCACAGCCGTTATATAACCCTGCGATCGTGTTCTTAATTATCAGGATTCGAAATTCTTCATATAGGGAACGCTTTCGGTAGCAAGTCTACAGTCACATTACACCATCAAACAAGAATTCGTTTTAGAATTTCAATTTCTCGTAGACCTGTAAGAGCAGTGATGGCGTTTTATTAACATCACTCTCGCAGAACAGTGCCTTTCGGTGGAAATTTGATAAAAGTGAAGATGCCAGAAGGGAGAAGCCTGTTTATTCGCATGGAAATTCCAGCTCGCACGTCTTTACGGTCTCGAAATGATTCATAAAATTGCCGAAGCTTGACGGCGTTTCTTGCGCGTGACTGAGCAAATTCCGCGAAAACTTTGCGAAAACTGCTAACCACGTATTCTCCCACAGGACTATTACAAAATTGTTAATTGAAGGACTAGCATACATCCCAGCGCTTCCAAGAGACTAATAAATTATTCCCCAATTTCAGATTCTCTCTTTTTTTACTGTTTTTTTTCAATTGTACCAATAACACTTTGCGATGGGATTGCTTTTATTTAATTAAATCCGATAATCGAGGCACGAGAGGGCTTTGAATTTTAAACAAAACAAACAAGATTGTGATAACTTAGCGAAATGAATAGATGATTCGTGAATGGTAAATAATTCACCTCACAGCGTTTCAGAGGATTATATGCACCGATATTTACTGATCCCAGCACCATAATTTCTTTTATTTTTTAAAAAAACAATTAGATAAAAAAATGATATGAATTGTTTTCATTAATTCTGTTGAGTTATTTACACTAAATTAAATCAAATAAATGTATATAGATGCCTCATATTTAACAATACGTCACTTAAATTTGCGTAATTAGTTATTGTATATTTCATTATCAACAATAGTTTGATACAGTTTTCAGAAATTTCGACAATAAAATAACACGATTTAGATTTAGTCGAAAATGGCGCAATGAAATGAGTAAAAATCCTTCCAGATATCTGTCGGAGCAGGGGAAATTGATAATTTTACGGCCTTTTAATATATAAAATTGGAGGTTTGCGTGAGTTTATGTGTGTTCCCCATACACTCTTAAACGTATGGAAAATTTTCAACTAAAGTTGGTACACAAATCACATCTGGGAATGGTTACTATGGAGAAAGCACCCCTAAAATCCATAGAAATATGGTGGTAAGTGGGTGGCATTTTAAAATATTTAGAAAGCGACCAAGATCGGTGTCGAATCCAGGATTATGGAGGTCACTAAGTTGATTAATAAAATTCATGTCGTTATTGAAAGGGATGTAGAGAGTGAAACCGTTTTCAATCCTCTCATACAACTCGTTCCGATATATATTACTTTTAACTGGAATTAACGATCAAAGTCAGAAGTAACAGCAACAGCCTTTAAGTTTTGCAGAGTTAAATCGAGCTGTTCATTTTTCTGTCTTAGTTAACGTTATGATTTTTGATCAGGGGTGAATTCACCCCAGAAATTATTTATTCCGACTCCTGTAGTACCTATAATTAAGTAAGGAGCGATTTGACCGTATAAACTGAATTAATTCATTTTATTTATAATATTATTCAAATACCGCGAAACGTCGGGTATTTCAATAAGTGAAAGTAAAATCATTAGCCCTTTTATGTTATATTCTCCAAATGAAATTTTCTTGAAGTCTTTTATCACATTAGTTTTGAATTTATGTTACAGAAGAATCTACGTTAAACTTTGGAATATTCGTTTCTGCCAAAATAATACGTATTTATAGAATTAACAGTGGTGAATTTTTTTTTAGATTTGAGTTAATATTCCATTAACCCTCTACAGAGGACAAGTAGTATTTTTTTTGTGGTAGTATTGATTCCATTATTATCTAAAATACTAAGTATATCATGTACATATCTATGTTATTTTATATTACTTTGATTGTTAAAAATTATTATTAAATTGGAAGAAGGCTGAAAATGTATGATTTGATATTAAATATATTGTTTTACATTTTATTATTCCTTACAAAATTTAAGACAGCACAATATTTTTTTTCTATTTTAGATACATTTTTAGAGAAAAAAAAAGTTATATAAATTTGTGATTTGAAAAATTTATTTTTTATACCATTCACAACTTATGACAAAAAAATTGTTACCGTAGAAATATAACTTAAGAAACCTGATGAAAGTACAAAAATATGCAGAAACGTCGTTGTGTTGAATGAAATATTTAAATTGTCTGTTATAGTGGTCGTGAATTTATTTAATTTCTTATTTATAAAAAGCAGGCGTAAAGTAATATATAACAAATTTACATACATAGATAAGTCAAACAGAAAATTAATAATTAATTAAAAATTAAAATTCCATCGAAATGATAACATTCATTACAGGACTCGTCCGTATAGCAGGAATAAAAATATAGGATATTTAGCACAACTCAATATTCTTCATAGAAATTTTTACTCAATCCTTTGAGGTTGATTGTATTTTGAATGAATTGATTACTTTAATTAACGCCTTAAACCTGAATGAAGCGGTTCAAATATCCCGGCGCAGTTCTTGACTCTACTGCAGTTATCTAACAGGAGCATTATTCACTGCAATAATCTGTGTGGATATATTACCAGGCCGGTCAGTGCTAGCCTGCACAAAATTTTAGCTTTTGATTCACGTGCAGCTAGGATATAATCGTGTGCGTCACGCAAATCCACCCGATGATAAATGCATCAGGCGGCGATGTAATCAATTTCGAGTCCGAGTGTCAAGCTCCCACCTGGAGACTTCGCACTGCCCCATGCCCGATGCCCGATACGAGTGGCACGTCTATTTCCTTACAAATATTAGTCAAGATACTAAAAATACAACGACCATGAATTTTCTAGACATCATGTTGTAAAATAATTCTAATTTAATCGAAAGGAATTCATTTACAGTAATACAAATGATTCCTTATTTTGTACGAATAACGAGATGGGACTGTAATAATAATATTAATGAATGAAAAAAATTAACCATAAATCTCTCATTTCTTTTATAGATGAATCATACTGTCTTGAAATTATTCACTACATACGCAGCAAATTAGGTGATAATTTTTGTAGAATGGAATTATTTTATAAACTGCACTTCAAGGACGCTGAATGACTTACGATTAGTACACAAACTGTAATAGTATCCTGTAATGACCTTTAAAGAAACAGACTTTTAAAAAATCGACAGACATTTTTTTTAAAAGAGTAAAAATATCTGTTTCACTGAAGAATTGAATTTGTGCAACTTGAAATATTGTCATTATTATAACAGCGTAGGTATTTGAGATTAATTTGTTTGAAAGTGTATTGTGTGTATTTTCCAGTTTCATTTGTTATTAAATTCTCCCGATTGTTGGTGGGTTCAGTGTCGTATTTATTTCTGGAAAATTTTAAGGAACATGTTTTCTGTCTAGTAGTTCATAAGACATTAAGAAGACTACGTTGTAGTATTAGCCAGTTATTTTTCGAATCTTATTAAAAACTGTAAATAATGTTGCTTCATAGACACAGTAGTAATAACGAATAATGACACACTTATCTACAGATATTTTTTAACTACTATCGATTCGTAATGTGTAACATTCTTATAATACTTATACATAATCATACTGTTTTTCTGCTCGAACACTTTGAACGTGACCAATTAGGTCGAAAGCTTCTTCCTGTAAAAATTATTAAGATTATACGAGACTGTGTGAGGTTTATTTCGCTGAAAGTTGATCTGATTACAAATGGCTATATATTTTTTATTCTCAAAAATATTATTTTTAGATTAAAACACCGACCAACAATTCCTGAAAGCACAGTCTTATTTATATTTGCACTGGTTGTATAAAATTAATTCAAATGATAGATTTCATATGATTGAATAAATAAATATTGTAATCTCAATGGTATTGATTTATTTTCTTGATAATGATGCATAATTCGGCCAAGCAACCCGCAGTACTGTTCTGGTCAACAGTCCAGTGAGGTCGTGACTCTGTAAGATAGTGGCTCCTAACTACTGTTTTCTTGCGTGTAACGACCCATTGCGTGACACGATAAAAAAATTTCAGATTCTTAACGGCCAGGGACCGGAGTTTACATTTTTGTATCCTTTTTGCTTTTTCTAAAACTGCTGAGGTAAATGCCCTAATCCACACCAACGGTCCGTTATTTAGGAAGGTTTCCCAAATTGGCCACGTTACTTAAATAAATGGATCTGACGGAGAAAGAAAATTCTGTAACACTTGCATCAGCGTCTTAAAAAAAAGAGAAGTTGACGTTCCATAAAACTATGAATTTATGGTTAAAAATATTGGAGAGTAATACATCCATCAGTAAGAGTTACAGAATTTCTTGTACGGCACAGTAAGCTCTCAGATCATAATTTAACTTAATTTGGTATAATTTGTTCGTTTACAAGATTAAAGTTAAATTAATGGCCGCATACAGATAGTATAGAACCTAAAAGTTAAATTAATTCATTACAAATTAATACACGACGTTTCCTCCACGTTTCGTGGACCTCATCATGTGAACATAGCACATTAAACTAAAACATAAAAAGGACTAAAATAAAATTTACCAAGTTATTTGTCAGAAATTAATGGGTCATAGATATTGTTGAGTCCTCTGGTACCACTTTGGGCGTTAATAGTATATTCATTTCATAAAATTCTCATCAAGTCAGAGCCTTGTAACATGTATTGATGAAAGGTTACCAAAAAAAGGTTGACACATGATCAAGTTAAATTTATTTATTAATTTACCGTCGTCATACTGTAAGAAGCTTTTGAACATGAACAGGTCATATTCGTTGATGATTTTGTTGAATATGACCTGATAATGATTGAAAGCTTCTTACTGTATGACGACGGTTAAATCCAATAAATAAAACCTAGATTGAAGTCGAATCAGGGGTTGTGGAAGTCGCCGAGTTTAATTGTGACAACCCGGGCAACTCGGCACCCAGCTAGTAATAAATAAATTTAACATGATCTCGTGTGAATCTTTTATTGGTAACCTTTCATCAATAGTGTATTTATTTGATTTAATCTCTTCGACCATACCTTCCATCTCGTCTCATCATTTTCTTCCCAAAACACGACAAATCCAGCTTTTCTTTCTCTTTAATACTTTTTCTAATAAGTTACGTTATTCTCCTACTCTTTTTAAGATCTCATCATTCCTTAACTAAATGATGTTCAGAATCCTTCTACACGACCGCGTCTCAAAACCCTCAATCCTTTCTTGACATTTTCTTACTGAATGGTTCATAACTCGCAACCATGTCACAGAGTTCCTCACACAATACATGTCACGCATCTAGTCCTTAATTTTATGTCGATTTTGGCATTCCTTTTAAAAGCATTCTTTGACAGTCTTTATCACTTTTATCACACTTTCATCCTTCAGTCATTTCGGTACCCAAATATTTATATATTTCTACTTGTTCTAATGTGTAAGGAAAATTCATCGATTTTAGGTTAGACTGGTAGATTGATTTATCTTTGAGTTTGAAGAAGTATATTTGTAAGGTTTAATTGATTTGGTAGGAAATTATAAAGAAGACGGTGAAATGGAAAGCGAATGTGGATGTTTGCTACGATGTAGGATGCAGTGGTTGAACGGCTACAGGTGGATGCTACATCAAATTCAACTTCCTCTGGACACTCTGGCAGAACTTCAAGGTGTCGCGTGCAAGCCTGAAGATATTCAAAGTGGAGTGGGTGAGAAGGAGAGACCCTTCTCGGGCAGAGGGATCTTATCTTGATTGAGAGTTTTGGAGGATACTGTGAGGACACTGCTGGCTTTGGGAGGAGGTGTCTCGGAAAGGTGTGAAGAGGGTTAGTTTCCTCTAGAATAGTTTAGGGAATGCCAACCAGGAAGAGAGGAGTGGATTATTTCTGAGGGAGTTAATGTAGAGAACGATCCTTGACCTTCTTTTTCACTTTTAATTAACTTGTGAAGGTTTTTCTTTTCCTAGATTTGCCATATACTTACGACTATGAGGGAGGCGGTGGAAATATTATTGTCTCAGCCGGTAAAACACGATGTAATTGTGGTGGTTCTCAAATTCCCATTAACCTTCGGCCATCAGGGTATTCGTATCCCATCATATTTCTAAATGAAAAAGGTTAAAAGTTCAAATTCACTGCGCCGAAATATGGACTGTAGGCAGTGAAGCATAACAGAGCATAACGTGGTGTAGTAGTCTTATTTTAGGCAAGTTAACCATACTGTTTGTTGAGCTTGGAACATAAATATTGCTTGATTAAATATAATGTGGAATGTGTTAGTGCTAATTACTCTCTCGCAAGCGTGGCATTCTAGCGGACAGGACGCTGATTAAAACGAAAGCATTGGATTTTGTTGAAAATTTTGGAATATCTCTGATTTTATATTCCATAAAATCTACAGCAGTAAATTATATATATATATATATATATATATATATATATATATATGTCTAGATTAAACGATTAATTTATCCTGAAAAGTTTATACATATATTTCACGAACGACTTGTGTATTCATATAAAAATAATTAAATTATATATAAGTATGAATTTGTTAACAACTTATATTACATTTCCAAATTTCTTCACAAATTAAGTACGTTTTTTAATAATTTCTGGACAAATTTATTATTACATTATTTTCCCTGCGAGCCACCGTTTTAACGCAAAATGATAATTATCTCAGGTTTTTTAAAAAAATTAAAACTCGTGGCTTTCGAACAGTTAAAATAAAAAAGTCAATCGAATCCTTTTCTTAAGAAATGTAATGTAAGTATTGTGGGGTTTGCTAACATAACCTCAGTATCATCGGAGAATGTTTTCTGGGGGCCTTCAAGAAGTTAGCAAAAGGCGTCTTCTGCGACCTTAGTTTTTTAGCTCCAAAGACAATATTATCTTGACGCAGGCACCCTTTTTCCTAAAGAGATAATGGGACAAATTTTTTCTATGTTTGTTTCGGTTGTACGTGGAAGAACAATAGTAACCATAGGATATTTCTCTGATGAATAAATGAGCCTTGCCTCTCCTGGCTTTTTAGACGACGTTCCCTCACATTGCAAACGTCATTTCCTTTACAGCATGTGGCCCAGTTATTAAAGCTGCTTTGTGATCAAATTTGGTTTCCTGACTTCGGCACGTCTTTGGTTACTAAAGCAAGCCATTCTTTTGAACTGTCTGGAGAAATTACGTTAGAGGGAACTTTGAATCTGCTTTTAAGGCCAATTAAGATAATTTTGTCGGCACAGTTTATTGGATTGTAATTTGAAAATGACAATGACTATTCTTGCAGTTTTGTAAATTCTCATTGCTTTAATTTGATGACATAGTGGTATTGTTTTATTCCACATTACTTCAAAGCCGGCAATAAATCCACTGAAAGATTTTTAATATGAACTTTTTTAATATAAAAATCGTGTGGAGACGTCAGTATTATTAATTAAAGGTTATCAGATAACATGTGTACAATGATTGAGTGTGTCGACAGAATACGACACTATCGAAAAATAAAATAAAAATTAATCACTTTATTATAGAACACTAATCTAAATGATTCTCTTACAGTATAACGTGGTTTAACAAAGATTGGATCATAATGCGTATGTTTTTGAGAGAGCGAGAGAGTTAGGCAGAAAGAGAGAAACAGACTAGGAGGGAAGGGAGAGACAGAGAGATTGCTTTTGGAAAAATGGCGTCGAGAGCGTAATGAACATTTATAAAGCAGGAAGTGCATGGAGAATGCAGACATGTTATAATGGAAGCAATCAGTGATTTGACGACACCCATTATCGAACAAAACACGGCTTCTCTATAAAACAGCAGCGTACAGATGGCGGCAGTTAGTTTTCCAACAAGCGTGTGCCGTGGCGAATGCGAATAAGAAATTAATGCGCCATGTTCCGAGTGGTGCACTTTTTTGCAATCAGAGTGACACGAATTGCATCACAGATCATTCCCACTCTGAAACTGCAAAGAGTAGCGACGAGCAGACAACTAATATTGACTCTATAACGATCTAGATTGTCTGATATTCGCAAATTATTTATTTTTAATTTCATCGTCCATGTACGCGACGATTGGAGATAAAAAAGACTATAAGTATATTTCACAGAAAACCGCACGAAATCGGGAAATGTATAAGTTTAATTTTTATTTGTTATAGTTATCTGATTTCCATATAAATGCATGAACAAAGGAAAGTCAGAATTAATTAAATAACAAAAAAAACATAAAATTTAGAGCAACGGTTACAACGCGAATTGCCTTTGGAATTATACGCAAAATTTATTTAGAATAACATCTACATATGCCTTATATATAGAAGAATTAGGCAAAGTATGGAAATTATTTACCCCATTGTACACCTGATAAAGTCCTAGATTGTTTTTTTTTAAATTAAATTATATCTAATTTGGATGTGCTCGTGCAGCAATACGTTTTTTTTGGAGATAACTTATTAAAATAAATATTTGTTGTGATATTATACACTGGATTTCTGTAATGAGAAACGAAACCGCGTTTTTCTAGAATATATCAAGCAGACGAAACAGCTACTTTCACATTATAAATTAGAAATACCAAAGAAGTCAATCTGTAAACGTGGAGAACAGTATTTTGATGCTGTTTAAACTCGGATAATTCGAAATAAAGAAGGAAGATTTTTGATTGTCTGGCGATTAAATCCATACTGAAGGTTGAATGGACATACAAAATCCTGAATGTTAAATTTTTTTAATAAATTAATAAAAAGCGCGATTATCGAAAAACAACGTGGCACGAAGAATCCCCTGGTATAAATTGGTTTCTATGTAGTGAATCCATTTTAGTAGTTTCTATTTTGACCAGTATATGTAATCTCTTTCATATTTCGAAAGTGCCATCTTTCTTCCACAGTTTTGTAAATAGATTAGCCATTGATGTTATATATTATATTATATATTTTGCATTATTATTATGTAACGCCTGTCCACCCCAATCACTAAATATTCATCTCTACCCATGCCAAAAATGTTTAAATATCTGGAAAAACACAACGTATTTCATTGACCCCGAAAAACATTAATTTCGACGCATATATTGGCCTTTTTAGCATGTTTGAAAATTTCCAACCCCGTCCACCCCCGCCCCTGGGGTTGGTAGACGAGTCTAACCTTCACAGTGTTCGAAAGAAACTCGTGTACGAAATTGAATAAAATTTGCTCCACGTGTATGCGGCACAAACAGAAGCATACAAACAAACATTCTATTTTATTTATTAGATAGATGAAACACAGTGGACTCGCATTTTCTCGAGTCTTTAACTCGTTTATGCTACTTTCGAAACGCCTGAACATGCACTGACGATTTATATTTCTCCAAAAAATTCCGTTAATTATTTAATTTTCTTTGCCAGCGTGCCGCAATTATGAAGCATTTCTTTCTCTTGCCGTTTCTGATTATCACATGCTGCAGTAGTCGCGGTTGTTGACGCGCTATTTGATTTCCCGTTCCTACATGTCCTCACACACTTTGAAGTCGTAAGGTCATCCGGGATGCCACTAGCGATTTGGCGAATCGACTTCTCAGGCTTTGGCAACTTCCATTCACTTACGACTTTGCTCTTCGGTGATCAAAGACGTGCTGTTTATAGTTCTGAAAAGGAATGCTGCCTTTGTGCTAGCAGTGCAACGTTGAAGAAACACATTTAATCGAGATTATTTAAGTTAAAAATGCCAACAGCAACTATTAACGTAAGATCTCATTAGTATCACATATTAGCAATTTATGAAAATAAATATTCGCTCCTGTTTGTTTAATTACAATTCAACGTTACATTATTTGAAAATTTTGCTTGATTCTCGAATCTATTGGTGGTTTAAACTGTCCATTAGTGAGGAAATATGACGAGTCAAAGCACAGTTGCATACAAGCATGAAAAAAAAACCATCAGAATCATACACGAATACGAAAAGTCATGTTAATAAACAGAAAAATGGGAAAATATACAAGGGAGACAATTTATAGAAGAGGAAACAAATGTAAAAATACTCTAGAGACCAGGATTAATACTTAAAGAAGAAAAATAATATCATATAAATGGGGAAAAAATATTACTGGAAGTATTTTAATGTGACTGATATATTATTATTTGTTGTTTTTGTATTATCCTTAATGTTTCTCATCAATCGCCAATTTGAATACGAAAAACTAATTTATCATTTTCACATTATATAATTTTGAAAACTGGAGCTTCAGACAATATCGCCATAATCGGAGAACGAAGGAAATCATTTTATGGTACACTTTTACAATTTAATTGGAATCCCATAATCGAAAATAGTTTTGAAGCGAATCGTAAAACATAGCGCATGGATTTTAGTTGAGATAAAATATAAAAGTATGATGAAGGTTAACCCATTTTTATATATCGAAACAATCAGAATAAATTTATTCACTGAATCAATTAAAACTTACATAATAAGGTTAATAAATGGCAGTTTATAATAAAAATTAAAGTAAGACAGGGCATTATCCCGAAAGGTGAGTTTTTACGAAATGAAGCCTAATATTAAAACTGTAGAACGCTTAATATGGAGTTGATGTCGAATTTTTTTAAAATGCTCCCCCGTCCATACACAAACATTGTTTGTTCTTGGAACATAAGTAACATGTATACTAAATATGGTATAATTTTCTCCACGTTTTTAATATTTTACGCATAACTTTGTTTTACACCCTTCTAACTCCACTTGTTGGAGCTGAACTTCAACTTAACCGGGAATTTGAATATTAAATAATACTCAGCGACACCCATAACTCAGCATTCGACACCAATCTCGAGTGATATCAAATTATTATTATCACCCCGTACCACCCGTACCCCTAGAGCTTTAACATTATCCTATCCCTCCTGGAATGTCATAAGTAAAGCCATGACTACCATAACACAGGATTCGACACCAATCAGTCTTCACCGCAATTTTTTATCATTCCCTTTCACCCAACCCCTAGAGCTGTCCTTATGTTGATCGAGGATGAAATTAGACAAAATTTCAAATAATGCATTACATTGGGGGAAACATTGTAAGGAGGATCCTCCTTTCAACACTGGGATGGTTTTGCTGCGACTTACATATTGATTCTTTAGTTTTCCTTGCATGTGAAGGTGATAAATGTAGCTGCGCGCTGTGTACGAATCCTAGAGTTGAGCAGAAACAATACGCACATTAGCGGAGGAGAGAGTCGGTGTCAGTATATCCGTGTGAAAATACACACGTGGCACAAAGCGACTTCTAATTTAAATGAGAATATTATTATTTCTCTCAGCAATAAGTATGGTATTCAAATTAGCTATTTTATCATGAATAGATATACGCCATTACGCATGCATGCCTGCAATTGTGTGCAGAGGCATGCAATTTGCCGACCCCCCGTAAGTAATGAAATTGGAAACACATGAATATGCGCGAGAACGGACTGGAACAAAGCGTGTGCGGAGAAAGCTGCCGGAGCTGGAAAACATGAACCCCTCTCCAGACACAATAACTCATGATTACACGTGTGCGGGGGCCCGGCGTTCGACAGTAATGATGGCTAAGCAGAAACAATGTGTTTAATATCGGAGTTTGACTAACAATAGCCCCAGGAGCGTGACTTATGAGAGGGAGCAGGCGTCACCTTTCAGCGCTGCCTTTATTCCTCTCACAGTCGTCCATTTCTTTTCTTTCTTACACTTGCTTTTGAAGTCGCGCGCTTTCGCTAATATTACAGATATTTCACAAAACTACTCGGGAGAATATATGTTCTCATAGAAATGGAAAAATTTCCATCGTGACGATGGCGCTTGACTTTCCTGACAACGTGATTATGTGGCAGAATATATTTATTTAGTCGCTGGATAAGAAATAGCTAACATAATTTATTAATTCTATTATTTTTTAGTAATACATAAGAATAAAATTCGAACAATGAATGTAAATATTTAAACACCTAGCGCATTATACACCGTGTCCGCAAAATATTGTCCTCTTTCCAAATAAAAGTATGAATAGGGTCCAATCTTTTTCAGACACGTGTACTGGAAATTTTTCCATAAAATCATTAACTGAAATACACACAAATTCTTTGAATCTTAATAGTATTTTGCTCAACTCCTAGTATATTTCTAGCCAAATTTTGGCATTTGATTGGCGACGAGATAGAGTTATTCGCTGTATACATGGTGGAACTATAAAGGTAAGAGAGAGAAATAAGGAATATGTTTTCAATTCTCATTCCAATGATGTGCATATATTCAATCAATTGGCTGGGAAAACATTAGCAGTAAATAATATCCATATCCGTCTGGATGTTGCCATTGCACCAGTTCCAACACGAATGTATATTAGGGTAAGGGTTTTTTAAAAAAAGAAACAAAAATTAAAAGCCCAAATACTAAATTTTGTAAAATAAAGTTTACTCGGTTAACTGTAACTACATCATTGTTCATTTTAATATTTACTTTCCCTAACTAACCTGAAGAAACTATTAAAATCAAAAATTAAAAAGAAAAAAATATTATAATAGTAAGATAGAATAGACGCATGACAGACAAAGTGAAGTGGTGATATAAATACCACACAACGTTTCTGGAAACTTTGTTCCTTTCTTCAGGTGCTCAAAAAACAAGAAGACAGTTTCCAGACGCATTGTGGGGTATTCAGATAATACTTTCACTTAGTCATTTATCTACTTTATATTATTATATTTCTAAACAGAAGTATTATATTTTCATTTAAAATAATATAAATACACAATATTGGTCATTTGTGCTATTAGAAATTCTGTGGAAGCAACAAAATAAGTACTTTCTGCATTATTGTACGGCCAACTCTTATCTTCATGTGCGTTCACTGTTGCACGTTTTCTAAAATTAACGTGTTTCATTACGTAAAAAAAATGAAAAGAACGGTACAGATGACAAGAGGCAAAATAAGAATTAAAATATTTGTGTTATGAAAGAAAAGACTGCTACAAACTAATATCGGCCGTTCTCGAACAATATCCGCTTCCACCCCTAGGGGTGTCTAAAAACCACAGTGTTTGTTTCTAGTTCGTAAGTGACTTGTGAACCACGTTTGAAATTGCTCTCCGCGTTTAATTTGAAAATGTACTTCCATTTTTATTTATTATATGTACATTAAGCTGCATTTGGAGAATAAGTTCACATGTAGCATAACAGATAACATCCTTGATACTTTCCTAAAATAAATATTTTTTTTTCAATGTGTTTCTGTTAATTTAAGAATCGTCCGATGGAAACAACACTTATTTAATTTCAGTTTTAGATAATATATATAACATATTCAACTTAACCTTAATATCCAGATATTAAACACTTTAAACCAATAACACACTTGTACAACTATACAATTAACCAAATAAATTGTTAGTTTCAATTTAGTTATTAAAAATAATACAATTTTCCATGATTCGATGCTAATAAATAAAGATTTAAATAAAATATAAATATGTATATATGCAGAATAATGACCATATTTAACAGTTACAAAGTGGTTTCTCTTATTATTGTTTATTTACGAGAGCTGTCAGATATATTTCCCATTGTCATTCTGTAAAATAACTCTCTCTCTCTCTCTCTCTCTCTCTCTCTCTCTCTCTCTCTCTCTCTCTCTCTCTCTCTATATATATATATATATATATATATATATATATATATATATATATATATATAAAACATGGTTAGCATACAGGTAAAAAAATTATATTAGAACATAAATAATTTTAAAAATTTCGGATCTGAGACCATTAAATGTTAACAAGGACAAGAAAGTATGTTTTGTATGTGTGAAACTAGATTATTTTAAAAAATATAATGTATTATGTACTTATATATATGGATTATTTTACATAATGATACTGCAAATATAGCCAAAATATTTCTTAATAAATAATAATAAGAGAAATTACTTTGCGACTGTTATAAGTATTATTAATCTATACATATATAAATATAATAATATAAAAATCAAATTTTATACAAACTCTAAGCATTTTATCGCATTTCAGTAGTTTGTTTGCTGAAAATATTATATCGATTTTCTATCATGGATGTGTGGCAATTATTCTAATACTAATAACTTTTCGTTTGAATTATAAATGAAGGTGCTGATGCAACTATTTTCAACTATATATAATGAGATTATTAAATATTATATTATAATTATTCATGAAAGGAAATAACGGACAAATATTATTCATTAAATCTGAAACTTTCAATTGAATACGATTAGGCTTCGTTGTATTACAAGCAGTGTAAAGTACGCTTAAAATTAGGTAAAATATTTAAATATATTACAAGCAAGTTCCTTACAACAAAAACGTTTTTCAATTACGTGTAAAATTAATAAACGTGTCAATAAATATTTTCGGCCGAAATTGCGTGATTCTTTGCTTTAAAGTCTGGTAAAATATTAAACGGACGGACGGACAACAGAATTAATCAAATTTAAAGGATAATTTGTAGTGGGCTAACTAATTTTAAAATGTGTGTTCGTTACGTGGTTCATTAGAAAGCATTTTCGTGTGATGTTAATTTCGCAATGCTGGCGTTAGCAATAACCGTACCTCTGAATTTCCAGCATATTCGTTTGCAGTCTGAGCTAGGGGGGGGGGTGGAGAATTGTGTACCCTACTGGTAATACTGCTGACTTCATTACTTTCTTAGACCAATATTTAACTCCTGTAGGCTTGATTGTGCTGCGAAACAAAATTTTCTTCTCCTTAACGTGGGGCTTGCTATTTCTTTCAAATATTTCATTTACCTACTTGTGTCGTAGAAATTCAAGCGGAAAAAAACGGAACGCAGCGAGGAAAAAAAATATAACCATTAATTTTTACTTCGCTTTTGCATTTACGAAGATAATTAGTAGTTATCTCAGGTATAAATTTTCACTCACTTCTTCCGTTCTCTGTAACGGCAAATATTAACGATTTTTTTATTTGACTGCCATTATCGCTTCTACTACATCTAAAAGGCCATAATGTTCAACGCCTATCTCCATTAATTTGCGATTCATGAATTTCATATTTCATTTGTAGTTTTATTGCAAGAAACCATTTTGAAATTTAATAATGTATGGAAACAAGTTTGTCAGTTCATAATTTCAACTCCCTATTTCGGTTGTTTTGACAAAACAAAAAGTCTTCCTATCGGAATTCTATGGGATATGTAACTATTAAAATACAAAATTGCATTTCTAACTAGGCATTCGTCAACTAATGGAAGATACATTAATTTATTCCATAAGCTGTTTGTCAATCAATATAACGGACATGGTTTCACCCTTTGACAAACGAACTCATAGCTCATTAGTTACAGGCGTTAAAAATACAATCAAGTTTAAATGACCAATTTTACTTACTAAATCTGCATAATGGGAATAGGATTCTAATGTCTCTCGCAAAGAGCACAAAATTAAACATTAAAATTTGCAATATTAATAGGGTGCATTTCTTGTAGGTAGGAACGCAGTTCTTATGCAGGTTTTAGTAGGCAAACTTTTTTGTTACTTGTTAAATCAATGTAACGTAGACATATTATGTTTATCGGTCCGGGTGCTTCGTGTGACGTCAGGCTTGACTAACTAAAGAATGAGAGACCGGTTGTAGTTTAATAAAAAATTAATTTGGTCCAGAAATTCTGATGGAACAAATTATAATGACTTTTTAAGAATTTTATACAAACATTATTTGGCAAACGGCGAAAACTTTACAACATTGGAATAAATTGTTTGAAGAAATTTACCTTGTTATTTATTTACGTGGCTGGCAGAAATAAGAATTAATAATAATGCTCCTAATGTTATTTCAAATAACTAAAGAACCAAGGTTACGAAATATAAACTGTTTACGGGTTTACGAACTCATTTTTCGACGTGGGAGAACGTTCCCCCTAGACCGCATCTCGGGTGGTATATTACGCCAAAGATACCATTTGATTTATGACGTCATTTCATATAGTATATAATGTTCCAGATTGGCCGGCTGCAAACAAGAGACAACAATTATAGACGCAATATAAATCTAAATTTCGTTCGAAATTATTTAAATCACGGCAACGCTGAACCAATACTCATATTTATATAAAAAAATTACGAAACATCTGAGGGTCATTCAAGCCAGCCTTAATTCAGAATAACAGAGAATTAGCGTATTGCAAGTCAGATTTCCACTTTTTTCCCCCTCCAATCGTACTGACCACGACATCTGGCTGTCAGCCATGTTATCCTGTGGACGATTCGCCATCAATTATCAAAAATGTGGTTCGGAAATTCCTATCAATAATTTTTGAGAATTCCAATGCCGTCGGGATAATTTAAAATTATTCAGGTTTCTGTAAAATCTTAATGATTTATTTTCCCACAATGCTATCAATAATATTTTCCTGACTAAATACTTCCTTACAGAGTACACTAGAATTTTTGTTTATTTAGAAATATTTCCCCGTAGATTTAATATTTTCATATGTTGTCAATATTCTTTAATATAATATTAAATCATTTTTGGGACCTAATAATTAGTAATAGCGTACATAATCAAAATAGTAATAATTTTATACGAAGAATTAATATATTTAACTTAATTTTATGAGTGAGATGTAAAATCTTTGACTAATAATTTAAACGAAATTTATGATACTTTGTTAATTTAATATTTTAGATGTATTTGTAACAAATATAGTATTATTAAGGTATACGGGCAACAATACTTTGTTTTCGGTGACACTGAGTTCATTTTCGGATGCAACAGGAAATTCACCTTGCCTCATAAGTTGTTTTTTCATGATTTAAGTAGAAACTTGTAAGTATAATTAAAATATGATGTGATTGCTCGGAGGAAACTTTATAAATAATAATGTTATTAATTTCTAAACCTGAAGAAATCCTTAAAGAAAACGAGACGTCGTTTATTTAATATTTTTTTAACAAACGTAATTTTCTGGCATAAGGTCATGAATTTGTTTATTTCAAAAAATTAGTCTGTGTTGATTTTGTTTGCTTTCCGATGATTAATTATGGTGAATTATGATGTCATGGTTGGAGTCATGGAGAGAATAACTTTTTATTTACCTAGTCTGTCTCAGGATGAGTACTTTTCAAGTATTTATTGTTGACAGAAAATGCGAAGAGAAACGCGGAACGAAAGGCCGCCTTTCAATGTTGATCTCCATGGAACGGTCTGCGTGATGGATGCCCGAGGAATACGCGATTGGCTATGCGGCTAGTTTTTGCCCTGTTATTGTCCCTTTAGTTGCGGCCCATAAAGCCACCCCGGCGACGCGACGCGGACGGGGCACCGACCTCATAATGCCCTGCGCGTTTATCGGGAAGCATTGTCAGTTCGGCGCTGTCAGGAAGGGAAGTGGTATAAACACCGTGGGATAATTTCTGTTGGCAACCATATTTCTTACCCGTTTCGACACAATGGAGGCGAACAAACAAGTCAACTTCCCGGGCGCTGAACCCTGGGGAAGAGAATTCTGTCAGCGTTGCGACTTTATAAAATGTCGAACATTGTGCGCTGACGCTGTCTTTGTGAGGTAGTGTCTGTAAGATTAGCCAGCGTATTTCCGCTAGAGGGATCATAAACACAGGAGAGGAAAACTCGTCTACATGGAAATTCGCCGACACGCAGGTCCGTTCCCTTCTCGGGCTCTCAAAAAAAAAATACACGTAAAAACGTTATTTAGCGCCCAATCGCCCGCAGAGCACTCAGCTCTTATTAAACCTCTCCAAGATAGTCTTCCTTCGTTGCTCTTAACACTCGTACCATCCGCAGCTTTGTTCCGAGGCTGTTTCAGCCGTTTCGTAGTCTTTATGAAGTGAAGCCTCGTATTATCCAGTAGAGAGACACGGTAGATCAAAGACAAACGACGCGGAGTGGGGTTCAAGACTTCGATCCAAATTACATCTTTATCTAGTTTTATTTATTCAAGTGTTCTACTAAACCAACCTTTCATCATTATTCTTAATACCTTCTTTCATCGACGTCGTATTGTTTAGTACAAAATATTTTAAAATACATTGCGATGTAGTTTATTAATTCCTAACCCTTAGTTCATGAATTATGAAATAACGGAACACCGCGAATTTCTTCCTTATAATTGAATTATTTTAGCCTCAAATTAATGGTAAATATATATATAGTAGCTATTATGCCAAAAATTGGTGTGGTATCTTGATGAAACCACTATGAAACTTGGATTTTGTTTCCCTCTCCTTTCTGAGTAGCCATTAAATATGTCTCATACACAAAGTGTTCAAGGAACTTATCAGGAAAGAAACTTTTAAAATCATTTGTCGGAGACTTTACGTCCTCCTTCAAACAAGACCTTGTTTCTTCGCATACTTTTTTATTTGCGCTCCCAAATTCCATCCATGTGTTCATCATCCAATTCCATTTCCAGACTTTGTTCTTCACTGATTATTCTTTGCTCTTTTGGTGTCCTGGTAGGTTCTAAACTGCGTACTGGACAATCAATGGGTTGCACATATTGAATACTTGATGATTTCTGGTCTGACTCAATAAGTTTTACCGGGGTAGCACAAGATGGTGTAAGGAAATGAAACATTTCTGCCATGTTTCTTTTAATTCTAAACTTAAACGTTCTGTTTCAAACGGTCCCACAGGTGTTGAAGTTCTAAAGGTGCATTTATTCCCATTATCATCATCACAAACACTCTTATCTTCATCATCAAATTCACTTACGTCAAAATAATCCATGATTCATCAAATTCATCTCATATATTATTTAAGCGACATTACGTTTTATCTGTTATATTCATTCTCTCTTTAAATAATTTTTTTTTAAAAAAAGACTATTCGAAATAAACAAACGGGGGGAAAAACATAAGAAAGAAAATCTTTTTATAGTGGTTACATGAACCACATATATTTCCAATGTTTTTTAGGTTAATAATTTGAGGAAAAGAATATATTATACATAAAATATTCAATACCTTATAAAGAAAATATTAAAAAATCTTAACGTGTAAATTGAAAACATTAGTTGTAATACACATAACTTGGAGGACACAACACAGATCATAACATTAACAAGCAAGAACCTTCTATCAGATGTTATAAATAACAAAATTGCCAGTTTGACAGCTCACATCGAAAAGAAAAAAAATCACTGTGTTCCTTAAGAATTTCCGAATAGTATAAATATGTGTTCCTGATTATAAACCACAATTGAACGAAATGTGGAAAAAGAAAATTGTCTCATGGTGAAACCACTATGAAATAAAGAGTTAGCTGCAGTGCAAGTAAATCTGTTGTCAATATAATGTGGTGAACTATTTCAATACCATATTTAAAAAATGGCGCAATTCCTTAGCAATTTAAATATCATGTGTGTCTTTTCGCCCCAGCTGAAATCTTACTGGAAACAATCGTAACACCATTACAATCTTTAGTAATTATTTGCAGGCCCTTACCAATTATCGCAAAAAAATAAATATTTACACTGCTTTTAACTCCAGTGATTTTATTATTTTTCTATACATAAATAATTCTCAATTCTCCACTGTCTCTCACACTGAGTTTGGTTCTCTTTTCACGAAGAATGCTCGGACAGATTGCGATAAAACTTTATATCGTTGTTATATAGAGAGATAGCAAGGTTTCAAGCAACATCAAACTGCCATCCGCCATACTGTTTACCGTTTCAAAATGTTGAACACTTAACTTCGGGAGTGTCTATGTATTTTTTTTATTGGTCATGTTATGTAATCAATTTTTTTGTCATGACTAGACGAGGATATAATCGTATTGAGAGAGCCAAGAAGTAATAAATAATATAAAATAAAAAAACACTTGTATTAGAAAATTATAGAGCAAAGTCCTATCCTATCAGTAATGTACGTTCAAATATTTTCATCCGCGTTTGTCGGACTGGAACTCAGCTAATTCAGTCTTATAAAACCATAATTAAAAAATGAGCAGGCGTTGTTTGAAGAGGTTCCAGTGCACTGGAGAAATGCGATGAGTTGAAGACAAAAGCGAGATAATATCTTTAAGACGGCGGAGTAATATAAGGAAGCAGAGTGGGATTCGACTCTCTACCACGTAATCAGAACGGTTGCATTTAGAAAATTGACAGTATTAAATCGGAAAAAAATTCCTTTTCACTCAAAAGGAATTTTTTTTTTTTTAGTTCAACAGGCTACATGAGGGTGATCCACTTTGGGCAACTCCCCTTTAATAGCATAGGAAGGGATTTGAAAGGGAGGATGCGGAAGGGTAGAGGAAGGTAGCCACGGGTTACTAGGGCCCCCGGGCTATGGTTTAAGGATCCTACCCGGCATTCGCCTAAAGAAAAATTCAGGGAAAACCCGAGAAAAACCTGCATCAGGTAGGTCGGGCATTGGGTACTTGTCCCACGCCCTTCCGATAGCGGGAGAGGAGTTTGCTGTGGGGACGCAGCATTCACTTCTTCGTGCCTCGACCAGTTTAGGAGGCAGCTGGCCGACTATTCCAATGGGAATAGAGGACAACTCTTACCGTATGCCCAAGGTCTGTGACCCCGGAACATACACCTCTCAGAACGGACCGTGGAGCCTCGGCTTGTGGGAACCTTAGTTCAAAGACGGAGAGGAAAAGGCATACCCAAAGGTAGCCCCTTCGTATCTCTCCTAAAAGGTTCTGCCTGCGAGAGAACATCCCTCGCAGGTTCTTAGGGAAATTTTTTCTTCTTTTTTTTTTTTTTTAGGGCAACAGGCTACATGAGGGTGATCCACTTTACGATGACCTACTACTAGCACGTAATCCACAGTCCTGAGTTGACTCCAGTTTCAGACTTACGTCGTACACCTTTAATGGTAATCGACAGTATAAAATTGTCGAATTTAACATTCAAGCTTTGATCCAGAGATGGTTATAAAATTTGGTTTCAAAGTGATGACACTTGTTGGGGAAGGCATCACTAATATTCATTTGAGTGGCTACCATGTTCCTTGAGCTTTGTAGCACTTCGACGAAAAGTCTGGAATGTTATCCTGTGAATTTCGTTAAAATAATTGTCTTTATGACAGGTGTATCGAGACTAATTTCCACTGATTTTACTGAGTAATGTTTTTTTTTTCTAATAGTAAATTGTTTGGGTGATCTGCGACCAGTTGATGCGTCAATGACCTTGGTTACTCCGTTCTCAGATCTGGTGACGTCACCAGGATTCGCATCGTTTGTTTGCTGGAATATCAGGACTTCGGTATCTGCACACACCACCCTACTTTCCAATTGTGCCCATTGACTCACTTAGTCCAGATTTACGTCGCCCGAGTCCGATTCGTTCTCCCACAAATGACGACGGGGCCTCCACGCATTTCCCTTATCACGATCGTGAGGGTGCGGAAAATGCTGACAGAAAACAAATTTTTTGCCCCCCCTCCCGGAAGAAAGCGTGATTTAATGCATGATTTTGAACATGACGGAAAGTAATGAGAAAGAAATAACTCATCCTGTGTGAAGCTCACCCACTCATTATAAAGTATTTTCAATGATTAACGATTAACCACAGTATAGAGGAGTGTAAACATCCAATAAACGATGAGATGAAACCGTCCTGGTTATGCACAACGCACTATGTACGATAGTTATAAACAAAATACCTAAATTTATGTTACATGATATATACAAAATGACCTTCAGGAGATAAATTGTTAGAATTAGAAAATGTAACGTAAAATAATTTATCTTCTTCTTCCATATAAATTTATGTTAATGGTTTTTAAATGTTATTTGTGTGTTGTTCCGAGTACCACAGATCCTCTAAACTGCAGCTTGTAAATTGCGGTCTTGAAGCACGTAAACCGTTATTCAGCTACGGTTTCACGACTAGATGTTGCACGTCTAGACTGACTTAAAGGATTATCCTTTGACAGCCTGACAACATCCTGATTTAGAACTGCCAAGTTCGAAGTGTTGGGTAACCAAGTGTTTTAGTGGGATATGAAAAGAGCACAGAAGCACGCGTAAATCCTACGATTACTATATATAATATATAATAGATAAAACTTTCTTAGTGTAATAAAAAAATGTATTGTATGGTCATTATTTTTTAAAATACAATGTAAGTTACAAAGTGACATGTATAATTTATTCAATGTGTAACAAGACCTGCCTTAATATTTAATTTAATAACCAATTTAGTTATGGGAATTATAGGCTAAATTAATGACTCGTTTTACTCATCTCCATCGGCTACTATCTCTGGCCCTCCTCGGACCTTCACCATCGCTTTGTGACCACCAGCACCTCAACTTCTCTACTGAAAATAAAATTGGGAAGTTATATCGAACGGATATCCTATTTAGAGCCGCTTGAATTACGTCGCTCAAATGTGTTTTGTACACTGTAGTGTGATTAAAAATTTGGCGTGCACTGGACTTCGTATACAGCTCACTTGAAACAGTAAAATACAAAGCGACTGTTCGGCAATGCTGCTTGTCCCGTCCTTCATTTTAAGCTTTCCGATTGGTGGATTCAAGGTCACAACATCCCTCGCGAGAGATAACAGCCAGTGCTATAAATTTTCAGTCGCTCTGTAATTATAAAAAGCATCTCTCCGAATTAAATGAAACAGAAGTTCAGTTTGGTAATCGTCTTGCAAAAGAACAAAATTATAGCGCCATGTTACAGTGCGTCTTAACGAAGGAAATGAAAAACAACTAGTCTGCTGTTTGAGGTGGCTACTTTATTCAGCAACTAGCTGGGTGCCCGGCGATGCCCAGGTTGTTATAATTAAACTCAGAGACATCCATAACCCGGAATTCGACTCCCATGTCGGTTGTGTTTGCTTTATTTTTATGTAACGCCCCTCCACCCCTATTCCTAAGTGTTATCCTTTCCCATGCCAAAAGGGGTTGAAATTATACAGCAACAACATCGGGAGGAACGCTATCAATTTCAATGACGACGATAAGTATTTATTCGTCGCAAATATCGGCCGTTTGAGCATGTTAGAAAATTTCCACCCCCACTACTAGTGGTGGTAGTCGTGTCTTAACCCCACTGTATTCGTTTCCGGTTCACAAGGAACACGTGTGAGAAATTTGGTCAGATTTTCTCCAGGATTTAGATTTGTATGCGGAACATATACACAAATATTCAAACAAACAGCCTATTTTATGTATTAGAAGATGCTTAAAATGGAAAGTTGCTAATATTACCAATCATGATAGTTGTTAAACTTTAATTTATTCATTAGAATTTATACTTAAATTATTACAATGCCATACCTAGATTATTAGTAATTTAGCCCATTTCAAGTTTTTGTCTTGTTTACATAATAGAGTAATTATGCCATTTTTAAGTTTTGTTCAATTGTGAGTTTCTATTGAACTAGGATTTTTGCAACTAATAGGGAAACCTAAAATAGAATGACCGTGTAGAAAATACGAAAATTGGATCCTTACCGTTACGGTGTCACGGAGATGTAATATTGGTTACCTCCAAACTAAGTCGATATACTTATTCATAAATGAAAACTACTGATTGTTTTGTAGTGATGGTGTCTTATTTTTTATCAGGTATTGGAATGTCCGTAGTATAGATATATGGGAACGAATTGCGACTATGCTAACGGTGGGCGGTAATGGAGCTTTAATAGCTTTAACGTGGCTTCGAGACGAGTTATGCTCGCAACACGTCTCGCAGATCATCACTGCAAGCCCCACGTGAGTCACAAATCAACTGATCACCTGTGTCCATAACCGTATACAAGGCATCCTAATAGTCATGTGGGGAACAGTCAGGCCTCTAATGGCAATGTCTTATGGTCTGAAATACGTTGCATGCGATTAAATACTAATCGATATAAAATTGATTCTTTCTTAACAAAATTATTCGTTTTATTCTCAGAAATGAAGACTCAAGGTGAAACATGGTGATAAAAACGTTTTAATTAACTGATTTTTTCCCCTTTCATTATATATATTGTAATATACACCAATGTTTGTAATAATATTTTTCAGAATTGTTAGATAATAAAGTTTGTTGCGTAAGATTGTGTCCATGTAGTTGAGAGAATGTTTGAAAAGTCGTGCTGTGTACCGTGACAACGGTAATTTCATAATTTTATTTGTTTATTATATTGATTTTGTCTTATCAACGGCGTAATAAGTCAAATGATGATAGGCTGACGTGTGAGAAACCGGACTACCTACTATGATCACTATTATACTGACCGATTTCCCTGGAAAAATTACTTTCGCGATAATAATTGCAAGTTGACTTGAGGCAACGAACATAATTCTTTTGTCTGTATTTCTAAAAGAATTGATCTCGGTGTGTTGTGAAGGTGTCTTTACAATAATATGGCCAGTATTCGAAATTAAAGGTCTTAGTTTGTTTGAAATTTGTGGTTGGAGTAAATTCAACGGAGGATCTGGATCAAAATTGGTATTTAAATATATTATTATAATTTGGTAAAATTAAAATACAGTTTAAATATTTAGTGTTTGTTGGACCGTCAAATTCATTTCATTTTGTGTTTGTATTCTGTGGATATTGTTAAATGGTAAATTTGATTCAAAATAATTCTTGAAAATATTTCATTTTAAATTCTATACTTTTCTGAGGACCGATAAAACGCCCTGAGATAAAATTAAGAGTCTCATTTTAAATAAATAGTCGTGTATAAATTGTATGTAAAATACATTTTTCTGTTTTAATAAATTCAATAAATATTATATAAATTAAAATGCATTTTCATCATTTGTAACCTTTAACTAGATGTTAATAATTGCTATTTAAATTTGATAACTTGAAAATTTCAGTGCAAAAATTGTTCTCTATATTTTGTCCTCAATTTTTGGCACTACGACATGAACAATTAGACCACGATGACTGGAATGTATATTTCTTACATTTTATACCATAAACTCGTGTTTTTATTAAATCAGCTCTATATAGGGATATAGTAATTTTTCCTATTTCAGATACAAATACACACAAAATATTTATAAAAAATGATTGACAAATGTTCCAGGTAATTCTATACCTTTTTTATAATTTAATTAATACATAATATTGTACATGATTCAGAAATTCATAATGCCACTGTTAAGAACTTAATTGTAATTTTGTGTAACACTTTATCTGTTTCAATATTACTCTAGTATGTTTGTTTCGTTAAAAGGTTAACAACGTCACAATTCGTTAAGTTAATTCAACTACATTTCCACGTGGGAAAAATATGCAATTTTTTTTTGTTATAAACACTGAAATTCAATTTAATTACACTACAAAAGTGGCAGATATTTCGATATGAAGTGAGGCAAAAAATAATGCACAATACATTCCATTCCATGATAACGCTACGTTTACTGTATTGCATTAACTACTAATGGAAATTAACGGTACATTTTCACACACTAGGAGGCAACACGCAGGGATTAAAATGGATTGTAGAACAAAACACTAATGGGTAGAAATAAGTACAGTGCCGGGAACGCGCCCCACTAATTTATTTCTTGCAGTTGAATATCACGGGTTTGTGAAAGCGTTAACCGTGAAGGTTTGTGCCTTATTGACTCATCGAAGAAATAATTCAGACCGAGCAGGGATTTGCAGTGACATTGTGCCTCTGCTTGTGAAATCAGCCCCATTCTGTGTGACAATGGGATAATATTGCGAGGCTAGCGTTAATAGAGCTGCGTCAGTTAAGGCGAACAGACATTAAACTCTAATAGCATCAGGTTCTAGAAAATAAATCAGAATTACTGCTTACTTTATACTGTAAAATTTAAAAAACGCTCAAGCCGATAATGAAGACAAAAGCTCGAATCGACATATATAAATAGACCCTGTAGTGTTTTAGATGAATAGGGAGAAATTAATTACAATGATTAAAAATTTATATTTTATTAACACACAACATTAACTTCCTGCTCTCGATATCAATTTATATATATCCATGGCTGTTTTACAAACAGAAAAAACCAAAACACAAAGAATTTGTGACATGGATTTAATGAACCACCTTTGATAGAATTATTTTCCGGTACATTACCACTTGCAGGTCAATACTTCACTGACTCGGGCGGTCGCCGCAATCTCTCGAATTTCCTGGAAAACGGTTACCTAGCTGACCTACAGGTAGTCGTCAGCAGGACAGTTTCATAATTTCCTAAAAAAAACTCACTCTCCAAACCACAATCACCATCCCAATCTTGAAAGATAATTTCCTCTTCGCGACTCTCGGCTGCATCCGACGCCAGCTGCCCACCGTCAATGACGTTCAATTACTCTCCAATTACTACTGTATTTGTTCTCACAGGTTGAAATTTATATCCTCCAAGTGCACAAAAACAGGCCATGGGCACTTGTGTCAAATCGCTTAACTCATCCTCAGCGTGCTACTGCGTTTCCCCAAGCCAATTCTTATATCGACAAGGAAGACTGTCTCAGTGTGGACTCGTAAGTGTATCTATAAAACTAGTTGCGTGTTTTCTAAAATACGTATTTGCTCGGAATTTCAATTTTCCACTGATTTAGAGACTATATAAAATACACAATATATATAAAAAACACACTATATAAAATGCACAAATTTCTCATGGAATATCCAAATATTTTTCTCAGAAAATAATAACTAAGCATACAATTTTGAATGGGTCTCATGCGGAACGTGCTCATTCATTTATCGGCTGACTAAAATGGTAACATTTCTTTTAGCACTCAGTCTGTTCAAATTGTGTCCTAAATTGGTGTATCAACCTTAGGAAGTTTGGGATTCGATCACGTTGAATAATTTTGCGAAGTCTGGGTAACATGTTTAAAAATATTATTATATTTGAATTTGGATATACCAGTGTGTAGCTGTTTTTCGACAAGTCAAGGGAGCGTAAAACTCGCTCTATCAAGGAGCGAGGGATTTGCTTCATACGACTGCATCTATTGTTCTAACGTGCACGTTCAGCACGCAGTTGCCACACATTCTGTACGGGTGGCTCAGCACCACTTTGTCGGATTACGAATATTGTTGTTTCTAGCTCTGTCGACTAAAGCCAATTCTCCGTCCGGCATTTGCACCACGCATGAGATATATCTTCCTCGTAGTTTGCTTGTTTTGCAAATTAAACTCGCAGTTTATTTTTTGTGTTTGGTTTCACTCCGATTCTGCTTCTGCCACAATACACAGGCGAGTTACAAACAAGTTTTTCTTTCATTAAAATGTTCAAATACAGTAAAAAAAAATGTAAATTGGAATGCCGGGAAGAATATCAAATCTTTTTTTTGCGTATTTAATGTTTCCCCTCTGCAAGTTCGAAATGTTAAAATTTGGATGAAAAGGAAATTCTTTAAAAGATCAAAACTACACGGTGACAGTTGAAATGAAGGCAAAGTCTTTCAATAACAGGAACTAATTTCTACAGATGCACAAAAACAAACAGGAGTGTGGAAAATAATATAAGTTACTTTTGGTCGGAATTTGGACTGAGAAGCTATTGGTCTGATGATATCTTGGCAAGTCTAAACTCTTTCGATATATTAATTAACCTTCTGCTTTGAGTTTTAAAATATGAGTACCTTCTTAATAATTTTGCTGACGGAAAGTACAAAGTAGATTTAAAACCAGATTCATATATCCTCCAGACAATTCAAAATAATGGTTTGCTTTAATAATCAAAGGCTGTGCCGACCGGCGGAAACCCAGACTTGGGGAATTTCTGGGGAAAAATATGTTCCGTCTAGACCGCGTTGGTAAAGGGGATGGCGTTTTCCCAGGTGGGGAAATGAGATATAAAAAGCGAGAGAAAACGATTTTGAGCCTGTTTTAACTTGGTCTTGATGATGTGTTAGCATTGTTTTACGTACACGTATACTAACACATCGAAAAGAAACAAGGGCGAAAGTTTATTTCCCTTTGTTGTATCAGTGAATGAATGGGTCAAACATGAAAACGGACTACTGGACGAACACAGAAATAGAGAAATCCGCTTGTCATTTTCTAAAAGCATGAATCGCCGGAAAATATTGCACTAGACTGCTTTGATTACGTAAACAAACACCGTATTTTATTTTTAACTTTTCTGGAAAATGGAATTCAATTGTCATTTTTAATTTGTTCTAAAAATCCCGATTTTTTGAGCCCTGAGATAGAGTTAATATTATGGAAGAACTGAAATTGACGGAACGGGAGGTGGGATACTACTGCATGTTTCAACTTGATCCGACCACAAAGAAATGCTGAATCGTTGGTAATTTTTTATAAACTTCCTTTTAGCGAGATATCCGTAGTACAGTGATTTAATTTTGTCTCGTCGACCAACGGAATGTCAAAAATTTTGTAATATAATTTTCTGCGTTGAAAACCATATAAGGTTTCTATTTCGTAGATTGAACTGAATAATTTGCTCTGCTTTATTTGAATTACATAACTAAATATACTATCAACCTTGTTAAAACTAAAATACTCTCATTTTCTTCAACCTTTCTGTACCTAAAACTCATTTAATTCCGCAGTCATAAATTTTGCTGCTCGTCTCTTCATCCTTCTTCAGAATTCAATATGGTATTTCCTGCTGTAATCTCAACATATTGCAAGGTACTTTAGCAACTGCCGTAATAAGGTCTCTAAAGCCATTTCCGTGGATTCTATAAACTGCTTTTTAGAACAAATTTCTCATCAAGAAATTTAGCAAATTGGATGCTCTTACAAATACTGGGAAATATTTCTGACTTCAGGAGTACTTTCCGGTAAATGATATTCTGCTTCATTTCCTGGAGCACTATTTTCATAGTCTTAACTCATATTAGTCATTTTGAAAAAAAAATAATTATAAAACTTCATTTAAAGTAATGAATGTTGCCTGTCCTGAAACGTCGGCGAACTGCGCCTTCATTAATGCTTTCATACTTGGAAGAGAGTCGGAAAAAGGTCGCAATCGAAAACGCACCAAGAAATATGAAATTATCGTAATGTGAAATTATATGCAGTTGTTGAATTTTGGTCCAATGACACCTAAAGTCTTTGATGTATTCAACTGCTTTGGGTGGTGTCCACGATTTATGGCAGCCTGTCAGACATTACGCACTACACCAGACATTTTGGATCTTGTTCGAAACTCAATGAGAGGAAAAGCAGCTGCCTGTATCCAGTCAAAAGAAAGTCTCTTTGAAAATTTCGTCTGATATGTGAATAGAGCGCTCCAACTAGTCAGTTGAACTTCATACAAATCGATCAGATACGATGTTCGGATAACCCTGTAATAATGAATTTCCGGACCCATGTTGTCATACCCTTTCTTCTTCTCTCAATAAGAGGAATCCATTTCTAAAATTTTACCGTCTAGTTTTTTTACACTCTGTATAAGTGATGTGCATGGTAAATTTTCTACAAACGTTACATCAGCTATTATTTATTTCAAGTTAAAAAAGCGTTATATCCACTTAGAAGTGTACGGATTATATTCATTTCTCATATGAGATGCGTTTAAATTATAATATCTCACATTACATTTCTGAAGTAAGTTATTTGTTACGGTTACCGTTAGAATCTATTAGTTTTAAAAATTTAATTTGTGGGAAAAAATAGCATCAAAATATGATAACTATTTTTATTTACAAATTATCTCAGAAATCTGCAGAATTTAGCCTTCTTTAATTTTTAAAATTAAACTGGCACTTTCGAATATGTTCAATGTAATGTGATTAAAAAAATTATATATGCATATATATATATATAATATTAAAAAAAATCATGATTAAGGCAATTGTCTGTTTTCATTCATTTAATTAGTGAAACAAAGAGCTGATAAGTTTCCGTGTATTGTAGTGTTGTTTCCCATTCAGGAAGAATGAAAAATACACGAGATCTTATTTTAATTTGGGCATAGGACGGAGGCTGAAGTTTGTTAATGAACTCCGTAAGGCTGGAGGCAAATTGGATGCGTGTGAGCTGAGGCGTTGGCAGTCCTGTTCCGCAAGCTCTACGTCTAGCCTTTAATCATACACAAACTATTGGGTCATCTCAGTTTACACAGATACACAAGAAAAGATCATTCAGAAGCTTGAATAAAAATATTAATTTCCGGTACAGCAATAGATTGTATTTTTACGTCTGTTTATATTTAATAAACAATGCAGTTTTTTGACCAATATCAGACAGTATTTTATTTATTTACGACAACTTTTCGGTACGTGTTTGTACCTTCATCAGTTCTTTCCTGTGGAGAAATTGTACAAAATAAAGTTGCATTATCAATGAATTTATATAAGTGGTTGAACAAAAGAAAAAACTATTATTACAATGAAACTAAGAAAACACTCACCTAAATATGCTATTGAAAAAAACACAAACTTAAAAAGTTTTTCCGAGGCACGTATTCACTAACTACAAACACGTACCGAAACGTTGTCGTAAATAAAAAAAAATATTGTCTGATGTTGGTAAAAAAACGGCATTATTTATTAAAAAACAACAATGTTAGACGAAAATTATTGTGGGTTTAAAAATTAAAAGGCTTATAATCGATCCATTTTTATTATTGATCAATATTTTAAAATGTAATTACAGTGTTAGTGTTATTTTATAATTATATATTTTACTTTTCTATTAAAATTCTGTAAAATATTTAAATACAGTGTTTTTATTAATAATTTCAAACACTTTACTGAAATAATTATATAAATATTACAAATAAAGAATATTTTTTTGTTAACTTCTTGATATTTCTGGATTTCCTGGACCAAGTAACAAGATTTATTTCCCAGAATTTCTCTTTATAAAATAATAAGCTTCTAAGACTTCGAATTACGGCGAAGACACATCTTTTTAATTAGGAGAGATGGACGAATGTTTCGAAATTAACTTGGCCCGCAAATTCCAGTTATAATATTTTGATAACTTTTGTTCAACATAACAGATTACTTGGTACGAGTATTTTTATTGCGGTAATTGTGTAACCCTGTAAGACAGACTGAACAATGGTAGGAAGGATACCTTAAACCTGTCTTCAATCGACAGGTAACGTGAGACGTCAGACTCTGGGAAACGAACATGGTTAACAACTTACGTAGTTTGAAACAATGCGTTAGCTCAGGTACTAAGAACACAAACACGATACACTAACCTCGATCACCATGATGCGCCCCATCTTAGGGCCACCTTTATGCCCCCAAAGTGCAACAAAAACACCTTGCTATTATTTTTAATTACATAAACAGAACTGTCAGAAAAATTAAGTATTATCGATTTTAAAAAAACATTCCCTTTTATTTCCTTCTTTGTGACTTCATCCGGTAATAATAAATAAAATTATATATCCCTGCTGCCAAATTTGAATTATAAATTTATTTAAAAACAAATATAACATAACTAAATAAAATTTAAAATGTTTACAATAAATTATTTTTAATGAGGCCAAACTAACATTTCTACTATAATAATAAGACCAACATGCTTACTTGGTTAAAAATATTAAAATCATTTGTTGCCTTAGTTACAGACCAATAGAATTTCAAGAGGATACAATTTTAATTGTTACAATAAAATAAAAATAATACAAATTCCATTAACAAATTAATAATTTCATATAATATAGGTATTTTTATTTTAAAAATGTAGTTGTGTTTTATGTTCGTAATACTAAAATTCCTATATTACGTATAATGTATTATTTGTTAATATTTATTTTATTGTAACAATTTAAAAGTATGTACTATTTAGTATACTAAAGGTCTGTTTTATGTGTTTATACAAGTGCTGCATATTGCTCTTATTATAATATGAATGTAAGTTTAATTTAATTATATACATTTTATTGTATAAGTTTGAAAATATCTTAAATTATAATTTTTTTTACGTTTACGATTTCGAGTCTTTTTGCAGATAACTTTTACGTGACCACATTTTATTTCTTACTTGAGCCCGATTAAATTTTCTTGTCGAGGTTTTACGACTTTCAACAAGTACTTCAGTTACGTCCTACTAGAATTTTACCTCTAAATAAATTTGTTTCCTTGCATCGGACTCGGTTGTTGACTGCGGCAAAATAAGGTATGGCTATAAAGAAAAATGGTATCCATCTTAGTTATTATATGGACACCTTTTCAATTACCGTTGTATCATTTGGCTTTTTCAGGAGCAGTTTCGGTCCTATAACAAATTCTTCGTCTGTAATTGATGTATAGAATAAACTTTTACTTATAGTTTAAATTTATTTTGGCCCTTAATTTCAGATAATTTTCAACTTATATTGATGTATTTGACATGTAATTTATATATATAGCTTTATAATTAAAAACCATTCCCATGTACAGTAAACAGCCGATAAACCGATCAATCATCTTACTGCAAATATGTCAATTTAGCGCAGATGCATTTAATGCAAATTCTAGTAGCCATCACAAATATATACGTAAGTAATATTGTTGTAATAAATGGTTTTGCGATGAGGCGTATTAAAAATTTCAACTTACATTAATTAAATAAGAATCTTTTTCCTTATGGAAACTACGCAGGAAACCAAATAATACCAGATATTGTTTAAGATATTGGTTTGAATGGGCAGTGAAAAGATGATGTTGTGGTCTCTGTGCACAAAGGAAATCTTTTAAGGCTATCCGGCTCTGTCAATACTGCACCCACTGATTCACAAAGCTTGATCAATGGCGTGTCGGCATTGGAGCCTTACATCATGAGAAAGGGCCAGTAAACTAGCTCTGGGAAAGCTTCAAGAAGAAAATAGGAAAGCTGGTCCGTTATTCGAAGCTTGTCCTGCATATATCTGACAATAATTTGTGACAAAATGGCTGCCTACAAGATTATTATGCAGTTCACTTAAATCTATATAATAAAAAAGGATATTTATTTATATGTTTATATGTACGATAATCTTTATATATATTTAAATTCGTGGACAGATTGCAACAAAACTTGGTGCACATATTCTTAAAAACACGAGAAAATGTAGTGTACGAATTGAAAATTGACACACTTGCTGAGGGAGCAAAGCATGTATACCCGGCAACTTCGTCACACACGACGTAACGCTTCTCGAAACAGCAATAAAATGTCTCTCCATAAGATTATCAGAACTGGCTGTGGTTAATTTGCCAAACACGAGCACCAACAGTCCATATCCGGCTTCCAATGATGCTCCGAAAGCCATTAATCCATGCTGACTGGCAGGCAAACTTCACCTGAAACTTTCATCCTTGTTCCGAAAAAACCCAATAATGTTTATACCGACTATTTTTTCAGTTCAAGTATAATCCATCTCCCTCGATACTGAAATACTATAGCAGTGTAGAAACGGAACTCAGGAAGATTGGTGACGTCATCCCATTAAATCGGATGTCACCAACAGACGTAGAATAATATATAAATATATATAATTATTCTCTAGGTAGAAACTTCAACTCGATAAACGTTTAACGTATCGCATTAAACTGTTATATACATAGAAATAACCGGTTATAGTAATCCACAGTATCAACCAACCGTCAGTCACGAACCGGCTTTATTTACGACACACTTCTCTCACGATATTTTATTTTATCGTTGTTAGGTGATATTTTTACGAGATGCTTACGTATAGACAAAGTCAAATACAATTAATACAGTCATTAACGTGAACGTAACTAATCGTTCGCTCTCAACTGCTCAAAAGTATTCGTGCATAATTGTGGAGATCCTGCGACATAGTTAAAGACGTTTCACCTTTAAATGTATAGATTAGTAGCTATAATTCTGTGGACTCAGGGAACCAGTCAAAAAACAAACCTGATCAATTTTCCTTTGGGAACCGTGAAGAAGTTCGTAACTCAAAGATGTCTGCTTCTTCGATACTCTTAAATTAGTGTAATTTCTCTATTAAATCAAAAAAAACGTTCTGTACTGAAAAATTGCGAACCTATGCCTCGGATGATCATTTATCTGAGTTTCTAGACGTACAGAGTCATTTTTCTGATCATATTACTAATTATCCTTGTTCATGCTGATAATGCATTAATCGAGGAACAGAAATAATAAGTGAAGCAGTTTGAAAATTCTTGAAATTCAGTTCTCCTTTAATCCATCTATAGTTGAATTTGATGAAAAATATTTTGATCACATGGCTACTACTTTCTGAAGAAACTACAAAACCGATATTATTTTTGCGAACGCAGGGCTGCCGAACGTTGCCTACCTACACGCGGAATCGTTAGAAATACGCCATTTTCGTCCGAGGATGCTTCTGGATAGTTGGTGGTATCGAAACTGAACGTCTCGAGATGTTGCTATCAGTGCGGTTCTGCGAGGAGTGTCTAAGTCATAAATCTACCGCACCCCACGGAGACGAGGAGGGTTCCAGACAAAGAACTTCACTGAAGACAATTCTGTGGCAATACCGAAGTTAATAATGTTTCATTCCTTGCGATGGCAAAGCAAATTGGCTATGATTTAAATGGAAATCTTCTAAAAGTCAGTTTGACATCTTAATTCACCTTAAGTGTCTTCTTACATTTAGTAAGTTTCAAGAAAATATTCATTTCTATTCTGCTACATTGACAAGAGTGGTGAATCATTAATGATTTAACCAACTTAATGAAGTTTAAAGCTTTCTTGAGTCACAACAGCGGAGGAATTCTCGAAAGTACCAAATTGAAGTTTTCGTTCATTTATTTACAGAATGTATTGCTTATTTTGTAACAATTACAGTATTTTTCAACAGATTAAGCTACATACGTTTTTAATAGTAAGAGTAATACATACAGATGTCAATAAAATAATATTTTACTTTAAGTCGGTTTTTTATTAAAAAGATAAATAAACTACCATTTTAACAAAATATTTTATTCTACACAATGACGTTTCTGTATGTTTTTGACTATCATCAGGCTGCTTATGTTCCTACGGTAAAATAAAACTGGCTGGGTGCCCGGGTTGTCATAATTAAACTCAGCGACATCCATAACCCCGGATTCAACTCCAATCTCGATTGTTTTAGCGTTATTTTTTTGTAACGCCACCTCTAAGGATGTTCTCCTCCCATGTTGTAAGGGATGGAAATTATACATCGGTAGAAACACTATCAGTCTCATTGATCACGAAATTTATTTTTCCAACAAAAGTATCGGCTATATTTTCTACCCCGTTCAACCCCGCCCCTAGAAGTGGTAGACGTGTTACCCCCACAGTGTTCGTTTCCGGTTTGAAAGGAAC
Source organism: Zhengitettix transpicula (assembly GCA_037074705.1). Lineage (NCBI taxonomy): Eukaryota > Metazoa > Arthropoda > Insecta > Orthoptera > Tetrigidae > Zhengitettix > Zhengitettix transpicula. Next base: position 72,992,509 of record CM073595.1, on the reverse strand, counting down.
ATGTGTACAAAATTTGGTCAAATTTGCTTCCCGTGTGTAGATTTCGATGCGGAACATACACACAAACACACGTACAGTCTATTTTATTTATTACATTTAATTCTTGTTCGAAAAGTTGATCTAATATGAAAATTAACAATATGCTTCTATCCATGAAATGTAAAACAATATAATACTTAAAATCAAGTCATAAATTTTCAACATTTTCGTAATAAATGTTAACAATCGTAAATTAATTATGAATATCAGTTATTAACAATTTAAAATTACATATTTCTACATAAAAATTAATTCAAAAGATAAAAAATAATAGATTATAAATATTACTTCATTTTAAAATATCATTATGGAAATTTTGTGTGTTTACAATTATTTAAATATGTAACGTTTTTGATAAATTACGTATCATAAATTTTGTTCAATGTCTAAAATTACAAAAATTATTCCAAACAAATTCATGGTTTTCTTCTAATTTATGTATAGTGACAGCATTATGATTCAAACTTTTTTGTTTGTTTCTTTGTTCTTTTAATTTTGTTTCAAGATAATTTATTATTTGATTTAAAATATTATATTGTTTCCCATATTATTATTCTTTACATAATTTTAATTTTTGTTAGAAGAAAAGTGTTATATAAATTTCTGATTTGAAATATCATATTGTTTGTTTTTCATACCACCTATGAAAAATTCTGTTACCTAAAGTACAATAATTCACAGGAACGTAGTTGTGTTGACTAAAATATTTCAAAATATCTCTTATAAAGGTCGTTATTTCGTCGTATTATCAATTATATATTTATTGTATGTTATTGCTTTGATTAACTTCAACAGGCAATTAATTATAGAATTATTTATGAAACAGAATTGGATTTATTGATTTCAGTATTCCTGTACCGAGATAATAATTTTCACACATTTATTTATCCATAAATAAGGAAATTTATAAACGAGAAACTATGTAAATCTGAAAATAACGTTACTACGCGTCTGTGTGCTTAGAGGAGTACATGTAATGGATTCTGTTCGCCTAACATAGTTCAAGTATTCTCGGCATTTCAACCACAATATATTACACCGCGAACTGTATTATTACCTCTGGCTAAGGATCGCAGGCCCCATAATGTGTGCCACCTAATCAACGTTACATCAGCGCTAGATTGAAAAGATTTATGCAGTCCGTATGACAGTCATTGAGAAGAATGCTTTATCGTAGTAAACAAAATTAAATTTTTGCACTCCGCCCTCTGAGGATTTATTGCACTTACCCCTTTCCCACTCTCCTCCCGTGCAGTTGTGGGGGTGAGAGGGTGTGCTCCATAATTCAGGAGCCAAAGCAGGTAAATTATCCCTGGTCTTCACGAACACTTATGTTAATGACTTAACAAATCCAACTTGTAATTCTCGCGTGTAAATGGAAACTTACCATGCGACATCGTCGCAGTCTTTAAAATCTATTCCCGATGTGAATTTCAAGCGGCAATAAATTTTCCCTTTAACTGTATGTCCTTCACACAGAGTAGTACTCCCGATTTCACATCACGACTAATACCTTTCCTACAAGCGTCAAATTGATGAATAGCATTCCGATTTCCCAGAAAAAAAAACCTGGATTTTAGTTTCCAATGTATTGGAAAATTCGACTCGCGGAATTCTTCTCGCTCTTGCTTCAATTCAAAAACAATGAAGTATCATTCGTGTTTTAATGTAATGCGGAATGCCATAAAGGACACGGTTTTCTGTTAGGAATTTTTATTGTGCTTTCATGAAAGAGTTCGTCAACCTTTCGAGTAGAAGCACCCGAAAATAAAATAAAATTATGCAATAATAATGCTGAACCGAACTAATTATAATATCTATTTTATTGTCACGAAATAAATGTTGATTTCATTTTAATAGAAAAAATCTCACATTTCTGAATTTTCCAAAATGATTCTAATACATTAGAGTTTCTTATCTACAAGATACTTAAATTTATTTATTGTGTTGATATGTATGGCAATATTTCCCAAATTAAATTTATAAAAATTATAAAACTATTATTTTTTTTATAAATTGTGACTGATGTAAAACATTTGTGGATAACGTAAAAAGACAGAGTTTAAACTTTTTTGAATAATTATTGCACAAACTTTCTTTTCAAATTGACCTATAAAACAGAATGAACATAACATTTTTATTTCTGGAAAATTGTACAGAAACCAAATTTGGAATAGAATGTAAAAAATACATAAGATGCATACTTTTATATTTTCTGTGAAAAAAGTTTCAGTAATCTAATAACCTTCTAAAAAGTAGTACAAGGTTTAGTAACTGTTATAATTCCAAAATCCGATTGGTAAAAATTTACAGGGTAAATATTATTTTTAATAATTGCAGAGATTGAAAATTTTCCCTTAGATGATGTTTTGAAACAAACATGACGCTCGAAAAGTCTCATAAATCATGAAATTTAAAATTATTACTGTCACCCACAATACACTTGCAATGGAGACAAACATGTATAATTGTCGAAATTTAAGCGATATTTCTAACCTGTAAGGATTTAACAGTAATATAATATCGAATAATATATTCTATATGCAAATCAGAAATCGGTTGTATGAAAAATTGTGACAAATTATAATTTTATTCTTGAACATTTAATTTATGTTAATATTAAGTTGCGAAGATCCTATCTTTTCCTTTTTAGAGTAAACTTTCTTAAAAATTTACGTAGATAAAGACTGAATTCATGTATTCACAATAATATAAAACAATAAACAATCGATATACACGTGGGAAGGAAGTATAAAAATGAAGGAATACATTTCGGATGTAAAATAAATAAAACACGAGATGAATGTTTTTTTTAGATCTATCGAATTGTAAATGTAAACAGCCTCTGAGGGTGAAACGGGGGAAACTTTGATACCTTAAATTAAAATCCCGCAATTTTTGTTGCACCCTAAACAACATTTTTCTGATTTAGGCAAGATGCCGTTTTAGTCGCCCGAACTTGAACAGAGGTGAGAACTTCTGCAATTCAGTAATTCTAGTGCATATTATTATTTCATCTAATTGTAATTGTCATCATGAAAATTATCAGTCACTAATATTTTAATGAAGTCATGTTTCCTATCAGAAATTTAGATTTAAGGAAAATATAATAATGTATAGCAGCAATGAAGTTAACATAGACTGTACATGATAAAAAGTGTTTTTATTTCAACTGTGGTGAAGTAAACAACAAGGCATCCGGTTACTACTATTTTTTGAACCCAGACGAAAGAGTGCATTATCGTTTGTTTTCCATGGCTGGCTTTTCATGAGCATTGATTGTCCTTAATGCGTCCTTTTAATCAGCGACGACTCTTCCAACGAATGCACCTCCGTTTTACAGTATGAAAAAGAAAATAGTCCTGAAAGCTGAGAATTTTCCCCGTGTAGCCGTGTTGACATTATTTTTCTGGTAGGAAAAGCCCTGAAGGTTTCGTGTTACGCAACACTTAACATCAATTTGCCGTGAGGCACGGGTCTTTAAAGCAAGCAAACTTTCTCCCGGGATCGGATTCCACTTCGTTGTAAACAAATCGGTGTAATAATGGCGATTGTCAAACGCGAAATAGCCCGAACAAAGCCCGTCTCCAGTGTCAGGCGGATCCTGGATCAGGTAGAGGATGAGGCCTTAGTAAAACAACTAAATTGGCACAGTCATCTTATAAACACGGTGGCACTCACTTTTATCCGGAAATTTCAGATATTTCATGCAAGGGCTTCGAATAATATTGACGAGTAACTTCTCTAGGAAAAGAGTTTCTTAGCTTGCGTTCATTGAATCAAAAGGCAGTTTTGTCTGCAGATAGAGCAAGGAAATAAATAACTCGTCGATGTTGATTCCCAATTTAAATTTTTTTTTATTTAAGCGAATACGATGCGTCTTCAGGTGTTTCACAGAAATACTAGCAATAACTTTAATTTGTACGTAAGTTTTCCTTGATTTATTCTTGTGTACAAAGCTAGTCATCGAGTATTAAAATACCTCTAGTACAGAGCGTGAAAAAAAAATTGAATTGTAGTTGTTAATTGATTCCATGAAACGATCCAGGGCTCATTCGTGTTAATGATTTTTTTAAATAAATACGTACTATATTTTAAAGATATGTATATAAATCTTATGATATCTCGTGTAAGTGTAAAATAAATCGTTTCTGACAACCTGTCTCTAATAAAGGATGGCGAAAGGAACCATAAAAGTGTCTACTTCGATTTACTAGTTAAAATGTTCCTCTTTTTCCGTCCGTAGGGAGTGGAACTTCAACCTCTTTCTCTGTGCCTTTATGGATTTCGTAAATCATGTGAAAGCAAAGTTTACCTGACGTACAAGTTCAGTCAAAATATTACTGATGTATATTCAAGGTAAACGAACATCTTTTACTTTTCCGAAAAGAACTATACAAGTTATTTAACGTGTAGTTTGAAATATCGAGATTCTTCCGAACAGCTTCTCTCAAATGTTTGTATTTTCTTTTGCTGCACAACATGATTACCCGTATTTATATTAGTAATAAAGTAAAAATTACAACATAACGCAGAGATTATATTAGTCGCAGGGTATTCTTTGCTCCCTGAATAAAAAAAAATTAAACTGTGGGATAACGGAGTTGACGGATGGAAAAAATGTCAACCGTGCCGGTAATCGAATCCGGGACCGCCGATTGGTGCGCGGGTGCTCTACCATCTGAGCTGACCGAGTCGACTCCAGGCCAGGCCAGAGACTTCTATATGTATTGTAAAGCCTGAAATTCAATAGATCACATTCTTCATGTGCTATGTGGCTCAAATCATTTTGAACTTATTTTCTGATGTAGACAGATTGGGGTAAAAAATATCTAATTTCCCAAAGGTCATCAAAGGAGATATGGGAATTATTTGAAACACTCTGGAATCACTGACTGCAGTTTACTGCATTGTCTTTGCATTCCTGACACATTTTAGGAGCTATCTTTCATGTAGTTTCATGTCAACGACGGTTACGCAAAGCCAATTTTGAAATCAATTCCTGTTTGTATTTTATCTCGCTCAATACGAACTGTATTTCAGTGAGGTTAAAACGGTAATCAACACTATGGAATTCTCCACTCAGTTTCCAGCACATTTCAGTTTCCGACAGACGTCACTCAATTCACATGACTCACTATTGCGTGGAAGATATATTTAATAACAAGATCGTTAATTACTACGCCATCCGTTGTATATGCGAAACGCATTGGTCTGCCCTGAAGATGAATTAGTGAAGGCGCATCGCATCTATTTGGGCGCCCCTACAGCGGTACGCGCGGCAATAAAGCAGATGCGTCATGTCCACAATATTGTTAATGGGCTTGTGGTCAACATTACACACGCGGAATAACACAATACTGTCACCCGCAACCTCAGCTTTGTGCGCTCTTTGATGGCTTCCCGCCGAGTTTTAATCAATTAAAACAGAGGGTGTGGAGGGCTGCGGCGCTTCTTCGTCAGCACAAATAAACGCAACGGAAATCTTTTCACAGATCTCAACAAGCAACAGTATTTTCCTCTGAGAGACCATCAGTTTGACATTTCATTGTAACTGACCCAGGTGATAATTTCATAAATTATTACTTCAATTTCGGAATAAATTCGATATGTTCCGTTTAACATTTGTAAAAATCTGCATTACAGAATATATAAAAAAAACTTTGAACACTTCGATAAGTAATAATTAAACCCTTTGAAAATGACAAAAGTCAATAGCCACTATTGTATTCTTTTATTGAACTTGCTTCTTATTTTCAACATAGCTCAATTTTGTAACAAAATTTGTAAACAATAGGATTTGCAGCTAAGCAAACAAGCACTATTTGTAATTTATTAATGGGTCGCCAATGACCAAGTTGTTAACGCGACCATTATAAACTTTTAATAATAATAATAATAAATGTGTTCCTCATCTCAGGTTATTTATGGCATTGGTTCCTATTTTGAGCAATAGAATAATTACGATACACTCGCGACGCCAGCTAGTTGGTCTGGAAAGTAATTCCAACATTTCTAGGAGAATTTTTATCTGGGGTCTAGAATTTGCTAGGAATCTTAAGCGGTTTATCGTCAATTTTCCGCTTTCTATTTTATATGGCGGCTAAAAATCGTTGTTCATGCACTCGTACAGTTAAAATCAGCTTGTAAACCGTTATAAAATTTCGATGATCCGAAATATATGTAAGAATAGACTGGAAATAAATCTAATGTTGTTAAAAATTAGAACTTTTAAATAAATATGTAATGCCACGTTATTTTACCTTTAAATATATTTTTAAAATTAATGCAAGTTTCTTTCACTTTAAAAAAACATGCTGTTCCTGTTTTCACGTTCAATGTAGATATGGTTTGACGGTAAGCCTGGAGAAAACCTTTACAAAGCACCTTGGTTCGAATTAATTCCTGTAGAGACAAATATCTTTAAATAATTTATGACGTTACGATGCATCTCATTAAAGCATTACTGATACAAACGATTATCTGTTACATGTTGCCTCAACTTTAATTTGTTGATGTCTGAAGAAGTAATCCACGGTACTGCATGTAATTTAACTTGCAGTTAGTTGGTAGAAGTAGGACAAAGTTCAGTTCTGTGTAATTCTCTTGTGTGGCGCTCTGTCGGCGCGGGAGAATTTTATGAACCTTATGAAACGTGATTTAATTTCTCTGTAATATTGTATATATATATATATAACGTGGAACGTTAATATTTGACGAAATGGGAAGTTGAAGTCACAATGATTGATCATTAGAAACAATTAATTCACTGTATTAAAATTATTACTAGAAACGTACAGTTTAAGAATTATATTTCGTTATAATTTAAACAGTTTTCTACGAAACTATTCTGAAGAAGGTATCAAGGATGTGAAATGAGACATGAATTGTACATAAATTATATTACCCTATTAATATTTGTTGGCATGTGCCATAATTTTAACAGGAAGTATTTTTAATATAAATTAAAATGGTAAAATTCATAATTTTCAATCAATTTCCCTTGATGTTTCCTCGAGAGGAATTCGCCTGTTCCGCGTCAGACTCGTCTTCAATGCAGCCAATGTTTTCTGATTATCATGAAGCATCCTCTACACAAGTTACGCCGCTTTTACCTAATATCAATAGAAATAATCCATTTGATATTAAGAATTCCATCCAATTAAAAAATATAATAAATGAGACCAAAACTATTTGTGAGGATGAAATTATGACTAGTTTCTATGTTCTTTCTATGTGTACAAATATTCCTATAACCGAGAATTGGATAGACATAATGGATTATACGCCAAAAAGGAGCAAAATATTATTTTTAAAGGGGTTAAGAATTTGAGAATTAGAGAATGGGTATTTTACATTTGAAAACAATTTTTACATGCAAATAAATGGACTTGGAATGGGTGGTTGCTTATCGACTAATGTTGCAGGAATTTCCCTTTGTTGCAGCAACCCCGTGGCCACTTGTTGGTCATTTTCCAGGGTTAACTCTTGCCAACTGTAAAATCGTCGTTACAAGTTTTAATAATTTTCATGCTACTTTAAACGTACGTAAAAAACAAGTAAAAATTAACTTATGTAATACTAACCTACTAATGTTATATCTGGGAAATATATACTTCATCGGCGTCGAGTGTGTGTTTCCACCAGTGAAATAATCCGACGTATAATTTAATTGACGAACAGAAAAGTTGACATAATCTGAGTTACAAATAAACAATTTTTCAAATGTTTGTTACTTAACAAACGTAAGAAAAAATAATGTCATCGCGGAACAAAGTAAGTAGATGAAGTGCTTTTTTATATTTAAAATTTCCCCAACAAATAAAGTAAATAAAATAATATAAATGATATATTCGTTAAAATAATAATTATTGATGAAGCCACATAATATTCCGTTACATTAAGGGTAATAGAATTTTTTTAACTTTGGATTTTGTAAGATGTGTCCGTTTATGATTTCCCTAGGGAAATTAACTGGATATGCATTAAGAAAATAACTTCAAAAAAATCTTAGAGTCATCTTAAGAGACTGTTCTTTAATTGAATAGTTCTTGAATACTTAATAAAATTTCAGTAATTAAAAACCTGAAATTAGATCCAAGTGTCGTGATGCTTTATGTAAATCTATATCAAGAAGGCAATTTAGTGTTATTTAATTGTTTTTTAGATGGAAAAAATCATGAAAACAGTTCATCTGTGTTTAATGAATGTACATAAATGGAAATATAACTTAGTTGGCGACTCATTTATGTTTTAAAAGTTTGCGAAGGTTGCGAGAACGTCAAATATTACCATGCAAGGAAGTGGAACGAAGAAAAGTTCCCTTGGTGTTCATTCCACGGGAAAATGGCGACCGGCTATTGTTTGAGCTAAATACATCAGGGACGGTAGTTGTGTGTAATTTTTTTTTCCTGTTTGGGTTGTCAAAGTGTTTTTTTTTCATTTTTAAATATTCCGTCTCTCATTGCCTTGTCATAGAGATTATATATTGAGGTACTGTAAAAAACATTCTAATTTTTATTCGTTTGAGGTTTGCTTTTATTAACAGTTCATGCTCGATTCTGGAAAGACATTCAACTATTTTTTATTCAAAGCTATAGTTGGATTATGCCGAGACACTTGCGTACTAAAAACGTGAATTTAGTGTCGTTGGGTATGCCAGTTATCGACGAAATGCCTTCTGGAAGAGAGAGAAAAAATCCAGAGGTGGAATTCAATAAGATGCAAATAATTCGAAATTTCGAGTGCAATGCGCCGGATAAATCACGTATTCCAGGTGTAATGTGTGAAGCTGCGGGTGAAATTGCCACGGAACTGGTAAATTCTGGTTGGTTAATCAATTTCGGAGCTGCAGTTTGCGGTTCGAGCGACTCGTTTGCTGCTAAATCCTGCTCCACCCTCGCAGTTTAAGTGTCCCTGATGCCAACGGCGCTGTTTCTTTATTGTTATTGAAATGAGGTTGCATACAGTTCCCAACTAGGATGATTTACTGTGTAATCCGTTAGCGTCGTCGGATGCGGCAATTACGAGCCAAAATGAAATTTTAAAAGATTTATATTTTTAAGCAAACTACTAATATTTGTAAAAATGTCATATCTCTTTCTCTCTCTCTTTTATTTTCTGGCTGCTGGTTTGATATTTCAGAGCGTTTCCTGCGGTCGTGTGAGGTTCACTGGTCAAAGAGTTCGACTGCTGAGGCGTCTCGGGCTACGGTTAATTAGAACGACGTGGTTTTTAATCCCTTTTCAAAGAGAAGAGCCATTAACTATCCCGAGTGCAATGAGAGATATTTTCACTTTGACATGCTCGGTCAGTGATAAGCCTAGATGTGCTCAATTCTACTTTGATCTGCAAATAGTTGTGTGGGCCTCCTGTGAGATTGAGTATTAGCGGCCGAAGGGAAATTTATTTCATCACAAATAATTTACGATGGACAAAGGATGCCTGCGGTTGTAAAATTTGTTTCCATTACTTTGTGCGCAACACAAGTAACTAATTTGATGGTCTTTAGTGAATGCTTTTATTCATATTATTTATAGTACAATCAACGGCTAAGATCATTAGCGACTTTGTACATCATTGGCTTTGACTTTGTCGGGAATTAATGTCTCGGAGTTTCTCAGTATGGAAAAATATAATAACAAAATCCATGTTCTAACCGGGATTCCCTTTCGTGAATCTTGTTCTTCTAATAAACTCGAAATAGACTAATGAATTTTTTAGAAGCTCTACTTTCTAGAAAGTTTTGATTAAAATTCAAACAAATTTTTTCGACTATTCGACTATAAATTTATGATCTATTGATAACTCTGATGGTTAAAAATATCAGTTTTTACATGAACGAAGTAAGAGGTGGAATAGAGGATCGGTAAAGATTATATTAAATTTTTTATATTATTTGAATTCTGCTTTTTTTCTTCGCCATATAACTCGGTTATCTGTTTGTGATTAACTACACCGGAAAGACTCACATTAATTATCAATAATAAAAATTCACTAAAAGTAAACGAGAAATTATAAACTGAACGATATAAAACATTGACGAGTTAATTTTTGGAAGAAAGATCATATCAGGAAAATAGCAACATTTAGAGGAGTTTTAGCTGATATTGGATATTTTAAAGTGAAAGCGCTGTTTAATAGGTGAAAATAATGACCGAAAGCACAAATTGGAAGTGTAAGACTAAAAGGATGAAATGACAGACGAATTAACGGTTCTTTTTTCATTTTTTTCTTCACATAAATAAATTATTAATTTTCGGAATGGAATAAAATTTAATATTTTCTACGAAAATAACATTCCTTTTTTGTACCAGTAAATCTAATTTGTTATTAAGTCACAGCGTACGCCATTAACAAATTCAGTTTCCCGAAGTACTTATTAATCTTTAATATATAAAAATACATATTGAGATACAATAGAATATACTCATTATTCAGAAAGTAAAAACACGCAAAAATAAACTCAATACAAAAATACGGAAAATACTTATATAATAGAATGCAATATTGAAAAATTAACTCATGTATATACTTCATTTTTAAATCAGGAGGAATGAAATTAGTAAAATACATAAGTGAAACTTTTAATATCTTAAAGATAAGAAGAAAATAAAATAATATATTGTAATAAATTATTATCCTAAATTAAATTATACTCCATGTTTTGGTGATAATTAATGTGATGTACAATTTGAAGCTTTTAAATTTATTTAATGTAACTCAACTTATAGCATTGAAATTATTTTACTTTGAGAAACAATTTATTGCAATATTTAATTTTGTAATATTTAAATAAATTATAATTTTATTTTACAGTTTATTTAAAGAAATATTTACTTTGAAAAATTTAAACAAATTAATGAAAAATTCAAATTATCAAATTTTTAAAGCAATTCTTAACATTAGAGGTTTGATTAATATATTATTTAAAGAATTTGTTTAAAACGGAAAAATGAATTTTACATATAAATTTACACAAACTTCGTCATGGCAGTTAATTTAAATGAGACACTTTAAATTTTATCCTAGGGCCTTTTATCAGGCTTCAGAAAATTATAGAATTAAAATTAAATACAAAATTTACAGAAAAATATTTCAGTTGAAATTACAGAAATGTTAATTGCCCCAAAATACAAACACAAAATAAAATGAAATTTGAAGCTTGAAGGTAAAACAATAATGCACTGTATTTGATTCTTAAATTCAAAATAAACTCTACATAACAATAATCGTTTAAATTAAATTTATCAAGAGTTATTTGTAACAAATAATAAAAATTTTGTTGAGAATTAATTGTAGAAGGTAAATTTATTGTCTCCAAAATACTTGATGACCAAAAAATGTGGAATATGAATTCGGTTCTCGAGACGGTACAAATTTAAAGTCTTACGTGTACATGCATGGGGATATCATTTGGGGTGCATCAATTATAATAATAATAATTTAATATTCCGTAGATCCAGCATAAGAAGACAGGCTTCAAGGATATGCAACGTGTCAGGGTGTACATTTTTTTGTTTATTTGAATTTAATACTCAAAATTAAATACCACATTGTAAAAAATTATGCACAATCATTTGATTTTTAACAAATAATGTGCTATAGCATAAACTGATATTCTTACTATTTAATTTAAAACGTATTTCTACTTATCATATTCATAATTCAGATTCTGCCGTTAATTCTTTTTCTGAATAGAAATTTAATCTGAGCTTTAAATTGACTTTGGGTGGCGGATAATTAATTAATTATTAGTGGTAATTTGTTATTATGAATAATGGCAACCAATCAGTTCAACTGAAAATTATTAACATTTTTTTGTATTTATTATGTTTGTTTCTTGTGTTAATACACTAAATTTAAAGGTGTATATAAAAGGGGCATTCATAAGTTTGCTATTTATGTTCCGTAAACCGATGCTCTTATCGGAATTCTCGTAAATGAGATTAAAAGTACGGAATGAGGAGTATAAATTTTAGTACATTACAGCAAACAACTTGAATACATTTCACGGTATTCTGATCACGAGATATTATAAATATGCAATTTGTGCGTTCTGGTTCGTAAAGTAGTGGCATGTCTGCGTGCATGAATGTCAAGTTGGCGGTACATCAAGCCAGGAACGCAGAGCTTTCAGCCCCGAATTACTCCTCCCGAAGGAATTCCGTACATCTGGGGCATCTGCTATTTGCATCCTTATTGCACGTGCTGCCGCGCTCAGCTGCTAGCACTACATTTGTTTACGTCTGCGCTATTATCTAATAGCCTAACACTGGCTGGTATAAATCTTACATATTGGATCTCGCATTTCCTTGGCTGAGCCAAACAAAGTATTATGTAGCTCAACAAGGAAGAGGAGGGTAATTGATAAAGAGGAAAACTTTGCTCAATGCCTTATCGCAGTTATAACTTACGGAGCAGATACTTCGACCATGAATTCGACGATAATATCTAAGATGAAGACATAAGGGCTTATACAAAGAACTAACTTGGAAGAAGATGATTTTGCTTGAATGTCGGAACGCAACGGCGGCCAAAATAAAAAAAAATGGAAAGAGTTAATAAATTACGTTACAGAAATTAAAACTTACAATAACAGCACACTACTTACCACGACTGTAATTAATTCATCAATTTTGATACTCGTCTCGGTACTACAGAAACATTAAAAATTAAACGAAAACAGGTTACATAACCAGAAAGTAACCGTTGTTTTTAAGGTACAGCTGTTATTTTTTTAAATTCCACAATGGTCTGTCGCCAATTTTAGTAAAAAATAAGTAATCATTTTAAATTTTTAAATTTTGGAAATTAGTGCTTTCGGTAATATTGCCATAGTCATCTGTACAGAGAAAGAAAAATAATAGTTTTGTAGAACACATTTACAACTCAACAGGATTCCTATAAATAAAATTATTTGACAAAGCATTAATTTTCATTTGTGAAAATGATCCATACATTTGATTTATTACACAAACCTTCAATTTGTCCGAACATTTCCTTTTTTCCTCGTAGAATCATCAAGCCATGATGGTCTTAAGTTTAAACCTCATAATTAATATGAGTTTCAATTTTATGTATGAACCCTGTAGGGATCTCGTTTTGCGAGCGAGGAAGAGTCACTAGGAAATTTCGAATTTAGTGTAGTTGAGCATTATAATAGTTTTTGCTTGAATTTCGTTATGTTGGACAACTGAAATAATTCATTTCGCAGCCTTATAATATGAACTAAATTCTAAGTTGGACTCTACTTACCTTAGTTATTAAATAAATCTAAATATTGTTATTCAATGGCGTTTCGTAACATGACCTGATTTCTTTTTTGGCCAGTCCATCGTTGAATGAGCTGGATCCCTATTTTGCGTGGCCCGAGCGGACCCTGGCGACGTGTCTAGTAACAGACGGATACATGATCTCCTGTGAAGTGGTGGATTCTCTTCACAGACTCTGAGGACCCGTGTTGGCGAGAGAGCAATGGTGCGAGAACCCCTCTGCTCTGCCGCCACGAATCAATACCAGCGACGCCAGACTCTCTTTCCCCATTTCGCCTTGCCCATTTTCCCCCGGTGATTTACTTCATTTAACATTTGACCGTATTTTACATTAACATTCATTTATTTTTATTTAAAAAAAATCACCATCTTAGTTATCCAGTGAAGCCTAGTGACACTCTTTTTCCGATTAATAATTAAATTCCGCCGAAGCACTGGAATAAGAACGGAAGTCTTTATTAATAATTTATACAGCTACGAAGATGTTATATGAAAAGGAAAACTGATGTTATTATGTATTAGAATAAACGACTGTATCAGTATGGCGTCATAAACACGGGTGATTGTCTATTCAAGAAACATTAATACACAATATAATTAGCCGCTTCTCTTTTCGAAATCGTGTATTTTATACAGATTTGTGGGGAAATAAAATCAGAAACTACAAACTAAATTAAAAGAATTATAAAAAATCCTCAGGAGGCGATTTATTAATGCGGTGAAGTTTGGAACGATTTTTAATTGAAGTTTTCGAAAAATAAAATCACTTCTTTAATAAAAACATAAAGATTACAAATTTTAATGAAAGTTCAGTTTAAGGCTTAATTATAAATAATTGCAGTTTAAAATATTTTTGTGTTTGCAAATTGTTTAAATTAGTTTTCTATCATAAAATGCATTTCTCAAAGAGTTAAAGATAGATATTTTAAAGGCAAGTTAAATAAATTAACGGCCATATTTATAGACAATCAAAATATTTTACTCGATACAACGACGTTTCTGTGCATTTGTGGTGCTTTCAGAAATTTGTTTATGTTATGTTTGTACGGTAACAGAATTTTTTGGCATAAGTGGTGAAAAGAACAAATAATATAATAAGTAATTCAGTAAAATAATTTCTCTGATTTATTTACTTTATCTTCTGAATAAAAACAAACGTAAAGTAAACGATTATTTATAAATACTTTCATTTTGTTTCATATATATATATATATATATATATATGTACCTTACAAAACTTAAAATATTAGCCACCAGATCACAGATCTTTTGAATCATTTTTCTTGAATTCGACACCAAATAATCTACTTGGGATTCCTTAAGAATAAATGTACTAGACCGGGTCTATAGTTTAATTTATGTATTAGTATTCTGTGCAGGACATTTTGCAATTCTAGGTTTTGTTCCTTTAAAAACTTTTAGAGCTATATATTATTATAATATTCTCTTTTTTTATGTCCCTCGTATGAAGCAGGAGCATGATAAAATTAATATGTTTGAAGTACTACAATTTAATATTTTAAAACTTTCCGACTTAATAGGCACTAAAATGTAATTTGCGTGTTCCTGACATATTTTATAATTGAAAATTAAGTAGAAACACAATGAGGGTAATTTTTGAATTTAACTTAAGAGAAAATCAAATTTAAAAATAGGAATATTGATTTTTAGAATATTATTTAATTCAAAGCTTATAAAATGAACTTTTAATTTAATAAAGTTGGTTTTGCCTGATGCCAGTTGAGCCAATATTCCGTACAGATTTTATTAATTGCGATTGTACCATCATGAAAGGAACTTCAAAGATTATCGCACTTCTGTGGGACGATTGGATTTGAGTGGGAGAAAGTTTACTTCTTTTCAGATCTCTTAACTTGGGTAATCAACAGGGCAAACAGAAGGAGGTGAGGAACAGATACTGCATTGGCAGTGAAAGCTACGAAAGTAATCGGTAATCATTAATTTGCCGTGGGTATAATACCAAGACTGTCATTAGTAATAAATTAATTTATGTACCGGAAGATCAAATAAGCGTTCAATTGATTATTTTAAAAACCATACACCGTAAAAAGCCTATGAATCTCAATAAACTGTGCATGACGGTCATGTGAGTAAAAAAAACAGTGGCTGAATTTGTGCAAAATTTCGCTCCAGCTTATCTACCAATGAGTGTTTACACTATTGGAAGATTAACAACCATGATCCAGGCTGGTGAGCTGACAGGTTACACAATTCTCATTATGTCTATGCCGTATTTCATACAAATTTAAATCCAATAAACTGCATAGATCTATTGTTGTGGGATGGAACATGTTGGCTGTTGTTTTCTGTCCGCAAAACATTTATCATGCATGTGTGTTGTCAATTTTCTTTGGAGCGACATCCATATATATGATGTCATTTATGTATGAATTATTTCCTTAGTGGGTCCATTTCAATGCCTATTTACATTACTATTTTCCCCTTCTTCGTGATTTACGCTTGATTTATCAAGTATTACGTCATATCAAGTATTACGTCATACGAATAAAAATATTACGATGCTTAACCAACGCGGTATTAAGAAGTATGAATGTCTCATAATTTTGAATATTAAATAACAATATTGCATTCAGTTTTCTGGAGTCTATTAAAAATAGTTCCAAGTGCACTTGAAATCTTTTGGGCAATCTGGACTTTTAAGAAATAATGAAATTGTTATTGTAAATGTCCACGTATGAAAGTATTGAATTTTTTCGGAGTTTTGAGTGGAAAGAGAACAGGTAACTAAAAAAAACAGCATTGCTTCGGAACTTGGGACGAACTATCACAGACAGGTCGGAACTAAAGTAGGTAGCTGCAGATGTTGAGAGAATTCATTGGCTCTCCAAGTCTGAAGCTGGAAAAGGGTGACGTTATCAACATTTAAGAGCTGGTTTGAGCAGTGATATCTGAGAAAATAAAGAAATAGAAGATGGTAAAAATATGAGAGCTTGATTCTGGAATAATGTATTAGTATACTTAAGATGTAAGAAAAAATATTATTGGTTGTTACAGGTAAACAGATATCGGAAGAAAGGATCAAATGTCCAGAACCAAAAATTTGATCCCTGATTTGTTCGGAGTTCATGACTGCATCCCAAGAAGCCAGCTTAACGATCGCAATGCGTGATTTGTACAAGACATATCAAAATTATAAGATTTTTCTGTTTATTAATATTTTATTTTGCTACTTCATACCAAGAATTATTGATATTTTTCTTGTTATTAATAGAAGCTGTTCCGGTTCAGTGCCCAGTCTAGAGCTTAAAGATTTTTGCAGAATTTTTTAAAAAATAATTGTATATTATTTTAATGAACTGAAATTACGTTTAAAAGAAAATGATTTATTATTTTATATATTGATTTATTTACAGTCGCAACTACATCTGTGGTCATTAGCGACTCTTTATGGGAACTCATTTTTGCCTTGTTGGAAAATCCGGGATCATGGATGCCTCTGAATTTAATTATGACAACTAGGGAAATGTTAACTTTCCTAATTAACGTCCCAACTGCAACCTTTTTCTGAAACAGATTTATATCGTAATATTTTAGGTAATCACAATACAATGTGAAAATTTTAAATAACAGTTAATATTAAAATTCAAGAAATGTCTTTGTAATTATTGCAGAGTCTTCTATGTGCAAATTATGATTGACGACATATTATTATTTTCCACGTTATAAGATGATAATGTCTTAGGTAGATCACTTCAATCAATTAAATATTTGGCTAATAACTCTCTACTTTCTTTTTCGCCAAAAATTTGTACAGAAAATCTAAAGAAAATACTATGAACCAAATATATTTACGAATATAGCAATTTCGGCTTGTGAAAAAGTAAATGCACTTAAGGTGAATACGTGAGCTGAAAAATAATCAACTTAATTATGGTGCTAGCTTCTCTTTATCTGAGGTTGATTAAGGACAGATTGGGATTGTTCATATGGCAGAGTGAAATTACAGGCAGGACTACGTAAAATACAAATGACCGTTTGTGAATATTTGCCCGTGATGTGAACTGTTTCAATTTGTAAGCGGCGGCATGAGCGGAATTGGAAACCTGTTTCACAAGCAATGTCCGTATTCTAGCTCCTAGCTCAGTGGGAACATTTTGGATGTCACTTACGTTTTCATGATAGGACGCTAATAAATACTCCGCTTTTACGCGGACACTGAGCGGCAAACAATTTCATTTCCAGACAGTTTATTTGTCGCTGATTTACAGTTGCCGACTTCAAAAAGGCATTGCAAACATTCATTCAGAGCGCATTAGCATTCCTTTTGATTAATTTCCAGTTGGCATGCGATCAATTCTAGCTCCCTACGTTGACATTGCTAAACTGTAACTCGCAATTTAACCACAGAAAGGATCATTTATGTTTCACGATGGGATTCCCCTTTCAATAGGCAAATTGTATCTTTTAAAATGCACAAACAACATTATGTAGTCAGGTCACTCACACGAACACACAAATAGTCTTACACAACTGTACTCGCGAATCCAATTTAATTGCTTTAATTTTCTGTTTTCTATTATTTATGTTCGTTTGTAAATGTCAAAGGCCAGTGTCCAAACAAATGGTACTGTGATAAAAATGTGAATCATTTTACAAAAAACATTCTTTATTCCATGAAAATAAGTTTAAAAAAATCACTAATTTTACAATAATAATTTGTAAGAGGTATCGTATATTAAAGAAATATGAAAATATTTAGAAGTATTGAAGCCTTTAAGTAACGTTGTAATTTGAATTGGCAACTCAATTACAGTTTATAACCCACGAAACTCAAATTATATACATAATTTTTATATAATAATTATTTATTTATAATAATTATATAGCTGCGTGCACGGCGTTGCCCGGGTTGTCATAATTGAAATCAACGACATTCATAATTTGCCTGAAATTTAGGTTGTTTTTGCATTATTTTTTTGTAAAACCCCTCCGCCCCCAACCCCTACATGTGCCCCTTTCCAATGCTGAAAGGGGATGAATTATACACAAAAATATTTGTACAAACGCTATGTATCTCGTTGACCTCAAAAATTTTTCTTTCGACCAAAATATCGGCAGTATTAACACGATTGAAATATTCCACCCCCGCATCTAGGCGTGGTAGTTGTGTCTTAATCTCACAGTGCTTTTTTCCGGTTCGAAAGGAACACGTGTACAAAATTTGGTTAAATTGTAGATTTGGATGCGGAACATACACAAACAACCAATTTTATTTATTTGATTTCACTATTTTTTCTTATTCTATATATAAATATTTTTAATATATAAATGTCAAAATTTTAAATTAAAATATTTGAGTTTTATATTTATTCATGTTATTTATTTATATTATTTTTTGCTTATATATAAATATTTTTCTCACGCATTGTTGACGGTTCTATGGCAATCATTTTATCAATCACGGCGGACATAATACGTTAATTGGACACTTTCTTTAACACCATGACCATCAACTAGCAAGTTGATCAGCGACACATCGACGTTAGTTTGGAACTTTCTCAACGTACGCAGATTGTCTTCATAGCGCTATTGAGGAACATCTTTCAAAAACACTAGTAACATTTTAGTATTTCAGACTATTAGAAATATTTTATAGACCAATCCAAATAGACCGTTTGTCTATTACGAAAGTTTGAACGCTTTTATCGACTTTCAGAGAGTAATGGGAAATGGTACCATTGGAAACATGCCCAGAATGCATAGAAGAATACGGCCTCAGAAACCCTCTGAGTTTGAGAGGGGTCACATAATTGGTTTATGTGAGAGTGGCTTATCCTTCAAGGATGTCGTTGCACGATCGACTATTGTGGAAAGTGTTCCAGTCTTATACATTCTAACAAAATATGTGGAACGAAAGAAGAGGTGGAAGACCATTCTCATGAATAGAAGAATCGACGACAGATGAAATTATGACTTCGTATTAAAGTTAAACATTCCTCACAGGACATGATCTGGGCAACTAGCAAGTTTACAGTGGTATCAATTGTAATTGTTGAGGGAAATAAAAGTAGTTCAAGAGAAATTTAATGTGATGGTTAACATATCGTATTTCATTGTGAAATGAAACATGGTAAAGCTTCCATTTTCTTCTAGACAGTGTACATGATCAGACCTCTTGAGCATTTAATGATATGGTGAGTAGATGACCAAACTATCCCAAAGACAAAAAAGGATTAATTAAATAAACCACGCGGTCGTGGCAGGAAGGAACTACTATTATGTATAGAATTTTGGGACCCATTACAACCATGCAAACTTTTAAAATACAATTAATGAAACAATTAATTTTAAAAAAACAAAAAAGATTCAGTAATTGGTAATTCAGTAATTCGCCACACACGTAATTATCTTTCGCTAAGTTAATTATCCGGTCATGCCTAGTTTTATGGCTGCTTTAATTCGCACTTCTTGGGCT
Organism: Zhengitettix transpicula; assembly: GCA_037074705.1. Classification (NCBI taxonomy): domain Eukaryota; kingdom Metazoa; phylum Arthropoda; class Insecta; order Orthoptera; family Tetrigidae; genus Zhengitettix; species Zhengitettix transpicula. Next base: position 72,972,739 of record CM073595.1, on the reverse strand, counting down.
CGACTTCGTAGGTCTACTAAGAAATTTGCTGAAACGTATAGAAACTGTAGATTATGTACTGAAGACACAGAATGTAAATGGATAACCGCCCACACAACACGCAAAATCTAAACTGACACTTTGTTAAAATAATGTTTATTATCGTGTACAATGAAGTGAAGTCATACTAATTAAAAAAATTCATATTTGCACCATTCTTCTTCTCTTGTTTAAATAGAAAAGTTTTAATTAATTCATAATTGAATTTTATCTGCTATAAGATCAAATAATTTTGTAAACATATTAATAGGAAACGGATGGAAAAATAATTATAAGTACTGTTTCATGGAATTTTATTAAAACCTATAACTTTGGAATTGACGAGTGTATTTTTGGGATTTGATAAAATATTTGGGCCTGCGAGAATCCCAGATTGTTCGTTTATTAAAATTTTTAGTTAAGTGACAGGAACATATTAAGCGTTGTAGTCGAATTATGCAGAGAATCCAAAAGTGCCAATTCTTAAAAAAAAATCACTGCCTGCTTTTGGTTCTAATGTTGTTTTGAAATTGAACAGCCTCAAATTAATTTTTTCAACCTGTGATGGTTTAATAACTTTTGAAATTCCTGAACTTGTTGTGTACTTGTTTATGTAAAATTGTGTCTTTCAATTATCTCTTAAACAATTATCAGGAATTTCGACTTGAGTCACTCAGTGTTGTTTCGTTTTAAACAATTACGAGTAAATAAGTGATACAATTTAGAATATAGCAAGACAATATAAAACATCAGGTTTTTGTGCAACAGATATTTGTACAGTGAAAATCATATAGTGATCGTGTTGCAAAGTCTTTGAATATTCTTCCCGTTGAAGAAGACAGAAACATGGAGCTGCGTCAAAGTGAGAACCGAATATGGGAACCTTTTATTTTTGTATCGAATTTATCAGACCGTGACAATTTAATGTTGTTTCTCATAAGCGGTTAGCATGATGTTGTCTTTCGAGTGAAATGCACTACGAATCAAATAAAAGTGTAGTTCCTTAATCGCGTGTGCAGTTATGCTTTGCGATAATACGTTTCCCCCGAAGACCTGTAGAAAAAGTTTCCGTTTGAATGGAGTCATTAGCGCCGGAGAAGGAAGATAACGGAGCATGCGTGAGGCGGTAAGGCGAGGGAGAGAAGAGACCTGCTTATCGCGCGAGGAAAACGCATTAGCCAAGTAATTGCTTAATTTTCGCAATTTGCCTGCATCCCATCTTAATCTTGGGGAGGGTCTTCTAAGCCTCCTCTTTGCTTATTCATATCCTTCTGACTCGTCTATAGACGTGCTTGAGCTAGTTAGCGACTCTCGCCTTTCTCGTGAAGGTCTCGTCCTGCAGTCTATACAATTAACTTATTTAAAGTTTAGCGACCGAAATGCCTCTCTCACCTCTCGCATTGTGCCAGTCCGTGTCTTCTGATTCACCCCGTTAAACTGTCGCAGAGTTTAACTTCTCTCTATCGAACGGTGTTGAAGCTCATTAGACTTTGGCATATTTACTTCCCTGATCCTGATGAGCACTCTGCTTCATCTCCAGCCCGATGAGACTTTGTGGCTCTCCATATTAATTTAATATAACCCTACATTAATCGAACAAATTATATTTTAGACGTTAATTACAGTTATTTCTTTATCCGCAGATTTTTATTTCTTGCATTGTAGCAGTTGGCAGAATCCCGGAGGCATCAATACTAAATTCTTATAAATACTATATTTATAAAATTCATGTTAATACGAATTTATGATACAGATAACACTCCACTATGACATTTACTACAATAGATCGATTAAAATTTCCCGTGAGATGTGTGACCGCCAATCCACGTATCAGGTTACTTAAAATGAAGGGCGGGACAAGAACGTTGCCAAACAATCGCAGTGTTGTCTACTGTTTACAGCGACCAAGTGCACGATGACTTCATCGTCACATAAAGATCTTTAGAGAATGATTTGTAAATGGTCAACGGTCATCCTAGTCGTGACTGACTTGTAAACACTTTTCTAGAAAATGTTTGTTCCCATAAATAGGTGCTTCCAGAAATGTAAATAATTGATTTTTATGTGTATCTTAAGTTCAGAAATCTATTTCCTGGTAGATTATGCAATTTGTTATTGCCTGGCCTGGCGGATGTACCGCTGGTTGCCGACTACTACACTAATGTAATTCGCCTACTTAAATTAAATTAATTGTTTCAATTTTAGTGAACGATTTTTTATATTTTTCAAAAATAAATTTTTTAAGATGTATTTTTGTGAATACAATAAGGTAAAAGTGATCAAAGTAAATTTTGCTTATGATGTTGCACGTTTATGCAACATAAATACAATTAGGTCTGATTTATGAATACTTCACATTTTAGTGTAATTAGAATACCTTGAGGATGAAGTCTCAAATTTTATTTTTCAAAAAATATAAAAGAAACACAGGAAATGAATATTCTGAAGTTGACCGGCGAGCAGAAAAATCTGGCCTGCATGGTTCACTCACATAAAGCTAGAACAGGCATGTATTATGCTGGCCACGGATGGCAAAAGTTTGCCATGTCTTAAGTACATGTTGTTCCATTTATACATCACAATTTAGCTCTCGTAGAAACAAACGGATGTCTCTAACTAAAAGTTATGTTGCATATATGCTGCACTACGCACTAAAGGTTTTATATATAGAACGCTGTGTGTATTTCTTGAAATAAAGTATAAATTAATTTTTTCAATATTTTATTTTATATTTTTCATTTTAGATCTTTTTACTAAATAAAATTTCTCGTCAATATCCGGGACGACAATTCGCTGAGAAGTAACAACCAAGAGAAAACATAAGTATACGACGACATGAACTATCTGGATAACAACACAATACAGAGGAAACTGGAAATCATTTAGCTGTTTTATATGTTGACTGCTGATTAACGTGATGAGAAATGTGATACAATCTAGGATATCGAGGAAGATATATCAGTGTATTATAATCAGAAAAGAAGCTGATTTTTTTTATAACATAAAAACTGTTTATCGGTTTGTTTTGTTGAAGTAGTGGTTTGCGTTGATGTTTGTTGGAGATCTAAAAGCGTGGAGGTAGCTCTGTAACTGGTATTCCCCTGAGGCTGTCCGTTTCATTGGCCCAATGTCAACGTCGTCGTAAAGCATACTCATTGTTTTCGCCCTCCGAGGAGCGTTCACCGCAATGAATGGAGGAAGTTGGTCTCGTCCCCTCGAGTGTTTGTTGCTTAAATATGCGCGTGTTTGTTTGCCGTTTTGGTCGAGAGCGGGAGGGGGGGGGGGCAATATTCCAACACACTTGAAAAGTTTTATTTTTATTTTGATGAAGACTCGGGTGAGTGGTGCCCTTATGAGTGGAAAGCCAACACACACGGTGAACGGGTTGGGGGCGCTCAAGGGCCCTGCTTCACCGTGCATTATGAGAGCTACTGGCTGGGGGTCTGAAAGGGCACGCGGGTTCAGCGCAACGCAAACCGGTGGTCAATTTACCAGCAGTAAGGAAAACGGTTATACAATGAAACAGGAAACGCGGACGAGTGTTCATTTCATTTACGTCCCGCGAAATAAGCGCAGACGTAGCATTCCTCTGTAGCAATTTATTTCTTTGGCCTCTTCGGAACAATGCTTTGAATTGTCGCTAAGCCGTTTGTGTAGGCTGATTCGAATTCAGCTTGTTTCCCTGTCCTGCCTCCCTCTATCAGATAATTTCCCAGTCGACGAAGTCAATTTGGTTCGGGGGTGTTTCACGGACAGTATATTTACAGCGGGACCAAACATTTTTAATGCGGTAAATACCCAATAACGAGGGTCTTCTCCCACGGAAGGGGATGGGTTACTTGTTAAACATGAGGATTGGCGTGTTTTACATTGCAGATTCAGATTGGATGGAACGGGGAAAGCTTCAATTAACTGTGTATTTCTCCGGTAGCGGTTTCATTCTTAATCTACTGAGTTAACGAGAGCCTCTTTATTCATGGAAGTCCAACTTCGGTAGTAGGACACTTACTTTTACTAAGTCCCATTCTCAACTAGTCACTCTATGATACAAAACTTACACCAGATTTGACCAATACTCAACAATAATATATTATTTTAACTTCCGTGTTTAATAAAAAAAATATATTTAACGACAAATTAATAGACCTTGTATTATTCCAAAAATATGTTAACGATCAAAAAATTGTTTTTGTTATCAACGCTACGTTTCAGTACTTATTATCCCCGTCGGGCTATGGTTGTATTCTTATATAAAATTTAATGCAATAATTGGAAAAGCCACTGTGATATGTGAATAATAAATATCGATAATATTACACTCCTAATTTATTATACCAGAAAAATCAACACAAATATATTCTCTAGTTCCGTCTTCAGCTTAAATAATTATCTCGCGTAGTTCATCGAACAATACACTACTGTTCAGATATTTAAGTTCCTCTCCTATAACATCACGCTACATTCTTTGAATCATAGGATTCACGTGGGCGTATACCCCTTCAAAACAAAATTCCCCGATTTCAATTATTTATATTTATTTTACGATTCCCAATTTTATCGTAATCTTGGCCCCGTTGGCTGGGTCTGGAGGATCTGCTGTTAGGCGAACTTCAGAACAGACAGATTCAACGTACGTCACTCTGACATCATCCAGCGTGCGAACATCCCCAAATAATGATAAATAATATCAAAATGAAAACACAAAATTTTAATAAAATGAACAATTAGTTAATGATTACATGGTAGCGACATTCCAAATATAATATTTAATATTTATTTTAATCTTTGACCATTTCGATAATTTTCTTAAATATTCTATTAAATAGCGTCCTTGGTGTTTTTAACAAAATATGAAAACAATACAGGCCAAATTAATACTTCCCTTTCGTTATATAACGCGACTGTGATTATTCGAAATTTTTCCCACTTCCAAATACTCGTATTAATATTTTCTGCTGCCTCCGTGCCTTTATAATTATTTAAACTATTTTTCCAAATCAGTTTCAAAACGTACGTGAATTTAATGTTATTTAATTTTTATATAAAAAAAATTCGAAGTTATTCCGGGTCGAATGCAAAGATAGTTTCCCGGTCAGAGATACTGCACTTATCAGTCGTGATCGTCCTTCATTCCTGGATTTGCTTTATGAATGAATTAAATTTACACATTTTAAAAATCTTCTTACTGGCTGAAAATGCCATGTCACACCACACTGCAGTCTCAGTTATTTATTTCACTATTTTTGTGTTCAAGTTTTCAAATATACACAGTCATGTTCATCTATACGGAACATTAACAATTTTTTACATCACTGTAAAATAATATAGTATTTATTAAAGGCGTTATAGTCTACAATTGAATTTTATGGAGAATGTAACTGTTTCGTTGACTAAATATATATGATGTTAGGAGTGAAAATAGGTAAAGCCTGATGTGCATTTTTAACTTTTACGATTATTGCAGTAAATGGGATTACATATAAATATTTAGCATTGTTTCTACCTGAATCCAGTTATTTTTTTCGATCGCAAACATTTTCATTTGTTGTCCTGATTATGTAGAGATTATATTTTGTCGTCAAATTCTCTTTTATTTAAGGAGAAAGCTTCTGTCTATTAATAGCATGCAATAGAAGCCAACACGAAGTTAACTATAAATATTCAAACCAGCTGTTTACACGTCTTTCATACGGGTATTTGGTTGCAATACTGGTTTTTACTTCTTGGTTTTAGCAACAGTATAATAAGTTAAATAACTTATCCATTTACCTAGTTCTAATGGGCGGCATGTAGCTCTGGACAGAGCGTGCGAGAGAGATACATAAAACGTTCGGGTTACTGACTGAAATTCGTTTTGTACCATAGTGTCAGAAACCAAGTCAGGAGAAGGAAGACCAAACTTAAACCAAAGTAAACGAAGGGAAATATATAAACTAGGGAAAATGTAAATACTGTTCTTATCGATTGAGTGACATTCTTTTCATTCTGTTTTTAGAGTCAAACTAATTAATCTAACTTTACGGCAGTCATCTTGAACGTTTAACGAGAAACGCCTATCGAATTAATTTAAATCAGTTTTATGTCGAATAAAAATAAAATTTTAACGAAATACGTTTTCTTCTAGTGAAGTTTACACTAGAATTAATCTCATCTTAACTTTTCATGTAATGAATTTACTGGTCTATTTAAAATATCTTTTATGTATGTTTGGTATTATCGTAAAGATATAGTTTATAATAATTTGTATGGCTCTCATTATTTCCTCTGTTGAGTACTACTGGAATCAATAACAAATATAAATACAGGTTTATTTATTTTTTGGGGCTGCGCAAAGCACTTAGCTACGCGCGGAAAGAAATTTTGTCGTCCACTTGCATCACACTAATTGATCCAACAGACTACTATTGTCCCGGCCGCTAAGCTCCACATACGGACACACAGCACTCCTGTAATCCTGTAATTGGACAGTTAGCTCTTCCTTAAAGCGACGGTAACTCCAATGCTAATATTTCAACACGTGTCCACGTAAACGGAACTGTTATTCAATGCAAAACAAAACAAATTGAAATATTTCATTCTATGAAGGCACCGAATTCCAGCTGATAAGCTCCAGTCGAACGAGTAACTTAGAACTTCAACATAGAAAATCATGAAGATTGAAGTTGAATAGAGCGAGTCACACAATAAAGTAATGTTACCATTATTTAAATTTAAAGTTGACGAATTCGGGTTTAATAATGAATGTATGAAAAGAAACATCAGTCAGAAATAATTTATTAATAAAAAAAAAATAAACACAACGTTTTGTCCTCAATGAAGCAAATAATTTCTATACATTGCCATTTCGATTACAACACGCAATGCAGGCAGGACATTATAAGAAAAATTTATTTATACTTGATCAATATTAGGAAAATATTTATAGATGAATTTTGGCAATATATGAAAATTATTCCCTCCATTATACCCTTGATGTAGTCCTTGATTTTAATGGTTTACTTTGATAATAATCAATTTCTGACCAATTTGACTCTGTTCATACAATAATAATTATGTTGAATTAAGATGAAATTAAACAATTGTATCCGAATATTTATATTTATTTGTCATACTAAAATCAGCGACATTCATAACCACGGATTTGACGCCAATCTCGGTTGTTTTCGATTAATTTTTTTGTAACGCCCCTCCACCCAACCCCTAAGGGTACTCTCCACCCATGCCTTAAGGGGATGAAACTATACACTTAAAACATCGGGAGAAACACCATAAATTTCATTGATCCCAAAAAATATTTACCCGCGCAAATATCGACCGTTTGAGCATATTTGAAAATTTCAACCTTCGAAGCACAAAGTTTGTTTCTGGTTCAAACGAAACACGTGTACGAAATTTGGTCAATTTTGCTTAATGGTTGTAGTTCTGTATTCGGAAAAACAGTCTAGTTAATTTATTAGAAGATAAATTCTCTTTTAGCTATGAAGCTATGATTCCTGTGTCCATGAATTTCATCATCGTTTACTGTTCTCTTATTACTTTACCTGCTTCATCTGGCATCACCCTATATTTCAAACTCTGAAGCAATTTGAGATCATACTGCTTTCATGGTTGGTCGGGTTAGTTTTTTCATCAATTCGATGACGTATTTCTTCATCCTTAGATAAAACCAGTATTGATGAATAGACGGCGTTAAGTATCTGAGGTCACAGTTAACAAGTTCTTAAGTCTAAATATGACGAAAATTATTTTGACGTTTTCCCAGTCAAACATTTTAGTTTATTTGTATCTAGAAATTTCGCTTTTTCTCGATTAAACCAAGTAAAACTGGTCAGCCTGAAATAATGCTTTAATATTCTCACTTGGAATAAAAATCTTCGGTTATACTCGAACCCAGGAACACGTGGCTGTTTTAGACCTGCCTTACACCATGAATCTACAGTAACGATTGATTGATTTAGAGTAGAATTGTATCATTTTTTTTATATTATTATATTATTTTGGAAAATTTAACATTTTTCGTCCATGTATGCTGCATATCTCTAAAATATGAACAACAGAGGCAAGTGAATATTTGAATTGAGAAACTTTGTTAAATATAGATCTACTAGTACACTCCTTCTAATTTCATAGCGAATCTCAGTTGAATAATTCGTCGGAAAAATTGTGTTTAGAGGGTTGCATTCACGTAGGAGGCGGTTATTTTAAGTGACGAGTCTGTTACAATTGGGCAACTTACATTCCGGTAGTGAACAATTTTACGATGTTTATTACAATCTCACTTAACTAATACATGAACCGATAAGTCTAGAAATAATACTTGTTTGCGTTACAAATTTATTTCTGTGTTACTATCCCCTTTCTGTCTATCCTTATTCTTTTAATTTTTCCAGTCCTGTTTCTTATATGATACAATGTTTTGTTTGTGTAATTGGCGGTTTTCTGATTTGTTAAACTTTGACACAATCGGTAGTTTTTGTCCATGAAAACAAAAAGTTTCATTGAATTTCTTAAGGTATTATAAAATCATATCTATGGATTGTTCCTCCTCTTCAAACATGCGGACATTGAGGACATTTTGTCTTTCACGACAACTTAATACGAGTATCTGAAAGCAGCAAGAGTTCGATTTTAAACCTCGTTGGCATTTCCCCGCAAAGTCCATAATCTTACCAACCTCGGTCAGTTCTGAAAATGTTCTCATAAATTCTCCGCAGATACAGGTTAAATTGTAACTTACCTGGAAATACCACCGGAATTTTCGGGTTGAACTTGAAATGGAATAGAGCGAATCGCGAACGAGCTTGCTTGTTAAGAAAATATTTTTGCTCATATTCCAGTCGTAACTCTTTTCCAGGAACGGATCAGAGATTGTATCATTTTATAATTACTGAGTTATCTATCGGTCAAAATTCCTGTCATGAATAGCTGTTACTCGTTTCCTTTTTAAAAATTGGCAGCAGTAAACTTACTTTTATAGCTCCATACTTGTGACGTACTGAAATGGTCTAATATTCTTTATCTGCGTTGGATGTTCCAAACTTGAGCATTCAATCGGCTTGAGTACCAACGCTGGAAACATTAATATTATTATTGTTAGTGTTACGAGAAGTAATTTAAAGTAAATGGATATTGATTTTCAGAAACAAATGGCCGCCTGAAAAATTACTAGTATCCATAAAGCGTCCTGCAGTTACTGATAAAGATTAATAGGCTGCTACATCTCTCAAGCAATTTTCCGCTCTTCAATTTCGACCCTGAATATTACAGGTTCCCACAATTTGAGTGCCTTTATCAGGCGTTTTGCAATGAATAAACTGTCAGCCATGAAGGAGGAGTTATGTTTTTAAATTATGTACGAAATCAATATGCCTTTGTCAACTATTCACCTTATTACCTTTGACCTAATCCAAACGTTCCATTTATTTACGTTATGTTGTACTTACCTGAAATGGAATAAGAAGATCATTTCAATCTTCAGGATTATTAATATAATAATTTATTCATTAACAAATTTTAATAGATACATTAATTTTATAATACAGTTCAACAAAATTAATGTTACACATAAATTTATCATTTATAAATGAAATTTTTCTTCTTAAAAAACTGTCGTAAAACTAAATTTCAATATTACAATATGTTAGGTATTCGGTCTTTCTCTCCTGGTATACGACTGGATATCGTTAGATGTGATGGCTATTTCTCAAAATCGTTGCTAACTTTGTGATGATTACTAATTTCTTCCTACCAGTCTCGGGACCCACCGGCATGCGAATACTTTCGGAAATTTATTTAGCACATAAGAATAAACAGCAAGTCAGTACAAGAATCGGTTAGTCTGAATAAGGGGTTTCCTGTTAGGAATAATCCTGAAATTACAGTGCAGTTATAATTATCAAAATTATTGAATTTTTTTAATTGGTCGCTGTAAAAAATATAAAAAAACAAAATTCAACAAATACAGAGTATTACGATTCAAAAAACAATATTTCAATTATTTTTGAAGGGTTTACACTGTTATTTAAGGATTTTCAGAACACTAGTGTGTAAAAACGATGTAGCTGTTTGAACGCACTCACTGCAGAATGTGAAAATTTCTATGAAGTTTTCTTAAGAATACCTACAGAATGAGAATTGGCCCATTCAGACTGGAATATACGCGCGATAAGTCTTGTGCGATGGAGTTCTAGAGAGTTATTGCCTCACGACAGCTCTTACGAAACTTTGACACAGAACTTTATAATTCCGTGTGTTCGTTGACAGAGTATGGTTTCTAAACGTCGTCCCGGATAAGATCTGGAACTAAAGACACCACTAAACCGCGAAACTACGTGACTTGCACGTGTGGGAATGAAACTTAGCTTTCTGCTCGAGGTTGGCCCATCCCAGATTAATACATAACATTTTAAGCCACTATAACTAAAGTTATTTTATTGAACCTCACCAAATTTATATTTAACTGGCCAAGATAAACCTTTATTGAATTGATATAATCATTTGGGATATAAATAAATCAATATAAGTAAATTTACAACAAATGTATCCTGGTAATTTCTCACCACTGCTTTCCATTTCAGTCAAATTAAATTATCTTCCAAATATTTGAGAGCTATCACACATTAGTTATTCATTAACATCACAAAAATGTAATAATTATATCCACTGACACTAATTTACTTTTGAATGGTGGCAAACTAACTTTATTGAGAACGATGACGTAATTAGTAGCGCAGATTACTGGTATTTGACAATCCGGCGTAAGTATATAATTTTCTATTACGCAATAACAAGTTTATTTTAGTGCCGATTTAAAAAAATATCTAAACACATGACAAATGACTTAGAGTCAGGATGATAGGCCACACGATAGTTTTTTTTTACAGAAAACTGGGCGCTTTAACTAGTTTCATATTTATTTCGATCACAGATTGTTTTATTTGTCTTTAAATTTTTTTTAATATGAATTGGAGGCATACTCTGTAAATATTAAACTGCACTCATAGTATTGCTAAGTCTGTTTTCTGTGTTTCATTGCTAATAATTGTATTTAAGACTATTGTAATTTTATACCGGTTTCTTATTTTCATTATACAGAAAAAAGTTTCTGTTCTAGGTTAATATACTACACTTTCTAGAAACTGTATGTAATATTGATTATGCTGCATCCTATATAGAAGACTAATGGAATTTAAATCTATCTAATATTGATAATAACTTTTACTGTAAACATTTCTTGTTCATACAGTAATGAACTAAAACTTGTCAATATTAATTAATTAAAATTATATAAAGGGAATTACTACTTCATTTGAATCAGTTATTTATAAAATAAAATGATATTAAGTGACATGGAATAAAAACGAATTTTAATTTTATAACCGTTGAAATAAACCCAAATCTTATATCAGCCATTCAGTGAATAAAAATTTTATGGTTGTCAATGTATCAAAGTGAAAAATATATTATTGCTTTTACTACACCGAAAAAAGTAAAATCTCCTGTCCAAAATGTGGACACCGGTGTAGCCGAGAAATCTCAGATAACAAACAAGAAATTGAAGCCGATAAATTGCAAATTTAGCTGAAATATAAAACTATTAAATAGTACAGGGATAGTTTTTCTTATATTGCTATAATCTGATTAGATGTGGATTCTTAATCAAATATATTTCTACTACGTTGGTTTATGCAATATTCATCGACACTTTATGTAATTATATATTCGCAAAAAAATATAAGTAGAAAATAATATATATTTTATTGATATTATGTATATTTTTCTTATAATTGAAGACTTTTAATTTAAAACAGTAATAGGTTGAATTAAGTTTATAAGGTTAAAACAAATTGATATTCTCAAGAAGCTCAAATGTTAGGCGAGTTCGTGATACGTCTATTAAATGCATCGGCGGTTAATTGAAGTTGCGAGGTTAGAGTGTTGGATAGGGAAGATGCCGTGGGGCAATTTGGCTCGCCCGTCATGACACGGCGTGGTACAGCCTGGCTCAGCTCTGCGTGATATAAAACATTTAACAGGGGAATATCCCTCCCTTCTGCCAACGATGCCTTAACGCAACCGACAATAAATATCCTTTCGGGTCACAGTTACTCGACAAAATTTCCTAATAATATGGAGCCTAGAACCAATTTACCTATAATAACAGAACAATGATCTGAAAAGTATACGAATATATTCATACAATGTGGATTTATTCTAATCTGCTTCTATGAAAAGCACAAACTGTCCCAGCGGACCCGCCATTGTCATTCCCTTCATTGATTAAAATCGACATTTTCAAATTACGACAATATATGGCCGTTGTCACAGAACGTGCCATGGAGACGAATCACAGAATGGATCTGCAAGACACAACTACACTTACAAGGGGAAAAAAATATGGGTTATTCTCTGGTGATAGACCGGCTAATTTTAACAGAGATACTGGATACGATCTTCACTCCCTGTGGTTTTCATGCGTCAGGGACAAACTTGAAAACAAATTGTGCGACACAACAAAACGACCGGACTCAAGGTGGCCTTGGACGCCTAGCTACCTATATAAGCAGACAGGCGAACAAGTTGCATCAGTCTTGGACTAACCTTCAGAATTCTGGGAGTTTACAAGAAAAATGTTGGCAAACAGGCCCAACAGTCCAAAAAGTCTTCAATGATGATTCATCAGCTATGAAAACCATCGGTTATTTAATGTTCATAAACTCCTCACGCGACCACTTAACACAAAACTCTCTTCACACAATAGCTCGCAAATGACGGAGGCCTACTCTTAGGCGGCGTCTCGACACATTATACAAGCTTAAAATAAATTCCTGGAACTTTAGAGTACACTTATTATACTCTGATAACATGTGACACACATGTGGCCACTTGTTTTTAAAAGGTCGCTACTTAGGTCATTATTGTCTTGTAGGCTCCAGTTCAGAAATATGTTTACATTTAAAATTGAAATTAATGGCAATATGTAAAATATTATTAAATGCAGGCAGAATCCACATAATAAACCTGAAAAGTGTTTCAGAATCCGGGATACAAATTAAATGGAAATGAAAATAGGATTCTGAGGATTACAAGCAACGTTCAAGTGAGTGAGTGCTGCTATGTTACTTTTTTTCCAACGTAGCTACTCAACATTTGCCCAAATACGCTAATAACATTTCAACGTTTTTTTTTGTATATAAGCTGATTTTACGTAATAATACTACTTATTTTCTTGTGTTACTGAATAATAGAATATTTTCAATTACATAGACTCTAAATTGGAAATTATATACAAAATTTTTATAGCTAAAACGACGCCCCCCAAAAATGATTTAAGATGAAATTGTATCTCTTGCCATTTAGCGGGCCAAATCTGCTGGTTCACCTTGCCTTTCAAGGCACTTACCAACCCCCGACGAAATTGAGTGTTCTTCAGCAGCACGTTTCAAGAGATTTTATCTCCAGGTATAGGGTGACTTCACACTTAAGAAACTTCATCATCGCCATTGGGAAAGACTTCTACAAACCAATTTATAGTGAGACCAAAGGGCACAGTTTTCTCGACCTAAAGTATTTACGTCTGTATCAGTTTTACAAAAAATTAAATCACAAATAAATCAATTTAAAAAAATAAAATCTCATCTATATTTATATTTACTTGGTTTGCTCATATTTTGCAATGACAAACGTTCGACAATTCTTTAGAAGGATAAAAAATTAATATTCAGGATTTTGTAAATTAGACATATTCATTCCAGAATAACTGAAGGTAGCGAGGTTGAAAATTGGAGACTGAAACGAAGTAAAAAATTATAATTTTCAAATAGAAAAATCTACATTTGCATGGGGGAAACAACCAGTTACAAAAATCACAAATTTATGGAGTTCCGTTATTATCTGCCGCTGAATACTCTAAACATTTACGTCGACTTATATATGTATATATCTCACAGGCAAAAAGTGCAATTTAAGTTATTAAAATATTTCATAACTTTGACTTTTTCGAACTTGAATACTGCTTGTCCCACTGTCCACGAATACTTCTCTCCTCGACAAACACCATAATCATACTGATATTTTCTATTACATCAAATTAGTCCCTTTCCACTCTAATGGTGAGAAATGGTGAAAATAGTCCGGTCTCCCACAGTCCAGAAATACGCATCCGTTTGACAGTTGTTTTTTCAAACTTCCCGTCCTAACCCATAATCACAATAAAATATGTAGGAAAGCTCTCAATCCACCTTTTGCACGGTGCATAGTGACTGTTCGAACAACACACTTTATAATTGGATAATTTTAAAACTTATATTAATATCAAGATTGGTGTATACTACAATATATAGAGTGTGGACAGTAATTATCATATTTTATGCAATAAGATTTATACTGTTTGATTTATTACTTCGGGATTTATTTCTGAGTTATTTCTATAGTGGATACAGCAATTTTTTTCGGTAATTGCATTCCATTGATTCAATTTTTTTTCCTTCAATACGACAAAGTAAAGTCTCGTTACTTGTAAATGATAAAAACAAAAAACTGGCGCGCTTGTTGTTTCTCTTATTGCCGATTTTATCTCATCCCATCTGGCTTTGCTCTCCAACGTAATGAGCGAGAATCTAGTTCTGTTCCAATCTTTATGTAAATGTTATAAGTCTCATGGGCGGAAGTCTTCCCCTTTGCCGGGCCTTCACGCATTTTGAAGATGCTCTGATTTCCACGGGTCCACTTAGGGGTTTTCGTTTGATGAGTTATAAGATTAAGATGAAGGATTTCAAAGGACTCATACATTCCTCTGCAGGTTCTAGTTATTTAAAAGGAGGGTTTCTTTCTTCATGAATGTCTGATATAGTATATGTAGAATGAAATATTCAGAGGAAGTAATTCGCCGTGGACTGTACTTACCATAATGTGCCGTATAAATTGGATGAAACATCAAATGAGTCAATAAGTAGAATTTTAACAGTGGATTTTTTAAGTTCCAATATTAAGTTTCAGATTTGACTGCAAACTAAACTATGGAGGTCTTATAATGGGAGTCTTCAATGAATAGTTCAGATTAATACGAAAATAAAGTCCGTTGTTCAGACTCAGAAAATTATGAGATAATTAACCTTACTTAAAGAGTAATTAAATCTACAAACGTATAAGGGACCATTAATTAGCAGATAATTTGCTAAAGGATTGTCGTTAATAGACTTCATTTTGTAGTATATAGAATAGTTATTTATAATTGTATTTAGTTTAAATTTATGTATTTATTTCCGACATAAAGTATTTTTTTCCAAGCTCAGAGGAATGTTTCGTATTACGTAGAGTGTAGGTGGGTTTTGAAGTCACGAAGGGAAAGACCTGATTGGCATGGACATTATGACGTCAAGTAACCAATTACCTTTAAGTTTTTTAACAAAAGATACGGAGATAGTTGGAGAAAGAATGCTTCGGTATTTTTGTATCTGTTTAGGAAACTTGGGCCGAAGAAAAATAAAGTTGTTACGAAGAGTAGTAAGAGGAATTTTTGGTTTCACTAGTTCCTTAGCAGAGCGAGTAGATGTTTCGTCAGGTCACCTAGCAACGAAAGTATATTTTTATTTGAGAGTTACCTATCTTAGCGTGTTTTCAGTCTAGAAAACGCAGTGACTCCACAACAGAAAAATCGGAATCCACATCAGTCAGAGCGTTTGCCTACGGAACTTCAAGGATAGTAATTAACATACGTTTCCACGCCAATCCGGAATTTCATTGTATATTAATAAGTTTATGATAGGATAGGTGGCGCGTATTAATCATAAACATCCTAATAGACTTTCAGTAATCAAAGTTTTACATTTAAGTTATTTTAAACAATCAATATATAAAATAATGAAATTGAAGAACCTCCATCACAATTTTGTAAGAAATATATAAATATTTATTAAGTCGTCTGCGTTTCTTTCGCTGCTTACACCTGAAGGTTAGGAGTCAATAAGTCTAACTTTACATGTTTTTAGTTACATTTGAGTTTTACCTAAGTAAAACAACTTCGTGGTGACCCGTGAAAGTCGTGGTTGAATTTAATTTTTCCGTCACACAGCAGCACTTCAAAAGGCTCTCTACTTCACGGTATACTTTATTAATTAATAAATGAAACGCTAGGAGGAAACTGCCTGTCCCTGATTCTGAGGGAAAATACGTGGCACATAGAGTTTAATTGAAATGTTAAATATTCATAAAAAGCTAGGTGGCGTGTCTCCAGGATTGCTGATGTATATTACTCATGAATGCGCCGCGGTATATCTCCAGGTTTTTTTTTGTAATTAACGGTCCGGTCGCCGAATTACACGACACGATGGGGTGGCTATTACGTGTTGAGAATAATGACAGATGGCTGGCTGAGTGCTTTGCATACACCGATGTAATGGTGCCGGCCGGAGGTAGTAATTGCAATGCTAATGGCCGGCAGACTTGCACTGAGCCATTTTATGCGTGAGATTGCCTTAGGCCGTATGCTTTATTCTCGCCTTACTATCTATAGCCGGCATAAAATTTAGTAATTCACGCCGGTCTATGATTCTATGAAGTGCGGGAGCGGAATCGTAACGCTGTCTGAGTTATAGTCCCCCATACCAAGAACTAACACAAATATATTTAGTAGTCTTATGTAAATGGGCGTTTGCCTGATACGAGCTCCGTTCGGAGAATATTTCCGGCGTGAGTGTCTGTTAAATACAACCTTGAGTCGATACAAATTTAATTACGTGCGGTTTCTTATATTCACATATAATCATTACATTAAATTTTAATTTTTTCTTCAAATTACTAAATTTATTAGCGAATACTTCACGAATAATTATTCCTAACACCCCCTTTCAGCAACTCCACTTTACTAAAATTGAGACATTCTTTTAATTTTGATCGACATACATTTGAAATACAAATTATTATGGCTCTAAGTATACTTTATACAACTTAACATTTAAAAAAGTGTAGTATAGAAAATTGAGAAAAATTATTTGCGGTTATTTTCTTTTATTATTCATGCATTTTAATTTATTTTACGAAATAAAATAGCATAAACAATTAACATTCTCGGTTTTAGTCTGCCGAGGGTCATTAATCGCTTTCCAGGTATTCGCTGAAACGAAAACAATCCCAGTGCGGTATCCCTTCGTTCAGATTAAAATATTGTGAGTAATTAGCTCGGCTAATCATTGTTCACAAGATTTTAGCACGTTCAGACACGTTGTGAACACAGATATATATCGAAGATCCACACCCGCGTAATACCGTGAGACTATACTATCCTTTAACCTTAAATATGCATAATATTGTAATGTCTGATAAATTTGTCTGGTAGTTATTTATCTGAAGATGTGAATAAATAAAAAGTATTGTAAGTTCATATTATGTTTTAAACAATCGAGTTGATATTATTCTCGATTAAGACATTATTATTTTAAGAAACCATTTTATTTTCTTCAGCAACTACACAGGGAAAGCCTTCGATCATTGATTATTATTTTTATAATATATAGGGAACATGGTTACAAATTAATTCGTCGGGCAAAGAAAATAATTTTGAAATTGTACGAAAATGTAAAAGATCATCCCAAAAAGAAGTATTTAACTGAACGGATTCAAAAAGCAAAACACAAGTTCATAGTTACAATTAATTGTCTGCGTTATTTTTTGCGTAGTTAATTTTACAGTAATATAACGATGAAGCTACTCTTTGGG
Source organism: Zhengitettix transpicula (assembly GCA_037074705.1). Classification (NCBI taxonomy): domain Eukaryota; kingdom Metazoa; phylum Arthropoda; class Insecta; order Orthoptera; family Tetrigidae; genus Zhengitettix; species Zhengitettix transpicula. The sequence continues at coordinate 72,955,006 of CM073595.1, read as the reverse complement.
CGCCGGGTTATTCATACTTATTTTTAATTAAAAAATTAATTTTATATCGACTTTAATAATAATCTTAGTTGTATAATCAATATCTGCACATAATCATACAGATGTACAAATATGCTATACATGCATGACTTCCTTGTTTAATTTCATCCACCACTCTGCTCTACGTTATTGTTTGTTCATGTCAAACATTACCCAACAGAGTTTCGAGGATCCTAATGGTTTCAAAATCATAATCTCTGTAAGGGAGGTATTATTTAAATTAAACTGATGTTTTTCAAATATATTGATTGGACGATTCGCCTAATAAAGGTAGATGTAATCCAGACTTTTGTACATGTTGTCGATCACGCATTATTCTAACAACAGATTTGAGTTGTGTATCGGAATCTGCGTGTTACTCCTTTAATAGGATCTTGTGTCTGCGTATTTCTTTGAGCCTTGCTCGGTGAAGCGAGAAGTGCCACTGGCCGGTTATTGTTGGCCTTTGATCATGGTGGAAGCGCTGGGTGTTGCAAGTCCGCCGGTTTTTGCCATTCCAGCTTTAAAATGACAGTATGTTTACACTGCAGCGTGACATGCTGCCATAAACAAACAGCGCACACAAATGTGTTTCCAGCGTATAAATAAAATACAAGGTAATAGCTAACGAAGTAGCTTTGAATCAGTTCGTCCGGTTTATGGTATTCTCTATACCTGCATGCTTAAGTAGTCAATTTCGGTAAAACTACGAATTTAGTTCTACAACAATTTTTAAATTCTCCATTTTTGAAACCAAAGCATTTAATGTCGCATTTCATTATCCCGTTGTTTAATCTATCCAATTATTGTTACATAAAATTTACAGATTACATTGAGATATTTATGTGATTTTTCCCATTGAAAGACTTTCACGTAATTATTAACGTTTATCTCTGTTCGTCATGTATTAAAACCAATATAAGATTATTTCCACCTTTCTAAAAGTTTCTCCTTTTTCTTTCAGATAATTCAAGTATAAAATTTAATTTTTGTTTCACGTTCAGTATCTTGGTATTCCTGTGAATCAATTTCTTTGATTTAAATTGTAAAATAGAAGAATTCCGGTTACGAAAATTACCTATTTAAATATATTTCGTTATAGATCAAATAATAATTAATTTGTAGAAATATCAACAATCCAATATTCAAGTTCAATTATTTATTCTTCTTCGAAAGTTTATATTTTTCCGACCGTATTCATCAATAATATTTTTATAGTAGTATTATTAATCGTGTCTTTTATTTATTAATAAAATTTCATTACTTAAATCACCTTAAATAAGTTTATGTAGAAATTTAAAATTGTAATATTTTTATATTTTTCAATAGTGTTGAAATAGCCGAAATCGACCTAATAAATAAATTAGACTGTATATCAGTTTGTTTGTGTGTATATGTCTACACCCGTGGAGAAAATTTGACGAAATTTCGTACACGTGTTCCTTTTGAAATAGAAACAAACACTGTGTAGGTAAGACGCTGCTACCACCCCCAGGGGCGAGGAAAGAAATTTTCAAACATGCTTAAACTGTCGATATCGTATAAAATTTTTCGGGGTCAATGAAACTGACAGTGTTTCTCTGGATGGTTTTCGTGTACAATTTCAACTCAATTCGGCATGGGAAGGGTGGAGGTGAAGAGGCGTTACAAAAGTAACGGGAAAACAAGGTTAGGGTCAAATTCGGAGTTATGGATGTCGCTGAGTTTAATTATGGCAACCCGGGCAACGCCATACATCCAACATTTTAATAACAAAGCTCATTTATAGTTTTTTTTTTATAAATTCACTTTATTTTATTTTGAAATACGGAGATTTCGGCAATATTGCAGTAAAATAGGAAAACAGAAGAAAGCTTACATAATTTATTCAATAGATAGTCATTTTAACAATATCATACGGTAAAATATTGCAATTTTGCACATTGAACCAAATTTATTAAGGAGGAATTTATCAGAAATGTTACATTTTAAAACAACTGAACATATTAAACTAATATATTTTAACACTGAAATTAGGTTTTAATTTTAATATATTATCTTTTAACATTTGATTTAATATTTTTATAAATGTGTAATTTTAATTTTAATATTGTTTAGGTTCATAAATACTTTATGATTTGTAAAAATTAAATTAATAAATAAATGTATTCGTCGCACAAAATGACAAAACTTTTGAAAATTCACTACTTTATTTTAACTATTAGTGTGTTATATTTTATCATATCTTTCAACATTTAAAATACATGGATATTGTTGTTTTTCCTTCCAGATAAATCTTTATTAAAAGAGTTTAATGTTATATAAATTTGTGATTTGAAACAGCGTTTGTTCTTCACAAGCAAAAATATCTGTTAACGTAGTAATATAACAAAAAGAACCCGACGAAAGTTCCAAAATGTACAGATACATCGTTTTGTTGAATAGCATGTTTTAATTATCTGTTATAATGCTGGTTAATTTATTTAATTAATTTAAAATAATTTGCAATGTATATTCAAAATAATTAAGAAAATTTAAGTAATAACATTTTATTAATATTTAAAATATATAGATGAATAATACTGAGCTATAAATGATTATGATCGTTGGGATTGACAGCTTCAAAGTAGAAAAATTAATTGGGTTTGAAGATCGATTTGTTGGTATTTCCTTGAATAGAACAGAAAAGAGATTAGTTAGTTTATTAAAATTTAAAATGTATTCAAAGAGTAATATAAGAAAAAAATAAATGTGACGAATGTTAATATATGTTAATTTACGGCACAAAAGACATTAATTGTAAATGACAATATAATCTCAGTATGAAAGCTGTCGCTAACGGCTTTAAGTGATCTTCAAATAAGTTTAAAAAAAATTGTTTGACGAAGAATATAATTTTAAGTTGAATTCCGACACACATTATGTTGTGGGCAGCTGCAACAATGCCACCGGACAACGGGACAATGGAGCCAGCCGCCCACTGACGATCCAATACAAAGATAAGATGCAATCTAGCAGGTTGGCGCCATCAGATCTCTGACCCTTTTGAGGTTTAGGGGCAACTGTTGTGGCTTAAATGGGCGAGAAATAATCCTTCTACCTGGATGAAAAATAGGGGATCCCGGAGAGGCGCACCAGGAGCGACAAAAATCTTTCAGCTACTGATTTAGAGAATTCAGCACATCATTTTTGTTCGTTGATACGAAGCTTGGTATAATATTACATAAAACTCAATTTACCTACAATAAAACTGGATAAAAATAATAGAAAAAATAATACTTGCACTAATTTTTTTTTAAAATTTACTTAATATTTCTGAAGAACTCTGACGCGCTTTTATAATATTAAAACAATGGAAATGTAGTTCAAATATGAAATTATTTATTATATATACTCACTTTTATGTCGACGGACGTAACACCTAATTACTTAATCTTAAATCTTCCATAATAAAAGAATACGTTCATCAAGTTGTAATTTCCCAGAAAAATGACTTACTAAATATAACAGTAGGAACGACATTTTTGAATTGTCAGTATTTGCAAAACTTTATTTGAAACACCTGAGATTATTTCTTACGAATCTTGAGAAAAAAATGACGATTGGTCCAAAACCTGGTTGTTGTGGCTAAGACTAGTTTTTGTTGTTTGACAGGTGAACTGAGTTTTTTAATAATCCCATTAACTTCTGTGGTAATTAACGTTTGATTGGTTACAATTGATCAATGATTTTTACAAATGATAGATTTTTAAATTAAACATTTAATTAATTTTTCCTTATTATATTTATTATTTTTTATCTGGTGAACGTAGTAAGCGGTGAAGTGGAGTGATTTATGAAAGAACAAAAAAAATTGGTGAAGTGAAATCCGGTAAAAAAAACTTCAGAAGACAGTTAATAATACCTTAGGTTACTCATATATTTTGTAAGTTGTATTATGTTATATAATTTTGCAGATATAGATGCTACCAGGAAAATGCATAATACTAGCTAAATAATAATATTTTTGTAACTGTACTTTTAAATATATGAAAAACAGTTTGTTATTTTCATTAATTGTATTATTTCTTCCGGTAACTTTGAAGCATCAAATATTTCGTATATTTCTTTTCCTCCCGGATTTTTATGTAGTGGAGATAAATTTGAGGGTACTTAACTCTTTAGAGAATTATTTTATATATTTCATAAAACAAATTTTTAAGGTGAATGTTTTTAATACAATAACCAAAAAAATATGGACGTAATTTTTATATTATTTGAACATTTTTACTGTAGAAAACATGAAATATCATGCGAATGTAGGTTATAAATATGAATGTTCACTAATCAATAACTTCCAGGTTTTCAGCAGTTTTTGGTATTTGTAAATAAAATTTGGCTGCAGTAAAATTAAATATAATTTTAAGTATAAGAAATCAAAATTTTCTTTAATAAAAGTCAGTCGATAATAAAACGTCATAATGAAATTAACAAAAAAATTGATTAATAATACAATTTTATTAAAATAATTTCAGCTTCATTTATATACGAAATAAATTAAAACAATTTTTATGCAACAAATACAATTTGGTCTGATTTATCATAATTCACATTAATTGTGATTTTAGTGCAATTATAATACCTTGAGAAATACGCTTATTGAAAAAACATAAAATAAATATTCTGAAGATGCAGAAAAATGTGGCCTGAGGGGTTGACTCACAGAAAGCTAGGCCATTAATGTTTTAACCTGCTCTAAGTGCATGTTATTTCATATCTGCATCACAATTTAGTGCTTTTGAAAAACCCTCTGGGATGATACTTACAGTCATGTTGTCCAGAATTTAATAAAAATACAGCATAAACTTGAGTTTTTCTGGTTTATTTTTATTTTACGGGGTTTGTTATTAGTTGTTAACAAAATCTTTGTGATCAAGAGTGTGTGACATATTGGATAAAGCCAATCAGTAACATAAAGAATTATGCGTTTGCGTAATGACGATTCAAATGGAGGAACGAATAGTATCGTCGTTGTTTCACGGAAAATTACCGAGCAACATGAATCCAACATTGTTGTTTTTGTGTTGGACTGTGGATCTTTTGCATTGGTCTTTATATAGGAAATTCTTGCCGCCACCATTGAAAGTTTAAGGAAAGCGAAACCTGGAATTTGAAGACTGTTGTCGTGCAGGTTACTTGCTGATCTGCGATCGTTTTGGACGACGAGGTGTGGAACTCTGAAAGCGGAGCCTCAAAGACGCCGCCGGAAGCCGCTACACGACACCACACTGCCCATTCAGACTCTATCCACACCTCCGCTTCTAAGATATTCATTCCGCTTTGAAACTTAAGTAACGCCGCGCAATTTTTTACGAAGCTTTCCGCCGATTTTCTTGGGACAATGGACGCGGAACCCTTTGAGATTTAAAACCTCACATACAATTCGGTGGAATGAAAAGATTTGCCGGCGATACGTAATAAATTTCGTGAACTCACGTGTAGTTAACGCTTACTTCTCTTATTCTTCTTTCTTTGAGCGCCTTTTTGGCCGCCACGCATTTTCCCCTGAGAGAGGAAATCTGATCGGCGTGTTCTGACTTCCGGATGAAATGGAAATGGACAACAAAGAATGATCCAGTAACAGTCAAATATGTTATTGATAAAACTATCTGCATATATATATATATATATATATGAAATTTTAATATACCTTTCCATCTAAAATTACACAATGTACTTTGAGTATAATTTCAACCCCTTCCGGACCCGGTCAACGCCGGGCACCCAGTTATCCTGAATAAAATTCACCCGTTTGAATTTAAAATCCAAGAAATTTGCTGATACTTTTAAATCGTCCTGAACGGAATTATAAAGCAATTTACTGATATCTTAAATGGTCCATTATGAAGTACCTTAGAAAAATACAGTTCCGTTAAATCCAGAAAAACTTTATTGGTTCAAGCTACCAAACATAACCTTTATTACGAATGTATTAGAAAACAAAATAACGATGCATTCTCATACACTTATTATATATCACTATTTATATATTCTATATGCCGATTTTGGGTAGTCCTTGTAAAGGCACGTCCCTCACTGCCATTTTTTGTTATCTGACATCATCCCCTATTAAGTACATGAGCACTGTTCTTTATTTCTAGCGATTAGAAAGTTTTTGTATTCTTACTCTTTGATCACGACACGTGAATGAATACGTCGGCGCTAGGAGCCGTTCTGAAGGGGCAACGGGGGGGGGGGGGTGCTCTGTAATTCGCGAAGACTTTCATCAGAATTCCATAGGATCATTTGCATAGCAATCGATTTCTAGCTTCATTTAATTGAGTCCTTGTAAGTTAGCTACGATGCCATTCTGTTAATCGTTTTCCAATTCTTCTTTTAGTTTAATGAATAATTCAGTTTTATCACCACATTGTCAGCCATACTATTTGTTTTAATATAATATCCCGTTATTCGACTTTCTGTGTTTAATTAATGACCTCTGAATATCAACCCAAACTTTTCCGACAGGAAGTACTCCTTTTCTCTGTTATTTTTCACCATTTTTTAATTAACAGTTATGAATATTAGCGGTTTTAACAGAATCATTCTAAATTAATGTTTATTCCTATTTATTTATCCCTAACTTGTCTGCACGGATGCAAACATATTTTACAACTTTAGATTTGTCCAATATTTTTCTAAAAATCATTATTAAAATAAATGACGCAATCAACAAAATCATTTTATATTACACGGAAATTATTTATTGCTACAGATAATTCCGTGGCATGGATTTAATTATTATAGGAAATGGAAATATGTATTAACCATAAATAATATTATGTATGCAAGAAATAAAAATTCTATTACTTATTTTCTAAAAGAAATACTTGCAACCGTAGAATAATAAAAATTGAGTGGCTTTTTATTTTTTAAATTTTTAGAAAATAATTAAATATACATCAAAGTGCTATCGAAATTAATCCAGTTTTATACATTTTATTGTAATTAATAATAGTTAAAAATGTTCACCGTCTAATACAGTTCTTTTTTATTTTCAGTCAAAGAAAGTACTATTATTTAAATTTATATAAATTGCTTCGGGGAATCAAAGATTGAATTTGAACTGATTTCTGTGTAGTATTTTAATGTTTACAGAATTAAATTCATGACTTAGTTCCTCAAAACGCGATTAAAGGTTATGGAGACATATTAACTTATTAAAATAAAAATATTTAACAATTTATATGAAAAATATTGTTATTATTAAATTAGTTTGTTCAGAAACATAATCGATAAGGAAAATGTAAATTCGATACATCGTTCAACAAGCTTCAAATTTATGTAAACAAAACTCAGTTGACGATCAGCTAAGAGCTTCAAATGACAAAATATATTTTAATTACTGTTTAACGTTTATATAAAATACCCCTATTCATATGAAATACGTGTGTATAAAAAATAAAGTCCTTGATTTTTATTACGTATTTTTATAAAAACAATAATGTTAGTAACTTGTAAATAGTTTTAATGTATACGAATGATATATGAAAACAAAAATACTTCAGAAACAAAAATAAAATATAATTGATATTTTAAAATCATTAGGTAAAAGATTTTATATGATTTAACTTTATTTATAAAATTAAGTTTATCTAGATACATTTAATATTTTGAGAACCTAATGTAGAGTTTGATTATATAAAAATTCCGTAATTATAAAATTCTATGAATTGTAGAAAGCTCTTATTTAAATTAATTAAACTGTTTTGGAGGCTGATGAGTATTTTTTATCAATAATTGAAATGAATAATATTTTTCGAAAGTCGTTTCTTTCTGCGTTACGTCAATAATTCATATGACTTAAGAAAAGCCATCGGTTCTTTGAATGAAATGAAATTTGTAAGAACATGTTTGTGTGTCACAGGAATTCAGGTGCGTGCTTTGTTGCTAACTCAGCATGCAGTAAGTCATTAAGTACTGTTAAGGGGAGAGGCTTGTTTATTCAATAATGTAGTTTGATTCGTAGATGCGAGTCCGATACAGGATTCCTACAGCGCTCGGAACGTTTTTCAGGTAGATTTTAGTGTGAAGTTAGGCGGCCTCCCGCAGATATTCTCGGTCCCGTGAATAGAGAGAAATATACTACAGACTTAAGGGGGGGGGGGGACAGCGGGGGATAACAATAAATGTTGCTTTGAAAAGTCACAGAGACATAATTTGTCAGTCGCCAGCATAGCTACTATTGACTCCCTCCAGTGCCTTAATGATTCTAAGAAGATTAAAATCTCACTCATAAAGCTGACTTAGGTCCCAAACAGGATAAATGAAACCATAAATAAATCGCCATGTGCTTTATCGCGTCTCTCATTCTCTAGTATAAGTCAGGACACGCGGTGAGAACGGTTTGAAAAGCGATTCCAGTTCAGATTAGAGCTGCTTTAAATCTCTTCTGAATAGCTCTGATATTACCATCCTATCAACAAAAAAAGGGGTGGGGGGTTGGTGTCTACTCTGAAGGCATAACAGACGTAAGGGTAAATGTCAAGTTATCGTGTTTATAAATGCGGTATCACGATTATGGTAATTACCATACTTTTTGGTGAGATTTATACAGTCACACATATTTTTAAGACTTTACGACAACGGATCTTCGGCCATTTTTATTGCGTACGTTGGCAACCCTATGTAACTGCTCCTGCCTTTACAAACACAAGATATAAGTGAACTGAGGAAGGAACCAAACACCTATAGATAAGTTGAACTGCAACACTGAAGTTGCAATTTTATTCTGTAATCTAGGTATTTTTGAAATTAAAATTCAGACACTACTGATTTAATTTTTACTTTTGCATGGAACTACTCCTACCGCTAATGGAAATCCCGACAGCAATTTCAATAGTAAATTATCAACACAAGAGAAAACTGTTGAAGATAACTCATCAACCACTTACTTTATAATATGTGGTATAGAAGTGTATGGTCGATGATCCGTTGATATTCTAGATTTGTTTTCTATAATAATAGATTTCTCCAGACATAGCTGGGACAGGTTTCGTTCAACGCTGTGTGACGTGTGGCACCGTCCTGTTGGAAGAAGACGTTGTTCACGTCAACACTTTAGAGTTGTCGTAAAATAAATGTTTTGTTATGGAACGAGAGAACACTGAAAATAGGTTTCATTTGGGAATCAGAAAGCTACGACAAAAATGGATAGAAATTTTTTAAATATTGTGCCTTACAGTATTCATAATGCAATGATCATTTAGGTAAAAAAAACGAATATTATAATGTACTTTATAAATGTCAAGCTACATTCTGTGAGATTTGGCTGATCCTATTAACACTATCGTGTAACCTTCCCGCCAATGAGCTACATCAGTCACGGGAGTCGAGTTTCGGTGATTCGCGTGGGTGTCACGTTCGTTATTGCAAACGAAAGGCGGTGAAGGCCCAGGGTCACGCGAAGAACCTGAGAAATGTTATTGAAGAAGGCGAATACAGAATAACGATAGTCCCCTTTGTGCCTGAATCCTCTCCAGAATTCTCGCTACAGAGATAAAAAGAAATTGCTGAGAGAAGACAATGGGATTGTTATTCCACATATACCAACTTACCAAGTAAAAATAAAAGTAAGGACGGGCAGATATGCGGCGTGGCTATTCGCTTCGTTGATGCTTTGGTTTCCCGAAATGCTATTTCGCAGATCACGTACCGAATTGTTTGTAAATGTTACTTCGCACAAATTTTATACATTTCCCTCGTTGCGACAAAGATTACTAGAAGCATCACATACTAGTTACAACTAAATTGGACATATTTAAATATAATAATAAAATTTACTTTATAATTCTATAGAAAAATTCAGATAGAAATTTAAAATCAGAAACACAGCCCATATCAACTTGTTTAAATAAAAATTGTGAGGTTAAGGAAATTTGTTGTCATTTAGTATAATATTATTCAAATAACTCATTCGTGAAACAATAATTAGATAAAACTTATATTTTATCTCAATTATACATATTCTCCAATTCATGTAAATACTTTTCAGCAAATAACGAGTTGTTGACTTCTTATAAATCGTAGTGATTACTAAAGCTGATTTGAAAAATTTACGAATTTTCATTTAATTTATTGTCATACAGAATCAATTTTTTAGGATTTGAGATACCAGTGTTAATTTTAAAAAATTATCAATGGTACATAAATAATATAATATATACATTAAATTATCTCACCCCAATAGTTTATTTCTTTTTCTGCATTTATTTGAAGCTCGGCTTTCACAATCAAAACACACCCCTTTGATTATTTTGATTCTCAATCACAATTTCGCCAATTGTTTGCGAGTTAGTCAGTCTGAAATTAATAAAATTTTGTATTATGATTTCATTCTGTTTATATTTCTTCCATTAAATTTTATCACAGCTTAAATTTGATGTAAATTGCGACAATTTTTTTCTATAGTTTTTTATGAATCTTTGAACAGAGAAAATTATTCTAAAAATACTGTGTGAGTGAGTGACTGGGTTAGAGGGAGACGGTGAGAAACGAGAAAAGAGAGACAGGATGAAATTCGTCGTTATTTATAGAAACAGTTGCGTCGCACGATTATGGAGCCAGACAATAAAGAATTAGCATAGAAAAATAAGTAGAAGCGCTGCTAACGACGTCAGAAACGGATATTCTCTATCACGTATTGGTTTAATTGACGTGAAAATGTTGTTCCTCAAGTCGCTGAAGTTAATTTATTTTTGCATAATGAACCCCTAACATTAGACTTATATTCAGAGCCTGATATGATTTAATAATTCCTAAAAGGTAAACTCTTTGCCTCCCAGCGCCGAAACAATAAATTTCGTAACACGTTGACATGATCAATAAACAATTTTCACTTCAGACATTCGGATTTGAAAGCAATTATATTTAATTACAGGCTTTATATTGATTTATTTACAATCGCATCATCATCTAAGGTGATTAGCAACTCATTATGGGTACTCATTTTAGCCTTGTCGGCACACAAACATCAGAGCCCTCGTCGTAATTCGAACCCGGGACCTCTGTGAAACGAGGCGGTCACGCTGACCCCTACACCACAGAAGGTCGGCAACTATATTATTGTCATACAGAATCATTTTTTTAGGATTCGAGATACCAGTGTTAATTTTTAAAAAATTACCATGGTACATAAATAATTTAAAAAACTAAAGTAGATGGCAGTTTTGAGTAATACAGATGACAAATTCACGGTAGCCTAAATTTTGAGTGGCCTTAAAAATGTGTTCTGATGTAATTAATAGCGTTTAATAAGATTTTTATCTTCTATCTATTCTAATAAAAAATTGCTTGTATGTGTGTATGTATGTATAATTGTATGTTTCGCATACAAATCTACACCCGTGGACCAATTTCACCAAATTTTGTACACAAGTTCTTTGTGACCAGAAGACAAACACCGTGGGGAGTGAGACATGACTACCATTCCCAGGAGCGGGGGTGGACCGGGGTGGAAATTGTGAAACATGTTAAAACGGCCGATATTTGAGTCGGACAAATATTTATAAGGGCCAATCAGATTGATAGTGTTTCTCGCGTTGTTGTTTCTACCATTGCTGTATTGAAGAACTGCACCCATACCGGTGGGGGTTGAAAGGCGCTACACAAAAATAACGGGAAATCAACCGAGTTTTGCGTCGGATCCGGGACTTATGGATGTCGCTGAGTTCAATCGTGACATTCAACAGGAGCGGAGGGTAGACGGTTATGGTAATTTTCAAACGTGTGCGATCACCCAGCACATGTTTATGTTATTTTCTCTGAATGGGAATAAATGTGACTGCGTGTTTTTTTTAAAAAAAAAAGCGCCGTCCGTCGTGCCCTACCATCGCAGTCGTCCCAGAACCCTGCGTTACAATATATATTTCTTTCAGCCTCCCTAGGCCATATTCATCAGTGTGTTTAACTTAAAAATATTTAATTTTACTACACCTTGTCAAATTTATTTAGACGTCATGGATTTTTATAAAATAATTGGTTATTTCCTCGCACTGAAATCTTAAACATTCGAAAACACTGCTGTTTTAATTCAAATGTATCTTTTCCACATTTTCCCTCACTTTTGCTCAAGCGGTTTGAGGTTTCCGAGGAGAAAATAAAGTTATTTAATTTCCCTCAAGAGGATCTAAAAGCAATCAAAAGTCTGATTAACCTTATATTTGCATGTAGAGAGCCTCGGCATGGACATTTTCTCGAATCATTACGGAATGAGTTTGCAAGCAGATGACTTCATGGCTATGGCCTGCTTTTGTATTGGGAAACAATGGAATCGTCTGCAGTTAACTCACAGAATTGCCTTTGCAGGTAATGACTGTGAAATAAGAATTGGACACCGTCGCGAACGTAACGATTTCTCCGAAATTGCCCGGCTCAGGTTTTTTAGAGCTCTTTTGACTGTTCTGGGTGACACGGGACAGAATATTAAATTAGCATTTATCTATGTAAAAACTGGATGGACGCCATATTGCTGGTCCCTCCCGCTTTGCACCATTTTGAAAGGAGAGTTGTGTTGGGGGGGGGAGAAAAATTGAGTAAGGGTGGCAATCGCACAGTGCTTTACGAGCCCGGCTTATTGGAGAGCAGTGCACTGGCTCATACGGCTTGCGGAAGTCCTTTTGTGCAGGCCATCATTCAAATGGGTTTATTCAACATGGCGCTTATAATGCAGCCGTAGAAGAATGACTGACGATGTACAACTCGCAGATAGAGAGAGCTCATCTCTATCCTCGGTATAAAACACTGACTCGTTCAGACCCAACGAATATTCATAATCTAAGTATTGCGGACAAACTCAATGAATGAGCCTGTAATAATTATATTTAAAAATTAACCTTATTCTACCGTACAACAGTTGTAAATTTTCACAGTAAAAACCAAACATGTGATACAGTAACACGATTAGATCATCCCGTGCTTAAAAAGCATGTCGTCATCCAAATAGAAGTTGAGACTAATTCACTACATAGTTTAAATGATAACCGAGAACTTCAATATTGATAAATTTAAAATCTGAAGTTAAATTGTAATTAAATTGACCTTTATTAAAGACTAAAACACAGAGAGAATTTTTTCATATTTAAATTTGAGTACCTCTGGGTAAGTTTGAAGGTCGAATAGCGGTACAAATTTAAATATAAAAAAAATCATCAACATTTAATCTGTAATCAAAGTCAATATTTTTACAATTTAGATTTAAATACTTCTCTATTTTTCCCCAATTGTTTTTTAATCGTACGAAATTTTAATAATGCAGCTATTTTGTGTCTGCGTGAGTGTGGGTGTGTTTTTTCCGTGTAAAGAAGTCAAATGTCATTTAGTTATTAAGGCAACAAAATAAAATACCCACGTTATATATTCGATGAGTAAAACGGAGTCTCAGATGCACATTGAAATTAAAATAACTGGTTATTTAAACATTTCTATACTGAGACCTATTTTTTAAAAAAATAAAATTCAAATTCTTAAAATGTAACGAAATGCACAGTATAGATTTATAACAAATTCCGTAATAATACAGTAATATTTCAGTCAATATATCATATGAGGGCCACGTATGCACTATTTTAAAAAATTATATTTTTCATCATAGGTCACGGATGTTATTCAATATTAAGCTGTATTAATTTGTAGCACTCTTAAATTTTCTATAACATTTTATTATTTACAGAGTCGTAATTAAATTTGTCGTATAAATTTTAATTGCAATTTTAATTACTATAATATTAATCATTGTTTGCAAAATTGATTTGTATACATGACGGTTTATTCGAATTTAATTATTTACATTTCATACAGGCTTAAATTTAAGGTCATTAGCAATAATTTTCCCATTTATTATTTGATGTTAACTCTGTTTGTTATAAAAGGAAAATATTTTCAAGTTAACGTTGGTGATATTTCAGCCACGAACTCAAAAAAAACAGACAAAACAAACGGAAAAAGTTTAGCGAAGCTTGAGTAATGTACTTTGTGTAGTGCTTCGCAATTCAAATATTCATTTGCCTCCCTTGTCCCTATTTTAATGATATGCATCATAAATAGCCTGAAGTTGGTAAATTTAACTTTCAAAGTATTGTAGACTATGAAAAACAGCAATTTTAGAGTCTCTAGTTGAACAGTTCCCACCGACCCGGTCAGCGTCACCGCATCACAACGTTACGGGTTCAAGTCTCGGCACAGGCGCGGATGTTTTCCCTCGCCGTGGTCAGGCTGAAGGACTACTACGCAGACCACGAGCCACTCCGAGAAAACCGGAATGTGTCATCGAAGATAAGAGTCTGGCAACCGTCACGGTGGGCCAAGGACCTGCAATTTAACTGGCTAAATATCAGATGTTTTCTATTGATGTAGGTACAGTTATTAAGCGAAACATCGATAAAAGCATTTCTGATTGAAGGTGTTTTGAGTGTTGCATTCAGAATGGGGCGCTCAATTCTTGTGACGAGGAGTGTACATTCCAGTCCTGACCTTCCGCCGGCAGCTCCAGTCCTGACCTGTGACGGCTAACCGAAATCGAAAAATATTGGACTAATTTGAATTTCCGTTTTCCTGTCATGCTAGTCTTCGAACCCCCTTTAAGTCGACGTGGTATCTGTGGGGTGGCTAGAGTGCAACGGGAAGGAAATTTAACTTGAGATCTATTTCCGTTGGTTTACCGGCTTCTTTACGACATTCAGCTTTCTCCTCTTGTGTACCTAGATTAAAGTGGTTTCCGCCTATGTATTTTGATAAATAATCTCAGATCATTTTATGACAGGTCTCTCCATTATAACCGGTCACTATTAAGTCGACTTAAAGAGATGCGTAAAACAAATATCTTTAACTAATTCAATCCAAATAAGTACAGACTCCTTTTCTGTTAGTTAAAATTTACAATAAAAAGTTGGCCAACCTGTCTCACAATACCGAGATGTCTGAGCCGACCATCTCGGGGTTACGGTGTGTGAAAAATGTATTCTTGTCTAGAAAGGGGGGGGGGGAGATTATTTCTTACTGACAGATTTATAGAGAAATCGGCAACAGTTTACCGTTGATATTTCATTTCGATGTGATAAGTTAGACACAAGACGTTTAGGTGTAATTTATATATTAGATGTTTAGGATGGGCAACTGGGTCTGTGTCAATCCTTCACATCGTAACTCCGGCCTAGAATTTTTTTGCAAAAGGGATGGGTAGAAATTTGTTGTAAATCCTATTTTTGGGGCTGTCGCTGAAAGAGGTTGTGACTACAGTTTTTTTTAAAAAAACGGGAGCCGATTTGATCTTGACGATCTTCATTGCGCCGTCGAATCAAATTCTTGCGACGTTGTCACATTTTATTGTCCAAGGTTTTTTTTATCATTGACCGTGTGACAACGCTCGTCTAATTCTCTTCTCTCATTCGAATACATCCAAATAGGTGCCCATTTGAAAAGAGCTATAAGTCTGAAGACTTGGGGGTGGTCAACCTGCCGAAGATCATTACGAATTCTTTATATGTGCTTAAGAGATGAAGACCCTTGCCGACTGTGCTATTGAGTAACAAATACGATAGTAGGTCACCTTTAAGTCGAATAATGGAGGAAGAGCAGCCACACCCCGTCGCCTTTGATGCCATGTTTGCGCTCGCTCATTAAGCGTCTCAGCGGCCTGCGCCCCGGGCCCTTCCGTTCAGCTCCACTCTATCGACAACGCACAACATTATTAAATCAATGTGTTTATGTTTGTTGTGCTGCTCTATCGCGTTCACAAGCGTCACCCCCTTAGCACCGCCAACTATACTCACCTATTGATCCTTATCGGTCATTTACAGAATTACTGTCGATTTAGCCTATACACGTTACCCCAGTTCCTTTCTGGTATATAATGCTGATGGATGTCCATCAATGAAATGTTATAATGCATTTATGGTGGCTGATGGAATTCTAAAGAGCTTTGGTTTTTTTTTTAACATCTAAGCAAAGAAAAAGTCATATCCAAATGAACTCCTATATTAGCCATTACTTTTCAAGGTAGTGTTTTGTGGTTCACTTTCTTTTTCTTTGTAGAATTTTGAGATAATTTGATGTGTAAATCAGATTTCATTCGTAAAGTTTTACAAAATAAGTAACAAAAACCGTATCAGTTAATAAGCCAACAGGGCTACCGTCGAAAAGTCTGACTAAATTACTAACGGTCTGCAGTTTGTTTCACCGTCATGTCCTTCGGAATTAAAGATAAATTTCTAATGTTTCACTCACTCATTTGGTAAAGAAGCATATATAAATTTACGGTGGATTACAGAAAACTAGGATTCATACATCGTGAAATAAGTGAGACACGAAAGAATGATAGTTCAGTGTCTTAGGCAGAATTGTTCTTCTTTAGGAAGAGGTCGCATTAGTTCAGAACAAAAAAACTTGAAACTTATATAAACTTCATCTACAATGGATGGGAGATGATATATAGTTTATTAATGGGGTTTCCACTGCCTGGTTGATACAGTTTTCTACTTTTCCTGCCACCAATTATGTTATTGCTTATTTCTGAAATCTTCGAAAATCGCCAAAAATCATGAGAGTACGCAACTTAGCTACACATGGACCTACTTAGTTCATCTCGGCGCAATAAAGTTGCCTGAATACTCACTGCATTCACCCAAAACTAGATAACAATTCCCATTCGTCAAATATATTTCATTTTTGCACTTTATGATAAGTGAGAACGTTATTCTTTCTTCTATGAACAATTTTTAACCATAACGGTGTCTTTAAGATTCACGCAGGTGCAAACAATGGGGTCGAGACGGAATCGTCCGAAGAAGCAAATTGCGTTGTCAGTTGAAATGAAACGTAGTTCTTCCCCGCAACATAAATGTTGCAAAAAGCAACTAATATCTGGTGGAAACATCAGGCAAAACCTCCTTAGGAACCTTCTTTTCCTTTAATTAATTTTCGTTGCAGCCTCGTTTTGTCAGTTGAGCAACAATATCTTTCTCCTAGTGTCAGAACTGCTTGTCCCACCATGCGTTCATATTACAAATGAAAGAATGATTTATTAAGCCAGATTTCCGAGTGTACGAACCCCAAGTTTCTTGTTGTATGAACGCGTTACTGGCTACATTAAACCAATAAGCCTATATTTATCAGGTTTTATCAGAAATTAATTAGGAAGCTTAAATGTTAATTTCAATTCATCTGTTTACCTATTTACTAAGACAAAAGTAGAGATTAAATAAAGATTGTGTTCTGTTCCATTACAAATTAATTCAACTTACACCTGTTTAGTTCAAGATGATCAACAATAGCAAACTCACAAGCATTTAAATTGTATTTCATGCTCCCAGATTTTCCAATGAAAGATTTTTCACGTCTTAATTTTTTGGTGCTTCATGAACGAAACGTATCGATATTAGGTGGACAGCTAAGCGAACTTATTAAAAATAGCGTAATGTATTTTATTTGCTTGTGATAAGGACTACGCAATTACTTTTTTCTTCATTTCCAATCATGAACTCTCTCTCTCTCTCTCTCTCTCTCTCTCTCTCTCTCTCTCTCTCTCTCTCTCTATGCATTGTTACTGTCTAATACTAAATTTGATCCAAAATCGATCTTGCAATAATAGTAAATCACTTTAATCCAATTCTAGATAACTAAACTAAGAATGTGTCTTCCTTTATCTTATCTGTTCATTTTATCAACCTACTCCTTTCCTACCGCTTTTAACTGTTGGTTTCCCACTTTCACAAAATTATCCTGAGTGGTAGGGAGCCAATTAGTTTGTCATTTTTATATTAATCACCTTCCTCGCGGAATTAATTCCGGTGAGGCCATTGTTGCTAAAGAAATTCCCAAATAGAAAGAAAAAAGAAGTTTTGTTCCATTATGCGCCAGTATTTGTTTACTTTACAGACATTTGTTTAATTTTCCTTTCCTTGTACCGTTCATGGATTCACTGCGCCAAATACGACAGCAAGCAACCTTTTAAATTACTATCGACTAAGCGATCTCTATATTAAAAATTTAAAAGAAAATATTATTGAATGTTTGAACAATTCATGAACCCGTCACTTTTCTCGTTATTTTACACGTTTGTGTACAAAAGCAAGTAGTTTATTAGATGTCATTTTAATGATGAGTAGATTGTACCATTTCGGTTGTTCATGTTGTACATGAACCCTTTGTGGCTGCCTGGTGATGGAACCCCTGATGTGACGTTCAGTCGATTCTATCCATCGTTAAGCAAAGGAATTCCTGAGGAATTGATATGAGCCCTTGCAAACGGGGCCATGTCGGTGGCGCTCTAACAAGCAAGAAACAGAGGCCAATGCTCATGTATGTGCTCCTCTAATTGCAACAAACGTAGTCCTGAGTGCCAATTAGAACTGCCCCCTCGCCATTAACGCTCCGTTCATCGGTTAGGGACTACAATAAACTAGTCAGGCATTCCACGACGCTTGGCAAGTGACGTGCACCAGTGCACCTTCTCACCTAAGTATCTCAACACAAAAATATTTCAACCAATAAATTTTAGTTCTAATTGGATCTATAAACGTGTGAATCATCCAGAAGTTCATGATTATTTTTTGGAACGTATTGCATCACACTTAATCACGAGTTCAGATTGAAACTATGGTGACTCGGCATCTATTGGAGGATAATGGGCAATGCAAAGTAATCATCTGAAGATCCTCAGTACGGAAGACCTTTTCGTGTTTTAGTTTTACCAATAAATGGCGAATTTAGGGGCCATGTTATAAAGTTTCAACTTTCAATATTCCTCCAAACGACACATAACGTCATAAAAAAAATAATGTCCTCACCTCGCAGGAGAAAATTTAGTTTAAAATATGAAGGTCATAATTAAACTCAGTGATATATAATCTCGGTTGTTTTCCGTTATTTTTAAGTAACGCCCCAACCACCCCATCCATAAAGGTTCTCCTCTCCCATGCCGAAAATATCTAGAAAAACGATATCTACCTCACGGATACCGAAAAATTTTGTATCGACGAAAATATCGGCCGTTTTAACACGTTTTAAAATTTACACCCGTGTCCCTTTGGGTTAAAGAAGATAATTTTAATATCATAATGAAACTCTACGACATCCATATTCGACTCCAATCTCGGTTGTTTTCGCCTTATTTTTATATAACGTCCTTCCACCCCCACCCCTAAAGGTGCTCCCCTCCCATGCCGAAAGGGATTGAAATTATACACAGAAAACATCAGAAATAACACTCATTGACCCCGAAAGATATTTATCCTGCTGAAATATAGACCGTTTCAGCATGTTCGAAAATTTCAACCAGCCTTCCACCCTCGCTCCTGGCAGTCGTGGTCGTGTTTTAGCACCACAGTACTGGTTACCGCTTCGGAAGGTAAACGTGTACGAAATTTGGTCAAATTTTCTCCACGGGTGTAGATTTTTATGCGGAAAATGCACCCTAATATACATATGTACACACAAACAGTCTATTTTATTTATTAGAACTAGTAATGGCATTGCTTTATAATATAACATAGCATTGTTTTAAATTGGCCATTTTTTTCCATTATAACAAATAACAACGGGATAAAATTCCAAAAGAAATTATTTCGTAAACATAATCTACATGATCGAATATAAATATTGTATTGACTAGTATCTTTCTGTGGGTGGTTGTTAATATTTGTCCAAAGTAACTAATTTAATAAATTTACATTAATTTTATGAATTATATTACCAGGAAAATGGCGATTCTTCATTATCTGTTCGTAGAGAAGCTAATTAAAGAGGGAAAAAAAACTTTGTAGGTAACAAACCTTTATAACCTGATTATTCGCGATAGTAGACAAAATTATTAATTAGTCCTACGTAATCCCGTGAATAATAAAATTTCTTCACCGAATTAAAAAATGAAATATAAAATACCGGCTATAAAATATTCTACTTTATCGTAATTAAAAGTTCTTATCCGGAGCTGTAATGTGGGATATGCGACAACCACGGTGTTTAATTTTAATATTTTACTCATTACATAATGGAATTCTTTTTTGTATTTATCTAATTATTCCTTATTTTTAATATTCTTATATTAATACTATTGCATTATTTTGTTTTATATTTATACGCAACATCAAAAAAGTCACAATTGTTTATAAAAATTTAATAAAGTTTATTTACAATCAATAATTTTAACAGTCATTAAAGGATTGATCGAAATGGAGGAATACTCTTTTGCTTGTCTTATACGTGATAAAAGGCTAATTACAAATATATTAATGAAATTAATTTTAATTAAACGGGTCACAAGACAAATAAAAAATTTGCCTGTACCTTTATCAACTGTATTTAATAGAATTAGTAATTAAATTACAACACGATAGGTGCTGGAAATTCTGTGTAATACTGTTGAATTAAAATTCACTCGCCAAAATGGCTCGTCTCGCTCTACAAGCTGAAGAGCTTTAATGCGTATTTGGCAATTTTTCGTTACATTATAAAATGTTTGAGGGGCTTCTCGGTATTGTAATTTGTGATGGGCAAGGTATTTGTAATGTAAGAGGATTTTGAATACGGAACATAAATCATGATTTTTTTTTTCGGTTGACACGTGGTCTTACCCTAGAGAAGTAATCCGTGTAAATGTGGAATCTACGAATTGATAAATTTAAGTGTTTCTAACTCGTCATTTGTGTTATCTATAGATATCCCTAAGAATAATAAACGTGGGCTAATAGTAAAAAACTTTCTGGCTACAGAACAGAACTTCGGTCACCTTTAGTAAATATTGGCATAATCCAAGTCAAACACGTCTCTGGGTTGCCAATTACAATCCCTGAAAATGTCAATTACATGTTACTTGACCAGTTGTTAATAATTTTAATACTGTAAAAGTGGCTCATATGAATGATCAGAATAACTAATTTTAGAGGAAAATTAATTACTTATAATAATGTGTTTAATAAATTTTGTAATATTCACAAACTGTATAAAAATTTCTGTATATATCTTTATACCACACTCAATACCACCCTTAATTTCCTTGAATAGTTTTTTCTGTTTAAATTTCACGAACGTATATAATTAAATCGTATCAAACTAAAATACATAAAAACCTGTTGGTTCTATTGTAAAACCAATCACTTTCAGAAGAGTGCAAATTTCCGTCAATTTTTGTTGCGGTTACTTTCTTATGATTTGTAGTATTCCCCGTGATATTTGACATCTGATTTGGAGAGCAAATTGTGCTATCTGTGGTATTTAATTGTTTTTATTATTAATTTTTGCCTCAACAAAGAAAAATGTACAATAATATGCATTACTCACACGTTTTATGTAAGAACGTATATTAAAAATGAAAACAATATTTAATTAATAAACTGATATATTTCCCGGTGAGTACAATTAACCTTCTCGGGTTTCCGTCCTTGTCATCTTCGTAGGCAGCAACGTTTCGAAAACTTACCCCGCCGTCATTTTCTGGTGAGTGTGGAAAAACATTGTAATGGATATGGGCACTATAATCTGCATATTTTGTTCCTGAAAGCCATTTTCTGCCGCACTTTAAATTTTAAATCGTGACATTTACTGCGAATCTACTACACGCAGTACACGTCCATTATTTTAATAAATCAATTTTTTTTTCACTTGAATATAATAATTATTAAATAATTTTAAAATATGGAAAATCTACGTTTTATCGTCTGAAATAAACCAAAATTCACACGAGAGGGGTCACTGACAACGCTAGTAATTTTTTATATGAAATGACAGACTGAAGATGACGCAGCAAGTCTTCCGAAACGTTGCTGCCTACGGGTGTAAACCCGAGTAGATTTTCAGCACTGGTGCTTAGATAGTTTTACTAAATATACTACTCAATTTTGGAAGCAGTCTTATAATAATATAAATCTTTTTTGAATCCGATACAAACAGGTGAAACAAAAAGATTAAAAGGTATGAAATTATGCAACCAGAGTCTTAATTTCCTCGTATTTCCATTTTAAATGTTATACTATTACATTTACTGCGCTGGCGGAAAAATACTTGTGACAAACTCTGTAAATAAAAATTCTGTGTTTGTTGCTTGATCCGGCTTTGAAATTCAACTATTCACAACCTGGAACTATACCATTGGTAAATGACCGTACTCGCTCAAGAACTCTCCATTATGCTACATTTATCAAAGAGCTTCTGCTTTTAACCAAACAAAACTAGTGCTACCGCCGCTTTGGCAACTAGTAAACAATTTAATGAATGAACACTTGGCTTTGTAGTTCACTTTAGTCGACTGTGTGCCATATGGTTGTCATTGGTTTCCAATCAATACGAGTTCGAGACCAATAGAACCGTGAAATTATGCCAGAATTTTCGGGCTACGGTTGAAAATAACTGTGGAAATTTATTAACTATTTGCAAATAAAATCAACCATTAAGTAAATAAAATTTGTACTTCATACAAAGAACTTTTCTATTATTCGATCAGCTTAAATTTAATTTCCTGACTTAGTGTTTGGAATTTTCAATTTATTGAGCGGAGTGCTTTGGTTTTCAACTTTTCCAAAGACTTACTAACCAACGAATTTCAGATATTAACTCACGTAATGTCTTCCAAGGGGACAGCATAATCTATTATGCCACTATATGCCACTATATTTGATTCCTTTCTAGCTAAAACAGGATTCTGACTGACTTCTCTCCTCTAT
Organism: Zhengitettix transpicula; assembly: GCA_037074705.1. Taxonomy (NCBI): domain Eukaryota; kingdom Metazoa; phylum Arthropoda; class Insecta; order Orthoptera; family Tetrigidae; genus Zhengitettix; species Zhengitettix transpicula. The sequence goes on along the minus strand of CM073595.1, from coordinate 72,932,318 downwards.
TGTCAACGTTCTTCCAGGAATATTTTACTTACGTTCAGTTTGAAAGCTCACCCGCTTGTTTTAAATAATATTTTGTAGCATCACTTTTGAAAAGCCTGAAGCAATCTTCCTCTGCCTTTATGAAACCTGAATGCATGACTTGCATTCAATGCTGAGCTCAGAATATTACGAACTCTGTCCACATTCTTCTAGCGATATGCGAAAACACAATATTGTGTATTTTTATATTGCATGTGAATTATTCTTTTCCGTGTCCGTATTTGCAACCTTGCTTCCCGGGGTAACAAAGGCCGTTTACTAATTTGTCTCAAAGAATTTTAATAATAAGGTGTTAGTATTTTCATGTTTACCACCGCACCGTTAGTTTTCGCTTATTAATTTAAAAAAATTAAATTATGAAAACATGTTTTACATGCATCTTTCATTGCTCCGGAACCATAAATTTTCTTTGACCAGTGGACCATAGACGTTCTGAATATAATCATTTTTATTGAAGTTGTTGAGGTTATCATTTTTGTACATAGAAATTTGCTCATGATTGGAATAAAACTGTAATAACGTTGCCTGTGATTTCGCTAGTGTGAATTTGACTCCGGTAGCTAACGTTACTGCTTAAGATTCACAACATATTGAACTGAACATGGGGATTTTGATCTATCATAAATAGATTGAAATGAGTGCATTAGGCTACAATAGCGTGAGAAGATGAACAAAAATTTTATATTCGTTACCAGGGTGTAATACAGTTGTTGAAGTTCTCTATCCTTAGATATGTACAGACGTGTACTGCAGTGTAGTATATGTGCACTATTTAAATGTACAAATGCGGCAGTATATGGCTTGCAGAAAACAAAATGCGGGTTATACGGTCCTCTTTCATTTAAATTTATTTCTCTTATAGGTAACTTTTTAATATGTTCATCAATATTCAGGTTAATTTATTAAAATTGTTGCCGTTTGTTACAGTTATTTAGTTTAATTTAATTTCAAGCGATGAGTAACTGAATCAAAATTGCCTCTTTGGATATATTCTATATTTGTTTCATGACAATTTTTCAGGAAGAGAAAATTGCAATTAGTTGTTTAAAATGTGAAGGACTGAACGTCGGATACTAAATGCGTGTTGCTGTGAAGTAGTTAGCCTTTATGGGGATCGAGAGTGATATGTAATGAAAAGGGAGGTTTCCAGGCGAGAAGCGTCTCAAAGGCTATAGCCACGCTTCCAGCGGTCAGCAGGTGTTGCTTTCACATCAAAGTCAGCGCCATGTAACCTCTTCTCCGCTCCAAATTTATTCACGGATTTCTGCCTCAGTTTCATTAAATACTGAAGTCCACCGCTCAGTAATTAGGAAATTTTAAAAACATTACCTTAAATGCCTTATCAGATGATACGTATGTAGTGATTAACTATGTACAGTCATCGATAGCAAAAATGAGCGCGAATTCCAGAATGCAAGAAGCAATACACCTTTGGCATTGAGAGCACATTCGACTCTAATAGGTTTTGGCCATTGAAAGATGCCTAACGAGTAATACACAGTCTCTAAATTCTAATAATAACCGTCTTTATTGTTGTTATTTTAAATATATCCTTCGTAATTGACCAGAAAAACAATAAATTTAACTTTTTAAAAAAGTAGGTGATTTTTTATTTTCTATCTGGAATATTTATTGTGTGTTAAAAAATTTAACTCTCATCTAACTGACTGCTACTTTAGGTACATGGTTTTCGTCTAATGGAGGACACCTACATGCTGGAAGGTTCATTCTTGTCACGAGAAAATAATTCCCCATTAAACTATATATAAATAAAAAATATTCTTTTAAAAAGTAATAATGTGTTGAAACATTTAGATGCAATAATAACAAGAGATATTTTGGATACTATATGTTTATTTAAAATCAAAAATAAAACATTCTATTGTAACTGAAACCGACAAAAGATCATATATATATTCGGAAAGTCCGCCTTTGAAATATTAAATTTTCCGATGTTTACCAGAAATGAAATATTTTAGCTCAATATCGGCCTTATCATGAATCATCGTTGAAAAGTTGAACTTGCAACAGAAAAATCATTATACTGTTGCTTGAAGGTCTGTAATAAATCGTATTTTTTAAAATATTGTCGAATGTACTTCACGAACATTTTAAATAAATCGAAAAGTATTGGGGTTGTTCAATCAAATGTTTCAGGGTTATGCAAACCCAATCATTTGAAGTGGTCCACGTGACTCCATCGCTCCACGCCTTAAAACTCTGTTGTGGTCCAATGAATATTTGTTCCTGTTATATCAAAAAATGATTTGTATAAACCAGCTGCAGCTTACAAAGGGCATATTCAATTCATTACCATATCTCAACCGCGGCTCGTTCGACTTCACTCATCGGAGAATTGCAGAATAAATGCGGTATAACTCCATTAAATGAATTGTGAAGAGCTATGAGTGGATACGAATTGTGAGAAAATGTAACAATCAAAATTAAACACACAAATACGGTGGAATTGTAATGGAGAGGATTGATACAATATTCAATTGTAGGTTGAACAAGGACGTAGTTTTCTGATATTCAATAATCCATTAGAGACAAACCCGGAAGCTGTTAGATGTGAAATTTAAAAAAGAAAAAAATGCACTATGCTGGAAAATAATATTAATTGCATTAAGTATCCTCAGAAAAAATTAAGTTTATATCAAGATTACAATCTTATTGAAATTTTTTTATAACTAGGTGGGTGCCCGGCGTTACCCAGGTTGGAAAAGGGTTGAAATTATACTCAAACTACATCAGGAGAAACACTATCAATTTAATTGACCCCAGAAAAATATTTTTCCGACGCAAATATCGACCGTTTTAGCATGGTTGGAAAGTTGCACCACCGGCCAAGCCGACCCCTGGGGTCTTAGCCCCACTGTGTTTGTTTCCGATTCGCAAAGAACAAGTATACGAAATTTGGAGAAATTTGTTCCATAGCTGTAGATTTGAATGCGGAACATACACACACTCAAACGTATAGTCTATTTAATTTATTAGTAGAAGGTGACATTATCTCATTATAAATATATGGAGATAATTTCATAAATCGTTCTTGGTTTTAATTAAATCTTTTCTCAGCAACATGACGCAGTTTCCGATTTATTTTGCATGTAAACGTATACTGCTTAATCCGATAGTGACTCCACGAAGTTGAAGTAGCGAGACTGATTGTTACCGAAGTGCTATTAAGACCTAACAGACTGGATACGTCGAACGAAAGTGTTTAACCGGGTTTGGCAATCGCTGCGATTCTAAAACTGAGGTTTCGGGAACGTGGTCACCTCTAAAGCATCCGACTGAAATATCGTGCTTCACGCTCAGGTGCTTCTAAACCCTCACTTCGTTCTCGCAGTTCAATAAATAGGGAAGAGAAATACAGAACTTCTCATATTCACGCAGGTTGGTAATTTAAATAGGAACGTAAAAACTGCCATCTACAGGTTGCTATTCACCTCAGCGTTTTAATTATAATTTACTAATCATTAAAATTAAAACTGAATTTTATGTTCGCCTCTAGGTAGCTACTCGAAAATGTCACATGGATGTCAAACCAAGGTAATAGGATGAGTATCTTTCTCGTGTATTCGAATTGACACTATTACTAATTTATAAAAATTCGTGTCTCGTTTACATATTGAAATATAACGTGAACAATTGACGATTTTAGTTATTAATTAAAGTAATAAATGTTTAAATTATCAGAAACTATCTGAGTGCCCGTTGTTTATTTTCCACCATGCGAGAATTAAACTCAGCGACTCCTATAACCCCGGAATCGACAAAAGTCTCCGTCTTTTCTGCATTACTTCTTATGTAAACCCCTTCCAACACCACCCATACGGTAAGGGTGCTTCCCTCCTTTTCCTTTTGGAATTGAAATTACACACTTAAAAATTCTAGAATGACTGTATTAAATTAAGAGACACCGAAAACGTTTTATTCGACGCTAATAATAGCCGTTTACGAAAGTTTTTAAATTCAATCTCCTCAACCCCCCCCCCCCTAGAGGTGGTAAGTGTGTTTTAACCCGTTAGTGTTTGCTTCTGGATCGTAAGTAACACGTGTATAAAGTTTGGTAGTAATTGCTCTACGCATCTAAGATTTTATACGGAAGTTTGTTTTATCCCATTCCACCCCCACTCCTAGGGTCTGAACTACTTCTTAACCTGTATGGTAAATGTCAGAATAAAACTCAGTGACTTCTATAACTCTGAAATTTGACACCAATCTCGGTTGTATCCCGTTATTTTTATATAGCGGCCCTTATTAGCGCTTTAAGGGGTTGAAATTATACACTGAAAATATCTGGATAGAATCTATTAATCACATAGATCCCGAAAAGTAATTAAGCGACGTTAATATCTACCGTTTTAGAACGTTTTTAAATTACACCCTCGTTCACCCCTTCGGAGATTCCTAATGCTTCGAAAGGCCGAAAGAAACCTTCGCGGGCATACATATACATAGATATTTCTATATTTGTGAGTTTTTAGATTTTTTGGAGCTTTTTAAACGTATTTATTACGCTACATTACCTATTATAATATAACTTTATGAACTGATGTTTGGAATTACGTTGCTCATAAAAAAATTATTATAATTGGTTAAAGAAATATTAACCGGAATCGGCGGTCTTGTTGAAGAAGTTTATACGGTAATGGGAGAGTATTTTAATTTATAAATTCTGTTTGTCTTAGAGGATTGCGGGCGCCCTCGTGCGAGGTGAGGATGGTGAAGGTGGGATCTGGATCTTGAACGCGCCGCTGCTCACGGATTGGCTTGGGACGCATCCGTGCACCATAATGAACACCCTCTTCGGGGAATATGGGCTCGATTACAAGCTAACAGTGCCCCTACACGCAGCTCCATCACCGCCGTAATAGCGTAATATCGTCCCTTATCATTCGAATAAAAAAACACTTTCTCTATAAAACACATCGGTTCTCGCGTTCTTAAAAACCACGCATGCAGAAAATGGGCACGGGTTACACGTGAATTAGAAATATCTAGCAAAATTGGAAGGCCAACAATTGGAAGTAGTGTTTCCAGACCTAGTAAAAGCGAGAATATTTTACATAATGACACATATAATAATAAACGTCGATTATCCTTTGAGCTTAGCAGATTAACTTGTTACTATTTTACAACTTTTATTTTATCCACAACATTTTTTTCTTTAAAAAATACAACAGCAATCACAAAAGAATTGACAGGCTTTATAACAAACAATTTATTGATAATAACAACCAAATATATTTTGTCTCAGGGAATAAGTATATAAGTGTCCAAAATGAGATCATCCACCTCCGGTGTAATATGGTAACTAATATTTTCCGAGTTATATGTAAACAAAGTGTCTTCACGGAAAAAAGGAAAATGTTTCCCTGAAAATTGGCTATTATATATACTTAACATCTTATATCCTGTGACCACAGACGAGATTTTGAAATTGTAGAAAACGGAATATATACATGCATAATGTAATTAAAATACAACGTAAAGTTCCTTCCCTTTGAGTAAAGACCTCTTCAAATATTATGTAAAATAATTTGAGAAATTTAATGAAAAAGATTGAATCGCAAACAAATAAATAATATTGTGGTGATTTGCATTATTAAAGAAACAATTTAAATATGTATTAAATATTTATGGGTCAATCTCATTCTTCACTTTATATTGTTGTAACTGAATTTTTTATACACACAAGGATTAAACATTCAAAAATCAAAACTTGATTATAGTCCGTTTAAAATTAAAAGACTCCTGGCGAGTTGGTGTTGCACTGATGCCACGTAGGACACACTGAAAACAGTAGAATAACACCGCTAATGTTCGGCAACGCTGCTTTATTTCAAGTGTTGTTATTGGTTGATTCGAAGTCACACCCCGCACGGGAACTAATTCTTCTAATTTTAAACAGACTAAATTTTATTTTGGTTGTTGCTTAAACGTGGATTTCGAACACTGAATTTATTTTTCATTTTTTTAAGGTTTGTATCTGCGTGTATCTCAAATAAACTTAATCGATTAACTTATCAGCTTATAAAATTGGATAAATGTCGCATGAGTACAACTACAGATGACTACGAAATTTAAAGTATCTAAAACTGATTAAAAAGTGGCGAGTAATTACTAAATCCTGATAATACGAAATATTTTGTTTTTATTTGTCTGTAATCGATTTTTTTTAATTAACACATTAAATTCTAAATTTTATTATTTTGGAATTAAATTACCCGTGTAATGTATTTTCTCTTCAGTGTAATTTTTTAGTTTAAATTTAATTATTTGTCTACGTTTTCGTTATAAATATTTCTCTTTAACGTTGTATGTTGGAAATGTAGCTTGTTTAAGCCACACCATAATTTGAGAACCGAACTATTTAATTACGTACTAATTATATGATATGTAATATTAAATGCAATCTGACAATTAAAATTTAATAAATAACCATAATAACGGTTAATTTGTCAAAAAAATGGAATTTTAACCAACCAACACAAAAATTCATTACAATACGACGTTTCGTTCACAAACGCTAGAACAAACTTTACGGTAGACGTTAATCTTTGCTTCATTTCTCGTATTGTTTTAGTGTAGAAAGAACCTATATATTTTTAAACTGATTTAATATACGAGGGGTTTCCTTTCATCATTACGTAGAATGAAGTTGGGTTTCCAGATTTGATTGTTTGGTGTTAAGCCGGCTCCTTGATGTGAAGTGCAAACTCTAACGTTTCAGGCCCAGAAGATGTCGATATTTACTTGAGTTTGGGAGCTTTGCCGAATTACTGTTGATGAGTGTTCTCCTACTAATGACTATCGAATTCGGACAAGCGCTAACGAGCATTTAATGCAACGGATTAGCCCTAACGCTTTCACCAACTTCCACCTCAACTCAAAGTAAACACCACTCGGGTCCCCAAAGCTGCGAAACATGGCACTTTGCTTCTTATAGCCGCCAACTTCATTTTCCTGGTCTTCCTGATGTAGGTGAAACAATAAAACTGTCGTTTGTGTCTAGAGGTTCAAATAAATCAATGCAATCCAATACCGCTATTAACTAATATCAAAATAAATTTTCAATCTTCATAGAAACGTTCATATTCCAGAGATGGGATTTTTAATGCTGTAGATAAATTTTTATAATTATTCCTTGTAAATGGGTCTGATAAATTAATTCTATAAAGTACTCTAGAACATGTATGTTGTACAGTTTCAATTTTCTTGATAATTTTTTTTTGTGTAGGATGATCAAACTATCGATCCAAAAATTCATATTCGTTTCACCAAAATATAAAATTTTAATAGTTTTTGACGAATAGAATAATTTACATTTTCTTCTTAAAAAAACCCTAAGATTTGCATAGCTTTATTAATAGGAGAATTAATACGTTATTCAAATATCAATTTTTAATAAAACATTATTTCTAAATTTTCAATGGCATTAAGCCTTTTTCAAGGCACAACCAACAATATTATATAGAGAAATTACAACATTTTGATATATTTAATTTCATATCATTCTCTCTACACTATTTAAAAGTATTAATACAATATGCATTAAATTTAATATATTATATATTTTAATATCATCTGCAAACATAAAAAATTTAACATTACAATATCTAACAATAAGGGGCCCTGTGGTAAACCTTATTCTAAAAACATTTAATTTGTTATGAATTGTTTAAATTTTACAAATTTAAATCTCTTTAATTTACAAGAAATTGTAAAATAAGACCTGCAATGCCAAAATTTTTTGGTTTTCAATCAAAATATAATTATTAACAGAATAAAACCCTCGTCTAATTCATGTAAAATAAATTTAACACAGTAAATTCGTATCAATATTTCTCTTATTTATAAATCTTAATAATTTTTATGAAACGTTATATTTCTGACTGCATTTCACATGTCGTTAAGAAGGTTTATCAAGATGCAAACTTATCTTTTCGCCTTGCGAGTAACGCTATATTTCATTACAATGCAGCTGCTGGCAGGTCATGGTTTGACCCCCTGGCTGGCAATTCTGATTTAGGTATGCACGGACCCTGGGGACAAGCGAACCATGCCAAATGTGCACGTCCGGACTGTAGCTATGAGCGATGACAACAGAGTCCACACTCACTACTATATCACAAATGCATGCTCGTGTGAGTAAAGGCGACACTGTCAGAGTCTGTGGCTCTATGGAAAGCTTATTTCAAATTGAGATACCAACAATTTTTAATTTTGCATACGTTGAGCCATATCTACCGGTTTTTAAATTCTAGACGAGCTCATTTTCGAAGTGGCTCCCTGAACATTTCAATTGCCGGGTTAACACGAACCTTTGTTACGATACTTGGAAGTGTCAAAACTGCACAGAAAATATTGACTCATGGAAATATAGATGATCATCGAAAAAGAATGGATTTTGCAAAAATAAAACAATTAATACTGAGACGTACGGAAAAAATATAGTGAAAGAATGTAAGTTTAACCTCTGCTCAATTGATGACGTTGCTAGTTCTCTCAAGTATCGCATTTTCTCTCTGCAGTTATTATTTCAGCCTGAGAGATGGGGACCGTGCAACAGAAAGAGCAATTTCTGTTGTGGTATGCAGAATTTAAATCCCTTGTAGCAGTTCTACGTCCCGGAGAAAAGGCTCCAGATGATAAAGCTTTGAATCGACGGATGAAACAGTTCAAAGAATCTGGAAGCAGTCTCTCTCCAGAACGACCATGCACTTCAGAAGAAAATGTCGAACGCATGAGGCAGTCCTGTTAGAAGTCCTTAAAATCCATTGAATATTGAAGTTTAGCATTGGGTTAAAAACGTCCTTCATAAGCACTTAAGACGTCATGCCGACAAGATTCAGCATATCAAAACGTATTGAAATAGGTATAACACTACGTACTTTTCGAAATATTTAAGCAGTAAGATTCAGTTCATATGTGTTTATTTATTTGCTTAACACAAAATTGTAATTCCGGCATCGTCTTCGGTGACCTTATATTCTTTACAGTGCAGTTGACTCAATATATAAAGGGTTCAATAGTGAACGATAGCAGAAAATGCCAACACCGAATATCAATTTTATTTTTTAACATCCTATTGATTTATAAACGCATAATTCTGATAACCGCATCCAGAATGTTAAATCTTAGCTTTATGATGTTAGTTCATAGCAAACATTTTCCATTAAGGATCTCTATATTTGTAAAAAATGATGTCATGATTACATTTTATTGTGTTTACGTTTTACTAAAGAAGTCTTTTCATCAAGCAATGAAAGTTTATTTTCTTGTCCTTCAATTTTCAATTGATTTTTTTAAAATAAATATTTGAATTTACTTAAATTTTAACGGAAAAATGTAGACTCCGTAACATGTGACTAATTTTAGAATATTATTTCTTAATTTTCTGTGCTATTGACGAATCCCAGTTGAAGTACTCTTATGGACAAGAGAAACAGTTTCATGTCTAGCAACGAAAATCAAAATTATCAATAGAAAACAAATTACTCATTTACAAAACAGTGATAAAACCTATATGGACGTACGGAATAGAGCTCTGGGGATGTGCAGCCAAGTCTCACATCGCTATCATGCAAAGAGTACAATCAAAAATCCTCCGCACTATTACAAATGCTCCCTGGTATGTATCCAACTTCAGCTTACATACTGACCTCAATACACCATATGTAGCAGACGTCTTCAAAGATAAAAATAGTAAACACCATACTGTACTTCAAGCCCCACCCCAATAGACTACTAGAGCCGTTACTACACCGAAATAACAACCGAAGACTGAAGAGATGCTGGCCAATAGACTACAATAAAAACTGAGGTGGCGTTGTTGAACCCTCACCTCTCCACGACATCAGTACAAGACCCTATTATTAAATTGTACATGTTAGCAAATTAGCTCAAAGATCATTAGTAATCTGATTGCTAATAAAAATATAATAAAAAAAATGTCTAGCATAAATTGTGGCATTCCAGTTGAATAAATATGATTAAAGAAAATAAATTTTTAGATAAAATAGATTGTACAATGTATGAACTTCATTCTGGGAAAACAGTGATGTTAATTTTGATATATTTAGTTTTAATTCGACTACACTTCTGTGTTTGCACAGGCGTTTTCAGTAAACTTTTCGAAGTATACTGCAAAATAGGATCAAATTAGTCAAGTCAGGTTCTTCTTTGTACTATAAAGTCGAAGAGGGAATGAATGGGTGGGCTTCTCTCATTTATTGGCAATTTTGTATTTAAATGTTAATGAGCAGTCATTCCAAACGTGATATATGTACTCGTTTGGTAAAAGTTTAGATGCGTCAATTTGAATTAGCAAAAGTTGCCATTGGCAAAAACGCGTGCAACATAATTTAATTTATTACGGATGTGTGTCGTGCCTCCCATTGTGAGGAAAGCCGCTAGTTTGGGGGATTTTCCGGAGTCACAGCGTGTTTCGTCGCAGTCCCGGCTACAAAGCCACCACTGCGCTGTCTACTCACTTCTCCGCACATAAAATCCCTGTTTGTGGAATTATGGTGGACAAAGAACTTTTCCTCCTGTGGGCGATTGTCAACAGAAAATTTGTTTCGCGAATCCACAACTTCAAAGGGCTGCCACACTTTTAATTTATTCCCAGGGAAGCGGGTGGATTGGCGCCGCACTGGCCACGGAGAACGGGAGTATTTCGAGGCACTCCACCGGATTGGATACGATATGATTGGATCAGTCCGTGTTAGTTCGTAATCTCAATCAGGGAAAGGCCCAGCCTGCGTACCAAGTGCGAGGGAGATTTACTGTACGTTCCATTGAAAAAAACTTGAGTTATCTGGATTCGTTCAATATCAAAACGCGAACATCAACTGGCAATACGGACGTAAATCTATTAAATAAAGGAGAGTGTTTGTATGTTTGAGGAGGATAGGGGTGGAAATTTTGAAAATTTTCAAACTTACAAACACAGTCGATATTTTCGATGAATAAATATTTTTCAGGATTAATTATATTGATTGTATTTCTGATCAATAAATAGCCTTTAATGTTGCCTTACGCGAAAAGGAACAATTAATATACATTTTTACTTCATCCATTTAACGATTTATATATTTATCAACACATAATTTATTTTTTATGCGTGTATAATTTATATGAATCATTAAACGGGGGTGGAGTGAAACACAAATACTTATTGTGTCACGGCAATATTAATTATATTTAGCATTAAACGTCGTCTCACATTTTATAAGTTTTCCGGTGTTTCTGAACCTTGTGATTTTTAACTCCAGGCAAAACAGACTCTTTATTATCAATATAAAAACAAATACAAATACGCTAACAAAAGAAAATTCCCAGCAAACTCTGCCCTTCAATTTACCTCAGACAAGACATCTATGGTACTAAAATAATTTAGATTTTTAATTCCTCCACATATATCACTTATCAATGTTAATACGTTTTATCATTCATACGTTATTCGTGAGAAATAAAATCCAAAGACAACTTCTATATCTTTGACCTCAGCGAGTCTCCAACCAGGTATCGACTCTCTCCGCCAACGCACCTCTGAAGAAACTTATAAGTTTTTATAATACCTTCACATTATATTACATATTATAATATTACAACTGGTGCTCATTACAGTAATCTAATCAGTGTTCATTACAGTAATTAAATTTGTGTTCATTACAGTATATATATATATATGATTGTGAAAAGTGAATTTGGAGTTGTAAGGAATTTTGTTTGGAAGTATGAAGTAAAATAAAATAATTTAAAATAATGAATTTATATTATTTCCTACAGTAAAATTATCTTTGTAAAAAAGAGATGGTATATATACATATATTTGTGGTATTGTGGCAGTACCGCTCCACGTTAGTCATGTTAGTAAACATTTGTTTCTGTATATGCATACGAGATAAAAAAAATGTTTAAAAGAATCAGGTGAATGATACAAATACTTACAATCTTTGTAAATTATATGTAATATGTATGTACTTGGAAAACATTGATTTATTTGACATTTCAGATGATTATGACCGCATCCTGAAATTTTTACATGCTGACGAACACTTATTATTTGAATTTTTTTTCAGTCGCATCAACAAATTATCTTTAGCGGCTATACGTAATCATTACACTGACATTTTCATCGTAAGTTTACATGATGTTATTTACATTTTATATATTGACATTATTTAACAGATTCACATTTATCACACATGTCGTTTCCGTTTACATTATTTCTTACGCTTGTTCATATTGTCATTACTACATTTTCATGTATAGATTTATCTCTTTGAATAATTTAACAATGTTCGCCTGGTACGTCAGAGAACCTATTATTTTGTTGATTCTATTTTTAAATTGAAGCAAACTGACTGAAATTAAATATGTAAACTCTATAATTAAATATATAAACTTTACAAAATGGGACTGCTCAGTCAATTTGGTAAGTGCAGACTCCATCAGTGGTTTATGGATTTCTCTACACGGTGTAATGTACGAAAAATATTGTTACAATCTAGTTTTCCGTTGTTTAAATATAAGGAGGCCTACTTCCTGCTGTCTTTACTCTCTCAGAGCAGGTATGGAATACATCGCCACAGCTCCAACATTTTGTCGAATGTTTACATTAAGTATTTTCGAAGACCTTCGTTTCGGACTAGGGTTTCATCAGATAAGGTCTAGACAGGGAATCTAGATGTGTTACGTGCAATAAGAGGCCATTAGGGAAGACTGTGGTGTGGTCCAGGTACCACCTTCCGTGTCTTTGTCCACCCCTGCGTCTACCTGTGTCCCTGGCTTTGCCCACAATGTCAGGAGACCCTCTCGAAATGTCTTGTCATTCGTGTCTCCAGACAGCGTATTTTAAAACATCAGGGACAACAAAAGCACCCACAAATCATTATGTGGAATTCACGGGAGGGTAAACACGCCGGGACACCGGGGGTTTGCGGTTATTGTTGTCTTATCTTCCCTATAGAAATTATGCGTTTCTCAAGGAGTATTTTTCTCTGTGATTTTATCTCGCTTCCCTTTCCTGGGTTATCTGGAGGGGGGTTTCGAAGAAATACTGATAAAAAGAGGCTTCACAGTCAGCATTATTCCAATTCATTCTTCGATTTAAATTCCGATAGAAAATTTTTACATAAAGAAAAAACCCGACACAAGAAAAATTTATTTAAGGGGAATTTTAAAAACCTATAACAGTAATACACTGACACAGAAATTACTATCAGAACAAAGATAAATTCAATTTATTATTTTATTGATTCCCGTTTCGGGAATACTCTTATGAAAATGGAGATAACATTTTTAGTTGATGAGCTTCCACGTTTATGCCATAATGTTTACTAATTTTCGAAATGTAGAAACTGCAGAATAACATAATCATGTGTTTCAGAACTGAAGCAGGAATAATGAAATGCAAAAATATGCCTAAGTTTCTGAATGAGTAATTTTTGGGGATATTGTACGTAACCGATGTTTAAACACCTTTCCATCACAACACAAAAAAAATCCTTTTCATCGAGACAAAAAATATCCAAGATGAAAAGATTTATTCTAAAAAGATCTTTTAGAATATTTTATTAGTGTTTAGAATTATGACTTGCAGTGTATATATCTATACTTTTGTTTCTGAAATTAATGCAGTTGAGTGATTTTAAAATCAAAATATATTTTCATTACAAAAATGAGGAGAATCGAAACCCATGTCATAAATTCGTGTTCGTCACACTGATTTTATTCGATTTTCCCAAGACCGATTTCGACGGAACATTGTACATTTGTTATACAGACATATATAGTGTGGTTTCTAGCAATAATTAACTGCCTTCTGTCATATTGAGACTAAATTGTGAATTTTCCAGGACATGATTTATTGCTCGGATAAGGAAATGGGAGGAACAGTTAGAAATTTTTTTAATAAAATAATTGGAACTGGAACATTGCGTTAAATATTTTATTTCGCTTATGGACCTTGTAGTTTTTTTAAAGATTTTAACGCTTACACGATAACAATTTGAATCTCGGTTAAATACAATTACATTCAAGAAAATACGTTTTCTGAATTCCCCGATTTTCTTCTTGGCACCGGCGGCGGTGAGCTTTGAACCCAAAACCTCGGAGTCTTGGAATCAAGACCACCAGACCTGCCACTGCTTATCACAGAGAAGGGAAACGAATCAGAGCGAAATCCAAACTAGTACGTGTCAGCATTCCAAGAGGAGCGCCCCATAAATGCTTTATTGAAAATGCCAGTGACATTAGTCACGGTCCGGGCGTATCGGAAACAGGAGTCCGGATTTTAAGGCGAATTAGGCTAGGAATGCAACGTCCTTTGTGGACTTTCCTGGCGCACTTAAGCCCACGTCAGTCGAATATTTGAGGCGGGCCGACATTTTGCAGTTTGCCCCTGAATGGCATCACTCCCCCCGCGTCCTCAATTTGTACTTGGAGAGGGTGAAATCCAGTAAGCAGTGGACATTCGGCAGGAGGGAGAGATAAATAAAAGCGAGCGCATCGTCGCCAGCTGTCCCCGACGTAAAACCTCTTCTATTCAATCCCAGGTCCCAAATATCATCTATCTTAGACCGCCAGCCACCGCGTCGAGGTAGAAAACTGTGCGACACTGCAATTTACTTTCCTCGCACAAGAACCTCGCCATATCACGCCCATTCCGCCATCACAAAATAAGGAGAAATCTCCGCGCAATCCGCACGTGACAAATCCTTATTATAGAAACATCCGTAAAATTCTCGTAGAAATATACATTTCATAACACTATATACCATATCGTGGTACTTTTATCAATGTATATCATTTTCATTGATATAATTTTAATCGAAAAACATTAGATTTAGTCTCATATATTGTATTAATTGAAGGCATGAATCAATTCAAGATGCGGCCATTAAGAAATTTTAAATATGCATCTAGGATAATTTCAATATCAACGGGTTATTCCTATACAACTTTAGCGACATTTAAAATGTGGTAGACTGTTTATTATATATTTTTACTTACAACCAACTTACAAGTAAAAAACTTATTATAACAAATGCAAACATTAACTTAGTCGAAATAAAGCATTGAGAAGTGTAATTAAGTGTTTTACATCTAGTAACACAAACCACTTTAAAAGGTATATATGAAACCTCACGCCATTGAGATGATTACTGATGCAGCCTGTTGAAGAAACCACAAATATTTCAATCGGTACTAGCAATTAATCACAATTCTAACCTCTTTCCATTGCAGAAATATTTTTCTACCCAATAAAAATAAATTAACATTAATAACAAGATAATGCTTAAAATAAGTTTAGTAAATGCTAACCATATATTTTTCAGTAGGAATATATACCAAGAAATTACATTCGAAAATAACAAGTTGACGACCCAGTAAATGAATCTCACTTTTTGAAATAGGCACTATGTGAGATAGTAACCTTTGCTCAATTTCAATAACAACGCAAACAAACGTATATTCTAATCGTACGAAACACAAAAAAAAAAAATATAAACACACACGGTAATAAAATAACAAGGGAACAAAACATAAATATTTTATATACAGTATATTCACTTACCTAAAAAAACAAACCGAGGCTAAAGATAACAAGCCAGACAAAGAACATGAAACTTGAGGACTTATTCCAACATCCTGTTTATATACGAAGTTAAAATATTAAGGTAAAAATGAAGGAACTGCACAATTCAAGTATTTTTAACATTATAATTATTACAACAACTGAAGTTTAAATTTACGACAATTTAACAACGTATCTCAAAATCATATACCCATAATAGGCATTCAAATGCATAAATAAGAGAGAGATAAATAACATCAATTGATTACCATGTGGTCTTTTGGCAAGTATAAGTATTTTCTGCGACATACCTCACGTAATGTCCTCATATATAAATTATCGAATATAAATACACTCCCAATAAGATATTTCCCCATGCCGGGAATCGAAACCGGGCCTGCTGGGTGAAAGCCAGCAACCGTAGCCACTAGACCACATGGGACGTTGAAGACGTTTAATAATTGTTTTCAGTGACCTACGTTTTATTATATTAATATTAATTTGAATTTCCTATATATTATTTGCTACCTAAACTGTAGTTTTTACTTCAAATTTCTCAATAAGTTGCACCACGTATTAACTTTTTTATCTAGACCTTTCTATTACGTATCTATTTAAATTAATTAGGCCTATAATTGTTTGAGGGTTTTATAAGATTATATAATTTATGCATGCCGTTTCTGAATATTATTTTGTGCTGGCTATTAAAGAATATTATTGTTATATATTGTTTCTACTGGGAATCTGTGAACTTTTTCCAACTGTTGAATGAAACGTTCGAAGAATCTCCCGTGGCAGCTGGGGGTGATTCTAAGTTGGACTTAATCGTAAGTAATGTCTTCCGAGCAGGGTATAGTTGCTCAGACACGCAACTAATTGACGGCAAACTGCCCTCAAAGGTTTACATTGGAAACCTTAAGGCAGTCCAGGGAATCTGCTGCAATTCCTACACGCAATTAAGTCTAAAAGAAGACAACTATTTTATTAAAGAGACAGTAATGTGTGTGAACCTGGGGGATAAATAAAGTTTAACGACGACGCGACATAAACGCCTACGTATCCGTAGATTAAAATTATTTGTTTGCTGCTTATAAAAACCCAGACGTTAATTACTTAAGTTAAATCGAACTATTTGTAATACAAATTTCCTTCTGCTATGCCAAGCCAAGTCAACAAAGAAATACTTATCAATTTTGAACTAGTTAATATTAAAAAAACGAGCATCAGATAAATTTGAAAATGATGAAAAAATTTCTGACTTCATTAAAACAATGCAAACAAATAAATGGCTTCGAGTCAGAAAAATAATGATACTTTTTACTCAGTTCTGCAAAATGCTACAGTTACTGCTCCTTTGTCCAATTCAGTGAAGATTGATTATTTTCAATAATTATTTTTGGTTAGAGTAACATTATTTTGTAACTGATTAAGAAAATTATTGGCACTGACTTAGTAAGAACATTATAATTTTATAATAAAATTATTGATAATTTATTTCTGATTAAGGAATGTTCCAACTTTTTTTTTATCAATCTGTAAATCATCTGAAAATATATACAAAAAAAATCGCTATAATGCAATATATCAGATTAATTTTATTAAACTTCGAAGTTATATGTAATTTACTAATGAAATTCGACTGGTAATTGAATAAAAAATTTCCTAACAACTTCATTACAAATATTTGGTTCAATAATTTCGGCGTCCATAATATTCTAGATGAATTAATTGAAGTGTTTTCTTTAGGAAATAAATTTCGTGTACCCTCATTGAATTTCAATAAAAATAAATATAATAAAAATACAATACATATTTTAAAAAAAATTGTAATAAATAATATAATTATTTCGTAATTCAGAACATCACTTACTCAGAACTAAAACATCTAAAACTTTACTAGAAAATAATAATTACTAAATCAACACTTGCCAAAGATTTTCTGAACCAGTTCCAACATAATCTAAACAATTTATTAGAATAACGACGATGTAATAATCATTAAATCGGATAAAGGAGCAGCAACTGCAGTAGCACTGTAAACTACTGAGTAAATATTATAATTACTTTTCTGACTCCGGGCCATTTGTTTATTTAAATTTAAATATTTTTCAGGGTTATTTTAAGACAATTTGAAAATTATACCAGGACTTTAACATAGCTGCCAAAAAATTTTTTTTCCTTGAAAACATTGCTCTGTTTTTCAACAGTAATTTTGGAACACGGAAACATAATCTGTTGCTAGAAAAACTTGCTGTCATGCACGAACAATTTATTGCAGAAATTTATAACAGGAATTATTTCTCCTGAAAAAAATATATTTGTTCTCCACTGGATGCTTTCAGGAAAGATGATCCTATATTTATTACGAAACCCCATTTTCATTACTACTGCGTTAATTAAATTTATATGAGTTTTAATCTTCTTCAGAGCTTAGTTTATGTTTTATATGAACGATGCTTTATACAGTAATTTGTTAATGATACATTTGTGGTTTAATTGGAACGGATCACCTGCACACTTATACCACTCAAACTACTTATCGGAGGACTTCTAGTCTATGTTAAAATTGTGATTCTAATTAACTAATATTGCACGTTTAGTTTCCTCTTCTCAAAATAACTAAAATCTGTTGGATACTCTGACGTGTTTTATCTAACTGCTGCCATAAATTACGGTTACACTGAGACGACCAACAACTATCGTCCAAGAGAATTCTCGGACTGGTAATAACGCCATCTTAAATATCCGTCTTCCCGTCCGAGGCACGCAAAGTTATTTAACCTTCTACTTGCAGAAATCCAAATAACTGGTCGCCGGAGACGGTGGGGGTTGAATCGACTTTGTTGCATTTCACTGTTTGTACACGCCAATCACAAACATTTTAATTTTGACAATTATAACATTCTGACTTCATATTTAAATTAAATATTAATTTCTATTTAAATACTAACTGGGTGCCCGGTGTTTACCGGGTTGTCAAATATAAGTTTTTGACTCTACTTTCGGTTACTTTTGCGTTATTTTGATATACCACACCTAAACCCGTATCCCTAAAAGGGCTCAACTTCCATGCCGAAAGGGGTTAAACTCATTGACCCAGAAAAAGTTTCTTTCAACGAACATATCGGCCGTATAAACATGTTATAAAATTCTATCTCCGTACATCCCCGCTACTCGGGGATAAAAACAAGTCTAATGTCAGAATTAATCTCAGACACATTCATAAACCCGAATTTATCTCGAATCTAGGCTGTTTTAGCAATATTTTTATGTAACGACCCTCCACCTGTCGTCCCCTTCCATGCCGAAATGGGGTTGAAAATATAAAGAAATATTATCAATCTAATTAACCCTGAAATATCGGCCGTTTTAGTATGCTTAAATATTTCCACCCCCACTCCTGGGGGTGGTAGTCGTGTCTCACCCCGACAGTGTTTGTTTCCTGGTCACATGGAAACGTGTACGAAATTTGCTAGACGGGTGTAGATTTGTATGCGGAACGTACACAAACACACTGATTTATTTATAAGAAGAAGATAAGAGCGTTATCGCCTGTGTTTCCCATTATCGTGTACAATATTTTGTACCGAAATTATATTCGAAGAAATAATAGATTTCATTATATTTAAATTAATTAATTAATATCACCACCTTGATTAAACGTTATTAATTCAAAAATTTTAATAAATACACATTGAGATGATTCTCTTTTCAGTTCCAGGTGAGATTCAATTTGTAAATACTCCTTATGTTTAATTTTGATTCACGAAACAAGAAAAAAACCAATTTTTTATTATACGATATCATCTATATAATTAAAAAAGGTTATGTAATGATTTAGAATTGTATAAGCCGGGAAAGATGCCGGGAATGTGTATTAATAAATTTAATCCACCTTTCCATTACGCTGAAAATGTATTTAGAAGATTCTCGACTATCCGCCTCACGTCCGTTTCTCTGACCAATCAGAGTTCAGGAAGATACAAGAATACGGCAATGAAACTGATCTAAGTATCAAGATATTTAGTTAAGTAGAAATATAGAGTACAGGGAAGCAAATTTATCATGTACCCGGAATACCTGCAACTCCTTTCATTTTATTTATTGAATTTGAAAGAACGAAAGCAATAAAACTAAATAACGTAAGTACGCCGGAAATCACTCAAGGCTCATGTAGTAACGTGAAACGAGGGTTGAAGAAGAAAGTGTTTTATCACTGATAACGAGTTTCTTATTCCTAATTTTAAAATTAGTTAAATGCAGTAATTTTATGTACGTATTTTAATATTATTGTCTTGTTTTTGATTATTAATATAATTTTATGAAAAATCCACTGTAATGTTGCTCATTTGTTGTCCTATTAATACGAATTAAATACCGTTTGAATGTTTGAATTAATCAACGAATTTATAACTTTTCGGTGATTGAAGAATTTATATTTTAATGTATGATGTGATTTTATTGCTTTCATGCATAACTAATTATCAGTTTTCCATTTTGGATTCATGTGTTGACTTTATTTTTGTCGATTTTATTTTACTAATATGTAAATTCAGTATGGTTGATTTGTAATGTACGCTCCACCAGGAATTAGCAACTTTTGTGTCAGAAAATTTAAAAAACATTTTACATTATTTGAGCTATATGAAACTAATAAAATGTTTCGATAGTTGTGTAAAAAACAGTATATTAATTGCGTATTTTCAATCTCGTTCGGTATAGTTCATTAGTGTCCCAGCGAAGTCCGTAGTATATTTAATAATTTATCTCATTTACTGTAAAAGATGTACCAAGGGTCTTGACACTGTGGAGAAACACTTAGAAATTCAAGGACCAACGCAGAGTTTAATATTTTATATATATTTATGAGGCGCATTTAAATGCTCGTGACGTATCCTGAAAGTATTGAACACTTATTCGGAAGTCATAATAAGAACTTACCTGCCAGTGTTTCCATAGGCAACTCTGCAGAAAGTTGTTGCAGAGACGGATCACTTCCCATCGTCTTGTCGACATTGAAAACATTGGGAATGGCAAAAGGATTGATCACTTCAAATCAAGAAAGTGACACCATCCAACAATCTTCTCACACGGCCGTCTGCATCGCCAAACCTGAAATAGAAGTTTGTAATGCTTCCACCACTTTCGAGTTTTAAGGATGGCGTTAGGCTGGATATAAGATGTTTCATAGCACTGCAGAATAAAATTTATACTTAAAATTCATTTTAACATCACCGCGTTCGGGAATTGAGTTCATTCCAGTGACTCCAGCGCTTACAGATTTAGTAAGTACAGTAATGAAAACCACAATTTTTTTAAAACAAACCAGAAATGATTTAAAATTTTCATAAAAATTGTGGCTTGAAATTTTAAAAATTAATTACTTAATTTGTGAAATATTTTGTAATTATAATTGAGTACATTTGAATAATCAAAAAATGTTTTAAATAATTTGTGAATTTAATATAAAACATTAATATTAAATAATTTGGTGATTTCATTTAAAACAGTTTGTTAATCAGAGAAATGTAATAATAAATTTGTCAAGAAATTTGGAAAAGTAATTTAAATTATTTGGTTACTTGTTTAATCCTTTATCACTCTGTGTATTATATTATTAATATTATAATTGATTAAACCCTTTTTTAATAGTCATTCATAATTTTTTTTATTTCAATGTAAATCACATAAAAATGTCAATATTTTAAAATATTCCTTCAGGAGCTTTCGGTTATTCTAACCATATTCAACTGATAATTTAATTAAAATATTTCCTTAGCCCAACTTTTTCTGACATGGTTATATATCACATCCTATTGTTTACAATAGGGTTTAATGGCCAAACTATGTTTTTGATATGGATTTTTGATGATTTTTTACTTTGTCAACTTTATAACACGTTTTTAGATTTTCAATAACAAAAAAATAGTCTGAGTAAAGGTCGCTTTAAAGACTTACATTTCGTTTGACTTTTCACATCTGGAAGACTCGAGAAGGCCAAGTCGAAATTACGTAGTGAATTAGTAATTATTATATATGAAAAATTGTTTCGCGGTACTGAAAAAAGTTAAATGTGTATGTTCCAGGACATATTACGTTTAGAAATTCATTCTTTGTTTATCTTGAGTAGATTATTTATTACAAATTAACGGCATCGGGTTTCCAAATAAGTAGGAATTGCGCCGAAAGAAAAGAAAATGTAATTTAAATGTAACTTAATTATATAGAACTTACTATGGCAGCTCAGAAACTTTACTAACTCATAAACCTGAAATTCGTCCTTAATTAAAAGTTCGCCCGCCGCAACTTCTGCAGCCAAATGTAAAGACCGAAAGGTTCGTGTGTTTCCAGCGAAACTGCACGAGAGTGATACGACCCGATCAGCCTAATTAGTTCTTAATTAAAACCTTGGAATACGATAAGGAAATGGGACAACCTTTTAAGTGTTTACTGTGTACTTATTTTATTTTCCTTTCAGGTCGAATGCATAATAAACTCTTAAGAATAACACAAAAATTTCATCAGCAGCCTTAAAAATGCAGGCATTGCAATTTATAATTTAAACAGACTTTCTTTTTATTATAATTATGGGGAATTTTTTTTATTAACAATTACATCGAAGTACAACCTTAGAATGTTTTGAGTCCACCCTGTATATATTCCCAGGATGCCCACTTTGTACGTGGTGCTTATCTTGTATAGTTATGAAACAGGCTCACCTAAAGTTATTAAATAACATTCTTCACAACCTAAATTAAGCACTTCAAAGAAGGAAGAATATATTTTCATAGCTTTTAGTGTTCAGCTTATGTGTTTGAGTTATTTCTTACTTATGATTTGCGTGATTCTGACGAAATTTCTTATGTCGGCGTGGATAGTAAATTTCACACAGGAAGTGACTGAAAGGATTTTCACATTGGTTTCAACTACGGACATAGAATTTTTCTGTATAAAGTTCAATGTATAAAGGGGTGACGTATCTATTTTACCATTTAATTTTTTCTGTTACTCGGCTACGTCCATATCTAATCAGTCTTCATCTAATACAGACAATTTCAACAAAGAAAAATATTTCGGAAATTAATTTTCGTACCTCTAATGATTCAAATGGATAATTATCATTTCTGGTTTGGTCGTACGCCTCACCTAAGTTTTTTTTGTGTTTACACTCTCAGTTCAAAGTTTAAATTAGAGAAAAGTTATTTTAAAATGTTTGTAATGCACATGTTTCAGAGGTTTATTTAGTTTAAAATTGTTTAATCTAGTTGTAGGCAGCGTAATTGGGCGCCAGGAGCCTATAGGTTTTGTCGAGGGCGCCAAAACTCATGCTACATACCCTGATGTGTCTGACAGGTCTAACGAAGTTACTTAAGGGACGCTGCAAATAGAATCTCGTGCTAAGCCAGAGCTCGAAATTTGTGATACGATGTAATCGAGGCTCATTTTGTATTTTACTCACGAGATGCAAGACGTAATACGGTTTAGTTGAGATGAAAGTGAGTTATCGGGTAGGGGAAAATATTGGCTCGCCTTTTCCCCGAAGTTGACACTGGAAGGAAGTTCCGTAATGACGACTTTGCACTCAATTCTTCCACTTGAAACGTACACCCGTTCATTATCGTGTCCTTCGATACGTTCCAGTTCTGAGAGTTTCTTCATTCCCTCAATAAGTAATGGTATGAACAGATCGTTGTTCAGGGTCCATGATGATTTAGTTATGGACGTAAATATGTTATACATTTGTGTAACAGTGCTTCATTATCCAGTATAGTTTTGACCTTCTTCCCTTTAACCGTGTCATCTCTCTGAAATATAGATTGATTTCCTTCTGTTTCATTTTTACATGTTTCTTCCAGATCATTTGTACTTTACTTCGTGGTCACAGTGAAAGGTAAATGAAAGTATAACGAGTTTGAAGGGGAATATTGCTCAAAGAGAAACGAGAGACTTATATATTGGAGTTGGGAGATAGGATATATAAATAGAGAGACGGAGTCTAGAAGAACATGTAAGAAATATAGGAGCCATAAAAGGCATAGTTTAAATGATTTGAAGAGTTGATAAAAACTAATACTTGTCAGACTAGTAATATCGGACATGAAGTTCCTTGTTCAAGGTTAATTTAATTAAAACAATTAGGAGGACTCAGAGAAACCTGAATCAGGGTTATTAATATTCAAGATGTAACATGTCATTTTTACGCCAGTCACTGTTTTCTTAATTTACATGTTTTGTTGTGCTAACAATAATTTTTTTAATCGTGTTTATTTTACGCGTGGTAAACAATTAAGTCTGTGATACTAACCTCCTTGGAGTATTGATATTATATTGTTTCTCAAATATTGTTTCTTAAACTTTTGATTCAACTCTGATTCTTGTTCTTATAGTTTTGATTATAGTGGCGTTGCATTTCTTTAAAAGAAGGCTATAATATTTCAATACAAAGATAATGAACGCAATAAAATGCGAATTTAAGTATTACGTTGTATAAGCTGTTTATTTTTGTTTACATTATATCAAATGAATTATAATTAAATTCCTCGTCTTTAATATTCTCCACGTAATTTAGAAATTGGTTGTGGCCCCAGTGATGTCATATGTGACGTCATCAGCTCAACCCAAAATCAGTTCAGGATCTCTAAGAGCAATGCTAAGCCTGACGTCACGAAGCCTTCAATAGCGGCATTGCGATTCGAATTGGTGCAGGTGGCAAAACGGTTTGTGACAAATCGTCGGACTAACAATACCGAAGTATCTTCAGCGGATCGCAGTTAGCACGGGACTGTTTTTTGCGTTGTAAAACGTCATCTCTCTGAAATTTATTTGTATATTATCACGTGTGTATATTAATGACCACGATTGTTAAGTAAATAGAGTTATTCAATACACGTGGAAAAGACAAACAAATTAATATAGGAAAACAAACTACTTTTTATAAAATATAAATCATGTGTCTTTTCTTCACCTTTCTATTTCTTTCCAACCAAATTCGCATCCATGAACAAGGTTGCCCCCTTTCTTATACAATTCTTTGCTTTTTTGTAAATCTCAACATGAAAATTTTTATTTGCCTCAAAACGGCTGACTTGTACTTTATAAAATAATCTGTCCACGGTAATTGAAATAGTTATTGAAACTCATATTAAGAGTTTTCTTTTGTTCTTCCGCTATGGTTTTATTCTACTACCAACAAAAATAGTAATATTTTAATTGCCGTGATGAATTATAAATCCCTCAGATTTGCCGATCATAGTAATTCACAAATATGAAGTAACGTCTGATGATTTTCAAATGCAATAATGGCAGTTTGGACGACAGCCACTCCAAATGCATTAATTAAATAGTCCGTAATTAACGTATGGTGATTAATAATTTTCCCCATTCCTGCTAAGGTCAGAAACTTAACATGTTAAGAACTTCACTTTTTTATGAATTAGTTTAGCAGTGCACACAGAGGGTTGTATAATGCATGTGCATGAAGCCCATGGTCATGGACAGCTTGCCCGAATCTTGGGCAAAGTCAATATTTAACAGGAAGGCGCTCTGTAGCCGAGCAAGGAATTAATTAAATATATGCAGGCCCTATAATTGTGCGGTAAGGTCACGTGGGTAATCGATGTATGTGATCCAAACTTTGCCGATGTCTGACGCAGGTGGAGTGGAAGTTTGAACTGCACGTGTCTACAAAGATGGATGTGTGCTCAGTTCAGGCCACGTTCAACATTACATTTTGTGTGCTTGTTTTCAGTCAATATTAATTAATTTACTTCTCATTAAAACACGCAACTTCTAAATGAACTTTAACTTCTCGGAAATTTAAGCTATTACACGTGACTAAAATTCAAATATAACATATTATGCCGTTTATACACAATTTATAATTTCGGAATCTTTACAAAATAAATATATACTGGAATTTTTGTAAAAATTTTTAAAATTAATTCACAAATCGTGTGTAATGCTAATTAAACTAATTAAAATAATATTTTATGTAAATTATTTTTAAAAAAAACTTATTTATCATTTTAAGGCAACATCGAGAAATTGGAGTCTAGAGACATCGTTTTCTGAATCACGAACATCACATTACAAGATCACGATATTATGTGGTTCGTCTTTTCTGTTGATCGTCCTCCAGATATTGGTGTATACAACGTGTGTTTCAGCTGAAATAGTTATGAACTGTTTAATATGCCCCTAGTCGCATATTTTGGAGGTTGAATTTAGCGTGTCCGGGTACTTATGATGCATATCTTTAAAATAAGTACCCGGGCAAGCTAAATTCAACCTTTGAATCTGATTTTCCTTCCAAAGCTTCCTTTAATTTGGAGGAAAGGATTTCTGAAAGAAACTTCTTTCAGACGAACCAAGGTCGTTTTGGGGTGACATGAAGTTGTCAAATTTTCAGATTGAATTTACTTTTGTTTTACTTCCGCTAAATTGCAGAAATTTATTAGTGAAGAGGGTATAGGAAGGCCAACAGCTGTTGCACGGGAGCAACAAACAACAGCAGATGTGATCGCCGATGTGTAATGAACCTTTCTTCCGGACCACTGGACGCCATTTAGCGCCATGCGTTTCAGTAATTCGTCGTTAAAAATATATTGTGAATTAATCGGTGGCGTCTAAAAATTTGCTTGAAGGCACAACTCCCCGGGTTTACCATAGCGTCACGTTTTGTTTTGCTTCTGTCAGAAGTGTAGTTGATAATAAGGATTTATTTTTTAATTTACAAGCTTGTGTTCGTAAAGGAATTTGATAGTAGTTCTATTATGATGAGAAAATATTATAATTTTAGCATGTGGGGTTATTAAAAAATTTAATTCAGTTTTAATATCATCAGTTTCTACTACATGTAAGTGGATTATAATTGTACAATTGCCATCAAAGCACAAGTATGCAGAAGGAGAAGTGAAGACGTAAAGTAGTAGAAAATATTAATATATACGTAATGTTTATATTAGTTACCTATATTAACTATAACTATGACATTTTGCCTTCGTAAGATGCTTCTCAGCATTGTGAATTAAGCATGAATAAATTAATTTATTGATCCTGCACTCGGTGGCAGTTACAAACAATATGCATAAAATAAAAAGTATGAATAAAAATACAAACCATACACACAAACTTAGTGAATGAGTTACTTGAAAAATTTCCCGACAGACACTTGCCCTATGCACGTTTTCCCGACAAAATTATCCCGATTGACTTTTCAGAACGGGTCATTTTCCCGAATGGTGCGTTTTTACGAAATAAAGCATGATATTAAACTCTAAATATGCTAGTTATATTATTATATAAAATGTAATAAACACACGGGTGACACTTTAATTTGCCCCACTTTTGTGGTAGCAAAAATGTAATAATTAAATAGTTATGTATTAATTAAATTTGATGGGCTTTTAAATAAACAATTATTAACTTTATAACAAACAACATTTATTTATTAATTCTTGAAACATTATACAATTTAATATAAAACATATATCTCATTCTCTCATGGGTCTATACTGGGTTTGATAATAACTTAAATAATCAAAGAACCCAACATTTATCTTTAAATTAAACAGAAATATTTAATCGTCTACACATCGACGAAACTTATTAACGAACCTTATCTACCAGATTGATTCTTAATTTAAAAGAGTTTATTTTATTAACACAAAAGAAAAGAACGATATCTGACTGTATCTTTTAATTCCGTTTACACATATTAATACCATGAAATTTCAACTTACGATTACTCAGGAACATTGCTCGTTCATTACTCACACACTTTATAGACTGGACGTTTAAACACTGACTCTAACACATATTATTGGTTCGACGATAGCTGATTCTCCATACTCGGTGAAGGACATCCCATTTGCTCGTGGTGAAACTACTCGACGTTGGATGCTGTGTCCTGGTCTCCTACCATCGAAGACAGTGGTCAAATTTTGATATTACAACAGATTGAACTTCTGCATACAAAAATGTTTATCGTTGAATAATTTTGCTATTTCTCTCGCAGGCAGCAAAATTTCTCCATACTCGGTGCTCGCCGTACGCCTCCACAACCAACACCCAACTTCGGTACTCACAGCTACACCTCCCACTCTGACTCCACCTCCTAGCTCCAAAACTCAACTAACTTCCAAAATCTTATCTTCTGTTTATATATCACCGTCCCTTCTCTTTTCCTTTGTTCCCAAAACTACGTCGCAACTGCCCGTTGACAGTTTCCTCCCGAGATTTACGTTATGCAGCTGCAGTTCCTTAGAAAATTGCTAGCTCCTCTGTCATGTCACATCGAGACAGGACCCGTAATTACTTAGCACTTGTATTCTCAACCCCGCACTCACACGTGCGCGTTTCTAAATTCTTCAGACCGCCCAAACTGCCCCTCGATCCCAAGAAACTAAATAAACACATTACAGAATGTCTTTTCCACTTTCCAGGCCATTATCCGAAATAATTCCTGCCTTAACAGATTTATTTTGTAACAGGCCCCCGCACATGTGCCTTGCCCTGACTCCTCCATCCAGATCCTAAGTCAACAAGTGAACTGTCCAGGCCATTAATCAGACACAATGCCTTTCTTTAACAGATTTATCTTGCGACAGGCCACCCGCAGATGTCACCCTTGCTCTGAATTCTCATGACCTGCCCCAAGTAAACATTACAATTTTCTCTGACGGCCAAGACCATTAATCTGAAACGATGCCTTTCCCTCAAGGCATTACAATATATGATCATTTATACAAATTAACATATTAATTAATGCGTGGAACAATTTCAACCAAACCTGGTACACGTATCACGATGAAGAAACAAACACTGTAGATAGTTCTAGACCCCTGTGATTAAAGGTGCAATGGGTGACATTTTATACGCAAACTGCTGAATAATCAGTTTACTGAGGTCGGTCAGATTCATAATGTCATTCTGGATGTTTTTAGTGCCTTATTTCAACCTCTAACGACATGGGTAACACCTCTACGGGTGGGGTGGAAGTGAATTATATAATGCGACAGAGAATGGTGTCGAATCCGGTGTTATAGTTATTCGCCGCCGATTTATGCCATAATTAAAAATACCATACACTTCCCCTTGTCACAAAATATGAAAACTTTAATTATTCAATACTGTTATCGATTCATAAGTTCTTGAATCATTTTAGGACCAAATCAGAGAAACACGGGAAACATATCATCAAGCACAAAGCACAATTACAACAGAAGCAATGTTCCGCTTTCAACTTAGAATATGATTTTCGCTGAGGCCACTCTGTGATCCGGACGGATGTGTGAGCTACGAACTGGAACGGTCATCACATTTACCTGTCAAAGCACTCAGCCTCGCAATATTAAGCAGAGATGACGGCCTGTTACATGAGAATAATGGCAGACATTCATTAATACAGATTTGCGCCCATGCGGATCCTCTACGAACCCAGGCTGGTTTATCTCGAGTAATGTTGCTGCAGAGACAGACAAATATGTTTCTCTCCTCCCACAATTATCAAATAATGAGAGTTTCAGGTGTAACATTTGGTATTTCCGATCAAGGCTAATTATTTTAGGTACACAAACCCGAATGCATCATTCACTTCGGAAATATATGATTTACTTAAAATTTAAATGACGTTATATTGCCGACGGCTTTAGTATTAATACATGATTACCAAATGTAATACGAATAACGTTAATTACCCAAGTTGATTAATTATTTTTGGAATGCGAGCGACGAAAACAGACAGATTATTTTCAAATGGAATCGTATTCGATAGAAGTGCGGTAGCTCAATCATTCAGTGACAATTTAACAAACTCTACATGTTATTTATTTATTTCAAATCGCAAATTATTTTCAGATTCTAATAATTCCTAGAACAGTGACCCGATTTTAATTCCGCAACACACAACACAGATGATGTAGTGTATGATTTCGGATCGTCAAAATTTCATATATATATATGAGTTTTTTTAGAGAACAGTCAAAATCTGAGGAAATCAAAGATTAGCAAAAAAAACACCTGGTATCTCATAACTAATGAAATTTTTTTTCTAATTAAACCAGCCAAACTGAAGAGCATTCCGATGGATATCGAGAGTTATTATCGAGATCAACAGGGTGCAAAAATAATACGAATGTTGTCTACTTTCCAATAACATTTTCTACGTTTCGTAAATGCGCATTCAGATTTCGATCACAGATCAGTAATGGAAAAAATGTGCTACAAAAGATCACTAAAAATTGACATATTAAACCAAGTATGGGAAACTATATTGAAGAGTCTCCGTACACGCAAATCAGAGTAAGGTGTTCCAAGTTCCGGCCATGGAGCCACCATCCCACGTCCAGTGCTACAACAATGTGTCACATCAACCAATCAGTGACGAGACTTGCTGAACTGTCCAATCAGCGGCAAAGACAGTAGCCACATACTCATTCATAATGTATGCATGGCGATTCAAGGCATTAATTACATTCTGTAACCGCAAATAATTGCAACATGAGTAACTGCAATGGTTGCAGATCTCTAACCGTTCTGCATTAATAAATATTTAACCCAGCTGGAAAGTCAAATTTCTATTGTTTCCGTAAAATGGTTTCTGCTTCGCGAATTTCAAAAACCTCAAACTGTGCTCAACTCTACACCTGATGAATGCAACAAAGTTTGCATGAACGTTATTGGCATTTTTTATTACGTATATTGGTCTGTTTTAGGCTATATAATTATTTAATTGTTAAATTTAAAGAACTGTAAAACGCTACCTTCGCGTTCCTCGAACATTCCAGGTAATTAGCTAATACTAAAATCATATTGTAAAGATTTTCCTTATTTATTTAGGGGTGAGGTTTCAGAATGTTTATCTCAAACGTTCTAAAATTGAAACATCAACATTTGTTTAGTTATTTTACAATAACATATATACATAGAAATATAATTAAATAAAGAAACAAAAATAAATTAAATACTTTAGTATTGCTCCGGCTCTTTTACTGTATATTAATTATGTACAGCTCAGTCACATGGACCTATCAGGGGATAACGGGATTAACTACAGGGCATTGCATTGGTATGTTGCAAGATACACAATGGACGTTGAAATGCATTCGAAAATTGAAGTTGGTCGTAGCTCAGGGATGGGCTGCACACTGCGACGTCTCGCAACAATACGATTTTCCCCATCAATCAATGATCTCTTATTGCTTATATTATATAATGTAAGTGTGCGTTGACACGTGTTACAATGTATGTGTCACAAATGATGTTATGATTCAGAAATACGGATTTTATCATTGATTTAGATTTTTTTGTTTATCTTTTTGGTCACTTTATTTCGGTCGAACCACTTTGAATTTATAAATAGGTACGCGGGCCTGATGAGGCAGAAGACATCTAAAAGGCCATTCAAACGGGTTGGTCCATCCGGTGCTTGGTGGAAACCCTTTTCCCAATAAACTCATTAATAATTCTTTGAGCAGCGGTATTTGCCCACCGAGCGGGGGAAAAATTAAAGCCTCCGGAAATTACCAGGCATGAAACTATTTCCGCTGAAATATGAACACGGTATTTCACTTAACAATTAATTGTATACAGAACTGATAAAAATAAATTTTTTAATTACCTTATTGATTAAATAAATTTTAATTATATTTTATATAAACTAGGTGTGGTTTTATTTAAATAAATTTTATCTTTATATATTTTTTTTATTAAATTGCCGATATCTTAAGTGTGTGGTCGTGTCATTGATCGTTTACTGTTGGTTTTATTGATGTTTCTTTATCAAGACAATGTTAGTATTTGAAAATCCACTTCAGGAAAAGGGGGGGGGGGTATTACAACCAGGGTAGAAAATTAAGATCGTACTTGCCACCTAAATACACGTGAGGCTACCAGAAATATTCAAGAAATGCTATGAGGCTCGTGAAGGCAGTCTAGTACGACGAAACGCCACCAGGTGGTACTTTACAGATATTCTTCGTAAACCAATGCGGCAGGGGAATTTGTGCTGATTTCATTTAACTTCGGTGTACATTTTGCCAAAGCGTGAAGTGCTAAATTGGCGATGGCAAATTTCAATGTGTCTACATAAAGTTAAGTACAAAACTTGGAAAAAGATGTGCAGAAACAAATCAAATGTTGAAACAAGTATTTGGAAACGTTCGCCAAGATACTGGTGCCTGGTTTTAAACGGTTTGAACATGGAAGAATGTCGATTTTGGATGATCCCACTTCAGGATACCTGACAACCGGGATAACGCCTGACAATTTCGTTCTTGTTCGGAATGGAGTTCTGGAAGATCGTCCAGGGTAATATAAAAAATGAGGTTGGTATTGTATGGCACTTGCCAGAGAATTTAGTGCGACGAACTTCGTGCGAGTGATTGCTGCAAACGTTTTTGTGCCGAGGCCAGGACTTTCTGCCGGTAAACAAAACCTCATCAGCCATATTCACCCGACCTCACCACGCATAAATTTTTCCTGTTCTCGAGGATGAAAATAAACTTAAAGGGGTGAACATTTGACACAAATCAAGCGGAACAGGTGGTGGTAGTAGTAAATACGCTCACTGTAAAGCAACTTTGAGGGAAATTTCAGTTCATGAAAAGACCAATGGCTGCTGTGTTATACGCTCTGAAGGTCACGGTGTTCAATCAGATGGAAATATAGTGCAATTCTGTTTTATCCAAATATTTCTGGAGCTTTTAGATAGCCCTCGTGTATTCTTTAATTTTATCCACGCCGTTTCCGCGGATTCCAGAAATGTTAAGTACTGTATGTATGTATATAATTTGCTGCGAATGAAATTATACAATTTAGATATAAAATGAGTCTCAGAAATTTGTCCACACTTTTAAACAATTCACTTTATTAAAAGAAAAGATACACATAAAAAAGTTAATTTTAGAGGGAAAATAAAAGATTTTAACTTCACGAATCTAGATTATTTTTAAACTTCTTGTTGCTTGAAGATTGTCCTCAAACAGTGGTGCAGGTATATTGTTCCGATCTGTTTAACAATGAAAATTTCTTTGCGGCTTGTTTTCGCGGTCCCGTTTTAATTTTAAATTTGTGATCACCTCTCCCAATGCAAATTGGTTTTTCAAGCTTATGTCTTTCCAGGCTTTGTTTCCCGTGTACGATTTAAATAGAACGAAAATCATTTATTTCTTTCCTTCTGTTTCCCAATGATTCCCATCCTAATTTTTATACTTTTATCTCGGCCGTGACGAACCAGAGATTTATACGCAAGATATTTGAATTTTTCGCTCGCCATTTTTCAATATTCTCATTACGAAGTGTCGAGAATTCTACGATTTTCGAGACGCAGAATTTAATTGCTCTTCCTATTCAAAATATTTACAGCTGTTTTTAATTGAGTTACTTTCTTACCGTTTATATTATAACCCAAGTTATTGTTGGCGGATTATACAAAAAAAATGGAAACAAATCGAAAAAATAAGTTAATATTATTTTCAATTCATTCGGGTAGTCTTACAGAGTAGAAATCCCACGGGGAACACTTGATTTTAAATCTGTCAGTGAAATGTGTGAAATGCGTGCCAGCTAATATACTTATTACTATTTTAGTTTTGTTATTATTGTAATAGGATTTTTTGTGGGTAAATGTGAAACAAAACATTTCAGCATCCTTCTAGGCATATTGATATATTTCTTGCTTAATTGTGTACCGTTATTAAGGAAGTATTGTCACTTTTCTGACAGCCCCGATGGCTTCTAAGACAATGTCTGGACTCAATATATGTGTTGACCGCTGGTAAACTTAATAAGCACAAAGCCGGAGCACTCTTCCTGCCTCAACAGAAATGGAAGCAGGGACAATGCCGCTCTTGCAAGCTCGTATTTCCAACCGGGGATTCTTCCCTCAGTTGACAAATTAATTACGAGGTAGCGCTCCTCAAAGTCCCTGCAATGACACGTAACACATTTAAAAATCTGGGATACTACGGCGAAACGCAAATGGCCAAAAATTAAAGTTGCCTTTAAACAGACGTTTCCGTAGGTCCTCTCAAAGTCCTTCGCGAAACAAAATTTTAATTTGAAATATATGAAACCTTGAGAGGCCTTCTAATTGCTTAGATTTCTATCTTCCCCGTTTCGTTTATAGCCGTTAGTAATATACAGAGAAACCATTTCTCTCGGGTACTGAACAAATTTGGCTACAGATGAAATGGCGAATATTTCACCTATGAGAGGCATTGTGGGGAATCTCGGGAATGAGAAGTGCTTCGCACCTCTTTACTCTAGACCACTCGTTCCCAAAGTGGACGATATCGGCCCACTGGGAGCGCTAGAACGATTCGGGTTCACTTGGGAGGCGTACCTTGAATATAAGGGACCTGTAAACGCACGAAAATGGATACCAGAAAATTTTGAGAAATGTATACTGTATGTATCATGAAGCCATTACTTGTATTCAAATTATGATTTTCATTTGGTGATACTCGTAAGGTTTTCAGAGATAAAAATGGAATATCGGGCAGTAAAGATGACCATATTTGATTTAATAGTAGTGAGAATACGGTGAGATTAAGGCTTTTCTAGTCTGAAGCTTACCGAATGTTACTTTCTGTGTTAACAATAATTTTAAAAACATTATTTGATTCAAAATTTTACGGGTTTAAATTTTAACTACAGACTCTGTGAATATGCCTGACCTTTACATTACACCTTTCATTAATTAAATAAAAGAATCTTTGAGAAATCACTGATAGCTTTACGGAAAAAGTCCACAATTATAAAAAAAATTAAAATTATATTTTACATCACAAAACACAAGCATCACATTAATATCACTGAATCGAAGCCTACATTAAACAATACAGGCAAATATGGGACAGTTTATTCCTCTTTATGTAATTGAGTAAAAATTGCAGGAAAGTTTTAATTATTTAAATTTTCTACGGCTCTTTATTGATTTGTATATTCTTGTCAGTGCTATAACTAATTTTATAGTGCACGTTATAATATGAATAATTAATGAAAATAAAATATCGTCAAATAACAATTTAGATGCTAATGAGGGAGTCTTGAATTATTTCTTAATTGTTCGTGCATGTTGAGCTTTTCTAATGTTGCGGTACTAATAATAAAAAAAAATCGGAACCCGTGCTGTAAAATTCAAAACAAAACGCAGAAATTGTATTACAATTTGGAGTAAAAATAACTTCCGATCTATAAAGTTATATTGTTTATAATTAGAAAAAATGTGCAAAAACCGTTTATAACAGAAAAATTAATGTGGAATTTGCCATGAAAATAATTTTATTGTCCTCACGACGCTAAAATATATTTTCTATG
This sequence comes from Zhengitettix transpicula, assembly GCA_037074705.1. Taxonomy (NCBI): domain Eukaryota; kingdom Metazoa; phylum Arthropoda; class Insecta; order Orthoptera; family Tetrigidae; genus Zhengitettix; species Zhengitettix transpicula. The sequence goes on along the minus strand of CM073595.1, from coordinate 72,897,361 downwards.
CTTAGTTTTCATCCATAATTTATAATTGACACATTTAACTTTGAGAAACGTGCTTTAAAAATTTTGACGTTAAGATGCAAAAATTATTTTACAAAAAAATACTCAGTCATCTATGTGAATTGGTTTGATTATGTCCGATAAACAAAATATTTTGATGAAAATAATTGAGCCCTCAGAAAAGATAGACTTCAGTAGTTATTAATTATTATTTTTTAAAAATTAACGTTTCTTTGCATTGATATTTTCCAGATATAATTTCAATTTTATTAGGCATCCACGTCACCAGGGAATACAATAAAAATAAAATCTGCCATTCTGAGAAAAATAAGACGTAGTAAACAGTTACCTCTCCAACGCGTCATAAAAGTATTACGTGCAGAGCCTTCAGTATCGCGTCTTTATGAAGCTTTCAACTATTTCAAGGGCTTAGTGGCAGAAAATAATTTTAATGATAACTGCAATCAAAGTTTACATGTGAATAGCCAGCGAGGAGATGACTGTGCATACGGAATGTAGCAGTTCCAAATACAGGCGTACGTGTGCAGGGATTAAGGCCTCCAAAAGTCACAGCTTTAATACGAGCCACTCCATTTTGACATCCAACTTGGATGTGATGTCTGTAATAAGCTCACTAAAAAGGAAATTTTATAGAATATTTCGTAAATATGCATCAATTTTAGTAATTTATTTAACATTTTTCTCTCTAATTCTCCGTAATTATTTTTGTACTAATATACGCAATATCTTAAAAATATTTATATAACTGACTTTGGCGATTTAGAAAGTAAAACGAATAAAAAATATAAATAATGTCCAAAATTCAATAAAAAATTATTTAAAAAAAATTAAAGTAACACATGACTGTCAACAATATAAGAAAGTATTTTTTTTACAGGAATTTTAAGAAGTAACCCTCAAAACAGTCTTAATTTTTTCGTCAGTTTAAATAATCATTTATTTAATTTGTGAGCCTTATCAGCAAGAGTTTTCGACCTTTAACAGATTAATATGGCTAATTAAATAAATGATTATTTAAATTGTGGAAAAAATTTAAGACTGTTTTTAAGGATCTTTCTTAAAACTCCAGTATAATTCTCGTCAACAGTTCAAATTAGAGAGCAAGAACAAGGCAGTTCTGAAGTTTCAACTGTTATTTCGGGTGAATGTTAGGGTTTATTACACTTTTCCTAATATTTAAGTAAGAGTCTGTTTCTAGATTACAGCTTCCATAACTATACAGAAAATTTATAGCAAATATTTTTTAAAATACTAGCCTATAACACTGTAATAATTTTTGTATTTAATTAATTATATATTAACATCTTACTATTTTGATAATTTAATTTAATAGCAAAACTAAATTAACGATTTTATAAATATGCAGACAGAGAATTTGCTAAGATACATAATTGTGAAAATTATTTTGTTAGGGAATTAAACCCACGGTCATAACATTATTAATAATTATTATTTTTATGAATTTTTTTTACTGGCTGTAGATTATTTACCGGAAATTCTTAGAATTTTTTTGGATCGGTTAGACTGATGTATAAACGCGTTTAGTTGCTTTTCAGTAAAGCGTTCAAAATTTCTTTCAATGCAGTGAAAATTGGGGCATTTGGTTTCCATATGACGGTTAGAAAGTTAATATCGCTAAGAACTTTCTCGCTGCTATGTATAAAATCAAAAATTTTAAATCGAAATCGGCCCTCAAGCCGAGGCACCTCGGCCTGACTTGAGAGGTGTATGTTCCGGGGTCGCAGACCTTGGGCATACGGTAGGAGTTGTTAGGTGTTCCCATTGGAACAGTCGGCTAGTTGCCTTCTAAAGTGGTCGAGGCACGGTGAAGGGAATGAAAGTAGACATTTTTTAATTTCAAACTGTCGATTTTATGTGTAAATAAATAATTATTGAAAAGTTAAATATAATAATAATATATTGGTCGCGCACACATGCCGTGCAAATTACATTACATTACAACTTTTGTTTGCTATAAGCTACGATAGATTTCTGTCTATTCCTACATTTTATAATATGATATCTATCACAGATTTCCAAACACAACTCACACACACATTCGTCATTTGGTTCATGAAATACTTTGTTGCAGCACACTTTATGGTGAAAGCCATGGATCGCCAGTTTCGTCTTCATGGTTAGCATCTATCCATGTCCTGTCTTGCATAGAACTCCTCCAGTATGTTCTTTTTCTTCTTATACATATCTTGTATAAGCTGTTTGTTAAACGTTATTTAGAGTTTAATTTTTCATTGGATAGTAGGGGTTGCACTTATTTCTTAAGCTAAAAAGGGTAGGATATGTCGTATCTGTTTAGGCTCACGTTGCTGGGTTAACTGAGAGTGGCTCGTCTTATCTGAAGGGTATCGAGTATCCGCTTCGCCACACACATCGCACCGGAAGTGCGTTGCTCTCCCGGAAGTGCAGCGCGTGCTCCAATGTCCGTCTTCAGCGTCACTTCACGGATCAATTAGCTGATTGCGGTAGCTCTTCAATCACGGCTCAACAACGCCCATTACACAATTAGCCGTGTGACATTTCACATTACCCGAATAATATGAGTAATGTTTAATGTACATCAATTTTAATAAAATTTCATCAATATCACAGACAATTCGATTATTAAATTTTTAATTATTGTGTTGGCAAGTGCTTAGCTGAATACTCCAAAAAAATGTTTTTTGAAAAATTAATAAATAATCCAGTCAAGGATAGAGAGAAAGCTTTCACAAGCTTAAGCCAGGGAGCCATTTAATATAATTGAATTAAAGTACCAGGAATTAAAGTACCTAATCTGGTAGAAATTTTACCACCTAGGTACATTAATATAAATAATTAATTTTTGACTTGTTTCATTTCATTGTAAACGTGACCAGAACACCAGGAACTAGTGATATCCAACGACTTCCAATTAAATATTCTGTTTTGAATTTCACTTTAAAAATGTATAGTGATAAAGATTTTTTAATTATTTATTTCAATTGTTATTTATATATTTAACTCTGACATTATTTAATTGTTTGGTAGTTGAAATTAATTACAATAATTGATCATTTATATTTTATTAATAAACATAAAATGACTAACTTCCTGCTCTTATCATCAATTGAAATACCCACGGCTATTTTACAAAATAAACAAAACAAAAACAGAGACAATTTCTGACAGGGGTTGGTGGGCCAAAATACGGTAGTCATATGGCTTTAATGAACCGACCTTGATGGGATTATTTTCCGGTACATTACCATTTTCAGATCTGGCAGGTGGAAAGGGCGGACGCTGAAATCTCTCGTATTTCCTGGAAAACGGTCACCCATCTGGCCTACAGGTTCTCGTCAGCAGGACAGCTCCATAATATCCTCAAAAACTCACTCTACAAACCACAATCACCATCCGGAACTTGAAAACTTACTTCCTCTTGAAACTCAACTTCCACTCCGAAGGTCACTAACCGCCACTAAAAAACTAACTTCCTCTGAAAAACCCAACTTCTTCATAAGTTCTCCAAATATAACTTACAAAATCACAAATAGACTAATTTATAACAACTCCGAATAAACTTCCGCTCCAAAATTCAAAACTAACTGAAAACTAAAATCTAACTTTCTCCAGCTGCTCTGCTAGATCCTTTCGAAACTTCCCCACACAGGGTCTTGGATTCTATTGTTTTTATCCAATACGAATTAGATTTGTGCCCCACAAATCTCAATATCTTAATTAGCCTCGCCCCCTACTGGGTGCTAATATCCAAATTCAGGGCTGTGGGAAGGCACGGACACAATCTGCTCGAGCGTTTTGTCTAAAAGTGCTAAAATCTTGTGACCAAAAAATTAGCCTAGCCAGACAATGACAATATTTTAATCTCTACAAAGGAATTCAGCGGCAGTATTATTTTTCGTATCAGCGAGTACCTGGGAAGCGATGATTGACTCTCACCAGACTCAAATCGAGAATATCAATTATCGAAGATGTTTTCTGTGATAAAATTACTTAAAATACAAGAATAATAAAATAAAATAACCCCCATTAATTTACCCCACTTTTTCAGGCTACAGTTTTTACTAAAATATACATACACTTGATATAGACGCTGATTATAATGTTCCTAATATTTCCATATCGATTGAAAATTTAAATAATCTTGCAATTCAAACGGGTCTTTGTTTTCAAAACTGTTAACACGTTTATGAATTCGTGTATAATCGCCGTTTATTTACAGCCGTTGTAAATTCAGCGGAGAGCGGACATTGCTTCTTGAGGGTCGATAGTCTTCTAACTGATAAATGCGCTGATAAAAACTGTTCCATGTCTCTCCGGACACGTGAACACGCGAGGCCATTTTTGTTCCCAAATAAGATACGTCTCGACGCCGTGAAACTCTGTCGTGTCTCTTTTCGATACCGGGGTCTGTCCGCGTCACGCAATCGTTTAAGGAAACTTTTTTTTTGTTCTGACTCAGGAGCTGGCACCCAAAAGTAGGGTCTAAATATGGGGGTGCTTAAAGATTTCTAATAATGAGGCTGAATAGTAAGGGCGTTGTAATAAAAGGCGGGGATGGAGAACTCACATCAACTTTCGGATTATAATTTACGTTGTTATAAAGTATTGAAAAAATATTCAGCGATTTTAGTGTTCTCCGAAAAGTCTGTTCGTAAGGATTGTGGACTCTCAGGCTGTTAAATGATTGACTTCCCACCTGATGAACAGTTTTTTTACTGTCAAAAACGCCACTCTGGCCTAATTTTTTTTTTCTAAATCTCAGTATCTATTATTCATTACTCTCCCAGTTACATCCATTCATCCACCTTCTGAATTTATCTACCTGTCTCAGTTCACTTAACTCTTCTCCAAATCGGAGAATTGGCTAATAAGGACTTCGGTTCTTTTTTGTGCGTGTGTGTGTGTGCAATCATCTGCTACAGATACATTTCCACTCTTGTTCTGTATCCAAAACTCGTGTCCGGATCTTCACATTAAGCGCTTCCGATTTTAAGGCTTGTTAAGGAACTGAAAGTGCTGCTGTCTTCTTTCAGAATTCACAAAGCCCGACGCACGAGCGAACTTCTCTTTGGCTTGCCATTGACCATCTTCGTCGAGAGCTAAGGGGGAACAAATGGGATTGAAAGCAAGGGCGCCCTTTTCAGGTTGTAATATCGAAAGAAATACTCTAAAAAGATTCGCTAATGACTAAAATGCTTATTATCACAGAATAATTCCTTTTCGTTTCATCAAATTATCATAAAATTCCCTTTAGATAGATATTAAATTGCTCAATTACAAGCGTATGACATAATACCTGAGATGATTTTATAACAAATAATTATGAAAAGTTATACAAACGTAAAAAAGCATAAATTTAGTCAAATCATCTAACGACTTACTTGTCATCACCCATGATCGTCCATACTTATTTTTAGTTAAAATTAACATCGTTCAAATGCTAAATAAATTTGTTAATTAAATCTATGCAAAAAATTCTGGAAGATCTCAAAAAAAGAAAGCCACAATAAGACAGATGAATTGTTTTTTGAAATCGTATTTCAAACTACAGAATTATCTCTACAACTTTGGATACAAGACTAAAGTTCATTGCCGGAGTTAACTTCTTCAAATTTCCACAGCTCGGAAATATGAAGTCGTCTGAATCAATATGAGTTGGAGAAAGATATTAATGTCAGAAATTTTGGGAATTCCTTGAAAATATTACGAAGAAAAAAAAAGCACTTAATTTTGTTAAGAAAATAGATTTTTTAAATTGTTTGTTGTATAAAATATTTAACAGATATCCGTGTACACATGTGCAACCCCGTTCAATGATGCAACGTATCCATAAATTTTTAGTTTAATGACTTCTTGGATTATCTAATCCTCATTTTTAATGGTCTGAAATTGTAGAGTTTAAAAGAGCAGGTAACAAGAAAACTAGGAACGAATGACAATGGATTATGTTGTCTGAGTTTTTTCGCTCTTAAGGTACGCAGAGCTTTTATTTACTGTTAAAAACGTTTCCTTCTTCTTAAACATTCTGTTTTGTTTTATTACTTATTACTTATTACCTTAATTACCAGGAGGCCCATTAAATAATGAATGTTATGTATTAACGTTGTGCGCCAGAGCAGTTTTCTCGCTCCCATCTTGGTCTGAGTTCTTGGAAGTTGCAAAACGTTACTAGTGAATGACAGAAATAATTTAACTTACATTAATTAATATTGAAAATAGGATTTTTCCCGGAGCTCGCTGCTCCAATGTAAATGTAGGTTTCCGTTTATTCGACCGACTAGCCAAGCAAGAGGAACTTGTTGTTGGTTTAACCGCGGGGAAAAAATAGTTCCAGATAAAAGAGATTTGATGAGTGGTTTACCAAGATATTTAACTGGTAGCTAGCAATCTCTCTTCCCCATATAACTACGGAATATTGGTGGTTTGGTTACTGCTTTATTATCGTCATTATTCCTTCAAAAAATAATTTGACTAACTTAAACTGGGAGAAGTATATTAACTTAGATGACTAGGATAGTAAATATCGGAACAGGGGAAAATGCGTGATCATCGCCTCATTTCTATAATTGGATAGAAGCTGTCCCACTGTGACGTAGTGGTCAAAAAGTATCCACTATGCAGAACTATCCACGGATCTGTTTCAGGTTGCTCCAATTTCGAAACACACAATTCTTTATGTCCCCGTAATTATGTATGGCATAAGAATTGAACAGTTTCGTTATATTTCGTATAAAAAAATGAAGCCCTTATCAAGCGTTGTATATACAAAATTAAATTGTGCTCCAAAGCTTGTGAAGATATCAATTATTTTGCAGAATTATGATTAGACTTTAATATGAAGATAGTGAATCATTTCTAGATTTAATGCGCAATAAAATTTGGTACTGCCGCTGAGCATTGCCAATAACCAAACACAATAAGCCCGGAAACGAGAGAATGGGATAACCGCAGATGAATTTTATAAATTTTATTAAACAGGATTACACATAGAAACACGCTCGAGCACACACGTGTATGTATATATACGCTAGAATTCATTTTATATCTGCGTGGCTATATATTCTGTATAGCAATGAGATGCGGGAATCAGATGTAAGAGCATATATTGCATGAATATTTCATTTCCAGACGACTTGTTTGAGAATATTGATCATGACGTGAAAGGAGAGAAGGGCATATATCATAACTAAGTTCACGCCCATAAAATATCATAATAATTCTTGTAAAGACATTTAACGTGTGAAACTAGCTTCAGTGAACGGCTACGACATTCACTTGTAGATGAAATTTTGAACTTGTTACAGGCAAAATGTTAATAAAACTTTTTTCAGTTATCACTGTTCTGCTTGAAATATACACTATATACTCATACATTCAGTTTGATTAGCCCTTTGTTTCCTCCGTTTACTAAAATAGTCATGACGTGTTTCTTCTTATGATATTATGTCACTTTATTAGGGAGATTTTTAGACGATATTCTTTGCATTCTTCAGTCTCTCGATATTTATAATTGATAAATATTATTTTTGTTTACTTATGAACATGAACTTGAGTTTTCCCTTTAATTTCCTGTCATATGTCTAACCATAGATAAGTCCTTCTCTTTAATTACCAATTGTTACCGCAAGCCTATCTATTCCGGTCGAGTCTTTAATTATTTCTAATATCATCCTTTCCATAAAAATATAGCTGTGGTTTTTAATCTTTCTGATCGCGCTGTTCAATTGTCTTGGCTCCAAATTTTAATCCGATAATTTAAATAAGTGTTCAGTATATTACAGACTAATTCACGTCCACTCTGTTTTAACAACAAAATATTTTTAATATTCATTCTAATTCTAATAAATAAAATTGTTTGTGTGTGTGTATTCCGCATACAAATCTACACCAGTGGAGAAAATTTAACCAAATTTGGTACACGTGTTCGTTTTAAACCTTAAACAAACACTGTGGGGGTAAGACACGTCTGCCATCCCAAGGAACGTAAGTAGACGTTAGTTGGAATTTTTCAAACATGTTAAAACGACCAATATTTTAATATAAAAAAACGTTTCGGTGTCTATGAGATAGATAGCGTTTCTCCAGATATTTTTGCGTATAATTTCAACCCTTACGGGAGGGTATCAGCTTTAGGGATGGGGTTGGAGGGACGTTACTTGAAAATAACTAAAAAACAACCGGGATTGGAGTCAAATTCAGGGTTATGGATGTCGTTGAGTCTAATTATGACAACTCGGACTACGCCGGACACCAACCTAGGTTTTAAACAATTAAGCAATGCAGCCAGAATGTCAGAAATATTTATTAATTGATTAAGTCAAAAATTCGTTTGAACACAACTTTTAGTCCACAATTTGGGACTTCAAGTACTCAGGTAAAATACAGTTTTGAATTTATATATATGGTAAATTAGAAGAAATATGAATTTAGAGACATGGACGGCGTCCATTAATTACTTAATAATTTTTCTGATATATTTACTGTATTCCTTATTTATTTATGTATAGACATAAATATTATTATTCTCGTTTGTTCTCAGATACATGAATCTTCAATAGTTTACTACACCAAGAAATTTAAAACCCCAACATTTATTGATAAAATCTATATTAATGTATTATCAATTATAATGGAAACTTTATTTGAATAGTATTGCTAATATAAATGATCCCAATGAGAATTTCCGTGGGGAATAATATTTCAAAGTTCATAAAACTTATTGATTTGGTTTCACTTGGTTTTTATTCGGTAGGTAATAATTGCACACGACACATGGGTTTGTAAAAATACAGATGACATGATTAACCTCTAAACCTTTCAGTTTCTTGCTTTTACTTTCTGATTACTAATTGAATGTGATCGTGTAGGTAATCCTGTTAACTTTAATTAAGTTTGCCGAATCGGACGCTCCGATTTGCCATTTACTGGTGGGTCGTTATTTGCCCGGTGACACCGTAGTGTCAATACAGGAACTAGTAGTCCAGAGCGCTCGTCTGTTTTTCATTTCCTCCGCCTAGCACAGTTAAGGCTCTGAGGCTTTTCCCCCGAGACAGCTGCAACCAGCTAGCTGTTGGTATTCGACAACTTTTATTTTGATGCTATAAGCCCTTGAGGTCTTCCCTGTGTAAAGTTTTATCGTAAGACTGGCTGGCTGTGTGCAAAGCACAACTGAACGACACAAGTTTAGAGATCCATGGGGCGTTATATCTGTCAAGAGAAGAGGGAGGAGCTTGGCACAGCCTCGGGCCAGGACAAATATGCATGTGCGCAGTCTACTCTGCTCTATCATCCCCAGCTCAACTATACATACAAGATCTTCCTCAATATATACTGTTAAAGATTGCATGGGTGTAACATATCGACAGGGGATATGTTTCACCGTAAAATAATCACAGAAACATCTCACGTCTTTAACAGATAATTTTGGGAAAATCCATCGTGAAGTAAAAACTAATAATAAATTGACCAATTATGATTCACAGATCACGCAACCATGGTTGCAGTAACTATATCGGAGGTATTCTCTCCTAGAGTTTCGTTGAGCTATAAATGTGGTCAACAATAAATGACATTCCTCTCTATTCGTCTATTGAAATGATATAAGATAGACTAAATTGTTCTCATCAAAATTAAATTAACATAAGTTTGAACAAATTTTGACATTATCTCAAAAAATGTAAGTTATTCCAATGATCCTTAAATTTTTAAATTAACAACCGCCTTATAACGTCGGAAAATAGATTTTTAATAGGAATTATAGAACGTTTCGTTGCTAATTGCAATATCTTCAGGAAAGATTTACAAAATTCTGATAGTCAGGGTCGTTCTCCGCTGACTAATGTGCCCGAAATGCATTAAAGCATTATAAAAATTTTGTAAATCTTCTTACCGTAAGAGGTCGCAATAAGCGACGTAACGTTGTATAATTCCTATTAAAAATCTTTTTTCATACGTTAAAAGGCTGTTGTTTAATTTAAAATTTATCTTAAATAATCATCCTTTAATTTGTTTTTAAATTTAAGCTTCACTGTCTAAACAATTTTTTGATTGTCTTTTTAAACCCTATAGTGGTCCCAAAATTTAGGGTTGAAACTTTTAGTATTTTAATACACACGGTTCGTTGTAATTTTTATATTATTAAATGTAATATTTAATCCATTCATTTATTAAAATTGATTATGAAATGGTTGGATACACATAATTTTATTACTTATTGTTGATTTAACACATTTCCTAGACAAATTTATGTAACAAAATTAACACATTTTTAAATTTTATTAAAATTAAATATTTTAATCGTATAGGTTTGTAAATAAATCCGAGTTATTTTTAATAGTATATAAATTATAGAAATGAATTAATGTATCTCTTCAAAATTAAGCCAGAAAATCACAGGGTATTTTAAAGCAATATTTGCTGAGTTGTATGAATATCGTTTTGTGCATCTCAAGATTTATTTATTTATTACTTTGTTAGTTGGATTTTATTAAAATTGCATATCTTTCCAATTTGGATAGGTTTATCTTACGTCCGATAGATGGAATATTCTTTGGCAGAACACTCAAAAAATTTTATTAGTAATACCAGAAGTGGATTTTATTTTTGTAAATGAAATGATTTAATTTAACACTTTATTACTTATTCAGATAAAATTTAAATTCACTTTAAATTTACATCTTTGTTCACGAGATAGTACAGAAAATAAAATTGTACACAAGAAAACCATTAATATTTTTTCAACTCTGAAACTTTCACACCCGGCACTTCAATGCTTTTCCCACTTACAATTATTCAACGATTCAATAATCATTTGGCACCAACGAAAAGACACAACTATTAAGTATATCATGGTCATGCACTTCGCTCTTACAAAAACAACTAAACTTTTTAGAATCTATTTGGCCGTGATAATTTTATCGAATATAATTTCAGAGCATATAACAAAATAGAATATCATGGCATACAAGTCAAAAATAACTTTACCATCTATATCATGTGGAGAATAGGGACGACGTTTTCCTAGCTCGGGGGACGATGTACACAAGTGAAAGAAAAATTCTTATGAGGCTTCTTCTTCTTAGACATATTACATAAAACATTTTGTTATAATAAATTTATTTAATATTATAGTTTCGACTTAATAATTAACTGTACTCTCTTTTATGACAAAAGTTTAAACAATAACATAGAATAGTCGTAACTAATTCTTCATTTCTGTCCGTTACGCCGAGACATTTTTTCCCCAAAGACGACACAAGGCCAAAGATGTTGGGAACCACAGTTCTGTATGAACACATCATTAATGTTTCTCTGTGTATGCGCTGGCATATAACGACTTTGTCATAGTATGTGTGTGTGTGGAACTGCTGTAATGGATATTAGGCATGCATTGGACGCTGGTGTGCGGTCTGCCATTGCTGGGACAATTGGTCAACTGCTTGAATGATTTCCCCTGGTATTCACCACTTAGGTGTGGCACAATATCACGTGCAGTCCTATTTCAACTGTAAGTCGGATGATGGATAACTTAGTCTACAAGGAAGTGCGAAGTTAAATGTTGTATAAACTTCATATATTAATACTGTCGTAACGCTGACCGAGTAACAGATAATGGAATAAGTCGGTATTCTTTTTTTACAAAAACCCAAATTATGTAATCAAGTAGGTTAGTGTGACAAATATATTATGCGTTCCACCAGAGAATTAACATAAAATATGTACAGTAAATTGTAATGTTCAATAACAGTTTTCTTGAACGCAATTATTATGTTTATAAAATATTTTTCAAAAATAGTATCCTGCTCTTTTTTGTTTATTTACAGCCTTATAGTAATTTTCTTATCTGTAGTATTTATCTTCTTTAACTTAAACACAATTTAATACCCAAAAATGTTTCTAAAATCTATGTTTGTTCAGTAGAAAAACGGAAACAGTTGTCTTCAATGCCAGATGATATCGGACACTCGGTATTTTTTTTTATATAGATCGGAATTGCAAGGTTTCAATGAACGTATATGAACGGGGAAGTGTTCAGAAAAATATGCAATAGATTAACATTTTTGATAGTCTCAAAAAATTTAAGATACTATATTTCAAGATGATGATGAATAAAAATCTGAAATGAATCCCTTAAAGAAAATAAAAATTATTCAACAGGCAATAACTTATGAGCAATTTAAAAATTTGTGAATATTAGAATTTTAATAAAATTAATATTGTTACAAATATGATAAAATAAATGGCTATTATTGAAACAAAGATTTTAGTTTAGAAAGTACTTTACAATTTATTTATAATAAAAATCGTTTGTCTCAGTCTCTCGGGTTTAATCTATGGCCACACACAAAAATAATTGACCTGGCCAAAATGTTACTTAAAATAATTAAATAAAAATAATCCGAAATTAATTTTTTTCCGCCTGTGTACACTACAAAGTTAATGTATTGAAAGTCCTGATTGATTAATCAAAATAAATATACGCATACACAGTCAAATACGGGTTGTGAGGTGAAATAAAAGAAGGAATGTATGTGAAAAAAGTTTGTTTAATTTATTGTCGTTTCAGAAAGTAACATATGAACATAAATTTGAAACTTGATTGGTATGTTACGTTAGTTGTCATTTCTTTTTCTAAGTTACATGCTCCGTTCTATGCTCCGTTATTCGGTTTTATTGTACATCAGCTGGGTGTCTGGGGTTGCCCAGATTGTCTTAATTAAACTCAGCGACATCCATAACCCAAGATTTGACTCCAATATAGGTTGTTTTTACGTTATTTTTATGTAATGCCCCTCCACCTACACCCATAAGGGTGCTCCTCTCCAATGCCGAAAGTGATGAAATTATACAAAAAAATTTCTAGAGAAACACTATCAATCTCATTGATCATAAAATATTTTTCCTGCGCAAACAACGGCCGTTTAAGCATGTTTAAAAATTTCAACCTCTGTTCACCTCCGCATCTGGGGATGGTAGAACTGTCTATCACACAACAGTGTTTGTTTCCGGTTCGAAAGGAACTCGTGTACGAAATTTGGTAAAATTTGCTCCACGGGCGCACAACAAACACACACACACACAATCAAATAAACAATCTATTTTATTTGTTAAGGGAGTATGGATCAAATGCAATGTGTAATCTAAGTGGAAAGAAAATAATTTAAGGCTTCTATTAATTATTGCGTCGTATTTGTTTTATGTTGATAGGCTCAATTACATTTTCACTGAAAATTTGATGAAAAATTACGCTAAACGTGAGTGATTGTTCTTTCAGAGTATACTTTTTCTGTAAAAGAAAGATATTTAAATCGCTATGAAACAGAAGGATTGTTTGTTCTACTACTCAATAACAGAAATGGTTTTAGTGTGGATATTCTGGCAAGCGGTTTATTTAAATGAAGCCATTGTATGCAACAACTGCAATGCTCCAGACGTTGTTACTTGAGCAATATTCCTTCCTATTGTTAAGCGTAGTACCCTCGAGCTGTTTATGCAATCCATATGCAGGTGAGTGCTTGTATTGTAATGAGAAGCTGCCTTCTTTATTTAGCTCTTAGCTTACGCTGTCCCCCAGCGGAACTTCCTAAATAAAGCTAAAAGTGTAGGATAAATTATTCAACAAGTTATTTATGCTTTTATTATGTTTGCAGAGCTATTTGGAGGGAATTACAAATTAAATTTTAATTACTTTTAATAAAACTCGAACTGCAAACCGGGAGGAAGTTAAATACGTTTGTACTGTACGTATCGATAATTTATAACGGAATAGAGTTGACTTCAAACTCCGGTTATTAATATTTTAGAATAATGCTCAACGGCGTGAATCGTTCTTCCTATTTCGAAGGATTCATTATTAATGTTTCAATTTATTTATTTTGTAATTCACAAAGGGAATTGAAAATTCACCTCTTTGCAAGCATTTTAAATTCATTTGAAACGTTAGAGCAATAATTTGTAAACGAAAAAACTGTGTGACCGGATCATACATGGTCAGCTAATGTGCGAAGAGGAAATGGAGAGATCTCCAATGCGGCTGCATATGAAGGATTGCCGTGCATTTGGCGGAACAGGTTGTAGTGCAAGAGCAGACTTTACCAGAAAATACGGAGATAAAAGCACGGTGGAGCCGTGGGAACGAGTCACGCAGAAGGAGAGAACGGATATGGATACGGAAGTTGAATACCGTGGATAGGGACTTACCACCTGGTAAGATCTGTTACGATTTTGGTTCAGGGCTCGTATAGAATCTAATGCAGTCGAGATACAGCGACTTGGGGAAACTTCAAGAAACTGCGATCATCCCTCAAGGCTGAGATGGAAACTACCACGATTATGGCCAGATCACTAATCACTCGGCGGTTCTATAAAAATGAATCCCTCTTTTTCTATAAATATTTTATCAGCTTGTTTTGTTTTCCTACGGTTGATGTGTTGGTTTAAGAATAATATAAGAGTCCGTAATCATTATTGCAATTATCGGTTATTTAAATTTTATTTGGACCTAAATTGAACGTCCAGTTGGATATATTAAAATCTAATTTATTTTGAGCGAATAATGTTCATTTCTAGGATGCTCATGTAGTGAAACTGTTGGTTTTAAGATAATTAAGTACTTTGTTATTTTAATACAAATCGTAAAAAAAACACTGAGGAATTTTTAGTTCTGTTTCATTGCAATACTTAAGATATAAAAATTGTATCTGAATGTTTTCATACACGCATATACAGTTAAATTAAAAATATGTATACATATCCATTAAGTCCTTGTTCGAAATTATTTTTAAAAACTACCGGATTAAATGCCGGAGAGACAGGTCAACTGTATTAGTTAGTTAAAAACATTTTATTAACCAGTCAGCATATAAAAATATCACGATTATTACTCAAAAATTTCCAGTATTAGTAATGTTTTCTTGGCAGGGGACGATCGGTCGCTTAACGTAATAACGTTGTTTTAAAGTGGACGTAAACCCTGAACCAAAACACCCTTCTCTCTTTGCTACAGCCGGAACAGAATTGCCCGGGGCCACACTGGCTTTGAGAGATAGGATTTACTGGCAGATAAATTTACTATCTTAGGTGTTTCGTACTCGAATACACCATTCCACGCAGAAATTTATGCTCTACAATTTATTACTGAACATAATTTTCAATAGAATGCTGCATACTTCTGCTATTAGCAAAAAACTGAAAAGCGGTGTCGAATTTCGTGGTTTTTAGGCTATTATATATTCGTATTTTGTAATCTTTTAGTCTCTAAATAGAGACTAGCACAGCATACAGATAGGAAAATGTTTCATGATAAACAATTATATTGCGTGGTTGGCCTGAGGTTTGATAGTCTCACAGTCCTTATTGGAAACAATTGTAACCAGATCAGATCACTCTCACGAGCGACGTGTGCTCGTAAATAGCGCATTCTGCAATATTGAAACTGATTGTTGTTGAAATATGTTGGACGGTTTACCTCTTCATTTGTAGGAAACAAATTGACATTTAATGCACGACGATATTAGGGCAGCCCATTGTGGTCAGTGATGCAATGCCTGTCCACAAACACAATGCTGGACCTGTTCTGTATTGTTAATTGTGCGACGTGGGGGTATTCTCCGCCACCCCGTTGCTTCATTTTCCAGCAAACTTCGCTCTGAAACATTTCCTCACTTATTATTTACTCCACGAAGTATAATATGTCCAAGAGGATTAATGAAGCTCTTCTAAGGTAGAACAGAGAAATTATTCACTGACAATTTTATATTTGTTTGCAAGAATATAATTGCACTTTCCCTCTCTAATTAAATTTTTTATTTATATCTGTTTTAATTTGGTCTTAAAATAATCTGACCTTGTCTATAAAAATTATCTTTAATACAGGACAAACATATGTACAAAGCTTTTTACTTAATTAAAGCCTTACAATGTCTTTTCAAAAGTTTGTACGTTAATTGGATAAATAAATAAATTGATTATATTTAAGTTATTCCACTACATTTCCACAAAAAATTATTTTATATATTTAACGTAGTGTTTCAGTTATATTCCATTATAAAGAATTAAATTTTCGATTTTTTATAAGAGACTTATTTTATTTAGAATCCGCACAACTATTTCGCATTTTTCTTTTACGTACTAACATACGTGAAAAATCATTATCATGGTATCATGGTTCAGAAAAACCTATCAGAGAACTAGAGAAGTAATTTATATTTGTAGCCACGTACGTCGAGCAAAGGGGAATCAAATACATTAAACAGCGCAACTCTTGAAATTGTTAATAACGATGACGTTTGAACTGAGGAAGGCGTTGCCAAAACAATGCAAACCTATTCCACAGAACTGAATCGCCCGGGAGTGAAATGGTCTGCTTCACAACTTCCAACTGCGAACATTCCTGCACATAGTTTGTGTATTATCAGCGACATCTCGTCTTGATGGTATACATGCAACAGATGCGTTCGCCTCAATAATTTCCGCAACACTTCTTGTGATGCCGCATCCCTCTTCATCCACGAATACGACACGGACAAGCTCCAAAGATTAAGCTTAGTTCCGGTGTAGATATGACGAGATAGCTAAATTACCCAATTCTGTGGAATTAAATGAATGCTGTGTGCAAGACGTTTACTGAGAAAGTATTTACAAAATGAACGTATAATTCGCTTTACAGGCAACTTTATGGTCACATGAACTGAAGATGAGCTTTAACCTTGGTTGTCTACCACTCAATTGGAATTAAAACGTCTACTTCCTAAAATCAACTGATAATGACGGAAATTTACTGACGAGCTCTAATCTAATGCTAATCATATTACCGGTTGGATACAAATTACAGTATATTTTGGTGACCTTTCAAGTTGGGCATGCTATTGTCCTACTTATATTCAAGAAGTTTGTAAATACGCAAACGTTTAATTAATTTTTACCTCTCTTACTTACGCACGGTACGATCCTGTTGTTGATCATACCATGAAAATCGCTTGATTTTCTCCACGCTTTCAATGACTCTTCGGTGAACTAGACTACAACTATAGCTTTAATATAACCATACACATACTTAAAAGACAGTAAACTGAACTGCATTCTCGATAGCATTTGATACTCATTTCAATACTTGTGAGACCACGTTGTTTTAATTTCATCTTATTTCTTTCCGGTGCATTCAAATTTATAAGTGTATAATCGAACATTACATTCTAATATCACGGTCAATATTCCTCTATGTCGAGGAATGCAAAGTATTCCTTAAATTTCTTACGCTTCCACCGAGGCGAGTCAAATGATGAAATGAATACCAATAAACCTCGATGTTTCTGAGTATTTGTCTTTCCATCCTATGCTGATTAAGAATCCATTGGAAAAAGATCTCATAAATGATACGTCTAAACGACAAATTATAACGAGAGCAGATTGGATGGTAAATATATTGATAAGCGTCAGTCGTCAGTGTACCAATATGGGTGTGTGTTGTAGTTTCTTTACATGAGAAAGGAATATTGCTTGAGATTGATGATTTCAAATTATATCAAACAATATACGTTGGGCCCAAAAGGAGGAAAGGATCTGATTATTTGAAAAATTACCTCTCAAAAGTGTTCCACAAATCCTAATATACTCAAATAAATTAATACATCACAGTAATCATTTTGAGTTCATTCACGTTACCCAACGTATAAATTCAGTTGCCGTAAGGAGTTTGCCTCTTGATGGGGCCATCTTTGAGTTGAGTCCAGCTGAGTCGACTCAGGCTAACAGGGGGCTCGTGTGGTGACACTGTGTTAGGAAACTGCAGTCACTAAAATAAAGTGTTAGATGCGTATCGGTGGCACAGGGGGCACTCGCAATTAGCACGCCTATTGTCCGTTGGTAACGTGGTGGGCGAACAATGGTCGTCCTGGTGGTGGGCAATTGATCAGGCCGTTCCCCGCAGCCACATGGCAGGTCATAATGAGAGGCGCACTCGTTCCAGATGGCCAGGGGCAGCATCTGCCTGCTGCCCAGATGACACTGGTCCACACGCTTCAGATTCCTGTTCCAGGGGCGGGTGAGTTACCCTCATTACCATATCCGCACGCCCATGCAACGGCACTCTTTCCTTCCACGAAATATTATTTAAAATATTATAGAAAAAGAGCTGTCTGTTTCTAGAATGTTAGATGTGCCAGACGTTATTTAATACGAGATTCTTTTACAGGCAACTACGAGCACTAAGGATAAGACTCTGGATTGGAAATGGAATAATAAATAATATCAACTCTTAAATTTAGATATTATAATACACGCACAAGTTAAAAAAATATATTAATGATGGCAATTATATACTGTATATAATTTACATATAATTATATCACAATAATCTATTAGCCATGTATGATGGGAAAATAATTATAATTAAATTTATATATATATATACATATATAACTAAAACCATTGTAAAAATTTAATAAAAATCTAAAAATAATCATTACAATATTGTTCGTAATAAATAAATTGTCTTATTAAATTGTAAATAAATTAATTCTATTATATATATATATACATGTGTGTGCGTATTCAAGTATATATATAAATCAATTATCTTATTGATTTATTACGATCAATATTGTAATGATTATTATTAGATTATATTTAAATTTTTACAATGATTAATTTTTTTTATAATAACATTATAATATATGACAATTTCGATTCCTATACATATGTATATGTCTGGATATGTGTATATATGTTTGTAAGAATATTTGAGTAAGAGTATATGTATATATGTGATTTTGTTCTAAAGTTTTATTTTAATGTAATCACGTACTATCGATATAAGTAGGTCTATAGTACATGACGTCAAGACTTGTGTACCTATCTAGCGCCAGTCACAAGATGGCGTGATGTGGAGCACGTGAATACGTTATGTTACTACGAAGTACACTGTAAAGATTATTTTAAAATTGTTTTTAGTTATCCTATTTTAAATATATTTGGTACGTAAACATGTTAAACATTTATATTATTATTTTTACATATCACTTAATTCAGAGATTTTTCATGTTATTTTATCGTTGAATTTTGAATTATGATTCTGGAACGTTAGCTGCAGAAAGCTACAAAACAAATGTATTGAATTTAAACAAGTCAGAATAGGTTGTATTTCAACTTCCATTTTCGAACATTTAACGGTCAACCAACCCAATGCCTAACAAGAATTGCAATTTCGATCTTAGTTTCATTTGACGGGTCTTATACTAAGAATATTGGGAAATTAACTGTGGCGTTCAAGGAGGGGCCGGGGGGGGGGGGGGGCAGTGTAGGAAAACCTGCGGGAAATCTCAATTAGGAGACGTGATCGAAACACATCCACGAGTGCACAGGAGCGGTTACTTCATTTCCGGGCGCAATCGATCACATTTACTCTCATTAACTCATTGAGCCCAGCCCTCCGGATCTAGAGCCACACGCACGTAGAAAACGCAGACCATTATACATCTCAAGATGCAATCACCACACTTAAAATATGCTACAAAAAATAATTATTCGTAAAAATCACAAATTGCTTCCCTAGGAAATAAATCTCGATTCTTTAAAACTGTTACTGAATTCAGTCATATAAAATTTATCAAACTAATACGAGTGTATTATAGTGATTTTGGAATGTTGTGCATACAACTAAAATAATTCCACAGGGTATAAAGGTGCAGTATTATATTTCGTGAATCATTTATTTTAAACAGTGTATCTGTATCACGAGTCGTACTGCACCGTCTGGCTCCCTTACGTTAATATGGATGTAAAATTCTCGTTATTAGCATTTAACCTCTTAGAACTTATTAGTTATTCTACATATCGTCCAACTTTTTTTTAAAAAAAATGTTAATTTCCATTTTAAATGTAAAAGTTACGTAATAAATTGCTGCATTTAAGCAGAGATCGGTTGCAGTTACAACGAATTATTTGGATCATAACTGAAAATCAAATTAAATGTTCCAAAAAATCCGGTCTATGAAGGGAAATAAATAAGCCCAATGGACGTTCAAAGACTCTTTAACACCACTGCACTTAAATATCAACTTCGAAAGTCCATGTTCACTGACTTCAAAACATTCCAAATATAATTATGATGTCCTAACTCATTGCTACATCAATGAGAAATTCCGTGAGGACGGTTTGAGAAATTCTTAGGAAAATGAAGTTCAATTGGGTCAAACAATTTATGATTTGAATACAGAATTCTGTGAAGATTTTAAGAGTTCTCAAATGTTTCAATTTGAAATTAAAAGAATCTGTATTTAATTTTTTGTTTAATTCAATATTTCAGACACTTCTGGTAATATTCATAAACAATCTAAACCAACAGAAAATCTAGTTTCTACAAATTTGAGATGAAAATAGGTAAGAATGCCGAAAGCTTATAACAGATTTACTTTTAGACTTATAATTTAATAAATAAAATAGACTATGTGTGTATGTCAGTGTGTATGTATATTTCACATACAAATCTACACCCGTGGAGTAAATTTGACCAAATTTTGTACACTTGTTCCTTTCAAACGGGTAAACAGAGTCTGTGGGGGTTATATATGACTACTACCGCCAACGGCGAGGTTAAAATTTTCAAACATGCTCAAACGGCCGATTTTTTCTGGGTTCATAAGATTGGCAGTATTTCTCCCGATTTGTTTGTGTATAATTTCAACCCCATTCGGCATAATAGGGGAGCACCTTTTGGGGTGGGTGTAGAGGGGCTTTCTATAAAAATAATGCGAAAACAATCGAGAGTGGAGTCAAATTCAGAGTTATGGAAGTCACTGAGTTTAATTTGAAAACCGGGACAACGCCAGACACCCAGATAGTTTACGATAAATTAATTGATAGATGAGCCACGTGGTTTGGTAATTTACTAATTTTATGTTTTAACGAAAATTTATAGTTGTATTCAAACTATTCTAGAGGAACTATACCGAGAAGTGAGTCTGTTAATCTGTTAAAAAAAACGTTGTCAATGCAAGGAAGATCAGTGTATACATTCGGATATTATTCTTAAAAACAAATAGTCTGGTAGAGGATAATGTTTCCACGAAATATGTTTTATAACCTAACATAACGTTATTCCAGTAATGTGTAGTGTTAGAGCTATAATAAAGTTTCCGACTCAGCTTAGAGTAACACACTTTCTGACATTTTTTCATCAAAAGACATTTATCGTTTACATTGGATAGGAAATAAGAAAATAATTGGTCGTTCCGGGTTAAATCATTATTATTTTTAGTTATGAAACAGGTTTCTATTAGTAATCAGTAGAGAGGAATTAATATATAGTGAGTTTATGAGGTGGTGGCCGTGGAAAAAATGGACGATTTCTTCCCCATATTTGCCTATATGGTATGATTGTCTGAGATTACAGATCTGATATTCCAATTAATAAATTATCCCGTTAGGCATTCACATTACACAACTCGGACTACAACTGGAAGGTTCTGTATGTCACGTAAGGAAATAACTCTTGGGCCTAAATAGTTTGTTGTAAGAGCAAAATGAACCGCTTAATGATGCGATAGTATGCTTATTGGTTTTCGGTGGCGTTCCAGGACACAGGAGTGCACGAGTCGCAAGGTACTGCATTTTTAACGAGCCTGGCAGATATTAGTCGAACTACCGGATATTTTTTTTTGTCCCCCTTTCGCCAATGTAGTTCTGTTACAATATTGACATACAAAAATTACATTAAGGCAGAAAAGCTCGTAACTTTATCTTGAGATGCTTTCTTCGCTGCTTTTAACATAAATATTCAAAGCTTTTCGCCTTAGAAGCTGAGTGAGGCACCGGATGCTTCTATAGTCGCGGCATTATTCACAAAGCCTCGGCGTCGTTTTCTCCCATGTGCGACATGTGGCCACTTCTTCGGTTAGCATTTGCCTCTTAAAGAATTTTTCTTTGATTATTTTATAACTTCTCCCAATCTAATTATAGATAGTGCAGTACTTTCATCCTAAACATACATTAATAAACGGAAAACAGACTACCCTGAAGGAAAATTGAACAAAAAATTAATTATTAATTAGTACCGAGTCATTTATTTTACCTATACGACAAATTAAATAAATTAACGATCGTTCTAGCAGACATTTTATAATATATTATTCAACAACACCACACATCTGTACATTTTTCTACCTTCAACAGGTTATTTATGTTATGTTTCTACAGTAGCAGAATTTTTGACAGAAGTGTTGGAAAGAACAAACAATTTAATATTTAAAATTTATATAAGAAAAAATTTATCTCATAGGGAAAACAACAACATTTTTCTATAATAACTGTTGTAAGGAATTGAAATGTAAAACAATATATTTAAAATCAAATCACAAATGTTCAACATTCTTGTAATTTTTACCAATCGCAAAGTAATTATGAATCTAATTATTTAAATTAAAATTACAACGTTATACAAAGAAATGATAGATTCTGCATTTCTCTGAAAAATAATGGCTATAAATGTTGCTTAATTTTATGTGAATTTAGTGTGTGTACAGTTGTTTTAGTTTGTAAAATTTCTGGTAAATTACATTTCAATAAATTATTCCAATCAAATTCTTGGTTTTCTTCTCATTTAAATATATTTCATTGTATTTATCATATTATTTTTTAAAAAACTCAATTTAAAATATCATGTTTTAAGAATCCCCAAGTCTTAAATCTTATTTTTCTGTAAGTATAATGGTAAAAGTATACTCATAAAATAATAGGGTACAATTTTTTTACAATAGCAAAACAATGTATCACAATACTAATGGTTTTAGGAATATTTTAAACAGGTGTGATAATTTTATTTTCTATTTTATTTACATTTCTTTCAAACCTATGTTTTTCAATGAAGATTTAAATATTAGTACATAATTTTCGAAGTTATATTTATGTAATTTATTTTGTTTTTGGCTAAATACTTGCGGGAAATTAAGTTATCGATAAAGTCTAATGATCGTTTTGATTAATTTTAAAAATAAATTGTAGGTGGTAACCATAAAATTAAAATACACAATATATAGTTAAAATTATTCAATCTCATATATATATATATATATATGTATATATATATAATAAAATATATATTTCTTGTGTTTTACATAATTTAAAATTGAATTCAAGATTAAATTTCCTCGTGAGTTGTAAAATTATTCCATTATATACACAGGTTGCTATAATTGTTTACCGCGGATAAATAAAATTTATAAATAATACGAAGTATGTTATTCACCATAAAAATATGTTTCTGGACACTCTACCAACCTCTTTTTCTATTCAGTTACATAATTTGTGTACTAGAAACAAGAAGACACACACAAAATTTATTGTACTTTTCATGATACTCGGTTCAGGTAATCGTAACGGAAGACAGAACGAAGTCAAGAAACGTAAATTGATTGAAATGTGAATATAGATACTACGTTTTTTGTACTTCATACTACTGATTGAAATTTAATTAGAGAGATTAAGACATCAAAAGTGTCAAAACATTCCAACACATTAGATTTATTGAAAGTTACTTTGTGTTCCAACATTTCATTCTATAGACTAAGTTTTGCTTTGCTTATCTGGAATCAACTTTCATCATTCTCCGTAAAGTTCAATAATTACACCAACAGTGGCGTATGTAAATGAGGAAATTATATTTACATATGGTGAAAACATGTCTGACATTTATAATATTATAAATAAATAATTGGCCTTGAGACAGAAAATGTTTTATTAACGAAAAATTAAATATAGTAACGTTTTTGCTTCTATTTTTCTGTAAGATTTATATATGAAATTTATAAAAATGAAGAGGTCCTAAAACAAGGACGAAAGATGGTTATATTTAATTAATAAATAAACACTTTTGACTCATGGCCGTTTATTTATTTATTGATATATTTCAAAAAGTGTTCAGATATATTTAATAAATGACGGTCGTCCTCTTAGATTAGACGGTTATTTTCCAAGCCCGACGGTTGTTTCTTTGAATATTCGTCTTTTATCACAGTAAATCAATGGAGAATGTCTTGAAACAAATTGAAAAAGTTCAGCATTTGGTTTATTTACTGAGAATGACTGCTTTGGTAACAAAGGGGGCAATAAACTGGAAAAGTAGTGTCTGCTTAAAAGAGTGACGAACCGAAAATCTGATAATATTTTAGAACGACTGAGCGAATTAATAAATGCATCCCTCTCGTCACGGTAGAGCTAAAAAATGGAGGAAGGATCCATTAAGCGTTATCGACTTGCTTCACATGCTTCATAGGGTTATTAAACTGTGCCTATTTTCTTGTATTAGATTACTAGTTTTTTTCTTGACGAAACGTCATTGTAATGGCGTCATGGCTGAGTGGATGCTCGTCGGTATTGTGTATGGTAGGAAGTGAATAGGGACTGCCACCCGGGCACCAAACATTGAGTTCACCAATGACAAATGCCTTCGCTTTCTTTTACTGCTGGACTCCCCGCACATCTGCCGATCTGGAACCCTCTCTACTATCAGCTTATACGAATTCGTTAGTGTCCCTCAACACCCCCCCCTCCCCCCCCCCTCCTTCCCGATGCGAAAAAAAAATCATTGCTGTATACGGTCTGAATCCGGGAGAAGAACTCTCGCATTCTCTTATTTACTAAAACATATCCAAAAAATAATTAACTCCAGAACATCGGAAACCTTTTAAAAAATAAACAGCAAAACGGCTAATTTGTAAGAAAAAACTTGTGTTGTTCCAATTTTAAATGAAAAACAATATCACGACGTTTCATCCACTTTTAGATTTAAACAGTTAATAGACCTAAATAAACTTATTAATGAAGATGAATACAAGCAAAATATATATATTAAATTATAAATGTAAAATGAAAATTAATTTAGTTAAATAAATCGTTGCATTAAACAGATTTGAATTAATTTAATTAAAATATACATTATACAAATTTCCAGTATATGTGTGTTAAAATTAGAGGTCGAAATATAATTTTTGTTTCATGTACAGCGTCCTATGGTTGTTGTAATCAATTGGCTCTTTGATTCTTATTTATTAAAGTAGCTGGGTGCCCGGCGTTGCCCGAGATGTCATTTATCCATAATCCCCCGATTTTTTTCGTTATTTTTATGTAACGCAACTCGACCTCTATCCCTAAATGTGTTGTTGGCCAGGTTGCATTGTTTGAAAATTCACTAAATTAAATTAATAATGAGGTACGGAATTTAGTAATTTTCGAAATTAAATAATTAATTTTTATTTAAATTAAAAACTATTTGTTTAATTTTATTTATTTTTCTGCAAATCAATTTTTTTAAGCGGAATGATTTTGGCGTTCCGATATTCATCTTCTTCGTATTCCGTAATTATTTTTTTTAAATCAATAATTACTATACTTACAATAACTACAAATGTAAAATTATAGTCAATCGTTTTTCTTACTTGTTCCATAAGTTTTCAGATAATGTCCATATTCAATACCCATAAACACAATTAATTGGCTGTCTATAATATGTAAAAAAGTAGGTGTCTAATGCAAATTTCGCCCAGTTTCCAATATTCACGTGCATCTCGTGTTCTCATTTTAAAGATGTGCATCTTAAATAAAATAACTGATGAATTTAACTTTCTAAATAACGCACAGACTCTCACAACGGAAATAATTTTAATAAGAAAGACAGCTTTCCCGGTGTAAATTATTAACTCATTTTTCACGGTTACGCACCAAGTTCATATTTCTCTATGCTGACGTTTCTGCAGGTCGTTCTCCACGGCTGTCTTAAGCCTGTGTGGCGCTGCGTGACGTGTGCGTGTGGTATTTATAGTGGTCGGACATGCTGCGACCTGATTGGCCGTTGAGGATCGCCTGACATTTACTACGCGACATGGAAAAACATGTGTGTCCTTGACGCAGTGGTCAGGCGATCCTCAGCGGCTAATCAGGTCGCAGCATGTCCGCCACTATATATAGCTGGAACACGTCACGCAGCGCCACAGTCTTCAAGACAGCGGTGGAGAACTACCCACAGAAACGTCAACGTCGAGAAATCTGCGCGTGGTGCGTAACCGTGAAAATTTATTAAACATATAAATTGTTACATTAGCAGACGATACCATAATTTACCAATATGTCACATATAATGTATCAATATTTAAATTCGAGATTAATTACACTGTGACCAAGCAGATATATTCAACGATCACCGTTATGAAAATAAAATGAAAACTGGACAAACGTTGAAAACAAAAAGAAAAAACTTTCTTTCACTCAGACAGCCTGACGATGTTGCAAATATGTACAGAAACGTTTTTTGTGTTGTTAATTAAAGATTTTCTGCTTAATAATTATTTTAAATTATTAAAATCGTCTGTTAATGGCCATTAAGGATGTTCATTGTTAAAAACAGACGTGAAAATAAAATATATGACTAATATTTCAGTATCTAGAGCTGACAATTTGCAGAAAAACAAAATAAGTTAATCCTTTTGAAATAAATAAAGAATATTTATACAGATCAAAACATCATCGTGAAATTTAATTAATCCCATTGTTCCCGAAATATATTTATTCGACGCAAAATTCGGAGCTTTTCTTATTTCAAAATATTTACCCCAACCAACCTCCGGCTAACTTCTCCCACACCCGCGGGTTCCTCAGATTGTCACAAATAAACTCAGGGACATCCATTACATTTGATTTGAATCGAATCTCGGTTGTATTAGCGTTATTTTACAATAACTCGCCTCTACATCCACCCCAAAGCGTACTCCCACTCATGTCGCTAGAGGTTGAAATTTTACAAACATAAAATAGGTAGAAATATTATAAATCTAATTAACCCTGAAAAATATTCATTCCACACAAATATCGACAGTATAACATGTTTGGAAATTTCCATCCCCGGTCCAACCCTTCCCTTGGGGGTTATATTGCCAATTAAATATCATAATTAAAGTCTGTGACCAATCCCGGTTGTATTCGCGTTATTTTATCGTAGCTTTTTATACCCCCGCCCTTAAGGGTGCTCTACTGCTAATACTCAAATAAGATCGGTAGAAACACTATCAATCTCTTTGACACCGAAATATATTTATCTGGCTCGAATATCAGCCGTTTTAGCATGTATGAAATTTTCCACCCCCGTCCACCCTCGCTCCTGCGTGTCTCACCCCCACAATGTTCGTCTCCTTGTCTCAAAGAACACGTGTACGAAATATGATAAAATTTGCTCCACGGGTGTAGATTTGTATAAGGAACATACATACATACACACACACACACATACACTCGTTTTTATTTATAAGATTGTCGGGTAGGGGATGTATTCAAGGTAGTACTGAAGTCTGAGGCAAAATGACCGTTGATCCTCATTCGCTCTTTTCAGCCGACCTCGCCCACTGTGACGATATTAAAGCCGAATCGCGACTAAACACATTTACAAAAATGAACGTCCAGGGATCCTTCACTTCTCGGAAAAATCGGTGGATGCTGCGTGTAAACTCACAAACGGGCAGTATCCAAAGTGATCTTGAATAAGGTTCAAGATGAAGTAATTTATTTTCATTTTATTACCACATTCCGGGGAACGTTTGGTCACCAATCATAGAAATTCGTTTAATTCATCTGCCTCTTTCATTGATCGTTTATTCAGTGTTCCGACCCACGCTTCCTCCTTCCAGGAATTTAATTCAGTTTTAATCATCTCAATCCTTGACAGAGTCCTCTTTGACAACTCCTTAGCGGAATATAAAAGAACCATAGAAAGCTAAATAAAACTTGTTAATATACTACAAACACTCGTGGAGCTTTGGAGACCAAAAAAAAAATTCAGGAGATTAATCCTTTAATATTGTGACGAAAGTCAAAGAACGGCTATTTTAAAAAAAAATTTCCGTAGATCATAAATAATTTAAGTAGCTAAATTTACTGCTGAGAAATCTTTGCGTCTTAAGTAGGAATTTGACAAAAAAAACAATACATTTGGAAATTTTAATCTTTAACCTAAGTCTAATTTTCTAATTATTCTAAGTTTTTAAATATATATATTGACGAAAGACAACCAGTTTTTCATATTAATCTGTCAAGTATATATGCAGATGAAAAAAATTTATTTCAACTTAAATATAAATATTATGAAGTGTCGGGGAATATTTGTATCTTATTTCTACACAAATTTGTTACAAACACATTATTAAATCGTTACATATTAAAATAATATGTAAACCTGTATATTATAAATGTCGTTCTGAAAGTGAAGCTGATAAAGAAATTAAAAGTTTCGAAATAGTTATAAGTTTATTTAGAAAACTGATGGCAATATCGACATGTGAAACGGAGAAGATGGAAATTTGAGATTGCTATATCCTGAAATATTATTGTATCCATGAAGGAAACTAAGTTGATAGAAGACTCGAAATGAATCACAGAGGAACCTATGTTTTGTACACACTTTTATCACTTCACACTTAACATATATATATATGCGTTACATATATTATGTGTATTATGTGTACATTTTTAAAACAGATTTTAAGCTAACAACGGTGCGTTAACAGTTACGAAAAAGTCTTTTTTTTGGGATACTGTTGAGATGTACTCACACTCAGATGCGTCTCACAGTTATATCTGATAAGTGGGCAGACTACAGTCCTGAGATTTTGATTTTCCGAGTGTCCATAATGACTTATAAATCATGACAAAGTCAATGACATCCCCCGGGATCACACACTCCCATCTAATGATGTCATTAATATTGGGCCCATTACATCGGTCCCTCATCTCACATTATTCTATAATTTACAGACTGAGTCTCCCTCAATATATCTTATCTGGTTGCCCCTCGTGGATCGGAAAATTCGATTCGGGTATCTTCATGGTCTCTATCGTCTCCCTAGCAGTTTGCAATCTTTCCCATAAATATTGTAAGAACTCTTCCCAGATATCTAATCAGAAACACTCTCAGATGAAACTTTTTTAATATTGTCTACAAATATTTCACGTGTATGTGTTTATAGGCGAGTACGAACCGGAGAAATTTATTTATATTTCAAAAATAATATTTACACGGATTTGAAATTGAGATTTAATTGGGAAACCTACTATATTTCGAGCAAAATATATTCATTCCTTCAATACTCGTCTATTTTCTTGCATGATTCATCCAAAATAGACAGTGACAATTTGAATTGGGCAATCCTTGTTAGTTCTAAAATTCATAATTCTTGAAATTAAATTTATTAAATCAATACTTTGGAGTCGAATTAATTCATACATAATGGTATATAGTTACGTCTGATTATAAACTTTAAACAGGAGCTCTATTTGAAAGGGTAATTCAAATTGAATTTTTGAACCGTAGTTCACAAGTCTTATTGAAACCACATTCCATTGATTGTCAATAAAATTTTATGGCCATTCAGTCGGAAGATTGATGAAAATATTACATAATTAATAAGAAAACATTAAGCTTTAAAAAAAACATTTGTTCCTTGGATTAGGACCTCTTAAGGTTTTAGGAAATTTCAACCAAGAACCTCTAAAAAAAATTATTAATAAATTAAATAATAGCAAATTTCATTCAAGAAAATTAAATAATAAGCAAGTAACTTGCATTTAATCAAACCAAAACATTAAGAAACTCAACACACTTCATTATTATTTAAAAATATCCATTACAAAATAAAATACTGGTTTCTGTCAGCCATCAAGGACCTATCTTAAATGAAGTGAACAATGAAATCAAGTAAAGAAGGCGGTTACATTGTTGAACTTGACAATATGTTTGAATGTTCACGATTTGTATTTAACTATTTAAATGTAGAGAAAAAATTATCAACACAAAATTTATAATGAAAACAAATTAAAAAGTCTTACAGTTATAATGAATCATAAACATTATTTAGATTTTGAGTGCCAATTTTTTACATTAATGCTTTATTATTATTTTATCTATGACTCTTTGGTTCGTAATCAATGTTTACACGTCATTTGAAGGACGTCTTTTGAATTGACGGGATCGTAAAGTTGTTTCAACATCGTCAAAAGATATAAATTATTAACACCCATCTTATACATTTCTTGAAAAAGTACGAGTGGCTAACTAATTATACATGGTTTCTGTAATTTTAACAAATTGTGATTGTATCTCATATGTTTCTTTTGTTCTTCAGAATTGTGTGTTGGAAAATTGGAAAGCTACCATATATAAAATTATTTTATTGACATTGCAGGAATGGTTTTCGGAATTATTTACATTAAGTAGTTTAGGTTTGGTTTACTACGTGTTAGTTTGTGACACTGCAGATTAAAACGTGTTGAATGCCTTATTTATGAAATCTCTTTGGCTATTTCACATCGTAAATAAGATTATTTAACCGTTTTGCAAATTGATTGTTTGATGAACTAACTTATATTTATAGGTAAATAATTAAGGAATATTGTAGATGGAGGCTATAGATTCAATACGTAATATTTAATTGTATACTGGATCATCCCTTCAACGGCATTCGTGCAACCTAAGTGAATTCTGATTAGTTACAAAAAGTAACTTCTCTTAAGTGCATTTTATAACCTGTTTGCCATATATTGAGCCTATAAAGAGATCTAAATATCTGACGGATCAAATTCATTTTATCTGGAAAATTATCTGAGAATTTCGGATGATCGTCCTTCTCCAGCGCTAATATAAAATAAATTTACATTATTCCGTTGTCCTAACCTATTATTTAAGAGTTGTAAATTTAGTGCACGTCGACTTCAGTCTTGTATTAAATGCCACCCACCGATGATTGAACCCGAAATTTTATTTGCATATATATTTGGACCGAACGTTTGAAATAAAATTTTTTGACCATATTCTGTTAATATATAATTTTTATGTTGGTAGTACCTGTTAAAATATCGCAAAAAAATCGATTCATTACTTTCGTCTATTACATTTCCAACTATGTTTCCTTTAACCGTAAAAAGCAGCAGAGAATAGTCGTTGTTCATGACAGTGATGTCTGTCGACAGGTAGGAAACGTATCTACTTTACCATTCAGTACGATCTTGATGAGAACAGAGTGTAAGGACGTTGGACATTTTCCACGATCCTCGCCGATAAACACTAGAGCAATATAAATATAGGCCTTTGTATGTGGATTTTATGGTGACTTGCCACGATCGCATATTCATTTTGAAGATACATGAGAGTGTCCGGAACACCTAACACTTTACCAGCAGTTAATAGACCTGGCACTTTGTTATCCTAAACCTGAGCCCCGGTATCAAGTTTCCCTTGCTCTGCAGTCACCTCCTTCTCCAACCCCAGGCACCCGACACAAAGTCTCAGGACCGGTTCCTCCAGCTTGGAATCTGTGTTACTTGGTTGGCCTCTACGCAGCTCGGGACGCAAAATTACGCTAAAAATCAGGAACACGTGGGAGGATCAATTAAATGGGAATTCTTAACAGCCCCGGTTAGGATTTCCGTCTGAATTGCGAAACTAGAACCCTAAGAGTAATATGAGCATCAGATTAACATTTCACCTCTTTATGTATATATATATCTCTGATAATATAATACGAAGGAATAGTATATACAATTGTGGAATAGTTTCCCATGCCATTAGCGTAGTAATTTCCCAACAGACAGAAGCTAAATTTTAGTTTTAGTTACGTTTTAAAACATGCATTGGAACCTTCCTTTGGCGCTTTTTGCTGAAAAGAGATCCGGCTGCCGGTACAAGATTTTAATGACAAATAGATGCCGACCCGTCACAACCAACAATCAGCTAACGAATCCATCAACTCGGTACGAGATACGCAGACACGGCGCATGTTGTACTCCGGCTGATAAAATTCTGCCTCCATCCCGAGTTTCGTTTCACTCACGTTTACAATTCTACAAAACAATTTTAGAATTTAGTGAAGGTATTTTCTGTATAAATACAATTTTAAATGTTGATTAATGACGTAACCTGTGCCAGAGTATCATTACCTTCTTCTTGGTATATTATGCAAAATAATTTATATTTCGAAGAAAAGCTATCCGTTCTTCAAGAAAGGTTATCAATTAAATCTTTTATTCGTAACTGTGTAAATAATACTTACTACTTCAACGTGTATGTCTAGTAATATCGACATTTTTAGCAATGCAATTTCGTTATAGGATGGTATATTTCCTTATGTCGTATAGTTGTATAGGTCGTGAGATATAGCAATTCGCGTCAGATGCGCAGTAAAAGAAGGGAGAATATAGAGGGTAGCATTGTCGTCAGTTGGGAACTCTCCCTTGCGGAGTAACTTGAACTAAACCACTACAATTCTTAAAAATTATCACACCCTGTGATTATCATCTCTTAACTTTTACGGATGAGGTTTTAGGTGTACAACATATCCCGAACTGAACACAATATATATTGCATCAATGTTTTCAGAATGACGAAACAAAAGGTTCGTGTTAAACGGACCTCCGGACTACCCCTATTACAATTACAGGGCAGCGGGCTTCTGCGCATCTTGACACGACTTGCTATATCTCAATCCTATATTTATTGGTTAAATTTACGACTTTAATTTACCGAAACTCTTAGAAATAACGATTTCCATACGTTGAAATTCGCTGTATTAACATTATTAAGGAAGAAATCAAAATTTGAATGACCGGTGTGTGGCTTCACCTTTTTATTCCGGACCATTTGGAAGTCAGAAGTTGTGACAGACATTTTTCTTGATATTTTAGTCAAACTAAAGAATCTGCAAATCATAATGGAGCACTTTCTTTCTGTTATTAAGCAGCTAAAATGGGTTGCAGTAGTAGCGTATAAAAGCCTGCTCTAATATTAATTTGTGATTATTTTGATACGTCACAATATTCTAACTAACCTTTGCGTCAACAAAATTTGTATTATTAATCTAACAAAGACTCCGTCCTGTCATACGACACATTCTTGTCGTTCACTTTAGAGAAATTTTTCGAAAAGTCTAGCTGGGTTTAAATCATTTGCAAAATAAAATTCAGATACATATTTGTGGGGCCTTGTGTACTTGGAGACATCGACCCTTGTTGTTTCGTTGCTCGTGAAATATGAAAAAGGGGACAAAGAGCTCTGAATTTCTTATACAGTGTTCTGTAACACTATGCAACTCCCAGGTTTTCATACAAAAATACTGTATCTCACATATTTCATGTAATATAAATGAAGTGGATTGTTATTTAATTTTATATTAAATTTTACGTTACTTTAATAATTATTACCACCGCAGCAGTTTAATAGAAATTATATCTTAAAAATTATGCTGTATACATTGATTGTAAAAATGTATTATTAAGATATGATTTTTAATTGGAAGAACTAAATATTGTAGAATAGTAATTGATTAAGTATAGCAACTTAAAAAAGTTTCGATCGCAAAGAAAGGCATCTGATTTATTCCACTATGCATATGGTAATTTGTCTGTTTACAAGATTTAAGTTAAATTAATGGTTTTTCAAAAAGCGTAGCTGGGCTTAAACCGTTTGCAAAAAAAAATCAGTATAAAATCTAAAAGTTTAATAAACACATTACAAAATAATACACGACGATTCCTCAACGTTCCGTGGACCTCATCAGGTTAACATAACGTATTAGCCTATAATGTGCAAAGCACGTCAACCCAAATAAAATTAACAAAGATATGATGCAGAAAGTAATACGTTACAGATACTTAATGAGTACTCTTTTTATCACTATGGACGTTAATAGTAATATTTAATTCTGAATGATTTTAAATATTATTCTCCTTATTTACAATCTTAGCATTATTAAAATCGAAAGTGTATTTGTTCAAAACTACAGTGTTTAGTTATGCACGATTCTTTATCACATGGAAGTTGGACATGTGTTCTTTAATCCTAGTTGTCAAAGATATTTTCCTTTGTACTTAAACAGCGCAATCATTACAAGAAATCTGATATATTATATGTCTGTCCTGAGAATTAATAGGGGCATTGCAATTCTTAAATAGTATGGATAGTGAACTGTGAATTTGTATATGGTGTTGAAGCTCTTGAATAAACTCCTGAAGGTATTGTGTAAATATTAATAAAACGGAAAACTTTGAAAACTTAAGTTTGCCTATCGGTTTTGGCGTTATTTTGGAAGGAAACTGACTGTTTTGTAGTCTGGTTTTGATGTTTAAATCGATGAAACCCTTGGAGTAGTCACTAGTGACCAAGATATCTACTACAGTTTTTATAGCCTTTCTCTTTAATGGGATGTTTAGAAAAATAATTGAGGTCTCTCCATGAAAATTGGTTTCCTATATCAATTGAAAGATAAAAAGAGAATTATTAACTGTAATGGTCGCTGTACACTCTCGCCAAGACTTTCTCCGAGGTTCCACTTGAACACGCTCAGCAAGTCTCGTCAACGAAAATGGTAGTGGTAGGCAGTTGATAATCTTCTAATTTCGCTGGTTACATATGGAGCAATCTTCGTGGATGGCTTGATTGTTCATGTACCAAGGATTGCTTGTCAACACGCGGAGCGTCGACTGGAAACGCTGCAGGATTTAGTGTTTGGCGGTTCTGTGCAACCCCACTGTAGGATGTCGGAAGTCCGAATTGGCTTCAAAATCTATTTATTTTCTAGGGATAACTGTGATTTCTTTCTAATTAGCCAGATCATTTCTTTGTCTTTAAGGTCCAATTGTTTTGTAGTTTTGAATTTTATTCGTTAGATACCAACGATATGGTTAATTTTCAAGGATTGAGTGACGCAAAAAATGTCACTGTAATAGCAAAGTGGCTGGACTTCCAAAAAAGATAAACAAGATTTCTGTAAATCGCTAATGACAATTTCAGTGAAGAGAGGAGAAGGTGGACTTCCCATTGGGTTGCCATTGATTTGATGAAAGTAGGAATGATCGAAGTGAAAAACGTGGAATTCTACAGCCATTACATCCAGAGGGATAGAAGTATACTAAATATATGTCATCTGGATTTGAAACATTAAGGATGGACGTAAATAAGGAAACGACATCAAGTGACACGAGTCTGTGGTGTGATTGTATATTAAGTTTCTAGATGGAATCATGCAATTTAAATGAATTTTTGACAGGAAATCGTGGTTCGTCGTTGAGTACCTTGGACAAAATGGATTGTAAAAAATTTCGAAAAAGTGTGAAGCGGACCATCGACTAGTAGTCCTCTACACAATTATATGTTTAAAAGTTAGCAGCACAGTTTCATAGAACATCACAGAAACTCGCTACGAAATAGTTTTGCATTTTAACTGCTGTTCTTTTTTTCTTTTTTGAGCGGCAGATGATGGGAACAAAGGGTAGTTTGTTTGTGCATAAGTGAGAAACGCGTCGCGGAACAAAAGGATCCAGCAGAAGCGGCAGTCTTAAATTGAGCGAGCCTTGTCACGCTTGACGCAACAGAAGGCGAAAAGGTGACGTCACAGTGATGGATGGTGTTCTCCTCCGTGTCAATACTCGACACAACACACCTTACACGCGACCTCCATACTGATATTTCAAGGGCTCGCACGCTTTTAATCCCACTTGCAACAGAATTTATGCATAGCCGGTCCCCGTAATCTCGTAACTGGCGCTCCGGTCATGGAAAACATATTGGACTGCACAGTGCACAGATCAGTCGGCATTACATCGTATGATTGGGCTTGCTTGCAAGAAAACATTTTTAGACACATTTTACGAAACTATTTGCACGTAACCTACGTATATATAGTGCCAACTGTAGTCGTGTCTAATCAGTATTCACCACACACAAGAATTTTCTGAACAGAAAACTGCCATACAAGTAAATATATCGTAACTCCCATTTTATTTATTGAAGATTTAATATTTTGAGCCGTATATCTAAATTCCAGTGTGAATGATGAGCATTCTGGCTAAATATTAACTCGAGAAAAACAGCGACTCAGGAAATTTTGTGTCGGTGTGCTGTGCATACCCAACCATACATAAAATAACAACTAATTATTTATTAATCAAGTACGCGTCCTCGTCTTAAAAGAAATTTTCTACTCCGTCAGAGGATTGAGATCTTGTCCGTAACGTTTCCGGCGCTGTTGTTAATAAGGAATGACCGACTTGAGTGCCGGATGGGGAAATACTTGTTAAGTTGGAGCACCAACGCAGGATGACTGTCCTCAGACAATAGACGGAGAGCTGAATCGAGAATAGAAACGGCAGAATAACTCCTGATTACGCTAATTGTTTCCACGATAGCGACGAGATGGTTAATAGGTTTGCACAAATTAAAAATAAATATCCTTCATATCGCTGATTACAAAATTAGAAGATAAAAATGAGACACCGTGAAGTATATCAGGACTTCATACACTTACTTTCTGAACATGACTCGTAATAAGTCGTGTATAAACCTTTATAAAAACCATGAAAAGAGACTTAAGATTTACTGAGCGTGTGAGTTAATATGCTGGAAAAACCGGAATGACAGCCAAAGTTAAGGCATTATTTTCTTTCTTAAATTGTGAGTGAATGAATGTAATTCGTACAATTAAATTCCAGCCTACTGTTATCAGTTTTAACACCTGGCTGCATCCAGACGCCAGTGATTTTCGTATTATCTCCCGATTTATCAATTTACAAGGTGCCGGTTGATTTCTAATATGATTCTCCAAAATAATTATTTACATAAGATTTAGTTATCGAACAATGTACCGCTCGCGTGCATTAACTCACTATCAGCTATTGTCACCTACGAAAAATACAGAAATACTCATGAGAGTCCTGTGGTTATATATATATATATATATATATATATATATATATATATATATATATATAACTATTAAATGCCAACAATATAATTGAGTTATGATTCTAATGAAAAAGAGCTTGCTTAAAATGCGTTAAATTGTATGGGAATGTACAAATTTTGATTATCTACTTTTTTTCTCGAATGACGCTTCTAATTTGAATCTTTATTTTATAAATCCACAAACATTAGTTTTCAAGTAATTCAACATGAGCCATGACTGAATGTTTCAGACTGACTAAATAGTGATATTTTACCAAAATGTATTAAATGGCCTTGATGAGTTGAAATTAATATTTATTGCCGGATATTAAGAAAACAATACATTTACATTTAATAAACAATTTTCCAATTTTGTACAATGATTTCTGCTTATAGTGGCTAAGTAGCAGCCAGATTAAAGTTATGTCGTGGTAATCAGAGGAAATCAGCGCTACATGATCATATGTGGCTGGTCATTTATGCTAATACAGGAATCAGAACACATTCACGGTTGTGTACATTACTTGCTTGATTCTCACCCCACCAACAATTTGTTTCATATTAGAGTTAATTTACTTAGCATATCTCAAACATTACATACAGTGTTGGTGGTGGGAGGGAATTTCCCGTTGATGGAAACCAGCAATTTCAAAACTAATGGGCTTTATTTCGCGAAAATTTCCACTGAACAGGGGAAGAAATGAACTGGAATTAAAACGATTTAAGCTTTATTGAAATGAATGGCTGCACTTTGTTATATAGGAACTAATGTTCACATGTATTTTTCATTGTTTTCCCTCGCTAACTACTGAGTTAAAAAATTCTTTATTAAGATCTGATATTAAAAACTGGGATACCGAATAAATCAGATATTAGTATTTTTCAATGATGACTGCAGATGGTCAAGTAACGTACGAAAGAGTTTAAATCAAAATTTGTAAAATGAATGGAGAGAAATTGCAAATAAAGGACCTTGCACGTCACTATTTTTTTATTAGCACGCCCATACATTTTTCATAAATAGAATTTTCCATATTCATCCTCTTCCATGTTGTATAGTGGTTTACAATTTTAATCACTTTAATCAAATATTGCCAACGAACGAAACTTCTTGTGTTGATTATATTTAGGTGTAGTACAAAATAAATTTTTCACCTTCCTCGTTTTAATTGAAAAATAGTTTTCGCTTAGAAAAATCGCGAAATTAAAATATCAAGGGAAACAGAATTGTTTGACGCGTCGGTTTCACTTTCCTTTGATCCTTTAATCTCCGGCGGCCGTATAAATACTTGGGCCATCCCCCTGTGACCCCAAAATAGCATTTGTTGTGAAGAACAAGAGTGCTTACGGAATGTCGGAAATTTTTCATTCGGACGCTGCAGTCTTCTTTCGCGATTTATATTTTGAAGAAGGAATTCTGATTAAACAGATCGATACTATTATGAAATTATGGTCCTCGTCAGTTTTTCGCAGTGAGACAGTCGGCCTGGTTACAGTTGTACCTGCTTCCGTCAATAATAAAGATTTGTCCTGAAGACGACGGTCAGATCACAAACCCTTACTTCAGTACGAGGACAACGAAGCCGGGTGTCGAAACGTAACTTACTAAATGTAAATTCAGATTTTCAAGAAATTGTTAAATTTAAATCTGTCGTATAGTCAGAATATTGAAATTATTGATTTTTTAAAGGCTTACGAAAAATACTCAAAATGTAATTATACATTAAGTGGTTATAAAAAAGCAATTAATTTGAAACTAAATCCAGTTCATAATGAATCAAATGAGTCATTCCGTTTGTCTATTTTTTAACGTCATTCAGTTCCAGATGTTCCTCGTGTGATCTGTCTGACATGGTATTTTCAGCATTTCTCTAGAGTAAAAAATTGAATGTATCTTCATCGGCCAACAAATCCTATTATTCCATGTATTTGTCTTGCTTTCTCATCCCTGTCAGTATGATTTTTTCAAGCCCCCATATCATTTTCATAATAGCACTGGCAATGAATCTCCGTCCATTGAATCATCCCAGAGTCACACTTTTCTTTCTTCAATTCCACGTCATACAACCACTTCTTCATTAAAATTGGATTGTCATTTATTTGTTTTATTTTAATGTTCTGCTAGTAATGTTTCTGTAGGATCTATCAAGTGATTTTGCATTTTTATTGCAATTAAAATTCGAAGGCACTTGGGATTTACGCGTGGAGGGAATCGTACTGCACGTGGTCAAAAACAGTATAATACACTGCGATTATTCCGCAACGCTGCTTGTCCCGCCATTAATTTAAGCGTTCTGATTGGTGGATTCAATGTCTCATCCGTTAGCGGGAAATTAGGCAAGTATTTTCAATCGTACTCTTGTGATAATTGTCAGTTTCCTCACAATCCAAGCGTTATTTAGGATTGTCGTCAATAAATAAGATAAATGGGTGCATGCATTACGAACGAAATTTACTACAGCCTGATTGTGAAGATATAAACTTGTAACTCCAACCAAAGGATTACTTTATCTAGTTTGTGACCAATTTGAGCTATGAAAATATCTTTCCAAACATTTTAAATAATTATAAAAATTTTTGGTCCTGGAAAAAAGATTGAACGGGATACGTAACGTGATCTACAGAGTGAAGATAGTCGTTTAAGGAATTAATTTTTATATACTGAGGTAGGTTAGATTAAACAAGATAATAAAGTGATTCACATAAAACAAGGTCCGCGATCGCACTCGCTGTGTGCCGAAAGAATTTTTAATTATTCCTATAGGAGCTATATGCTTAATTGAAGTTCATTTCATTTCGCACTTTAACGGTCGTCTACTTTAATCCCACGGGTCTTCCCCCCTTCCGCCTTCCCGACAGTTGCGTTCTTTGATAAGTTAACCTCGAGGGAATAATGAAACTAGCCATTTGTTTTCCGATTAATAAACTTTTCTAAGATACGGTGAAAAATATCTTCGGAGTTCGAAATATTTGCAAGTTTTTTGTGTGAGGCACGGTCAAGCAAGCATCACGCTGTTGCTACGGCGAGCACGTGTACGAGCCACGGTGACGTCAGAGGCGAGTCGATAGGAGAGCACGCCATAATCTGCACGATTTTCTCTTTCCGATTCTACAAATAATATCATTCTATCAAATGCTCATTTATCAAATCATTTTTTGCCGCGCACAATCCAAAAAATATACACGTGATTTCCAATCACAAGCTTTTTCAGATATGATTATAATAATATAAAATATCACGGAAGGGTCCCAAAATAAATGATCCCAGGAAATATCCATAAAGCAGTTGACATTCGGAAGACTTAGTACAATAACAATGGAATTTTTTGGAGTAAGAAAATCATTGGCTTGTCAGGAAGGAAAATGATTCAATTATAATAGTATAATAGTGACATAGAAAGAAGAAATTTTAAATCATAGGTAGAAGAAAATTAACAATAAGAAAGGAATTTGGAATTATACTAGACAAGGAAACACACCGATTTCAGTAATTAATAGACAACCACATGCAAATACAAATTAAAATAAACAATTCTTCGAGCTACGGAATCAAGAAATTCGAGTCAATATTTGACAACTTTCTTAAGTGCAGTTCCTGCTAAACTAATATTTCAGAAAAATAATGTTTGTATGATTAAAATACATAAGGATGGAAGCAACGATAGTAGTAAAATTTTAATATTTTTATAACTTAACTATTTCAGATATTTAAAAGGATAAAATTTTCAGCGCTTTAATTACAACTTTTGTTCACAAAATTTGTTGCGAGAAGTTGAGACTATTAACATGCGGTGAAAGCCCTAGATATCTGAGCATATAGTACGAAAACATATTTTCCGGTCAGTCAAAGTGAACGAGAAGACTTGGAATATATTGACAGCTGTCGTGAAGGGTTTTGAACAAGGCCTAATTAACGAAAAATTATTAGGTTTCCCCAGAATGAGCTTAGAGTTAATACAGGGGAAAGAAGACTTGAAACACCGTTCATCGGGTCAAAATCAGTTATTTCATGGAGTTTGACAGACGTAGTTTGAATATATAGTTAAAGGCTAAATGAGTTGGTATTAACGTTGAGCTGCCAATGAGAGTGTTTGCAGATGGAAGTGAGTTCTTCACTAAGTCTGGGAGTAAATATTAGCACTGTTAAGTTAAACTGATATGAGAACAGCGAGAGAGTGGATACTATAAAGTTCTAGATAGTAGATTGGGGTTAAGAGGTGGTTCAGCGGAGATAAAGTCAGAAGAATAGTTCCGTTTATTGATTAACAGTGAAACGAGGGAAGCGAGAAAAATAGAGTTGCACAAAAAATGTCAAAAGAGCTCTTGAGGGGTATTGTAAAAGAATTGTCAACTTAACATTTAATAAAGTCCTCAGGAACTGCGCCCACAGAAGAGTGTCTCATGACTTAAATATTCATGCTGAGAAATAAAAGTATCAATTGAATTGGAAATGTTACTTTTCCATATATTTTTAACTATTTTTCTATTTAAACAATTTTAGGTATGTTAATGGTAAATTTAAGTACAAATTACTCACAATGGTAGTTGAGAAATTTCGCTACAAGTTTTATTGAAAACGGAGAGAAGTACGTCCTTTGTTTGCATCCCGATGTTAATTCATACCCTTCGGATATTACTATTGCTTTTATGCAAACTCTCCAGAGCGCGCCGAAGTAAAATACAAATACTAAGTAATGGGGGGAGCCAGTCGTAAGGGCTGTAAGTGTGATGTGGTGCTATGACTGGTGGGCGTGCGCGATTGCCTATATTTCATCGCCCCCTGGCCATTACCATATGGAACTCCACAACCTACTAATTTCATAACGTTCGTGTACCTTATATATGATTCTAATCATTCCCAGTCCTTGCAGGCGTATGTTCACTTAGCGCTCTAATTCATTCCTCCTAAGTGGCAAGTTTAATGTTATAATGGCATTTCTAATAAAGATAATAGCACTTTACTACTAATAATAACATTTATTAAGGTAATGAAATTCGTGAACTTCCTTTGTGTAAACGAAAATGTTTGTAATGAAGGTATATTGAGGAATTATCATTTTCCATTATTATAATTTATATTGTCAATGAAAACCAGCACCGAAAAATTAGCAGAAAGAAAATAACGACAGAGAAATAAACGAATAATGACAAACATTTAGTTCATCTAATTTTGCAGGTATCAAAATAATAAATCTAATAAATAAAATAGACTGTAGATTTGTGTGTACTTATGTATGTGTGTTCCACATAAAAATCTACACCCGTGGAGCAAATTTCACCAAATTTTGAACCGTAAACAAACACTGTGGGGGTAATAAAAGATTACCACACCAAGGGACGGGATATAAATTTTCAAAGATACTCAAACGGCCGATGTTTGCGTCGGATGAATATTTTTGAGGTTCAATGAAATTGAACCCGATATTCTTTGTATATAATTTCAACCACTTTCGAAAGTGATTGGGGTGGATGGGCGTTACATAAATATAACGCCAATTCAACCGAGATTGGAGTCAAATCCGGGGTTATGGATGTTGCTCAGTTTAGTTATGACAACCTGGGCCGCGAAACCTTTATAAAAACATTGTCATTGTATTAATGGCAAACCCATGAAACTCAAGGTGAATAAATACCCTTTAGCCAATGTTCTATATGAAAGATGTTTCAGTTACAGCAAGCGCAAATGCGTTGTTGTCAGAACGCAAATGAGCAGAGTTTGTACTTCACTTTCCGAAGTGTAAACGATTCCAGTGACGAAGAAGACATGTTGGAGTGTTACCCGATTAACTTTGGTAATTGTTTCCAGATTCTAAAGGCGACAAGACACGGAACCCACCTAATTAGGAGTACAATCCTTCATTACGATGCCAATTTGTTAGTGTTTGGAAATAGACATTATGCTTCGTTCTCAGTGAATATATTTTTATCGAAACATTTTTCTTATATTAGTTAACCAATAACTTGCCTTTATAACCGTCTTCATCCAATTTTTATGCAGCTACTAAATTAAAATTTAAATATAGCTTTTAGAAATAGGAAAGCAACGCATTGAATCATTCCCATAATTTTTTTTTGTTTATTGTACGAGCTCTGAAATACATTGCTAATATTTTATAATGCTATCGGTTGCCGCGAATTATACGCGATTCTTGTTTCACGAGAGTAATGAAAGTATGTGTGTGAATTTTACGGGCATTGTGGGTAAATAAGCAAGATACAAGCTCACTCTGTTAATGAAGTCGTGGTACAGGGGAGCTTGGGCCAAATATAACCATTTGCGGATCAAAGGGATTAACATGTGTGCACGCTTTTTGTCGTGGTTGTTGTCACAGCTTATTTTGCCGTCACTCCCGCACAATTTAATTATACATCT
Source organism: Zhengitettix transpicula (assembly GCA_037074705.1). Taxonomy (NCBI): domain Eukaryota; kingdom Metazoa; phylum Arthropoda; class Insecta; order Orthoptera; family Tetrigidae; genus Zhengitettix; species Zhengitettix transpicula. The sequence continues at coordinate 72,854,228 of CM073595.1, read as the reverse complement.
TTCTCAGCCTCCGGCAACGTTTCTCGTGTTGCAAATATCAGAGGATCGTGATTACAATGGGCGAGCCGTCTTCGTTTAACAGGCAGATGGCGTGTACGAATTGTTTGCCCTCACGTTATCCATAACAGTTCCAACACTGACCTGTTCGTCTTAAAATGCATTAATCGGATAAACTCACTAGAAAATGCTACTATATAGAAAAATCCAGAATTATACCTCGGTTCAAATTTACAAAAATGTTTAGATTGGAATGTATGTTATATCGGACAAACGAAACGCTCTTTAAAAACTTAAGTCCATTAAGATAAAGACAATTCGAAATTATTCAACAGTTTCCTAACACACAAATCTAGTAAATTTCTTTAGTTTTCCTCTAACAGAAAAGTATCCTGAGCTTTGTGAGCACATGTTAACTTTCATGCGGAAAGTTTGCAACTTAGTCTTACGTCCAATTTCATATTTATATATGGAAAATGGGTCAATATTTTCGTCCATTTTTTTTATTGTTTTAAATATTTAGACTAAAACTTGTGCAAGACTATTTCCAAACGAACAAAATTTGCTGCATCTCATTAAACTATTTTCATACAAAATCATGACACGCACTTGTCCGATGCACGTTTTCCCCACAAAACTAACCCGATTGACATTTGCCCGACAGGTCATTATTCCGAAAGGTGAGTTTTTCCACTGATTGAGGTATTTCGTTTGACGTAATTGCAAATATTCTACGAGTTTATCTTGTAATGTTATACACAGGCGTAATTTTTTTTACATGCTATTGTTTTCGTTTTGGTTTCAGTGGATCGCCTTTCCTCTTATTACAAGAATTTTTGCCTGCCTCATATTTATTTTTTTAACGCATACCTTGGAATCGCCCTTTCCTTGTATACAGCTCATAAAAAGTTTTCGGGTTGGAATACTGCCAATTACAGTACCACTAACGCAATGATTCTAAATTAAGCGCCAGCGGCATTATTAAAATAAAGGTGATTAAACTGACGGAGACCTTGTTTGTGGAACTTTACCTTGGCGGAGTTTAATACCGCGGCAACAGTTGGAGCCAGTGGAAGCAACGATTAGTGTTCAACATTAAAACTCAACCGCTGCTCCGAGTTCTCCTAAAATCTAATTATTCGTTTGACCTGTTGAATAACACTGATTGCGTTATTTCTAATTGCAGACAGAGCGCACGCGAAATGAACGCAATCAAGGTTCACATTTAAATGAGCGAAGTGGTGGTCAGCAAACTTCTCCGTCGGTCTTTCCAGTCATAAAAACAAATCTTTCGTATATTGTGCAACGTGAGGCAAATTTTTTTTTACGTAAGCCTTCGAGTCTTGGAGAGACGTAGCGGAGAAACGAATTGGACAAAAATTAGTGCCAATTTACGAAAAAAATAGAGGAAACATCACTGCTGCATTATAATCAGAAAAAACATTTAAAATATCAAACTAATGCCATTGAGTTAAAAACAATAAATAAATTTTGAGAAATTTTTCCGATTTCTCTCCGTGAGGAGTACAGTACTTTACATATAAGAAAACCTGTATTTAATTTAAAGAAACGTTTTGAATTTAACGAATCTCCTCTAAACTTAAATACCAAAATTTAGAGTCGTTAATATTTTATAATAGACTCCCGCGTATAATTATACTTATATTAGTTAATTATGACGCGGATGTAGAATTAATATCTTAACGTCTACTTAACTTGGGCGAACGTGCTTAGTAAAAAATGTAGTTTTCGTACGTTCTTTTTTATACTACAGTAAATTAATTTAAACCAGTATTCATAAAATTAAAATATTAAAATATATTCGTGTTGACGAAATTACAAAATAATATTTTTATTTATTTAATTGCTGTTGTATTATAACACACTGAAGTATACGGAGTACACTTCAGTGGAAGTAATCTAAATAATTAATAGCTTTGGGATCTTGAACATATATCTAAAATAATTACAAAAAACATGGTAAGAAATTTCCTAGCGCAAAAAAAGAAATTACAGTAGCTTATAAACCCAAGGCAGCAGAAATGCACATCTCTCCGCTGAAAAATTGTCATTGGGGTCCAGAGTTGCCATACTTCTGTCCCGTTGTCTCGCCGAGCACCGTAAATGTTGGCTTGCTACTTGAATTATTATTTTTAATTATATGGGGAAGCTGCGCAATATGGCGAGAGTGCCGACGTCACGGAATAGTCTAAAGTTTGTGAGTTTGAACTACATGGTAGAACGCGCTGACGTAGGCGGCTCCGATTTACCGCAATAGTACATTCGGGCGCCGTAATTTATAAGCCGGCTGCAAACTTCGCCCTATAAATCTAATTCCACCCTCTTCGCCCGCGACGCCCTAATGCTAAACACGATTTTATTTCTTTAATTTTGAGACCACTTTATAGCAGCCTTAACTTCTTATTTAATAGAGTATAAACCTGCGAGGGAAAAGAATGGCGATATCCGAGATAGTGGATGTAACGACTTAAATTTACTACTCTACCGCACATTCGAAGCAGTGTTTGTATGTAGTCCAGCAGGGCGTATGGCCTAAGAGTCCCATAAAAATAAAAGGCCTGGCTAACATCTTATGTATACCAGGAAGAATCTTTCCACCCAGATGAAAATAAACATTTGACTTTATTACGCGGCTTGCCTTATTCTGTTACTTCGGGAGACAAAATGGCGGAGAAACTAGTGGACTGACTACTATTTTTCTTTAACCTCAATATCTTTTCTTCAAGAGTAATTCAGATAGAAACGCGAATTTTAGCTGCAATTTTAATGATGAATATAATTTTAAATGACTATTTTATCACGGAATTTCCAAAACATTTGACGAAAGAAAACGGCAGTAGGAGTAAATCCAGAGTTTTATGGTCTTTTGTAAATAACGTTATATTAAAATGAACTGATAAATTACTCAACTCCCAACAGGATTCATTATATTATTTTAATGAGAAGGCCCAAACGAAATTCCAAGAATAACCAATATTCGAGTTATTTTCCGACCCCCAAGTCTAAGTTACAGACAGATTAACATTTTGCCAACATTACAAAGACGCAATTTTATTGATATATTAAATAGTCTTGACACCCACAAGAAAACATCATGTGTGTAACTTTTTAAAAACAATTTGGTGCATGATAATTTATTGGTTCTTCCACTGATGGCCATAAAAGTGGAACAGAAGAGACTGGAAGTAGAATTACCTAATTATTAACTAGAATGTATTGTTATTTTGGTGTAGCCTCGTGCCGGAGGTTGCCCATAAATCTGCTGTTAATCCTGAAAGGTGTGGCAATTTATCACATATCGCCTGCATCCTCAAGTAATTTATCACCATTTGTAGAAGAACGACAGCAGTTGGAATGTGCCCTCGCGATTAGATTCTCTTACTATTATGTTCCAATTCCTGGTAAGAACTTCAGTATGATAGAACAGCTATTCTGTCATAGGAACGAAATTGACAAATATAAATGTGATGGTTAATGTGAATATAATGTTTAGGAGAGTACATAAAATTTATTTGATTATTAGAGTTTAAAAATTAATAAAAGCATAAACCCGGGCAGGAAAATGTAGTTATATTAATATTCCTTTAAATTTTAATGTATCTGAGAAAAAATACAGTCTTTACTATTTCTATATCAGAAGATTATTAATTCAATTTCCTTTAATTGAGTGGCATATTATGTATTCAAGGTCGGAACACGATTGGGGAACAAAATTTGTAGGGCGAAATGCCACATTTGATAGCAAAATTTTGACAAGCTGATGGCTTTCATCGCAATGACGACATATCGCTTGAGCACCAGATCTTATTTTTGCTTCAGCGTGCGGTCCAGAAACGTATTTTTTAGGTCCACTGAGATGTGTTATTTTTTCAAGGGACATTGTACTCGGCAGCTGTTGTCGAAGGTTTGATCAAGGCCTGTATCGAATTAACGCCATCACTCATACAATGAGTTTTTGTTTGATAGACAATCATAAATATTTACCCACTACGGAGAAAAGCACTAGATATATATATATATATATATATATATATATATATACATTTACTTTAATGTCACTTCAACTATATTAAATGTTATTGGCGACCAATAAATTATCATATACATTTACATGCTCCTAATATACAAACAATAAGTTTTATATTTTGTCAATACTGTAATTTGATATAAATTTTTGTTTTAAGTATGGCTTCTTCGAGGGTTTGATTCTTTTCTTGTTGTAATCAGTTCATTTAATTAACATTTAAATAAGAAGTGCTATATTGTTTGAGTTAGTTGATGTTACTGCTTATTTCCCTTTGCACGAACTCTAGTAATAGGTTTTTTTTGTATTAAACCAATTTTAATTTTAATCGTATGGATACTGTCAAATTAAATAGTTTTCAACTTCCTCAGTTACTTATTTTCATGTAATCGTTCCAAACTTAAATCAACTGCTGATGTCCGCATCTAAATTATTTAACACAGAAACTCACTTGTTTTCGATTGCTGTTTTGGATATTTAATGCGATATGTGATTGTTAGATGTCCAGTAGAAACCCAATTTGGTTAATATATTCAATTATAGTTGTAACTTTCAGTTTTCCCCATTAATTGTTTTATGTTTTCTTATGGTTTACGGCTATTAGTACTTCAGCGTTGTTCGCAATTCATCCTTGCACGGCATTGCGTCGTTACTCATTATGCCTCGATAAATTGATTGTTAATTTCTGTGAGAGATTTCCTAAAACCACATTTCCTCACTCTCTCAGTTTGTTCACAACTTATTATTGAAAATGTATAAGGATTTTTTTTATACAAAAACAGAAATACGCTCATGTTCGCCTTCTCATTTAATTTAAAGACCTTTCTTGGTTGAACAGATAGTTATTATACAAAATACTAAGTAAAAACCGATAAATAAATCCAGAAAATTATGACTCAATTATCCTCAACATTTTATATATTCCAATTCAAGAAGAATACCCTGTCTGTATTTACACTGGGGAATTTTAAGCTGATGCAGTTGTAACAGCCCCTGCTTCGCGAACGAGCTAGCCTCACCTGTTTCACTCAATTCACTTTGCAATGAATATCATTTCCCCCACCCCCCACCCGCACAACCTTCAGTCGAGTTTCCAAGAACTCGAGAATGGATGCACTTTCTTATTCCGTGCGATGAGAGAGCAATTCCGCAACACAGATTTCCACCCCTACCCCACTCACCCTCTCGAGCCGTCAGTAGCTCATTCGGTCAGCGATTGTGTTGCTCACCTTTCCTTCACTCTCGCAAACTTCAGAGATTTTCATGGAAATTGGAAACATTTTGGCAACTTCCCAAACGTCGATGATCTTTAGGCTATTGAATGCGGAACATAATAAAATATGTAGTAGCCGAGCAAACACCACTGCAATTAACAATAAATGTTAATAACCGTAAATTATGACTGAAGCAGGAAGATGAACTGATAAGGAGTAGATAACTTTTACCGTAAATAATATTACTTTCACAGCAAACTCCTGCATGTGGTTTTTTCTGAAATATGAAATTATCAGCAATCGATTATTTGTGTAGAGTTTACAAGAAAAAGTTTGATACTGGTGGTGGGATACTCTCTGCATATTGTTTCAGCACAATTCAGCAAGAATTAAATTATTAGACAATTAATAAAAAAACATAAATTTTAGAAAAAAATAATTTTTTAAAAGATGTTTCGTCCTGGGTTTAGGACATCTTGAGTCCTAAAAATTTCAATCAAGAATATCTAAAAATATATATATTAACTAGCTGGGTGCCCGGCGTTTCCCGGGATGTCGTATATGCATAACCCCCAATTTGACTCCAATCTCGGTTGCTTTTGCGTTATTTTTATGTAATTTACTTCGCCCCTTATCCCAACATGTACTCACCTCCCATGCCAAAAAGGGTTGACCCCGAAAACGTTTCTTTCATTAATCATATCGCCCGTTTAAATATTTTACAAAATTTCCACCCACATCCCCACTGTACCTTGGGTTCAACAAAAAATTGAATGTAATTATTATAGTCAGAAAAGTAGATAACCCCGGATTTGATTCCAATCGTATTAGCGTTATTTTCATGTAACGCCCCACCAAACCCCACCCCGAAGTTTGCTCCCATTCATGCTGACAGGGATAAAAATTATACACCGAGAGCATCTAGAGAAATATTCTGAATTTAATTGACCCCAATAACATTTTTTGCGACGCTAATATCGGCCAATTAACATGTTTTAAAAATGCCACCCACGCTTGCGGGAGTTAAACGGCAAGTTGAATGTAATAATTAATCTCAGTTACATACAAAAACTTGGATTCAACTCGAATCTCAATTGTTTTACATAATTTTTTGTAGTGCCACACAATTAAGGTTGCTGCCCTCCCGAACCAGGAAAGGGTTGAAATTATGGAGAGCATGTAGAGAGATATTATATGGCTCATTGATCGCGAAATATATTTATTCGACGCAAAAATCGGCTGTTTGAAATGTTTGCAAATTTTTACCCCCCTCCCACCGCCACCCACCCACGCGCGTTGACCGGATTGTCATAAATATACTAAGCGACTTCCATATCCCTGATTTGATTCCAATCCCATTCGTATGGGCATTATTTTGCTGTATCGAACCACCCAACATCACCCCTATCCGTAATCGCCTCCTAAATTATACACAAACTACGTAAAGACAAATATTCTGAATTGAATTGACAGCGAAAAATATTAGGCAAACAAAATTATTTATTCAACGCAAATATCTGCCATGTTTGCATGTTCCAAAATTACAACCCCCGTCCACCTCTGCCCCTAGGGGTTAAATGCTAAGTTGATTGTAATAATTAAACTCAGTGACATACATAACCTTGGTTTTGGCTCCAATCTCGGGTTAATTCGCGTAATTTTCCTGTAAAGGATCCTTCCCCTATTCCGAAGGGTGCTACTTTTCCATGCTGTAAGGGGTTACAATTATACTAAAATAACATCCGTAAAAACACTTTCAATTTCTTTGACAACTTAAAATATTTAACTTAATTAAATATCGGTTGTCTTTTTATGTTACAATGTTTCAACCCCTACGCCTAAGCGTGTTCCCCTCTCACGCTGAAAGCGTATGAAATTTTACAAACAACATAATTAGAAATACTATCAACGTCAATAGCCCTGGCATTTATTTATTTCACGCTAATATCGATGATTTAACATGTTTGAAAAATTCCACCCCGTTCATTCCCTCCCCCGGGGGTTTAAGCGGTCAATTTAATGTCATATAAAACTCAGTGACATCCATAACCCTGTATTAGACTCCAAACTCGATTGCTTTTGCGATATTTTTATGTATCTAAGGGAAGCCACCCTCCAAATCCCGAAAGGGGTTGAAATGAAACACGGATAACATATAGAAAAAGTTTTCATTTATTTTATTTTATCCCAAAATTTATTTATTCGACGCAAAAAATTTCCGGTTAACATGTTTTTAAATTTCTAACCCCCGCTCACCTCCGCCCAACTCCTCCCACTCCAGCCCACCTCTCGCGTGTTGTCCAGATTGTCATAAATATACTCAGCGACATCCCTTACCTTCGATTTGACACGAATCTCGGTTTTTCTCCCGTTATTTTCTTGTACGTCTCCTCCACCGCTCCAACTTACCATGCCATCCATCTTGCCGCAATACGGGTTGAAATTTTACACACAAAACTTGGGTAGAAATACTATAAATCTAATTAACTTTGAAAAAACCAAAAATATTGAAACAACAGGCAATTGACTTACAATCAATCAAATTGGAACACCATTAAAACTATTAAATCTCTTCGTTACTATTTAAACATTAATGAGTAAATATTAAAAATTAAAGATATTCTTATAATTTGTAAACAATACTGTTATAATATATTAAACACAAATTGAAAAGTTTTACAATCATAAAATTAATGAATAATCTTATTTTTACAATTAAGAATGAAATTATGTTAACATCCAATTACTATTCTTATTATTCCTCCGATTTTTTAATGAATTTAAGAAGAATCTACGTCCACTAAAAATTATCTGCAAATATGCAAAGTTGTACTAGGGGAACTTTAAGTATATAGCATTCACGATTCGTATTATATTGCTTACTTTCCATTTTCCAGGACCTTGGTTACTAATTTTATTAATAGAGGATAAATTTTATTTTGAATTACAAAGAGTCCCTTTGAATCGCTAAGAATGATCAATCCCACAAGCAACTATATATTACTGGTTTTAAAAATTTGTGGTTTTGTGATCTTCCCCAACATGTAAAATGACGACCATAAATTTAAAGACTAGTATTACTGCTGTATTTACACGTATGAGTTGTGTGGTGCCTAAACGATAAATTAGAAGGAGAATAATTTATAAGAAAAGTGGCAACAGACAATTCAAGTCCTAGGAAACTTTTGAGATTGCTTGGCAATAAACTATTCACTGCCCTTGAAAGTGGCCCACGAATGGGGACGAAAACTACATCCTTTAAAACTCGGTCTTTAAAATGGGAGAGGTTGTTCAGAACTACCGTGAAACGGAACATAAAACTTCATTGCTGGCTCCTAGCGCAACAATAGACAAGACGCCTAAAAATGTTTAGAAGCAACTTTGATAGGCAATAACTTTTAAGCTGAGTTATCACCTAATTATAATCAGAATTGTCTGACAGTGAAATCAGTTAGTATGAAGACATCTCTCAGTTATCGTTAGACTGTATAACTTTTATCAAAATTTACTTTTCGAATTGAAGCAATCAACTTGGCTTCATCACGTCAAAGCAATGGAAAGCAACATTCATCCACGTTTTTAATATTGTTACCAAATAATTTTAGCAGCTTAAGTTAATCTACATATACCAATCCGGGGTTATGACAACTCGGATAACGCCGGGCACACAGTTAGTTAAGATAATATGACAGTCGATAATAAATCTAATCAGAAATGGGTATATACCTTGTATCATTTCTGTATTCCATTACATATCGTTAAATCATGCTTTGAAATCTTCTTTGGAACCTTAATGTCTACCACGTTACTTTCCTGGAAAACAATCTTACTTTTAGTGCTCTTTGATTTCCCTCTCCGATTCCAACTCAATTTTCTCTTACGTAGTTTCTTAATTAAAAATGTGGTGTGTTCCTTTTTATTTACAGGGTTTCTATTAAAATATGTCCTCCATTTACAGCTGTTAAAAAAATTGAATTTTTAAAAATTGCAACTTGTCACCACTATTTCTAATGATTTTAATATTATGGAACATGGTTATCTTTTGTCATGAACCCAAAACTTAATTAAATAATTCAATAATTATTTTGTCTTCTTGTTTACCATTTATTATCACTTACTAAAAAATTTTAAATGATCTATATTTCCAGGAAAGCGCATTTTTGTTTATTTTCTAAATCATTAGATTAGTTAACTGAGACATTTATAAGTTTATTGTATAATGTATATTGTATAATGTTAAATTGTTTTACGATTTGCTAACAGTTGTAAAAAAATTAATGGCTGTAATAAATGCAGAAAACCAAAACTATTTGTACATTTTAAATTATTTTACCTTTCAAATCTCTTCGGGCAATAAATTTAGTACTCTATTTTCGTGCTGACTGTAGGCTCCTAACTGAGGAAAGTATGAAATCTAGAGGCATGATAACACATGTATGTATATGAAAAAACTTTTCTATAATGCGTGTCGAATAAATGGTTACTTAAAATTTATATAGATTTTTAATAAACGGAAAACCAAGTCAATCTTTCTGTCCTTACAATTTTTTCTTTCTGTTTTCATGGTTGTTTGGACTATATAGTTAAGTTTCTGACATTTGCTTTATTAATGGAACATTATTATTATTGTTATTATAAATATAACACACACGAGGACGTTAACGATTAAGGGACGCATTTCAGCTAAGTAAAATATAAGATTGAAACCGCGGAACGCTTCGATCACAGCGATAAAAATTAATTTATTCGGTTGTATCATTATGAATTGGGTTCCTTAAAATAATTAAGTACGCAATGTGTCTCAACACCGAGCCTTTCATCATTTCGTTTGGCCAGCTCCATCTAAGACAGGATCTGTTAATGATATCTCCAGAGGGCGTTATTAATGTCCTTCTCACTGAGAGCTCACTAATTAATGAGCATGTATACCGAATTAATCATTCGCAGCTAAGAAACAGTTGTTGCTTGGGAGCTCCGCTGAATCGATGATACGAGGGAGAAATGTCAAAAATGAACACGATTAGCCTTTCGATGTTCATAACTCTAAGTGTTGGTTCAGTTAGTAGTTTAAAGAATAAATTACATTATGACATTCCGATACATTATGTCATTTTCAATTTTAAATATCAGGCAGACTTTTAAAGTGGATAAATAAATTTTTAAATTAAATCAAATTTTACGTAGTCGATGGTACGTCAAGTGATTATTGCTGATTAATAGTTAATTGTAATTAATAGTTAATAGTAATTAACAGCGACAGGTAGATTAAGTAGGAAAATTTTGAGTACAACTCGTAGAAACATTAGTGCTCTATTCTTCAAAATTAAAGATAATTCTTTGAGTTTAATGGAATAAATTAATTTAATTTGAACACAGAAATGTTTACAGGGATTGTTTGTATATGACCCGCATTACACTTCTTTATCTTGTGGCACTCTACGTCATTGGATGATATAGAACATGTAGTTAACAACACTAGATTAATTAAAATATGTGCATGGATTCATTACAAATGTTAAAAAATATTATATTGTTAATATAAATGTAATACAGCAGCTATTAGAAAGCTACTTTGTATATGACCCGCAATACACTTCTTAATTTCATAGAATCTTACATTCAAGGATGATGTAGAATAAGTAGTGGTTAACAGATGCTGAATTAAAACATATGCTTGGATTCAATCCAAAGACTAAAACTAATTATTTTTAGAGAAAAAATATACATACAAACGATTCCTTACATATGACTCGCAATACAGTTCTAAATATCACGGTACACTACGTTAAAGGATGGTATAAAATAAGTAGTGGATGACAGATGCTGAATTGAAATATATGCGTGGAGTCAATCGAGAGGCTAAGAAGAATTATTTTTAGATAAAAAAAGGTACCACATGCTACGCTAATGTTATAAATTCCTTATAATTATAAATAATTTCACATTAATAAATAGAATATTTTTATTACTATTTACCAGTACACATAATGATGGCAGCTGTCGGAGAATGATTCGTAGGACGTTTCTAAAAATATAACAAATGGATGGAGTCAATATTATTACGTCTACAAATACGTTGTTTGCACTCACAAGATAAAATAGTTTTTATTTTAATAATTTACTCCACAGAAATTATTTTCCTATATATAATGGTTAAAACAGAAAGATTTAATGAATATAGTCTACAAAATCAAATTTTAAGGAATAAAATGTAATTATTTTTTCTTGAAAAAACATTTTCTTAACACGTATTTCTCAAATTCCTTGACTTTTATATGTTTTCTATATAGAAACGATTTTCGTGATTATAAAATGGTTTCAGAAACTTTATAGTCAGCCATTTACGTATTATTATTAATTTCAGAATATTTTAATTATATTTTCCGAAAATTTTATAATCAAAAAACCGTTTTAACAATATATAAATTAATGTTAGTGTTATTACGAAAAAATCTTGTAATCATATTAATTTTAATTTAAATAATTCCCGTTTAATATTTGTTTTCCCCTTGGTTTGAATTATATACCTCCCGTTTGTAATTCGCATAGCTTGATTGTGACTGTCAACTGCATTTGGAATATATGATCTCATTATATTCGTTCATTTCAAACCTGTCACTAAAGGATAAGTTGAAATGTCATTTGACATGACCAAATTAAGAATGCAGTCGATGCTTCCCGCGTTACGTCTTTCAGCTGAAATCAATTAAAGAAAACCAGAGACAGATATTTGTTGAGTGACAAGGCTTTTAATTGACTTTATACAGACAAAATATTTGTTCTACACATTTAAGCTTTTGCACCGCGAATTACCGGTAAGGTAAATAAATAGTAATATTTAATTAGAATTGAAGTACTATGACGGTTTATTTAGGGACTAGCTGGGTTATCGTCCTTCAGACAAGAACCGAAACATTGTTCACGGGTCTTAGTTAATTTTTGCCAAAGAAATTTGCCTAAAACTGCGTTACTCATAGATGATATTGACTTAAATATCCATCGCTCTATCTATAAGATTATTTTATCGCCTGCTCCCGACAAGAAAGAATATGTTCAGCTACTAGTAAAATTAATCTAAAAATAATCTTAAATTATAAAAATAATTGTTATGTTGAAATAAAATTTAAGATATCTCCAAGTAGCTTAATACAAGGTTTGGAACATTTATCATTTAGTCTCAATATGGCGGATGGCAGTTTGATAGTGCTTTGTTACGGTCCCTTATAACAGCTTAATAAAGATTCATCGACTGTTTTCGCTTTAGTTATTTCCTCCTATTATTTTGATATACTGAATAATAGTTTATTGTGCTGAAAACTCTTACAATACTTATTTTTTATATTGTAGTGATGTCTGCTCAAATATGTCTACATTTGAACGTTGTCGCATTTTAACTGTGATTAAATAGTACGGGTTATTAGGATCCAAAGTTTAACTAGGGTAAATGAGATATCGCTCTGCCAATAGCCCAGCAAGAGGTTTGTTCTCTGCTCTCTCACCGAGTGCGCTTTCCGGGCGTGTGGTTGTTACGTCAGTTGAAGTGAGCATCACTTCAGTCAAGATCTCCATGGGCTGTTGCTATTGGTTGTGTCCTATTACTTACTGAAGCCGTTGTCATGAAAGGACCACCGCGTTCACCGCAGCACGGCATTGCAATTTCAATATATTTTATTACTACATTCTCGTGGCGACCTTATACGTACGCGTCATTGATAACCACCAATATTTGAGTCTTCTGCTTCAGCCCACCAAAGGATTACGGTTTGACCTACATGTTCCCTGAATTGTAACGATTGGTCACTGGTGTAATTATTTCTTATTCTAACAAATTTTCAAACCCATGAAGTAGATGGCTGCGTTTACGGTGTGCGTAATCCAAAGCAATGGTCTGAATTGGGTTTTCAATCTGCGTTGAATTTGGAATGGTAGCGTTTTAAAACAAAAGAAACTCCCATCTTCTAAACACACAGAAGCCGCCGTCTGTTCTTTAAATAAATAAAATTAACTGCGTGTGTTTTTTGGTTTATATGTATGTTCCGCATACAAATCTACACTGAGAAAATTATACAAAATTTCGTACACGAGTTCCTTTCGAACTGGAAACAAACACTGTGGGAGTAAGACACGGCACCAGCCCTTGGAGCGGGGGTGGAAATTTTCTAAACATGGTTTCGTCCAAAGAAAATTTTCAGGATTAATGAGTTATTTAGCGTTTTTCCAAATATTTTTGTGTATAATTTCTACTCCTAACGGAATGAGAGGGGAGCACCTTTAGGGATGGGCGGAGGTGAGTTACATAAAATTAACCGCAAGTCATCCGAGGTTATGAATGTCGCTCAGTTTATTATGCCAACCCTGGCAACGTCGGGTATTTAGCAAGTAACATATAAACGACACTAAACAAATACGTCAGTGGATTGGATAGATACACATATTTGTAAAACTGGTCTCTCGTAAATGAATAGTGAGTCAGAAAATACGTGTGGACTTTTATCAGGATTATTAAATATCAAACACGACGTATATCTTGAAATGATATGTATTCAGGCTCACGCTGTTACAAGAAAGATATTTTTTAATTAATAATACTATTTGAAACACTAAGGATATATATTCATTAGTTTATTATATTGGAAATAACTGGAATTATTGTCTATTTTGCACTGTGAGCTCCCCATCGGAGACTGATACTTTCAGACGCGTTCGCCAAAAATCCCGACAATGTCGGCGCGCCGCTACAAAACACAAAGGGAAGCCGACCAAAGGAAATTCAGCATGACAAAAGGCCCAACACCGTCCGATTGTCATGTTATTAAATATATAAAGTAATTTTTAACTTAAAATATTATAGATTTAATATGACTGATTTTTAATTTGATATTTATGTAATACGACCCCACAGGTTATTAATGTCTTAATCAAATAATTTAAAACTCCATTACTAAAATTGTTTGATTAATTGTGTACCAAGTAGCTTTCGGCCGATAATTTAACGATATTCATCCACATAAGAAAAAATAATTTTTTAAAAAAATATAAAAATTTCCAAATTAAAAAATAATATTTTTATATAATTTCTCAGCATTAATTTCTTTTATCAAAATGACGAATTATTTTTTAAAATTATAATAAATTTTCAATACTTTCAAATTGCCAATTTTTTTATTGTTCTAAACGTGGAAATGTCGATGTGAAAGTTGAAAATATTTTAGAAAGTTGTATTTTAGCTTTTATAGGTGAATCGCTGCTTTATCGGCCGAAATCTCGTTGGTTAAAAATTATTAAAACAATTTTAGCTGATTTATTTTACTGATACTGATTAGAAACGTGTGTGGTTTTGATTAAATAATAAAATCATAATTACTTGAAAATATTGTTGCGACCATAAAACTTAAAAATATTGACCCTAGATGATTGTTTAGACTTAAACTTATTACATTATTACTTACCCTATTTAGCATAATAATTATTACAAATAGGCGCATGCAGTCTGACTCATCGTATTAAATATTTTAGGCACTTTAACAGAAAGAAACAAGAGCACACGCACGTTTTATTCAACACTTAATTATTCATGGTTCAGGTAATTTTAAATTACTGAAACAGAAAAGAGAATGACCGCAAGCAAATTAAATTGGCTAGTTACGGAGTTATTTGAAAAGTTCTGAATGGAATAGTCAGCTCCGTAGTGATGTTTAATCTGAGTTCATAATGTGAGCTGGTTTCGTATCACCGTCGGTTTGAAACAAATTTATATTTAGTTTCTCGAATATTAGAATTGTGAGGTACGTAGGGATGCTTTTGACGAAGGTCGCTTAAATAAACCGCTCAGGGCGGATAGAAAAAAGGACGTATGTACAAGGATTGTGTGTATCGGTTAATGCATGACGTCAGTAGCTGGAGGAACAAATAAATGGAGAGATTTTTAGCTTGTGGAGAATTAGAAGATAGAGTATGACGAGGTAGCTAACTGGAAATAAATGAGAAGAAAGTTATTATTTTGAGGTAAAGTGCAGTTTTTATTTATATCAGACGTGAGAAAAAAATATTTAAGCTTTAGGATAAACTTTCTTTATAAATAGACTGATTATAAAATTATGTAACGTTATTATGTAATTAAAGGTTACCGGAATTTACATGCATTGAAAGTTTCAACCTGCTCAGATTTTGCGTCAAAATCTGCTTTGATAGTGGACTTCAGAGGCTCCTTTAAAGCCTCTTGGTAACTATAATAGGAAGCCATAGATCTCCCCTCTGTTGGAATTTGTCTCGTTTGTACATCAAGCTTGCGGCTCACTGGGATTAAATGGCCTTAGTCGAGACTTATTCTCTTTCCAAATGAAACCTTGAGTAGGTCTTCAACAGTGGCGTGTATATTACTCTAGGCCTGATGAAATTCAAAGCGTCTTCGCCAGAAAGAAGGAAGAGTAATTGGCAGTTCAGCGGGTACGTGATGTATACCAACTTCGCTGTTACTTGAAGTGGAATTGTACATTCGGCATCCGTATTCTAATGTTTCATGTAAATAATTTTACTATGTTATTTTTAAGATATTCAAATATTTTAAATATTTGTTTAACTTTGAAAAATAGTAAATTGTTTTCAGAGTGAAACAATTACAATAATTAATCATTTATTAACTTAAAAAATACATAAACTTCCTAATCTTATCAACGTTTAAATTACTCATGCCTATTGTACAAAAATAACAAAACAAAACAGAGACAATTCCTGACAGGGGTTGATGGGCTAAAATATGGTTGCCACATGGATTTAATGAACCGACTTTGATGGGATTATTTTCCGGTACATTACCACTTGCAGATCCAGCAGTCCAAGACTTCACAGATGGCTCGTGCGGACGATGCAATCCCTCGGATATCCTGGAAAATAGTCACCCACATGACCTACAGATTCTCATCAGCAAGGCAGTTCCATAATTTCCTTAATAATTCGCTCACCAAACCTGTCATAATCCGAAACTTGAAAACTAACTTCCACTTAAAAACCCAACTTCTTCATAACTTCCCCGTTACAAAATTCATTATCTCTAACTAAACCCACATTTGATTCTCGCTTTCTTTACAAGCTCCCTGCACACCTCCGTTTTTCGAAATTTCCCCTCCTCCCCCAACGGTTCTTGGATTCTACTTTTTTATCCAATATGAATTATATTTGGGCCCTCACAAATATCGATATCTTAATTAGCCAAACCCCCTACGGGGTGCAAGTTGCCAGGTTCGGGGCCAATTAATTTATTCCACTACAGTATTGCTAGTGAATTCTTCAGTACATGGCGAAAAGAACGGTTTCTCTTTTTTACTATTTAATGAAATAGAGATGAAACATAATGAAATAAAAATAAGTTATCTGTGGTCTCTTTTCCTGACAAAAACGTGTTATCATAAGACATAAATGAACATAATTCATAAATGTTTGGCTTGAAAACTTTCATATAAATTATATGAATTGGTGTAACCGTAATTGTCAACATTTAATTTTTTAACATTCTACAGAGGTTGTAGTACAGTGTTAATTAAATCAGAGCTCCAAATTTAGAGATGAGAGCAGAAAATGCTTGGAATTGTCGAATATGAAGTCACAGTCCAGGAAGTGACTGTCTGTTCAATTGACTTGCTGGCAGATCTTGTTCGCAGCCCGAGTGGCCCGATTTCAATGTTTATTAATTTTCCGGAGGAAGCCTTCTGCGTAGCATCTGGTTCTCCTTCCCTTGACTGCATTTGCATTTCATTGTCGACATCAGAAGTGGATTAGTGCATATGGTGGTAGTTCCGCAAAAACGGGAATGGAGAAATAATAGGAGTTCCGATAGCAGCTGCGCGGGGTAATTAATTTGTGGAATGGTGTCTGCCAAGATGTGCTGAGTTTCACGAATGCTCGTTTCCAATTCCCTATCATTTCTCTCAAACCACGGGAATAATCTCCATACTATTTGTGCTTACAAAATTAAACTGAAAAGATACAATAATATGAGGAACATTTATTCCCTGTATCGTCTTGCTTTAAATTATTACACTTTCACAAAGCCCGTGTTGTGGTTTTCCATCAATGGAGGCCACACTGCATCTGATGGTCTCCAAATTTCCCTGATGTCTTTTAATTGCCAAAAAATAACACAGTTGAAGCTTATCAATTTATTTTTCGCTAAGGCAATCTGACAATTATCTTAAGTTTCTGAAGCCGGGCACCTAACTTCTTCTGGACATGTCCACACATTCCATTTTTTCAATTTGTGTGTCATCAACATAATATTTTGCTTGTATCACTTTCATAACATCTTTACAAATAAAAAAGATAAAACGAGGCATTTAAAAGTGGCGTGTCTGCTGGACCATAATATTTTTAAATCTTTTTAAAAAAATCTTCCAGATTTGTCACGCATGCAATACATATATCATCTTGTTCAGAAAAATTCTAGATTTTTTCAGACTACATGCGACCGTTAGTTACTGAGGAGTATTCTGAAAAAACTAGCATTCCCTCTGCATAGTTAGGTTAAAGCACTTCTTGAATAATAGATAATAGGGGCTTATATAAATAAATACCTGCGAAACGTCGTACAACCAGCTAGTATAAAAATAAAACCAGTTTTTGCAATCCAGGGTGTTCATAAAAATTACTAATGATATAAGGTCATCTTTCCGAAGTGCCTGTAGTGTGAAAATAATTAATATTTGTACCAGATAAGTAATTCATAACTGAAAATGAAAATTTTATTATTAGTCAAAAATTTGATAGCTTGTTATATGTAATTAATAAAAAGGAAATTAACTATAACAATATTGTAGCTGCAAAATGAAAATAGCTTACGATGGGTATATGAATACCTTGTATTGGCTCGTTGAAACTTGGAATTCTTCAGAAAGGCTTCACCGCTCACGATCTTCAGAAACGTTTCACGATATCTCGTTTAATGGAAGTACTTTTCTGTTGTTACTTGTGCTTTCAAAGTTATTGGTCGAAAGACTTTCTTAATATTGTAGACTAATTCAGATAATTGACTTTTCGTTTCGGTAAATCACGTTGAATGGGCGAAAGATTTAAAAGCCACAACTCATAAATCACTTATCATGACACTCAGCCTTCATTTTGGTCATAAAGAAATCGGGAATCACGTCCCAATATAGAATTTTATTAAAATTATAATTCGGAACGCTCAAAAACAGATGATAACTTGGATAGCGTATGGTATTTTACTGATGGACATTGCTACTAATAAACGACAATGTAGGATATACGTCCCGCAACTAATATTGTTTGTGGCAAACCATCGTGTTTGTGTTGGGCGAATAAATCGCTATGTGTATGTTAATTTAGAGTGTAACTAACATTAAAACATTTTCTCTTCAATCACAAAAAGCAATGGAAGTTAATGTTACACTGTTTGATTCAAATGTTCTTAATTCACCCTGCTCGTATATTTAAATATTAAGAAGTCGTTGAAAATTATAACTAAAACAATCCTTCATTTCATAAGTTTGACCAGTTTAGTCGGAAGATAATTGATACATTCTCCTATTACCAAACAAATCATAATCATAATTTTTATTTTATTTTATCAGCACCGTGGGTCTGCCGTTCAAAATAGTCTTAAGACTAATCATTAATTGTCTTCTAAAAATATGAAACTGTGTAGTTAAAGAATAGAGTCTGTCCAATGTTGTCTTCTATATTTTTCTGGTTTGTTAAAATAATTTGATTATTTAAACTGTGAAGGTAGAAAATATTGGTGCATAAGATAATAAAAAATATATACAGTTTGTGTGTGTATGTGTGTATCTGTGTATGTTCCGCATACAAAATGGAGCAAATTTGACCGAATTTCGTACATATCCACCTTTCGAACCAAAAAGAACGCAGTGTGGATAAGACAAGACTACCACCTCGCAGAAAATTTGACGAAATTTTATAAACGTGTTCCCTTCGCACTGAAAGCAAAACACTGTGGAGGGAAAGACACTTCTGCCAGTCGCAGACTGGTGTGAAATTTTCAAACATGCTTAAAAGGCCGATATTTTCTTCATATAATTTTTTTTAAGGGATCTATGAGATAGTGATTCATGGTGTTAAATAGATGTTTTTCGTGTATAATTGCTACCCCTTTCTGCTCCTTTAGGGTTGGAGGCAAATCCGAGGTTATGGATGACGCTGAGTTTAATTATGACATCCCGGGTATCGGCAGGCACTCAGCTTGTATCATAAATAAGAAAAATTGGCGTTACAACTTCGGAATGAAAATCTGAAATTTTATTATCTCTGTTATTATCTTTGTTAAGTCACATATAATAAAATTATTATTTTAATATATATTATTTTAATATATAGTATATATTATTTTAACGTTATTTACATTAAATTATGAAATTATGTCAAGATTGAAATTAGGTCAATATGTTTCGCTTAATTTTAACCATATTCATCTGTAAAAATATGAATTAGATTTAATTATGTGTATTTATATAAAATATATAATGTATTAACATAAATACTTATAATATAATATAATCTTGTACTTAATAATTTTACAGATGAATATGGTTAAAATTACCTGAAAGTTACTGACCTAATTTTAATCTTGAGATATTTTAATGTGAATAACATTAAAATAAAATTTCTGTGACTGTTAATAAAGGATTTTATTAATTAAAATATCAAAAGTAATACTTTTAAGATATCACTTTGGAGTAATAAACTTAGAATAATACATTATACAAACATTCTTAACTATTAAATTTATCTCAACGTATCAACAGAGTATTTGTAATGATCACGGCGAAGATAAGAAAAATTCATTATTGCAAGTACCACGCGGATTTTATTCAATCTAACCACACTTTAGCGTGTGTAATACGCTTTCCAAACGAGTATTTCCATGGCTCACGCGTTCGCAGAGCAATAGGAGAGGATTCTTTCCTTCACGGATTGAAACCGTCAATTAAATATTTGTAATCAACAATTGCAAAGCGGCGGCGGCGGCGGCGAAGCTATTCCTGCTCATTTTCCCCGACGCTAGCATCCAATCCCTTCGAAATAACAATTTTCCATTAGCATGATTACTCATTTTCAGATACAAATGTGTGAGCTTTATGAGAAGCAAATACTATGTAATTTGATTTTCATTTTTCCCACATTAGTAATCCATCTGAATAATACATTGTGGCCGAAGTACGAAGTCTCTGTAAGAATTTTCTGCATCATAAATTTACTGGATTAATCGTTAATCTGGAGCAAACAAGAAGTGTAATACATACCGGGGTAGTGAGCAAAATTGATTGATCAAAAAATGGTAAAACTATCTACATAATTTCGAGACTGTACAATAGTCATTTAACGAGGATATTTTTAAATAAAAATTAATGTATAATATCGATTCACTCTTAGAAAATAGATTTTTCACATCATTTCTAATGAAATAGTTCATTGTGATTATTAGAGCCTGGAAATATCCATAGCTAATATTTTCATCATTATTAATCCCAATTTCTGCCGAATCGAAACTAATGAGATTGGTAGGAATTTTTACCACTGTTCATAATTTCAACCCCTTTCGGCATGGAGGTGTAGGGCGGTGCAATAAGCTCCGTGTAAATATTTTATTATTGTGTGACTATGTGACTATTATTTTATGTTTAAAAATTACTTTTGTAATCTTTTTTGAATTCCAATTTTTTCGTTATATTTTAATACATAAATGCTTATTGAGAATCGTTCAGAATATACATGTTTCGGCTAACAATTAATATTCTAATCGTAGAATAATAAAAACTTATGTCGAATTAGGCCTATTGAGTGTTTGAAAGTGCTGTTTTTAGAATGGTACTTAAATCGTTACTTGAACCGTAGTGTAGGAGGAGAGTATTAATGGGTAGAATACAATATGCGAGACGTTTTGCTATAATCAGAGAAAAAATAAAGGAGTGGTGTTTATGATATCGGCCACTGAATAGATTAGCTAGGTTAATCGGGAGTATAACAAAGGAGAAGGTGGGACAGATGTATTGAAGGATGACAATTAGTAATTATTTATGTATTTATAGGTTTGTAACGGCTTATAATTGGGTTTAAATGTTTGTGTCATTATTTTATACTGTTTTATATTGTTATAAACTTAATACAGCTACATATGATATTTTATAAGTTGTCAAACTTTTACAGGTTGTCTATTCAGGTGATGGACGTTTGATTAAATTTTCATAAGCTGCTGAGCAACTAGATGAATGTGTTTTAAAGGTTTATGCCGCAAGAGAAACAAGGGGGAAAGTGTGGACTCGTTTTTCACCGGCAACAAATGCAAATGTCCATTGTACGTTGCGGTCTTAGAGTATCACGTCGGCGTAGAATAAATTCCGAGTTGTAACATGGCCCATCTGTACACACCACAATACGGTAACTCATTTTCCCGTACACACTAGCTATTGCATATTCAAACAGCGCGGATAAAAGGCAATCAATTACTGATGCATTGACGAATAGCGCAAAGCGGTAGAGCGGAAAGCGATTACGGGTGAAACACATCGCTGCCGATCGGCCTCGGGCAGAACCCGGCAGCAGGCTACAACCACATTCAGACGTTCAAGAGAATTCAAAGTAATCGTTTCCGAAAAACAAACAATGCGAGCTAAGGCACGGGTAATGTCCCACTCATCATTACCAGAGTAATCGGTTAGCGCACAATATAGCTTCATAATAACTACAACATACCGTAATGGGTTCTATTTGAGAAAAATTATAGCACCTATTCACCTTTTTAAATGGGAGAAAATTTGACCTTGAAGCTCTTCCTTGTGCCGTCGAATCAAATTTTTGTGACGTTGCCACAGCTGCAGAAAGGGTTTGTTATTATTTATTATTGACGACGTGGCAACGTTTGTTTATATCTATGCTCTCATACAGTAAGAAAGGCTCCTATTTGAAAAACCATAAGTCCAACGCTTTGTCAATAACCTCGTCACAAACAAACTAGAATCATTTAAGGAAACAAACAAAAATAGTGGTCTAACACCAGTGAGATATTATTAAGCACGACTAACCAACGAAAACAAAACTCAATTGGATCTGTCTACTTTTCGCTATGAAGATAGTAACGGACTTACTGGTCTTATAAAAGGAGTTTAGGATTAATCACTTGCCCAATAAACGATGCAAATTATGTTATACATAGATTTATATGCTACTGACCTAAATCAAAATTCTTATCCCAATCTCCTGTAAAGATTCAAGTTTCGGCAGTACCGAGTTTAAGGAAACCCCCTATTATGTTTAATTTTAGAATTAATACCGGAGTGAAGAGTTCTGCAACCTGCAACACACTTGCTAGAAGGTTTAAATCATGAATACACAGAAATGTTACAAATAATTTCCAAAAATGCTTAGTTACACAAATCCAATAAATTAAAACAGTTTTTGAGAATTGATTAATTATTTTCCGGGTACTATAATCTGATATATAGACTGGAAAATTATATAATAAATAAAATTGGAGGTTTGTGTGTGGGTATGAGTGTTTCGAATGTAAATTTAAACGCATGGAGAAATTTCAAATAATTTTCATTACACGTGTTCCTTACGACTCTGAAACAAACACCGTGCGGGTTAGACACGACTACGATCCCTAGGGTGGAAATGATAAAACATGCAAAAACGACCGATATATGCGTGCAATAAATATTTTTCGGAATCAATTAAATTGATAGTCTAGAGTAAGAAACCAATAAAAATTTGAATCTCACAACCATATAATACATTTTTGTCATATTTGACCAATTAGAATAATTTTAAAGCTTACAGCTGTAAATTGTGAATGTTCAACGTTATGTGCTTATATACCAACGTTAAAAAAATCTTTAATATTTTTTTTAAGTGGAAACAGATTCCCAGAAGTAACTATATTCATACTACATAGATATTATGAAATCTTAATCTACTTTAGAAATTTAAATATTTCACTTAATTAATAATTTTACACGACTTCTTGACTATGGAATTCACAGTGAAGTTTGCTCCCAAAATAATGTATTTGATAATAAAATATCTCAAGTATGAATAACAAATATTTAATTAAAAAGTGCCATAATGCACAACATACTTTTTCGAAAGTAGACAAGAAACTTACACTTAGATAAATTACTATTTTACGTATAAGTAACTTCAAAAGTTTATTAAAATATACCGACAATTATTTATTGTTACAAAATGTATAAGCAGCATGTTTTAATGTAGTATAATAAATACTGTTCTTTACAAAGCGTAATAGTAAGTTAATTCACGAATCAGCTCACGAACATGAAATTAATCAATGATTGAAATATTACTCCAGGGTAACTTACTTTAATTCATGAAAATAATAATAAAGTTAGAGTATGTGGAGGCACATTATTGACTGAAATGTCATTATTTCATATCCGCTTAGTTAACAGATTTTAATAAAGCTTCTAGAGTGGAAGTCTTTATTATGTGAAAATAAATTATGCGGAAACGTTTCCTCATTTCGCTCAGTTGGGTCCGTGCATGTTCAGTAACTCTCAGGCAACATTACGCAACGCTAAAATTCTATTTGTACCCCTTTTTAAGGCAGGAAACTTAATTCCATCAGCTTTTGTCAGCTACCTCTCGTCTTTAATTGGATATTTCCGCTGTGGCCACGAATCCACGGATGCAGAAACCATGTCCGCAAAGCTTTCTACATTACATACGCAGAATTAATCGAGAAGGAATGTAAAAATTACTGCCACTACACAGATATCACAATAATCCTCTTACAGAAACTCCTTTCATTCAGGTTTTAACTTCGCTAAGCCGTGGATTTCAATGTGAATGGAATTTTCCAGCAGTCCCTTTCTGCCGAGGCTTTATAATGCTATTTAAAACTTAAAATAAAGCAATTGACAACTTCCCCATTGTTGAATATAAACAAACTGTCCACGTTTGAAAGGGGAACTGAATGGGAAGTATGCGGATATAGTTCTCCGGCGGATGGTGGACGGCATTCGGATTAGCGCACAACGAAACTTCCCAATGGAAATTCATTAAACGACTCGCTCTGCCGCTCAACTCTTCTTTACAACTTCTATATTTACTTTTGCACATTTCCCAATATCATTCCCTCTTCTTGGATAAGTGGTTTAACGTATTTTTGACCATCGTACTAGTTGCGTAGAATGGTTTGAAACTGCGGATGCTGGTTTAAATATAATCATCTAAAACTTGAACATATATTGTTGCACCCACCCAGATCATGTCTTCGATCATTTTCGAGACATCATTCATTGAACCCAGTTAAGCGGGTGAAATGTTCTTAAACTCTGGCAGAACTGACACATATATCGACTTTAGCATTTCCATTCATAAAAGGTATCCATTACTAGCAGAGTGAATCAAGAGAAATTAAACAAATTATAGGTAGTATTGTTAAGGAAGGGCCAACTGACGTCCAATTCAATTTTTAAATACACATAATATTCTAATAAAAAAAATTCACTGTTTGTATGTATGTATATTTGTATATATGTTCCGCATACAAATCTATATCCGTGAAGCGAATTTGACCAAATTTCGTACATGTGTTCCTTTCGCACCGGAAACAAATACTGTAGGGGTTGAACACACCTACCACCCTCAGGGCCAGAGAGGTGGACGGGGTGGAAATTTTCAAACAAAACAAAGAATTCAGTCTTTCTCGGTGGAAAGAAGGAATAAAATCTTCTTGATTTGAAACAAACCGCGAGAAGATTTTATTCATTTTCAAACATGTCAAAACGGGCGATATTTGCGTTGGATAAATATTTTTCGGTGTAAATTATATTGATAGTGTTTTATGATGATTTTTGTGTATAATTTCAAGGTGTGTTTTGGCATGGGAGAGGAGCACCCTTATGGGTGGGGGTGGAGGGGCATTAAAAAAAGCAAGAGAGACTGGAGTAAAATCCTGGGTAATGATCGTCGCTTAGTTTAATTATGACAACAACTCGGGTAAAGCCGGTTACCCAGCTAGTTTTATTATAAATTTGAATATCATATTTATTATTTTATTTATTCTAATTATCATTGATGGTTACCAACCACATAAAATTCATTTTTGATCCCAGTTAAGTAATACGTATAGCGTTGGTGCTATATAAATTAATTAAAATCTCAAGTCCGTTAATAATGCGGAGACATTTTATTTGAAATAAAAATGTAACAATGTTTTGCAACAATAGAAGAAAGACGATACTCTGTTTTTTATTTTTTAGTGATAAGATTTTCTCGTATAACATCTGCGACGTTGCCAACATGACTGTCATTCCGCTACATACGTTAGAGAGGCAATTCTGCCAGCATCAGTTACAACATTCGCTATTAGATTAAACAAATTATTCATGTAAATGTATTCGCATATAATTTCGTGCCTGCCACAATATTAATTTTTTTAGTAATGAGGGAGCGTAATAAACGAAGGCCTCTCGGCGAGATGTAGAATATCACGAGTTTCGAGTTTGTAGAAGCAGGTAAAGTGAGAGCTATTGAGCAAACATCAGGCGTACAAATTAATTAAATCTGGAACATTACACTCCGCCTTGAACGGCGGTGTGCGTTGTTTACTCAGTTCAGACACACAGCTCCGAGAAGATGCGGTCACTCGTGTTGAAGCGTTTATTCAGTGGTCTTCGTCAATCGAGACATCTCAACTACTACTTCAAGCACGTGACACTGTCCGCAGAACGCTAAAATACCCAATATGAAGTTAATTTTGAATCGGTAATCATTTAAATATTTTAATCATAGTGAAATATAAATATCTACATTAGAGAATATTGTTATTTAAAATATTAAAGTTTCAGTGCGTTATTTAATATTTTTCTGATACCTTCACTGAATATGGCTACCACAGTTTCTTTCCTTAGAAATTGACATCCAATTTTTCTTAGACCTGGTAATACAGATTACAATTTTGTAATAATATCAGCTCGATTCTTTAAAACCAAATATCAGCTTACAATATTTTTTATTTACTCACATCTTCAGATTACTACCCGACAAATTTATCAGACATTGCAGTATAATGCATATGTAATCTTCTTTTGTAGAGTAGAACACTATACTCTTATAGTCTGAAGGTGTGGTTCCTTCGAATTTGGTGTGTTCACAACGCTTATGAACAAACAGATTTACCACTTATAATTGTTCATATTTTTTTGAAAAGATAACTTCGCGAATAGAGATACTGCACTTATCAGGCTTCATTGTCCTTGATCCCTCGATTTACCTTAAGAATGAATTTAATTTACCCATTTCAATAAACTTGTGACTGACGAAAACGCCATGTCACACTGTCCATCACTCAAAACTTTTAATATTCCGTGTGTTTATTCGACTATTATTGGATACGAATGAAAATAACTGTTAGTACACCCAATGCAGTGACAAATACATAAGAACTATAAAAATATAAGATCTAGTTTTCATTCGTATGATATTTTACCGTTATATTTATATAATAAATATAAAGCGTACTACAGCACCTTTAAAAGAGATGTTTCTGGAAACTGGAACAGGCGTGATTGTAATTACCCTAATAATTTGAACCAAACAAGGAAACTTGAAATTGTTGAACCAATCTGGTAATTAGAGCACTGTTTATCTACGATGCCAAATATTCGTGAAGATTACTGAAAAGGACTGTCGAAATTAATTGTAGTTGAAAGCAAAGTTCATATGATTCTCGAATATCCTGAAAGCCAGCGTCTCTCCAAGAAGCCTTCGTTCATTACTTTCACTATTATCCATATCTGATCCATTATCGTGACCGATCGCCACCAGAACAAGTATCCATCCTACCCTGACATCGATCAATCATGTATTGAATCCCCGACCATCATTTCATATTACATATCTAGTGAGGGATTCCATGGCATTCCCTTTACCAGTTGGCGTGATCAATCAGATAAACCTTAATTAATGATATTTTAATTCACCGAAGGCTCATTTACTCTGACAGGCCCACGCGAAAAAGACAGGCAATTCATCAATGAGCGTTGTTGGGTAGCCATTCATCATGATGCAATTACTCCATGCGGCTCCATTACGTTGCTCTACATATAAAGAGCGCTTGTTCACCTTCCCTGGCCTGTAACGAACACGAGATGGGAAGCCAAGCACTCGAGGATCGTCAAGTCTTAACGGTTCAGGTAGCTATAAATGCAGATTTATTACTATTTAATGAGCTTGTTAACGAGGCAGAGACTAATAATCTCGTGGTAAAGGAGCCGTCCTGCAACATGAAGTCACTGGATCGTCCCAGTTATACTTCACTGCTATTTTGGAGCAAGATCAGCTAACCACATTACAAATCGACGATTAAATTTTTATAAAATAGTACCTGTGCGGTCACAAAGAGAATATGTTGATGCTGGATTTTAGCCATTTGATATCGCACCCATTTCTTCAAAATTATTTCCTTAATCATAAAACCCGAAAGAAATACATCGAGGATGATGATGATGAAAAAAATGTTCCCCACGTCAAAGATTTAAAAACATCTAACTTCTAATTTTTTTAACAAACTGGACTGTTTATATTTTAATTATAGTGTTTTAAAGAAAATTAATCGTAGTAATGAAGCTGAAATATAGAAAATGCGTAAAACTGCCTGAAATGAAAAAAAAATTAATTTTTTAACCAACATTTCCCTGTTTTAATTCTGGTATAGAAGTTAGTCGGAATTGGATATAATATTAGTAATAATATTTGTAATATCGTTAAACTCTAAATTATAATGGTATGGATAATGAAATATTAATATAATATGGAAATTGATCGTATAACATTCTGTGCACAATTTACATAGTATTTCAAGCAAAAATTATTATTAACTGAATTTATTTACTATTTCGTTAAATTTGCTCTTCTGAAAATGAATGCACTTGATCAAACACTCATAAATTTATAGTTTTGACACAATAAGTTTATTGGATAATAACTTTTCTTCTAACTGCAATGGAAACGTGAATGGTAGTTGTTTCTCTCTACATCGATGTTTTCAACATATATAAGGCTATTACAGGAGAAAGGAAGAATTGCGATGACAAAAATTTATACGTCGCTAAGCCTCTTCTGAAAACTTAATCGCCACGCAACAAGTTCCCGAAATGTCGTTAGAGTAAGGGAGCTTTACAAACGGGAGGAATATTTTATTTGACCAAAAATAGTCTGGATAGTCTTTTAAACGAGATATCGAGCCTCGTTTCTGCGGGATCGCATTTAAATATAAAGTAAATTTTAATCAACGCGTAATTTGAATTATAAAATTAAATATGCCCTCAGATGCTTATCGAACAAACCTTCGTGAGTTTATCAAAGATGAATATTATAGTATGTATGGGTTGATGAATGTAGTGAAGATTTAATTGAAAGTGAAGAAATTGAACACAAAATCAGTTTCTTTCCATTGTTCAGTGGAAAATGATTGATGATTAATAGTGTTGGTCAATACAGAAAAAGCTGATAGAGGTCCTGCGCATGCTTTTCCAGACAAAAAGTTATCCGCCACACTTCCTTGTCTCTCTTCAAAAAGTAGCTCTGGCAAATCAATGTTGTTTGTGGAACTGTTTCCGCAAAAACATTCGAAACGGCCATTGTGCCTTAGATGATTTATTTCCTGTAGTGACATAATTAGAATAACAAGTCAATTTTTCGTTTTCTAATCATTCAACATAGTACAATAAGTGGAGTTGCGATTAAGCGATTGAGGTTTTAATCTAAATGAGCGTGAGACACCCACAGAAATGAAGCTTTCTTAGTAAGATAGAGGATGTCAAGCGAAGAACTTCGAAGAAGACGCCAACATACCTAGTTCAGGCGAAAGATAAAGGGACTCGTAGGAGTAGAAATAGAGGAGTTTCAGAGATGCAAACTTAGTTAGTCCATTACGTTTGTAGATATGACACGTCGCAGCGAAGTCAGGATGAGAAATATGGGCACGAGAACACCGACGGAGCTAACGCAAAGGCTGTGACGTAAATAAGATATTTAGGTCTCTAATTTCATCAACGTTAAAGAGTGTATAAAGGAAGTGTGAGTTCATGAGGAATAGAAGCAACAATAACTACATTAAACAATATTTTTCTATAATAATGTATCAGGATTTTAAAAACTAGAAAATAAAAATATGAATAAATAATATTCTAATAGATAGTTTATTTAATAAGTACGTAATATAACTTGCAGCGCTTGTAGTATTCGATAGTAGCAGGCTTTATTTTTAACAAATAACAATTTAACCTTTTTTTACAAATAATTTTATTATAACGAAAATAATATAAATTGCCATTAATTTAGCGTAAATGTAACGGCTGTTAAAAAAAGTATTTTAATGAATGTATTTTTTTGACGGCAGTGCGTGCCTTCCGACCTGTGTCAGGAGTTTAGCTGACTGACTTCCTGGCGCCTTTGAACACATGCTGAAATTTGGAACGTTCCTGCCGCATGACCAACACCTTCAATAAAATTAGGTGTGACCCAATTAAATACAGGTATGCTACACTTTTACATAAACAGTACTATTTTGTTATTATGTATTTGATTGAAATATTTATAAAATCACTTCGCATTTTGGTGGGATAAAATCAATTGGAGATCCTGACGGTAGTTGTAAAAATTTATAATTTTATGTATCCTGCTTGCGCTTAAGCTTTGTTATTGACGTTTCTAGATATCGTTTTCGGTGTATTAACATGATTCGTTGGAAAACGTTTTTTGTTTCATATCATTTATCACTATATTTTTTTAAGGATAACAGGGCAAAATTGCAGTAATAATTTAATGAAAATACCTATAATTTATTTTTTATAACACAGTTGGAAAACTGTTTTTTATTCATGTGTGAATGCTAAAAATGTTAATGTTAAAAATAATATTTTTTTCAAATATAATTTTCTCCTCATTTATTTTGTGGACAATTATATTTGTTATAGGTAACATA
Organism: Zhengitettix transpicula; assembly: GCA_037074705.1. Taxonomy (NCBI): domain Eukaryota; kingdom Metazoa; phylum Arthropoda; class Insecta; order Orthoptera; family Tetrigidae; genus Zhengitettix; species Zhengitettix transpicula. The sequence goes on along the minus strand of CM073595.1, from coordinate 72,823,993 downwards.
ATATTCCATATATATATATATATATATATATATATATATATATATGCATTTATATGAAGGCTTATCCCTTATCTTGAACCAATATATAATCTACTGTAATTTATGTAACGGATAATTCGCTCTCTTGTCATTTAACGTTCCTTTATAAGAAATTTTCACAATCCACCATTCAAAAGAATAATTTCACATTTTCCATAAGGAATCTATAGCAAGATTATTCTAGAGTTAAAATATTGAAGGCATTATTTTTCCCAGATATTCTTGTAACTATAGGAGCATTTATTGTAATTATACATGTTGTTTCAAAATTTCAATTACGGACTTCTAGGGTTTTTAGAGGGAACTTTTGTTTGCAATCAGTTCTGCTGAGTCGGCGTTCACATCAGTTGTCATTATGTTATTGAAGAAGTACAGAGTAGAGGAATACACGTTCGAAGATTACACTGAGATATTGATAATTTATGGTGAATCTGAACGTAATACCTGAATGACAACTGACGTTAATGCCGGCTGAAGACGCACGATATCAGCAGTCGTCCTAAGCCTATTTTCTTTGAGTACCGAGAAGCGGGAGATTTGAAATCGATTCGATCTCCAAATTTATTTTTCATCTAAATGATAAATTTCCGGACGTGGGTTTCTTATCAAAAATTTATCTACACAGTTCCCTCTACAACCACTAGAAGACTGTAATAGGAATTCTGAAACACTCCGATCTCGGTTTATCGAGCATTGACATACCCAATGGGAGTACCGTTTATACAAACAATTTCAACGGGTGATTGATATTGTCATAACTAACTGACAAGATGACGACCATAGTTACACTAGTTCAATTGTTAGTCACTAAGTTATGGTCTTTACAACTTTGGAACGTTTATCACATCATGTTACAATTTTGGTTTTTCATATTGGGTTTATTCTTCCCGTAAAACTGTTTTGTAGACACATTTATTTGCTGTAGTATGTATTTTAAAGTATTGAAAGTAAATTATGCTTAGAATGAATAACCATAAAATCATTCATTTTAGAATAAAATATTCTTCATGTATTATACATCCGGTGAATGTTATATAAGTTTGTGAAGTTGTAAATCTCAAGGAAAGCTCCTTCTATTATGAACAAATGAATTTTGAACGACGAATTTTTTTTTACGTCTGAGTTGCCTGAGCTTGTTTTTCAGGAATGAGTAACTTCAGTTTGTTGCTTCATAAAAACGTCTTAAGCCGTGATATTTTTGAGATTTTTGTGACTGGGATAAAATAAACATTGGTGAGCAAAGCCACTATTGTTTCTGGAGGATGGGCTATGAAAGATAAGCCCTACGCCGTAGGAAACTTTGGCACAACTTAAAGTTGCAGCTGACGTTGGAAACGGAATGGAAATTATGGGGTGCTAACAATCTCTTCAGCAATGTCATTCGACGGAGAAAGACGCTTTAGGAGTTTGCCTGAAGATTAGTCACGAACTGAGAAAATGAGACTTTAAAGCGTATGCGGCTAAGAGACGCCAGAAATCAAAATAAAATGGAGAAAGTTTCAAAGTAATCGTCTCTCAACCTGCCTTAGGGAAGGTTTTCTCAGTATCCCTCTCAGTAATGCTTTTCTTTTAATAACGCAACGACAAATAATGCTAATATCTGGATCATTGGAAAAGAGCAAATTAAGTGGATGAAGGTTACTACGCTTCTTAAGACATTTTCGTAAACGAGTATAAACATTCCTAATATCTTTGTCTGTTCAAACACTTCGGTTACTGGATCTGAAATAAATAATTTTTCAGTTTCTACAGATACCAAAGTACAATACTGAATAATTTATTATTTCCATATGTGACTAAGTTTTAATTTTTAAATATACTTATATTAAATTGGAGCACGGAACTCAAGCCATTTTATTATGGTCATACTTCAACATTTTTCATAAAACTATTTCGTATCATTCAAGACAAATCACACATTTTTAAAAATTTATTGTTATTAATGTCATTTAAATAATAAAAATTGGAGTTATATCGGTGTTTCTTTATTTAGAAAAAATAACTGTTGAAATTTATAAAATCCCTATAATTAAATATTCCGAGCGTTTTTTAATTAGAATATTTCATTTATGAGAGAGGATCTACAATAATTTATACTTAACTGAATATCAACAAATTAATTTAGTGACAAGAAAATATTTACAACTATAAAATTTGTAATATTAATTAAATTTTCTTGTGTTCATGAATATAGGTGAAAGTGAAACTTTCTTACGCAGCGAATTGTGATCTGAAATTTCGTGTACTTTAACTTTTTGTACTCTGTCGTAGTAATTTTTTCTGGTGTCTGGTGTGATTGCTATAATTTTCTGTCGTCTGGAAGGTTTGTCCAAAATACTCCGCTTCTCCTTTCAGAAAGTTTGTCTCACTACTGTCCACTAGCCGTAATTCTGTGAAACTGACAACTCCTTTCCGTAACTAACTTATCCCTTCTGCCCACTAAACGTAATTGTGTGTTACTGATAACTTATTGATGAACTACTTATAACTCACGGCTAACAAACAACCGGACTAACTTTTAATATTACCATCGTTGTCTCTAACTTGTAACTAACCCACCCTAACTGTATAACTGACTGCTAACAAACTTACAAATAATCATACAAGAATTCGACTTTCCCTAAACTAATTTATGAGACTAGAATTTTTTTTATTTTTCTTGTTTGCCACAAACAGAAAATTTCATCATTGAAAGAAATTTCAGGTCATTTTTCCAACTAGGAATAACATTTTAGTGCCAATAGTCGAGGAACAAATCTTTTTATGCATTTTCCGCAGTTCCACTAATTTTTCCACAATCCACCATATAAAATGTTTGAGAATAAAATGTTAGCGTCAGCTCCCTGGTCCCAAATCTATTCGCCTAAAGTGTTCACTAGTAGTATCGTTGAGCGAAATGAAACTAAAACATATTTCTGATTGGAATTCTTTTGTATTAATAACCTTAATTAATAACGTTGTGAAATGCTTTTCTTTTCATTAATATAATTTTACGTATTGAAATGTAAAACTGCATTTCATTACTTTTGTTCATCTAGTTAGTAATATTTTCTTATATTTTCTCGTTTTTTCTAAGGTTCTATGCAGAGCATTTATGTTTTTCAATGCATCACATATTCTCGAATAATTTATAATTGCTAAATATATGTCATTTAAGTATAATATTACGAGTGCATGTAGTGAGAAATATGATTAATCTTCTTATATTTTCTAATAAATAAGTTGATTATTTGTGTGTATGGGAGTGTGTGTATGTTACACATAAAAATCGACACCAGTGGGTAAAGTTTGACTAAATTTCGTACACGTGTTACTTTCGAACCGTAAACAAACACTGTGGGGGTAAGACACTACTACCAGTTCCAGTGGCAGAGGTGGAAATTTTCAAACATGCTCAAACAGCCAGTATTTGCGAAGGATAAATATTTTTCGGGGTTAATGAGATTGATAGTGTTTCTCCCCATGTTGTTTGTGTATAATTTCAACCCATTTCAGGAGAGGAGTATCCATAGGGGTGGGAGTGGAGGGGCGTTACATAAAAATAACGCAAAAACATCAGAGATATTAATCGTATCCGGGGTTATGGATGCCGCTGAGTTTAATTATGACAACCCAGTTAGTTTAGAGAGTAAAATTAAACGACACAGAATGTCACCTGAATCTCCAATAGTTTTCAACTCGTACATTTCATATTATCAGACAGACAATCAATTATGTGCCCACATTATGCAAGACTTACTAAAGTTATTGTACTGATGTAATTTTTTCCATCGTATCGTTTTATTTGAGATGGAATATGAATAATATTTCTGTTGACCATTAAATCCTTTACTGATATCGTTTTTAAAACTCTCTTTGCAGAGTTCGTTGGTATTCATCAATGATCGAAGTATTTGTATCCTTTGTTTTAATACGCCACATTCGAATCGAAGTTTGTCATTCGTCTACAACTGAGTCCATGTATTTTGTTTAAATACACTATCAAGTGCAAAGAAAATAAGAACTGAGAGCTGCATTTCTGCTTCAAAGCAGACATCTCAGTCCATTAAAGCTTGGCACACGTTTTTAATAAGCCTGCAGGCTACTGCTTCGATATACTGGTCCAGATATTGCGTTTTTCTCCGTGAAACTACGATACTTGTACGTGTATGTTGTTCAATTATAGCTCTACTCTTGTACCAAGCAGCTGGCTCGATATTTCTTATATTACTACGTACTTGAGTTACTACATTCTCCCTTGGCATTAATTACCTCGTAACAAGGGAGCGAATTAGAAGTTTTAAATATGAAGGTTTTACGTGAATAAGATCATGAATGAGAAATGACACTGAAAATGTTAAGGAAGACTTGGTTGAGAAGGGTTCGATTCCGAAACTTTGAATTTACGGAATTGACCGTCAGTTGTGTATTTATATTTTTTGCTACACATAGTAACGTTTCTAAACGAATTCACAATACAATCATTCAACATTCAGTTATTGTAAATTCCGAATTAACCTCAATAATTTAAGTAATTTGAAAAATTGCGTGATGATTAAGCGGACTTATTTTCGTCAATACTATATTTCAAATATCGTATATTTGAAGTTCGTAGTCCAAGCGTACGTCCTTTTTTAACATTTTATTCGTGTACAATTAATTAATTGAAGGCAATTAAATTTGACTTAAGATTTTTAAAATATCGACCAGTCATACAAAACAGATCCAGAAATTTGGTCTGAAATGACTCTTAGCACCAACGCAAGGAGTAACAAGAAGAAACCATGTAAACCAACCCATTGCGCATACATAATTTTGAACAAATCGATACTTTCACAGCTCTTTGCTAATTATTCGTGATTGTAAAAAAAACCAGTCAATCGCATCAAACTATAACTACGACAGCTAAAAACAGATTAACAAGATTATCACGAGTTGCAATTAAATACTGTTCCGTTCTATGTAATGGAGGAAAATTAACTAATCCTGATCGTATATTGGCTGAAGTTAATTGCTATCTGCATTTAAAATCAGTATATATCGGAAACACGAAAAAATACAGAATTCGGGAACAGTATTGATTGGCTAAATGTACATTTTCATGCTAAAAGGGTTCTAAAAATTAAAATTGCTATTCATGGTTTTATATATCATGGCAAATAATGACAATAGCCATTTTGTTGTATTTACGTATATCTGAGTCTGTATTGTATTTCGATTTCGTGTGTATGACGTTGCGTATTAATATCTAGTTAATTCGAATTTTTATCGCTTCTTTCATGAAGTATGTAATTTATAAAATGTTTCGTTAAAAACTGTGTAGTAAGAAAAATTGAACCTGAATTAGTGGAAACTGATCATATTATTTGTTTTCTTATAACTTGACAGAATTCAATATATTTGACAAAAGCAGTATTATTTGTTCGTCAATGAATGTAATACCAAATAATATAAACATAAAGTTAATAGCCACAACAGGAAAATTAAAAAGTTCGATTTGACAGTTTTTGAGACTTGTGAAGTGTCCTGAAAGTGTATTATTATTAATAGACTCATTTTTTGAATTTAATAGAAATTGTATATTACAAGATTTTTAATTAATTCGATTTAGAATTGTTCTTCTCGTTTTATTTTCTATTTATACAGGACCACATTATATAAAAAAGGCCTTTACGTTTATTATTTGACATCCATACGCTTATCAATTATTATGAAGCTATTTAACTAATATTTAAGGGTGTAGCTTCTGCAGCATGGGCTGCTTTGATCCAATTACACCGTGCAGTCTTTTTAATCTCCCCGTCTCGTGGTATCGTGGGATCCGACTCAGAAGTTTATGTGTCTTACACACTGCAATTTCAACACTCTTATTTCTCACGCTGCAACTACTTCTTTTTAGGTAATGTTTTTCTTCATTTCCCAGACACATCTCGTTCCATAAATCTTTACTCTAAAAGTAATGTGTACAAAGGAGCAGTTGGACGATAGATTCCGCTATTTATATATACTAGGTTTCTTGAGTCACATGTTTGTAACTGTTCATCCACCAAACCTACTAGTGCGGTAAAAATTTCCGCGGCACATGGTAGCAACGCAAACAGGAAAGCGATGAAATAGCTTGTTGACACAGGCTACACTGGTCAACACAGCCTCAACAGTGGCAACCCAAAAAATACGGTTTGTGGCTGACATGAGGCCGAAAAATTGCCTTCCGTGCTACAAATCAGTGAAAAGCACATATTTCAGCAAAGCGTTCCAATATAAAGCATTTTATTAACAGCAGTATTCGGTGTGTCTAAACAATTTCCTATCGCAAAGCTGATAATTTCTAATTCGGATAAATGTTTTCTAGATTCATTCGATGTAATGTTGAGGACTCTCTCTCTCTCTCTCTCTCTCTCTCTCTATATATATATATATATATATATATATATATATATATAAATATAATCTTTATTATAGAAGTTATTTGAAAATCATAAAAGCTGTTAAACCTAAATTATGTATCCTGCACGTTCATTCATTCGGTGGCTTTTCAATCACTGTACGACTAAATCAACTTAAATACATATTTTAAATACAACTCCACACACAAAAGTAATTTGAGGTGCTCGGGATAAATGGTACGTCATATATATATAAACAAACTTTTGATTTACAATCAACTACTTAAACTTTTCAGCGTTTGAGATGGAGCAAGCATTACTTTTGAAATAGTAATCCTGTTATAATAATTCTAGAATTAGTTATTATTTATTCCAAAATATTGCATTGAACCAGATAAAAATTTATAATTATTAAATAAGAATTCTTAAGAATTGTCAGATCAGAGCGATCCAATATTATGCACTAAAAGTATTATAAATTTTTTACTCAGCTCAAACACAAAATTGGAAACTAATGCCTTGAAGAATAGTTTTCCCACCCTTCTTGGCTGCGTCCATCTTTTCCTATCATCCTCACTAATGAAAAAAGTCGAGTTTTTTTTCGACGAATCGGAAACAGTTATAATATATCTTGTGTTAATATTTTCAATATTAATAATAATTATACTCTTACTATTCTTTACTTTTGAGTTATTTAGCTTAATTTAATTCAACATATTTTATAAATCTTTTGTTTTTCATAATGACGAAATTATCTGAAAATATTTTATTTGTGTCCTCTGCATTGTTCTCTTATTTACTTAATTTTTTTAACATAAAAGTGGGAATAAATTATATGACAGCCTGGCATTATTTCCAATATCAACTTCTCATTCTGCGTTACTTTAAATTTCCAAATGAAGAAGTTCTAATGCAATAAATATTAAGATTCACATTAAACCTAATGACACTTTATTCAGTGTGCAGGTAATACCAAAATTCGGACGTTTGCACCTTGATTTCGTTTGAAGTCTATCGGAAGTATAATTTTGATAAGCAGAAATTTCTAATTAACTGATAACTACTTAACTGAATTTACTAGTTGTGATTACATTGCAGAGATACATATTTCTCATGGAACATGCAAGTTTTTAGAAAAAAAAATATCGATCCAGAAATAAAAACTAAGTCTTCTCTCGATTTTAAATGTGAGAAAATTGAATCAATTTATTGAGTATGATGGGAATATGGGGAATGTAAACGGGAATGTGTAGATTAATTTTAGGGGATATCTGAAGCAATAAGTTGTTACTCATTGTGAAATTGTAGGCCACAATATTCACTGTGGTAGAAGAAAAGAAATCCGGCAATATTGATTCCGAATTTATACTTTTTAATGCTATTGTTCATCCTGGGATGGTCAGAAGAAGCTGTTTCGATGTTCAGTTCCTGCTAACAATTCTTGAGGAGTCGTCAGGCTGTCTTCCCTTTTTAGGGGGATGAGCGTAATTACCGTGGAGGACCCTGGGCTTGAGTGTTTAACCGATCACTCCAGATTTCTGCTCTCTCGACCCTCCTCCATCAGGTTCGCCAAGACTTTCTGTAATAATATTACGATGATATTATTCCTGCTTCACTCTTCACTTAGCAAGAACCTTGGAGACAATGAAAATGAAAGGATTGTCAAAATAATGCCCAAATATAAATAATAAAGAAAACAAATATTTGTGCTCTAAGTAAAATCGTATACAAATTTAGTAGAGCGTGAATATGGCACATGTGTGAAATTATAAATTTGTTCTGCAGATTGATTTTAATCATGATAATCCGAGATTGTTGAAATGGAGGTGAGAGCTCTGATGTTGGTCTAGAAGTAGGATCTCTGCATTGGTTCAATTTCAGAGACTAAAGTCAATCGTGGATATATCAAGTACCATGTTTTAGCAGAAACTGTTCAATTCAAACATCAACATCGGCTGAGCTGGAGTGACTGCGACAATTAATGTCACAAGAGTCGTATCAAGAATCTCAATTTTGTGGAACACCAAATAGCTGTCGCTACTCCAAGCATTGTGGTAGTTATTGAGCACGGTCCTGAAATTCTAAGCGGTAATTGCAAGGAAGGCAGTGTGGCAGTTCAACAGTTAGCTGATTGCTTAATGGACCGAGGCAATATCCAGACGATTATAACCACTAAGAATGGAATTCTCTTTGGCTCCTCACATCCCAGGAAACCCTTAAAAACATTTTAAGAATACTGACGTCTACAATGTTCCGGGATCCGAGTCTCGTCGAACATATGTCGCACAAGAAGGAAAATCAATTGTACAATTTTATCAGCCAACCATGATCTTTGACAAAATTGGAAGCCAGTCTGCAGTGTGTATTGATTCAATTTAATCTATGACTTTTAATAATATTCCCAATAAAATGAATCCCTGATAATATTTGCATTCAAACATTGGCCTTCATTACTTAAAATGCGCATCTGATTACTTTCTTTCGTATGGGAAAGGTAAAATTGTTTACATATGTAGCATTTATCACTCTTTCAGTTTGTTAAGGTAATAAACGAAAAGGTCCTAAATTTTCGTGTCAAAACAGCGAGCTCAATTATTGTATGTAACATTTAAAGATTGAAATAATTATAAAAAAAAACTGCTACTGGAATACATAACATGTATTATTGAAAATTATATAACACTAGACTGTCTGAATCGTGGACATCGTCTGGTGTGAATGAAAGAGAGATGACATTAAATAAATTTATTTTCGGTATTAATGGAATTGTTATGAATGAAAATATTTTTAATTATAAATATATTTAGAAATATTGACTCAATAATTTAAACGCATCATGTCACAAATATAACTTGAAGCGAACTGACATGAACTTTCAAGTTCAGTATTCTTTTCCCTTCGTGCAATAATTTCACAAAAATGTATTTCATGGGACAATTCTTGAAGAAACGAAGCAAATAAGAAATTGTTCCACTGTCAGCCTACTTTTCCAAGTAACACTAGTTTATTGAAATTTGTGACAAATAGGTTCAAGATTTTACCTGAATCTCTGCAATGTGTATTGTCCCACCTTAACTACAATTAAAGAAGGCTGTGTCGTTGGTAATATTTTAAAATAGAATTATATTTTCAGTGTCGGTTTTAAAATTCAGAGATATTCCTGGAAACCCATGCAGGTACAGACGAGGGACAAAACTGTAGCTGACTGGAGCAAGTTCCTGATACCGAAAAAAGCCATTAGGGACATGAATGAATGAAAAACAAGAATTCATTTAACCCGCCGAAATGGGTGGGAAGCACGACCAGAATATTCGAGAACGTCTAAATTTTGCTTTCATGTGGGACGTGGTCCGTTATGTAAATTATAGGTTTAAATTAGGGACAAGTAAGTCAGTACGGAACTGAAGTTCAAGAATTGTTTTTCGTATTGCCAATACCGCAGCTTTTATCTGGGACCGGACCCGTGTTCAGGAATTTATGCACGACAACGCTTAAACTTCGGAGCCGAGATCCATAAACTAACGCCAAATTAACTATATATATGTTATTCCAAATGAAAGTTACTATTAAATTTTGCGCTGTAAATTAATTAGATGCCAACATATTCCTTAATGAAAGCAATTTCCAAATTGATATAACGCCCTGAGAGATTTGAATAGAAAATTTCCATGCCGTAAATATATGTAATTTTAGTAAATTTATTTTTATTTTTAATATAATTTAAGCCACTTAATTTATCACAAGATATTTTTCATTCAATAAATCGTGAATATTAAAATTTAACCAGTCGAGTCAATTAACTGTAGAATAAATACAAGGCGAAACTCAAACATTAGTTAAAATGACGATCGTTTTGCATTTCAGCCGCAATCACAATATTTTTTAATAAAATGTGTCTTTTAAATATTATTTCAGGTATATTGAGGCACAACAAAACAGTTAACCCTATCTCACTTTAATTAATATAGTAAGAACTGAAGCTGCGCTCTATTTGGCTGAGTCGTTGTTACTGCTCACTTACGGTCTGATGTTCAATACTTACTGTGTAACGTAGGTTCTAGTTCAACTCAGTTAATCCCCTGGAGAAGAAATAGTAGCAAAGTAAATGTTCACTATTGCTGGAGGAGCTTATTTATTGTCCAATAGTAGTTTGGACGGTTCGTGCAATGATGCTGCTCCTGTCCGACGCCGTTGTTCTTTTCGTAGTAAGTTGCTGCCTTACAAGATTCTCCTACCCCAAGTAAATGTGTGTGTTTCACGGCAACCACAGTTAAATTTGGCTGGACTCAACTGTCAGCTTCTTCCGTCGAAAAGTTTGCTACAATGCGGACGTTGCCAAAAAAATTTTCAGGTTAATAATGACTCCGAGGTAAAGTAGAAATGTAGGAAGAATTTTTGGAGAGAATAATCAGTCGTATAACTGTTCGACTGTGTGTGGAAATCTAATAAATAAACTATACCATCTGTTTGTGTGGGTGTATGCGTGTGTTAAGCATACACACCTACCGCCGTGTAGCAAATTTCACCAAATTTCGCACACGTATTCGTTTTGAACCGGAAACTAACACTGGTAGAAAGACGCGTCTACCATTTTCAGGCGTAGGGGTGGACAGGGTGGAAATTTTAAACATGCAAAACGACCTATATTTGCGTCTAATTAATATTTTTCGGGGTCAACGATATTGATACTGTTTCTGTAGATCTTTTTTGTGTATAATTTCAACCCCTTTCGGCAAGAGATATAGTTGGAGGTTTTACATAAAAATAATGCAAACACAATTGAGTTTGGAATCAAATCCGGTATTATGAATGTCGCTCAATTTAATTATGACAACCCGGGCAACCACGGGCATCCAGCTAGTACATAATAAATATATAAATATGTTTCGCTGCTGCGGATTAAGTTCCTTTAATTTCCACGTTTTTCTTATTCATTAGTTCTATTTGATATCATAGTTATACTGAGCTGACAGTTGGTGGATATATTTTGTGGTAATGAACCTTATTAAAGTCACTAGCATTCTAAATAATATATTTTACTGGCAAACTTTCGCCCAAATGACCATATTTATCGATTTAATAAAATCATTTTAAACAAGTATTGACATTTATTATATGTATAAATGTAACCTCATTTTATTGGCACACAGTCCACTTTCGAACTTCGTGTCAGTTTGTACCATCATTCTACGTCATACAATATTGTACCATAGTGCTTTTCAAGTGGAAGGCGTTCTGGCTGTCAGCGAATGAGAGCAGAGAATTAGACAAACATCGCAACACTGTCAATAATTAATGAAAACAAACCCTTACTGCAGCTACGTGGACGATAATATACGACGCATGAGTGTGATTCGTCGGCGCAAGGAAGAACTTCAAAGTCAATAGACTCTCATTAGAAAAACACTACAATGCTGATCGATGGTGCATGATTCCATTAAATTATTACGTTAAATAAAATGACAGTTCATTGTCTAAAATTTAGCTAATTTAATAAGTTATTTATCACAAATGCTGGTCATTAAAATAACTGCAAACACACTAAATCACATAAAGATACCTTAAAAATAATTGATTATAAATATCACTTAATTTAAACTCCTATTATAATTTTTTTAATACTTCAAAAATTTATTATTGTTCGGTATAAATATATAATTTTAATTTGAAAAAATGGAATGCCGAATTGTAAACGAAACAAGTTATAATTTACGTAATTATTTTTTTTATTGATACAACTGAGGAATTGCCAATCTTTTTAGATTGTAATATTCTCACTTGCGAAATTCTTGAAATAATTGACAATTGTATATCTGGTGACAATGTGGCCTTTTATAGGTGGTCGCGCGTTTCTCAGCTTTGCTTGTTCAATCTCAGTCTGGAAAGCTCATTCAACTCGGAAGAACCTCATTTCGCCCCGCTGAGATGGCCACGCCAGGCACGTAAACGCCATTATTTGAAAAAAAAATTGCTCTGCCAAGAAATATTGACAACTTATGTATGTGGGTGACTATGTGTCTCATAGAAACAGCCTACTCATCCTTCAGCCGCTCGCAATTTCGCCTATTCGCAGGCCTTGTGTGCCGTGCGTTCCTTATATCATACACAGATCCGTAAGTCCACAGCCCTTTCTCGACAAAGGATCCGCAATTCTTGAACGTGAGCCCGACTTTGGATGAGCTTAGTTGCAATAAACCCACGTCGTCTTTGTGTGGGGGGAATACATTGGAAGACCCGTGTTATAGCTAAACTTCGAAAAAAACACATCTGTCTGGACATCGTCAACAATTTGCAATCGGGTGATTACTGGAGCTGACTTGAAAGAATAAAAATGAGATAAACAATTATGGGTGATGAAACCGACATATATATTATGAATTTTCTGTCAAAAAATAATGCACCTGCATCATAATATGAGAGATATTACAGTAAATAATACTAAAACGCTTCTCGGAAATCATGCAATTCCAACCCTGCAATATTAATCCATTTTCAACGAATTAAAATTCTTCGTACAAATTGTTTTTTCGCTATCGACGAATTTCAGGAATTAATCGTCTAATAACTGTAATATATTAGCATAAAATTTTTCATTTGCGGTCCATATTATTTTTTTTCCTAAATAAAATATTATATATAAAAAAATAAAATATTAAGAATAAAAACCTACCGTCCACAAATATCAACTTTATTAAAGTCTGTTACACATAAACATAATTGATATAATTCTATAAATTTTCTTTTAATTTATAAAATTCTATATGTTTAATCATAATGGAACACTACACGTACTGCGATGTTGAATAGAATAAAAAGGAGTTCTAATTAAAGATGTAACGTTTTACTGCAGTAATTAATTAATATAAACTATGAATATTTTCTGCGGTAGTGGACTATAAAATTCTCCTCTTATAGTAAATTATTCCATACACCTGTGGACCAATTTTCTATATCCTCATACTACTAAAATGCATCTGTTTCTTTACCTTATCACGAATTTGCTCGTCTCACGCTCTTTGATCTCGAGATTGGAAGGAGAAAGTTTCGCTCACACTTGAAAAATATAAAGGAAAAACTACCTAAAGAAATCATCGTCGCAGAGCCAGATCAGACGATATTCTCAGGAAAAGAGAAGAAGAGAGAATAAATGGGAGAATATCGAGAAGCGTGAGAATGCCTGACGGTATTGAATTTGATGGAAATGATAAAGCAGTTTACTGAAACCAAAGCAGAAAGGAAATTTCCAATATTTAATTAAAAGTCACGACAGTGTGTTGAAACACAATTATAGCTTTCAGAGGAACACGTTCGCTGGGAGTTGAGAACAGGTAATAAACATCTCACAGATCTGTTATCTTTGGCAGCTGTAAACAAGAAAGAGAGTATTCATCATCAGCACAAATAAATATATATTCTAAAGCGTCTTTTATATAGAAGAAAGTTTCCGTCCTTACTTCCTTAATTGTGCTACAGCTTTTAGACGTCGTAATGGCCTTAATCGATAACGTCAAAGGTGAGACGCAGGTAGTAACAAACTTAATAAACGCGTAAAATATCGGGAAACTCAGAAGTGCAGTTGTCAGAGTATTTACAGCATCTGCAGTATAAATGCACACAAGGTCAAGGAAATAAATTTTTAACTTCTAATAAGTAAAATTGACTGTGCATTTGTCTCTTTGTTCCGCATAGAAATCAACACTTTTGGAGCAAATTACACCGAATTTTTGTACACTTGTTCCTTTCGAACCGGAAACAAACATTATGGATGTAAGACTCGGCTACCACCCCCAGGGGATGGAGGTGGACGGGCCCGGAAATTTTCAAACAAATTAAAACGCCCGGTATTTTTGTCCAAAGAAAATTTTTTGTGGTCAATGAGATAGAGAGCGTTGTTCCAGATACTTTTGTTTATATTGTCAACCCCTAAATCATCTGAGAGGAGCACCCTTAGGGATGGGGATAGAGGGGCGTTACACAAAATAACGCAGATAAAACAGATTGGAGACGAATCCGTGGTTATTGATGTCGCTGAGTTTAATTCTGATAACGCCGGTAACGCCTGGCTCCCAGCTAGTGATAAAATAAATGCGTCTTCCGTTATACTATGAGTGGAGTTTCTAGTAGGTATAATCGACTATGGTGCATGAAGGAGATGAAAACGGCTACAGAAGATAAAAAGCTCCTTGCTATATACCATATTAAGTTTTTTACTGTTGGAAACTTCGACGTAGTACTATCGCTTCTTCTAAACTTCAATTTAACTTCTTGTCTTTGTCGTATTTATTTTTGGTGGCTGACACAGATAACCATAAAAATACATTTTCCTCCGGAACAATACATTACAGATAATTTTTTGTCAGTAGAATTCGTGTCTTTTGCATTGAATCCTAAGAATCAAGACTACGTCTTTGTAAATGCTGTAGTTTTTGTATTTATGAAATTTTTCACGCTCAAAATTCTTACTAGTTGAGTCAAGTCTTATTGTAAATGCTTTGACATAAAACACGTTTTTAAAGACACTTTACCTTACACAAAAAGCGACAGCACTCTAATAGTTACCATGCTAACTTCATTGTTTAAAGAAGCAGCTTATGAATAACGGAAAGGAAATTCACGTACATTATCTACAGAAAGAATTTATGGGGCACCAAAATTTCACGCTTTTCCCCGTAAACAATAAATAATGCCCCTAATAATTATTGTAAGAATTTTACTACGTCGAATGGAAAGTACACACGCGAATAAACCTCCATCATGGATTTGCTTTAAACGGAAAGAGGCTCTGCGTGTTTTTGGGCGTAAAGCTTTTATCGTTCATTCTCCATAATTTATAAAGTTTTAGTTACGAGTTTTATAAGCGCATCTCCTGATAACAGCAGAAAGGGTAAGCAGGCAGTTAATTCACCGCGTTTACAATTTTCAAATTTATCTTTAAACGTAGCATAAATCAGTGTTATTAATAGCACAATGTAGCGTTCAGTGCAATTACTCAAGTAATAGAAAGGTGACCAATTTACGAATCTATGCACATAATATCGAAACGAGAATTGTCACAAAAAATTGGACTTAAACCGCATTACATATTAATTATATAAACAAATAGCCTAATAAGCGATCAAAATAAGGGTTTAATTAAATAGCCCACATTATATCTGCAAACTTTGTTGCTTTCGTCAGGTGATTCAAAAAGAGCAAAGGCTTTGCTTTTGACTTCCTCATCTGGAAACTAAAACAACCCCGGCGCGGCATCCCTTAGTGCAGACTAAAATATTGTGTCGCTTCGCCGTATTTCCAGATGTGTACAGAGAATGACTGTTCTCAACGATTTATAATTATACCGCTCATTTTCTCTGATTTTAAATAATGTATTTTTCTTGGAAAAGTAGTAATAGCTCGGAATTCGGCCTGATGACAATTTTCATGTCCAGGACTTGCAGATGCAAAGCTCAAGATTCAATTCTTATTGGAACCACAATTTTACACGCTTAGATTTACGAAATATCCGAGGAATTCCAATCGTATATCTCGGCCGTAAATTTTAATGGTTGTGTTCGGGAAAAGAAGCGGATAGAAAGAAATGAGAGAGTGATATGAAGTGAGTGAAAGAGATGGGGGAGGGGTAGGAAGGGGAAAGAGAGTACGGATGTCTAACGATTTCAGAAGTTGTGAAGATAATAAAGCAGTTGATTGAAACTGTAGCGGTGATGAAAATTGCCATAGCTGATGTATATCACGGAAAACAGCGCGGTATTGGCTGTGGACCCATACTCGCACGAAGTCAGTATGTTCGGGAGAAATACTACAGAAGTACAGAACAGTCGATAAACAAATAATAAAACTCATTCTTATATTACTAAAAAAAATTTTTGAAATGAAATTTCAGGTGGATATCACTTTTACGAATCAGATTTTATATCGGTAACCTTCTACACCGATGAAATGTGAATTTAAAACATAATTACGTTTTTATGTTAGTAAACACAACAGCAGTGAAACATAAATTATATATAATTGACTAAAATGAATACAAAGTATGAGAAAATATTTTAGGGCAGTGAGAATTATGTAAAAATACTTTCTGTAAGTAAAGTGTTTTTTGAATTTCGAACATATGATAAGGTTTATTTTTGGCAGTAGGGTGATATCTGAAAAATAATAATAGTGAGGTCAATATATCTGTGCTTGGGTTGCGTAAAATAATTCTGAATAAAAACAATTACGTTATGTATATCTAAAATACATTGTATTAAGAACTAAAGTAAATACCTATACATCGTTACTGAATTTTGGCCATTAATAATAAATGCAATATTTTATTGGAGAGTTTTAGTCGTAGCGCCTATTGAGTCATCATATAATTAACACTTTATTTGCAGTTGTAAATGTTATAGAGACGCAGAGTTAGAATAACTACAATTAAGATTCTCTTTTGTTTGAGAGTAGTTTTGAAAAGTCCATTTAAAAATAACCAAGAATTGTCGAGATATATTTATTGAAACTAAGTGAGTGGATTTTTTAAAACCAGTTGTTACTCAATGTGGTGTAGACAGAGAAATAGATTTTTTGCAAGTTTCAATTAGACCTTTAATTTTTAATCGTTATTTGTCGTACTAGTTTCATTTCTGAGCTACGAATTAGTATTCTTTATATATTCATATGTTTATATTCATCAATTTCATCTCTTTTTAGAGAATCTCAGTGACTCGTGGTGAAGAAAAGGGAACAAACAAAATATTGTAATTATCCTCGGCGTGAAAGGGCTAGCAGTTTCTTTTTTTACTGCGTTGAAATCGAAAGTAGGTTTGGTGGTTAATAAATGTTAGGCGTAAATTATTGGGACGCAATCGGCGGAATTTAAAGCGAGCGGTGCTCTCTGGGAAGCCGGCCGTGTTAATCACGGGACGGAACAGGCACGTCTACTTTTGATTTACAGGCCGAGGTGAGCAGATAACCAGCTCAGATAGTCATGCATATTCACCTCAGCATCTCCACACTGCTTTCCTCGGTCTTCTATTCCCCACATTCATTAAATACGGAACTTCAAGCGGAAAATACTTAAGTTAGCTGCATGTAATATGATTTAAGTTGCTACTGCGACTGCCGCAAATAATAGCTGCACCTTCTTATTTTCAGCTCAGATAACCACGGCATTAATGCAAGAAATAAATTAAATCTGCATGTATCATTCAGATTTTACGCTCACTCTCTCTTTCAAAGAAAAATGACTAACTGAACGTGTAAGTCCTTTAATATATTACTGAGCTGCCGAATACTCAACTTGAACAAATTAAGTTTCATATCACACATGTCATCACACAGCAAGCGAATGTAAATTATCTCTGTGAATAAGTATTTGAAGTAATTAAATTAATTCATAATTTTTATTTTTAAGGATGTTACTTTAATTCAAATTGGAATTTTAATAACCGAATATTGAAAATTTTATTTTATTGAATAAAAATTTAATTATAGATACTCCTCGTCTGGCTCACTATAATATCCTTCACGTCTGATTTAATAGTTATTGGAATTAGAACGTCAATAGCAAAACACAAGAAAGAAAAATCAAGTGCAAGAGATCCACAATGCATAGTTTGGAAACAATTGTAGAGGTTGAAGAAAATTCATGTCAGTCTCTTTTAAGGTCAGGGCATAAACTCTTCAATTTTTGAGGTTAGTAGTCACAGAGTAATATAGTGATTGCTTCTTCGTCTTGTCGAAATTGGATGACATTACGGAATTTCTCCCGCAGTAATGGAGGAATATGAGCAGGATATCCACAGTGATATAGGAGCAGAATGAGAGGGAAATTGTCAGAAATGGTGTAATGAGACACGCAGCTTAAGACTCCTCGGCACCGGAGAAACCTCACTTCAGCTTTGCGCGTTAATGTTGTTGGCAAAATTTCATTTGATAGGTGTCAGGTGACTTAATCAAGAACGGAGAACAGCCTAGACATACCATTATTCTCGGAAAAGAGTCTGAAGTGGTAATATCATAGTCATTTTACTAAAGAAGAACCACACACAAACAAGTTTTATAGAATTTAACAAATAAAATATATGTTTGTATTTACAACATGTTTTTATTTTTCCAGGAATGAAAAATTCCATATAATTTTTTTTCTATGAAGCCAAGTAGGGTAAATAATTTACAACGTATCAAGGAACGTTTGGATATTTTACATTTGTTGGAATAAGTATAATTTTAGTATTTTCAAAAAAACATTCGATATCATTTTTTAGCATTTCAGGAATTGAAAATAATTTTACCTCTGAATAGCGCGGATATTTTTGTAGCGTTTCTTCAACGCATAATTTTAATGATCGAATATATATTACACACTTGATTGACTTCTCGAAACGAACAAAATATGCATACACAAATATATACAGCTATTGAATATCTAGAACAAAAATATTTAAAGAAATGGAAACCACTACCTTCTTTAACTGTATAATTATGTATCCGATTTACATATCACATTCAGTAGATTTTCAATAAGACTGGATGGAAACTGAACAATCCAGAAGAAAAGAGAGCAGAGAGCAGTAATGTGAACCATTACGCGCGGACTACGTGCCGCCGTCAATAAATCTGGTGTGTCAAGTACATTGATGGTCTCAGTTGCTTTTACCCCATGCCCAAGCGTGAGAAATCTAATTCAGCAATATGAACCGATACGTGCCGATCGACGCGCCACCCTTAATAAATCTGGAATGTCAAGTACACGGATGATATGGTCTAGTCTCTTAGAACCAAGCATTATTTTTCAAGGTCGCAAACAATTTCTTTTGCTGAATAGTATCATACAAACCCACAGGAACATTTTTACAGGCATTTTTAATTTGCGTTGAACACTGCGAGTGATCGTTCCTGGTCAGGAATGACACCAGAACCATAGGAGTTTCGAAGGAAGCCGAGACTGATAGTCCGTCATTGTTGATCTTCACCTTCTTGAAGGTTGATGCTCAATATGCTTGGATGTTACAAATTCTATTACCAATTAAGGTGTTACTGCCCAATTACCTAATCCGTTCAGTGGCCAAATGCAGACGACGGCGAGAACGCTTCTTCTGAAACGAAGGCTCAGTTAATGGCGGAAGATATTTCTTGCTGAAAACCTGGACAATCGCCAAGGTTTCTGGTGGGAAAGAAATCTAGCATACGTCGAGTCAGAGGTGTGATTATGTGGGCATTATGTCGGTCTCCGCGATGATTGGACTTGCAACATTCTCACAGATACTAAATAACCTTTGTACGTACGTTACATATATTTAGTGATCTAGTATTTCTTAAATCCATTTTATTGTTATTAACCAAGGTGAATTGATTAACAGCATCTTTTGCTAAACCGAAAAAAATATTTCCTTGCATATCTCACACATTTGTACAACCAGGATTCTAATGCTTGTTTCTATTCCCTCATGAAAAAAAAATATTTCAAAATTAGTATACGATTCCATTAGACGAAAGCTTCTTCCCTGACAGTCGATATTTGAGACTAGAAAGAACTCTGAGGAATAAAATGGAAGTTCATTAAGCGGCCAAAGTGGTGAAATTTTTACATCTCAAAGGTCTATGTAAACGGCTCCATTGCTCTGCTGGAGGAACACAATTTTGATCCTCCTTTTTGAAAATAGTTACGACCCTCTCCACCCCCCCCCCCCAAAAAAAAAAACAATGTCCTCATTTCTTGTCGAGGAAACTATTTTTGGTGTAATTTTATCTATTTTTTACACAGGAAGTGAAGTCCCAATCGTTCGTGTTAAGTGCTCAGAAATTATGAATTAAATATTTAGTCATGTACAGAATATTTTACTGTTTCCAGAAAGAAGAGCACAAATTAAAGGCGGTGTCTTTTTTGTGCTTTAAGGCAGGACAGGTTGTAAATAGTGAGGAAACGTATTTCCATGCATTTTTGAGGCTTCTTTTATAACGCACTTCGGTGTAACAATTTGACGACGCTCCTTAGAGCAAAATTCAGAATGGAAATAGCAGTTTTTTTTACTAACGTCATAAACGTAGAGGGTCAATGAATAAACGATGATCAGCATCAACGCAGAAACTCTGTCTACTGGAAGAAATGTTCTTATACTGTTTAAGACAAAGTGGGAAGAAACCACATGTAAATTTGGAGAGTCAGCGGAAGGCCGACATCTACTGATTGATCTTGGCTATCTTTCTCTCAGTCAGTGCTGAAAGGAACTCCTTATCTTCTTAAAGTCTCTATCCATCTACACTTCGATTACACAAGTGTTGATTTTCAGTGTAGCCTGAGATAAAGAACCAGGAATATCTACGAGTCCTAAATTAATTAATTTCACTCAGTTACTCTTCCAAAATTTAGTTATCAATCTTGATTTATTGATATTATGACGAACTTCTGCTGCACGACGCCCAAAAGTCCTGACACTTTGATATAATTTAATAATTCGAGTCTCATCTAAATGCCCTGAGTAAAGCTAATGACCCTAATTATAATAAATGTATGTAAAAGTCCCCTTATAATAAATAAATAATTTACTATTAAACATTTGTGTCATTAAATATGAATTAATCCTCCCTTTTTATTTATATTACAATTCTGAAATAAAACATCACAAAGTATCTTAGTCGTTAAATAAGTTATTAAAGGGTCAAATCCTTCAGAAGGATAATTCAATACTGTGTATGTTATTTTATCAATGTATATATACTCTAAAGTAAATTTTGAGTATCAAAGAGCCTTTGATAATAGGTGAATCACATTTCATCGTAGTATGAATTTAAATTTAAATATCAGCTGATGTTTGCAAACAACGTGAGGTTATTTTATAATCCGATTTTTCTTAGTAATTAACGTATGAATAAAAATGGCAGAAATGGTCTACTTTTAAGCATTTGTATTTCATATTAATTTAAAAATACAATTCCCTTACCGACGGGTCAGTATAATTGCGATAGCTATAATCTATTCCCAACTCTCCAATTTGAAGCTTGTGGTAATACAGCCGTCCTACTCTATTGATATATTTCTCCCGACCAGAAATGTAACAATCTATTTTTAATTGTCCAATTTAAACGTTCGCCATTCAGTATTGATTTTAATTGAATGCAGCAAATTGGCACTGTGAAGATAGAATTTCTCTACAACTTGGCAATTACTATCATCCAATTCATTTTGTATTAACAAGTCAAATTTCGTAGTTAAGTAGCTTGTCATTTAACTTGTTAATCTTTACGACGAGAGTTCCATTCATGAATAACTTAAAGCGTTTTTGAGGAACTTTTCCTTTGCTGAATAATATTCGCGTTTGAGATTATGTTCAGGGTAAAGTAAAGCTGGTATGTTATAATTAAAAACTGTTGCATTGATTATATTGATTTATTTGAGGAACAAAATCTTGAATTGGGTTCTTTTAAAGATTGCAATGAGTATAAAACTGTGCAGCTTTTGTTCTTGTATAAAATATCAGGACTTTGCCCTGCAGCTGGCAAGAATCTAATACTAATCCTTCCAACTCACTTTTAAACCACCACAACACGTCCGGCAACTTTTCCAGAGAAATATTTTCGCGTCGAGGCTTCCCCTAACAGTGCCCTATTTATTATCATATCCCCATCATTTTTTGCGGCTGGACCGGGATAGGGTCGGCTGAAGCTACTAATTAGTGCGCTGACCGAGGCACTAAACTATTTCAACTAACTTGTAATATAAAGTCATAAAATATCACATTAATAAACATCTCGTTATATCTAATTTCTTCTTAGGTTATATTAATTGTTTTGACTCAATGAACTAAACATGTCCATAACATTAACAAATTTTAATTTGAATAACAGTTGTTCTATCCAGGGTTGGAAATTTTCTACACATTCCTCCACGCAACGAAAATTTTTAAAAATGTATTTTAACTAATAAGCGTAATCATTCTATATACAAATAAAATTTTAGTTTCCGTTCTCGATATGCAAGAATACTTCCTACCTTCTGCTATATATAGACGATTTATGACTGTACATATACAATTCTCAATAATATTTTGACAAAACATTGATGCAATTAACTTCAGTATTTTATTTGTAATGTCATCGTAAAGGATGCAAGAGTGAATAAATTTTTTTTGTAAATGTATCTTATGACACGTCATAACGGATTATTCACGGAATTTAACGATGTAAAAAATACTATGAAAGCAATGTAACCTTTTGGTTCAGGTAATAAATATAAAACTGAATTAAAATATTTTTAAACTGGCTATAGTTCAAGAAAATCTAATTCAGACAAATAAAATTAGAACTTCGGTCACTAAGAATTTGTATAAAAATTTTAGGGCAACAGTTTCTCATATGGCAAAATATAAAAAAAATTAATAAATCAACTGCCTTTACCTAAAGACATTTTAAAATATTTTATTCAATATAACAACGATTTAATCAGGTTATGTTTCTACGGATTTTTTTGTTATACATGGTGAAAAGCATGAAGTTAAATTTCTTTATTAATATTATTTTCAAGTGAATTTATATTCAAAACAACGGTGATAGAATTACAGAAAGAATAAGCATCTTATTTAATAAGAACATCAATTGGAATTTTATATTTCTCAGCGTTGAGAAAAAGCTTCATTTTTTTATTTCAATTAATAAAGGACGTTGACATTTATCGAGATTAATTTTTTCTTTTACTAATTGATTATTAGATGAAAGAAGGAACTTAATTTATGTTCTAACAGATAAAATTGTGATAACATCGCAGATACGTAATTAAAAAATGTCATGTTTGTCACTTTTTTATAATTATGTTCTATGTGCATATATGATAATTGTGCTGCAAATATAAACGTTGGTTTAATTAAGATGAAATCTACAAGATTTAATAGCAAAACATTTTCGTAAATAACTCAGTTAATGGAAACATTTCAATAGGTCTATAGCAAGCGTCGCAAAACGTAACCGTAACCGTAAGAAAGTCTTTTACGGAAATAATTAAACATGTTTGAAGAGAAAAAAAGATTTATGTTAACTTTTTATCTTGTTTAAAAGACAAACCAGAAGAGAATTATTATTGTAGAGAAGAATTGATGGTAACCGGGAATAATTGAAGCCGTATGGTTGATTTAACATTAAACCTCAATTCTAAATTTTCATTTGAATTTCTGAATTCATGCGAACATTTTGTCGTTTATAGCTCGGAAGTCACATTTATTATACGTTTTCTGAAGACGTACTTGAGTGAACGTCGCCGATCAGTAACGTGTATGAAATATAGGTGAAGCTTGTGTGTAAGTCAGTAAATGGAACATCGCACAAAAAACTGATCGGATTTAATTCAAATTCAAGTTACCCAGCGGAAGCTTTCATTAATCCACAAAGGTTGCTCCCGGAGAATACGCTTCAAATAAAGTTCCCCGGATTTGAACAGTGCTCAGCGTTTCGCCGAAATTCAATCTAATCGCCTGGTAATGAATTATTGATTGTTATAGTTAAATTAATCAGTAGCAAAACAAGCAACCCATGACTCTAACAAATGTGGGAAAGGCACAATGGTAGCTTACGGAACTCCGCCGCTACTACGTCATTGTAAATTGGATTATTTTGTTAGCTTTGGTTTTGTTTTACGACATGCCGTTAAAAAGTTTGAGAAAGATTTAGGCTCTCCCTGTAGTTTTTCCGTGTGTTTATCACGAGAGGAGATCTCGCAGACTTCCGTCGCCCGACAGGAGTAGCGATGACATGTGGATAGGCCGCTCTGACTTTTTCGATAATGAGCCACATAATTGGAAATAATGAGACTAATATGTCCGCTCAGGTAAAAACAACGGCTACAGAGCGAAGGACTGATGATCCTTTCAGGGCACAAATCCACCTCCGAACAGGCTTCTGGAGGAGCAAGAACTGAGCCTGCGGCGTGAAATTCCTCTCTGGCAAGAATGTCCCCTTGCACGTAACCTTGTTAGCTACACGACTACGGCTCTCCGTCCTATCCTTAAACGCAACATATCTTTCAGACAGGTATCATCTACCTTACAAGAGTTGTTGCAAGGAATCACGATAGCGAGCCAAGTCGTATTGAAAAACCACGACACTTTGCTATCACTTGTTTTTCATCCATCTCTGATATTTATTGATTGTGGCTTTCTTTAATTCAACGTAACTTCGTATATTATCTTTCTTATTTATATTTATTTCTCGCACTTGATTTTTATTTCTATTAAGCTTTCTTGAATTCTTCCTTCGTGCAGGTACTATATCACTCTTTCCTATTTTGTTTTGTACTAGCCGGTTGTCCGGCGTTTCCTGGATATTTATTTACATAAGCCCGAAAAAGTATTTAATTCTACATTAATCAATTAATGAATAAGTCACTTAACGTACCTAAGCAGAGGGAATGCTAGTTTCATCAGACCGTACCCCCTTCGTGCCTTTAGAGAAGGATAATCCCGATACCAAATATATATATATATATATATATATATGTATGTATATTGAATATTGTAATATATTGAATTACAATTTATCCGGTAAATTTAATGTCATATTTAAAGTCGGTGACATCCATAGTCCCGGAATCGACTCCAATCAAGTTTGCTTTTATTTTATTTTTATGTAACGCCCCTCCACTCCGACCCCAAAGGATAGCCCCCACGTATTCCCAAGGGTTGACATTATATGCAAAAAGGGCATCAAGAGATCTATCTCTTTGACCCTGAAAACAATTTTCAACGCAATTTTCGGCAGTTTTAGAACGTTAGAAAATTTTCACACTCGCCCCTACGGAATGGTAAACGTCTTACCCTCACAGTATTTGTTTCCGGTTCGAAAGGAAGACATGTACGAAATTTGGTCAAATTTTCTCCACGGGTTTGGAATTTTTTTTCTGAGGAGCATACACACATACAAAACAAACTCTATTTTATTTTTTAAATATGCAGTTCAGGAAAGGATTAATATATTTTTATCATATATATTTAACTCCATGTCATGATAAGAAATAAGTTTTAAACAGGTTCTTTTCATTTATTACTAGTCGTTGATAACAGCGCAAGTGCTTTGTAATTAAAATGCTGGTGAAACTGAAATTTTTTTAATTTCTGAGTTTCAGACAGTGTGGCTGATTGGTGACATCGTATTGCTGTTATTTGACCAATGGCTGAGAAATGGGAGGCCGCGTATTGAATTATAAAAAAAAAATCACATTTTTAGAATTTTTCAGGGAATATAGGAGTAAGAATGATAAGCTATGAAGATCAAATTCTCTACATATATCTAATATAGAGATTACCGATTAGTTAAGGGAACGTTCATATCACTAAACATTATGTTTTAGCTCCATCATATTCTGTTTGATTTCAATAAAACTATGA
Organism: Zhengitettix transpicula; assembly: GCA_037074705.1. Lineage (NCBI taxonomy): Eukaryota > Metazoa > Arthropoda > Insecta > Orthoptera > Tetrigidae > Zhengitettix > Zhengitettix transpicula. Next base: position 72,798,240 of record CM073595.1, on the reverse strand, counting down.
TTAAAATTTCTATCTAAATGTGTTTCGGAAAAGTTTTCAGACACAAAAACTTTGTCCTGGTCGATAATATATTAATTAATTTTTAATTGTTAAGTTTGAAATGAAGTGTTATATAATAATTGAGCCCGGAAAGTTCACTTAGGGCATTTTCGATGTGTGCACAAATCTGGTGAAATAACATTAGCAGATTTCATTCAGTTTTACGTCGAACACTACTCACAATCTTCCCCAATCACAGTCACTTTAATTTCCACTAATATAATGTACTGGTTAAATTATGTAATGAGTGGGATAACGATAGATTATCTTCCTTAATCATCCTCATCCTGCCAACTGTATCCACGACAATGGGCATTCAGGCTGATTATTTTTTTCAATACTGAGGGGAGAAGGGTCATTTAGGGTTATGAATTATGGGTACGACCCTGTAGGTGACAAGCGTTTATGGGACCTGAATTACACGTGATGCCTGCCACTCAGGAGCCGTTAATGCTCTGAATTATTACTCTCCTCGATAACCAACAAGAATTGCTTCACTCCACACCAGACAATTGAAACTACGTTCTCGCGGGATTCGCATACTTCAACAGTCCTTTATATTCCTCAATTATAAATTGATTGTATCTAATTGTACAAAATAATTCTTTCATATTTCTGCAGGCTGATTATTGGAAGTTGTGACGCAATTGAATGCTTCGAGCAAGGTAATCCTGGTAAAAACAGGAACACACTACCCAAACCACGATTTTCATATATTTGAAGCTTTACAATTTTTCTATTATTTATTAGCAAACAGATTTATTTCATACAAATGCAAATTTCTAAACTTCTCCTGGTTTTTGTCCTATTTATTGTAGATCACAAGATGTCCAGGTTGATGGTTTAATATTAAAAACAAAATAAGAGTCTTAATTTAAACTATTTATTCGGTTACGAGTTTTCGACTTATAAAGTCATTCATATCAGAAAATAGTTATATATATAATTCTTGTGTGGCATTGTACCAATTCCAGAAGATACTGATTTTAAAATAACAACATGCGTAATTTAATTTAATTTATTGGCACTATAGCCTTAAATATTTTTTATGGATTAGTAAAATAAATAATAAAGAAAAAATATAAACCATCCATTTTTGAAGTCCTCGAGATATTATTGCGGGAAGTACAGCAACGAAAGTCAATTTTTTTTTTAAAAAAAACAGGAGTTTTCGCCTATTGATAGGCATATTCATCTGTAAAGAAAACACTATCGTAAGAACTTTTTATAGACCCAGTTATACATAATTTTTCAATCACCATATTGCCGCTTCTCAAGTTGTCGCGGAAAATTGCCAACCAGAAGAGGGCTAATTTTGGCTCACCCGATTATATTTCCAATTTAAAACAACTATAGGGGACTTCTTCATCAAACATTCATCTGTTATGTATAACATACTTTAATGTTTGCTTTACAGATGAATATTCATATTAATAAGCGAAAGCTCCTGTTTACGAAATTTGACGTTTGTTGCTGTATTTCATGCAATAAATATCTTGAGGACTTAAAAATTGGTTATTGATCAATATTTGGTGAATTTGTCCATTATTGTAGTTTATAAAAATAGATTAGTAAATATAATAATGTAAAAATCTTTAAAGGAATATAAATATTTTAAACATTTTAGAATCGCTTTATTTATTTTTTGTATAAAAATAAAGACAAATCTATTAATTCCAGAAAATAAAGCGCTTAAATGGCGAAACATTATCCAGAAAACACCAAAGTAAAATTGTAGTTAAAAAATTTCTTAATCTTCAGTTTTTAATTGAATGAATCTTAGTAAGTCTAGTTATATTTTTTAGAAATTTAGAGCCGATGAAATAATTAACTTATTTTATTATAATCATATCATTCTTGAATTACGTTTAAGATATTTGTACCCGAGGAGATTTAATTTCTAATTTAGGTCTTGATTATCGAGGAACTAAAAATATTGAAAAATGAAGGTGGTACCATTCTCTTTTAAATTAATTAGATTAGTAAATTAACTGTTATAACTTAAACGAAAAATGTATTTATGATGTATTATATATTCTGCTTTTACATTTATATTATTTATATAAACTTAATTACAATGAATATGGGATATGACGAAAGCTCGTTCCATTACAAATTTTAACAATCACTAATAAATTAAATTGTATAGTTATAATGTTAAAATATTTTATGAAAATTATTATTTTTATTCAAATGTATATATAGTTGTGGCCAACATATGGATCTGATTTATTAAGAAGTTAATAGATACTTTTATGTAATATGGTAAATTATGTGTGAACGACGCGCCGGTTTGCCTCTCGATCCTTGCGGTGAGCTTCGTATTAGCATGAGCCAGTAATTGAAGCTGAGCGTAACTGAGAACTATTTCCTGTATTGGGTTTTCGCTCGCAGTCCCCCACATCACCATTGTCGCCCCTTGCAATCCAATTCCCGGTCCCTTATTGCCTCCACGGCTATGGTCTGCATGCCAGATGTCCAATTCTCTCAGCAGCTCTTAAAAATCACCAGACTTTCCTGTGATATTTTCACTTATTTCGATTTCCTAAATACTTCCTTAGAAAGTCACATTGTTTCAAATAATTATGTACTAATAATTCGTAGTTGTTTCATCAATGGAAATTACTGAAGATAATCGATCCGAGTCACGTTCAATTTTGATTAAATAATCTTTTTTTTATTCTTTTGGTATCGTCTAACGACTTTCACCGTTCATCTTAAATGATGTCATTCGCAGATGTGTAGATCCGCGTAATGAAACTATCATACGCGGAAGTGTACCCTGCATCGGTGCGAGAGGTAAATTACTACGCTGGTGGGTAATCTTGTCCACACCAGTAACAGGTTGCAGTGTGCCATAATTTCAGAGGATTGCCCTGTAATATGGCAAAGAGCCAAAATAAACGGTAGGCGGGCAGGTGTTTGACCGCGGCAGGAGTTTCGTTAATCACATCTCGTGATTCGAGCAGCTAGGCTGAATTCACACTTTGGGGTTAAGTATGTACGTGTGTTAATCCTGTTTAATATATTAACACGATTGGTGAAAGAAAAGCGAGGTGAGGTTAGCTTGACTGATTAAGGAAAGAGAACGTTGACAGGACATTCTTCACACTTCATGCACTTCATAGTCTTTCAAAAGAAAAAATAGACATCTTATTTACGATTTAAATCCTAGGTTAAGAAACAAAATAGGCTTGTTTCACTTCGGATGAAAGTTTTGATAAACATTTTTCATTTCTTTATTGACCAGCGGACTTATATAATAAACCGTCACTACGTACTTCATAGAATTTTTTCTTTTGCGATAAGTAAAATAATTTTTGATATTTATGTGCATACCACAGAGTCCTATTGAAATACAATACGCTAATCACCTAAAGAAAAGAAAATACTCGTAAGATTACTGTTCAAAAACTAGTATAATTTTAATTCGAAGATCAAGTCATTTATTTTATTTTGAATTAATTATTTCTTACCTCGAATTTCAACAGCCTTCAAAGTAACACTTAAATATAAAACATAATTCATCTAATGTTACAATACAAATAATTATTTATTCAGTGCATTCAGTACTTTCTCATAATTATTTCATATTCGTCACGTAGCAACTTGAAAGTTTAAATGGCTAATTATTTAACATAACTTACGACGTGATATAAAACTGAATATTTTAGGTTTATAAAACATGACCATAACAGCGGGAGCTGAAAGTGTTGGAATTTGAATTACTTTTTGTGCTTCTGGATGAAAAAGGAAGGGGAGTGAAATCGTTAGGTCTTAATTGGGGGAATATGTTAATCTCGCGGTAGTGTTGTCTCTGTTGATTATCTACGTGGTGGAAGTGATAAAATTCTGTAGCGGCCAATCAAGATAAGCGAGCAGGTATTGAGACTTATTATGGTTCAACGCTAACGAGCTGCACCTCTTACGGGTTCGAGATATTGGTAATAGAGTAAGCAATCAATGTACTAGGAAATTAAGCTAAATAACAAGACCTTTCAGTTGGTATTTCTATCTTCCTTTTCCGAAGAGACAGACATTATTATCTTGAGACAGCTCTGCATGAAAATGGTTGCATGGAATTGACACCTCAAAAATTTCCGAAGCTATTTGTAAAATTATATTTTGTAGGGGATACGCAGCTCAAAAAGTGGGATAATGATCAATAAGAAGTGATCAGTTACAACAGAGACAGCAACGTTGATACATCATCCTGAAAGCAGTGAAGTTCACAACAACCGAGCTACATCAGCGGACAAACATGCAAGACGAAGACTACGACAGCGCACGCAGAATGAATCACTTTCCAAAGTTTGCGTGAGTTATAAAATACACAAGTTCTACGATTTGACATTTTGTTGGAACAGTTTTACTAATTTTCATAAAGGAATGGCAAAAAATCAAAGTAACTTGCTTATTATATGAACCTTAAATATATATCCAATAAATAAAGTAGACTTTGTTTGTGTGGGTTTTAGTGTATGTATGTTCCGCATACAAATCTACTCACAAGGACAAAATTTGACCAAATTTCATACACGTTTTTCTTTCGAACCCAAAACAAACACTGTGGGTGTTAGACACTTCTATCAGCACCAGATGCGGGGTGGATGAGGTACAAATTATTAAACGTGCTAAAACTGCCTATATTTGCGTCAGAAATTTTTTTTGGGGTCAATGAGATTGATAGTGTTTCTCTCGAAATTTCAACCCCTTTCTGTATGGGAGGAAGCACCCCTTAGGGGTGGGGTTGGAGGGGATTTACATAAAAATAATGCAAGAAGAACCGAGCTTGGAGTCGAATCCGGTGTTATATATGTCGCTAAGTTTAATTATGGCAATCCGAGAACGCTGGGCTCCCAGCTAGTGTATATATAAAATTTTAATAATTTAAATAGATTCTGAATAATTATTTTTTAACGTAGTTAATGCCTCTTAATGTAACGGTAAATATTAATTATCTCCAATTTATAATCGCAGCATACCACGGTATTTATAGTAATATAATTTAATGGCACGTAAATTCAGTAAAGAACTAGTACGAAATGCTTATTACAGCACTTACGTTTACAAGTGCGATATATATCTCAATAACTTGTGTCAATAACTGAAATGGATTCTTTAAATTCATTGTCCTTAAAAAAAAACAATATTTGTTAATTCTTTCTACCGACATTATCTTCTAAATTATAATAATTTTAAAAGTTTAAACTATTTCCAACTATCATGTACCTTAATTTATAAATTACCTGCTCTGCAGTTGAGAACATGGATATGGATATAATTTTGATTGTAAGTCCGTTAAAATTGTGAAGTATTTATGCATATTTGCAAATTTTTATTTCCGTATCTCGGGACCTATGGCTATGATTTACAAGAGATATACCACCAGCGGCTGATCAACTCGTACATTTTATATAATAGACCCAACACGGTTTACACCGATACTACGAAGGGTAAGCACCTTCTTTGAAATAGGTCTATATTTAGTTGAGTCCATAAATGTTGATTATCGCTGACGGTTATTCTACCATTATATTTAATATCTGCCAAAAAGACATTACAGGCTGCATTCAGCGTAGTCTGCATACAAACTTCAAAATTATAAAATTATCTTTTATTTATCGAGATGAAAATTGCACTGTGTGTTGAAAAGCGAGATACTAATGCACAAGTTCAAAAAGTTTGGAAAACACCAAGAGGAACGCACTATGACTGTGGAGGTTGGAAGTTGCAATTGCGGAAAGTGGTTCTGCACGACTAGGACTCCTCGGGGAATTGCCAAGTGCTTCAATTGCTATGTGTGCACTGTACATACGGATCTCTGCTCTACCTTCTTTGGAGATCACTGCACTCCTTACCCCACTCTCAGCTGTCATTGAATATTTATAAACCGCATTTCTCCTTGATTACACGGAGAGTAGCTCAGGGTATATATATTTATATAAATTTATCTTTAATTTATGTATATTTGTAAAGGTATTGAAAAACATTTCATGGGTTCACATTATATATTTAGATATATAATTACCTGTTTTTAACCAGTCAGTTCACTATTTATTTTCCATATTCTTGCTTCTTCTGAAATAAGGCAATCAATTTGGTCGCTTACAATCTGGTGGGTTCCCGTTCAGACCTTTCTTCAAAATTATTTCAAATATTTACGCGTAAGGCTCGCCGATATTGGAGACTCGCTTCAAAAATAACGATTAAAACAATACTCAAACTCGTATCAAGTATCGTATTTCTTTATAACCATAATATTCCTAAAAGAAGGTGATTAATGAAATAATTAAAAATGGGCTATGCTTATTGAAACAGTTTATCTGTAATTCCTTTATAGTAAGTTCTACCAGTATTATTATCCTAGTTTCATAAATTCAGTAGAAAAGATTATAAAATGATATATATATGTTAAAAAATGACACATTTAATTTAATTAACTTTTAAAAGAAACTCAATACATTAATTTAAGCAATTTTAATTTTTTCACGTTTCAAAATCCAATTGATTAAATTACAACTTGAAGATATTTAATTATTTTCTGTATTAAACTTTGAAAACAATTCAATGTAATTTGATTTAAATTAATTAAAGTACATATTTCTTTAAATAATAAAGTAAAATTTAATTTTTTTAAATATTTCAAAGTTCAGTATTACAGTAAAAAATTAAATGACTTCATTTTTATATGACATTAATTAATATTTATTTAAAATCCTTATGTTGAATATTCCAATATATATATATTTGTGATAAAAATTTTCTCCTTGATGATAAATCTGATTAAAAGCCGGCGAGAGACTTATATTCTGTATTAAATTCAACTTAAAATTACGGAGGGAACGTATATAAGGAAAGTTATCTATATTTCAAACTTAAAATCATCTACTTGAACTTAAAAGTTATAGAAAACTATAGCCTCTATATTTTTCTTGTATACATACATACAGTTATATTAAATTTGTAATTTCACATACTCTTGTAATAAAGTTACAATTATTCGTAAGATGACAGTTTCGACGTTCCTCGGTCAGATAGATAAAATAACCAAGTGTGAATAAAATGTTCCAGCTGAAAGTAAATTACGTAATAACATTAAGCTGCAAAAAAAGGTTTTAGAGTTGACTTAAGCTATCAGCAAGGGTTTGACCCAAGAGGAGTTGGAAGGTAAATTTCTTTCCCAGCGAAATCCCGGAGTCAATCTAAAGAAAGGAGTGCTGTTTAAATATGAATGAGGATTACCTGTAAAACAAGAAGAACAACAAAGCAACTCGTGAATTTTTAAAGCAGTTCGGAAATTTCACGAGTTAGAAGCAACACGGATCTGACGTACTTAGCATTAAATTGACGATCACTCGGCCATGACAGTTTTTATTACAGAATGTACTCAACAAACACCCATGCATATTTCACCGCCTTGTACGATGAGTGTTAACATCTTTACATATGAAATAAATTTTAAGATGGTGTTTAAAGTATTATCAAACACATAAAGTACTACGAAATATGTTATCGATTATATTCAAATACTTAAAGATATTACTTTATTTTAAATCAGTCAATTCAAAATAAAAATTTCAATTTTATTTTATGAGCATAAATCTGAATCTAATGCAAAGGTTGCTGATTAAGTTAGTTATTTCCGATAGGCGTATAGAAGACATTTTCGTAATTTGTCTGAGGATACCGTGAAGATTTTCAGCATTATATTATCGAGTTGAAGCAGCTATACTGCTAAAGCTGTCACCGAGGACTTGGACCTTCGTCGGAAAATCAAACTAGTGTCCTTATTTCGGAATTTTACTTCAAGATTATCTGTGTCGGGAAATCTAGCAAATGTATTGAAACGAGTAAATAATGGAAGGCTGAGAAAACGTGACCGAAAATACAGTCTGGATTGTCCAACCTTGACCTCACTGAGATGGTGATGATTGCCATCAATGAACCACAAATGGCTTTCTGTGGTCGTAAATGGACGTCAGGTTCTCCTGGGGTCACGGCTCGGCGCGGCGAGAAGACGAGGAGCCACCGTGAGCGATGCTGACTGTCTTAGCCTGCTTAATAATGGCAGCACGTCTCGTTTGCGGCGGCTAGGGCCTTTCACTACCTGCTTAGTTTGTTGTCCATAATAACGCCTCTCCCCTCTCTCCTTCTGTCCTCTTCCAGTATTCAAATAAATTATGTGGCTCCTGCGTCGCCCAAGCGGCAATCAAAGTGTGGAACTTGGATAAATACACGGCGCCGACACAGGTCCCAGCGGGGCTCCGAAGGCATTGCTGTTTATATTAATTCAGGCACGTCGATGACGCGCCATTAGCGGCGTATCGCAGGAAATCAATGAACACGCCTAGCAACTCGTTTTACGGCACGACTAAATGCTCCCTTAAACATTGCCACTTAAATGGTCCTTTATCATGAGATTGAACCCCTTTCCTTCATCATCACTTCACTGTGCCATGGACACTTGAGAAAAACCACCAACTATTATTCGGGTTGCACGTCTAACCGCTACAAATATGGCGATAACCGCAGGCTCCGTATTCTTGAATGTCTCACTCACAGATGTGATACTGCAGTTCATAATCAACGCCTAGTATATAAGAGTAATCGTGAATCTTACCTGGATGTTATATATCATTAATAAAAACCTGAGCATAATTTAGTACGTGCCATCACGAGAGACATGACAGGAGCTGCTTACCTGTGAATATAACAGATTACACTAAACCTTCACGGGCTTGCACAACGAATGATTTGTAATTAAGCCCGGGACAGAAATTATTTTTTAAAAACGGTTTTAATGGCCTGCTTTGGTATCCTTGGAAAAAATAACTGTTTTTCCGAGTCGCTGTTAAATAAATAAAATAATTAATTAACTTCAAATTACTTAACCGCACTAAATGCAGACGGTCAATTTGTAGCCAAAACCAAACGCAGCCCATCTATGATATTGAATTACTCAAGTTAGTAGAAGTGGAAAAAAAGTTCTAGCCGTTCTGAACGATATCTCCCGCAACGTTCAGTTTTGTCTGGCTGATACATTGTAAACCATGTGTAACTTCTTAAATATTGACGCTAAGCAGAAAATTTATCATTTGATTTTGAAATGTTATTTCATTATTGTAAATGATCTTTTTATTGTTGTTTTTCATAAATTATATAAATTAAGCCAAATTATTAAACCATGAATTTAATATAGTATAAAATAGTACATTAAATCACCGGCAAAATAATCCACGCTGTAATTTAATTTATTTTTCAAATACTGTATATATTTGGATTATTTATTTAATTAACAATTATTGTAGTTAAACCATTAATGTTTCAACCAATATTAAAGGGCGTAGTCTCCTATACTTGTGCTTTATTCTCCATGTATTTATACTGCAAATTCAGATTGCCAGTTCTCCATAGGCTACCTTTTCTTTTTGCATTGTTTCCTTTCAATCGTCGATAGTAAAACCATAACTGTGAAATTCCATTAAAAAATTGTTAATCCTAGGAGGCTGGAACTACGTTCAATTTTATTATTCATGATTATAACACTTTTAAATTTTTTTTCTTGTGCAGTGTTGATTTTAACTGGACAGGTAAAATGTCTTTTTTTACGATTTGACGATGTAATTACACGTAGGGAAGAAAACTTTCCCGGGTAAAGTTTCAGCAGATATACTCAGCTACTTAGAATGGGTGTAGCCTCAAAGTTGAGGAGAAACAACAGTGCGCGTTAATGTCAGCTTTCTGGCCCACCACAAAACTTTGGCGAACATGTAATTTTATATTAACTGTTGCCCTGACCCTAGCGTGGATTTCGTAAATTTAACTTGTATACTGTAGGTTGCTGAAGTTAAAACGTTGACTTTCTCCTTTGAAGCCACTGCGTATCTGCGCCAAGTTCATTTCTTCCACGCGTTTCCTAAACCCGCGCTAACGGGATTCATTCTTGTGAGAACCACACTTCCATTTCAGACCACGGCGAATGTAATGCATTGATAGCAGTAGTTGTACTACTGTTTTAGTGATGTCAACATCCTCAAAGTATTCTCTGTCACCGTGGTTCAACAATTAACCGCAGTACTCATGATTTAACGGCTCAATGCTCTTGTCTTATTATATAACTGAAAAACTCGCGTAGTTTTAAGCGAATAATGTCAAAATGTGGATTGAAGTTTGACATATCCTTAACAGGTTCCACAACCAAATCGAATTTTCAACGAACATGAATTCAATTATAAAATTTATCTTACCTTTAATACGAACATTAATAAAATTTGATGGCCATTAAGTTGGAAATAAAATTAACTAATTCATTATACAATTTTTTTGTTCATAGGAAATTTTAATCCAGAACATCTAAAAAATTATGACTAAATTAAATGATTGCAAATTGTATTATACATTTTTTGCATAATTCTGAAAAGGGAAATTTCTAAACTTGCGAGATTGAGCAAAATAATTCCATCAATTTTGTTTTGATATTATGGTTACTAAATTTAAAAATAATTACCAAATTATACCAAAATTTTACTTATTCGAGTAGAATTTTAAATTTTACCTCTGACCATTTCAAAATAAAGCAATAGTATGTAATTTAATAGAAAGTACAATTGTTTCATCACAGTTTGCACAAGGAAAATTTTGAAAAAGTTTATAACATTCTTTTAATTAACTCCTACTCTCAAAATTGTGTTAAGAAATAAATTCAAATTAGAATTAATTCCATTGACTATATAAATTAATAAAGTAAAAAAGAACATGAGTTTCATTTTATTGCCTTATTTGGACAATATACAGCATCAATTGATTGACCTATTTGAGACTTATGGCATTAAGAATCTAAATCTATAATTTTGTATGAAATGTTCAAAATTTTGACGAACAATATTATTTACAAGATCGATTGCTTGGATTGCGAAGCATCCTATAAAGGACAGAAAAAAGTTCTTTAAAAACTCTGATTAAGATTTTTTTTTTCCAATTTGAGACATCCTGTCCAGAAACATTCAGTTTTGACTGGGCGTTACCTTCATAATCATAATATCATTGGGTTAAAGTAAATATTATAATTGATTTTCAAGACAGGTGTGCGAAATGTTCAACATAAAATTAATAAAGCTATTAATGTAAAACTCAGAATCACGATATGATTCTTTATTATTATGATTGTAAATTGTGTTTAATTTATTATAAAATTTTTATTTACAAATTTTTACTCAACCTTTAATTGTGAAATTACAACTTAAGGACATTCATAAATATTTTGTCAAGTTCAACAATGTAAGCGTTTTGTTAACTTTACTTGATAACAACACGTCAGTTATGTTCGGCCTTTGGTGACTGACAGACAACAATATTTTAATCTGTAACAGTTATGTTAAATAAAGAGATTTGAGCGTTTTTTTGATGTTTTGTCTTGATTAAATGTTTGTTAACTGCCTGTGTTTATTTCTTAACTTTTTTTGTTTTGCTTAATGGATTTTCCAGTATTTAATTTATTAATAATTTTTTAGATGCTCTTGATTGGAATTTTCGATAAACTGAAGAGGTTCTAATCCAGGGACAAAACGTCTTAAAAATTAATGGTTTCAAAAATTATTGTTTTTCTATTAATTGTTCAATAATTTTATTTCGTGAATTAAGAGCCAAATTTAATTATTGTTTATTAAACATTTAATTGAAATTATTTTACGATATAATTGCGAGCATAATACTTTTATTGTTGCTAATTAACTAATCCTATCGTTGTATATACTCTCCATTACTGTCCTATTTTGGTGATTAACTCTGGCCGGGTGGTTCATCGTAGAGCCATTGGACCGGTTAATTGATATTATCCTAAAAATCGACTTTCGGTCAATACACGAGTTCTTACTTTCTGTATGAGCAAAGGGATCTGAATTGTTTGTAACAAGGATATTTCAGTGCTTGTAACCGAGTTAGTAAATAGTTATAAATTATGGAGCCTACAATTACGAGTAATTTGTAATGCTGCAGAAGAGATTCTGGTGGCTCTAACAGAGCAATTGCTACGTAAAATATGCATGTATAGCAAATACTAAATTTATGTTTCTATTAATCTGCGATTATCGTTTACATTGACACAATTTATAGTCTCGTGGCTTTGATAAGTTAAGCACGGGCGTATTTCACTTGCACGTGCAGGCACCTGCTCCAATGTTATCAAACCTGGTTTCATAGTGTTCACATTACTATCGGAATGATAACAAACCCAACGTACTTTATATAAATTGTGCATTATTGGCATAGTTATTTACGGTGGAACACAATAACTGGAACAGATGTTAACAGGACAATGTTTATAACAATTAGACTTATAAAAATTTCCTTCGTTGACAAAATGATGTTAATATTCAAATAAATGAAAGTTTATGGTTATGCGAATCTCATTTTAATGTCAATAGCTCTGATTTATTATAATTTCACGTCTCTGTATTTTTAATGGTTCGATTTTAATTACTTGCTTTTGAGAATGGGCATGATTACTTTTCAGACGTTTTCATTTGGTCGCTTCCTGGGTTTTTATTCTGTCGTCGAGAAAGAGAATTTTTTTCCTAAAAAAAGGTAATATGGAACATTTGTTTTATTTGTCCTGGCAGTGAATTCTTGGGTGGACCCGAGCAAACAAAGACAGCAGACAAGCATATTGAATGCAAATCTCGTGTTTGCTACACTGCCAATCTCCATGTTTCAGCCGCGTTAGGCCACCACTACCTGCGTAAATTCCGGGATATAAACTGTAAAGGCAACAACAATAAAAGCATTGCCCGTAAACTTCGCTATTTGGTTGCTAAATGTTGCCTAATATCTTCGACGTGACCGATATCTCGCTGATTTACGCACGTGAGGTAAACTGTTTTGCTAAATTAATGTAATTCAGGTCGGGTTAAGTTATTTTCTTCTAATTGGTTTTGTGTGCTTGAAAAGCTCAGATTATTTTTAACAGTCCAGTGTTGACTATTGTAATTAATTAATCCGGTAATTGGCTGAGTAAATAAACACACCATATTTTCTTGTTTTTAGAAATATAAATAATTTCCTTTTTTTATTACTTAAAACATTGATTTATCACCATTTCGTCAGTGATTAAATTTTTCTGAATTTCGATGACTGTAAACCACTCTACTGAAAAGTTTTCGTTGCGTGCATTTCCAATTAATAACACACAGAATATATTAAAAAATTATCAAGGTCTGGAAATAAAGTGTACAATAAGAAAACCGCAGTAAATTCCGTAATTAAATAGGCATTCATCATCAGTCTTGTTTCGTTTAAAATAAATTCGGAGACATTGAATTTAGGAAGTAATTCATAGATTTATTTTTTTGTGCTCCAATACAAAGTGCAAGAGGATATTTGAAATGACGGATTTTCCAACCTGTAATATAAATAAATATTATATATTTCAAATTGGCTGTTAATAAAATATCCTGACATGTTATTAAGCTGCACGGAACAGAAACACTAATCGTGGTCTTTCTATGATGAACTTCAGCATGACAATCAAAGACTTGAAATTAAAAGTATAGAAAGTATAGAAATGAGAATTAAAGAAACAAAGACTCATCATCAAAATACACAAAATAAATCAGATTTTCTGCCTTTAGTAATTTTTCTTGTACTTATAAATGGTTGTATTAATCTTATAGTTATCATCATTTAAGCAGCGTGTTCACTCGTTTATGACGTATCCCTTTGAAAGTTCTCTAGATCTACATATAATTGGACGACAGGTAATTTACAATAAAAATTACCAAAATAATAATATTTCGTATAAACTTCAATATTCGAGCGATAAGAGAGATTCACATCATCAGGCGTGGTTAGTATCAATTAATTTTGGCTATACAATGCTTCGTATGTTTCCTTATTCTCATACACATTCTGACTCTCCTACACAAAACTGCTTCACAACCATTTTTAGCGTTTCCCGCGCACATTGTCACGGAAACGCCGCCAACAATACATTAAACACAATGCAACCTGACCAGAAATTGAAAAAGCTCGATTGTCATGTTACAATATATGTATTGTAATATGACGAATATAATGGAAAGAAATGTATGTTCGTGGAGGATATGTATCTGTGGAGGGGATTGTTATCTTTGTTTTCCTTTCGGTTGGGAATATATCGTTGGTACAAGTGATCTGCACATTTTATGAATTAATAAAATAGTCTAAAGATATATTTGTAATCAGCAATGTGTGTGTGTGTGTGTTCATTTGATTTATGTGGAAGAGTCCTGAGGAAATGTTTATAAAAGCAGAAGTAAGTGTAACATTCAAATAATACACCTATCGAGTATTATTCGTCACGCTTCGTATAGTCAGTTTTTTTATTGATCGATTTGGTGGCATGATAAAATATTAATTTATATTCAAAACAAATTAATTTATGCAAGAATAATTAAAGCAGATTAAATATGTAATAATGGTGATTATAAGAGTAATTTTATTAGACTTAATTGAATTGAAGAAGTGACGTCAATAGTGCGTCATCACTGTAGCTATAAATGAGTTATAATCTTTTTTTTTCGTAGAATTTAATCTATTGTGTTTTTATAAGAGTAAGTTCCAGTAAATTAATATATATATATATATATAAGAATGATATTATGAAAAAGATTATTACTCAACAATAAATACATTACGCAGATGATTGTAGCGAAAACTGCTATTTTAAACGATGACTTAAAATATAAAGCAATAATTCATTTTTGTTATCTACATACACAAAATATTAGCAGTAAATAACTTACATATTTTTTCATCAATCAGACGCTACTGATACTGGAATTTTCCTTTACCTATTTTTTCTTTTATCTGTCACTCACATGTCCGATGTGGCTAATAGCGTAATTTCAGTACGAAAAACGGACAGGACATGTACGTATCTTATATAACTTTAATTTTACTTTGATGCACTTCATCTAGTATACTGTATGTGGCAGACATGTTCCAAATAATTTATTCCTTGTGATTTTGCAAATGTTTGCAAACGTATGTAATGCGAAGAGACAGATGTCACAGCTCTAGAAATCGTTGCACGTGAGCGGCAGAATTGAAAAATTCATGTCACTTCTTCAGTCGTAAGCGTACACCATGTTATTTGAAGGCGTACATCTAAAACAATTTAAACTGTGGTCTGAATGTAAGAAGCGAAAGAACCTGGAATGTTATTTCAATATAAAAGAAATGTGATGGAAGCATTTGGAAGGAACGCATTCCAGCGCTTGAGCCTGTAGCTTGTCGCATTCCTACAGTAAAACATGTAAAAAAATTCTACTCATAGTTCTGAAGTCAGGTCCCTGAGGTAGAATAACATCGGTATGCAGGTAAACGGAATTCTTTCGGTCTGTTATAGATGTAAACTTCCCTCTTTTATGAGAAATTGATTATGACTTTCGCAGGCTCTGCGTGTGGTCGGCAACGTATTTTTTAAACCAACACTTGCTTCAGTAACGTGTTGATATCATACAAAAAGATTTTTGAATTCATTCTGACATTTTGACGTTTGTTTGTTAAATTAATTTGGTTTTGATTGTGTTATTGCATCCATTATGTGGGATCGTACTGCGTCAAGTATTCGTCGATTCATTCTTGTTGATTTACAGCATCTTCATGAAGTGAAAAACTAATTTAGTAAACTGTATAATAACTGTAAAAGTATAATAATAATGCTTGCATAAGCAGAAATAGTAGTAGCACCAGTTGTATTATAATAGCATTGATAATAATAAAAGCCACGTTGTTAATGGCCATATAACTGCACTCGTGTCGGTGTACTCAGGCTTTAAGATTTAAGTCTTCGGACAGACGGCACTTGTTCCAAAGGACGGGGTTTCCTTTACAAATCTGGGGAAAACAGCAAGAGTGAGGCTATGTAGAAGTGATTTACTATAGCTGGAGTGTCTAAATATGATTCATAGTGATCCATTACCTTGTAACTGGGGGTTGGCCGGCGCTCAGGTTAACATGAACCTTTGTTACGGAAACTTGGTAGTGTAAAATCTATTCTGGAAACATAATAATAGTTAGATGTATGTTTCCTTATTCTCATACACATTCTGACTCTCCTACACAAAACTGCTTCACAACCATTTTTAGCGTTTCCCGCGCACATTGTCACGGAAACGCCGCCAACAATACATAAAACACAATGCAACCTGACCAGAAATTGAAAAAGCTCGATTGTCATGTTACAATATATGCATTGTAATATGACGAAGATAATGGAAAGAAATGTATGTTCGTGGAGGATATGTATCTGTGGAGGGGATTGTTATCTTTGTTTTCCTTTCGGTTGGGAATATATCGTTGGTACAAGTGATCTGCACATTTTATGAACTAATAAAATAGTTTAAAGATATATTTGTAATCAGCAATGTGTGTGTGTGTGTGTTCATTTGATTTATGTGGAAAAGTCCTGAAGAAATATTTATAAAAGCAGAAGCAAGTGATAAATACATTGTGCGATGAAAATATCTTTCCACTGTCTGTATATCTCATTCGTATTAATAGAATGAATGTTTTTAAGAATGATCCAACTTGACGACAATACTATTCTCCATCTTCTCCCTTCTCCTACTGCTCATCCATGGTATCACTCGCAACCTATACTTAGCTTCAATTGTGCTGCATGATTTTCAAAGAATTGTATTAATTTTAACTGTGCATCTGAAGAGAACAAAGTTTTCTGAAACCTTGACTGTTTATGCACGTGCCATCTCATTAAAAAATGTTCGCTCCGATTTTTCATGTTCTCTTTTGCAACTTATCCCAACGATTATAAAAACTGGACAAAAAAAATTCATCCTGAAACATGTATACTCACTACAGTATCCACTATTTTCAGTGACAATCGTATACTACAAAATACATATTATTCTGGACGATATTGGTACTTGGAATCTTCTTATGACGCAGAATCAGACAAAACTCCCATTCATATGGACCACGTGTGACTATTTTAACACATTAATTCATTTTTCATAACATTATTTTTACTTCACCCGTTTCTCACCGATTTGTTTCCTTTTTCATCAAGTTAATTTTGAATCCCAATCGTCGGATCTTTGATTTGAAACCTAGGCATTTATTCACAGATAGCAACAAGTGCTTGTAACTGCCTTGTTGTGATATTTAGTTTTCGACTATGACAGCTTTGAAACGAAGGAGTTGGAAGCCGGCTGTTACAGAACATTCTTGGAAGTAAAACGGAAGCCTGCAGGAGCAAGGGGATTTCCAGCTCTCATCTAGCAGCTGTCAAAGTTGATTAACAGTGTCAGACAGCAACTGCCTCCCGAAATCCCAGCTACATTACGGCACCCTAAACCTCAACGTCAAGACAAAAGCGAACTTCTTGAGATGCTGGGCGTTACTGTATAGTTCAGCTCCATTCCTTAAAGCAGGGGAAAGATTCTCTATGAAATGTGTTTCTGTCTCTAAAGCTCTCCACGGTGAGTTTTCTTGTCCGCGCTCAGCATGTTAAAAGGATCACGAAACAAATATGCTCGTTTTCTACATTACGTACACTTCTTCAAAATGATCTGAACATTTATCGTTCCGAAGTTGTTCCTATTCTACGATTGAAATAGTTCAGTTGTACGGTGCGAAAAGGTCAGATTCTTAATTAGTCTGTCGACGGTAATACTAATTTTTATTCAGCACAATCACCAAAATTAATTGAACTAAAGCCTAAAAAAATTATATAAATCATTGTTTAAATTAATCTCTCACACTTACCTACACAATAAATATAATACTAATTCTATATATAACAATAATTAAATGATTAATCACAAACTCAACACACACATATATAAGGTTAAAATAAATTCCATTAGTGTAAGATACAAAATCACAAACTCTTGGCAATAAAATTGTGTTGTGTATAAGTCAATTAATTTTAATGAACAGTTGCAAAAGCTGTTTTATTCTTGTCATCTGTGTGTTGGCTGTCTGGATTCCCCGTCATGTAAGCCGATAGATGTTGTAATTGTATTCCCTTGGGTCAGGTTAGAGTGTTATCACTTCAGTTTGCAAAACCAAATCTTATGTGGTCAATAATTATTTTTCCAGGGATTGTAAACAAAAAGATTATTTATTTTGTAAACTAGCAATGAAGCCAGAAACAGACAGTTAAAATATAATTTAATTGATCTAATTTAATTCAAAAAGATGTTTCTGTCCTAATGTGAACTCTCATCAGGATTATCAATAACGATATTAAAATTTAAACATAAATGATGAAAGATATTAGCTGTTAATCAAAGAATAAAAAAAATCGCGCTAAAATAATAAGGTTAAATAGCGGTAATTAACAGCCAAGATTTTTAAGGTTAGAAGATTATATATCATGTACTAAAATATTATAAATGTTGCTTAATAAAAAAGTATCCATTTCGATATTGCGTGAATACGTAATGTGGTTAATA
The DNA here is from genome assembly GCA_037074705.1 of Zhengitettix transpicula. Classification (NCBI taxonomy): domain Eukaryota; kingdom Metazoa; phylum Arthropoda; class Insecta; order Orthoptera; family Tetrigidae; genus Zhengitettix; species Zhengitettix transpicula. The sequence goes on along the minus strand of CM073595.1, from coordinate 72,779,743 downwards.
TGTAGTATTCCTGAAGCTAGACAATATTACTGTCTTTGTCAAACAAATTATTTTATTTTATATAAGTATATATAATTTTAATAATAATTGGTTAGAATTTGTCAGAAATTTGTTTAAAAGAAACCTTTCCGAGCGATACAATTTTCAAGTTTTCTCCTGTCCTGTAACTGGGCCAACATTGTAAATTCCCACAACTTCTTGCGGACGGTGGAAGCCATGGAAATCGTCGAGGAAATCAGAACATGAAACTGCTTTAAAGTCCGAGAAAACATTCAATTAATTACACTTGAATGGGAAAGTTACGTGTTAAACCCACACGGACAATTTGAAAGTAAATCAAACCACGGTTGATATAGTGAAGAAATTACGAAATTATGTTATAATTCATATGCGGTATAAATTTTACATACGTTTAACTACTCACATGTCTTTTCCGAAAAATAAAATTGCAATAACAGGGTTATGTTTCGCAGATCGTTACTGAAAAAATACATATAATATTTTTACCTGTTTGTTAGCCTTCAATATCATGAATTTATGATTATCCTTTGTGAAAGAATTATGTTAAACATAGAATTAGTGTTAAATAACTTAAAATACCTGACTATATTGATTCCGAGTGCCGTTGTTAATAAAATGCTGAACTGAAGCTCGTGAATATTGAGTAACTTCCGCTCTAAAGGGCCTCTAATTTACGTAATTTATTAGTCAGAGAAAGAGAAATCACAGCTATTGTATTCAAAATGAATATATAATCACTTTCTAATATATATTTTGTAAAATTCATCAATGTTTTTGTAAATATAATTTTAAATTTGTTCAATTATAAAGTTTATTGTGTAATATAAAGGCCTTGTGTTTGAATAGAGAGCGTTCACAGACAGTTTATTGTTGTTTGTGTAGTGTCTTATCGGCGAGTAAGACAAATAATGGTGACCCTCCTATTGTGGGAAGCTGGAGTATGTCAATTTCTCACAATGACAACCGCGTGATGGAGGTGAATTTGGTCAGTAAAAATTAGTAATCACGCGGTGATAGAGGTGGAGAGAGGTCGCTATACGTCGAGGTCGTCCTAAGTCGGACTAGTAGTATTGTAGTTTTGAAGAAAGTATAATTGTAATGTATTTTAAAGAGATTCTGTCCATTTTTGGGCTTATAAATAATACTCTGTATATTTTGTATGATTTAGAGATTTTAGTGGCAGATAAAAGTTGATTTATTTGATTTTTGTTGGTTTTATATTTTAACATTTAATAGACTGCTACCGACTGGAAAAATATATCGTGATCTGTCAATTATTTTGATCACGATAACACTGACTTGTGTCCACTGTAATATCTTGGGCATTGATGACATAGTTGGCGATCTTACTCGTGAAATAACTGGCGGCTGTGATTGAAACATCTTGGGTCTATAGTCTGCTTCTCTAAAAGGAGTTTATTGTATAAGTTGCGAGAGTGAATTAAAAAATTTGCCTATTTCAAGTTTGACAATTTTCATAATATATTTGTTGTAAGGTCTGTGTTACTGAAATCAATCAAAATTGGTATGAACATTTATTATTTTAAATATTGTTAAAATATATTGTAAACATTGCGTAATTGTTGTTTCGTCAAATTTCGTTTCATTTTGTGCATATATTTTTGGGGATATTTGCTAAGTTGGCATTTTTGTAAATTTAATTATAACTTCAAAATATTTTGTTGAAATTTTAAACAGCTAGAGAATATTAACGACAGTAATATACTTACAAACTGCGGATATTTATATTTTAATTATACAAGTATAAATAAATAATTTATCGCAATGCCATTAGAATATTGCATAAAATCTGTTGACGTGAAATTAATTATTATTTGAGGTGATTTGTCACTCTTCTCGTATGGAATATAAATGTACCGTAACAAACTTGACTTATAAGGAACCCCTCTATTAAATACAACGTTACGGATACAGGTAAAAGCTCTTAATGTCAAAAGAAGCGCAGTTCAACAATACACAAAAGAAATTTTTCGATGCAGCCTTAGCAGACACAGAACGGAAAGTCGAAACCGTAACATGATACAGAGTTCTAACTGCCCTAAAAAACACGAGTATTGTTGTCATTCGAACTTAGCCGAAAGGACAATGAAACAACTTTTCCCTAGCTATTCACGAAATCGATTATTACGTCCGCTAAAGAAGGCGAGTCAGACATCTTACAAACACAAGCTTTTTCAAAAACTTTTCCCATCAAGGACATAATACTGTATTTATAATAGTAGCAGCCTTCTGAAGAAAAGTGCTATGCGCAGCTGTTGCTGCTTTTTAATTTAGCAAGTTGGGAGCGAATGACGCAAGAGTATTTATTCTGTGAAACTCAGGAAACCTTTACAGTGCGAAACAGAAAGCTCATGAAGGTTGTAATAAAAGAAAACTCTCTTCATAGTACGTCGGAATAAAAACAATAACATCAAAACTCTATAAACGCTAACAACACATTAATATTAACTTCCGCAGGTTTAACAACACATTAATACATTGTACGCTATACTAAATACCAAACTCATTTATAAAATATTGCAGCTCTTCTGAACAAAAGAAAAACGGGTACACGAAAAATATTTATTTGGTTATGGTAATGCATGAATCTAAAAGAAACTGACGTAAATCGAATAAAAACAATCGCACCACAAAATCAATATGTACCAGAACAATCGAGGAAAAGGGTGAAGAACGGCAGCGTCACAGTAACAAATGAGAAAAATAAAATATAGATTTAATTTTCTCGTTTCTAAGCAATGAACACACGCGAGTATTATATTATTTACATATAAATAAAATTGATTGTATGTGTGTGTATGTTACGCAGACGGAAATTTTCAGACATGCTAAAACGGTCGATATTGGCGCCGAACATCTCCTAATGCTGTTTGTGTATAATTTCAACCCCTTTCGAAATGGGAGGAGAGCTCCCTTAGGGGTGGGGGTGGAGAGGCGTTAAATAAAAATAAAGCAAAAGGAACCTAGTTTGGAGAGGAATCCGGGATTATGAATGTCGCTGAACCCGGGCACCCAGCTAGTACATACAAATATGACGAACATTAAAATGAAATTTTTTGACGATAACTTCTAAGCATATTGTTATTACTGTTGTATTGGAATATCAATTTTCTCATTATATATATATTTCTGACTGTTTAAGAGAAATTATAAATGAAGAACAGCCATTTAAAGTCGGAAAAAATATTTCGGCCACAGGAGTCAGCGGAGAACTATCAAACTTTTGTTAAACGTCATACCTGAAGCGTAGTGTAATTTAAATAAATAGTTTTTCTGACTTCAAATAACTGATGTTTTTTAAATTATCAGTTTTCTATTTATTTGCGGGTTAACTTTGATAAACTGTAGGAATCGTAGTATTTATTATTCTTGGTCTTTTATATTTAATTATTCACTAGTTCATATATACTTTAGTTTCTAATTGTTTGAATGCTATGATGGATCATCTGTCCCCAACGGTGGTAGGAAAAATTATTAGTCTAACTGTGACTATCGCTGAAACGGATATTATGCCCGAAAGTAAGCAATGTTTTGGTAAATATTTTCGATACACTAGACCGTGTGCTAATAATGAGAGGCTGGAGTCTGGTGGAAATACAACACCGTTGCAGGTGGAGCCGCCATCTGCACAGCATAACAAAGCGAACTTATTCTCCAGAGCCACTTCCCTGTGCACAGAGGGGAAGCCCACTCTTTTATTTGCCCTCACAGAAAGTCTTATCCCCACATGTCAAGCGGGACTTATCAGTCAAGGAATCGAATTTATTATAGAAGAGACCGTCGCAATTTCTAAGCACAGCCTCCTGGAAGTATGAGTATACAAAGGCGGTAGGTTCTAGATATGTATCTAAGAGCTCATTTTGCCGTGAAAGGTGTGCTTAGGGAGCGGGCGCACTTACCCATAATGTAACGCATAGTCTTATGCTAATGCGGCTTCTGTGATACGAAAGGCAACCGCAAATGTGCGCACACCGGCCAAACGAAATAATATCCACCGTCGTTCCTCCTGATATAATGGTTAACTACTTAAATTCTCACGAGTACTGGGAATGGCGCTTAAGAAAATCACCTATAATTTTTCACTTACTCTTGCCGTAGCCAAAATTTGAACAAATTTAAATATATAATGCACAGTGATGTTATCAGACAAAAAGCTTAATGTTTTCACCAGGTAACAATTGAGAAACTCAGGAGAGAAAAGCGAAGGGTGGTAAACGAAATTAATTTCATAATTTGGATTACTTGCGACGCGTTTTCTATGCTAGGAATAAAAACAGTAACAAACTATAATACTAAATTGATACATATTTTCATTTAGACAAGTCCCCAGAAGAAAAGAAATGAAACTTCACTAGCATCGTAAACAATCCACAAAAAGGGAGATGCCACAACCGTACGCACTATTTTAACGTTAGCAGGACTGCGTGATACGAAGAATTGATAAAATTACATTCAGTGTTTTAGAAAAATACATAAAAAATGTTCAGGTTAGTAAAATTATTTGAATCGAAATGTTAACAAACCAGTCGATAGACTGATGTCCAAAATATATTCTAATATAAGTTAGGCTGGATACAGACGCTATCGTCAGCTGGTCCTTTAGAAAAACGACTCGAGATTTCGGTTTCTGGTCATGCCACGTGTAAGTAATAAACTTTTGGAATAATCATTAATAAGTTCGGAAATTAGACTTTGAAATTCCGTTTGTTATAACCATAACTAATAATCAATGAAACAATAAATTTATACTTGAATTTATATATATATATATATATATATATATATATATATTTGAAATTTATTGGATTTTTCAGTGTTGGAATACAGACGGTTATTTATTATAAATGCAGTCTTGGTACATCGGGTAGAGCTGACCAATAGGCTGTAATGCATTCAAGCCATATTCGCCATAATCACGGGAAATGTCATGAATAGTTACATAGATCAATTTTGTTTGTTGGTTGGTTATGACAAGTCGTTATCGACTTATTAATAAATCGGAAATGTTATATCTGGTATTTATTAGTACTAAATCTCTGGCGTATACATTGCCTGTCAGAGATTCGATTTATGAACCTCTCCTCTGCGTGACTCGTCACATTAAGCGACAGAATTTCCCTGTGGCGTATTTTCCAATTATTTTAGAGCAATATTAAACTATTTAGTGAAAATGAAAATAAAGGAGATATTTCCGTTGCAAAGTCACCACTTAATTCCCATAATTTTTAAATTTATTTTCTGATAACGTTTAAGCTTTAGTCGGTGGCGTGTTACAGGCTCCGAAATGCAGTATTGAACGCGTTGTCTTTGGGGGAATATTCCGACACCGCAGAATTGTTGTCACCTACCTGGTATCGGGGGCAAGTCTTAATTATTAATGAAGACTATTATGCCAGCCGTTACGTGGGCTGGGTAATAGATTAGGGTAGCTTTATGGCTCCATGGCGCTGTTATCGTGGACGGATTGATGAAATATGGTAGGCGAACTCATACACACGCCCAGGTAATCACGCTTTATTTTTCCATCCGTGCCACTAGCTATATACCCTCTTCAAATGTTTGCAGCCGGCTTTCTACACGAGGGAGTATTTAGACAAGTAATTGAAGTCTGAAAGCCGTGAAACTAGGTATGCCACGTCGTTTTCAGCCACTCACAGGCAGTAAACCCGACCGACCAAAACCTCGCAGAGCCATTAAGGACGATCATTGTATTTCATTTCTAGACATTCACCACATCAAGACCTCTGTAATGGTGCCTCCAGTCCGGCTAAGGTGGAAAACAATGACAAAGTGGGAAATATTGAGCTGGATAGCCCTGCAAATTATATTTTATAGTCCACCGTCCATATGTTTAGGTGTAATATAAACCACAAGTAAAATATTAAATAATTCAAAATATTTTCAATTAGTCCCAGGAGAACAGTTTCGAGTTAATCGTAAGTGGTTTACTTACGCTTTTCCTCTCTACGCAAATTCTCAAGGTTGAATATAATTGTTAAAGTGCATTAAAATTTTACTATTGGTCTGCACCTTGGAACATTCCAACAGTATTCTTTCTGAACATTCGTGAAATTTTGTGGAAACTATAGATAATTAATAGCGGTTTTGATTTTCAATTTTCCATTTACTAAAGGAACCAAAAACTTGCGGGAATGGTTTTAGAAAAGAAAATAACAAAGACATGAGCAGTGAAAACAGACAAGGAATAACATCACTACACACATACATTTGTGGGCCTACTGAATACAATCCAACTGTACTCAGTAGGATTCAATCACGTTATACTATTACTGTTTAATGTGTCAGGATTCTACACAAAATAACAAAACAATGAAATACATTAACTGAAATAAATAAAATTACATTAAAAAATATAGCTCTCGGGCAGAAACTATTTCATATAGAACGGAAAAGACTGGTTATGCGACGCGTTATAATTTCAAACTTACTGAAAACAGAATGATAACGGGATGAATCGCTTATGGCGGCTGTAGTTCCATGGATGCGGAGTTATTTTGATGGTTTTACATGTTTTAAAAACCGACATTTGTCGTTATGTCTCTCTCCGTATTATGAAATAGGCAGCAGCATCTGGCAAGTTGATCGTGTGTCAGGACCTCCATATCAGTTTGTTACATCTCTTATGCCAAGGCGGGTGGAAATTTTCAAACATGTTAAAAGAACAGCCGATATTTGCGTCTGATAAATATTTTTCTGAGTCAATGAAATTGATAGGATTTCTACCAATGTTTTTGTGTATAATTTCAACCCTTCTGGGCATGGAAGAGGAGGGGTGTTACTAAAAAGTAACGCGAAAATAACCAAAATTGGAGTCGAATCCGGGGTTATGGACGTCACGAGATTAATTATGACATTAAACTTCCCAAATGTAGAAATTTTATGACATGTTAAAACGGCTTATATTATTTGTCTGAAGAAAATTGAACAGTGTCAATGAGATACATAGTGTATCTCCATATATTTTTGTGTATAATTTCAACTCCTTTTGTCATGGGAAGGGAGCACCTTTAGGGATGGTGTGTGGAGAACGTTACTGAAAATATCGCAAAACAAACCGAGATTGGAATCAAATACGAAGTTATGGATGTCGCTTAGTTTAAATATGACAACGCGGGCAACGCTGGGCACCCAACAATTAATAATACAAATGGAAGTTATAAAAATGAAATTAAAACACAAAATCTATTTTAAAACGTATTCCATTATTAATTTTCCGTTAAGCTTAGATTTATCTCACGTGTCTCTTTTCAGGTATGACAGAAAATCTTCCGACATACGAATTCTTATCACGTCAGTAGGACTAGTATCGTCCTGTGACGCCATTAATCTTTACAATCCTTTGTATTTGGACTTTGCGTCTGTAAGAGATGAGGCTACTTCGTACAGTTGAGAGTGTAGCAATAGATGGAGCGACTTATCCAGTAAGTGACATGTGACCCGGACGACCGGTTAGAATTGGAAAGTCACTTAGCCCCCTGCGGCGTAGCAAATGGACAGATCCCGCAGCGGTGCCCTGCTTTTAAATCGCCTTCGATTCAGCAGTGAGAAGCAAGACTTTGCCGGACATCTCCAAAGTATGATTTACCTGAATTTAGAAGCATAAGCGTCACGAAATTTAATGTAAATTAACTCAGAATTCTTCGTGTCAGAGTATTGATACGGATTAAATATCATGATACTAAAACCAGATTTATAAAAATAAATATTAATGTTTATAATTGACTGCTTTAATAATTAAATCTAGGAATGATGTTTAAATACATAACATTTTAAATTAGACTTGCTTTAAAATCTCTATTTTTCATTTTTGCTGCAGACAAGTTTAACTTCTAATTTACAGTTAACTAATGTACTTATATTAATATATATTTAAATTACTTCTGCGAATCTAAATTGAACTGATGTCTGCATAGTATTTTCATGTTTTCAAAATATAATTCATTATTAGGTTCTTCAGCACGTCATGGAAAAGCGATGTTAATTTTCGATTTTTGCTATGATAATATCTCTTTTTAAGGTTGTTCTATAGCCAATGTAATGAAATGCATATTTAATTTCAATAAATTAACACAACGTGTTCGGTCTCAGATTATAATTATATATTACACGAAAATATTCAAGAATTAATTATTTAGAACCTTTTGAGATGCAGAACGGAAATTTTAATCATTGATTCACTTTCCACGGAAATAATAGAAATTAGTTGAGATCTGTGTCCAGATTGTGAGGCTAAATCTTACAAACTGTGTCCACTTTCTCTCCAATTCACTTTGATGTCCTCTACGTCGTGAAAGACAACGGCTATTTCGTATCATGTTCCGTAAATGGAGCCACTACGCACCTAGAAAACTCGCACATTTAGCTTTACTGTGTTTTTTTTACTCGTACACCACGAGTTTCGTACGTGAACAGACGCTCACTTCGGCAGAGGAATTCGAGATATGCGATTTACAACATAACAGGCTGTTTAATTATTGGCGCTAGTGCACGACGCATCAGTCACGGTAACACAATGTTACGCCTGTTTATCGGCTTTCTGTGTTGCTAGAATCAAGTGATGCAATTGAATTCTTGAAATTAATTAATCCAGTCAAAAGACCATGACCAAATTGCCATGGCGTAATATCTGTGTATCTAAGGAAATGTATGTAAAAGTAGAGTCACATACATCGCCTCTTACAGTATTGGAAAATGATACTCCTTGTGAGATATTTTACCAACATGATCTTCATTTCCTTGATTTAAATGTGAAATAAGCTGATCGAATATTTTATTAGAACAAAAGTTTGATCTATTCAGGAAATTTTAGTGCGCTGCAGGTAGGATGGCAGCTGAGTTTAGTGACATTCTGCGCCGATTCTACCCCCATCATCGTTCGCAGCCAAATAGCTTCAGTCAGCGGCTAGAGCTTGACCGTGTTCGGTCTTTGTGGCGTATGTGTTTATCTCAATCTGCGTCACCGCCAACGTTCGCGACTATAGTTATTGTCTTATTTCACTTTACTACAATTACACTAAACACTAATTTTTCCACTCTGCACCTTGTGTGTGCATAATTATGAAACTCTATCACATCTTGTGTTCACCAAAGATTATTAAAACTCTAAAATTAACAAAGTTACGTTCTTTATTATTTTTTTCAAAATAAACGTTTGGGTCATTTAATTTTGATGAGGATTCCTGTTTGCTCAGATTGAACATACATTAATATTTGCAGAACACTTAAAACAAATGGAAAATGAATCATTAGAATAATGAAGTTGCAGCATGTAATACATTCATTTGAGGTCACAATATTTGGTTAATTATTTCCTTTGTTATTACAATGTATCTATAAATATATTTATTTGATCTAGAACAAGGGTATAATTGCACAAACGTTGTTAATATCGTATTTGCTATCACATAACGAACCACATGAAACTACCAGGAGTGATCTCACGGTATTTTTCCAGATTTTACAACAACCACTCACAGCAGTATTCATATTAAAAAGCTGGAACGATAAATATGGTTTTATAAATTCACCGCAATATCATGAAATAGAGCTAATTAATAAACAATTATTTGCTTTTGAGGAAAAATATATTGCGCTCAAAACAGTTTAAAAAAATACTATTACCGCCGTAATTACTATAGATTATTTTTTTAAATTTTTTTTTCAGATTAATGTCGAATGTTTGTTGTTCTTGTCTCGCACATTCACCATATGTAAAAGTTGACTTTCCAAGTACACTTCAAACAGATATCCGGACCGAGTACAGGTCAATATGAAATGATATTTTAGTTGTAAACACTCTGGAAATAGACCTACTTTACGGTTAACCTCAAAGTGAATTATTTTGAGTGTATTGTTTGTCATTAGCCTCGTATTTGCTTTATGTGAAAATTATGGATATAGTCTGAACACTTGTCCGTTAATTGAAATTCAATTTAATATACATGTTGTAAAATGAAAATGGAACCGAATCCCTTATGAATAAAACGTTTGGTTTCCGGAATTGAACCGTAGGAGAGGCCCTTGGGGCAGTTTCCAAACTGGATATAGGTTTCAGTTAATTTCGGGCCATTTAACGGAGTGCCTAATGAAGACAGACGGCGATGGTCATAATCAATATTGTGGAGGCCGAACTTCGGTCTTGCAGGAGGCCTTCGCTGAAAGTGAAGTCCCTCGTGACTCCACTGCCTCATGCAATTAGTTTTCTCAATAGATAAATTTTTCCCGTCAGAAATTGTGGGGTTTGGGGCTATTTGCCATTCTAACCCAATTTCATGTCTGAATTACGTTTAATTTTGTCGTGGAGCTTATTTAAAATTGTTTCTGCAAAATGTTTTGGTTTAAATAAAAGAAGTACAAACAACAGAAAAACATCCAATTGGAAATAACGATCTTTTATTATAGAAGATTAGAATTAAAATGACCATCCCCTTTTCAAGTTGTGTGTTTGCTGACCCAAATACATGAAAAGGACTGCAACACACAAAAGGCAGTAAATCGAACTTCGCTTTATTACAGAAAATAATACACGAAATAACTAAATAATCAGTATATATATTCACATAAAATTATAACGCCAAAAAAGTCACTTCGCATCAGCTACTCTCGAATCGAGATCAAGAAAACAGGAAACATCGCTTCATGCAGTATTATACGTTGGCTGAGAGTTATTATTTTTAATTGAATTCAAATGGAAAAGCAGGAGAATATAAAATAGTTTAAAATATTGATTGCACGACTTTCTCAATATATTTAAATAAGTTCTTAATTTTTAAAAGTTGTAATTCTTCTGTCACATCCCAATATTCATTGAGCACACTTCGAGGAAATTATTCGAAAGGCAAACCAAGGCTAGTGACTCGCCAGGTGTGACAAATTTTCATATCACAACAGCTGTATAGTGTTTTATAATCAAACACATTTTACTTGAATACTTTTTTAAAAAATATTGAAAGTAACGTTAAACTTCAAAGTTTGACAATAATCAACGTCATATTTCAATTAATTATTCCCATTTTCATGGTAATGAGTAAAATCATTCTTGTCGCCTTTAGTTACGATAGAAGCATCTTGTATTTTCATCTAAACGAATTGTTTACAAAACACTTCCCACGATTTGTTGCCCATTGTTCAATAATGTTAGAAAACACTTTTTGAAGACTACAAGATTTTTCTTCACTACATATCACTAGTCTTAAACCACGCAGCTACTGGAATAACTAAATTTCTGATACTTAAATTTTTGTCAATATCTACATTGAATAATTAGACTATTTTTTTTTTGCGGTACATTATTTTGGAAGTCAAATTGAGCGTTTTCGTGTATTTAGGGAGGATAATTATTACAAAAGGAAAGTGAACACTACTGGCTGTATACATTGCAACGTAAGAAGATATTTTCTTCCGAACGCAGAGTTGAAGAAATCCTCTGAACCAAAGCTGTTTTGTGTGATGCATTCAGAAAGGGGACGTAAATTTTTGTGACAAGGACAAGAACTGTTTTAATTACGTTATTCTGATGATGTTATCTCACGCTAATTTAAGAATTTTGTTTCCTACAACGACAAGTTCTCAGAATTTATTTTAATTTCGTTGTAGCAATTTTAGACTGAATATTCATAATATTTTATGCATGATATAAGTAAAATTGGCTTCATACTTTCTTTTAAAAAATAGGAAAATAAATTACTGCATTCTTTGTTTCTCCTATTTTGAATAAAATAACTTTTACACTCATAAAGTATTGAAACTTAATAAAGGATTGAAGGCAGGGAAGAAGTTTTAATCGATTTTAGCCTTTATACCGGAAAATACGACTGTCTTCACATAAAAGGTGGAATTAATGCAAATGTCTGCAGGCGAATATTCTACTTTCAGTTTTAAAGAACTTTAAACTACTTTGCTGTAAATAAAAGTTTCTGAATTCACCTCGAGGCCGCAGTAGGCTCAGGGACAAACGGGTTGCGTCCTGCGTTATTTTAAATTGTACCCCAGAAGTCTGGAATATTTCACTTAATAGGGAGTATTCCATGCACGTCTGTTATATTGACACCTTATTATGAAAACTTTAAAATGAACTAGATTGACAGCCTACATTTTCGCGCATAATACAAACCAATTCCACCGTTTCACTCATAAAACAAGTTGGTGAATTGTATTCTTGTCTCGAAGCCACCAGATTTTTATTGTCTTGTACTTGATGAGAACTGTAGCGCATTATACTGTTGTAAGTTCCATACTTTTTCATTCTTATTTTACGTGTAGTTGGATATTACTTCGAAAACTGTAACCATTCGTTTAGAAATATGATACATGTTCTTCCCCAATTCATAGATATTATTTAAAATTAACAAAATCAACATTTGTAAAATAATTGCATAACGAGATGTAACTCTAATCAATTATTGTTATATTCACTGATACTACAGTTAGAGATTGATACTGAATGTTTTCCTTCAGCATTTTATCCTGCCTTCAACCATGTTGTTTCACTATGCAATTACTAGTTACTAGAATACAGTTCAATATCGACTAATAGAAGTCCATCGGAGAACTTATTACGTACTGCACGTTAAAACCATTTGTAAAGTACTTTCTCGTCTGTTATTATTTCATCATTATTATGACGTCGGCCTTTTCCGAAACGGTCCAATCCAGATTTTGCCGTGAGAAATCTCCTTGCTGACAAGTTGTTACTAATCTGTTTATTAATTTTTCTTTCATCTGATCGTGTTCCACACATGCATCTGAACCCGAAGTTGTTAGAATCCATGGGAGTGTCACATATCGGGATTCTCTGGAGAAATCTTCCCCTCGAGAGCCAGGCGTCTTATATCCTGTGATGTTATCTCAAAAAGCGACTGCAGCGCTTCCGCTCAAATCCTCGACAGGAATTAGTTAATAAATGGCGCCTATTCACAGACAGCCCTCCAAAAAATGAATATATTATAATACCACGAAAAAGGGTAACAAAAAATTTCTGTAAGTTCAATCACTGGTATATTCGAAGTTTATAAAAATTGTAGCATACAGAAGCAACGTATTGAATTAAAAAGCCATTAACTAAATAACCAGTTTAGTTAGAAAAAATATTAGTTTATATTGGCTACTGACCGTCGCAATTTAGAAAAAAAATAATTCTTCTGATCACATATATTTATATACGTTCGTAGAGACGTCTTCAGAAATATGTAACATATTGCTCATATTTACTTGTATATTTATCAGTGTTCTGTGAAAATGTGCAGAAAATTATTATTTGGAAACTATTCAATTAAATTAAACTATTAGCTGTATGCCTTTGTGCAATCATGTCTATTTAAATTATACGAATAAGACAAATAAAATTATTTAAACGTAATGCTTAATATTATTCAGAGTTCAAGGACTGATCAGCATGAAATATAGATTGTTAAAATCTTCAATCTTCTATTTAATTACGCATGTCGAAGCATTTTTTATCGTTAATAGTTATGTTTATCTGACAGCAGCAATGTGTGGGTTAAGCACAGAAGTTTAGAAAGTTTCTCCACATAATTTTTATTCTTTGTTTACTGTTCAAGAAATAAATTGTCAGTAATGTTCGATAAAGTTTCACATAAGTTTATTATAAATACCTTATTTACAAAATATAGTTCTATGTAATTTTTTTTAACCAGACATGTAAAATTCTTATATTTGCAAACAGATGAATTATAAATCTTATATAAAATGTTGTACAATATTAAAATTATTTTATTAAATTTATAATAGTGGAAATAAAGTAGTTGAAATATAGGTTGGATAAAACGTAAACTTCAAACTAGAATTGAAGAACATTTTGCAATTCTACAACAACCTTTAGAAAATAAATATGTTCTGACCAAGAAGTTATACGTAAATAACCATAACATTTATTGGATTAATGTAAAAATCTTAGTTGAAAAGAGGAGTTATTATCCACTTTTTCTAAATGAAATTATCTAAATTCAGTTAATGTAAAAAATTATACAAATAATTTAAATCAAATTTATGATATTGTGTTATTATGATTAAAAATAATGTTTTCTTACATTTTAAATATTTAAGCCGTTTGTGTAAAAAATGTAATTGCAAAAATAAAAACTCTGAGATTACTTCTAATTCGGAGAACATTTCGGACCATGTACCTTTTCTTGGTCTGTTGATTGACGATAAATTGACGATAAATCTCGGGCAACTTCTCAAACTTTGCTTCACATTAAGTGTGTTAACTCGGGAAATCGATATATCTACATCTGAAATGGTATATCTTGCATATTTTCATTCTGACATGTCTGACGGTATAGAAAACTGGGGTCGTTCACGCCACGCGTTTCAAATTTTTGAACTTTAAAAGACGACCGTCGAACCATATCCGGTGTGAATCGTAATGCCAGTTGCAAGCCTTTGTTTCGGAATCTTGGGATTTTAATTTTGCGTTGTACATGTATTCTAGAAATTTTAAAGTTTGTCTGAAGAAACGTCAGTTTATATGCCCTAAACGGAGAAAATCATTTATACAACTCCGCATTGAATAACATCGCCTAAACCTTTTTGAATCAAGCATTCGTTATTCCGTTACGATATATTTTAGTTAATATATGTAACTTTTAATGTTTTTATTTAAATATTCTGTATGTTGACCAAATTATACTATTTTAAGTTCAAAATTATTATTCAATATTTCTGATTTTACGTCAGTTTTTATTTGTATAGAATTAAATGTAGTGTATGAATTATTAAATAAATTATTTTGTTATTGGTCATAAACTATATTTTATTCTACATTATTGAATAAGCTACTGCTTAGTAAAATGGCTTATACCTCGTCTTATTGTCTTTAAGTCAGTGTTGTTATGGATTGGAGAAAGGCAAAGACAGATATTTGCTAGTTTATTAGCAGAGGAAGATTTGCAAACTTCGGAATATCTTCGGCCTGTAATATCAGTATCGTACCCTAGGGAACTGAAACTAAACCACCAGTTCGAAACAAGCAAACACATAAGAAGCAGATATGGCCCAAATGGGTATGAGTCATGGACTAAACGAAATACGGCTAACGTGGGAGGTTGCTTGGTCTGCTTTTTTAACGAGAACGAAATATGGGAAAATAAAGGGCCTTTCGTGACTGAAGGAAAGCATTGTTAGCTGTATTTGATTGAACTGGACTATCTTGATTGAAGTGAGAGCTCGGTGCCGTGTTCCTACCCACTTAATTAATTGATGACCAGCTGAAAGCAAACGCCCCCGCAGCCTACATAGCATAAACTATTACTCTCGCTTCCAGAGTAATGGCCGAGCAAGAAATTATATTGGTGGTTTAAGCAATAATTATGGAAGTTACCCCGGAGAGGGGAGGTGTTTGATATATGGGTTGGCGTGACGTCACATGCCGCTTGGTCAGATAAGCTCAGCACGCCTTCCTTATCCCTGTTTTATGCCTCGGCCAGGCCATAAGTTCCTAAAACATCTTCCCTGGCTTTCGTGTTTGACAGTCGTGGCGCACGCATTACGCAATCGCGCAGCTGTGATCAAACCGTTAACCTGAATCTAAGGCAGTCAGCACGAAGGTCAAGAGGCTGCTCACCTCAAACCATCCTCAACATCCTCAAGATAAGACACATTGCGGGAAAAAGTAGAAGTACGAACGGTGGAACGAAACTACTGCCACGATTAAAAGTGAATGATGTTCTAGAATGGGCGTTACTGATGGAATGAACCGTTAACAACAATTATTCACAAAAAGTTGGGTGCCCGTACTTCAAATGGATATTGCAGGGTGAAAGAGTAGCAAAAATTCGTCCTCAATGTGTATTATTGATAAAATAGGGTTTGAGTGTATATTTTTCCATCAACGCGTAATTTATGTCATTGTTCCAGGATCAAGTATGTAAAATTTACTACTTTAACTTAATTCTTATCATTATCTACGGGAGTATTTTTCCACTCCATTAAGATAACGAGTTTTTCATTTTCTTAAGGCACCGGCAATATTTTTTAAGTCTTTAACGTACCTGGAGTATTTTTGATTCTGGTAAGGTTTTGATTCCGTTAGGATACTGGGAGTCATATTTACTCAGATAAGGTACCGGAACTTATTTGTCTCATTTCTCGTGTCGGTATTATATAAATTAAATAAATTAATAACTCTGTTTAGAGACAGCTACGTTTCAGTAACTTTTTGTACTTTCATCAGGTTATGTTTCCTACGGTAACATATTTTGTTTCATACATGGTGAAAAGAACAAACAAACACTATTTAAAACCACAACTTTTCAATATTTATTTCTTCTCACTCTTCTATCTTAAAATGTAAAACAATATGATAGTTAAAATCAAATCATAACCTTTCAACACACTAGAAATTTAATAATAAATGTTACCAATCATAAAGTAATTATGAATATAATTTTTTCGAATTAAAATTACTATTTTATACTGAAAATTAATAACGTTTTAATTTAAAAAACCATCAGAAATTAAATATAACGTTTTAAAAATATTACTTAATTTTAAGGTATCATTATGGGAAATTAGTGTTTTTAGAATTGTTTTATTATGTAGCATTATTGATAAATTACGTTTTAATAAATTTTGTTAAATATTTTACTTCGTTAAGGTACCGGAAGTAATTTTTAACTCACTTAAGGTCTTTGGAGTTTTAATTGCTACCTTAAGGTACCCGAAGTATTTTTCACCCTCTTAAGGTGCCGGGAGTATTGATGAATCTGTTAGGGTACCGGGAATTTTTTGTCCTCTCTTAAGTGACTGGGAATATTCATGACTTCGTTATTGATCCGGGAGTATTCCTGGCTTCCTTAATGTATCGAATGTATTTTTATCTCTATTAAGACACCCTGATTCTACTGTCTTATTATATCGGGAGGATTTTGACTTCTTTAAGATACTGGTATTATCAATGACTCCTTTAAAATACAGAGACTAATTTTTATTGCTGTAAAGTATCACGTATATTCTTGACTGCCTTAGGGTACCCGGATACATTTTTACCCCATTTAAGAACCTAGTATATTTTTCACCCTCGTAATGCACCGGGATGTTTTTAAAATCTTTTAAGGTACCAGACTTATTTAATGGTTAAGGTACCGTCCGCCATTATTCCAGTTAATTTGATGCTAACCCCCTATAGGAAAAGGTCGGGGTTTGCCCGTCAAGGTTTTAATGGCCCAAAAAAGTTAAGATCTCGATCTCAGAAAAATCAACTGTTGACCAAGAGATTACTGTCGAATTAATTCCTTTATAAATACCTGGGCATCATCGGGCTCCCAGCTGGTCAGTTAATAAATCTATTTGTCCGTTCTCTGAAGCTATTCGTTTTCTTAATTGAATTATTGTAAAATATATTTCTTGTAGTATGTGTGTCAATGTGTTCATTCGTTTTCAGGTTGTATTATCAATGCATTGTGAGTTAATTCTTTTAATTCTCGTAATGCCGAAAAAACTGTGGATTTCAAAGTTCAAAATTCTTAGGGCTACCATATGAATGTAAATTTTAGTCAAGAATGTCCTTGCAAAGAAATTAATCACTTAATAAATTTTGCAGATTCCAACGATTCTGAGTGAGTTTGAAGAAATACAACGAATCTGTTAAAAGTGAGCCTTTCTGCCGTCATCTCTGTTGTGTTCTTTTTACAAGGCTGTAGACGAAATTCTGTTCGGAGAACGCGAGAATTTTACTTCTAAGAAAACGATTCCTTAGGCAATCGATAGGCGCTGAAGGGTATGACCAATTCTTTTCCTCAGAAACTTGTTCGCCGTAGGGTGTTGATATTACATTCCACTAAACGAAAGAAAAGTAGGACGCCTTAAAAACATTCCATCTTTTACATTATCCCAATAAAATAATCACCTAGCAAATAAATAAGAAAAGGCTACGGATTTGTCGCAAGACGCATGACGAAACTATCGTCCAGAGCGACTGTAGTCGCTCAATACAACACTACAATGTGTACATATTATTACACGTCAGGATTTGTGACGCTGGAAAAGCGCCGAAAAGGAATGACTTTGGCCCATTAATCATTCCGTCATCTCCACGAAACTGTTCCGCGATCGATTTGGAAACGTCACTCTTCCACAGGAGAATTAAATCGCTGCCTTAGTGAATATATAATTTAAAAAATGCATCAGAATTTCAAATACTTTGTATGAAAATCACTGTTAATTTTTTATGGACCAAATCAACAATAACCGGGGTTTCCAGAATATAATGCACAGAGAATATAAATCTATAAATGATTTATACATGATCTTATCACTATAGTGAAATTCTGAGATTCTGAAAGTCTAACAATAAAAAATCCACTGTTTTAGAAACAAAACTAAATTAATTTATTTCATCTTGTTTAAACAGGTTGTGTGTTTCACGTGTTGTTTTTTAATTTACTTTATATAAGGGCGCTTCAACTATAGTAAGATGTTATTAGCGACCAAGCAGTTATCTTAAATTAAACATGTTCTAATATAAAATAGCATTGATTTTATATTTTGTTAAATACAGGATGAAATATTTTAGGGTTTTAAAGATGGCTTCCTTTAATGATATGAGTGGTAGTTCCTCCGAGGATTTGATCTCTTTGCTTGTTGTAAGCGGTGCATTAAATTATAGTCTTCTGTATTGCTAGAGTTCTGTAGCACTTATGGCAAGTTTGTATCTGACTATTTTCCATATTTCCTTACTGATTTTTGAAATATAAGCAACTAGAGCTCGTTAGATCGTTGTCGTGTGTGTTTATTCTCCGCGCATCATGGCAACGTCCTGTCTACCCTACCTCAATCTATGCCACCCGCCTTCCATCCTGTCTCGTGCTATAGCTGCTTTCTATTTTTCCTGATAGCTAAATCAGTATACACTGGGATTTTGTTCAAAGAATTTTCATTAGGAAAATAAATATTACGTTATTAAGGTCCCCTATGACCAAATAAATTAAATGAAAAGATTGACTAATTTTGTTTTCTTGATGTCACTCGTGAGGAACATTTTATAACTAAAACCACTGATTCCAAACAATTTAAATTATTCAGCAGAAATAAAATTTATGTTTGAAGTTGTGTTATTTTATTAAATTAAATTCTGAAAATTATTTATAGAGTATTTTAATGTGTAATTTAAAATCCAAACTAATCAACATAATATTTGTTACAAAATGTCTGCTGCTTGAAACATGTAAAGAATTTTAATACATGTACAAATTTTATTTAGGTGTGGGAAACCTTTTTAAGTAACGATCGCCATTTTCGAGTTGTAAGTGAAGAGGTGATAATAAGATTCGAGTGCTATAAATTAAAAATAGAGCTAATTTGGAGAAAACAGTATTATTTCTATAGATAGGTGGTATTTTTTAAATTCTGTCTTCTGAAATCTTGTCTTACATTTTGAGGTTGGATTTTATATTTTAAGATTTAATGTTTGTATAGATTTAAAAAAGTACTTAATGGTTTTTGAACACTGCTGTGCGCTCGAAATAAATTTGAAAATATAATTGTTTTGTACTGGACATTTGAGGTTTGGGAATTTGTTTCCCTTCATGACTGTCTCAATATTATAATGTGTGTTGGTAGGAATCGGCTATCTCGCAAAGGTCACCGTTTGCAATAAATATTTAGTGAAACATATGCACGCTTCCAGTTGCTTGCACAGCCTCCAGTTGTGCGTATTAGCTGGATCGTTAGCATAACGACTGCACACCCACGTGCCCGTCCGTATTCGCGGTTTCAGAACCGAAACCGCTATTCCCAATAGGGTTCCACCCCATACGTCAGCGATAGCAATACAATTCCCCTATCTAACAGTTGAACCTATGACTTTAATGTTGAACTACAAATACTAATTACCGTCGTCCAACTACAGAAAAGAAACAGTTTCAGCTATCATCGATGGTCCAAATATTAATTTGGGAATTATATATAGAATATCATATATTAGTCTTTGAAAATGAGAAGTGTATTGATTCGATAAATGACAGACATATACACTCCTTGTCACAAAAAATGAACTAGCCTTCCTTATTATAACAAGAAATTCATCTTTTATATTGACAGCATATTCGAAAGAAAATATCTCCTGCCCTTCAAGGTCTAACGAATTTTATAAATTGTCCGGATACCTAAAAGAGTTGATAAACTACACACACCTTTACATTTATTCCTTTCACTACAAAGATATATTTGTTGTTGCCACGCTACATTCGAATTTGTTCCTCGATTATGCAGTTGTATAGCACGCTAATTTTATCTGAAATTTACTTCTCTGTCTAATTATTCTCCGTATGTTGTACTTTTCTAACAGAGAATCTAGACTCTGTGAAATCAGACATTTTTGGAGAAGGCTTCCTCATAATGTATTGAGGGTAGCATGGTTACAGGAGAAATTTATTTCTAAATAATTAAATACTGTTCTGATAACTTGCTTTCGTAGGATATTATTTTGTAGCAGTTAAGAAATTAAATTATTTAATACGTTAAAATTATATTAGTGGTTATTGCGTGGCTCTGTTAATTATGATTCGAAAATATTATTTATATATGTAGAGTAGACATACGCAGTTATTTTCAGTGCTGGAGATTCGAAACTAAATTACAATTTTGATAAAAAATGAATTCGATTTTTGAAACTTTTTGTTTTACTAAGTGCGCTCTGAAAAACAATTGGACAATTGCTCTCTCAATCTTCGATGAAGTTAAATTCTGTGTAAGGTGTTGTTCGGCTATAGGACGTTATAAAATGTTTCTGCTAACCGATCGTGGAAATATTGGGGGAAATATTTTATCGCACGGATCTGAGCGAAATTGCGATACCTCCGTTTTAAGCAATGTATCTAAGACTATTCTGTGATCCACTTGGTAACTTCTACACCAAGAATTATTATCTCAATGGAAATTTATAGATACTTACCTATTAAACTTTATTAAGGTTACAGTTATATAACTGAAATTGCAGTTCGGCGAACGTTTACTCTGAGAGTACTAACCCCCTTCTCATTATTGGTTTAACAGTGCTTGCAGGAAACTATTGAAATAAACGACACTGCTGTGGAGGCCCTCTCGATAAACTGAAAGCATGTTCAGCCCAAGTATTGTATCTTTTATTTTTAATCATTAATAATGAAATTAAGGAACTAAAATAATAGTTAAAAAAAAGTTTCCCACGCGTCAAAATGCAACGCTGGTTTACAAGAACCGATGGAACTTAAAACATTAATTCAGCACCCTTATCCACTTTTCTACAGCAAGCTGAATTGCCAAAGGCACCATATGAGGCGCGGATATAGGATTTGTTTGAAGAGCTATTTAGATAGATGATTTTTCTCTGGGTTATATTCTCAAACATATTATGACTCCTGAGGCCTATATTAGCCTTTGACATTTTTCCGTAACCACTGGTCGGATTCACTGCACTAAATCCCGAGGTAAAATACTGCCCTGCAGAAGGGTACGAGTTGAATCCTTTCTGACGCACACAATCTCTATTTAATAATAGCCATCTTAGTCTGTGCAATTAATGAATATACATACTTTATCTTAATATCAGTTCAAATGTAAAATGTCAATAAATATTAAAAATATAGAATAAAATGATAAAATAAAATAAACAATTAATCTAAATTTATACTGCTGTACAACCCGAGTCCTGGTTACTCTATTCGGCCCAGGGAATAAGATTAAATAATTATTATGATACTAACGGCTCTCCTGATTCTAATATAATCTTCCATGGCGTGCTTATTCCAGAAATATGTCAATTGCCTGTAAGTAGGATATGTTCCTTTTGATACTATATTGTATTAGACGGTTGATTGATCTGAGAGGAATTTGATGCGGAAATAATGAAACAATTTCCCCTCTAGAAGTCTCAGTCGTGTCACGATGCGTGCCGTATACGTCTTGATAATTGTTCAGACAATCGTGAATGCCAGCTTAGTAACAGCCGTTATTCTCCCTACCAAATCTTGCAAGGCTTTAAAGAAGCTCTGATAGTCGTGAGCGTGAAATTCAGTATTGTGGGACATCAGATCGATGCATTGAAATTATAGAACAAATTAATGGCATAAAAAATGTTTCAAACAAACCTCAGCCTATATAGGTCACGAAACGAATTAAATGAATCAGGATACAATATACTCGATCGAACTGGGAATCTAACCCGGGACCTCCACTTGTTCCGAGTTTGGATAGATCATATGGGACAGAAAGTGGGATCCGGTGTTCGATTCCTCGTCCGATTCCACGCTGATCCTAGAAATATTTCTAGAAATCGAAATCAACGAATTACTCAAAAATAGTTAGTTTAAAATTTGTTAGTTGAGATTTAAGTAACCTGTCTAATAACATCGTATGACAATAAAATATGTCAAATAGACCGTAATGGCACGACAAAATATTCTATGATGATAAATCCCGTTAAAAGGCCAAATTAATTTCCATACTTTAGGAATCGATAAATTAGGAGTTCCAATATAAAATCTGAACAAAAACCGGATGAAACCCAAATATGGCTGATGATTTTGTTAGAAAACGAAGGAATATTTAAAAAAACTAATGATCATATAAATAGTTTCTCAGTGAATTGCATATAGTTTATTATATAGTTAATTAAAACATATAAATATTTTATTCACGTTATACCTAAATTTGGAATAATTTGGATTTTTCTCCAGTTTTAGTCACTATAAATATATGAGAATTTACTTAGTAAATAAACTAATTTTACCGTGGTTCTAGTAAGGTCCTCAGAAATCTAAGAAAAATTTTAATTACTTTTTTTTAACTGTATTCACTTAGTATTTTTTTTTCAAAAAAATTAATAAATGCTTGAATCCTCATATATTGTCGACGCCTGGAAGAAGAAATGATTTGCGGGCAAAATAAACATAGTAGAAGAAACTTTATCAGTACAACTAGTCTTCTAGAATACCTGAACTGTAGAACTATAGACGGGCAGAACCAGTGGCGATTGCCCTTGGCACCCCTGCTCTGTAACTGGCAGCTTCCAGTTATACTTAATAAAAACACACCTTGAATGAAAGGCTGAACTACCTGCGTCTGCCAACAAAAAAAAAGTGGTGCCAAACTCAGACACAGACAAAGAGGTGCAAGTCATGTCAATTGACAGCAATTTTTGATTTCATTCATATCTTAAGAAATTTGTTTAAATCACGACAGTATCCTTTCCATGAAACCAATAAGGGTAAACGTTCTGTAAATAAAATTTGGAATTTATTATGATGGTGAATGAATGAGATGGTATAGGGGAACCGCGATATAAGAGATTAAATATTCCGGTAAATTTCAAACGTATAATATTTACTACTGTCCACACAGTCATTTTTAATTTGCAACCAAAACACATTCCAAGTCACAACAAAAATAAAACATACAAAAATGAAATAAAATTTGTATTGACAATATTAAAACTGGATATAATAAATAGATTAATGTAAACCTTAACAAAAAATAGTTGCCTTGTTTTTGTTCAAGAAAGAAACATTTTAAAGAATATTTAATAAGCCAAAAAATAAAAAATAAATTTACTCAAGTTAATTGAAGGTGTTGAATTAAATCTGAAGAAATAAAAATTTTTTTTTTATAAAATACTTTACGAATATTACATTTTTAATATGGCTGAAATGATTATTTGTTGCTTTTGTTTTATCCCCTATGTTTTTCATCAGTCACTAATTTGATTAAGAAATATTAATTAATAATTTTAAAATTATTTAAATTTGAAAGTTGCCACTTTTGGCAATGTTGCCATTGTCATTAGGACTGATAGAGAAAAAACATAGTTTTATTGAACATATTGACAATTGAACAGGAATCCTATAAATATTATTTCACAAAAAACTAATGTTAAATCGTCAAAATAACTCGATATTACACATACCGTCAATTTTTCTAAAATGATTGGCGACGGATGAAATACATGGGAGTAAATAGAACACTGTTGGATAAAAGATTAAAGTTCATGATAAGTATGAAAGTGGAAACTGAGTTTGTGTAAATATTTGTAAAAGTTTATATATTTGAAATTAAAGACTACATATCAAATATATGTTGAGATTAGCTAATAAACTATCTTAATTAACCGCAGTATTCATATTTCTCCAGTCAACCCTTAACAGGTGAAAAATATGGGCGCTTCATGCCACGGGTGCCGGAAATTCCTTGTTAACACTGTGCAGCAGCGCGTTTAGAAACCTACTGAATTATTAATATGGTACCAGGTCAGACCCGCCACATGTTATTTTGAGGAATCTTGTAGGCCAGAAGGAAAAAAAAATGGTCTAGTCGCCAGGCCGTTTTCAAGAATCTGATTCGAACGAGACGTTTTCCACTGTTGCGGTAACATCCAGGGTCCTGAATGTGGTCGCTTTCGATATAAATGGAAGCTTCGACAACCGCAGAACTTCCTCGTGCGTTGTTTGCAAATTAATGTCCGGAAACGATGGGTAGTATCGTCTTGTATTCATCTAGATAGAGAGTAATAAAACGAGATGATTAGATCTTACAAATAAATTAAAACTTGAATTATGAAAATGAAGTGTATTAAGTCATATTTTTGTGATATATTTAGTTAGTTCGGTTTTTTATATAAGTACACAAACGAAGTATTAAAGATTAAAAGCACGCTTAATACCAATTATAACAATGAAAACTGTGCTTTGGTGATAAATTCTTGTCAAAGAACGATTGTGCCATAATTTATTAGTTTTTCTAGTCGTAAGGAGCCAAAGAGTAATGTAAAATAGAAAAATAAAATTTACAATTTTAATTAAAGGTACTTTACTAGCAAAACAATAATAAATTAAACCTTTTCAATTTTTTATCAGAGATAAATTATCTTATCAGATCTCTAGTTCCTTCAAAGCAACACCCTCATCACAACTTTCTGATTTTGGAAAAGTTTTAAAAGAAATGTCGCCTCTAACCCTCCTGCTGAGAAAAGAGATTGGTGAATCTGAAACGAAAGGCAGAGAGAGGCGAAATATTAACATAGACTCTAATAAAAAAAATGTTGACTGAAAAGAGAGCGTTGGAAAATCAAAAGGAAAAGAAAAACAGATATGGAAATAAATAATTTTCGAAACACAAACCAAAGATGACAATCAAGAAGAATAAAAATGAACAAATAAATTTTTTTATTTATGGAAATCCTACACCAAGCACTTCTAAAGATAAAGTAGATGAAAAATGCATAATATTCAGGGAAAATTATGGAGAAAACTGGATTCAGAGTAAAAATTGTGAATGTATGGCACATGAACTCTGTGCGGACATTGACGACTTGTTTTTTTTATTTTTGTGATCTTTGTAAGGTAAATAAATGTTAGTGTAAATGACATGTAGAACAATATAAAATTATACGAGTATTAAACAACAAGAAAATATTTTTTAAATTTAAAAACCTAATAATTTTGGCGTGGCACTACCCGACTATTTTTTTAAATATTCCACATGTAAGGTTAACACTGCATGTGATGTTCGCTTCATTAATTGCTAAATATATTTTTAATACTTAAAGAAATGTAGTTGAACAACGATTTTAATTGCTCATAAACGATTTTAACCACAAATATATTTTTAATTTCATTTTTTTGTTAATTGGCCCATACTACCCGCTGTTCCCCTACTTTTACGTTTTTTTCGCTGAAATATGGAATACATTATGTTACATATAATTATTACATAACTTTTTTTCTTTTTTCTACGTCAATAAAGCCATTAAACTATATAAACCACTAAATCAGTCAGTAACATGTTGCTTCGTTCCAAAAAACGAATAATTTAATTCTTGACGAGGTAAACCAAACTTTTTCTGTCAAAGAGAGATGTATAGTTCAAACCACTACAGTAAAGTCGTAAGAATCGAGAGTGTGGAAGAGTAAAGAGAAAATGTGTTGAACGGGCTCCGTTAGATCGATAAATGGAATAATCTGAACTAAACCGAGGCGGAGATATTTTTAAAAAATGAGTGATTGACAGGTGAGATATAAATATTTTATTGACGTGGAACTAATATGCAGCTCAGTAACATTCTGAATCATTCACCTATGCAACGGTGACATCTTGGGCTGATTTGTTCTTCACTTGGATCTCGTATCTTGCTGATATTTTAAACGGAAGTATTGTGAGAGAACTTAGGGATTATAATTACTCAGTAACATCTATCCCACTTCCACACATACTTCCTATAATTACGAGGCTCCGCTTCCCCGTACCGGTGTTTCATATTTAACCTTCGGTGACCATAATTAGACTTTTATGCCTCGATCTAAGCTGAATACAAACACGGGACAAAGCTCGTTAAGTTTCTATTATTGCGGCGGGAGCCGTGCTGCAAGTGGGCAGTTTCCCAATTTTCTGGTTATTGGTTATTTTGTGCTCGCAGAGACGGGACCAAAGTGAAAACGTGGATTAGGAATTTCCAACTACCCAATTAACGCTACTCCTAATTAGACGAACATGCCAATTTAAACTTGGAATTGAAAATTATTTATGCACAGTTCACGTTGAAACAATCATAATGACTATTTTAATCACAGAGGCTCATTAACACTTAATGTCGTTTATAGACACATCAATCTCTTTGTCGTTTCGAAATCAATGCGTGTATATATGCCACGCCCTGCTACGGCAGATCCGCATAGCGCATACTCAAAAATCATGCCTCACGTTACGTTCAAACATTACGCACGTCCAGATCCAAGATTCAAAACAACTTGCCCGTATAAAACTCCTAAATAACTTCAACTGTTTCTCAAGCCGCCATGACAAACAACTCAATGAATTATTAACAAGATCTATTTGCAAAATCTCAAAAATGTTTTAGTTCCAGGAACAGCAATATATATACATTTACAAGCTATTCTTCACTATGTCGCCATCGTCAAATAAACCTTATAATATTAAGTAATAATAGTAACCGTATATAGTCTCCAAGATGATTTCATATTTTTTATTCTGGATATGATCCTGAATACAAAAATCTAAATATTTTGCAATGAAATTATTTTAAAAGGGAGCTTATATTTTCTGAAGCCGTATAAATTAACTTAAATAGATGTATGATTGTCAATAACATACTCTAATATAATTCTTGAATATTACCCGGTGTCAACATCTAAAATTTTAGCATATTGCCAATTAATTAAATGTTTAGATTTGATGAAAAACAGATTGTTTATCAATTGGAAGTTTGATATTGGACATATATTATTTGATACGGGTTTTAAGTGCTCTTTTTGTTCGCCCAATGTAGCAGGAATTACAATCCGAGCAAGAGATTTTGTAAACGACGCAATGTTTGCTATATGTGTGGCCCTTGTTGTTCTTTATATCAAAATAAGGAACAACGAGAAAAACTTTGGATTGAGGTGAATAGTCTATTTATCTGTTAATTTGGCTATTTATTTATCTAAATTTATAAGTTGTTGCAAATTGTTTATATTTCTAAAGTAATCGTATATTATTTCCTTCCTTTTAATAGGATTTTTTTCTTGGGAAACAACCACAGGCTATTTAAAATATTCCTTATCAAATTGTATCTAGCTATACATATCTAAATATATATCAGGCCTTTATACAGTAAATTGTCCACATTAATTGTTACGGTACAGAAATTAATAATAAGTTCGAATTTATTTTGACTCATTAATACTGTTCGATTATTTTACAAGAAAGAAATATTTCACGGTAAATGTATTAGTTTTAGTATAGTAAATGTATTAGTATTCTTCTGAAGCTTGTTGATTATAGTAATCTATTAAACTAATCTTGTCTATTTAATCTCACTATCGCATTTTAAAAATGTTCGTCACACTTCTCACGCCGCCCTTTCAAATTATACTTTGCATATAATATCAATTAAGTTTGATGTTAATTACATTTTCTCTGGGTCCAAGCCAGGTGAGTTCGTGGCAAATATGTGACGTTTCAACAACTGCCCACGTCTACATCTTCTGGCGAAGTGAAACACGAGAAAATGTCATCCTCTTTTTACATTGCGAGAATATCATCTTATTAATTAACAACAAAACAATTAGTATCTGCCGTGAATTTTAACATCCGTCACTTCAGAAACATCAACGCCAAGTGTCGTGGAAATACTGTCTCGGTGTGCAAAATGAAAGGCAAAAGGTTTGCTGACGTGTAAAATACATTTAATTATTTTTCTAAAAATATAAAAATTAATGATGTACCAATATATATATATATATATATATATATATATATATATATATATATATATAATATGAGTTAAAACCATCCATAAAGATATATTGTTTCTTCAATCTAGCAACTCTAATAATTAAAAAAAAGGTTCCCCTTCATTTTTAACGTATCAAAATATATCTTTATTTTTCACAAACAGACTGGTATCATTAACATCAAATAGTCATTACAAGAAACTAGTTTCAACGAAAGCATAACTTTCCTGTTTTACACTATTTTTAAATTAATTAATTTTTTTTTATTTAATTATTCATCTTTATTTTGTTACTCATTTACAAGAACACCAGATAGATAGGCTATATTTTTTATGCAACAGTCGTTACCGACTCGGTTTAATTTCTTGACTAAATTTATTTTTTATTTCAAATTAAATTATTTTGTGTCATTCCCGGATTTCAATATTCCTATTTTTCGGCGTACTTTTGGAGTTTATCCAACAGTCGTAATAGATTCATTTTAATGCCTTGAAAGAATTTTATTTATGTTTTAAATAAAGTTATTTTAAGAATAATAGACACCAACTATCTATTGTGCCAATTCCAGTTTTTAAAGCTCCACTATATCTAGTGTAATGTATAATTTGTCAAATTAGTAACTGATGCTCGTCCCAAATATTCCCCAACATTTGTTTACGAGTAGTTCGTTAATCCGACATTAGATTCATATTTATCGACTTCGGAAGTCCGACAATATTTTACACCGACGTTGGACGTGTACAACAACGTAATGTATTTGCTGTAAACCGTTTATGGGGAAATTTAGCAATGGACATTTGACAGCTGCAGGACTCTACGACGGTTTTTACACTTTCATTCTGGACTCCGTCGCGGTCTTTTAAGGGGGAGAACGGAACACCTAAATGTTTCTCACGAAACCGGTCACCTGACATAAGCCGGTGCGAGGATTCGTCACATTAGTTTTGCGTCCCTCAAAATATGTCCAAGTTTGGTTGCGCAGATAATCCACTAACATTATAGTGAAACATAATGACGATAAAACCTCCCTGATACAAGTGAGTGAAAAAATATATTCTACAATTGAAATTATTATTACAAATATATTAAACTGTTGGCTGAAATATACACAGAGAAAAGCGACAGAAATAAAATCACACTTTTGTCTGTACACTGCTTAAAATTGAATTACTTTAGGATATATACGTTCCGTGTATTCGAATATACAAAACGATGTTTTTATGAATAAAAACGGTCGGATCGATTGTATTGAAACTTCTTTTTGGTTGTTGTACAGGACCACGGGAAGATTTTTCGCTGTATGAAACGGCCACCCGGAGAGACATTTGATTTGTTCCCTTTTCTCGAAATAAAAAACGGCCTAACCGATTTCGATTTAACTTCATTTCAATGTTATAGAGAGACCTTAGAAGGATTTTAAATAGGCTTGACTAAGACAACAAAAATAAAACAAATATGACGTTCAACAATTTATTAGTAAGAATATGGAGGGAACAAAATGTTTTTTTATAACTGTTATTAGCCTACGCATACTCCAAGTATTGAAAAGAGAGATTCAACATTAAAATTCTACGGCCATTGTAAATTTTCATGTCGCTCAAAGAAAAATGGAACGGTGCCATTTGATAAGTCGGGCGTGAGTTCCGTTTGGAGTGGAGCGAATAAGAAATCAGAAATGGCAGCGGACACTGCCAGAAAACAAAATGGCCGATGATTGAAGATAACTGCAAAACAACAACAAAACATTACCAGTAAATAATAATGCTCTCAACTGATAGATGCGACAGGACACGTGAATGTACAGAAGGTTAAACAAATTTGCGGTGTCGGATTATAAATACGGCAGAAAATGTAAGGCAAAAGAGGTATAATTCTCGAATTAAAGAGGAAAGGCTTAATCAATATGTGGCGGCAGCTCCCCAGCGGAGAGTTGGCCTTTTAAATCGAGCGTAGAACAAAAATCGAAGAATAATCAATACGAATATATTATTAATCATTCTGACGTACTATAAAATTAATTAGAGAATAAATGTGACAGAATGGGTTTCCGAAATTAGAAAGGTAATAATTCATTGGGGGAAGATCGTAAATGTGGGCCAACAATAGAATGGCCGAAATATGGTCATCGATAACTGCGATAGAGAAATATGAAACACACGCAGAAATCGATGGAAATAAAGGAAATGAAAGGAAGTTTGCACCTTCAACAGTGAAATAGATTCCGGAAATCCGAAGTAGTTAGAAACATTAGTACAATAAAATATTTACTTTCACTCTCCATTTTTTAAACTGTATATTTTCTGACGGATATATTTGTTTCCTCCGGTAACTGGCCGCCAACCAAAAATATTTAATACTCATTTATTTTTGGGAATATGTAGATGTGTATAATGAGTAAAATCCAGAAATTAAGCATTGGTATTGTGATTAATAGATTTAACTACGATAGGATAACTGCTGCGGTCAGTAATTTATTTATTTATTTATTGCATTGCAATATGTCGTATGTTCTGAGACGGTAACGGCATACAAATAAAAGAAATTAATAAAGAATAATAATGAAGTCATCAAAAAATTCTGGAGTCTGAATATTAATTTTAATTCTACCTAACCATGAATTGCAAATACGATTTTTTTAACTTTTAGAATTCTAGAACGTGAGAATACGTTGTGCAATAAATCGAAAGATAAAATATGTTCAAAACTATTACAAACTCTACTGCTCGTTAAATTACTGGAATATTTGGTTTGGAAAGAGTGCATTCCGTTTTCAAACGACTCCCTCCTGAGGGTTCGGCTTTTGCATATTCGTGGCTCTGTTTCGGCACAACGAATTTCGTTACTATTATCTTTGAACGGTATTTACGCATACAAACAATTCCTATTCCTATTCTCTTTTTGAGGCTTACGTTCTCCAGGGATATTAGAGATCAGTTTCTTATACTTCTCATAACGAAATGTTGCTATTGTTCAGAACGATTACTATTTTGTATCTCCACTTGAGCATGACTGCACGGTACGGTGATTTACTTTTAGATTTGAATACAGGTTTTCAATAAACGACATTGTAAGAAGCTGGTTATTCTTTTCGCATCCTTCTCGAGCTGAATTTCTTCTTATACGAGTATGAAAGGAGTAATGCCGAGCGAGAATTTATTAGAAAAGAAAACGCCTTAGGCGTTTATTAATAAATTTTCAAGAGAAAAAAAATTTTTATATAAAATTTAAATTAAACATACATGGCTACAGTTTTAGGCGTTTATTAATAAATTTTCAAGAGAAAAAAATTTTTTAACTAAAATTTAAATAAAACATACCAGGCTATATAGCCTTAGGCGTTTATTAATAAATTTTCAAGACAAAAAAATTTTTTAACTAAAATTTAAATAAAATATACAAGGCTATAGCCTTAGGCGTTTATTAATAAATTTTCAAGAGAAAAAAAATTTTTAACTAAAATTTAAATAAAACATACAAGGCTATTGCCTTAGGCGTATAATGATAAATTTTCAAGAGAAAAAAAATTTTAAACTAAAATTTAAATAAAACATACAAGGCTATAGCTTTAGGCGTTTATTAATAAATTTTCAAGAGAAAAAAAATTTTTAACTAAAATTTAAATAAAACATACAAGGCTATAGCCTTAGGCGTTTATTAATAAATTTTCAAGAGAAAAAAAATTTTTAACTAAAATTTAAATAAAACATACAAGGCTATAGCCTTAGGCGTTTATTAATAAATTTTCAGGAGAAAAAAAATATTTAACTAAAATTTAAATTAAAACATACAAGGCTATAGCCTTAGGCGTTTATTAATAAATTTTCAAGAGAAAAAAAATATTTAACTAAAATTTAAATTAAAACATACAAGGCTATAGCCTTAAGCGTTTATTAATAAATTTTCAAGAGAAAAAATTTTTTTAACTAAATTTTAAATAAAACATACAAGGCTATAGCCTTAGGCGTTTATTAATAAATTTTCAAGAGAAAAAAAATTTTCAACTAAAATTTAAATAAAATATACAAGGCTATAGCCTTAGGCGTTTATTAATAATTTTTCAAGAGAAAAAAAATATTTAACTAAAATTTAAATTAAAACATACAAGGCTACAGTCTTAGGCGTTTATTAATCAATTTTCAAGAGAAAAAAAATTTTTAACTAAAATTTAAATAAAACATACAAGGCCTTAGGCGTTTATTAATAAATTTTCAAGAGAAAAAAATATTTAACTAAAACTTAAAATAAAACATACAAGGCTATAACCTTAGGCGTTTATTAATAAATTTTCAAGAGAAAAAAAATATTTAACTAAAATTTAAATTAAAACATACAAGGCTATAGCCTTAGGCGTTTATTAATAAATTTTCAAGAGAAAAAAAATTTTCATCTAAAATTTAAATAAAATAGGCGTTTATTAATAAATTTTCAAGAGAAAAAAAATGTTTTACTAAAATTTAAATAAAATAGGCGTTTATTAATAAATTTTGAAGAGAAAAAAAATTTTCAACTAAAATTTAAATAAAATATACAAGGCTATAGCCTTAGGCGTTTATTAATAAATTTTCAAGAGAAAAAAATTTTTTAACTAAAATTTAAATAAAACATACAAGGCTACAGTCTTAGGCGTTTATTAATAAATTTTCAAGAGAAAAAAATTTTTTAACTAAAATTAAAATAAAACATACAAGGCTATAGTCTTAGGCGTTTATTAATAAATTTTCAAGAGAAAAAATTTTTTTAACTAAAATTTTAATAAAAACATACAAGCCTTAGGCGTTTATTAATAAATTTTCAAGAGAAAAAATTTTTTAATAAAAACATACAATTGTTAGGCGTTTTTTAATAAATTTTCAAGAGAAAAAATTTTTTTAACTAAATTTTAAATAAAACATACAAGGCTATAGCCTTAGGCGTTTATTAATAAATTTTCAAGAGAAAAAAAATATTTAACTAAAATTTAAATTAAAACATACAAGGCTATATAGCCTTAGGCGTTTATTAATAAATTTTCAAGGGAAAAAAATTTTTTAACTAAAATTTAAATTAAAACATACAAGGCTATAACCTTAGGCGTTTATTAATAAATTTTCAGGAGAAAAAAAATATTTAACTAAAATTTAAATTAAAACATACAAGGCTATAGCCTTAGGCGTTTATTAATAAATTTTCAAGAGAAAAAAAATTTTCAACTATAATTTAAATAAAATATACAAGGCTATAGCCTTAGGCGTTTATTAATAATTTTTCAAGAGAAAAAAAATATTTAACTAAAATTTAAATTAAAACATACAAGGCTACAGTCTTAGGCGTTTATTAATCAATTTTCAAGAGAAAAAAATTTTTTAACTAAAACTTTAAATATAACATACAAGGCCTTAGGCGTTTATTAATAAATTTTCAAGAGAAAAAAAATATTTAACTAAAACTTAAAATAAAACATACAAGGCTATAACCTTAGGCGTTTATTAATAAATTTTCAAGAGAAAAAAAATATTTAACTAAAATTTAAATTAAAACATACAAGGCTATAGCCTTAGGCGTTTATTAATAAATTTTCAAGAGAAAAAAAATTTTCATCTAAAATTTAAATAAAATAGGCGTTTATTAATAAATTTTCAAGAGAAAAAAAATGTTTTACTAAAATTTAAATAAAATAGGCGTTTATTAATAAATTTTGAAGAGAAAAAAAATTTTCAACTAAAATTTAAATAAAATATACAAGGCTATAGCCTTAGGCGTTTATTAATAAATTTTCAAGAGAAAAAAATTTTTTAACTAAAATTTAAATAAAACATACAAGGCTACAGTCTTAGGCGTTTATTAATAAATTTTCAAGAGAAAAAAATTTTTTAACTAAAATTAAAATAAAACATACAAGGCTATAGTCTTAGGTGTTTATTAATAAATTTTTAAGAGAAAAAAAATATTTAACTAAAATTTAAATTAAAACATACAAGGCTATAGCCTTAGGCGTTTATTAATAAATTTTCAAGAGAAAAAAAATTTTCAACTAAAATGTAAATTAAAACATACAAGGCTATAGCCTTAGGCGTTTATTAATAAATTTTCAAGAGAAAAAAAATATTTAACTAAAATTTAAATTAAAACATACAAGGCTATATAGCCTTAGGCGTTTATTAATAAATTTTCAAGAGAAAAAATTTTTTTAACTAAATTTAAAATAATACATACAAGGCTATAGCCTTATACGTTTATTAATAAATTTTCAAGAGAAAAAAAAATTTTAACTAAAATTTAAATAAAATATACAAGGCTATAGCCTTAGGCGTTTATTAATAAATTTTCAAGAGAAAAAAAAAATTTAACTAAAATTTAAATTAAAACATACAAGGCTATAGCCTTAGGCGTTTATTAATAAATTTTCAAGAGAAAAAAAATATTTAACTAAAATTTAAATTAAAACATACAAGGCTATTGTCTTAGGCGTTTATTAATAAATTTTCAAGAGAAAAAAAATTTTTAACTAAAATTTTAATAAAAACATACATTAGGCGTTTATTAATCAATTTTCAAGAGAAAAAAAATTTTTAACTAAAATTTAAATAAAACATACAAGGCTATAGCCTTAGGCGTTTATTAATAAATTTTCAAGAGAAAAAAAATATTTAACTAAAACTTAAAATAAAACATACAAGGCTATAACCTTAGGCGTTTATTAATAAATTTTCAAGAGAAATAAAATATTTAACTAAAATTTAAATTAAAACATACAAGGCTATAGCCTTAGGCGTTTATTAATAAATTTTCAAGAGAAAAAAAATTTTCAACTAAAATTTAAATAAAATATACAACGCTATAGCCTTAGGCGTTTATTAATAAATTTTCAAGAGAATAAAATTTTTTAACTAAAATTTAAATAAAACATACAAGGCTACAGTCTTAGGCGTTTATTAATAAATTTTCAAGAGAAAAAAATTTTTTAACTAAAATTAAAATAAAACATACAAGGCTATAGTCTGAGGCGTTTATTAATAAATTTTCAAGAGAAAAAAATTTTTTAACTAAAATTTAAATTAAAACATACAAGGCTATAGTCTTAGGCGTTTATTAATAAATTTTTAAGAGAAAAAAAATATTTAACTAAAATTTAAATAAAAACATACAAGGCTATAGCCTTAGGCGTTTATTAATAAATTTTCAAGAGAAAAAAAATTTTCAACTAAAATTTAAATAAAATATACAAGGCTATATATAGCCTTAGGCGTTTATTAATCAATTTTCAAGAGCAAAAAATTTTTTAACTAAATTTAAAATAAAACACACAAGGCTATAGCCTTAGGCGTTTATTAATAAATTTTCAAGAGAAAAAAAATATTTAACTAAAATTTAAATTAAAACATACAAGGCTACAGCCTTAGGCGTTTATTAATAAATTTTCAAGAGAAAAAAAATATTTAACTAAAATTTAAATTAAAACATACAAGGCTATAGCCTTAGGCGTTTATTAATAAATTTTCAAGAGAAAAAAAATTTTCAACTAAAATTTAAATAAAATATACAAGGCTATAGCCTTAGGCGTTTATTAATAAATTTTCAAGAGAAAAAAAAAATTTAACTAAAATTTAAATTAAAACATACAAGGCTATAGCCTTAGGCGTTTATTAATAAATTTTCAAGAGAAAAAAAATATTTAACTAAAATTTAAATTAAAACATACAAGGCTATTGTCTTAGGCGTTTATTAATAAATTTTCAAGAGAAAAAAAATTTTTAACTAAAATTTTAATAAAAACATACATTAGGCGTTTATTAATCAATTTTCAAGAGAAAAAAAATTTTTAACTAAAATTTAAATAAAGCATACAAGGCTATAGCCTTAGGCGTTTATTAATAAATTTTCAAGAAAAAAAAAATATTTAACTAAAACTTAAAATAAAACATACAAGGCTATAACCTTAGGCGTTTATTAATAAATTTTCAAGAGAAAAAAAATATTTAACTAAAATTTAAATTAAAACATACAAGGCTATAGCCTTAGGCGTTTATTAATAAATTTTCAAGAGAATAAAATTTTTTAACTAAAATTTAAATAAAACATACAAGGCTACAGTCTTAGGCGTTTATTAATAAATTTTCAAGAGAAAAAAATTTTTTAACTAAAATTAAAATAAAACATACAAGGCTATAGTCTTAGGCGTTTATTAATAAATTTTTAAGAGTAAAAAATATTTAACTAAAATTTAAATAAAAACATACAAGGCTATAGCCTTAGGCGTTTATTAATAAATTTTCAAGAGAAAAAAAATTTTCAACTAAAATTTAAATAAAATATACAAGGCTATATATAGCCTTAGGCGTTTATTAATCAATTTTCAAGAGCAAAAAATTTTTTAACTAAATTTAAAATAAAACACACAAGGCTATAGCCTTAGGCGTTTATTAATAAATTTTCAAGAGAAAAAAAATATTTAACTAAAATTTAAATTAAAACATACAAGGCTACAGCCTTAGGCGTTTATTAATAAATTTTCAAGAGAAAAAAAATATTTAACTAAAATTTAAATTAAAACATACAAGGCTATAGCCTTAGGCGTTTATTAATAAATTTTCAAGAGAAAAAAAATTTTCAACTAAAATTTAAATAAAATATACAAGGCGTTTATTAATAATTTTTCAAGAGAAAAAAAATATTTAACTAAAATTTAAATTAAAACATACAAGGCTACAGTCTTAGGCGTTTATTAATAAATTTTCAATAGAAAAAATTTTTTTAACTAAATATTAAATAAAACATACAAGGCTATAGCCTTACGCGTTTATTAATAAATTTTCAAGAGAAAAAAAAATTTCAACTAAAATTTAAACAAAATATACAGGCTATAGCCTGAGGCGTTTATTAATAAATTTTCAAGAGAAAAAATATTTAACTAAAATTTAAATAAAATATACAAGGCTATAGCCTTAGGCGTTTATTAATAAATTTTCAAGAGAAAAAAAATATTTAACTAAAATTTAAATTAAAACATACAAGGCTATAGCCTTAGTCGTTTATTAATAAATTTTCAAGAGAAAAAAAATATTTAACTAAAATTTAAATTAAAACATACAAGGCTATAGTCTTAGGCGTTTATTAATAAATTTTCAAGAGAAAAAAAATATTTAACTAAAATTTAAATTAAAACATACAAGGCTATAGCCTTAGGCGTTTATTAATAAATTTTCAAGAGAAAAATATTTAACTAAAATTTAAATAAAATATACAAGGCTATAGCCTTAGGCGTTTATTAATAAATTTTCAAGAGAAAAAAAATATTTAACTAAAATTTAAATTAAAACATACAAGGCTATAGCCTTAGGCGTTTATTAATAAATTTTCAATAGAAAAAATTTTTTTAACTAAATTTTAAATAAAACATACAATGCTATAGCCTTACGCGTTTATTAATAAATTTTCAAGAGAAAAAAAATATTTAACTAAAATTTAAATTAAAACATACAAGGCTACAGTCTTAGGCGTTTATTAATAAATTATCAAGAGAAAAAAAATTTTTAACTAAAATTTAAATAAAACATACAAGGCTATAGTCTTAGGCGTTTATTAATAAATTTTCAAGAGAAAAAATATTTAACTAAAATTTAAATAAAATATACACTTCGGCGCGCTATTGAGGTTTCATTTCTTTTATAAGTGAAACAACTGTTGACTTTATGAAGCGCAAAAGACGAATGGATGTTTCGGAGGACAGCGCAGACCGGGATCGGTCGGCAGGCTTCGGTCGCGCTCGGGCCGGCTCCTCTCCCAGCGGCGCGGCTCGCAGTGGCGGAGCGGCGGAGCGTCAGTTGCGGCTTAGAAGCCGAGAGCTGCAGACATGCGCTAGCTCGACATGGCGGTCAGCGCAGCACTGCTCCTGCTGCTGCTCACTCTCGCGACCCTCGCCCGAGCCGACCAGCAGCCCGCCCTGCGCTACGAGGCTCCGGACGACTGCAAGTGGTGGCTGCGGGACTCCGGCGACGAGGTGGCGCTCACGTGCAAGCTCCGCACCATCAACAGCGAGTTTGACACCACCAACTTCAGCGTCATCCCGTCCGAACACACGACTTCGTTACGGATCGAGTGCAACGACGTGCTCATGTCGCGCAGTTCCCTGGACGAGCGCAGCTTCGTGCATCTCTCCAGACTGCGGGAGTTGGTTCTGGATAACTGCAAGCTGGGTCGCTGGCCCGCGGGGACTCTTGCGGGACTACGTGACCTGCGTAACCTCACCGTGCGTACTAGGAACACCGACTGGGCGGCCATGAGCCTCGAATTGGCTCCGGATAGCTTCTTACCCGTGCGTCAGCTCGAACGCCTCGACCTCAGCTACAACAATATTTGGTCTTTCCCGGAAGGCATCTTCTGCCCGCTGTCGAGCCTCGTGTCTCTCAACATGAGTTGGAACCGGCTGCAGGACATCAGCGAGGTCGGCTTCCGCGAGAAAGCGCCGCCCCCTCAGCCGCTCATCAGTTCGCACGACGAGCACGTCGCCCACGAAGCTCCGGCCACACCTCCTTGCAGCTTGGACGTGCAGGTGTTAGACGCTTCCTTTAACCACTTCGTCCTTATGCCTAGCAACGGCTTCGGCACGCTGCGTCGTCTGCGGGAGCTGCACGTCCACGATAACGAGATCTCCATGGTGGCGGACCGCGCCCTGTCAGGACTCAAGTCGCTCCAGGTATTCGACCTTTCTAACAATAAAGTAGTGGCCCTTCCGCCCGAACTGTTCCGCGACTGTGCGTCCGTCATAAAGGAGATCCACCTGCAGAATAACTCTGTTAGCGTCCTCGCGCCTAAGCTTTTCTCCAACCTCGGCCACCTGCTCCTCCTCGACCTGTCGCGGAATCAGCTGACCAGTGCGTGGATTAACAGTGACACTTTCTCCGGTCTCATCCGTCTCGTTCTTCTCAACCTGTCTCACAATAGAATTTCAAAGCTCGATCCGTCGTTCTTCCGAGACCTGTACACGTTGCAAATCCTCAATTTGGAACATAACCAATTAGAAACCATACCGGCAGACACGTTTGCACCTATGAACAATCTTCATACTCTTGTGCTTTCATTTAATAAGATACGAATTCTCGACGCGTACGCTTTGAACGGTCTCTACGTTCTAAGTTTGTTGTCTTTAGACAACAACCTGCTAGAGCACATTCATCCTGATGCGTTTCGTAATTGTAGTAGTTTACAAGACTTGAACTTAAATGGAAACACCCTTACTTCTATTCCTTTGGCACTTAAAGATATGCGACTTTTGAGGACGGTAGACTTAGGAGAGAACGCTATATCGGATCTCGACGAGCCAGGGTTCTCGGGAATGAACAACTTATACGGCCTGCGCCTCATAGGCAATCAGCTGACTAACCTGAGCAGGAAAGTTTTCGATGATCTCCCGTCTCTACAAATATTGAACCTAGCTAGGAATCGTATACGTGTCGTGGAGCCCGGAACCTTCGACAATAGCAAGAATCTGCAGGCGATAAGGTTAGATGCGAACTACTTGACGGATATCACCGGAATCTTTACGAACGTACACAGCATGCTCTGGCTCAATATTTCCGACAACCAGATAGAATGGTTTGACTACTCCTTTTTGCCGACCGGCTTGCAGTGGCTTGACATGCACAAGAACGGGATCCAAGAGCTAGGAAATCATTACGGTCTAGAGGCTGAAATGAAGATACAGACGCTGGACGTGAGTTACAACAGATTAACTCACGTGACTGCGGCGTCCTTTCCTAATAGCGTCGAGTTGCTCTTTCTCAATGATAATTTGATCGACACGGTGGAGCCCCACACGTTCGTCAAAAAGACCAACCTAACGCGGGTGGATCTTTACGCTAACCAGATCGTAACCATGGACCTGAACGCGCTCCTGCTGACGCCCGTGGACGCTGACAGACCGTTGCCTAACTTTTACATCGCGGGGAACCCTTTCCAGTGTGACTGCGCCATGGAGTGGCTTCAACGGATCAACAAGCTGGACCACTTACGTCAGCACCCGCACGTAAAAGACCTGGAGAGTATATATTGTAAGCTCATGTACAACCGGTACAGGACGTTCGTGCCGTTGGTAGAGGCTGAGCCGTCGCAGTTCCTGTGCACGTACAAGACGCACTGCTTCGCGCTTTGCCACTGCTGTGACTTCGACGCCTGCGACTGCGAGATGACGTGCCCGTCTAACTGTACGTGTTACCACGATCAGTCGTGGTCCGCCAACATCGTCGAATGTTCAGGGGTCGAATACAGCCAAATGCCCAGCCGCATTCCCATGGACGCCACCGAAGTATACTTGGACGGTAACAGCTTCGGTGAGTTGTCCAGCCATTCTTTCATCGGACGTAAGAACCTGCGCGTCCTTTACGCCAATAACTCTAACATTGCCGCTATCTATAACCACACGTTCAGCGGACTGCGACGTTTGGCCGTGCTTCATCTGGAGAACAACCACATTAAAGAATTGCGGGGCTTCGAACTGGAGAGTCTGGAAAGTCTACGAGAACTTTATCTACAGGGAAACCGCATCCACAGCATCGATAACAGGACGTTCAGCCACCTGCAACAGCTGGAGGTGCTGCGGTTGGAGGGCAACCGGCTGACTATGTTCCCTGTGTGGCAGCTGGCTCTGAACCCGTACCTGGTGGAGATCGGCCTGGGCGACAACCATTGGTCGTGCGACTGCGAGTACGTCCGCGAGTTCCGCGCGTGGCTGCAGAGGAACGCGGCCAAGGTTCTGGACGCGCGCCACGTGGCGTGCACGTTGGACAACGTGACGCGGCCGGCGCTTGCCCTGGTCGTGGCGGACCTCAACGCCACGTCGTGCGCGCTGATGGTGGGCGGCGCCACGGCTGTCGTGCGTAGACAGGCCTTGCACGACTACTTACCGTTGCTGCTGGCCACGCTCGGCGTCTTTCTGGCCGCCGCCGCCTTCGTCTGCGCCACCTTCTACTACCGGCGTGAGCTACGCGTCTGGGTGTACTCACGCTGTGGCCTCCGCATGTGCTACAAGACCACGGCCTTCGAAGAGGAGCAGGACCGCGACCGCCTCTTCGACGCCTACGTCAGCTACAGCGTCAAGGACGACTCGTTCGTGAACCAGGTGCTGGCGCCGGGGCTCGAGCAGACGGACCCCGGCTATCGCCTCTGCTTGCATTACCGTGACTTCAACGTGAGTGCGTATGTAGCCGACACCATCGTCGAGGCCGTCGAGTCCTCCAGGCGGACCATAGTGGTTCTGTCCGAGAACTTCCTGCACTCGGAGTGGTGTCGCTTTGAGTTTAAGTCGGCGCTGCACGAGGTCCTGAAGGAGCGCCACCGACGCCTCGTCGTGGTGGTGCTGGGCGACATCCCTCGGCGGGACCTGGACCCCGACCTGCGCCTGTACCTCAAGACGAACGTCTGCATCGAGTGGGGCGACCGCTTGTTCTGGCAGAAGCTGCGCTTCGCCATGCCCGACGTCCGCAAGTCGTCGCGGCGTCTGGGCCGCAGCCCCGTGACGTCGTCGCCGCCGCCGTCCGCACCAGGAAAGCTGCTGCCGCCCCCGTTCCTGCAGCCGGCGTCTCCGCTGTGGGCGTAGCGCAGGTAACGACGCCCTCGCCCCCGGCGCTGCGGAAACTCGCCTCGCTTGGACCGCTCGCCT
Source organism: Zhengitettix transpicula (assembly GCA_037074705.1). Classification (NCBI taxonomy): domain Eukaryota; kingdom Metazoa; phylum Arthropoda; class Insecta; order Orthoptera; family Tetrigidae; genus Zhengitettix; species Zhengitettix transpicula. The sequence goes on along the minus strand of CM073595.1, from coordinate 72,737,824 downwards.
TCCTTTGCGACACGATCTCACTGACCCCTAGACGAAGTCGCTTAATTTGCTATCGAAAGTTATAACTTTTGCGTCCTCGTGACTTGTACCAATATATCATATTTTTTAGCGTTCATAAAAGCCTGAAACGGTTCCCGCGATGATTTTATGAAGGCGGACAAACTCCGTCTTCAGGCGATCGAAAGTTATAGCTTTCGGCGCATCTCGGACGTAACTTGTGTATTGTAACTTTGCGTATCTGCTATAAACTTACTCGCATAACTTTTGGTTTGAAATGCCGTTCCTAACATATCAACGCTTTACGTTATCAAACAGCTGAAACTTTACATTATTATGAACTTAGGGCAGTGCAATAATTTGACTTATGCATATTTCCTCAATTTTGAATAAAAGTTACTAAATATTTCCGACATCAATTTTATGTATTTTTCCAAATTTTATAATTAGAACTCGTTATTAAATCAGCCCTCTTCTTATCAAAAGATTACCGTTGCAGTCGAAAATAGGATGAACTTGAAATAGTGTCAAAATTACTTGTTATAGTTTTTAAATTTTATAATACCGTTGTGCTCTAATTCGATTCTATATGCTCAAATTTATCTTGTGAGTGGGAAGGAAAATATAAATGATACCATAGACCTTCCCTTTCAATCAAGATATAACACTGTGCAAAAAGAACGGTTAAAGTGAGATCTCAACTCATTATTTTCGATTCCCCGTTTTATTCAGTTTTGTGTGTTTTTTATTTTTGTGCTTCACGCAACTAGCGGGATGCTTTTGTTCCGAAAATACGATTTATTTTCGATTCATATGTATGAAAGCATTAATTTAAGTATGCACAATTTTGTTTGTCGTCTCAAATATTTATAAAGTGAATGGAGAAAAATATAATATTTATGGCACATGACATTTGTTCAACGGCACTGAATGTAAACTTTGCACTTCGCCTCTTCATTTCTGTTTTGTAGTTTACTTTCTCTGTTACTTTCGGGCGAAGTGAACGTGACAGCTTAATGAAAATACACTACATTATTTTCTAGGAAAAAACCAAACAAACTATATGATACTGCTACCGCATATTTTGCTTACTCAACAGGAGATGATAGAATTTGTCGTGTATTTGTAAACATAGCCCAGAGTTTCTGTTGGGAGACGTTAGAATTTTTATAATTTGTCCCTGGGGGAAAATAAGTCGCTTGTTGTTGCTTTATCCAAACGTTTTTAGTTAATTTTTGTGTTTATTGACTGTAGATAAATATATGTTTAGAATCTACAATTAGCAGGGGTTATTTTAAATATAGACGCATAAGTATGATTTCTTATAATTTTTTGTTGTATCGTTTTTCAATTTAAAATTCTGTGGAGTTAGGCTAATTCCTCCTTAATAAATTAGGCGCTCTACGTCAGTTTTTTTTATTAAGTAAACACATGACTTAAATTTTATTGGACAGAACGAAGCATCGTTCCTTTAACGTTTCAAGCTTCTAAACTATTCTTTTTATCTGTTACGGGAGATGTGTTCATAATGGATAGTTTGAGGGTCAGTTCCTGAGGGATGCCGACGTGAGGCTGCTTTGTTTACTGAACGAGGCAGAACACTTAATAATGAAGGAAGTCCTAGAACGCCAAACATTTTGATAGGGGTGTCGGCGTACATAACTTTATTCTGAGAGGAAGGAAAAGGAGGCTGGGAAGTAACCCGCACCCCCTACCCCCTTCACTACGTATCCTTAATCGGTAAACTCGAGGCAGAGTTTTCTGCCGCTATACAAACTCATCAGTGCTGTCGAGAAACCAAATATTTGATCCTTTGCCAGGTGAACGGCTCTCTAATTGCGATGAAAGTTTTTTTTCACCCACGTATTATAGATGATGTTTATTAACGACAGGGCCACATAAAGCCTACCTGCAATATTCGCCGAATTCAAGATTGTTTCTTCGGCGAGGCGAGTCGAAACGCAATTAAAGTGGCAGTCTCCCAGGTGTAATTCAATATGCTAACCTCAAAATTAATAGGATTATAAATTCGAATTTTCTGAGGGACGCTTTCTTGCTGAGCCTCGGGAACTCTTCTTCGATTCTATTATTACGCGTCCCCGTCCCCGCCGACGTTTAAGACGAAGATTATTTTGCGTGTTTGTTGATCTCAAATACTATTATTTTATGTAAGCTCATTGAGTCTGCCGCGAAAATTAAGATCCTGGAACTGAAGTGTCAATTTCTTAAATACTGGCAGGGAAGGTGGATAAAGCTCGCCGTATTGTTACGTGTCTTTATTCACGTTATCAAATTAATAAAAAAAACTCCTATTTTATTTACAACGAGTAAGATTGTCAGAACAGGTGAATCTTATTTCGAACTTCTAATCGTGTATATTAATAACACCTGTGTCTCGTATTAGACCCCTTAACCGAATACTTTGGAATAAAGTTTCTAAAGATTAAGATAAAAACGTGTTTTTTACAAATAAATAAGCAGTATAATCGGCTTCGTCAACTGAAATTCTAATTTAAGATTTTTTGTTACGCAAATTTAAACACGAGAGCCTCCATAGGTCTTCTAAATTTTTCATGCGAAAGTTTTTTTTAAAAAATTGACAGGAAGTTAATATTAATTATTATGATACATTTAAAGAAAAATTCGCGAAAATCGTATAAATTTTTGAAACGCGATTCACAGTGACACATTTCGTAATCCAAGCTGCCCCTTTCAAAATGCCTGAAACACTTTTAATTGTAGTGAGTTGAAAGACCACTTTTCCTAAATTCAATCTTTTCCTGAAAGTATTTTCAGTGTCTGCTTTTTAAAGTGTTTCACAGTGATCAGTTAGACATTTCGGGACCCATACGCCTCTAGTTCGAAATTTATCTATCCCCGAAAAACATTTTTTTACACGATTCACAGTGTCTTGTTTCGGAATAAAAAATGTCTCCGTCTCGAAATTCACATATTCCCGAAAATCTTTAAATTGTTTTGTGTTGTTTCTACGTGATTCGTATCACTACACATTTCGGAATCAAAACGCCTCTGTTGCTAAATTTTTGTTGTCCCGAAAATGTTTTATTTGTTTCCTCTTGTTTTTACTAGATTCCTGGTTATGAGTTAAACATTTCTCGATCCATACGTATTTGTTTGTAAATTCGAGTATCCTTGAAGTACTTAAAAATATTTCGTATTTCTTTTACGGGATCAACAGTGACATTTCGGAATCCAAAACCAACTTATTTAGTAATTAAGGTATACCCAAATTTTTTTAAATTGTTTCCCGTGATTCATAGTGTTCAGTTACCCATTTCGGCGTTCAAATGTATGTTTTTATATAAAATTTTTAAAATGTTTTCTATTTTACTACGCGATTCACAGTGGCACAAGTCGGAAACCTTACGCCAATGTTTTGATATTGACACGCCCGCTAAAATCTTTTTTTAAAATTTTTCTGTCGATTTCACGTTGTTCATAGTGTTCAATTACACATTTAGAGATCTTTTTTGAATATTATAAATTGTTTTCTATTCTTTTTACGCGATTCACAGTGACATTTCGGAATCCGTACGCCTCTGTTTCAATATTCATATGCACTCGAAAATCTTGTTTACTGTTGTTTTTCCCGTGTTCAGTTAATCATTTCAGGATCCAAACGTATCTGTTTCGAAATTTTAAATTGTTTTCTATTTTTTTACGTGATTCTCAGTGACACAAGTTGAAATCCTTACGGCGTGATATTGATATGTTCCCGAAAATATTAAAAAAAAATTTCCCCTTGATTTGACATGGTGCTCAGTGTTCAGCTACACATTTCGGTAGTCATACAATACACATCTGTTTATAGATTGAAAACTGAGAATTGTTTTCTATATTTCAAGAATTTTAATTTTTTTAATATTACTTGTATATGATTTGTTGTTTTCGTATTATCCAAAATGTTTTTAATCAGTCGTCAATTTGAATAAAAAATTAATCATTTTCAAATATTTCCGAAAGCTCCACGTTTCAAAATTAAATAATTTTTTTTATTAATTATAAATCAGATTACATTTTAATCTGTAAGCCAATGTTGTAGCTTAAACATGTTAGTTATATTTTTTTGTGCGATTCACAATGATACATTTCGGAATGCAAAAGCCTCTTTTTCGATATTCACATATTCCAGAAATTTTTTAATTTGTTCTTTGTTGTTTGAACGTGATCCTAGTGATCAGTTACACATTTCTGAATCGAAGACCGCTGTTTCACAATTCACGTAAAACTATAATTTTTCCTGGAATTTGTTTTACTTTCGGTTATTTTGTAAGGTGTCATTTGTTTTGTATTTAAAGCATATCCCGTGTAATCAGTGCTCTGAAACGAATGTAGACTTAAAAGTCGAGAGTGGTACACACGGTCGGATAATACTGGTCCTTGTCCTTACACAGGGAGAGGACAGATTCGCCGGAATGAGTCTCTCGCGCGATTTCCATTTTGTGCTCTTAATTTCGTCGGTTTTATATATATTTTTTGCGATTGTGGCCGGGGGAATGTTTTGTTGGGAATGTTTGCAGCCGTGGTGCTGGGTTCGCTACATGGAGCAGAAAATTGCATTTTCGGCGCTGTGATGTCATTTCATTGTGCCGGGGACCGAGAATTTCGGGCGTGAGAGGAAAGAGGGAGGAGGCTGGGGCCTGACCGCCGACAAACACACACACACACAAAAAACCTGGCCTGCTCCTTAAACCCCATCCGAAACAAATTGTACCTATTCGTCATAAGAAGAGCTGCTTAAACAATGCACTGAGTGGCCCAGGAAGGAGCTCATTTCCCTCTAAAGCAGCTCACTTTGCTTGTAAGTAGGCAATGGCCACTCACGATCGCTGTCAGGAAGAGAAAAACAGAATCACCCCTTGTAACAAATACGGACACAAGGTTACCGTAAATTATTATCTTGAACTTAATAAGCCATAATCTTGACTAAGGAACTTAAACATACAATCACTTACTCCTCTAAATAATATTTTATTAATTTCACGGCCTATATGACTGAGCTTTGAAGCGTCTTCTGTTCGTTCTCAATAATATTTTTACATCTGTTTTTAACATTCAGATTTATTTAAGACTATTAACAGGACATTAAGATTTTTTATAGTAACAAAAAAATGTAATCTTTAATTAAAAACAGAAAAACGTTTCTGCACGTATTTGGGTCTGACTGAAATAATTTAAAATTTTTAACACGACTGATATAGGATTATTCTTTGCTTTTATGCGTATTATCCCCTAGTGATTTCATCAGTCGCCAATTTGAATAAGAAGAACGAATTAATCATTTTTAAATTATTTTTAAAAAAGTTTCCATAGAGAAACGATATTTTTATTTCTCTGTACTAGCTCCAATTTTCAAAATTAATAATTTGAAAAATCATTATTTTTTCTTCTTCAAATTGGCGAATGGAGAAAAACATTGGTGATAATAAAAACATAGCAATGTAATCACATCCTCAGTCTTCCTATGAATATAATTCCTCTGATACTTTCAATGGTACTTAGTGTAAGAGTATTGTTAATAATAACTTTTATTAAACTAGGAGTCCTGGAGATTTAACAAAATTATGTATTCATTTTATATCTTACTTTTACAACCGCACAAATAAGCAATTAAATTTTTATTTGCAATTATAATTTTCGTCAACGTTTTGATGTTACATGTTGTTACAAGTATTGTGATATTGTCACATTGTGACCTTTGTCCGGTTCTGCAGTAGTTTTAAAACTAAATCATTATTCTTCAGTTCCGTTGCGTTTGATAAGCAATCCAACTGTATCAACGCATTTGTTATAATTTATTTTAGGCAATATTATTTATAGCAGTTTCTGTCACATTTTCTCCATGGAATTCCTTTGTTTCGTATTTTATTACATTATGAGTGCCACTTCTTTAAATGATCCATTTTTATGTTTTTATTCTTACCACTCTCTCTAGTTCATACAGTTGCCTATTAATTAATTTCCACAGTTATTTTGTGTTTTTTTAATCTGAAATGTTCTGTAATAAATCCGCGGTTTGTAAACTGGAATCTTCGTGATTAGGTTGACGGAATATTCAATACTGGTTCTCTTTTTATAGACAGAATTGTTACAGGTCTCACGAAGATCTCGATATTTTGTCTATGACTTCACATTCTGGGATTACAAAAACAACAATGCATTGGTTCGCATTTCCATTCACTTATCAACAGTTATCTACACAGTTTAAACTCAGACTCATATTTATAGTGATATTCTCCATATTTTTTAAATCTGCCCCAATAAAATAAAAATGTGTATTTCTTCAAACTATTTATTTTTACGTTGAAGAAGCTTTCGGCATTGCCATCATCTCCATATTATTCAAAAATAAAATTTCATATTTATAAATTTTTTTGAATAAGAACTTGTAGAAGGAAATGCCGATAGCTTCTCCCACTTCAAAATAAATATTTCTAAGAGAAATATAATTTTATTTAATTGGGACTGATTTAAAAAGTATAAAAGATATAAATTAGAGCATTATTTTTTTTGTATTTTCTGCTTTTAACGTCTTTATAATTTATTACGTCCGCATTATTCTCAACGTCTTTCTGCAAAAATAATAAATTGTTAGCATTCCTTTCCGTATAGTCAAAGCCCAACAATATTGGTCATTATTTGTATTGTGTCTCCTACAGCTTCCTCACAGTTTGATATAAGAAAATATTTACGGGCATCTCGTATACAGAACATTCGAAAATAAGGGTCTTTAAATTTGTTCCAAGACTCAAATTAGTTATATATTTTCTACTCAGACTTATACAATGTTATTCCCAAGTTTTCTCGTGTAATGTATGGAAATAATATTCATATTAATGAAAATCTCGGCTTTGCAGGAGGATCATAAATATACAGGAGTTTTACGAAACACGTGAAGGGCGAAAGTTTGCTAGTCCGCGGACTTGCTGGTAATTTCAAAGACTTTGCCAGCCAAAAACCCTGCGCCGAATAACACCGATACTCTTGTTTTGGGTCATTATGACAGTAATGGGAGGTCGAAAACTCTACAACAGTATGAGTTTAATGAGTTGACTCGACAGGTCTCTAAAGTTCTAGCACCGTAGTTGGACCATTATTATATAGTTTTATTCGTTTAGGTTACTCATGTTTCAACCAAAATATTTAATCGCTTAAAATTTTACTTTGTTACGGAACTTTGGAACTAAAAATGTCGTTTATTTGATTAAATCGACACACAAAAATCGTCATTAGTTATTTTATATATATTTTTCTGATACGAACATGAGTTGGTCATTTTCACTTGAACAATGTTATCAAAGTGCAGTTACGTTTGCTTTTCATATTTACGATTTTTCGATGCTTTGTTCATCAGAATAATCTGGATTAACTGTATTCTTCAGAAGCAAATACTCCACCTATATTTAATTAATGTAAAACAATTTCAAAGTAACGTAGAATAACTGAGAAAAAATTAATAATCTTTCTTGTAAAGTAGCGTAGGAGGATCAGGTATTCAGTTGCACGTTCCATTCATTGATTTGCCATCATTTTAAGGAAGGATTCTCAAAATTAATTTAATGATTCTGTTTAGAGAACTCAGGTACGTTCGTGTATTTATGAATCTGCGTCTAGATATAAATTGTTTAAGAAAATAATTAAATCGTATCGTGGAGACATTGTAATTTTTCTTTCAATCACAAGTTAATAAAGAGGGAACCAAAAGATTTGAGAACCGTCGAGCGGTCATTCCGGTTTCGAAGCTTGGTGACTGATGATGACACATTTGGTAAATAATTTTTCAGGCCTTTTATATAATAAATTGTGAGAGAACAATCTGTGAGTAGTAGACGGAAGGTTTCACCGGTGTAGATTCTCTCGGAATTTGGCGAAAACATGTGACGTTTCGGTTACTGGCTATGTCAACATCTTCAGTTGAATCCCGAGATATCCTGAATTCAGTAGGTGCCCAATTATGATTCTCAGCCCGTGAAGACAAAGAGATCGTCATTGTTCCAAATGTTGGATTCTTTTTTCCTTCATCTACCATTTCAAGTGTTTTCCACTTTTCAAAATTAACAATTTCCTATGAAGAACTATGATTGCTACCCGCGGTAGTTTCTTCAGACCATTCATACAGATGTAACTGTGCAAAAAAAATTATTGGAGAAATTTACCTTTATTTTTTTATGCGACTTGTTAAAAATATGGGGCTATATAATTAAGACATGTATTTTATTAGATACCTTCTTGACCAAATACCACCAAGTGCGTGGCGCAAATGTTCCAAAGATAGCAGACAAAATAAGTCTGTCATTTGTCGATTTTAATGGTGTAGGTCTCGGTTCATCAAGTCTGGAAAGGTTAGAGAATCAAAATGACCGTGACTTGCAAGTCACATTAATTAATTAAATGAAGGTCGAATCATTTCTCCTGGAGTACACGGGTGATCCGGATTATTCTGATTCATCAATATGAATAGAAAACGAAATTGCATTTTGATACTAATGTAATAGATTTTTTTGGCAGGCTAGAAATAATTTACACACAGACATGTTCTCCCCAAATCTTTTTTATTATTGTTATTGTACACTTAACTTTTTACCTTTCGATTTTACAGTTGTGATAATAATGATTAAATATTCAATTGAAATTAGCATGATAACATGTGGTTGGTTGCAACCATTAGGATGTCCATAACAATTATCGCGTATTAAATTACACTAAATTCATTTTAATTATGGGGTAAGTTTAATTATCTATAAAATTTAAAAAAAAATAGTAGAGGAGGTCTGGTTGACGTTTTATTTTAAGTTGTCTTTGTTGAGAAATTTGTGGAGAAATTGAGGTTGTAATTTCTGCTGTGGTTGGACTGGTAAGCATGCGCTGTTGAGATTTTAATTAGGGAATCAAATGATTTATTTTTTTACTGAGGTCACTATGCAGTCTGCAGTTTTTGAAGTACCAAAGGACATCCTGAAATAATTCTAAGCGATTTATTTCGGTTTACTTGGATATTGTTCAGGTTTGTTTTAGCTGCTACTCCCCCAATGGAGGAAGCATATTGCCAGATGGGCTTGATTAGGGAGGTATAAATTAACTTCTTTGTTGCTAGGGATGTTGGGGATATTCTGTTGTAACGGTTTGATCCACACATCTGAAGAAGGTTTATTTACGTAGGAAGAATTACGATTTAGGTTTTGGATTTGTGATAGTAGTGAGGGAGAATATCAAGGCACGTTGGTAACATTTGGAAATTATACGAAAAGATTTGCATCGATAAGCGTGAGAGTTACCGTCTTGAACCTAGTAATTTTAGTCTGAGCCCAGAGATACGACTATCTCGACTTCCTTCTCTTGAATGATTATCCACGTCAGGAGGTCTCAGATTTTATGCGAACTGTGAAATGTCTATTTTTAACTTGTACATTTATCACGATTCCCAGGAATAAAATCCCGTGTTTCGGTTAGACTCTGGATTTTCGTGACTGGATGTTGCAATTATAAACAGGGATGATCCCCCCGTCGGAGATGATGTGGAGGACATATTGGATAAGTACATAACCAGATCGCCTGCTCCTGGTCCGCCTAGAACGTTAATGTTCAGTGTTTGACGTTCCAGCTGCGCAGAGTGGTGAAAACACATGGCCGGTTGCCGCCGGTGATGGTGGGGGGGGGACTGGGGGGGCAGCCCTCTTTTGTCACTGCGCCCCCCCTTCCTCCTTCCCCCCATTCCCGCTTCCATACCCACGCGGCAGGCAAGCCAGCAATTTGAAGCACGATATAACAGAGCAGCGTTCGTTTCGCTGGTAATACATCACGTACAGTCGCCGTCGAACACTCCCTCCACTTAAGGGCACAATATGCAGCTATGTGGGTCAAACGGCTGCGCGCTTTTCATAGGGAAGGATCGTGACTTCCTACTTGACGATACGATTTCTTTATCCTTTTAATATTCCGTCATAAATTGGCAAGCGAAATGAAAGTTTTGCCCAGTGCTGTACGGCCAGACTAGAACGGCCTTTAGCTAAGCGCTTCAACTGTACCCAGGGAAAGGGTAGCCACTTTGTCTTCCTTTCAGTCCCTTTCCATCGTGAAAAATATTCATCTCACAAACGTTTTTATTCTAAATTGATCCAGTGAGTAAGGAATGATATCTAGCTAATATCGCTAAATAATAGACAGAATGTTTTCCCTGGTTGAAATTCTCTCGGCCTGATCAACCGTTACAGTCGAAAAATCGATTATACTGAAACGACACTGGCGATGTACAGAATTCATCATTTAATAACGTTTGTTGTTGCAATTCAATTTTAATATTCGTTTTATTTTATTAGAAAGATTTTTGTTTCAAGTTTGTTTTTTGACGTTGATATCCCTCAGATTCCAATTTTCACTCCAAAAATTTATACATCGTCACTAATCAGCTTCTTTTATCAGCATTAATATCAACAATAGCCTCAAGAATTTATTACATTATTCTACAACAATTCACCAGGACCTCAATGCCCCCAATTCTAATGGTCTACATAATGACATAGCAAAATTTCTGTGCCAATATTGGCATTATTTACGAAAGTTCCAACTCGTTGGCATGTTATGTCAAGAACGGTAAGGTCGCCTTTATTACCGAGGATACCCATTTGTTGTGTACAACATTAAATGCAGTGCTGTGTATATTGGTCGAACTAACAGGGCTTCAAAGACGAGAATAAAGGAACACAAAGGGAATTATAAATTACCCACCCATTAGCACTCAAGTTCTTTCAAAAATATATTAATTAAAATAATCGTAACTTCAACTGGACGGATCCTTGACGTGGACTTCCAGACTAATATCTGATATAATCAACATGAGAGTTAATAAAAATAATTATATTAATGTCCTAGATTGACACTGAAGCTCTTAGTAAAATTTATGATCTTTTTCTCAGTAAATGGTGTCTTTTTATTCTCTTAGGTTGGTTTGAATACTTTGGACCTTAAGTTGACATTACTCATTATCTTTATTTTTCTGCACTTGAAAAAGTGGAGGAAATGTTTCGTTTCAATTTTCAACTGTCTGTCACATTGGCCATTTCATTCTTTCTGACGTTTTTTTTATACAAAACGTAATGTCGTTTACGACACGAGTGTTTATCAATTGAGACATGCTTAAACTTGTTTATTAATTAAAAATTATTTTACAAAATTTTTCGAACTGAAGAATAAAACAAGGCAACCTGACTAATGTAAAAAAATGTACCGAAACGTTGTTGTTAAGTTAAACTGATTCTTTTATTGGTCGTAAACTACAATTTGTTTTGTATAATGAAATACTGAGAATTATCTTACCAGAATTTAACGTATACAATCAACTCCTTTGTTTGGTTGTTTTCGAAAATGCATTTCAAACAATATCTCTGGAAATTAATTGATTTATTGCCCCAAGTTAGAACCAGTCACCATGAGTAAAACGCTTTAATGTAATGTAAGTGTCTGTTGTTACGTTTAATATAGAAACAATGGAAAAATCAAACAAAATTAAAGACAAAATTTAATTTGTGTTTTATTTCATGGAGGTATCTAAAGATAAAGTAGTAAAGTCTGTTTGATGTTCTGATTTTTAATTGTGCCTGTTTCTGACATTTTATAAATAGTAAAACACGTTAACAATCTTCAAAGCTTTTATTTTAGTGGCCATATAATCTTTATCTCAATCAATATTCATCTTCATACAAGATTTTTTTTTTTTTAAAAAAAAATAGATAAACCTTAAAATTTAAATACACAGAATATAAATTTTAATTTACATTTTTTAATCTAAATAAGAACTACATAGTTTTAATTTTCTTAAAAAACGTAATTAGAAATAAAAACTATATTCATAAACACACTTTCCTAATTTTATATTTTGTTCCTAGATATAATCTGTCAGGTATTTCTGAAACAAGAATTATCTCTAATTCCAGTAAGAGTAGTTACGGATAAATAGATCAAAATTATTAAGGAACATAGTTTAGATAAAAAAAAAATTTTCGACTGTCATTTGCATTTGTAGTTGATGCTCAAATGTTACATTTGTATCCATGCCATACTTCACTCACAGCGACATAAATATAATTATACGTTAGAGTCCGTTATTCTAAAAAATCTTCCACTCTAAATATAGATATTTATCGATTATTAGAATGTCGCAGAATTTAAAAACATAATATAACTATTATATTTTGGCCTAATTGTGCGCAAATTATTTTCTGTATATTCCTTTATCATTATTTTTATAGATGTAAACGGATTCTAATAATAAATAAAGAATTATTTGTTTATAATCGGGGACCTCTGTGATGCGAGTCAGTCACGCTGACCACTACACCACAGGAGGTCGACATGTAAAACTGTTTACATTACAAATTTCCATTTTGTGTTTCAAATTTAATTAGCCCGTGATCATTAATGTTTATATTAATTTATATTAGACTCAATAAGATTAAAGTATTCAATCAATTTTTCTAAAAACGACTTTCGTGTGTGCGAGGAATTTTATTCACAAAATAAAGACATAAAAACGTTTGAAGCTGTCGTACGAAATATTTCTTTCCTAAATTACAAAAGATCGATGTCTTACCGATGTCTATCCGAAGATAATTTTCAGTTTGATCACCTTCTAATCCCCACTGGAAAATAAATGCCGTTGTAAAATTTCTTTCTTTATTCGCTTAGTATTTAATTCTTTTTACCAAGCTGATAAAATATTTAGAACTTTTATTGATTTGGTGTTTTGATGCAGAGTGTTTTTTCTAACTCTTTGCAGAGGGGAAAGGAAATCTCAGCCTCGATTTTTTGATACTATTCCTTTCTCGAGCCTTTGCACTACATTTTTTTCTGTTTGGGCGAAATGTACTTTCATTTAATTTGTTAAATCCTTCCTGTCTGATTCACACAAATATATTTCAGTTTCGCGTTTACGTAAGTGAATACCGTGAGTGATATGGCCGGAAAGATGAACACGAGTACCACATAAGGACCGAAATATGTTTAATTTAATTTATTATTTAATAAAATAAAATAATATTTATAATTGTCTGTTATTGGCGGTTTTTTCATTAAATTTATTTAAACGGACACTAAACTTGATACATTTATAAGTAAAGTAGTTTAGAAACATCGAAATAATTTCTGCCTCATGGTTCATTTCAATAATATACAACAATTATAGATGAATTTGGCAACTATAGGTCGAAATAATTTTTCGTTTATTGCATTAACATTATTTTGAATTTGTTTATTATGAATATCTTCAACGAATTGTAATGCGGATGAGGCACAGTCTGTGAGAATAATATTTTTATAAAAAATAAATGAAGGCTTTTTCTCTCCGATGAATGGAGTTACTCACATGATTTACTGATGAGTGGTGTGTCTAAATTGATTTGTTTTAATCGTGTGATTTCGGGTTACGTAGAGATTGAAAGTTTAGTAATATGAGCTTCATAATTATAGTAAGGCGCTGGTTGTTAACATGGCGTCCTCCGAATTAAAATATAAGGGTGTGGGGTTAAACATGGATCGACCTGGTCAGTTCTGATCGGTAGGTCGATAAGAAGTAGCTTCGGTGTTGTATTTAAAGAAACCCAAAATTAAACTCAAACAAAATGTTTCCAATTCCAGTCGCCACAGCCAAGTCGGTAGAAGCCAAGGAAGGCTGAATTGAAGGTAATTTTGCGATTTCCCAGCTTGTATGTGCAGAGATATGAGGCGATGGTTTTCACATGGCTTTCCGAAGCTGTCCCATACACAAGCACAACAGAACGCGACACGCAACCTAATCGATAGCACACAGGCGGTTCTCGTTGTCCGGCCTCCTTATGGTGTTACATCCAATTCACGAGCTTCACTCTACAAGTTATTCGTTTAAACGTTTGTTGGAAACTCTAGATTGTAGGAAGTTGGTATAACTAACAGAAACTCTCCCCCCTCCTCCGGTTGGACCTTCAAAGGAACTGTTAGCGAGGTAATAGACGATGCACTGCTGTACGCTGGGAAACCTCAAGTATGTTTCTTTATTCAGCCTAAAATAACATTTGAAAAGTAACTCGCCTGCTTCCAAATTTTTCCTTTAGCTCCGGTGATAGCTTGATACATTTTTGAATTTGATGGATTAAACGTTGTGCGTGTAAAAACAGCCGGTTTACCACAATGTTCCGCTTCACCTTTTAGCCAATTCATGTTTCCGGCAAATATATGACAGTTCCCTGTGTCACTCGCTTCTCAAATTTCTTCTGGAATCAGAGAAGAGTTTATTTGATTGATAAAGACTCTTCACATACTAATATACAGGGGGAAAAAACCACAAACAGTCTCTATTGTTAAACGCTGGAATTTTTCCGGCGAGGTAGACTTTTTTTAAAGGAGTAACCTAAAGGCTGAAATATTTAAATGACGTTGTAAATGACCGAATAGGTCTAAAGCTTTCATCAATCAGTTTTTTAAAACAATATACGAGACTGTGTCATTTTTCTCCCTGAATGTCATGAGTAGCGTTCAGAAAATCAAGTGGAACAGAACGACGACTATTTAAACAATGTTCTTACTGAAAATGGGACAGAAACAAGTTCCTTAATTTTTTGGATACGATTCTGCACCATCCAGATCTGGTGTCTATTTGTGCATTGTTCGGAAAATTTGCTAGCGTTAGTACGGATTGCATGTATGTCGTGATTGATGTGGAACAATTTCGGTTGTAAGATTTTCATTCCACCATTCGCATTAGGTTGATCTGACTGTTGGTGGACAAATATTTTGGCATTTTCACAGTCATTAGTATTCTTAAATAATTTATTGCACGGAAACTTTCGGCCTATACTTAGGCCATATTCATCCGTATCTTCACTGGTCTAATTACTACGTTGTAAATAATCATTAAAAAATCATGGTCTGCTTCGTACTGTGTACTTCCGTCAATTTATAAGCTAACATCATGCTGGTAACCAACTGTTGGCTGAAAGTTTCCATGTAATAAATTATTTGACTGTCAAAAGATCAAAATATTTATCCGGCAACAGTCAGTTCAACCTAATGCGGTTGGATGAACTAAAATCTTACAACAGAAACCGTTCCACATCACGTCATGAGTCCTGCACGGAATCCGTACCAATGCTGACATATTTTCCGATCAATGCACAAATTGAGACCAGAACTGTGTAGTGCAGAATCGTATCCAAAAAATTAAGGAACTTTTTCCTCTCTAAGATAATTATTCAGTAAGAACACATTATTTAAACAGTAACAGTTTTATTTATTTCACTACAATATTCAATCATCTGTTAAAACTCTTTAATTTCTTCCACGTTTCAGTCACGGTTGTTGCGTCGTGGACTGGACTAGTCTTCTCTTTATCGAGACACTGTTGTTGCCATTTTATTAATAAGACAAAACGCAATTTCAACTGTTTATTCTTGATCCAGCACGAGGGTTTCCATTGAAATCAGGTCGTATTTTCCTTTAATTATTTCGTTCTGGCAATTCACGTCCCGCAGGTTGGTCACGACTTTGGTGTGGAGTGATTTCGGCTCTTATTTGAACCCGTTAAGGTGTCTTCCTTTTAATTCCCTTGACATTCCCACATGTGGAGTTTGTCTGCGGACCGGGCGTGGGAAAGCAGGCTCCACACGCTACTGTTAATATTATCACTGAACCTGCGTTTCACAACGCCCTTCCCGTTTCCCGCGACGTTGCCTGTCTGGTTCACTAGCCTTCACCATTACACAACCAATTATTTAAAAAGACAGCAGACATCGGCACTACTTTTCGTGTGAGCACGTGCTTCAGGATACTTCCGGATTATAGTGAGACAGTACGTCATTATTTGCTGTTACCGACTAAACAGATCCCGCAGCCTTCTAAACCGATGGTCTCCAGATTTTTTGTTCTGGAATCTCCTTCACTTTTGTTTCTACAAATACAGTACATCAGTTAACATTTGAATTTAAATGATAATTTTTTTTACTCACCGGACACTCCATTAACATTAGACAGAGGGAACCCGTTTCTGCTTTCCGGGGACAAGTACATGAAATTAGAATGTGAGGTTGAAACGAGGCTTGGTCCGTTATGTGATTACAGAAAAATAGATGACAATATTATTTTGGGTTAATTCATTTCTATTTCTTAAAACTATATTATTTCAGCTCGATTATTATTTCATATTTGACCATCAAGACAATTCACGGTTACAGAACTGTGCAATATCGACTGCAAATGTCGATGTCTTACGTTTATTTATTTTTTAATCACTCAAATAACGATGCTTAATAGTATCTAACGTTTTTTATTTTCTTAATAATCAATTTGGGTAATTCCGTGTACATCCCCAACCCCAAAAACATTAAAAAAAACTTGGCTACACTAATTGTTTTTCAATGGCCTATATTAAAAATGGCATCAAATTTCACAGCAGATGGTTTCCATCTCTTATATTCTGCAAGTACCAATGACCTATTCTGGTAGACTAAAGCCACCTGAAATTTATTTCACGTGACAGAAACGTACAAGAATTATACCCTGCGTTTACAAATCGTTGCCAACGATCAACAGGTGCAGACATCTAGATGAATTTATTATCCAATTAAAATAGCTGTGGATGTTTGAATCATATCCTTTGTCAGATTACAAAAATTGATACATTAGGGAATGAGCTTGAAGATATTCGGAAACTTAGCGAAACAAATGTATATTACGAATAAGAAAGGTATTCATTATTTTCAATCAGACGTAAATTTTTTCATTTCAAATGTATATTACTATGGAAACAAATGAAATACGAAATAGAATCCGACTTTCAAGTCGTTTATCTGAAAACAGAGTTTCTTTTCAACATATCCTTCCATCTTGACCTTTTTGAGATGTCTCTGATCTTTTTTGAACCACTCGTAGCAATTTCACGCAGTGGGCGGAAAGAAGACCAACTATTTACGCCATTTCTCGCTCTATCGTCAGGGTAATATTATATATTTATTCTCATATGTGACAAGGTTATACCAAGAATGAGCAAGTACATACTAAATTACCAAGCGGAATAGTTTTAAATCCATGTTGATATTGCTTTATTTTAGGAAGTTAACATTTTGTGCTGTAGTCGTCAGGTTGGAAATTTTAAGTATAATTATTTTCTCTACCGCGACATCATATTTTACTATTATAAGTTCGGTTAATTTAATTGCCGAGTTGGCAACTCACGTCACCGTTTCCACTGCTAGCATGTCTGGGCTATGCGAATAAGAGAAAGATGATTTATCACTTCCCCATCGTTACAATATACATTTTTTTTCGTATTTAATCGAATCAACTTCGTTATTACCCCTTTTAATACTATGATTCCACCGTCCCCACGTTTCAAGCCTGAATAATGAATACATATTCATCGTCACTGTTGTCGAATCATAGCATGGCTGTGTAGGTGGGGTTGTGTGTGTGTGAGGGGAAAGTTCTTCCCTCTGTTTGCCTATGCCATAATATAGACAACGCAGGATGAAACTTAACAGGCGCTGAAACATTTTTTCCTCTCCCCCTCTGGAGCGCTGAGCCGCGAGTGTGATAGTTCTGCGTTCAAGGTATCATTAATTCCACAGTTCTGTAGCCACGAGGTGTCCTCGCAATGTTTGGTGGTCAGAGTTCTCCCTCACAGTTCTACATTTGGGGCGTATTTGTTTTCCACAACGACCGCTGTCCGATTGAGCGGATTGTGCGAATCGCGAACATCCTCCATCCCAAACCTGTAACGGCTTGTTGTACACAGAATACGTCAAAAATATTATGTGAATGCTCTCATAGAAATGCAACATCATCATAAAAAAATTTCTTTAGTGTTTTTTTTTACGAAATAAAGCCTGAACGACAGTTTTAGATATATTTATGTGATGCAATCGTTAGTCCTCTGTTGATTAAAATATTAATGGGAACAATATAAAAATACAATAAACTATACATAAAATTTAAATGAGTAATTACATGAAGTATGCTAGTAGCGATGAAATGTAAAGTTCAGGTAAAATAACCCCGTATTCGACTCAATTCTCGTTTGATTTCGCGTTTTTGTGTAACGCCCCTCCACCCTCATCCCTAAGGGTGCTACCTCCCCATGCCGAAAGGGGTTGAAATTATACACAAAAACATCGGGAGAAACTATGAATCTCATTGACCCTTAAAAGTATGTTTCTGGCGCAAATATCGGCTGTTTGAGCATGTTTGAAAATTTCCACCTCCGCTCCTGGGGGTGGTAGACGTATTTTACGCTTCAATGTTTGTTTACAGTTCAAAAGGATCATATTTACGAAATTTGGTCCAATTTTGTCCACAGCTGTAGAGTTTTATGTGGAACATTAACACAAGTATACATACACACAGTCTATTTTATGTATTAGATTTTGGCTTTCTTTGGTAATTGGAGAAAACATAATTTAACATATTGGAATTGTGCAGAGAACGAAATAAGTTTTATAATTAAGTAAAAGATGTCGCGGAAGACAATCAAATAAAATTTAAAATGACATACTCCACTTTGGCATAGTAAAAAAAAAAGTTTTGTTTCCAATATAAAATCGAAATCAGCAAGGTTAGTTTAAATATTCTTATATCAAAATTTCTCTAATTAAATTAAAACAATCGCAGTTTAACTAGCTTCATCCGTACAAAAAGAATGAAAGGAAAAAATTGTGGATATGGGAAAAGGTTTAAAAAATGAATACGAAATTAAACAGTGTCAACATTTATTGGATAATTAGAGAAATTAATTTCTTTTTGTATTTTCTTTAGACTGTAAATATTTCTAAACTGTTATTTGAGATAAAAGGCAATTTTTCTATGTAATAGCGCCAAAACTTTGATAGTGATCTATAAATTTTACAAACAGAAATTACGTGAGGTTGGATGTTTAATAAATAAATTTTTCAGCATACTGAGATTTAAAATAAATGACAGTTTCCAAATGTTAATAATTATTGAGTAATGTCGTAAGGAAATTTTTTAAGGAAAAGTACTTAATATTTTTTATAATAAGAAAACATTTGAATTTTTTTAACAATGACGAAGTCAAACGTCCATGTCCTTGCTGGGATTGGAACCCAGGAAATACTCAGAAAGAGTCTGCGTGTCCTATTTTTTGCTAAAAATGAGATTTGATCATACTCTGCCCATCCTCACATTTTTACATAAAATTACATAGCTGGTATAAACTGAAGTGTAAATGCGCTGAACTAAATATTTATGATACTTCCCTAAACGTGAAAGCCTCTGTTTATGTACATAATATGTAGCCCTGTGGAGATACCGAAAAGAAAAGTCCAAAAGAAAGCAGTGTCTCGCAAACTTCATGTGTTGTTTCCAGGAGTGAGATCCGAGATCAGCGAAAGTTCCCGACGCTTTTGTATCGGCAGATATAGACCTGCGCTCAAACAAATAACATTTCCAAGTTCGTAAAGAGCTGCAGTATCTGAGAACGCACAGCTTCCATCGCAACTGTGCTATTTGCACTCTATTGTTTCTAAGTAACGGTGACCTGAAAAGTGGAAGACAATTATTGCAATCTGTTCGTATACTCTGGTAAACGTTAGTATAGACATTGCTTTGGGAAAATATCGAGTTATGCGCTGATTTGGCGAATAATTTAAATTACTTCTACATTTTTTGAATGAAAAATACACGACTGTTTTGAAAATTAGTAATAAGATAAAATAGCTCAAAAATCTTTTGAGTTTGTCAACTGAACTGTGCGGTTGTGTCGCTCTAGGCTCGTGTTGTTTTAGTTTTTCTTGGCACCTGAAGAAAGGCACAATGTTTCCAGAAACGTTATCTGATATTTATATCATCACTTCTTTTGTCTGTATTTGGCTATTTTGTTTTATTATTACTTCTCAATTTTATTCCTTTTCGTCAGAAATTTTCCAGTGCCAATTGCCCACAGATATTGAGGAAACATAATATTCTCACCACGTATTAGTGAACATTTATTTGCTTTCGAATGAATGAAAATTGCCATATGTTGACTGTACAGCACATTTCGTATGTTATTAATAGCCATTTAAAATTTAAGCTAATGGAAAACATTACTTTAACTTATCTATACCATAATTTTATTCATTACTCTCTGAATTATTCTTTAACAAAACAATTACTTTAGTAGTTAATCGAAGTAATAAGAGATTCCGCGGTTTATCAACTGGGTCAATTCATTATTATAACACAACATTTCTGCGAAATTCATGTCCGCCGTTATCAGGTAATTGGTGTGTCGAGACAAATCTGCAAATTTCGGAACACTTTAATTAGTCTCCCTGTCTGCATTGTTTTCATAGACCAAATAACCATAGGTGTTTACTTTGTACGATTACATAAAAGCTTTCTGTAAATTTCTATATCATTCCTCTTCTCGTTCTACTAAATTTAGGTTATTCAAACAGTTTCAAACGACGTTGTGTAACTTCACTGGAATTAAATTGACGCCGCTGAGCTGTTGCTAGAATTGTCTAACGTTGCTTTCTAAACGATAAGCCATTAATTAAGCATGGACGTTATTCGTCTGGCGTTCGACAATAACTCTTAATAACGGCTGCACGAAAAATAATAATTAAACGTTATGTTTTTTACACAGCGATAGAATAATGCAACACTTGAATTGTTACAAAAAAACTTCCGTTATTGCTCCTTCCGTTGAGTAACACGGTTGAGCCGGCACAATTTATTTTCGACAAAATATGTAATTGTTTCTGGTACAATTTTGGGTGACCAGTTAATCAAGAGAGTATGATTGTAATTGTCTAACAGATACACAAAGTCAGATAAAAAAAAAGTGCTGGAAGCCCATTTCCTGTGCAAAAATAGCTTGCAATAAAACTATACAGTTACTGTCAACCGTATCTTTTGAAAATGATTACGGCTTTACCGTCAACCATGCATCATTTAGGAATTGTCGACGTGCCAACTTCCCCCTCCCTTATATCGAAATAGATAATGCTAGAATAACCGTGCGGCATTTGGGAACAAAAGATAGAATTGTGTGTCAGCTACATTTGACGTCAAACGCATAATCGTAATTATGTCGTAATTAACTGAATACGCAGCACGATTCTGCTCTGCACGTGTACACTCGTAGTTTATAGTATCATTTATTCCTTATTTTTATTAATTTAATTATTTACTTATTTTTTATTTGTTTATTTATTTTATTTGCGGTACGCAGGAACCGACGTGGTGGATCGAGATGGAGAACCCAGCATCCGGGATGACCAGATCTACGGAGAAAATTCTAGTCACGCATTCCTCACAGCAGTGTTCAAATTATTTAATTGTAAATGAGTCTGTAAATATGTAATATATTTTATTGATTTTATTGTAATATTATTTAATTCAATGTGAATATTTATTTTGTATTAAATTCAAAGACAATATAATTTCCAAGTAACTCAACACCGTTCAAAGTACAATACAACACAGCAAATCAGCTGTTTCATGAAACATGAACAATTTTAAGACATTATTTGCTGTAACACACAATGTTCATTTACACTTTTACGAGAAGACTGCAGCATAAGCAAGTAAACAAAGTAATTATTCAAAATAGATTTTAATTATAATAACATATTTTGTGAATTATTATGGCTAAGACGAGACAGATGTACTGTTTTAAATGTGATTAAAGTAAAATAGAATTTGTAATTTTGTATAATTTATCAAAGATACCTTTCAAAAAATTTGATGATTTCTGATCTGATCAACAAAAGTGCAGCATCTGAAATACACTATTTCAATTTTTCTAAGCATCAGATAAAGTTACATTTTTAAACTCCAGTGAAATTAAACCACCATCATTCAGCAACAAATAATTTATTTAAACAGTAGCCATGTGCCATATTCATCTGCAAGTTATACAAATTTATTATAGAAAGTCATCAACACAACTATTCTAAAGATCACATCAGTATATCCCTTTACATTTATTCCTATTTTTCCATCTATAAAAAACTCTCATTCAACAATTAGTACATAATTATTAAATCAATTTTAATTTTACATCTTTTAAATCATTGTACCACCAGTAGCTCGTTAACTGTAAACATCTTAATCAATTTACCACTTTACATTACAAAATTATACAACCCTATTTTCTTTTTTTAGACAACATAATCCATTTCAATTCTTCTTCATTTATTTCTTATTCATTGACACATTATTTATAACATTTAATAATTCATAAATTTACATTGACATCATTTTTTTATATCGTTACATAACATCTTTAAACAGTTTGCGTAATGTATGCCACTGTTGCCCACTTCATTTTATCTTATCCAATACGTTGCCTATATCTTTACAGAAATGTATATATGCCCCACTAACAAACTTCTTTTCAATCTTGAACCTTCCTCCTTCATATGTATAAACAAGGTTGTGTTTATTTTTGAACTAGGTTTCATATTACTCTTATGGTGATATAATCTATGCTACATGTCTTTCTTCCCAAAATCACTGCATTTTATTTCATATACAAAATCATTCACATCTTCACTGTTTATTTTGTCCTTCATACTATTCACCTTATTTTTCAAGGCTACCTCCACTTGGAAAAACCATTCACTCTCAATAAATTACACAGCATCTCAGAAAAATGGATTATATATGTGAACCCATGATAACCAATGTAAATATTGATTTTTGTTAACTTCTCTTCATCAAATACGTCATCAATCTCATTCCATTCCATTTATCCTGAACCTTTTTCATCTTCCTATTTATTAATAAAATACCCTCATGAACTCTCTATTTCTGAATACGGCAATGGGCTCAGAGCTACTGTTTAAATAAATTATTTGTGTTCTGACTGATTGTGGTTTAATTTCACTGGAGTTTACTAAACCATATTAACAAGTTGTTATAATTAAAATAGTGGGTAATAGTTTGAATGAGTTACCTTGCTTTTATTTATTTATTATTATTATAAGTTGTAGTATGCCATTGATAAAAGCAGTCTTATCACAATGTTAAACAAAATGTTCCCCATGCTTTCTTTCTAGTTGAATTAAGGGTTGGGTTGTGTTTACAGATATTATTGTACTTCGTACATGATATTTTTATCCATAAATGAGATAAATAATAATTTAGAAAATATTTTTGTGTAAATGGGACAAAAATACACAGAAAATATTGTTAATTTCATCAAAGTAGCAAATAATGGAGATATAAATTCTCAGTCTCAAATTCAGTTTTCTTTGAACAGAATATAAAATTAATCGATCCATGATATAAGACGAATGATAGCATTCGTAGCTAATGTTCCGAAAATAGAGGAGGGAAAATAAGAAAACAATCATGTGTTATCTCTCAAGATCATGATTCAATCAGCGCAAACAAGACGACGTGCTTACAGTTTTCGTCACGCAATCTCCTGAATGTATGCAAACTAACAGACGTTTCTGTCTTTCTTTTCCTCCTCCTTCACGTTCGACATTGCTAATTCTATAAAGCAATAACTCTAGCGTCTACGTTATATACGCAGCCGGTTCTTAACTTCACGGAGTCGTCGTAATTAAGTGTTCCTCGGAACAAGGAGCCGCTGTTGCCAGCTTTCTCAAATGGCACTTTGCAGTCCGTGTTACCATGGGGAATGATGCATTGAGTCATTTGCTACCTACGGACTCCATTAAGGCTGAGAGATGTAATGGTGAATTCTTTCCGGCAGACTTTTATCGCATTCATAACTAAGAACAAGTTCGCTGGATCCCAGTCGCGCGATTTAAAAAGAAAAATTCAACATAATATATATATAAAAAAAAGTGTCTTATATATCTCAGGGTGTTGATTATTCACCTTATGTGAAAACAATTTCTCTATTACATGTCATTTACCGCGATTCATTTTCCTGTATTCTTTAAGCCTATATTTTTTCTTTAATCCCAATAATATAATGAATATTTAATTTGAATAGTCGTAATCTCTATCTCAGATATTGTAATTAACACAAATTACAATATTATGATATGAATATATTATGAAACTTATAAGTTTGTGGGGTCGATGCAGTCATCAGTCGCTGAAGTTATAGATATATAGAGTTTTTGTTTTGGATTTCGTTCTGACGAATTATGTTTAACGATCAATATTATTAACAGAATAATAAATGATGAAAATATGTTGAGGAATGATAAAAATCTGCATTATTGAGTATCATAGATATTCTTTCTCAAAGAATATTTTCTCTGGAATAGTAGTTTAGTAGATCGCAGAGACGCGTACGTTAAGTGTTTTTCGAAATCGAAAAGGTTGTTCGTCTCATGTCCATGGATGTCGAAGTCGCATCACGTTGAAGAGGGACATGGGAACTGGGCTATAAAACAGTGAGACAAACTTAAACTTTTATACAGTTCTGATTTTATATAAACGGCAATAGCAACCATATTATCTTTGTAGATAAAAGGGTATATATTTTTTTTCGTATTAAAAAAGCCGGTGAAACTGTTAATTTATATGGAAATTTTTTTTTGAGACACCCAACACGTATTGTTTATTAAAGTTTTTATAAATATTTTAATGTTGTTGATTAACCAATTTGGTATAGAGGTTATCACAATTTATTTAACGCCAAATAGTGGGGCAGAAATTAATCATTACTATATATAGAAAGAGAGAGAGATTTGGCATCCTGAATAAATAGTTTAATTTAACGTTATTCTGTTTACGTGTACGTAAGCGTCATTTAATTTGCTTGGATCTGTCACGGCAAGAGTGTATCAAGCGTTACTACACAGGTGGAGAAAAAGTAGTTTGGCGTGTACTTAACAATATGTGAAAATCATGAGGAAGGTAGCTTGATAAAATGAAGGGCTTCAATATTCATTGGAAAGTTGCATTAGAACCTAATGGATCAGATAGAGATCGTCTAATGATACAGTGCGCTTCGTACCTGTTTCTGGTTTATACATATGACAAGCTCAATGTTGGAACCGATCGGTGCGTGAAATTACCTACAGGAGTCTGTTCTGGCAGGAGAAGAACGATGACGTAAACCTGTGGCATCTGCAGCCGACGTTCCAACCATGTCATTAACTATATGTGATGAACGAATTCAGTGTCGTATCATGGTTATCGCTGCGTTACTTCTGTGTCACCATGATTGAAGGGCGATGCTTGTTTAGACACGTGTGTACATGATCTACCTGAAGCTCTCTTCCAAACCTTCCTTAACTGAATACCCCTGGAATCAGCTCACACATGAACCAATTTGTAACGTATCACGGGCCATATACATAAATTCACGGCCTCTGGCCCGGTTGGAGTGGCTATATAACTACCTCCTTTAAACACCAGCACATTGTCGTGCTGCTTCGCGTGTTTTTCACTGTAAGGAAAAATAATTCCTAACGATCACGAAGTGAAAACATCATTTTATTTAAGTATGATTCCCAGGCTATCAGTTTCACACTTTGACATATCGAAATGACTTCGGTTTCCATGTTTGATCATAAAAACTCCATCTTCGTTCAGAGTTTACGCCCTTCGCGCCTTTCATAAGATTCTGTGATTTGTAAGATCACTTATCACGATTTCGTTTAGTAAATCGAGTGTGAGTTACTTGCAAGTCATAAAATATTATCGTATCTTTACTTCTAAAGAAGGTGGTGTACTGGTAATAGTGAAGTCCTCTGTGAATTTTTTTATTCGGACACTTCTAGGTGACACGCCCGTGTGAGGTAAATTATTAGTGTCTTTCTCATAAATAATACCAACACGATTATTTAAAATAAAATATCATCTTACAATATTTTCTATTTAAGCACATCTTCAGATAAATAACTACCCGACAAATTTAACAGACATTTATTATTATGCTTTTTTATATAGAATAGAACATAGGTGGACGTGGATCCTTACAAATTTATCTGTGTTGACAACGCTTAAAAACAAACAGAATTCACCACATATAATTGTTCAAACTTTTTTAAACGGTACCCTGATATTATAGTACTCTTGGTTTCCGGGTTGACTAGTTTTAACCGACGTTACTCTGGCATCATCAGCTGGAGAACATTCTTCCCCAAGATACGTATGCAGGATATACATATAATTCGAATAAAATTACAACTAATTTTATTAAAAGAAAAAAAAATTATTGAATACTTAATAACACTTTCCAAACATAATACTTAATATCATTTTAAAATCAAAAACCAAGTCAGCAAATTATTTTAATATTTTCTCCTTAACGTGCTTGGTCTTTTAAAATTTTAAAAGAATTTGATAAACATACAGACTATATTTCTTCTTTAATTACAAAATGCGGCGTCGAGTATTCAGCATATTTTCTTTCTAATATTCGTCTTAACACTTATACGACTTCTGTAATCCGTTTTCAATCATTTATAAGTATTATTTATTTTCTCTTCAAACAATTCTTCACTTATCCCCTATGTACGATTGTCTTTTTCATTCTCAGATAACAAAACATGTCAGAGATAATACTCCATACAGACAACAATATATTCATTTCGTTGCATATTATATTCACGTATAACCTCCACTCATTATCGTAACCAACTAAAACGATTCTTCCAAACATTGTCAAAGTACGCGATGTTAGTGATATTAAATTTATTTTTATAAAATAAATAGAAACTCTTAAAAACTTGCGCCGTATGCAAGGATTATTTCTCGATCAGAGATACTGCATTCATCCGACGTGATCGTCTTTGATGCCTCGATTAGATACACGAAAATAATTATTTTGCAAATTTTCACAAACATGTGACTGACAGAAAATGCCAAATCACACGTGATACTTACAACCACCCCATTAATTTATCAAATTCAACATTTAGTATTAACCTCTAAAATTCACATACAAGAAGCTTGTCATTAAAGGATGGGAATTCTGATCATATTGTTGTTTAAATAGGATGTGTGGTCTTAAGTTGATGCATTAAATATACTTACTTAGCGTTGTACCAGTGTTCAGTAATGACAGTCTCTGGAACAGAATGTCTCATAAATAATATACTTTTCTCTAGAAGTTTCCTTTACAGCGTAGATTCGTTATTTCATATTACCGATACTCAGTTCTACAGATGTTAAGCTCGCATTTTCTTTCAGATCATCATTGAAAAATAATTGGTGTCGTCGTAAGGTTGACAAATGTAATGTGGCACTTTTTTTCATTCCAAAAGTTATTCAGTAAAATAAGTGTCGATACTTATCAAGTCACAACTCAGAGATTTATTACGTCATAGTTAATTCTTTATAGGTTCAAATGTGGGATCCTCCACAGGAACCCTTTGTGCATTACTTTTCAGGGGGTTATGTTATTAATTACTCGTCAATATATCTGTAAAAAAATAGTTCCATTATTTTCACCAATTCTCAAATTGTAAATGAACCGTCAATATTTATATAGCGATAATATCATGATGGATATAATTTAGGTATAATTTCGTATATGAACAATTTTGTTTTAGAAATTTTTACTGTCTGGTTGTAAGACTCTCAAAATTTCTATTTCATAGGCGCGGGGCCGACTGTCGTAGCTACTTGGTAGTGAATTATGATGCATATCCCGAGGCTGAGTTCGTGTGAGCGACATTCCAGAATGTTCCGTGTTGACTGCGTAAGTTAACCAATTACATTATCAAATCTGTATGATTTTCATGCATGATACTAAGCTTTTACGAATCTCGTAGCCACATTCATTTTCGAACATTTGTCTAATTAGGAAATTTCCAATAATTATAACGATGAAAACTGGCGGTCGTGTTTGTTATTTTACTACACTAATACTTATAATAATAATTGTAATATCATGAAATAAACCATTAACAAGCTGCATATAGCGATGGACACATGGATTCATTTTTTGAATCGTTCAGAGTCGATTCACTCATTGTCTACTACCAGTCGATTCTTTTTAATGACTCTTCGGCTCTCTGATTCCCATACGATTCCATTCTCAAGGTTGAACATTAATAATTTGATTAAGTAAGGAGGGGGGAGGGACTAATACACACAAAAATTAAGGAACAAAATATGGAATAATTATAAAGTAATTTATGTATAAAAAATAATATAAATATATTTCTACGGCTATTTTGCAAAGTTAATATTGCTATTTACATAAAGCATTTTGGATGTGAGCCGACTCCTTTCATCCGTCATGATCTGCGTCTCTAAATAAATTCTCCAATTTCTCTCATTGTCCTTGAGTACAAGGGTTATTTCCTAAATGATGCACCTTCCGGGATTTTTTAAATTCATTTATTAAATATTTTCAATCGACTCTTAATTACAATATAGGAATAAGTAAATCTGGATTTATTGGAAACGAAACATTCAACGCAAATGATGCGTAGAATAATATGCAATGTTATCTACACTGTGACCTATATATTTGGATAAATTTTATTCTGCGTATTTATTGTACATATTCTTGTAAATTAAAGTTGTTAATGTTTATATGTGAGTGGGTTAGTGATTTCAGAACTTAAAAAATTATTCAAGTAGTTGAATAAAACTATTTACATCTAAAGGACAAAAAAGACGATGGGAATAATGTTAGCTATGGATTTAGATAAGACTTAAATTAAGTTTCTGGCTTGATTAATTTAACAATAAATAAGACTGATAAAGGAGATATTCATATCTCTTCAAAATATATTACCAGAGTTATTATTTATTAATTCTTGGAGAGTGGCGCCCATAATTATTTTATGCAGAACTAGAGTCGAATCTTTCTTAGACTCAACGACTCAATTTGTAACTCACTTTCAATAAGTTCTTCTACGGCTCATCTCTACAGAAGTATGAATTCGTAAAATATATTGGTTTTGGTTCTCGTCATTAGATTTACGAAATCATGACAAACATTCATATGCCAAAGTAAAATGACTATGATTGAATAAGGAGGCCAAAGTAATTTGGATTTGTTTTACTGTTCGATGATGACGTTTGAGATTGATGGTCTGGCCTTATTAATATAATTATAAGATATTAACGCCTCTGTGAATGTCTTACGGCTATCAAGGTACTGCTGAATCGAGTTCTAACAGGGATACGTCGCTGTTAACACGAGACAAGACCACGCCACTTGAGCATGTCAGGTATCCTAAGCCGAATTAACAAGAATGAAATTCTTTTCAAGAGCTGGATCGCGTAATGAAGATGAAATAAGCCGTGATTTTGGTTCGCGAAGCAGTAAATACTTGGTAAATATGAATAAGACAAGGCGGAGAGAAGCGGCCCAAGGCGGAGCTTGGTTGCTTGTTATTTCTTGCTAATGAGGGTGTCTCATTACTACAAGCTGTGTTTCCGAGATTACGGCACCAGGTGTCTGAATCAGAAGATCGTATACGATTCTCCGTGCGGTCCCCTAACCACCGCAATGAGCACAATTTAATTATAGACACTCCTTACTGCTCAAGTGTCGCGCCATCTGGAGAATCTCTGTTTGATTCCGTACTTTCCGCGTTCTTTGATGTGTGAGGTCTTTTCCTTCAAAATATCAGTACCTAAAATCTCATGCTTTATTGTACGATCGAAACTTTCCTAACACATACTTGACATTTCGCCTGTACATTTTGGACCATCCACACGGTTCTCAGACCAGTTAGGTTTGTTCTACGAATACTGAAACATGTTCTATATCTACTGTAACCTCACGGAATTCACTGTCGTATAACTGGAAGTTATTCAAAAATGAATGGAGTATCTTCTGTTTAGTTTAATTAAGTTTTTTAAATTTTTAATGAGCGTGATTTCAAACCAGAATAATATCTAAATTAATTTTAGTGATTTTAATTTGATTGGAAATTTAACACCCATGCTATTTTGACTACAATTTTTCCTACAGTTTGTCATTAATATTTTCAACAAGTCTCCTTTTATGAATTTTAAAATTTATTCGTCTCTTCTATATTACATTTTTTTTTAAGAAACATTAGGGTGAAATGAAATGAACTTGTGATTCGGCTGGATAAATGAAACACAGTTATGAGTTTCAGGTAGAGTTGCGACATAGATAAATCAAATCGCTGAGTCTTCCTATGCTAATAACGATCCCACTCTGTTCTTCAACTATTTATGGTGCTTTGTTATCGATATCCATGGCTTAACGACTCTTCGGAGACTCGTCTGAGCGCCTCATCAATATTACCGGTTCTCAAGCTTCCGCGCCGTTCCTTCTAATTCTTATTTCTCCTGCGGCATCCGAGAAGATAGCACTTACACTTTGCGTATCGGAAGTAACCATAAATACACGGCTTTTTATTAGTGTTACGCAAGGCGAATTGGTACTACAATTTTTAAGCGAGCCAACGTGGAAGCAGATAAAGTTCCACCTAATACAAATTTCATTTAATTATCACTTCCTTAAAGCATATTAATGATATTATTTAAATATTAGAACAAAATTTTACTTCATAAATAAAAAAGTTCCAAATAAATGTGACTTAAGAACTGAGACGAGGTAAATACATTTGCGCTCAACGAGTTTCGTTTTCTTTCTTCAACTTCTCTTTCATTCGGTTTCAAATCAATAATTTATGAATATTAACAACTATATCTATCTGACTTCTTTAAATAAAACGAAATTTACAAACGTAATCTTATAAATAAAATAGACTATTAAGAAAACTGGGACATTCGTTAAACAATTTCTATTGTCTCTCAATGCATCATTTCTTTCAGGACTGAATTCAGTTAACGTCCTTGAATCAAATCACAGCCCACGAAAGAAACAGCGAAAAACAGTCGAAATAAACATCCCTCAAAATATGTCACGCTACAAACCAAATTACGGTTAATACCACCTATAGGTCTTTTAACGACTGTATTTGTTCCTAAAGCTTTCTGTTTATCCATAAAAGTCACTTTTCCCCCACCGACTTACTACTAAGTACTTTACGAAAATATATGACGCATGTTATCAATTTATAGCAAAATATTTTCCAATTATTAACGTTTACCTAAAATAAATATTATTAACAAACATTGAGCTAAGAATAAATAAACAATTAATGGGGCTTCATTACTGTACGTAGAGCTGATGTAAACAGTTGTGATAATAGAGCCTACCTATTCCCGTATATAACGAATATTTTTTGAACTAAATTGCTAATTCCACTGTAAAAGCCTATTAACAATTACGAGAGGGTGTGGGTTAATTTTCTATGTAAATGTAAGCGGTGAAGTTGTCAGCAAGTAAATGCTTACATTAAATATGTGTGAAAGAAAATTATTCAACGAAATAACTAAACAAGAACTACGAACTGATATCACAATTTTAGAACACTCTTATCTGAACAGCAAAGCAGGGCTAATTGGTAGTATGATTAGAGAACACAACAACCGCCCTAACGCAGTTATCGGTCGTAACTCAAACCGATATGGACCGAGCACAAGCTGATTTCCAATGCTGCCTATTTGTGGTGGATTGGATTCCTCCAGGCAAACGACCTCATTAGTGGTTTCTCTGGTGAACTCTTTTTATTCGTCGATTGAACAATCTTACACGAACGAGTTGTTCGTGTATAGTACACAGGAATGTATCAACGCTCAAGCCATTTCGGTTAGTTAAATATATGCATTGGAGCATAGAGCTACTGGCTAATAACCCAAATATTAATCAGAGAGTACACTAATTAGACAACCATAGTCGGCCGCCCTAGAATGAGTTTATAATCTGAAATAGTATTGTAGTAATTTTTGTAGTAGCATAACTATCATTTTACATTTAAAATGTTTAAGGAAATTTCAGGAATAACGTTACCAGTAAATATATTAAATTTTACTTTTTGCAACACATTATCTGTTTTCCACATATTCTCTATATCAGTTGTTACTGGATAATACAAGATTTTATTTTTAAAGTAGCTGACACAGAAACGATGTTGATTCCCATACAGCTTTATTACGTCTCTAAAATGCCTTTGGTTTCTAACAATTATGTTCAACTCTATTTCATGACTTAACCGTGATATTTTAAAATATCCCTGACGTCATCGATCATCCACACATCTGGTCACCTCACGCACTGCAGCAACGAAATTGATATTGTTCGGCCTCAAAACACAGATAGTGATAACCAAAGGTATCGCTAAATCTTATCTTATTCAAAATTGCTAAAACTGACCATATTTGCATCGAATAAATAATTTTCGGGGTCAATGAGATTGATAGTGCATCCCAGATTTTTTGTTTGAGTATAATATCAACTCTTTTCTGTACTGGAGGGGAGCACCCATAGGGGTAGGAGTGAAGGAGCGTTTACATAAAAATAACGCGAAAAAACCGAGATTGGAGTTGAATTCAGGGCTATGTCGCTGAGTTTTAATATATCATTTAACTTTCCATTTAACCACAAGGGGTTGGGGGGTGGAAATTTTCAAACACGTTAAAACGGCCGGTATTTTCGCCGAAATAAAATTTTTCGTAGCCAGTGAGATAGATAGCGTTTCTCCAGATATTTTTGTGTATAATTTCCCGAATGGAGTGGAGGGGCGTAACATATAAATAAACCAAAAACATCTGCGATTGGAGTCAAATCCGGGATTATGTATGTCGCTGAGTTTTATTATCTACACCCGGCCAATGACGAACATCCAGTAGTAAAAAGTCCGTTTATAAGTTCCTGGAGTAACGGAATTGATGCTGAATGAAATATTTAAGAACATCTGGTAATTTGTGAAGTTTTATTTAGATGAACTGTGATTCAATCCTCTGGTTGCAGATGAAACTGGAAGGAAAATTGTTGCATATCTGCCAGAAACGGTCCACGATTATAATTATGGAAAGGAAATAAGTTATCGCTTCAGTACCTAAATTTAGCCACATAACATTTTATATTGTGAATTATTTTAAATTTTATAATTAAAATAACAAAGCATTACTCAAGTGTGCATTTAAAATCTATATACGTCCGAAATAAATATGACTGGTATATGTTATTATGAACAGCCTATCTCAGCTATAATAACTTGATAGAATCATTTTCTTTTTATACATTGTGTTATTCCTATATGACAGCATAGGTTAATGAAATTTGTGGTTTGTTTAAAGGCGTTTATTTATTAATTTTGCAAACTTTCTTCTTCGAAGGTGAGAGTGATTGTTTCGTTCTCTTTGTGAGCGAAAGAGACAAAGATGACAGAGCGCTAGTTGTCGGTCCCTGGTAAATAGTCCCCTTACACAACGCTAATAGCATGACGTCATCACACGCTGATTGGTGATCTGATGGGCGCATTCAAACGCTAATTGGGAATGAAGAGGAACGCTATTAAAATTTTATCAAACACACTAATGCAGGTTACAAGGCTTTCTGCGCAAAGCGGTAGGGTTATAACAGGAAACTAGCCGAAGGGTTCTCTCATGCGCAGTTAACGTGAATTGTTTGTAATTGATTTTAATTACTTCCTGAATTTTAGTTAATTTACATTCGGAAACCGCTGTGGCTGTGACCTCCATAGTGTTATACGTGTTAACAGTGCATTATTTCATAACGCGATTAATTTGATTACCCAAATACTCATACAGCTATTCAACAAAAATAAACCTTTTTTTATATCACCTGTTAAAAATTCGAGCATTAGTTGACACATTTTAATGTTACTAGTGCAATATTTTTGTTTTGCGTCAGATGATCAGGTTTTTTTTGCATGATATACCTGAACGACATTTTCGGATATTCTTTCGAGTCATTCTCAGTTGGTTGGAACAGAATTAACCAACACATTCTTTCCAAGACATTCCTGGGGATCCTCAGTCTTGCAAGATTCCAAATGAACTGGATTCCTTTCCTCGACCATCGTGTAAGTTTAAAATTGGCCCAAGGACAAATTATAACCTCCTTGTTTCTTGGGCTCGTGTTTCCTAATTTAGAATAATGTTCGATTTTGAATGACACAGATGAACAGCTACGATGATAATTCTCCCTGACGGGAACTAAACTTTATGTTTTACCATTAACACCTCGGTCTTAGTTGAGTTGTTTACATATATTCCTCCATTAGGGACTGTTCTTCAGAGAAAGAAACCAAGAACTTGAAATTAATGGCCCTCTGTCAGAGAAAAACTACAGCGTGGAACTACATGAATCAACGAAGAGTGCAAATGACTTTACAAAATGAAGTGGGGCTGTTTAACTTGGAATTTCTAACTGCCATGCAAGACTTTAATCACTTGAATGTACAGAAAAACAACTCAAAATTATACAAATCCTGCTGGATTATTCCATTTATTTTTTTGTACGAATCGTCAATAGTTTTTCAAAATACCGATATATTATGTATTCTTGCTAATTCATTATTGAGTTGAATATTTGAATGAAATACACATAAATATTAAATGATTAGCTATTTATAACATTCTATATCCATTCTTGCCTTGTGTTGGCATCGTCTAGATTTAGATTTATTATTCATTCAATTAGTCCTCGATTGAGGAAATACGATACGTCATCATATAAGATAACAAGAAAAGATAAAAATATTTTATCATTTATGATTAGCTTTCCTGTAAAAAATACGTGTTTCTCTAATTTATTTTCCTTTCCGTACCTAAGCGACTTATAATGAGTAACGGTCGTCTTCCTAGTTTCCCAAATAATTTTAATGAATTGAATGTTTATAAGTCAGAATTTAATAAATATTTAATGCAGAGAACACATAGCAATTTAAGATTGAAATTATTCAATCATTTTAAACAAATGTGACTAACGATCGACAACTTCATTTTAACAGGCAAGTAGTAATTAAGAATTTCAATTTGAAATTGAGACTATAGATCATCATAAACTCAGGAAATATTAGTTGCTATCCACATGAAATATAACACGAATTAGTCACGAGTTCTGAATGATAAGTAATTGTTACCAACCTCATCTGCAGACAAGACAATGAAATTTTGAAGCGAAAATTTTACTTAAGACAAAATGAAAATTATAACTGATACAAATTGCTCACGCTGTGGATGTGACACTTGATAATTTTCAAGGGAATGAGAACAGTACAAATAATTGTTACAAGAAATAATATAAATCAATATAGATAACCCCAAAAATTTCAGAAAAAAAAGTGTTACATAAATCTTAGAACTGTAAATGTGTCTGATATTCACTTCTACAGATTTTCAATTATGAAGGGACAGAAATATATAGCACAAGAAGCAACCAAATTGAAATATGTAACTTATCCCATATTGAATTATAGGACAATATGTCTAAATAGAAATCCAAGAAATAAAATAGGCTGTGAGTGTGTAAGTACGCTCCACATACAAATCTCCACCCGTTGAGAAAACATTTGAACTGGAAACAAATACAATGGGGGTAAGACACGACTACAAATTCCAGGGGCGGGGATGGAAATTTTCAAACATGTTAAATGGCCGTTATTTGCGTCAAATAAATATTTTTCGGGTCCAATGAAATTGATAGTATTTCTACCGATGTTGGTTATGTATAATTTCAACGCCTATCAGCTTATGAATGGAGAACCCATTGCAATGGATATTGCAGTCGAATCCGGGGTTATGGATATCTCTGAATTTCATTATGACAACTCGGGCAACGCCGGCAACACATATGTAAAAATAAATGAGGACTTCATATTTGTCACAATCCCGAGCTGAACGTGGCAAAGTTTCCCGATGAAATCTGTGTGATAAAGATACTTCAACCAGCTCGTTTACCTGAGAATACAGTGCATTACTTTTCAAATAACTTTAATATTATGGTCTACAAATTTGAACTCGCGCAAGTGGCAAACTGTCCTATATTGGAACGAAATTGCCTGCTCAATTTAATCTAGCGAGACAGTGGCACCGGGCCGATGTGCACATTTCATAATATTGGCTGTAAACCAATCTGAAAAAGATGTCCTCTCGTACCTCTGCAGATGATAGTATTCAGTAGTGTTACGGTCATATGCGAGGAGGAGGCAGCTGGTGCCGATGGGCGAAGGAAATTGAGGACGGGCTGACCTCGATCTCTTCAAGCCTGCGTTTGACAGCATCGTTTTAAGGTTTGCTGCTCCGTTTTCTCCATCTTTAATCTGCAGCACCATCCAAAATCATCTTCCTCATAGCAGCTAACTGCCAACTCAGGATTTGAGTGTGCGCTCATCCCGGATTGATCCAGTAGTGACGCGTTGAATTTCGATTTGCAGTTTCTTCACAAATTATACTAAGAACTCAAGAAAATTAAATATTATTTATTAAACTATGTACACATTTCAAGTCTAGGCCGATTTTTGGAATCAAAATTTTCAGGAATAAAAACTTATAATGATATACTTTCCTTACAATTATATACTGTTTGCTGATGTAAAAACGCCAAACGTTGCTCTTTTAATTAAAGCCGACTGTGGAGGATATATATAGGGCCCTACATATTATTGTGTAAAAATGTGAACAGTGACGTATATGATCTTAAAAACTGTTAAAATGTTTAATTTCAAAATTTTGGCCTGTAAGTGTTCTAAACAGTATCCAATTCAAAGATTATTGATGTTCAATTGCTTAAAACCTCTTTGAAAAGATACTCGTAACATCAATGAATACATTGAATTATATTAAAGGTTTATGTGTTAGATGTGGAATATAAGCTTATATAATTATTTATTTATTTATTAATTGAATCAGACATTCAAACTATATGTTATTAAAATGTGTCGTATATGTAATATATTTGCGTCAGACCTTTCTATTATTTAATTTCTAATTTATATCTTAACTGCTGGGTGCTCGGGTTGTCATAATTAAATTCAAGTAACCTCCATAACGCCGGATTTGATTCCAGTCTAGGTTCTTTTACGTTATTTTTATGTAAATACCATCCACCCCATCCCTTAAGGTGCTCCTCTCTCATGCAGAAATGGGTTGAAACAATTCCCAAAATATCTATCTCATTGACCCCGAAAAATTTCATTTCGACGAAATTATTAACATGTTTGAATATTTCCACGACCGTCCACACCCTAAACAGCAAGTTGGACGCGATAATTAAACTCAGCGACATCCATCACCCCGGATCCAGTCTCGGTTGGTTTTTCGTTATTTTTGCGTAATGCTCATGCACCACCACCCCTAAGGGTGACTATGCCGGAAGGGATTGAAATTATACACAAACAATCTTGTGAGAAACCCTATCATTCTCATTGATTTATTCGACTCAAATATCGGCAGTTTTAGCAACTTTCAGTATTTCCACCGCGGTCTTGGGGGTGGTG
This sequence comes from Zhengitettix transpicula, assembly GCA_037074705.1. Classification (NCBI taxonomy): domain Eukaryota; kingdom Metazoa; phylum Arthropoda; class Insecta; order Orthoptera; family Tetrigidae; genus Zhengitettix; species Zhengitettix transpicula. Next base: position 72,700,595 of record CM073595.1, on the reverse strand, counting down.
GTCGTATCCTACCCTCACACCGTTTGTCTCCGGTTTTATAGAAACACGTGTACGATATTTGGTCAAATTTTCTCTATGGTACATACACACAAAGAGTCAATTTTATTTATTAGAGGAATAGATTATTCACTTTCATGTATTCCTTAATTAATATATATTTTTTGTATTACTTTATCTTATTTACATTCTAATTTTATCACGATAACGTTGTACATATTTTCAAAAAATGTTAATTGAATACGAGTAAAAGATTTCTTCAAAGTTTCTATATGTTTTGTAATTTTTTTCTTCTATTAGAGTTCAGGTGGTGTCGAAGCTGCCAGGTGTGACAAGATATATGAAACAGTTTTCTATTACTGCGCGAGTTGAGTAAGGATTAAGGCGACAGGCATTATGAACCCTATAGTGTTACAAAGCGCCCTCTTACAGATGTAGCGGCGGAACCCTCTAAACACATTTGATCTCATTACTATAGTGGCGAACAATGAGAGCGGACTTACTTAGGTTAGTGGGGGCGGCGGCCATTGTGAGTCATTCCAGCCAGACACATGTTTCCCCCTAAACGCTAATCTGAGCCCCTCAAGCTGGGGGACTCTAAAATCTAATATAGTCATGTACAAAGACAACATGAGGGGCTAGTTCATTCCTTTTCATGAATATTCTAATAATACGTCATCTAAGTCGCGGGGCTGCGAGCGGAATCCCAACACAATAATGACCAAAGTTAGGGAACTGGCTCCCCAGAACTGTTTAAACGTCCTGTAGGAAATGTCCAAGTTTCGGGCGCCAGAAATTCACTTTCCGCGGAGCAAATTGCTTGATGTTCGCTCAAGTCCCACGTTATTAACCACTCTTATTATGGGTTTCTGCTTTTGTAACGCAGCCAAGAATGGAACAACAGCTGAGCGACACTCATAGCTCCAGTTCCTTAGATGTTATAATGTGGAACATAAAACGATTACTACTGAAGAGTCGAGACCCACAGCGACGTAAATATACATTTCAGCAAAAATCAGCAAAAATCGAAACGATATACTGCCCACAGTTTTCACACAAAAAAATATTTAAACACATAGGTAGATTCCTTTGATTTTCATCTGGGTCAACATTTGATAGCAGAAGTTTTGGAAACTGCCGCTGCCAAAAGCTTTATCACATGAATTGGCGGCAGGCCAGCAGTTATGCGTAAACAGCTTTACGAGCTTAATGTCCGCTGTATGTACACGGGTGACACCAGATATTATTCTGAATAAAGAAGATTTGTTCTGTTAAAATTGCGACAGACCATTATTCGTCGCGATTTTTGTCGAAACTTTCCTTGTTTAACAAAAAAGGGAACGCGAAATCATCGATTCAACGTATTTCATCTACGTAAGAAAAATAATACTTTTGACTGTACATTGTTTAGAATCGATTGATTTCTGTATATCTCCGTTTCCTGCATTAAGAAATCCTGAGCACTCTTCAGTCGTTCTAAAACTGAAGTTGAAGTATTTGTAATTTTGAACCTAACATTTATTCTCTTAGCTTTGCCAGTTGTGTGTACCGTCACACCAAATCGGTACAAACTTGGCGTAGAACGCAGTAAGAAATTTGAATTAATCAAGTTACTGGTATTTTAATATTATAATTTACTGGTGAAGTACTCAAATTAGACATTGCTTTCTGCTTCTGATTTAAGCTTTCCTTGATTCTTTTATTTTGCTTGTCAATATTTCTAAAGCAAAATTTTTGTGTTCTTCCTAACTGTGTTCCGACTTTTCTTCAAAAAATTACATTTACAGCTCTTTCAGTGTCTAATTCTTGTTGTAAGGATCTTATTGATTGGTGTCAAAAAACAGCTATATTTAAATTTTTTATCGAGTGATTAATACTTGATTAATTCAATATAACTACTTCCCGATTTACAGCAATCCTTCCCCTGACGCTGTTATGGCCACTGTTCACCACGTTACATGCTCGAAAATTATTTTTAATGGTGTAATTACTTTTAAGACTTTGTTGTTGAAAAGCAACATTAACAAGATATCTTAACTTTGGGTTAAATGATAACAAAATTTAAATTGATGTGAGGATTAAGTACAAACAAACCTCATTTACCTAATACTACCAATTTTACACCACCTATTCAATGTGATCTCAATAATATTTTAAATGATTACAATTAAAACGATTTTTATATTTGTTTATCGCCCACTGCAAATAGGGATTACTTAATTTTTAGTCTCTCGTGCCGGTATTCTCGCTTCATGAGCATAATAATATTTTATTTGATATTATTGTTTAGTTGGCTGCTCATAGTGAAACGTTTACAGGTATTTAAGAATTTAATTTCAACCTCCGTAAAAACCCCCTTAATATGGTGAATTCCTCATCATCGCTACAATTCGTCATCATTGACCATAATTACCGTAGTTTGTACTTCCGTATCCATGTTTATAGGAATAAATATTGTGAGAAGGAATTAATATTACAGCGAAAACGGATTTTCGTATTCACTGGAATGTGTTTAACAAAATTATCTGAACAAGAAAGGAACACTTATTGGCTTGCATATTTAAAATATTAGGGTTGAGCTGGAATTCTCTGCAGCAGTTTTCGTCGTTTTCGTAGCTTTTATAAAATTATTCGACGGTTGTTTCCCCGCAGAAAGCGTGGCCGTAAGCCGCGTTTTTTTTTCATTTTAAAAAGCACTGGCGTTTTAAGAATGAATTCTTGTATTTCCTCCCGGCATTCTTTATGAAGTTACTTTTGGTGAAATTCACCATCTCGTTCTTCTGTATAAGGGAAGTGTCCCGCGAATCTCTTCCGATTCACAGAAGATGCGTGTCGTGGGAGTGACATCTTCAACAATATACACAAGTTAACCTATTTCTATTACTGCATTATTTTACCGTATCCATTCCAGTTTAGTTTAGTATCTGAAAGTAATTTGTCATATATTTGAAGATCGTTATATTTAAATGAAATTCAAATATAGGACCGTAAAAGATAATTTTCCACAGTTTATATCAATAGACAATATAAAATAGTTTTGGCTGTCTCAGCCGTTTAAATCAATAAACGTAACAGAAAATATAGAGGAGAGAATTTTTACAACTGATTTACCGTCAAAACCTGCTTTCATTGATTGCGATATATTTGGATGAAAATAAATATCCAAGGAAGAAAATCTACATGAAGAAATAGTAAATAACCAAAGTAATGTATTTTTCTTGGCATGAGACATAAAGTTGAGTATTAAGCATCTTCCACAGGAAAATATTCTCTGTACGAGTCAGTTGTCCCGAGTTTCAGTTCCCCAAGCAATGGAAGCAGACGTTCAACTTTTAATTATACATATCTACATTAATTATACATGTCTATATTCTACATTTATAATTATAGATGTATTCCTATCGATGTAAAAAATTCTTTTGTCTGAACTTTGGCTACAATCGAGTAATTATGGAAGTCTTTACGTATCACGCATTAGTGAATCTGAAAAAGATGTATTTAAATTCCTATCGGTCACACTGACTGCGTTCAGTTTTGAAATAAACAAAGGTTCGGACTGACGAAAAGAATACTTGCACCCCTTAAGAATATATAAATAAAGGTACATATTTTTAAAAAAATCAAATCATTTTATTAAAATTTTAATAAAAGCATATATTTGGAAAGAAATATACTACATAATCGAGCAGTACGATACAGAAGAAATTAATTAGAAATATATGTATATGTACCTGTATAATTTTTTAAATTTTTAAATGCTATTCAAAATGTGTGTTATTGCAGAAACAATCAAAATGGCATTATTTTGAAAATAAAACAAGGTAACATAAACTACGCTAAAATCACAAAAAACATTCTTCCTTTCATTTCTACAAATCTTTTTATTACATCTTCTAAATTTACTTGATCAGAAATTTCATGCTCAATTTCCAAATTTTAATTTTGTGTTACGGTTGAACGTAAAAAGTTCTTAATTAATTTAGCATCTATATCGTGTTTGATCGATTGTAAAATAAAAAATATATTTATTCTAACGAGGTGTCGTGTTATTGTTGATCGAAAATCAGCCTCCACATCAATTTCGGTCTCAAGTTCTTTTGAATCAATAATAGATTCATTAAAGGACAAATCCTATCGAGGATATTAAAAAATATTTTGCAGTTTTGTAAATGATCAAGTGCAAAGGCTAGATCAAAGTATTTTGTTTGCTTTAACTTGCTTATTGTTTTAATGGAATTTAGTATTTTATGCCGAATAACAAAAAAAAACTTAAATTGTTGAATACTATTTTATGAACCCGACGCCTCGTCTTTTATTGAATTATCAATTTCATCGATATGTGAAATTTTCTATTAATTTCGTAATTAATACATCGCATAAAGTCAAAATGGCGCCTCGGACAAATGGCCCTAGAGCTGGCGCCGATGGTTGTTTCGTTAAATTATTATGTGTTTGGTACAATTGTTAAATATTTTAAATTTCAAGTTTTTTCTTTCGAGCTGTTTCTTTCCGGCCGTAACCGTTTCTCTGATGTTCTGGGCAATGCAGATATTATTTTCGTGTGACCTGCTACATTATCCGCATTATTAATATCTGTATGCAACCGCGTAAGAGTGAGAAATGCTCCTCTGGAAGCCATCCAAGTCCACGCAAAACTGATGTTTACAGAGTAGAAAGTCATTAGCCTTGAGCCAACTACTTATTATCGCTTGCCAGGAACTTGTTATAGTTGCGTTCTTAATGGGCAGGTTCTTGTGCCGCGACGCCCAGTCCCGCATTCCTGTCACCACGCTTCGTCGGCTGCCGGCATTGATTTCCTACACACATTCAGCATAATACCAGTATTTCGTCGATTCAGAGCTATTACATCGACCGAAAGAAGAAGTCCATCACGTACGTCAGATTTTAATAGCCGACTGGAACATTCAACGAGGGTACTTAAATATTTGAAAATTGTAGATAACTCTTTACGAAATACGAAAAAAGTTACACGGGTATTCAACTGACTCGTCAAAGAGAGAACGTCACGTAGTGGAAATTTATTATAGACCTGTGCTTCGTCTGATGACCACATCTGTTATGTTGACGTCATATGAAGATCAAATTTCCCTTGTTAGCCCGCTCGTGGTCATCGCATGTAATGCGTCGGAGAAAGAGTAGGCTCATCATACGAATAAATATATTTTTGGGTGTCATTTCATTTGACAGAATATAGTGTCCTTGTGTACAGAAACGATTTGGTAACGGCACCTCGACAGCATCTCTGAATGTGATTACGGATTGTTGGTGGGTTGTAGAGGGGAAACATCCTCCTCTTGTCAACACGTGGTCGTGAGGAGTGAAGCTATGCTATCATGTTGACAGCAATAGTAAACAATTACGGAAAACATTTTTTTTTCAGGATAACTATATACACACTTAGGTGTCGACGTTCTTGAGTTATATAACTTGTAATATAAGGAGGCGAGAAAATGTTTGCTTACAAAGTCTCCCGTCGTTGAATGTAAAACAAAAGCAATAAAGATACCAGACATGATGCAGATAATGTTGCAGGTCTGATGGAGATAGTTGTTACATTCTCCAGAACGCCACTTGCGCAAGTCAAGAAAGAGAAAGATTTTTTATAGCAATGATTCACAGTTTCCCCTTACCCAGTTCAGTTTATATATTCAAAAATATACATCCAATGTTCTAAACGTAAGAAAAAAAATTATTTTTCAACAAATATAAACAACTGAATTCTGATACTGACATTATCCCAGCAGCGACAGCTGTGTTTTAACAAAATAAATTTAAAAAAAGCATGCACACGTTTTGCTGTGCAAACTAATAATTTTGTGCCACCTTTTATGAATAAAATGGAGTAGACTGAGAACTACAGCTGACCAAATACATATAAAAAAATACCATCACAAACAAATATTTGGGAACCAATTAATTATATCCCGAATTTATTAATGAAAAAAAATAAAATAAATAAGCAAGACACGAAAAATTTTGTATAAAAAAATTCTTGGTTAAATGATTATTTTTGGAAAGTTTCATTAACCTCGGAAAGTGCTCCTCATTGGCTCCTCAGGTCCATTGGTGACGTCACACCTGCCAATTCGTAATTAATCTATCACCGAAAGTATACGTTTCCGTATAAAACACTTCTAATTGTAAATGCTCTAAAAGTGCTTCAGGATAGGTGATATTTTAATCGTTTCCATTTACATATGTCGAATAACATGTTTTTTTAAAAAAATATGTAAGATATTTAAGGCGTAAAGATGAATATGACTATGTAGTCGAAATCTTCTTTTGCTGCTGAAAAACGTCTGTAATAACGTGGTTCTCTTTAATCTCTAAAATAAGTATTTATAATTGGATACTCTCTGTAGACATCAAAGTAAATGGAATTAATTTCCTGTATTTTCATTGGGGTATGTGAATAACATTTCTAGAGGAGTAGATGTCACTCTATTATTAACGGTGGTACCAAATCGTACAAAATTAAAATTTCCTATATTCATTGCTATGAATTATGTGGTCTGAAAAAATTGCAAACCACATCTAGGTCGTTAATTAACAAATTTCACTGTGCCTGCGTGACAGTCAACATATGCAATTCTCTTACATTGAATGAATATTTATGAGCCTAAACTAATATGGTTACCTTGAAGTGGATCTTGTGCGCTTCACTGGCACGTTAACCCGTTACTATATCTGTAAATGTGCATTTCGATTCCCAAGTCGTATCTTCAACTCTCCAGTGCCCAGGTTATGATCCGCGAACGCACTCTGAATGCTAATGCGTCCTGCGTTAATTTCACGAAACATCAAAATTATGTTTATAGTAATATACGGATACCGATCACTAGAAAGTTAACGTGTGAATCACAGCCGAACTAGTAAATCGCAAATAGAATCAAATCGAATTTAATGTATTTCACCTAAAGGTGTTGATCATGTACTGTTTTAGGGGTTTGACACGTGTCAATATTAAAGTAAAATACACGCACAATTTTCGTTACGAGTGTCTCGGAAATAATCATGTAGTTGAAAGCTATTGAACGGAACGCATTCATAATTAAAATTAAATCTGAGGGCGTGACACGTAAAAGGTATATTTAATAAGCCAATATTTAGTATTTGTATTTTTAAAAATAATTTCATTTCGTTTAGACCCTAAACATTTTCTAATAGTCTTATCACAGAAGAAAAATAAGAGTCATTTGCCAGTGCTTCAGAATATAATGTGTTTATTGAAAATCAGCGGTTATAATTACAGCTAACTGGATGTTAGACACTTATAAATTTTTTTCTAATTTTTAAGAAAAAAGTAATTTATTCCTGTTCTAAAAGTTAAACACCCTGACATCTAGGTTTTTGGTACGTTTCGTTTAATCTTGACGTAATTGGTGAATGAAATTAGAATGCAACTCGAAAGAGACTATTTTGTCCTATTAAATAAATAACCATCACATATTACTATCACATTTCCATATTTTATTCTTAATAACCATAATTCCTCAACTTTGGAATTTTATTCCAGAATTTTAAATGTTACACTTTACCTTCGAATCTTAGCTAACGAAAATATTCTTCCAGAAGGCTGCACGTTTTTAATAAATTGTGTTTGAGTGATTCCATTGTGTAAATTATGGGAAAGCACGTAGAAGACAGGTCGTTTCTGTCCGAAGTAATATTTTCAAGTATTCAGATATAATTAAATAATTTGTGCGTAATGTTGCAATTATTTGAACTGTACTTTTTCAACAGAAACCAAAAACTACGAGGCTGGCTGAAAGTTTCATATCTATTGTTAAAAATATATATGTTTTTGAAACTCTAGATTATTTGCGCATTGTCGATTAAGGATAATTCAACATCCGTTTTCCCTTAATTACCCTGTGAAAAAAAAATCACGTGACAGTTGCTAACGTGTAAATGACAACGGGTTTATGGAAACGTAGCTTTTGTTTTAGGACTGTTTTGCAGGACTAAAACAATGTAGGCTTTTCTGGATCACGGGACTGTAACAAATCTGAATTTGTGAAGGTTTTTGCAACGGTTTGAATATTACAATTATATTATCATTCGGATGTCTGCTCACGCGTTCCTGGCTAAGGTAAAGTAAAAATATTATTTCTCGTTTTCATGATTATGTGCTACCAATTATTTCTTTCATTAGTTATATTATAATTCCTGTAATGAAGTAAAGTTCATTCAGAACGTAGATCGAAGACTTCAAATTAATATATTCAGACAATTGATAATATTCAGTTTTAAATTAAAGTGAATATAAATTTTTTGGACAACTGTAATAAAATATGCAATATTCATACTTTTGCTAATTTCGTTAATTTTTTATTAAATATATTCTAGATAACCATTTATGTTTAAAAAGCATAATGTAACGATGTTAAATTAATTTATAGAAACAATAGAACCCTTATATGGTTGAATTATAATTTTTTATCAGATTACGAAATTATTAAAGTCTTAGATTAATTACTCGAAAATGATTAATTCTTTAAATAATCATTTATAATCTCTCTGGATACATATATTTTTAATTTTTATCATTAAATTATGCTGGGTTTGCAGATCCACTTTCTTTAACGCCATAAACTAATGTTTGAATTTTTCATGCGGATATTGGACGTTATGTCGATGTCTATTGCCACTTTCACGAAATCATCGTAAATTTCCTAATAGGAAAACGTGCACAGGTTTATGGCATGTTTATTGCACAATTAGAATTCGAAGTATGATAATATAATTTTAATATGTGCCCTAGAGGCAGACATAAAAACATATTACATGCGTATCAGACGTATCAAAATTATTATGTCCTTGTGTACCTGAAATATAAAGATTATTTCATGGAACTTGGCTTGACAAACAATTCTGGTTAGGAAAGTATTTGTTTGGTGGCAGTGAGTTTCGCATAAATCTATTTCTGCTCCGTTGTGTACACACACACACACACACACACACATATATATATATATATATATATATATATATATATATATATATATATAAATACATTTATAATTTTACTTTCTATATATATATATATATATATATGAGTGTGTGTTTAGTGAATTATTATATTCCGTAGAAAGTAAAATTATAAATGTATTCAACTGAAGCACGTATTTAAAAATATATATACACCAATTCATAAAACATTATTTAATATATTGTAATTTCAAATAAACGATCATCACTTATAAATTTTTAAATCTGTTTTCTCAAGGAAATAAATATCTGGGCTTTCAATGACTCTTACCTTAACAAAACAATTAGTTATAAAATTCAGAGATGTATTTTTTTACGGATCGTGCAAAAAATTCCTTTGTTAAATTTTAGGGAATTTTCGCAGCCTCTCATGTTTGCAATTTGTTTCCCGGGTGACGAACAGACTTATTTTGTTTCACATTTTAACGCTTAAGTGGTTCTTAAGATTACATTGTTGTACGAAAATAACTTTAAAATTATTGGCTGAACTCTTGAAGTGGTTTTTATCGATTAAGTAAATTGTTTTATTTGTTTTCCTTACACGTACAAAAAAATTATTGAAATACTTTATTTTTAGTAAATAAAGTAAACCATTCATTGGGGCTTTTACCGTTCATTTTATCGTAAAAAACTATCAAAATAGTGGCTGTCGTTGAAACATGTGTCTTCATGAATATAAAAATATCATCACAAATATTTATTTTCGTCCTTTGAATCACTGTTGTTATCTTCCAAGAATCATACTTTACTTATGACCAGTAGTCTAATTATAATTTCAAGTGTATCGTAAATCGTCCGTTGCTTTGACGAGGGAACGTTTGTATGAGTTTGTTCCTTGTTTCCCAAACAAGTTTGGACGAATGACCTCTCTCATGTGATTAGTCGCTTTGCTTGCTGTATCGAAGGCTCGAATTCGATCCCAGCTATTTTCGGGAGCACTTTAGTATTCTATGGGGATTTGGGGACCCAAAGCGTGCTACAGCATTCTGATTCACTGGAAAGGTTTCGCCTAATTCGTTTTAGTTTCGTTACTAACCTCGAGTGCTTGAGTGATTAAGAATTTCATAATTAACGTTTTAGCTACCGCCAGCGTCAAATGATTGGGTAAAAGCGTTTTTCGTGATAAATAAATCCTTAAATATAATAATGAAACGCATATAAATTGAAAATTAATTATTTCGTTGAATACTGACTAGAAAGAATTATCTAGTTGAGAATTTCCAGAAAAATCTAACTTCACAAATTTATTTAAAAATATATATTTAATATCTGCAGAAATTATTGATGGTTACTTTTCTACAATACGAGCATCCATAACACCGGATTTGACTCCAGTCTCGGTTTATTTCGCGTTATCCTTTTGTAACGCCCCTCAACACCTAAGGGTGATCCCCTCAAATACAGAAACGGGTTGACATTAAATACAAAAAATCTGGAGGAACACTATCAATATCATTGAAACCGAGAAATTCAGACGCAAATATCGGTCGTACGAGCATCTTTGAAAACATCCATTCCCAACCAACCCCGCCCCTGGGGGTTGTAAACGTGTCTTACCCCGATAATGCTTATTTCTGGAACATACACACAAACCCACAAAAAAGACTCTATTTTATTTATTAGGTTCATGGCCTAAATATTAATAGTTTAAGATTATTTAGGAGTTATTTTCCATATTAACTGCCTGTCTATGACGTTCATTTGAACGCAAATCTATAGTTCTTGTGATTCTTGTTAGATTAAAGTCGTAAAATCTCTGAAATATGAACATAGGGCGATGGTTTTAGTAGATTGCAAATGAGCCGGTTTCTCGAACAAAGCTGATATAACATCGATGTCGGCTCGGCTATTCAACACAGCAGCTATCTCGATGTTTCCGGGATCAACGTCGATAAACTAAAAAGGCGTCGATATAAAACGCTTTTGTACTGTCATTAGTATCGAAATACTAGACTGTTTCTCCTCGGGCTGAATTTTGTTTCTACTCTGCCTCGAAGAACAATATTACGCCCCAATGGTGGCACATTTCTGGGAAATGTGCTTGCACGACGTGATGGGTCTTTCGGGGACAAACTGATCTTGTGCAAGCGTTCAACGAAAAGCAACACTTTTCTTCACCAGCTGCTTTACGTGACGATGCCTTCACTCTATTTTATTTAAGGTTACGAAGTATAAGAAGCGAATTTCATAGCGTTGGTATCAAATAAATTTTTACTTTCCACGATAATGTGGGGTAAAAAAAACAGCACTAAATATCATGTGACTATTTTTAAAATATTTCAGGAAAAGTCTAGATCTTCCACGCGTTGTATGATTCTGGAGTCGTGATAGTTTGTTATCCAAATAAATTCAATTCCTAGTGAAAAGGCGTTTGCCAACAAAATGAACTTCAATAATAGGAGTGGTAAATTATACCTGACGAGTATCTAAGAATGTTATTATATTTTGTACGTCCTCCTATGAAATAATTGGGCACATTCTGAGACACAGTGAAACGTTTCGTTGCTGCCTATATGAAATTATTCCCAAAAATCTGATTTCACAGGTCGATTCGTTGATACAGAGTTTAAAACTGCCTGCATTTAACTGTAAAGTTATATTTATTGTTCTTAAAAACAAAATAAATTTATTTTCGATTTTTAAAAGAGATCTTTCTTTCTGTTTTCAATATATAAATAATGTATACATTTTCTGATTATTATGGGACTAGTTGTAAGAAGAATTTGGCCTCGTCAGTGCTTCAATATTTTTTGGTGTATTTCCATAGAAAATCGTTATGAAAACCTGGAAACCGGAAACTACGAATCTCGCCGAAGGGTACGTTCGACGAGCTTCACTTTTTTTTTGTATGAGAGAGCATTCATTAAATCATATTTTCCGTGCAAACAAATCAAATTAAATTTGCTTGTAAGAAATACAAGCGCACTCAATGAATGTTTTAGATGCAAGATATTTTTTTAATTATTTACTTTATTTTATTAAAACAAATATATCAACCGTAATCAGTCTTCTCAATTTGTTCTTGAAAATGTCTCAAGAATAATTCTGTCTTTATTTAAATATTATGACTTACACATCTACGCTCAACATACACTTTTCTGATGATAATCTTGTAAATTAAATAACATAAATGGTTGTATACCATTAGAGTCGGAAACTTAGAAGCTAATGTTATTAAGATTCTGTTCCTGTAATATAAATTAAAGTATTCACGATTTTATGCTGAATCAATTTTAACTGAAAGATTATATACTTCAAAAAATTTGTAATGTTAAAATTAGTACGTAGAAGAAGTTATTTTAACATATTAATATTATCTTGTGTACCGGCGAAAATAGGGTTGCGACAATTGTTGGGAGCGCAGCCATTTGAGACATGACTTAAATCAAAACAGTTGTTCATTGAACCGCTCAAAGGGCGTGGAAACAGCGGAAGAATCTTCCATAAACAATAAATTTTACTAGGCTGGTGGAGACGGTAATAAGAAGGGCGGACTAGAACATGTCCTGGAAGGGAGAATGTTTGGCAACCCCTTCTGTTGGGGGAGGGGGCCCAGATCTGAATTTCCGGGGAGTAAAGTAAGTCGTGTAATTGAATTTGGGTGATGAAAAGTAGTTGGCATTACTAAAAGGTCGCCGATGCAAAAATTCATTACTTTACGAATTGAAGACAATACTGTCGCAACCTGAAGATACGACAACGGTCACCCCTTAACGGTGAGATCCAGTTTCGAAATAATTATCATCAAATTAAATATGACTTTAAAAAGGAATATTCCACTAATTTCAACTCTGTTATACATTAACGAAAGTGTTATCAAAACAGAAATTTTAATTAAGTTGTGTAGCTACTGTATGTTTTTCAATAATAATATTTATAACACTGCGTTGTTTTATTTTATATAAATTTAATGTTAAAGATAGAATATAAATTTTGTTCCACTTTTAAAATCCCAGATTAGTGTTGAGAGTAAATTTAATCACTAAAATAGTGTGTTTGTTTGTGGGTCTGTGTGTATATAGATTCCGCATATAAATATACACCCGTGGAGCAAATTTTACCGAATTTCGTAAACGTATTCCTTTCGAACCTGAAACAAACACTGAGGGGATTCGATATGTATACCGCGCCTAGAGACGGGGCTGGAAATTTTCAAACATGTTAAAACGGCCAATATATTCGTCGACATAAAAATTTTCGGAGTCACTGAGATAGATTGCGTTTCTCCAGTTTTTTATGGGTATATTTTCAACCCCTTTTGGCAGGTGAGGAAAACACCGTTAGGGATGGGAATGGACGGGCGTTACATAAAAATAACGTAAAAACAACCGAAATAGTAGTCTAATCCGTGATTATGAATGTTTTGAGACTAACTATGACAAATACGGGCAACACCAGGCACCCAGATAATTAAATATAATAAATAAAACAAATTCAAACAACTATTTATTTTGAATGCCAGAAATACACTTTTAATATTTTGAAGTGTGTAACAATAAAGTATGTAAATATTTCCTTTCAAGAATGCTTTTTCGAATTGTATTCACCATTGAAGCACGGAGAGGGCCACACTCTGATAGATCGAACCGTTGCGTCCACCTTGCAGGGCTAAGTGTTGTATATAACGAGCAACAGGTCTTTTCTGCGATGTTGAGAGTAGAGTCAGCAAGATTTCTCTTCCGGAAAAACGCGATAGAGCCGTTTTATTTACGACGTCGCCTAACAATCTCGATGATTCGATGAGCACGGCCGCGTGTAATTCCTACTATTGGCGTCGTTCTGAGACACACAAAACAGTTTTTTGTGACGTTACTGTCGCTACCCCGGGAATCATTTAAAAATATTTTAAAGAATGTAATTAGCTCATCTAAGAAATACTAAAGGAAATTTGAAGTAGTATTTGATTAAATCGTCGTGTTTTTTAAAATCGTTTTTTCACGTTGGACAGGAAATCCAAAAATACTTATATCTTCAGTCATTTTGATTAATAAATATTTTATCTGTATAACATTTAAATGCCAGTGCAGGATTATAATTCAGTTTAACTTACAACCGCAACAGTGATTCTTTAAGAATATTTTAAACATGCATTTAATATGTTAAAATATAGAATATTTCTATATAATATGAGGCCAGATAGGGCCAAGCTTATCAAAACAATTGATTTAAAACTGTTTATTATTTGTATTTATATCATTCAAATTAGAAATCATTCAAATATGGCAATTCCTTCACCGATTTTACCGCACCATTTCTTATTTTCATAACCGTCAACTATATTCCTCTTTTTGAACGCTTTACAAAATACTTCTCTGTGTATTTGATCACACATTGTTTGTCCCTTGATTTCCACTGTTTTGGTTGTTAGTATTTGAAACAACTTTTAATTTCTACATTGATCTCAGAAATGCAACCCACAACAATTTGATCCAACATATTTGATTTTAGAAGTGACTTATTGTGAATATTGTGTATTGTAAGACTCCCTGTAATTGTAAGGAATATGTCGTCCGTACCAATGGTTGTATTGCTTGTTGCATTCAGGAAGAGCCGCTCACATCTTCTGACGAAGAAAGCACATATTTAAAAACAATTACAAGGTTACTATTAGTATTTTCTATGTGTTGTAATCCAATTCCAGAATTTAATAAATATTCACACCAGGCCAATATAATTCTACAAACGAAACATTTATTAATCATATTATTTTTATGCATCTTCCTGTATCCTTTTGACTTCTCGAAATCCCATTTACCCGTTGGAAAGGATTGCTATAAAAATCTATTTAACGTGATTTCTTGAAAACGCCGTCATTTAATAAGCTTAAATAGTTTATATCTTAACGTTTTTTAGAATTATAGTCCTCAGTATTAGATAAATTGCATTAGAAGACTAACATTTATTTATTTTAACTGGTGTATAGGGCCTACGAATTAATTATTATATTTTCTCTCACAGTTGGTTCTAAGACGTTTCCCAAAATCTAGCCAGTTTAGTTACAGTTATCCTTTGGATCCGTCTAACCACAAATCTCTTAGAATGCCTGTCCGATAGCTTTTAGGGCAAACGTTCGGCTGAAATCAGATTACTCTGCCGCTATGACCTTCCATATGGGCGCCCAACTGTACGCGTGTAACATTATGATTTTGCTTCTGCCAGAGGCAGTCAATTATTCCATCTGACCTGGAAGTAATGATTACGAAGTGAAGGTGAAGCAGTGTATATGTGAATTACAGTTTCTTTTCCTGGTACTTAACGGAATGAAGTTATAAACCATTATTATTCATTGAGATATTTATTTGTTACTACCAATACCCAGTTCTCAGTTACATACAACGTGAATATCGTACTTTTATTATATTATATATATAAAATTTGAAGAAATTAAATTTTAAAAAAGTAATACACAATTTTTTAAATTAATATTATTATTACTTTTTAAATTATTTACTTTAATTTATTTGCAGAGAAACTTAATGAAACATTGAATTTTGAATTGTTTACTTTCAACAATTTAAATCAAATTAATAAAGTTTTGTAGTTGTTTAAATTTGAATAATTATGCTTAATATTTGGTGATTGGTTTGAAATGATGAGACATAAATTTCATTATTATAGCATTTAAAAAATTATTTTAATCTATCTTATCTTCTTCTTCTTCCAAATAAAGGAGAGTGTTTGTATGTATGTATGTATATTTGTATGTTCCTTATACAAATATACACCGGTGGAGCAAATTTCACCAAATTTCATACACTTGTTCTTTGCGACTAGGAAAAAACACTGTCGCGGTGAGACGCGTCTACCACCCCCAGGATCGCGGGTGGAAGGGGGTGGAATCATTTTATAACAGCGAAAAATTTAGGCAATTAAAAATTTTTATGGTTAAAAATATTGATAGTGTTTCTCCCGATGTTATCTGAGTATAATTTCTATCTCTCACAGCATGAGAAAGGAGCAACCTTAGGGGTGGGGGTGGGTGCGCGTTACAAGAAAATAACGGGAATACAATCGACATTGGAGTCAAATCCAGGGTTATAGGTGACTCTGAGAGTAATTATGACATTAAACTGACTATTTAACCCCCTGTGACAGGTACAGTCGGGGGTGAAAATTTTTAAACATGCAATTGAGGACGATAATTGCTTTTAATGGTTCTATTTAGAATTAATAAATAATTATAAAATATCGCCAAAATACAAAAACATATTTTACTGAGGTACGAAGCAAAAGTTAGCATATAAAGTTTTGCTTTCTCCAATATAGTTTTAACTTCAGTTACTGAATGCTTTCAAGTCATTTAATACATATAGCACGGCTTCTCGATACGTGATCTATGAGATTTATACATATAAGATCAAGTTAATTACAATAACACAACTGTTGTTAGTATATAAAGGTATATCTATTTAACGAAATGCAGGCAATTCGAAACTTATCAACATGGATCGCAGCATAACGACCAGTTCTCAGTATGTTTCGTACAAGGATTAAGTAAGCTACTTCTCTGGTTACATCATTAAATTCGCGGACGATAATGAGAAATTTGAGGAACTACTCGCCATCCGCCGTAATAATGCGAACTATAATATAGTACAGATTCTGTCTTTTTCAATCCTACTCCATAACAGCATACATGCATAAAGTACATAAATTAAACTTTTAGCTTTCTCGCCACGAAATGTAAATGATAGTGTACCTTTCTTTAAAGGTACCTTCATAATTTTTATTTGTAGATCACAGCACGTAAAACAATTTAGGTATATCATTACTTTTATTTACACCGCCATCATGAGAGTGTAATGGTTAATTATATTTTAGTAATCTATGTAACGGATCGGATAAGAACGCCTTCAATATTCAGGGACACAGCAATTGCACTATTATTAACGTCGAATTTTCGATGCAGACTATGTTATGGTGTTTGTGATGTGTGGAAGGCTGATGACGTCACATCGATCTGGCACCCGGATGGTGTATGAGTCTTAGACGCGAGGGAATAAGTTCGTGGCCAGACTTGCTAATGGAGAATTTCTCCCAAATGCAAGCGATCAGACCTGCAGCCGGGAATCTGTCAATTGGTTTTCTGTGAGGGGCTCTCCAAGACTGGAACGGATTGCGTTAGGAACGGTCGAAAACTTCCGAATTTATGAGACTCATAAATTAACGTTTGTTATATTTCCGCCACTCGGTACAGGCGATTGATGTATATAGCTGTAAAAATAATTAGTTTCAAGAGCGTAAATTCATTTACATAGAAGCAACTATTATACGCATAAATTCTTGGAAGAAAATAAAATTAACTAAATATTAATAAGATAGTTAAATTTCATGTCTTGGTAAAGGGCAATAGTCATTCAAAAATATCTGCGTAGTAATAGAGGAATCAAAATTATTTCAAACTCAAAAAATTAATACTTGTAGTGAAAAAATAAGAAATAAGAGTAATATTCTTGCGAGAATTAATACGAAATATTTATGTAGCCACTTTATAGAACAAGGATATTATACGAAACTAAGTCTTATGACTGAGGTGGTTATTGTCATCATTTATAAACATAATTCGAAAATACACATTATTAACTGTCGTATTCATTTAACCGTAAACTTACAATCCAGTATGTTTATTCACAAAAACTAGAGAATTATATAAAATGAAAAGCAAAGTCAAATAAAAACGTTTAAATTAAGTGCAAAATCGTAATAGTAACAAATTGCCCCAGACTTTCTCATAATAAATGATTTACCCAATATTAAAATAAAAATAATTTATTCATGAAAATAAGTTTTGATTCAGTCGCATTGTAAATTAGTTATAAAGCATTCTTCCTTATAAACAAATTTTAGATTCAATTTTATCTGACGAACGAAGTAGTTTCCATTTAGGAAACATTCATTACATATCAATTTACATTAAACATCACGTTACTTACAGTTAAATGTTACGATAAGCTTAATTGTCATTTAACTTCACAGTAATAAAATTATTTCATTACATTTTATTAGCTCTATTTTCTCACGGTGTGATGCAATAAGCCTAGAACAGTGACAGTATAATCAAATTTATCTAGCTTAAACCTTAATAAATATTTAATAAAATTTTTATGTTTACAGATCATATTTTTAAGAAACGCGTTTTTTTCCCATTCACCCAGGTACGATAGTTTCAAAATTATTTAGGACATTATTTGAGACGTAAACGTGACGTAAAATCTTGTTAAATATTTTATAGGTTTTAGTCCCTTTGAAGTTCTAAAAAAATCTGCCTGGCCATTACTATTAAACAGTGTAAATCAGTTACTAATAACAGCAGAAAAAATATATTTTGAATCTCAAAACACTCGAGGGTAATAATGATACAGAAAACTAAATAAATCTAAACATAACAAAAAATAATATCAAGGTCATTCCGATCCGTTTGAGATCTAGAAACGTGTTCTCTGAAACGGAACATTTTGCTCAGCTTAAATAGGATGAAACGAAATCCTTGCCTCTTCAAACACCATTTGAGACTGAAATGTATCTAGCAGCGTCGCGTTTATTCCCCCATATGTCGGGAAAAGCTTCTTGGGAGTAGCGCACGTCACAACGGCAGGATGCTTTTATAATTGAATGGAAGGAATTTACCGTGAGTATGCGTAATGTATTCAAGATGGCGCCGGCCTATGAAGCACAGCAGCGTACAATGTCGGCGCACGGGACTGCATAATGTACTAGCCTTGTACACATACAGGCTTGCCAATTACACTGGTCTTTCATTCACACCATGTACTCCGTAAACGCATTGATTTATCTCCCCAACAAGCCGCAAGACAGGCAAACACGCGATCCAGGTATATGGGGAGTGAACTCACTTTCAATAATGCAAGGCTTGCCGAAGTTGATAAAGGTTTGCCAATTCTGAATAGCGTACCATGATATTTAAGCAAGGAAACTATAGTCGAATACTGTCCCCTGTTTGGCAACGTGAGATTATTCCGCAGCTATTGGATCGAAAGAGACCGTGTATTGTAATAATTAAACTGTCAATGTTTGGGACGTCAAATATGTAATAATTACTACAGTATTTTTTTTACCAGACCCAGCTTTTTAATTTGAAGAAATTTTAACAAAATATCTTTACTTGTACAAATTTAAACAAAGTAAACTAGCTTTTCATCCCAGTTTATTCATGGTTTATTTAAGGAACGGAAGGTTACAATAAACTACCGAAGTAAATGTTTTAAAATTTACGACTGTGTATACATATTACGATTATGAACATATATGGCCAAAAAACAGACCTCACAAGAATATAAACAAATTCGACGTTTCCTCCTCTGATTTGTCGACGTTCTCGGGAACAAAAAAAAACAGGAAAATTCTGCGTACTGGAATTTATATGTGTCCACGGTTTTTGTTTTATTAATTTTTAAACCATTCGGGTAAGAGAAAAGTAGGAATTTTTTGTTGAAAGTGATTTAATATTTTTAGTTTCACATTAACGATCATAATTCAACATCGAATTTTGTAATGACGCAGTGATGAATTTTATTCATTTTTGAACTACGAGATGAACTTTCTTTTATGAATGCAAAGTAATAGAATTCCATGAATGAGATGCGCGGTTTTTGGTGGAAAGAAGCAGGTTTCCACGAGGGAGATCGTCGTAATGGAGAAATGCTGGCGTTTCGGAGGTGCAAACGCCCCTAACTAGATTACAGACGTCGCAGAATCGAATCCGATCCTCTGGTGTGTGAGAATTCACTACCAGCTGATATAATATCTTACTGTTTCTGCGATTTCGCGAATGCTTCAGATACAGCGAGACGGAACCACTTTGAATAGATTTCACGTCAACTGTGACGGGATACTGTTGGTTCACGGTCGTGACTTGCAGCTGAACGGCTGCTATTTTCTTTTTCTCTGTCGGAAGATTTTGGTCACTCGAATTGCTTAATGTGGTCCTTCATCTTATAGTTCTTAAAAGAAATCTCGCGGTGCAGCCAGTAATCGAATTCGTGCCTCGTCGCGTGGCATTCGTGTCGTATAATATTTTCATTCCTAAGAAGTTGTCCATTGAGTCACCAAAAAGATTATACGTGATGCTGCCGTAAGAGGATTTTTACTAGAGTGTATCGATAAATTTAATTTATTATATACATGCAAGTGTCATGAAAATTATGAATTATGAACACAGAATAATTTTTCTCTTTGAAATTGCATAAATTGTTTATGAAATATAATAACTACATAATTTTCAGTGGAACTATTGCGCTAATGTTAAAAAATGTACAAAAGAATGGAGCAAAAAATACTTCTGCTGTTTTTCATCTGATTCTGTAAAACTTGTAACTGTACATGATCTTATAAGCTAGAACAGTCCTTCACAGTAGAAATTATTTGCTCGTAGGGCACTCGTAAAGGAAACACAACGAGACCACTTGCACTAACTAGTATCAAATATGACAGTTAGGCTTGGTATTTGTGTTCTAATCTCAAAGTTACACTTGCAATTCACGGTCTGCAACTGGGTAATATAAAGTTTACTTGTTTTCTTTACGAGTGGGATAACGGAGACAGGAGAACCCGCAACATTAACAGTAACTACTCGTGACTTCACACCAGATTTACCTTTCATTATTACAAATCAAGTTAATCTTGTTCAAGAACTTCATAACCAGGGGATCATAACTTGGGTAACTTCCAAAAGAATTTCGTGGAAACTACAGCTAGGTGGGAAGGAACATACCTTTAAAACTGCTTTTCTTATATCCACTCTTTAAACTTTTTTCCTCTTCATAACTTTGCAATTTAAGAGAAGAGCTTGGAAAAATGCAGCCAAAAATCAGGAAAGCTGTTACCATATGAAACCCAAGATTTTAGCTCACGATAGATTAATTGTTGTACTATACACATATATATTAGACCATCTTCTAGAATTATTTTCATCATCTAACATATAAAATTGACTCTTTGTGTTTGTATATTTCTCTGTATGTTCCACATACATATTTACATCCGTGGAGAAAATTTGGCCAAATACCGTACACGTGTCCGTTTCAAGAAACACTGTGGGAGTAACCCACGACTACCACCCACAGGGTCGGGGGTGGACGGAGGTGGAAATTTTCAAACATATTAAAACGACCGATATATACGCGGGAAGAAAATTTCGTCAATCAGTTATATAGCGTTTCTCCAGTTATTTTTTGTGAATAATTTCAACCTATTTCGACATGGGATGTGGGTATAGGAGCGATACATAAAAATAACGCAAATAAACGAGACTGGGATAAAAATCGGGGTTATGGATGTCGCTGAGTTTAATTATGATAACCCGGTCAACGTCGGGCTAGTGAGTATATAAATACGAAATGTATAATATAAAACTAGAGATTGTAAAGTCTTTGTTAAAGAGAGGTCTGTACTACCGATTATCCATACAGAATTGTATACGATGGCGTACGTATTTGAAACGCTGAAAATATACCGTAAATTTAACTATTTAAAGTGAAAAGTTGACTATTATCATTTCCGTGAATTGCAATCAATTCTCTCCAATAAATCTCGTAAGTCTATTGTGCATTGATATATCCGTGAAATTCAACATTTGGGACGAACTGGAATTGAAATGCGTCGTTCGGAAGCGGTAGAGAATTTTTCTTAAACTCTGAATTAGGTAAAAATACTTTTATACCACATAATATATTTAGAAAACTAGCAAAATATTTATTCTCCTTGTAACTTATTTCGTTTTAGTGTCTTGTAGCAAATGCGTTATCACAAAACGTTTACGTTCGTATAAAATGGTAGAGTAACGAATGTAGCTGAATACTAAAAAGGGGCACTTCAGGAAGTAATATACTGTTCGAAAATCACAAATAACGTGAAATGTGGCCTAAATGACTATTTTAATTGCAATTTGGCTGTATAAAATATTTTTCATCATCATTTGCATACTTTTTATCTCAGTTTCCTTACTAATGGCATGTTATTGTATTCGTGCACTTTATTTTCCTACCTGAGTCTGAAGTTACGAAACCTCTTCCAGTGGATCCTCGTCCATCTGGGGGGGGGGGGGGGGGGGCAATCCGTCCGTCGCCTTCCATTAAGTCATCGTCACCCGACAATCTTTTTTTTTTCGAAAAGTGGTCGACAGTGTGAGAAATGAGATCGTCGTACTGTTCTAGCAACAAAAGGCACCATTTTATCGATAATTCAGGAGAACTGTCAAAAGTTAAATTACTGGGGCCAGGATCTTAAAGACTTTTACTTTTACTAACGAGAGTTCGGACACATGCAACCAAATTAATCATATCATACTATTAATCTTTTGGTTAAGAAAGCCATTTTTTCTCACTGTCACCAGTGGATGACTTTGACTCCCGTTTCTTATTGACGAATAATTTAATGAAAATATAACCGTCCATAGTAAATTTTATCCTATGAGACAAAAATTTAACTGAATTTTAGTCCCGAGTCGTAGCAAATAATAAGTTCGGGTTTTTTTTCTCGCTTTTTTTAGTGTCCGACTTGGGTGTTTTGTTCTTTTCCGTCCGAAATAAAAACACATCTCAAATCGTGAATTTTCTACAACTATTTAGGGTATGTTAAATGATGCTAATATTCCAGATGATAAATTCTATTGTTCGGGCACTACATTTATGTCGTGCATCGGAAGTGTTTACAAATATTTGACGGATTTATGGCCATAATCAATGACAACTGGTTACCAGTTTGGTCTGAAACCATCAGACCATTGGAACGTGGTAATCCGCAAATTATCTCTCCCTTCATTCCAACCGCTCAATTGTTCGCTCTCTATCCCTTACCTTCCCATCTCACTCTATCTCTGTTTCTATGACTCTCTAACACAAACACACTTCCTCTGCTCGGACGCACAATACATCGCGTTTAATCTACCTCCTTTTGGCTCCAGAATCTGAGTCGTTCTATAAAATGATTCGTTAGTATTTCACGCACCGATACTGAAGAATTAAGAAATATTAGAAAAAGATTACGAGGTGTTTAAGTATGTAACGTATAGATGTAAATATAATATTTTCATTGGGATTTTTGGCATAATTAAATGTGATTTTTTTTTCATTGGTATCATTTCATCTTATTTTTTTGTTGTGGATATTATTGGTTTAAGTTGTGGAATTAAGGACAACAGTGAAAATTTCTAGCCCGATGTTTACTATTTTTTATTACTATTGTTTTTGCCTCGGAGTTTTATTTTTTTTTTGGTTTATTGGTTTTTACCTCAACTAATCTTTAATTCTAGAATAAGAAATCAATATTTTATTTCTTTTGTTGGATTAATAACGTTTATTTTGGATTAAATTTATTTAGTTTTTATAGAAACATGTTTACGATTGGGCGGAAATTGGGCATGTTCAGAAAGTAAGTGTATTATATTTTTATATTTTTTTTAGAAAAAGTGTATTTGAGAAAAAAATACAGTATATTGATGATAAACTTGACTATTTTTCCATTTTTCTTTATGCCCTCCTCAAAGAACTGTCCCGCCAGCTACTTTCCCCACTTGAGAACCTATTTCTGATCCTGCTCGTCAGCTGAAAATTTAATTCCATCCATGAGGTGATTCAAACCATACCAAACAAATTAGTCAAAGAGCGCCTTGGTGGCTAATTCTGTGTGAGGACGGGCGTTAACGTGCAAAAAGCACACTCCTCTCGTAGCATTAACCTCCTTTTGTTTTTTGAGTTTTTTTAGGGTCTCACAATGTCGTTGTGCATTAATTGTCTTTCCCTTACGCAGAATTCGACCAAACTGATGCCTTTTCGGTCCCAAAGCACCGAGGGCATAATTTTTGTGCAAGAAATTGTGCTTATGAATTTTTTGGCAGATAGGGAATAGGTGTGTCGACTATCTTTTTGACTCAGGCGGCGTGAAATAAGCCACCTACGTTTCATCTCCAGTCACAATAAAGCTCAGAAAAAAAATCTATAGGTATTATTACGTCTATAAGTAGCGAGTGGATCACATTTTTCACGCAAGGACTTTACAACGTGAGTTAACACCCTACCGTGTTCCTGTGATGCTCGCTCTGTCAGGATATCCCCTCTACCACTCAGTTTTATCAACTCTTAAAAGTAATAAAATTACAGCCCGTTATGGTCACAATACACTTATTTTCTGAACATACGACAAATGAAATACAATACTTGTTGGATGCAAGGAATCCATTTGTAAACCTGCATGAGCTTGAGTAACAGAGGACTTGCATGAAGATCGATAATTACCTATCTGACGCATAGCTACAGTTTTTTGACAAGACAAAAGTGGCATTGGTTTGTGTGTTGCTTGTAAGCGAATTAAAAATGTAAGATGTTTTATACTATAAATGTTATAGAATTTTTATACTCAATATAATTCTGACGTTGGGAAACATTTGACATTACTGAGGGTAAAGCAGTGACCACAATAGGTAATTATATATATGCAGCAAGGAAGCTTTTCATACTAAATTAAAAATAATTTAATTAATAACTAAAATCAAATTAATTAAAACTTATTTGAATAAAATATTAACTTAATTTTTAATTGCAATTCATTACATAATAAATTTAATTAATGTGTTGTAGTTATTAAATTTGATTTAATATGTAACAATTAGGTTTTTAGCCTAATCGTCGACTACTAAGGTCTTGAGTAAAATCAGTTTCAGTATTTTCCGAGACATTATATTCTCGCAGGTGTGCACGGTGTTTCGCGGAATTGTGGTATTTCGTTAGAAACAATAACTTTCCATAAAGCGCCTCTCGAATTCATATCCGTGCGTTGCAGGCAGCACACGTACAGGCGCAAGTGCAACTCTCAAAAGCCTCTTTGCAAACTGTAATTTATTCTCACAATGTACGTTGCTAATGAAATGAATCATGCAGCCGTTCTGAAGCATGCAATGTGCAGCATAAGAGACAAACACGTTCTATCCTTTCTCCGTCGCCTGTCTGAGTTACCTAAAAAGTAGACAAACAAGCGCTGGGATTCATAAACATTTGTACCAGTTCCATCTCGCAAGAATTACCATTTTACTTTATATTCAGCGGGTTTTCGTACCATGAATCGCGGACCATTGAGCAAAAAGTTATAGCCTAAGTAAAGTTATTCCATGTAAATAAAGCCGAAGGCAGAAAGTCTGTGACTGGAACTCGAAATGCCTGATTAAAGTGCGTGTTGGTTTGAGAACTTAGACTTTCAGATGCAGCATTAAAAAACATTCGGCATTAACGCTTTCTGGCACGCGAAAACACTGTCCGCGTGTTTTTACACAAAACAGAACCAGGTTTCCATCCAGTGAGTTTTGGTGAGCTTGGGGCACATATGGAGGCTCTCTCCAGAGATCAAAGAGTGCTGTTACAATACGCTCTATCGATATTCCAAGGGCAAAAAGGGTCTACTGCAGAAAATTTATTCATCGCAACCGCAAACAGTAATTCACTTCCTGAGCAGACTGTCACCGGGGCTTAACAATCATTCATTTGAGCCGAATCCTGTGTCTACGGTGTTAGCCTGTGCCAGTCAGAGATTTTGCGTTTTTGCGTTGGAAATATTGACATTTTACCTCTCACCTTTTGCAGTTCAGGACTTGAATAAAAATTTAAAACTTTGTGTTTAGATGATCCTTGCTAAATTATTCCCACTGCTTTTCCTATTTATCTTGAAAACTTTAGCTTAATATTAAACTATTCTTTTTTAAAATTCCACCATTTCTTTTCTAGAGATCGTCAAGAATTAAAAATTTTTATATAAAAAAATGTTATATTATTTTGAGTGGCAAGTGCTTCTCATGTCCCGTCCAAACACAATTTTAGGTGTCTTTGATAACAAAGTATTGAAGAAAAGTGACTTGATCCTCACTATATCTCCTTATGTTACTTGTTGATATCTATATAAATGTTTCGAATTATTAAACCACTTAAAAACTACATCGACAATTTCTATGAATTGCTTAAACATATGAAGTTGATGATGGGAAACCACCGAAATTTACTTCAACATTTAATTAAATAGTCTGAAGAAATTTATCTTTAAATTTTATGTGACTGATTAAAAAAAAGGGCATCCGTTATTCGCGCCCCATAAAGTAACGCTGTCAGTCGCGATAGGTCTAGGGGATCTGAAATTAACTATTTCGTTGCTATCACTTTTATGAATCAATTGTTTTGAATCTTTTTACAGACATTTAACATATGCATGTAAGACCGATGAATATATCCAATTAGAGAATGGTTTAATTAAAACTTGATATTTTATTCAAAATATTTGTTAAAGAAAATCTACTATCAAAAGAGTTCTAATTTTCTAATATCACAATATCCTTTAGAATTATAATAATTGAATATTGAGACTCGAATTTTTATAAACCAAACAAAAAAAAGACTACTAAAACAAACTTAAACAATATCGCCCTGTGACGATTCGGTTAATTGAGAGTCGTATATAAAATTAATATTTATTAGGATATTAATATATAGTTTCTTTCACGTTTCTAACCAACACATTCCATATAAGATCTTTTTTGATAAATATGTTATTTCCAATACTTTTCAGTTGAAACACTGAACCACACAGCGGCTGAAAATAAAATTGAATGAAATTAGTTTAAATGACCGTGGCTATTCTGACATTTTCTGACGCGATACTTCGCATCTTTGCATCAAGTTGGACCAGTCTTTCTTCTTCAGTTTAAAGTGCGTCGGAGGTAGCAGATCTGGTAGTGGTTCTAGACATCTCAAGTGGAGCCCTGCTTCTCAAGTGGCGTTACTTCAACTCCTTTTAAACGATCGGGCATTCACCACAAGGAACAAGGAAATAACTTGTTTGAGTCTCATAGGTACATGACGATCATGTTACACGTTTCTCGGATTCTTATTCAGTAAAATTTTTTTTTACTCAACAAAATCATAACTGTGTGATCAAAAGATGTATCGTATAGAACTTTATAGGGAAATTTCTCTCACGTGTTTCCAGGAATATATCCACACGTAATAAACCTGATGCAATCAACGATTCACAAGATTCATTCTGGGACTTAATAATTATATATCTTAGATGTTTTGTTGTTATTTTTAGTGTTTACGCTCAGCATAATGAGATTCTTTTGGGCTAAAAATCAGTCTTCAGTATGATCATTCGGGAAACTGTGTCCATTTTAGTTTTTGTTTTTATTAACAGTTGTTTACTGGGTTGGTTTACAGTTTCAATTCTTCTTCGGCATATAGGCGCACAATTTTATAGAATTTCAGTTTATCAGAGAAAATGCCTTATACGTGAAGCTTCTGATACTCATCTCTTGGAATATATTTATTTTTGGGAAAAATTTTAAATTTTATTACGGTTTCAGATAAGAATTGAAGGGTTCAGAAGGATCTGAACAAACTGTCCCCTTTTATCATTAGGTGTTTCCTTTGAGTGACGCGGCGCCTGAATGTGAGCTGTAAATGGAAGCATTCGGACGAAGGAGTCTCTGTTACGGCTGCTCACAAGGGGGCCCTGAAAGCTAATCTGGAGTTAGGAGTGTACCTAACATAATGTTACTGCTCTTATCTGGGTCTTGGTAATATCGCTGCAAGGTGCCCGCAACCACCCACTCGTTCTACTCCATCATCATAGAGTCTACTACGGCCACTGTTAGTGTGAAAAAGGAATACGAACATTTCCTTCTGAATTACTTCAAAATTGAACCAATATCCTGGGACGATTTCCCTCACTTGCATGACGCGCGAAACAGGTGTATTCATTTTTTTTTGTCTAACCAAAACGTGTTATATTGTTAATAAGAGCTATTCAAAGAGGAGATATTGACGATTAGGAATTTTCTGTAACAGGTCCAAAGAATTTTATTCTGATGGTCAATGTATACCAATAAAAAATTAAATGAACATGGATGCAATAAAATTTCAAATTCCTCTGTTTCCTCCAATAACGCAAGACAAAATATTGCACTGAAGATTAAATATTTTTCTTAAGTGTTTTCTATTATAAGAAAAAATAAAAATGGGTGTTAATGATTGGCATTCCTAATTTAAATATATATTGATTTTAAGATGCACGGTTTTCAGACGTTACTAGGATTTAAATAAAGAATAAACACGAGGAAGAACTAGAAATACTGCGTTTAACCACACACTACATTCATATTCGATTTCGGTTGATTAATTAATTGTGAAAAAATACAGTTTCTCCTATTTTAAAAAATAAGTGCGACACTAAATTTCTGTATCATTGGAGTCGAATTTAAAACATTGTGAAGTTCGAAGTTTCATATTATCTGAGGTTATTAAATTATATTGGAAAATTCACATTTAAACACTTGAGAAAATAAATTAGGTTCAGGCTGCATTATCAATGACGAAGGTCAGTTATATAAAAATTGCATAATTTAACTCATGTTGAAATATGATAAATATTTTTGATAAAAAATATATATCTTTATGCTCAATGCAGGGATATAAATTTATTAAAATATATTTTAACAGTACTTATTATATCATTATTAATTATTGTAAAAGTGGGTTTGAAATACCTTCCAATAAGAACTTCAGTAGAGTAATGTGAGATAATCTTCCGTCATCGGCGTTCAAATTGTAACTTCTACTTACAGATTTATTAAACATTTTGATCGATGTGGTTCTGTAACCATTGTTATTGTCATATTAACTACATTACAGTTTTCTTATTTTAAGGAAAACAATTAATTTTACATTTTTGTGAAGGTAATGTCCTTCAAGGCATAGTTTTAATAATGGTAATTTTTTACATTTATTTCTTGTTTTTTAAACTTACAAAATGAAAATCTGTGATTTGTGTCGAATTGGAATATATTGTAATTATTACCCTAGTTAATTTTTTAATCAATTAAATTAAATTTATGTGGCAACCAGGGCAAGGAATTATAATTCCACGAAGCTTTTTGAGTCAAAATAAAATTGGCTATCTGTTTTACGGGCACGTGAATTCGTTCGGTTAATACTTCGCGGAAAAATTAGTTTGCTAAATGTTTTATAACATACCGCAGTTAATAATTGAATGTTTATAGATCCCGCTGATGACCGTTTCATGAATGTAATTCAATCCCGTCGTCAAACGTTTAATTTGAATAACACAGTTCAGTTGCACCTGCCCACTCAGACTGTGACAAACGCCGGGATTCGGACAGGCATGGAACAAGAATCGAAAAAAATGGTAAATATCTGCTTTTTTATGTAATTTGATAATTAAATGAAACGATTAGCTGATTCATATTTAATTGTCGGTATTATACAAATGTGAGTCATTGTAATATAGGTTTTATATAAAACGTCAGGTACAAAAACATAATTTTGCAGCTTCATTATTATTAAAAAAAACTGTTTATATCCATCTTCGAGATGTCAATTTTCGTGGTAAAAAATAAAGGGATTGGATATAATAAGATTACATGTGTGAAGGGAAGTACAAAGTACGTTTGCTTTCTCTTATCAATATGTGTAAACTGTTTAAATTAATTTGGCAGGATTACATGTGTGAAGGGAAATACAAAGTACGTTTGCTTTCTCTCATCAGTATGTGTAAAATGTTTAAATTTATTTGGCAGGATTTATCTTTAATTGGTGTAATAAGTAATAGAGAATACTATTGTTACCGATTAATTGTTGCATGTGGAGTATTAACTATTATTTCCGGCGAGTCGTTTTGTGCCCAAATAGAATCAATTTGCCCTAACAAGGGCGGCGGTCGAATCACGAAGGCGAGTATTGCACCCTCCCAACTTCTTGCAAATTAAACTGCACAGTTGCGTTTTATGAACAGTCTGCACACGCTGACCCTGCAGAAATCTTCACTAATATGTCGTTATTACACTTCCCTGGCGCAGCTTGCTACGGCCTCACATCAACTCAGGTTCGATTGTCAACGTACAAATCCCCTCTCCCTACTTCTCTCAACGTATACACAGAATGATAGATTGTAACATTTCTTAGAAGGAAAACCTGTTTACTTAACTGATATAAAATATAGAACACAATTTTTTTATATATATTTACGATTTATAGTCGCATTAACCTATTTGTCATTAGCGACTTACATATGTTATGTTTTATATTTGAGTTACATTAAACTTAATTTATATAAATCAGTTTTCATAGTAAATTCACTAAGATAGGAACACAATATCTGTCGGTTCAAAATCGAGTTCATTTGATTTTGTAGCAAATTATAAATTAATAATTTGAAGACAAATAAGTTCAATATTACAGTAAGTGTCTATACTTACCAACAATAAAAATTAAGTAATAGAATTAAAGTAACCACTAATTTTTACGTTTTTCGGTTACTATTGAGTTTATCACAATGAACCAGGAAATGATCTAAATAGTCGATTAATGATCTTGTAATAATAATAAAAAGGAGACTTATTGATATTTAATCACTGAATTGTTTAATATTAAATTATATATGAATTATGTATTTACTTTTCTCAGGGTCGTTTATAAACATTTATTTTCGCACTACAATATCAATTATTAAAATCGCTGAAGTCAATCTCTGGCTTCAGTGTGGCGCGTAAAATTAAATTTTACATATGCTTAAAGAAATATAATTTCTTACTGTAAGCCTTTGGTTCTAAGAATATAACCATATCATTTTTAATTTTGGTTATGAAAAATACACGTTAGAGAACGTTTTGTATATGTAATCTCTGCACATGATTTTGTTGCATACATAAAAATAATGATATCTGCTATTATTTCTGAGAAAAAAGAACCAAAATTCATTGCAATTATTATTTACAATCCAAACTGATTCGGAAACTTTCAAATTGACATTTAAAATACAAGTGCTGAATGCTCCAAGAAGTGTCTTCATTAAATACTACAGTCAGTAGATCCTCTTTTCCTTTATGATCCCTAAACGACAGACCAAACTGAGACACAGAACGTAAAATACTTGTTTCCGAACTCTATTGTCGAAGTTTAACTTCAAATAATTTTCATCCCAAGTCCCAGGAGCGTCTTCATAAAAATAACTTTATTTTTGGCTTTTAGATCATCACTAAGGGATTCATGGGCTCGGAATATTACAATGGAAGTAATGACTGTCGATAATTCGTCTGAATTGACTTCAGTTAACGTCGGGAAAAGGAAAAGGAAACTGCGAGCGAGGAGGAGTTGAGAGGCAAATTAATTCGCTGTGGATTAAGAAAGGTCTCCCTAATCCAGAGACTGTAAACACAGTTCAATTCCTTCCTCTTTGTTGCACAAGAGGAAATGTATGTGAAATTATTGAGAGGCAATTGAAAGTAAAATGTTTCAACTTTGAACACGAAAATTAATCAGTATGAAATAATTTTTTAAACGGGAAATTATATGAAAGAAGAAATAGTTTTTCTTATTTCTTCAAACCATATTTTCCGTTAAACTTAATAAATACTGCTCAAGTCTTATCAAAACATGTATTCATTACACAATTTATTTCAGAGAATATCAATACATGAATAAGAAAAATCTCTCGACCGTTACGTAAAATTAATTAAATGTTATCCTTTGTGTTTGATGCAGTCTTAACTTTGATATTTTTTAGTTTCAACATTGTTAGATATCCCACATAAAAGCTAATTTAACATAAAATCAACTCCATAAAATTTTAATTTTTCTTTTGTGAATTATTTCAAAGGGATCTTTGCTATGTACACCCTCCACCACTGTGACATTTAAACGGCCTTAATACGCGTCTACAAGGGAAGGAAGGAACCTCATTATATGCGATGAATGGAGTTTTAAGACAAATTGCAATGAGAAAGATAAAATTAAAAATGTGACCTCTATTTGCTCTCTGGCGCTCTATCTAGCTCAACATTTTGCATGTTTACTTAATTAAATATTTTATATATATATATTCTTTAATATACAGGAAGCGTTAAGCAATTGAGGAAACAGCGATTTGACTTCGACGCCAAACTGGCACGCTTCCTGCTGACCTGCTCTAATTAATGGAAAGTTCTGGCGTTAATGCTAGACAAGGAAAAATACTCATGGTTTCTATTTAGTTGTGAAATTAAATTTAACTATGAAAAATTAGTTCACATCTTTACTGTCAGTAAATCAATTTTTATTAGGGAAATGAGTATAATAAACTCTTAATTTAACTCTCCACAAGGATTTTCCTGTCTGTGTATATACTATCAGCTTCTTCAGAGAATATAACAGGTGGAAAGTGCGTATGGTCCAGAAGTAGATGTAAACAATTTTTTTTATTATTCATATACATGTTCAAAGGTATACTGATGATTTTCCATTTCCTAAAGATTTATTCGGCGTAAATACAGGCCGTTATCGAATTTTAAAATGCCACCCGCTTCATCCCCCAGGCATAGGTTGCTAAAATTATATTAAATCAGCAGGGTTTGTTAATGGATCTTAACCAAGTTTAGTTGAAATTGTTCCACGTATTAACGAGTAACTTAATTTACAATAATAATCATGTATAATAACTAACATATTTAGAGTACTAAAATATTATTATTATGATTTATTTCGTAATAACGCTCTTTTCTGGGAGTGACGATCTTTAAGTGAAAAATGAAACGTCAGACTCTGTAAAACTTTGTAGTTGATTACAATGAATACGAAATACAGAATACATGCAGTTATTTTCGTATTTGAAGACGTTTTGGTAATCGGCGGCCTATTTCTTGGAGATTTTTTCACCAATCCGCACTAATGGAACCTTTGAAGGTGAAGACGACATGATCAGGGACACAATGATATCTGGAGTACTTAGGAGGTAAACATAGTAAAAGTCCCCAGGACCTACGACTCATCTTGTCGGGGGTGCAGAACGTCCGTAATGTAGTTTATCTCTTATATTTTGAAAAAATGTGAGTCGTAGGGATCAAATTACTCGGCGGGATTTCTTACTAACATCTTTCACGCAACTGGACACGCTCCGTGTTGCAACACTCAGTGTTGCCAACCCTCTAAAAACAAAAAATCACAGCCCGTTCTTGTCACATCTTAACATACCTCGTATAATCTGTATCA
The DNA here is from genome assembly GCA_037074705.1 of Zhengitettix transpicula. NCBI lineage: Eukaryota > Metazoa > Arthropoda > Insecta > Orthoptera > Tetrigidae > Zhengitettix > Zhengitettix transpicula. The sequence goes on along the minus strand of CM073595.1, from coordinate 72,667,554 downwards.
GGAGTAATGGCGTCTTAGCCCCTGAAGATTCCACCGCCAGCAATACAAATTCTGGAACTGAGCACAATTTGTAGCAATTATTATAACGGAAATATCACGTATTATTATTTTTTCTGCTTTTTTTTTAATGTTTTGAAAGGATTTTGTGGGAGAGTTACAAATCGATTTAAAGAGAATGTAGATCTGTTATGCAATGGTGCAACCGAGGACTTGTGGCAAGGTGCGATTTCGGTGGTACTTTCACTGGGTCACATTTATCCTGCCAAGGGTCAAACTTGCACATTCAGTATAAACAAGGATAAATATTGAAACAAGCAAAGTTAGACAAAGCAGCTGAGCAAGTTTTGTTGACAAACACACGGATGAAGCCTCATTAATTTCGGAGGCGGCGCGCTTATCTCTCCGAGCAGCGGTTAGAGGAGTTTATAGGGTAAATAAAGATATGGCGAGAGCAAGTTGCCGGTGTAATTTATGGGGAGTCTAAAAATTGGCTCCTGGAAATGACTTCGGCTTCAAAGAACATTTTGGACCATCGATTAAGGCCTTTGTTACTGTAAAGTTACGCTGGTGTCAAACAAGTTTGCTTCGCAAAATCCCCCGCACTTCAATTTATCACGATTCATACGTAAGAGACGGGGTTGAGAGAGATCCTTTTACAAAGCAAAAAATTATAGAGGGAACGAAGAGCCCGATTATACAAGTAATTTACGGCGTGTTACGGTGGCCTATTTACCAAAAAGATGTTCTCTAAAATTTTATTTCCTACTTTAGCCTGATACATTTGATCTGACTGGGCTTTAATTCAGCGTTTTCGTATAGAATGTCTTCTTATAGTGTGAAGTCCCTACCTTTATAATAATTTATAATTTAAAAAAATTTAACTGTAAATCAGAAAATTCACTGTTAATTTACAAGGTTTACATAATAACTCATTATAATTGTATTAAAAAATTAGATATTTTTTTCTGAGATAATGTATATAAATAATATTATTTAATTTAACAGTGATTACTAGGACACGGGGTTAATTGTGATAAATATGGGGAAACTGAAAACGTGACATCACAGAGCTAGGACTACACGAGAGCTTTAGACGTAGGCACACGTAATGCGTCGATACCGTGTTAATTAGTGAGTCAGTTAGCCAACTATCTCGTCATTTGGGTCTTTTGTCATTTGCCCGCAATTGAAATTTGTGGTGTAATGGCACGTAGCACAGAGCCTTCTACAGTACACCGATGTCCATCACGCTGGTCACAGGGAGATCAGTCGAAATCTCGCCTTATGACCCAACTACGGTATAATGATCCGGTAACTAAGATACTGTGTAAAAGAAACAGGTCGCAGAAATCTAAAAACATTACACTTATCTACCGTTGTGAATAAAACATGTAGCATTTATCTATTAAACAAAGCACAGTGTTTGTATGTATGTTTCGCAAACAAATCTACACCCGTGGAGCAAATTTCACCAAATTTAGTACACGTGTTACATGATTCAGCTAAGCACAGAATCATTGCGTTATACTGACTTGAACTTATACCACTGAGCCAGACAAATGTTGAAAATTTTAATCTCCCTTAAGAGGCGCAAACCTGAACCGTGATGGATAAATAAATACCTATAAGAAAGAGAAAAATATTAACACTGTGACTGAGGCTCGAAACCGGAACCTCCAGCTCCACGTGTCCAGGCTTTAACCACCTTGTCCATTGGTTGCGATGATGAGAGAAGCTTTAGAACTAATACAAGAGCCACAGCAGCTAAAGTACAGGTTCCGAGCTTTCAACCTGCATCTTATCGTGTGGTCTGAGTGTTGAAATGGGGTGAATATTTTCAAACATCTTAAACGTTCAATATTTGCGTGGAATAAATATTTTTCAGGGTTAATTCGATTGATTTTGTTTGTGTATAATTTCAACCTCTTTCGTCGTGGGTGGGAACCACGGTTAGGGGTGGAGGTGTAGAGGCGTTTCAAGAAAATAACGCAAAAACAACCGAGAGGAGTAAAATCGGGGGTTTTGGATATATGACAACCCAGGCAACGCCAAGCACCCAGCTCGGTATACAAGCTTTTATAGACATTATATTTGTAATATAATAATCTGAAAATTTATTGAATGTCACTCAAAATTTATTTATTGAAATATCAATATATAATTCAAATTTTGTGCTTGAAATTTCTATAAGTGTGTTTTTCATATATTTAGAAATTATCTCCACAAAATTTTATGAATTAATATTTCATGAAATAAATTGTAGGCAATTTTGATTAAATTTTTAAATAATTGTATTACAAATGTCATGTATACAAAAACTTATTCTCTAAATATTTGGATATTCTGACTTGTAAAAATTTTCTATTTGCTCCTGAAGATGATAAAAAAATGAAAGATTCGTTGTGCAAATTTTTATTTCCAATATGTTTTAGTTATTTTTTTATTAAAATATTTGTTGGCGAAATTGGCTAATCTCATACAAAAAAGAGTAGACAATTTTTTTTTTCTTATGGCAATAAGCATCTACGCTTTCCTGAAATGTAGTAAGGCATTAATTTGGCTTCAATTTTACGCTGTCAAGACATTTTATCGTTAGCTGCTTCCCTCCAAGGCTTATTATATGAGGCAGACGCCACACGCACACTACAGGGAAATGAAGGAGAGGGAAAAAAATCTCATGGCTGTTACAGTAAGAACGACACAAATTTTATTTTCCTCGGAAGCTAACGAAAGTAATTGGCTCTAACGTTTGTGGGTCTTAGAGATTGATGTGCCAGTTTTTAATAATGATTATTTTAAAATAATTTTGGACTTAATGAAAAAATATAAGATAATTTCTTAATCAGGATGACACGTAGATGACAAATAGGGTCAAACTTTTATAAAGCTATTTAAAATCATTTCTTCGTGGCTTCAATGAATAGGATTTGTCACTTTACTTATACAGTGAATGTAAAACAATTATAATCAATCGTCCGTGTAAAAATACACAATCGTTATATGCTAAATAAAGGGGAACACACAAATTTTAATTTTTTGATATCATTACCTAAACGTATTCTTTTTTACCAAATTATTTTATTATTTTGTTTCTTAATGTATTGTATCACATAAAACTACTTCGTTATACCGTATTAATGTCTTTTTTAAAATGTTGATGGGTTCTATATGTGAGAATCTAGTCATTATGTTAGACTAAATAAAACACATGGAATAATTTCAACGAAAATTGCTACGCACGCGTCTTACAATCTAGGAAATTACACTGTGGGGCTAAGACACCTCGAAATGTAGAGGGTTTCAAGGTTACACATAAAAATAATGCGTAAACAAGGACTGGCGTCGAATCCACCATTTTTGGGCTTGTTGAGATAAACAGAGTTTATTCTCTATGCAAGTTAAAGCCGAGTTCTGACTCTTCAACAGACAGGTTGACGTGAGACGGGGTAAAATATTAAGCGTCCAAAATTACTTGAGATTCGCTTCATTTACTCTGTTTTGGTTCGACATATATCGGCTACAAGTTAGAAGGAGTATGTGAGATTGGGGAAATTGTCCAAAATATTGAACATTATTATCGAATCCTTGGTTTTCGGTGTCGGTTAAATGAACACAGACGCTTTTCCTTCCAGTTGTCAAAGTGTTCAGGCTCGGTTGGTATGTGGTGGGGTGAGAAGGGGTTAATTAGAAAATATTTGAAATTACCAAACAATTACTGTCGAATTAATTACTTTTCAGGTGTAATATATGATTTGTATAAATGAATACCCGTGGAAAATCAGATAGCAGCAGCCAGATAGCATATTTTGTCGCGAGTGACCTAGGAAGCAGTTATATAGGCTAAAATCGGTATAGAAGCAGAATTACATTTTGATGTAATTACTATAGAAATTGAGATTGAGATACAAGCTGACATTTATATCAGAACCTTGTAACTTTGAAGTAGTTGTGTTCCACGATCGTCTGTATTTTGAACTGAGCGCCATTTCAGGAATACCTCGGTGCTGCCCGCCATTTGGAAATACTTTCGTTTAATTTCAAGGGGCGCATATTAGGTACTTTAATTTGCTTGTTGACTTGTTAAGAAGTTACCTCGGGGGGGAAGTTTGCGCTATATGACATGATCCTTCTGACAAATAGCCCCTGCTGGTGCCTGTTTGCGCTGTATGCTTGAAATAGCACGCCGGACAGTTATTTCGCCGGCATAGACCTTAAGCAAACACGCCAAGCAAACACATAATGCTATGGCATAACACGTGTATAGGTTGTTAACTCATCCGCACACAAACGCGCGGGTAACATAAACATCATAGGGGTGACGAGGTTTTTCAATTAGGGGTCGAAAACTCTAACGAGAATATGACCAATTTAATATTTTGGTTCCACAGTAATCTCAATGTGTCTTGCATTCAAATTTCTCGAGTATTTTTTGTTTCTTGCTATTTAAAATATTTTCATATCTGAATATTCCAGTACAATTTCCTGTTTTTGAGCATGCATGCTAGTAAAAACATACACGGGCATGTTAAATACACAGAAAATACAAAAGGCCACAAAGGCCACAAAGGCAACTATTTTTTTAAGTATTGTATTTTTTTAAAAATAAAAGAAGTCTAGTCCTTTGCACGTTTATCAATTTTAAAATGTACTGAAAGTATTCTGAATTTTACTTCTACATTCACAACGCTGTTCCCAAGTCAAAGCTTTTATTTTATTTTTTATTCAGTTTCAAAAATCATAAATAGTTTATACAAAAAACCGGATCTGTGTTGTTATACCCAGTATCAAAGGGGTCAGATTAAATGGAGCGAGAGAAAATTTCCACAGAACATTTCAAAATCACGAATCTAGAGACAAATCGATTCTAAAGCAAGCGAATTTTTTAAAAAAGTAGAACTTGGATTCGTACGTGGAAAAAGTATCAAGAAATCGTCAAGCATAGACCCTCATAGAGCTGAATGAAATCGACAATTAAATAAAAATCAGCAAATTTTATGTCAGAAAAAATAATTTATTAAATTAACAATGTTTAATTTTCGTCTGTGAAATTTTTTAAAAAACTTGAACTTGATGAGGTCGCAAATTAAATTTGTTAATTTAATAAAAAAAATTTCTAACCCAAAATTGTCTGATGTTTATTTATTTATTAGTTTTCTCAATAGTCAGAATTCATATTTATATTTATATGATTATTAAATCGACAATTGTTTCCCCAATGAAGCAATAGAACTGGAAAAATGAAAAAAATTAAAAAAAACATATCTATTCACAGTATTTTCGTTCACTTCGTAAAGATTTTATTACCCAAATTGATCACCATACTTTAATCAGAAAAAAACGAGTTATTCTCGTAATTAAGCTTCAGATTTGTGACGCTCAGTAGATTTCACCGAAACTGAGCTATATTGTTTAATGTTTCCTATTAATTTGCGTACTGTAAAGTAGTGAATTTTGGAGTCCAAACATATGTTCCTTTCCGATTTCACGGTATGGAAATATTAGCGAGGAGTTTAATTAAGTCAGGATTCATTGGGAACTCGGAAAATTATTTTAAAATTTTTTAATTTTTTTATTGACAGTTGATTTGTATTAACATCAGCGAAGTAGTCCATTGGACACCTAAAGTGACACTGATTAGAATTCATAAACAATGGTTGTTACATAACGAAATAAGGTACCATGAAATTGGCCGTCAGTGACACTTTACACGATCGTTTATGTTCTATTAATCATCGTCGCATTTGTGCTTGTCACAGTGGATCGTACATCAACGGAAGGATACGTCACAATAGTTTGAAAAGAAAAATCATTAGAATGAACGACCAATAGTTTGAATTTTACAATTTAACCATTCAGAGAAAGCATCGTTGTCTGTAAACGTTCAGCGCTCATCCCAACGAAGCAGAACAATTAAGTTAACATTGATTTATAATTACTAAGGGAACTAAATTATGAACGCTAGTCTTACTTTCTCTTATGACTACGCCCAAGGAACAGCTTGAAAGCGTAATTTGCTTCGTGTTAATTCGTGTACCTGAATTTGATTCAGGAGCAAACAAACGCCATTTTCTGATTCAGACTGTAAGCACCACGTGTTCAGAAGATTAAAATACATAATATTTGTATCATGTCACACGCGGAATATGTACAGTTGTGTTTGTAGACAATTTCTTACATTGAAATAAATGTTTGAAATGAAACTTTCCGGATATTGTGTGAGCTTGATTGAAAGAACTTCTTATGCCCTACAACTTTTCTAATTAAATTTTTATTTAACGATACCAGGAATACAATAATTTTCCAGGAAGAGGATTTTTTGTGGGGGATTGAAATATCTTATTTAATTGGCAGTTACATCATTATGTCTTAAAAATTCGTAAAACTTTCTTAGACTGGTTTCTGTAAACCTTTTTTTTAAAGTGTACGACTGAAAGTCATAGAAAATATATCTCCCAGTAAGTGTGTATTATTTATTTTTAAAATACAATAAATTACACTTTCATTAACTATTAATATCATGTTTTATTTTAACATACTTAAACATAACTGATAATAAGCCAACCTGACGAGAAAACGTTGTTTACTATTGAATAATAAAATATTTTTTGTATTGTAATAAAATATATATTATTATAATAAATTAATATATTTAAGTATTACTATTAAAAGGACACTTTTGTTTATTATTAACTGACATCTGCAGAAATTCGCGTTAATTAACGCCGATTGATTTTGATTGAATTTGTGTGTGGTTTTCTAATTTTTTCCGTGTAACCGGAAGTCTCCGGTTTGTTCTAAGAAGCTAATGCATAAAAATATGTATCATGAATAAATTTCGTTCTTCCGTGTCCCACAGATTATCCAGTTTAAATTCAGAACCTTAATCTTCTCAATCTAGCCATTGCACTTCTTGCACAATGGCAATGTGAATATAATTTATAAATCTTTCCATTCATTTTAGAAGTGAATATAAAACATAAAAAATAAAACAATAAATATTTGATCACTGTGAATAACTTTAAATTAAAAACACACTGCTGTAGACAAAGGTATTATAGATTTTTACGTTCCACAATGAATGAAATTTTATAAACGGCGACAATTTTATGGTAAATTCCATTGATATTCCTTATAGCTATAATAATATAAAATTACATTTACTTAAAACCTTAAACATTTTTAAATCTGTGTAACGTTTGAAATAATTAATGAAATTTTTAACTGGTGTAGTGGCGTGTTATCACTTGCAAGACGATGCGGTCTACCGGCTCCCCGGTTTTAATTTCATATTTAAATTCTCCTTATCACATCACCGCTCATAGCTTCGCCGATTGTTTCCCAGTTATAATTAAAGATAAGTCAAAACGAGCCGATGGTTCGGAAAATTTTGCGGCACGCATTTTACGCATCGCTTCTCGATTCTTTAATTAATCTTCAGAGAGTAATTTTAAGGCAGTTATTGCGTCCAAATAATTTTTTGTAATTAAATTTTTTACTTTAGGGAACCAGGAATACAACAATTTTAAAGTAAGAGGGTATTTTCCTGGAATTTTAATATCCCATTCACACTTAAAAACTTTTTGTCTTAAATATCAGTGAATATTTCTCACACCGTGAGCTGTTTTCCCTTGACATTTTTTAAACGAAGTATATTTGAAATTTAACCTGGAAGTTATTTCCGTTTGAGATAGAATAAAGGAGGTTATTATTATATTAATGTTTTGCAACTATTACTATTGTTATGTAATTATTTTTTACAATTGACAGGCCAAATAAGCTTCACTTGAATCACTTTATACAATTCTTACTGTTAATTTTATTTGGATTTACTTTTCGGTGGAATAATTATTTACGTATTAATAAAATATATATGGTAACTCACTCAGTATATCAAAATTTGAGCTGTTAAACAGATAAATGTTAGTAGCCATGTAAAAAGTATTCAATTCCTCATTTCCTCAGTGTCCATATGCAGAGTATCAAATTTATTTTGATTATGAAAAACTGATTTTAATAAAGTGTGAACTTCCGATTAAAGGACAATTTTGACAACATACGTTATATAGATAGCTGAAAATATTTCAATGCTTCGGTGCACGTAAATTTTTTAAAATGCTCCAACATCTTACACAAATGAATTCTTCACTTTCGCAATTTATCTACTCAAAATGTAAAAATGAAATGATTTGTTGTTATATTAAAAGGAGAAGTGTCCAATTTAGTATTTAAAAATTTACATTAAGTTTTTTATAATTTTAATTAATTACAATTTGATTGCTTGTTTCTCATCTCTACGTATCTTTTACTTTTGAATATTACAGACCATTTACTCCCTGAAAATAGTCTGTCGAAGTAATTCAATAAGTGTACGTAAATGGTCATTTTACGTATCACCTGAAATCTTGAGAATTGAAACATATTATTTTTTTTAGATTTTATAATAAAGACAGATTATCATTGTCATTTTAAAGCGTAGGAAGAGAATTTATAATTTTTACCTTAGCCCTCGCGAATCATTATATGCTCGTCCCAAGGCAAGCAAGCGACTTACTTCCCTGCATATTGTCCATTAGGGCCCAATTAAAATGCACAAACAGGACTGCGTTACCTGTGAGAAAGACCCTGCCACTTGTACGGACTGTTAATGATGGTCTGCTGCTGGATACGGACTTCATAATAACAAATTTCCCTTTGAGCTGAAAGAAGGCGGCCCTTTGGGGAGAACCAGTTCTTGATTCCCGAGACACAGAGGTTTTCATTTGTTCAGTGTACCGCGAGCAGAGCCGCTCTGACTAAAAGGCGTCACTTCCCAGCAAATTAGTCACCTCCAAAGTTTCATTAATCAGGACATATTGCAGTAGGAGCACAGCACAGACCTACGAGTGGAGGCCATTTGCAGACAGCCAAAAGAGAATTAAAACATTTGTATCATACAACCGTATACCTCGAAAATGTGAAACTTCATTGGTCCAAAATTTGACATTAATTTCATCCACCGATATATAAGTCAATATATTTTCTTCTTTTACCTGCATCAACAAACGTTACTAGTGAAATGTCAGTTAATTTCAGTTTAGTTTATATTGTTTCAGAACAAACAATAGTTTCGAAGAATACTCCTTGAAGTTATTTTTTTTATAAAATATTGCAACCATATAAAAATAATAATTGAGTACTCTCATTTAAGTAGTACTGAATTATAAATTATAAAACAAGTTCAGCCCTTGGTGGCTGACAGACAACTACATTTTAATCTGTAATGGATAATGGATACTTCTATATAGTAATACACATATTTGAGTGTTTTAAATATGTTTTGGTTTGATTAAATATGTTCTTTATTCAAATTTCCGATAAACTAGTCCAATAACGAAACTTCTATAAACAAATTAATTTTTGAAATTTTTTTAAAATTATTAATTTTATTTCTAATTTAATGGCCATCAAATTTTATTCATATTATTGTTACATTAATTGAAAAGAAATTTAACACCACAGAGGATTCCTAATTTACTGTCGCTTTCTCTGAAATGCGATTAAATTTTTGCAGTTTATGTAATAATTTTGTAGAGTTCTTGTAGCCTGCAATTATCTTAATACTTAAAAATTATACGATCACGCAAACTTCTTATATGTAAGCAATTATCCGAGATAGAACGTTTTTAAGTTAAGTTGAGTTGGGCGTATTTAAATAATTGTATTGACATATTACGATTTAGGTTTACTTGCGTTTTTCCCCAATCTAGCTGAGGAGTAACACACAAATCTTTTCTACTAGGATTTTTTTTATCTAGTAACCCAATCAGCATTTAATATTTTACAATATGAAAATTAAATAATAATTAAGTTTTATATCCTAAAATCCTGAAAGGTTTACGTGTGTTAAATAAAAATATTTTTATTTCAATACCTCACAACGTTTCTGATTGAGTTTTACTGTAACAATTTACAAAATATATATTATTATGAATACGATTTTTTGTATTGACGTCACTGCTCTAAGAACTTTTAAAAATGGGGCTTCACAAAAATAAATGTATGGAAATGAGTGAACAATATTTTCAGAGAAAAGACAGGCAATAACAATGTGACATATTTCTGCCCACATTTTTTTGTTAGAACGACAAATTTGTTTAGCTGTTTTTTTTAACATCTGACCCTGCAACAAGGTCACAAGAAGAAATGAATACAAATATAAAACCTACAGCCGACAATAGTAGCAAAGCCAATTGAGTAGGGTACTCTGTTGTAAATGTTCCATTGTGTTCATCTTTTGACCTGCGGTACACACACACACACAAATGAAGCGTTTTCTGAAATGAATGTAGACTAGTGTTGACTAGAGGTAAATTTTTGTCCGGGAGACTGCCATTGTTAATTGCTGACGTACAAAATGAAATGAAAATTTCTGCAGCTGGAGGGTAATCTAATGTGCCGCGATTCGAAATAATTACATCCACTGCAAATCGCCTTCATTTGACTAAACTTTCCATAAACGAGTGCCTACGTAAATGCGAATGGAAAGGAAACCCTGAATCGGAGCCATTAACTCAACGTTCAAGTGTGAAATCACAACGTAATTGGATTACGCGATTAGTTGATACTGAATTGACCCAACGAAATTGTGACTATGTCGCGTTCCTTGGAGATTATATACTGTATGAGTAGTTGTATTTGAATCATTTGATTGTCCGATAGTGAAACGTTTATTAAGATATTAGTGTCGGTTGAAACGGATGATTTTCAATTATAATTGCTGTAACAAGTTCTAAATTAAATTTCAATCTCTGTAATAATATTATTCGCCTCCATTTTGTTTCGTAAGAAGAATCAAGTGATAACTAGGAAAAAATTCTTTAAACCCCGATTTTTAATTCGTATGTATTTGTTGAAAATACCGTGAGTAGCGTACAAACATGATTCATAAAGCGATAAAGACATAAATTAAATTATCTGTTAAGATTCCGGATATAGATGATGAATTGAACCAAATTTAACTGATTCTTCTTTCAGTAACATAGCGTAGAGTAAAATCTAAAAATTGGAATTTAAGAATATTTATCTGCCTAAGGATATTTTCCTATCAATTTAGGAAAATACTTTGATAATGATGTGGTTTTTTGATGTTTTAGAACTGAAAAATCGAAAAAATTGTCCCTTAAAATTTATGATTCTTTTCGTTAGATATGTAGAAATTTATAAGACTTCTTTTAATTTGTTTCAAAATAACCCAGTAAGATATCATTAAATTCCTGATTTGTTTGAGAATTAGTAACTATGGACTCAAAATACATATCCAGTAATTATTTGTATGACTGTTCCAACTTCTTGGTATTTGTCTAAATATACAAAATTATCATTAATTTAAAATTCTTCAGAGCTTGTTGGATTTGCGACGAGTGATAAAAATATTTGATAAATTAATTTAATGAAGGAGATTGCAATCTGTATTGATAATTCCAGTGTTGAACACGCCTAAAATAAAATATTTCCAAATGTAAACATTTTTGTGTTTGGAAAATGGACAATTATGTACGTATGTACGAATTAAAATAATTTGTTACGGTAAATCGATCGATTTAATTCGCTTGCGGCTAAACGCGCTTTTCTTTGTAATCAGGTCGTCATAGAAATGGCTGAGGAAGACGAAATCGATCTCTTAAAGAAGTATGGAATACTGGGCTTTGTGTTGAGATCCCTGCAGAATGGGATACATTTAGACATTGTATGAGATACGAGCGGAGAAAGAAATAGAAACAGAACACGCACGCTTTAATTTGCAGAATCCCGGGGAAAGAAAAGAAAAACTGCTGAACTTTTCCCGACTCATAGTTTGGACTAGTGGTGAGAAATTAAATTAAAATGTGTTCTTTGATACCTACGTATTTTTCATACACTATAACCTACAGTTAATACATCAAATTATAAGTATAAGACAATAGAACATGAAATAACTTAGTGTTTTCGTGACTGGGTGAACATCAGTAATAATCATCAGTTTTTGCTCTGTTAAGCCACGTGTGAGCATTTTCAGAGTTGATGATTCATCTTAAAGAGTTATTCTATAAATGTGAATATCTTTATAAACTTCTCATATTAGATTGATTCTACATACTATTTGATTTATTAATTAAAATTTGTAATTAAATCCAGAACTTTTGCTAATTTTAGAGTTACATGTCTTGTATTAATTTCTCCTATTTAGTTGAATTTCCTCCAAGTAGTTTTAATGATGATTCAAGTATACCGAAATCTTAAGGAATGTGAGTAATATTTGTTGTTAGATTATTTCTGAATCAATATTGCATTAAGTATGATTTCTGTCAGTGGTAAACTCCAACACATGAGCATTACCTTAAATCGCCCAGAAAGCAAACAGAAAAAAAATTGTAGTCGATACAACTGTCGAGTCTCGTTCTTTGCAAATAAAGTCCGTGCCGCTTTTGTTCACACTCCCCTGCAATGTCTTTTGTCCCGCAGTTGTATTTACACAACAAGGAAACGATCGATTTAAGGCACTCCTTAAATGCAAAGCGTTTCTTATTTTCGACAAACTTCGTATCATGCTAGAAATAAAAAAATTGTGCTATACATGAAATAAAATGACTAAGTCAATGGTATTCACGGAATTACATTGCAAACATTAACTTTGGAAATCAGATATGCTGTCACAACAATAGGTACTCTTTCATCAAGTGTAATAAGTGGATAAGTATGGTTGTCATGAGGTTTGTTCATTTACATTATTTCTTTCTATAATTTACGTGTGTAAACAAAAACTAATATCAGTTTTATTTTAAGACACAAAAATTAACAAAACCACAAATTAAAATTTTTCCAACATAATGAAGAACCAACATTATGCAACAGGACTATAGTCTGTTTAAAACTAAAAGTCTCCTGGCGTGTCCACGTGTACGGGGGCACTGATGCCACACGTACGACATACGACTTATACAACTCGCTGTAATCAATAGAATAACACCTCTGGTGTTCGGCAACGCAGCTTCATTTAAAGCGTTATGATTGGTTGATTCAAGGTCACACGGCTCGCCGGAATCTGTAATTTAAAACAGACTATAGTATGATTTTTTTTCACACTTCTCGCTGAATTTTTTTCTTTCGATAAAATTATTCTAATCGAACTACTACTTTCCACTGCTAATCATCACCAAATTTGAAAATATTGTAGTTGTATCGGAATGTATCAAAAAATATATATTCACAAATATAAACTAGAAAATACAAGTACCAATTAGCCATACATATGGTAACTATAAAATGTGCTTAGTTTATGCGACAATTTTTATATTTCACATTAACATTAATGAAAGAAATGGAAACAAAGGTTTGTTAGTCAGCAGAAGTAAAGCAGGAATAACCTGAAAGTTACGGCCACATTGTCTGAGAAAGCAGAAATGTGAACTAAATCTGTTCATTACAAAATAATAAAAATAACTCTTTTAACTTTGGATACAAAAGTGGTTTATAAATCTAAAACGGAAGAACATGCAGTTCTGCTGATTTATGTTATATATGATCGTCTATCTTCTATATTTTTATTTTTATTATGTGATTTACAATTTCTTTTGTTCTACACTGTAAATAATCTAGTTACTGCCCGGTACATACTTCACCGTCTTGTAATTTCAGCTTTCATTATTATGAATGTGTTCTTGTACCTCAAAAATAGACATTTCTCTTTCAGTGCACAGAATTACGAACATGTTTTGGAAGCCTCATCAGTGAATATTCTAGAGATGAAAAGAAGTAAAATAGAGGTTGGGAAAATATAATACAATAAGTAGACGAATTCTTTTTTGCGACCAAGAGCTCATTACGCAGGGAACGTCAAATTTCACATTTTCGAAGAGAATTTTAATGACTTGTGTGCCTCACATATACAGTAACGGTAAATTACTCCTTTCGGAGAGAACTAAAGTAACTGCAGTTCTTGGAGAATTGCAATTTTGCGGACAGTCTCCAACCAGGGTGGTTTATTTCTCCTCCCCCCTCCTTCCAACACACAAGACTGCCGAGTCACTACCCTTCAAAGCTGACCAAGGCGGAAGGATTTCCAACAGATCTTATTCTCGTTACCGTCATTGGCTTTCAGTGTTGATCTAAACCTATTGAAGCAAGTTTTGCAATACTATCACGGAAGGAAAATCCAGAATATAATATTAACTTACAAGCACTTGGATGATCCGATCAACAGATACATTTATCGGTTTTATAGAATTGAATAGACTTTCACATTTCAACAGAATGTGTCTTCATCAGCTCCTCGAGTAACATCTCCGTCAGCTTAAATATCTGGTTAAAAATTCTATCAAAACATTTTACTACGAAATTTTTACAACAGCATTGTTCTTACTTCAAATTTTTCTAAATATAACCTCATTGTCAGAGGTTTCTGACATCTAGTGTTCAAAACTTCTAAAATTAACGTAATTTTTTTAATTATTCTCCTCAAACTATAGAAAGAAGCCGTTACTCAGATAAATATTTGTAATTTCCGACTATTCGACCTTATGTATGCATTAAAGTTACTGAAAAAACTCATTACACAGTAAAATATTTCAAAAATAGTAAACATGAAAATATATAGAGCGAAAAACGTACGAAAAAAATTCACGACTCTGAACTCGTACTGTATTATTTTCAGTACAAATATAATATCCAATTCCGCTTACAATATAGATGAAACGCCGTTAGGTGTATCGGGGTTAATTGAAATGAAAGTTGCCTGTTCGCTAAATAAAATTAATAATGCAGTAAAGCATAATATAAAATAAAGCCATCCAGGAATTGTTAATTTGTAGTCGCTGAACTCTAAATGGGTTTCCATGGAATTGTGGGATGGGTACGTGCAATGTTATCTGGGTAAGTGATCCCACCCGTAAGTTAGGGTTCCACCCCAAGAATGCATACGTAATACTATAATCCGGATTAATCGAGTCTGTATGTATAACGGAGTCGTAACGATAGACGATGCGAAATGTTTTTGCTGCTGTAATCCGATTATTATGAAATATGTGTAGTTACACCATTATTATTTTTTCTATTGGAAATGGCTAATTTATGGTAGTATTATCTTTATTATAGATTGAAGGTATTCAGTTGGTCGTATTTACTTCGAATGGACTGATAGACCCTGAAAAATGGTTGTAATTTATTGAGGTGATGCAAAGGGATTACAAATTTAATTTCCATTTTTTGTTGAAATTGGAGCAGTTACTTGACTTTTATGATTGGTCGTGATACTAACTGAAACTGAATATATCACACTGAAATTATAGGTATAATTTCTTCCCAGAGGCATGAAAACATACAATTTTTCCATAAGTAACGAAAGAAGCAAGAAAATATATTTCTGTCGTAAATGTTAATGGATAGATATATTTAAATTGTGTGTTATAGATTACAAAGTGCATGTTTTTGGTTAGATTCGCAATAATATTTTTATTAATATAATAGTAGAATATGACCGAAAGTTGGTACACAAAGAGGACTGGAACTGATCGAAACATTTATTCCACGAGACTTGTAGACAGGCAGTTGTGTTGAAAAATAGAGAATTACCAAAGTTGGTCCATCTTCTTGGACCACGATATATCCATGCTCCAGGAAATCACGTTTTCTATAAAATTTTAAATTTCAGGAGACTTCTCGTATCCTCTTCGCAGGCACTGATTGACAGCTCTGGTAAAACCAAATGACTGCCTGCTACGTGATTTTTCTCAAAATCAAGGGATTTTCTGCTGACAAACTAGTGCCATTGTTATGTTTACAACCCTTGCTAAAGTCTCTAGTAAAGTTGAATTGAATAAAAAATATTAAATAATTACTGAACTATGGGGGCTACTATACAGTTGTGCCGATTTCACATGGCGTCCCAAGTGAGTTGTAATTTTGCGGAACTCCTAATAACCAACCCTCTCGTAGTCGTACTATACGGCCTCGCCTAAATTCACGTAATTATTGAATTGGTCCAGCCAGCTTGGGACACGGTCCCCCGTGAGAAATCCATCACTTTTACGACGAGTTACTGAACCAGAGTGGCTGCATTTGTGAAAGTTCACGGTAGTTAGCCTGCTTTTTCATATTTCTGCTACACGGAAGAAGGTTTCATCACCAATCTTCTTATACATGTGCACCATCTTTGGGGGCGGATACGATTATTCCCATGGGGGGCGTCCTTAAATGCATTTCCACTCGAGTATTTCTTCATGGTAACTTTGCGGAGTCCATAATTTTACGTGGCGGAGAGGGACTACGCGATTTCCCGTTGCGGAGTATCGATTCAGGGCCGACGACATGCAATATTAATAGGGCATAGAGATATACGGTTGCAGTTGCCTTCCCTACGACTGACGAGATACGACATTAATTGCAGGTCACTCTGATGTTTGATTGCCTATATTTCAAACGGCAGGAGAGTACGTGGAGGCAGAAACAGAAGGAGACCATTAACGAAATCACAATTGGCGATGCTAATCGAAAATTAAAAAGCGCACAATGTAAACCGAAGACAGCATTAAGAACATCAGTGTTCCATGTTTCGTAGAAAGAATCCAGACGTGAAGCATGAATTTAGGTTGCAATTTCAACAGCAATTTTTCGAACCAAGTTATTAAAGAACACCTTAAAAATGTGTAAAAATGGAGCAATGAATACAAAATTATTATATCAGGACTTAAAGGTTCAAAGTCTTTCATTATTTAACGTTTCTTCGTTTATAATTTGAAAGGTAAATAGTGGTCAGTGCAGAAAGTTCTTGCAGATTAGGCCTTGGAATGCTTCTTTAGTTTGGAATTACGTTACACTTACACAGTCCATTTTTTTAACGACCCAAGACCCTGAGTCAGATTCCCACCATCTATTCTAAAAAATTCCCTTCGCTACCTTCTGAAATGAAAGTTATCGATTCACATAATATTAATGAATTTTGAATGATTCCTCAGAAAATACAAAGTCATTTCCTAAGAGAATTATGGGTATTAAATATGGAAATTATCTGAAAAGTTCTGGAACAAATAAAAAATGATTGAGTATAATTTTAAATTTGTAATTATAGTAATTATTGATTTTAAAAATTAATTACGGAATACGAAGAAGATGAATATGGGAACGCCAAAATCATTCCGCATAAAAATATTGATTTGGAGAAATAAATAAAAATTAAACAAATTGTTTTTAATTTCATTTTTAATTTAATTCTAAATAAATTAATTATCTAATTTCAAAAATAATTTAACATGTTATCGAATATTTATATATTTAAAATCATTCCTTCATTCGTTTCAGCTGGAGAGAAATAGAGAGACGACGTGTGACAATGCATGTAAAATGGAGGGGCTGAGCTTAGACTCGTGGAGTGAACACGTGTTACGACGTCTACTATCCAAATGATCGAATTTGAAATGCCTGCATTTCTGGCCGCGTTTACAACATACGAACAAATAATGGCCGACATTATACGAAATGTTTTATTATGTTATCATCCATCTTCTCCTTGCTTATTTTGTTGCGTTAATTAGATAAAGGAATAAAATTAATTTAAAATAAACATTTCTTTTTTTGCAATTCATATTTTCAATGTGCCGTGTGATTGTAATAAGTTGCACTGGTATAATCATGAATGTAATAACACAATAAATAATCACACAGCGTACATAAACAATTAAATAATATTGTCATGACATTATTAGGCCTCAAAATCACTCCAGTATATTCAGATTTTAAAACATACTTACTCATGATTTTTATAACACGCCGATTTTTTCTAAACAGTTCTGGGGATCCTAAAAATATTTAATCCCTTGATATGCGAAAGACGTAACATATCATGCCATTGTATGTGAAATGAATAGGTATTACCCAAGTAACTCCAAGGGAAAGTTAACTATATTTTAAGTAAAACTCTCAGTTTTTAAGGAAAGCTCAGACTAAGTATTCGATAATGCTTTAGCTCTCGTATTGTAAGATTAACGACACAGTTACGCGGGCGACTTCCTAAATTTATACCATCTACCTAAAAGACCACCATTGTATTACGAACTAACTGCCGACGATTCTTCTATTCCCAAGCTAAATT
This sequence comes from Zhengitettix transpicula, assembly GCA_037074705.1. NCBI lineage: Eukaryota > Metazoa > Arthropoda > Insecta > Orthoptera > Tetrigidae > Zhengitettix > Zhengitettix transpicula. The sequence continues at coordinate 72,649,454 of CM073595.1, read as the reverse complement.
AGCTTTCCAATACGAAGAGAGCCCCTCGCTCCAATACCCCATCACACTGACTTTAAATGAACTGTCAACTTTTAGCATATTAATTAGTAATGACTACAGTTCGTGTTTAATAAGAATGGAGATATTTAATTAAACTTGTAGCACAAAAGTTAATAAAGTAAGTTCAAACGAGGGGGTTTATAATAGCTTAAGATGCATCGTTGGCATAAATTGTAGTTTGCTACAGGTGCGCAAAACCCATGGATTAAAATAAAATTATATATATATATGCCGACCTCCATTTCAACGTACTTATAAGTTATTTTATTATTTTATATTGATTATCTTAAATTTTATCATCTTACATGATTAATTGCTTCAAAAATGGAAACTATGTGAATGGGGATTCAGAATTGCAATTGTAACTTCACGGAATACCGTTATCTATATCCAGTCTTTTTTTAGTTTACTTCAGAATATAAATACAAGGTGTTAATCAATATTTCTGCTTACCGCAGATATAAAAATACGAAATTGTTTTCGTTACAATAAGTAACATAGATGAGGAAATCCAATTTGTATAAACAGTTTTATTTTTAATTAAGTAATTGGTTTTGTTTACGTTTTGGCGAACAAATTCAGTTATTAAATTTATTTTATTTAGCTGTAATTTAGTCGTTCAAGCTCAGTTCACGAAAAAAAACCATCACAGACGCTTCCTTGCTTTTAAAACCAGAGCTTAATTAATAAAATGTACAAATATTTAACTTCTGGTTAATTTATATTTTTGTACGAGCCTCATAACGGACTGGTCCCAAAATTCATGAAGATAACCCTTATGATAATATCAGAGGCAATGCCGCTGCAAACATTTTTTAGAAAAGAGATTTACTTATATCTGATTTACTTATAGCTGTGTCAAAATAATTTCCCATTTTGTAGTTTAATAAAATTATTTGATAAAGAAATGTTGTGTCCAGAGCGTTTGTAAGGACAACCTGAAAACTGGCTGGATAATATTTGTTCTATGAAAATTATAGTTATATCAGTTACATAACTGTGAATACATTATTAATATGAATATAAAAATTGAAAAACTCCTGAAACTAATAATAATTAGTAATTAAATTAAATTGATAGAATTAAATATCAAATAAAAGTCATTACATCCTTTCTGTTGAAAAACGTGTAGTGTTGATGTCGGGTTAATAACGGTAAAATAAAGAAATTTATAACAATGTTATTTAGCAATATATGAACAGAATTACTCATAAGTTGGGAATTATTTGCGCGCAAATGATTCTAGATCTCTCGACTAAACAATCAAAATTTAAGTAAAAAATAAGAGACGTGGTCTCAAGAAACGACATAAATCCGTTATATGTTATTCCACACAGAAACTCATTTCCAATTGTTGTTAGTTTTATATTCATATTTTGTATGTGTATTGCAAAACCAATTTTATTGCATTTAATCTAAGCTTCTTTTGCGATTTACCTCACTTTAACGTAACGGCATCTTTCGTTTTTCAAAATTTGGGACGTTTCCTCGTATTTTATTCTGCATTAAACACGAAAAATCCACAAAATTTAAATGGAAATAATTCACTAAGCTTGTTAAACCAACAACAACGAATTTAAAACCTATACACTGTCAAATTATCGCGCTGTAAACTTAGGACGTTATCGCTTTGTGGGACATATTGCTTCAAATATATTCATGTACCTCAAAGACTGACGTGCGGTTTGCATTGAATACAAAGGGAAACTGATTGTGTAAATTACATGTTACCTTTTCTGCTTAGCTGCACATACAGCGTAATCACCAACTTCCTACAAGCGACCTCTTCAGCACATCCCTTGTGTTCGTCGTGCGTGCGTTTGGCATCATTCACTTTTAGTGGCACTTAATAACAGACGAGTGTTCTGGATGACGAGCTCTCTCAAAATGGTTGTTGGCATCTTGTGAATAGAATTAAGATTGCCACATCAAACCCAACGGAAATATATGAAGAGACAGTATAATTACATTTTATTAGATTCAAAACTTTACCTTACTGTTATATATTGTTGAGATATTTTTGTGATTATATAATGGACGGATGTAACTTATTTTTTGTGCACGTAATTTGATATTCCGATAAACATCACATTTTTTATAACCTTTAACGTACTCTTGGTTTACAAAATAAATTCTCGTGAAATAAGATTTTTCACATTATGAGACTGTTCCCCTACCTCTCACTTGAAATATGTCTTTTAATTATAAAGTATCAGAAAATTTGTATCCAAAAGAACTCTAATCATAACAAGAACTAAATGGCACAAGGGCAATTATTATGGAGAGATCATTGCATACTGCTTTTGGTATTTAACCTGTAGCATTTTATATTAATTTATATTCTATATTATATATATACATATATATAAAGTGAATTATCGTCATATAAACTATAGTTCAAAATGGGAGCCGAATGATCTTGAAGATCTTCCTTGCGCCGACAAATCAAATCCGTGTAACGTTGTGACATTTATTGTCCACGCAGCTGCAGTAAGGGTTTGTTGTCATTCATTTTTGACGATCTGCCAACGTTCGTCTAATTATCTGCTTTCATTCGCTGACAGCCAAACCGGCTGCAATTTGAAAAGAACTATAGGTGCAAAACTGTTTGATCTCATTGCCTTAACAGTGTCATGAAAATTACTCTCAATAAAAGTTACTAAGGTGCCGGGAAGACCAACTGAACGGTGCTTTGAGACTCTTTGTACCTATTTTTATTATACTGTTTTATATATCTGATAGAGAAATTAGGAATATTGCAGTAGGTACAACAGATTAACAAATAGATATATTTATCTGATTTATATTGGATTATGAGTGAATAAACCAGCCAAATTAATCAGAAACATATATTTTAATACAATAAAAAATAGATATTGGCAGCCCTAGTGTTACTTTTTGGATACACTTTGGGTGAATATAAAATATTTTTACAAATCACAATATATAAAAATATAGATTTACAAACACGATATTGATAATACAATTATGTGACAATTTATTAAACATTACTTACAATTTATTTCTTGAAATATAAATATATAATTAAAATTTTGTGGAGAAAATTTCTAAACGTGTGAGTTCTAACCACACACTGCAGCCAAAATGACTCGGTGTTGTAGAGTATAATTTTGATATTTAAAATTAATATTGGAAAATAATTTGAATCATGTTCAATAACAAGAAATCATAAATTGAATTTTAATCATTTTTCATGTAAATGTGCAAAATTTTGCTCATCATTCCTGAATAATATTTACATTGTTCATTTTATTAAAATGCATTTCTTACAATTTTACCGTGGTTTACTCATTTATACCTGAAGAAATAATTCAGCAGATATATTGGAATATTTTTTTTTTAAAAAAAGCAATAATAATAATTTTTTTGAGGGATGACCGTGGAATTCCTAGTGGACACTCAGATGGTTTCGCACTTCTGGGTATTGTGGGACACTCACTAATTATAACTACAAAAGCCTTCCTCCCCCTTGGCAGATAAACCGCCCTGGAACCACTCACGCATTACTTCAGGTTTGTTTCCTTGCCTCACTATTACTTCTTTTATGCTGCAAGACTCATAATAATAATAAAAATATTATTTATCAGTATCAATAATCACTGAATCTATTCTACGTGACGTCTCCAATATTCCTGCTAGAACATGTCCACTCGATTTTCCGTATTGAAACGTCTTCCCTGCAGTTTTATCTGGTGTAACTTTTCTGATATTGTCTTCCAAATTTGTTGTATGTTGTCTCCACTGATCATACTCAAAGAAAGTGGTGTATGTGTTGCCGAAGTCTCCGCAGTAAATGCAGTTAGGTTTGTCCACTTTACCCGATGTATGAAGATGCGCTTGGAATTGTCCGTGTGCAGTAAAAAACTGTTATATAATAATAAATTAAATAAATTAACAACCTTTTTTTACAAACATTTAAAAAAATATTTTATTCAACACAACGACGTTTCAGTATCTTATTTTTTACTTTCATGTGGTTGTTTTTATTTTTAAAATATCTGGAAAAAAAGGTTGCTGATTCATTTAATTACTCTTATTCTAAAAACTGACGTAATATATAATATTAATTACAAAAGTAATATAAATAATAATGTTCACCGCTATGACAACATAGAAGCATACTGGTATGTTTAATTATTGAATTATTTTTCAGAAATTTTTCTTAATACTGTATTATTTTCGATAATTACTATTAAACAGTTTTCTATTATAGTATATTGGCTGTAAAAGCAGTCCAATTAGTTAAATATTTGTTACCGTATGAATATTCCGCGTCTCTGCTGAGTTTCGTGTTATGACTGTAATCTATTGAGTGAAAAGAAGTGATTTTTCTTCATTACCACGTTTAATCCGATCTTTCACAGCTTCAGTGACATTAATATTTTCCCCGGAAATTAAAATATTCATAATTCGTTGTGGATTGTTCTGTGTTACAATACCGACAATAACTACCATAAAGTGTAATCTTTAACGTTTCAAAATATAAAAAATAATATATCATTTCAATTTTCCAAAACCGTATTCCTACTGCACAGGACTGGTGTCCAGACCCTCCACGCGTAATTCTTGAGCGCTCCACTGGACAGAGGATCCATCTAGGGGTCGGCCCACAAACTGATTCAGCGAAACCGGCTCAAAGGAAACCGTCAAAGACGCTCAGTTATTATAACTCCAGAAAAGGGGATTAAGGAAAAATATTGTGAATAGAAGAGCGTGGTGCAATTCATGGCTGAGGTATATAAGTTGGCCGTGAACCAAAGAATTAACTTGGCAAACACAAGGGTTAAGAATAAGTAATCAGTTATCACGACAGGGGGAAAAATAACTTCTCGGCTTCCTCATTGTTTGGTTACCAGAATCATTACTTTTTTTTAACTGACGGTTTCTCAGAAACATAAATTCCCAAATGAAGTTGTATAATTTGTAATATCATTAGTTATTGTATGGAAATTAACAAAGACGAATGTCACCAAACATGAATCAATACCGCTCACTGAAAATTAATCGTAATTTAATATCGAGTAATATGAAGTTAATAAACGTTACTTCGCAAACACAAATGTCGCATATATTAATAATATTTGAGTGTCAATCCCCTACAACAACAACCTTTAACTGGAAACATTTTGTTACCTTCTCTGTTTGTGTAAAGTATTCGGTAAACATTGTACTTGGCGTATGAAGAACTACAAGTAAAATTCTTTAACAATCTTCTAAAATTAATTATATTATTCTAAGGTATTTAAATTGATGTACTAAAAATGCCGCAGCTAAATCCGTAGACATTCCTCCAACTTGTATGAAAAGCATTCGTTTCAAAAGTATTCTACAATCTAATCCGAATAAAATAAGCCGATAAAATAAATTTAATAAATAAAAGATCACGCGTTACAATCTTGGGGAAGTCTTCAGTGAAAAATAAATTACTTATCGGAGTTTCTTTACGGAAATTAAATCAAAAAACTTTATCAAATTGATTAAGTGTATACATAGAAACAATACTATGTTTATTTCCTAGTTAACTTTAGATTTAAATTGATTATTCTATAATTAATAAATATTATAGTGTCGGTAATTCATAAAATTTATAATATAATAATTTATACAATAAAAAATAAAGAAAACTATACCACGGATAAGATAGAAGTAAATAGAGGTATCGATAAAATTAAGACACCACAGTTATTTTTATTTATTTACTTTATTTCAGGTCGCTTCAACTATATTAAAACGTTACTAGCGGTCAAGAAATTAACATAAAGTGTTACATGTTCGTAACATACATACAATAGGCTTTATATTTTGTTAAATACATTAAATTTGGTTAAATGTAATAATAAAGTTAGTCCTTCTTATTTCGTTGTTCACTATTGATTAAATGGCATTAATCTGCTATTATGGTGAATGGAAACGGGTGATTTAGGGAATGTTCTATGTAGTTCGGCAGTGAGCACCGATGCGAACTTGTTTATGATGTGGGGTTTTTTGTTACCAGCGCATCCGACTCCCTGCATGTTTCACGTCTCTGAAAATTATTCTGGAATTGTTGCATTTGTTAAATTCATCTTTTAGTTTTTTATTCCATTCTTCATTGGTGATCTGTGTTATTGTATTTTAATAGGTATTTGTTGTCCATGGTGGGATGTTTTTAGTTGAATTGTGGTCTAGTATTGGTATTCTTATTTTAATAAATCTTATTGTTGTGTCGGCCTTGAGTGCGATGATGGATTATGGTCGCGACGAACCATAAGTAACTTCATCGTCACATTAATTTGATCGGATGGAGACATCATTAAACTTTTTCGTCACTATGTTTGCTTTGCATAGTATTATTCATATTGAGTAATTTATTAGGCGAGTAATTACCAGTTGGGAATACAAAAATGATTAAAGAACTCCGTTTTTTTCAGAAACTGGCTACTTGAGAGTAATAAACATTATGGTCAAATCCGTATAAAAGCGCGGAAAGGATAGAAATTGGAGGAGAGAAAGGTAGCTGCAGGTAATCTAGATCTTCCTGACTGTAATTTGAGGATCCTACCTTGCATTCACATATATGTTATGCACGGAAAACCAAAGAGATCCCAGCTCTCGGTCAAGCCCCTTTCTGGCAGGGGTGGTAACATTACGTAATATTATGATACAAGCATATTGAATGGCTTATAGTTTGCCAGAATAATTTTCATAACGCTGTTTCATCCATGCAGCTGCAACGTCAAAAGATTGAAGCAATAAACGTTGGAAACCGCTTCCTTTGGGCATCCCTGAAGTAATTCCGACGGGTTTGAGAGCTCTTCTCTCACAAGAACCCTCAGTTTGTTTCCCTTTGATAATTCTTGAATCCATCCCCCGACAACATGGTCGACAACAGTGTCACTTGACGTACTCGTCAGTTACGGCGTTTCAACAGATGCGTTTAAAAAGTAAACGCATGGTCGGCCATTTCGTCTGCACTACCGTCGATATTTGGACAATGATGGTCACTGTACGGCCATTGGACGTTAAATACCACTGAGTAATTAAATTTATAATAATGATCAACGCGAATTTTCTGCAGTATGTTTAATTATTTATTTTCTGTTTAAACTATTCCGCTGCTGTATAAACAAGTAGATTTGTTTAAGATACAATTGTTTATCTCGAAATTATTCAAATATTAAACTTTGATTTCCCTTATCAATAAAAATTATTTATCATCTACCATTCTTTGCGGACGCAGATATTTCTAATCATCTAATCTTCTTCTAATAAAATAGACTGTTTCTTATTCATTAACTCCACACTCACCCTCCAAAAAAGAAAAAAATGTAACTCCCGTTTCTCTATTGTGGTCTTTGGTCTCATTTGTTCTCTCTCAATCTGTTTTTCGTAATAATATTTTTTTAAATTAGTTTCCTCGCGCATCAGTCCATAAGCCCTAATAGTAAATACGATTCCTTATGGTTTGATTTCAAACTTATTTGTACTATTCTCGTCCTCCCGTTTGTTCTCTACTTCCCTTGGATGCTCTTCTTTTCCCGAGTTTCCGTATATTTTGAATTCTCTACTCGTGGACTGCGCGTAGGGCCGGGATTTGACCGCGGTTTTCGCCTCGTCTGAGAGCCTGCCTTGTTTCCTGAGGTGTCAGCGGTCCTTGGCGTGAGTGTTTGTACTCCCTGCTCCGATGATTTGCGAGAGGTTGCTATAATTGCATCAATAATGCATTAATTAAAACGGCGGCGTGTTGAGCACTTGGCAGCGGAGGGGCTGTAATGGTCGGCTCTGGGCTCTCAACTACCCTCCACGGCAAACTAATTAAACCTTCAAAACACATATTGAATTTTTCGGTAAACTGGGGAAAATTAACGACATTGTGTTTCTAATTAACAAGTTTGACATATTCTAATAGTAAAACAGCTGTAACATATAGCTTGAATTCAACACTGTTAAATATATTATTAATTTCTTACAATAATGCAAATTATTTTTCTAACTTACTTTCAAGTTCCATCAAAAAATAAGTTGGAACCTCTCTAAAGCACCACACGCGTTATTAATGCATCTTTTTGAGCTGCACGTGACAACGTAAATAATTTTTATGTATTTAAAATCGCGTGTATGTTTAAAAAATAATAAATATATATAAATGTAAAACAATATCCATCAGCTTCTCTCTGTATTTCGCAAAATAAATCGAAGTATAATGAAAACGTCATTTTCTCAATGATTTGTATATGTGATTTTATATTGTCCACCATATTCTACAAAGTTCGTTCCGTTAAGTTTAAGCTGACGAACACAAACACAGATACATATTATTCATAAATTATTTTAAGTTTCAAATAAACATAAATGATATTAATTTTATAAAGTTAAAAAATAAATTTTCTCAGGGTTGTATGGTGGGACTTTTGGAGATAACAACAGTTATGATAGTCACTGTACAAACAGTAAAAGTATATCGCGGTAGTTGTTCACATCACCGCTACTTTACAGAAAATTGAAAACGTTTCTTAAAGTAGCGATCACAATATGGAACCAGGGCCGGGGATAGTCGGGGTGAAAATTTTAAATAATGCTCAAATGGCCGATATTTGCGTCAGATAAATATTTTACAGGTTGATAGTATTTGTCGTCATGTTTTTTGTGTAAAAATACGAAGTCTTCCCGGATAGGAGGGGATTACCCGTAGGGGTCGGGGTGGAAGGGAGTTACATATAAGTAGCACTAAAGACGAGATTGGAGTCAAATCCGGGGTTATGGATGTCACTGACTTTAATCATGACAACGCGTACAGCGCCGGGCTTCCAGCTAGTATTTAAATGTAATGTCTGTAACATTCTGATAGATATTAGCCGACGCGCCCAGACGAAATTCCCTATTGTCATACTTGCACTATGGGTTTACAATTTCATGTATCACATTTTGCCTTTATTGAACGTTTCATTGATGTTCGTAGTTGTCGCGTAACACAGATATGCGAATGACAATTCGTAACAGCCATTGTGAAATACCAGGTGCCTATCTTCGTCGACTGCTTTACTGCAGAGATCAGAACATTATTGACTAAACATGAGCGTACTGCAAATCATTCTATTCGGTTTGAGGCAGCGTATTCACTGCCATTTTGCCATTACGACAGCATATAAACCATATTATGCCTACTCCATGAAAATATGCTTATTATACCGAACTCAATTGATTTAATTATATTCAGTCTTATTTACTCTCTTTAGCACAAACAGTAACTTTCAGAAGGTCTTGACTCTCATTAGTTTATATTCTCAGGTAGATAATGGAGTAGCTCGGGAAATGCCTGACTGCAGTTGAAAGAAAAAATATTGATGCAGTAAGGACAAAACGTAAGATGTCAGAAAATGATTGTAAAGCTATGTACAACTTATTCGTTGCTGCTTTTTCATAAGTATAGTTTCGCAACACCAAATTTATACCAAACTGCTCTAAAATGCAAACCATATGTACACGAGCTAACGCATATTTTCTATTCATCCAAATCTTTTTTGTTTTAATTAGGTGCTGGTTAAGTCTAATATAATAACAGAGATCCGATACAGTATAAGGTTTCATCGGAAAGATAAAGCTTTTACTGACAAAGACTCTTCACCACACATCCAATTCAACGCAGTAATTACACTGCGTTTTGTGGTAACCACTAGGTGTAAAGTGTAGTTCGATAATTGCTCTAATTTGAGTTCATGTTACTCGGGGGCTTAGTTGCCGTGTGCCAGATCTACGAGTGTCGGTGTGTTCATTTCACGACCCCCGTTGTGCACTTTGCACACGTACAGCGAAATTCTTTGAGAATAATCTACTCCTACACGGTCCAATTACCGAAGTATCAGCTAAACCCGAGAATTGGCGACACGTGCGTCATTCACCAGAAATGATTCCAAGAATAACGTTTCCCTTCAGTTGTTGAGATTCACTGGATGTGTATATTGCGAGAGATTCGGAAATATATAAATCTTTCAATTTTAACATAAAATTGAAGTGTACTCATTATTACTTCTTGTTTTATCACTGTATTCAAAAATTGATAAATGTTTTAAGAGAGTTTCACTTTTTTATTTTGTAATGTTTCAACGTGGTTTTACTTAGTTATTTTTAAGAAATATAATTTTTTTTTAAATAGTATTTACCTCTGAAAATTTTAAATTCTTGGGCAATTGAAATTCATTACAATAATTAATAATTTATATTTTAATATCACTTAAAAAATACATTAACTTCCTCATTTAACAATAACGTTTGTCTTTTTTTTAATTTAATCAATTTTACACCTCAAACAGTATCGGTGCTATGGGTGTATTATTCCTACATTGTTTTTTCCTAGATGGTAGCCATTGGTGTACCTACCATGTTTGCTTGAAATTGCTTTATACGTTCAGAGTTTATATATATATATATATATATATATATATATATATATATATATATATGAGACACACATGCTAATCAGAGCCATTAATGGCCGAGATCTTTGCGAGTTCAGTCTAAAGCGCGTGAAATTGTAGCTGGAGGGAATGCAGCAATGAAATTACAGGACAATCGTTGGGCGCCCGGCGTTTTTGTACAGTGTTTCCTCGGTTGTTGTACAAGGGGTTTCGTTATCAAAGCCATTAATCCAAGTCATCCTCATTAGCCGCCACGTCCCTCGACGGCAACGCCGCCCTCGCGGAAGTGGCAAAAACTCTGGCAAAATTCGCAGGGGAACGTTGAATATCACTTTCCAAAGAAAGGCTTTATGATAGCACTCCCATGTAGGAGCTACTGAACTTTCATATCAGTTTCGTAGTTATTCTCCGTATGTATTTCGGAGCAGAAAGATAGAAATATTCCTGGATATGTTTAGAGTCTCTTACGGATCAATAACTGTCAACCAAGTTTGTATTTTTAAACATTCCAAAGTATACGGAATAAACACAGATGAGCCGCCGCAATTCGTATCATTGGTGCGAAAATAATCCTGAAGTCAAAATTAGTATTCTCGTATATAAACTATAACCTTAGAAATTTTTATTAAAATACGATTACAAGCCCCATTTTCAGTTGTGAAAAAGTGTGGAAAAGCAACTTATAAATTACGTAATAAATTAAATCCAGAGAGAAATGTTCGTTTTAATTTCCTGATTATTTCTTGGAATTATTGCGAATTGTGTACGTAATTAATATTAGAACCAAGTACTGAAATGCGTCTACGAACTACACATTTTGCTGATTGAGCTCAGTACTGTTTTCTGGATAAACATACTTTTAATACTACATCAGAATAACATAATTCTTCCCCAAGGCAATCGTATGTAAATACAATTTTTTTTAAAAAAAATAATTCACTGACTGAAATATTTTTTTAAAAAATGTTGCATAATTTTGGATGGCCATTTTTTTACTTTAAAAATTCTTGTTTCAATACACTATAATTTTTTATAAATCTCTTCAAGGAAAAATGTACTTCGTTCGACAGAAATATGTCTTTTAGAGTTTTAAATGATTATGGATTGAAACAGAAGTCCTTTTTTAGTAACTTGTAATTTCATTATAGCTATATCAAACAGTTTTAAAATTTTCTGTGGGAAACTCCTCTATTTTTAAGAAACTTGCCCAATACAGAGTCAAATAATTTCATAGATATTTACATACAACAATGGACACCTTTATGATTCCCTTGCAAAGATCCTGCGTCATTATTTTATTCAAGGATGTTTTTCAGCGTTTTTTCTGCCTACGTACACAATTTTTGATGCTGCTTAGTTGTGTGAAACAATTGATTTTATTATTAAAAGGAACAGCAATCACGTTGTTGTCCATGTGATGACTGAAAATAAAGTCGTTAGAGATGACTACAGTTAATATTAATAATTAAAAAGTATATTTTTGATCTGAATTAAATCGGTTTAAAATATCATTATTGTTTGTTTACAAATGAAACAATAACAGTTTCTAATAAATAATGCATAACGTTTGTTTGTATGTTCACATTCAAATTTTTATTTACGTTTAATATTACATAAAACGATTGTTTTTCAAAACAAACTTTATTTTGAATAATAATTTGAATTATGCGTGTATAGTTAAACTTTATATAATTCCCGGTAACTGCAATGTATTTTATTCGCTTATAAGTTACGATCAGTTCTGCTGAATCGAACGCAGGAGACAAACACAGTAATAAAGTAATCTCCATTGGTTTTCAAGTATCGCCCTAAATTTTGCGTGTCTCGTTACGCGGATCCGGGGCCTACTCTGCCAATCACACGAGGTGTCGCCTCGTAAAATATTGCGGTCCATACGCGCCCCGCTGCAAGTGAAAGGCCAGTTATCATTTTGGCGAGCAACGGAGTTTGTTGGGTAATCAGCGAGATTAGTGTAGACCGTCCGTGCTATCCTGCTGATTATATGAAATCGTTCTTCATTACATCCATATTGTATATGGCTACTGGGTAGTAATTAGGAAATTAGTTTTACCTATCTCGTCACGTATTCTGGTTTTAACCGTTCTCCATTTATATCAATTTCTTTATATTTTGTAAATATATTTCACATTGTTCACACATTAAAGACACACAGAAAATATGTTATTGTAAATTATTCATAATATTTTAAGGCTGCATGCTCAAAGTCCAGAATTCGTGTAACGAATATCGCATTGAACCAGAGGGACTTGTGGTTATTGGAGAAAGTTTAATTAAAGTAAAGTCATAGCTTTTTACTTTGTACAAACTAAGTCGATCATTACTCAAAAGTAATTAACGGCACATTTTTCTTCCCTACAGTACAGTGTTGTGTGTTTGCCTAAGAGTAGTCACAGTTTAGTTTTGTTGTCCGCTAATTTTTTTACTTTTAACCGAGTATATTGATTTCAGGGAAAAACTATTAATAAAAATAGTCGGGAAAGCAACACTACAAAATATCTGTCTATAGATACCACGCGGTGAAAGAAAAAGGATAATTTGCGTGTCTCGTTACGCGGATCCGGGGCTTACTCTGCCAATCACACGAGGTGTCGCCTCGTAAAATATTGCGTTTTGCCTTAATAAAAAAATACATACATGTAACTAAACTCCTATCTACAATCAAAACGAGGATTTTTTTATGTCAAACTGTAGTAATATTTTGACGCTTCCTTTATTTTTTGGAACAGTACGGGTATTCGGAAATTCATTATATATTACTTTGATTAGAATTAAAAACAATAGTTAATATCCTTGTGTTACAAGTGTGATGCCACATTCTGATAACCTTAATTCCTAGAATATTAATGCACTATTTAACTTGACATCTATCGATTAATTAACTTTCTGGGTAGTAAGAAAGTTAATTTTTATTTTGGTATGAATAATTTTCTTTTTAATACTGTAATCACATGAGTCCTTTTAAGCGCTTCTGAATAACAACACGTTCGCCTAAAGTTTAATAATATTTTAAAAGTCTGTGATAGCTGCGTTGAATTCCCGTCAGTACGTAACTAATGGAAAATGCAAGGAAGGAGCTCAGGCCATTAGCGTCTAATAGGGTTGGTAGGATTTCATAAGGAATTGCCTCGCAATCGTTTTAAGATTACGGGACTTCATCTCAGCTACGAAACGTCTATTATATACATTATATACACAGGATACATAGAAGTTTCTTTCAGATTCGCTGCAAAGACGAAACAAAGAAAAATAGACTTATAATAAGAAACAGGATCGAAGCTTAAAATATAATTTTATTTTGCTATTTACATAACAAAGAATATTTCCGTATAATTTAAATCACTAATTGAAAGAAAAGAAAGTTTGATAATTCTAGCTTTATAGTCGTACGTTCCAAAATTATTTGATCACGTAGCATAATTACCTTTGTGAATATATCGTAATCGCAATAATAAATGAATAAATGTGTCTCGTTATCGTACAAAGTATTACGTGTATTGAGGGGTTAAATTTCGTGCTATAATTGTCAAATAATTAATACCGAGAAATATCCACCAATTTGTGCAATGACAAGAAAAATAAAGGTCTAGAGGTCACATTTATACGTTTTGAAAAGAATTCTTACAATTTAGTAGTAATAATGCTGTAATAAATAAAGTCATAAGCTAATAGTCATAATTACCCTGAAAAGTGGCGAACATATTTCTTATTTTTAGCCACTTATATAAAAATTATCACGTGGATTTAAATGGTACCTCATTTCCGTTAACACACCAAATTAATCATTTCTGGATTAAAAATTGTTTTTAATCAACGTTTTAAACGCCGCCACTTATAAAGCAATATACAATTGAACAATTTTTTTCCATGGCACACGTTTCGCGATTCCTGTTGCTTGTTAATCATTTCAGTTATAATATTTTCACCGAACCGAGATTCTGCGGAATTAATTAATTAAAGTTGGAGAAATAACTGAGCAGATACTATGCTAAGTGGGAGAAACCAACAGAGCGTGCCTGATTATGCATTACAACTTCGGGGTTTCGAAATGAATAAATATTAAGTTTCTATCATAAACTATATTTCATGCCGATATATTTCATGTCTTGAGACGGAAATTTAAAGGGTGAATGTTAAACATTTTTTGAGTTATTAATGTTTATGGGAAAATTATTGCGTGAAATGTGCAATTTTAAATTATGCTCTTCTGTTATCATACATTTAGTATTCTACACAATACTTTTTATTAAAAATTTCCTAGAATTATCACGAATGGAAGCATAATTCCAGTACGTGATTTCAGCAATATGTGTAATCATCAGGCTTAATCCAACAGATTAAAGGCAAATCTTCGCTTCAATAAACTTGAAAGGACTGCAAATCGAAACAATAAATTGCAAACTGTTATAAATTAATTAACCATCTCACAATACTTTAACTTGTACCATTACCAGAGTACACTAAAATAGTCAAGATAGACCAGAACTGAAAGATTCTTTTAAAATGTTGGAACCTTAGGTTTGAAAAAAAACATAGAACATTTCCATAGAACAGTGGCAAAATGAGTTAGACCACTTTTTAAAAATTTATTTACTCAAGATTTAAAAGATTAGCAAAACAATTGAATTGTATAATATTTGTAAAATAAAATTCTTGATTTCATATCTGAGTATAATCAATTAATAATTGTTTTTAGTGACGACTTAAATACTTTTCAAAGCATTAAATAATTTTTTTTGTAATCATTCGATTCCTTCAGTATCATATTTCGTGCCAGACATACCAAATTCTATTCACCAACCTTGGCAGATTTCATTAATTTTTCTAAGTTTGTAACAATTTGCGTTTTATAACAGAAACAAGACGCAACGTCGTTAAGACCATTGGTAAAATACAATAAGATATTTCTTGTTTGGACTTTCTGAGATCTAGAATAGATCATTATTGGTAACACCTTGATCTCAGAAAATAAAAGTGAAATAATTCGAGTTGGAAACCGTATAAGAGAAGGTGGTAGAAATACGGAAAGACATTTTCGCAATAAAGTTGTTTCAAGTTAATTATTAGACGATTTCTATTATTTATAAATCCTTACAGATAAATTGATACCGGTAGGAAAATAATAGATTGTACAATAAATATAATGTTAAAAATCATTCAAATGGAATATGGGATGTAACCTTTACAAGTTTAACGATCATGACATGAAAAGCATATGGCTTGGTATCACAATCAATAATCTGTGACATCGTCAGGTCTAGAATTTTCCCATTTCATTTACAGTCCCTTTGGATTACCCTCAATGAAAAGTCAGAGCAGTACAGTGTCTGATATTTCCATAATAGATTAGTATTTTAGTAATCTTACGCAGTACATAACTCTCCATAAAAGTGGTCCCTAGTTTGAACGCAAAGTTTTAACACATTTACGAACTTTCCTGGCGAAAAAGTTGAAAATATTTCGTAAGTTCGTAGAGCATTAAACCGCATGGCACCATTAACGTGCGATATCGTTTAATGTTTAAAGGCTTCTTATGAGCTGTAATCCAAGATAAGAAAAATTTTTGCAGAAAGGAGCTTATTAAGCTGACAGAAAATGGCCATCACTTGAATATGCCAGATTTGATAAACTGACGTGAAAAACTTTAAGTTTAAACGTTTTACGTATATTAAAAGGACATATGTACATTCAATATTATATATATATATATATAAATTAAGGATTAATGAAAGCTAATACAACTGAAATGTAATGAATAAGAAAATCAGCACTATATATATATATATATATATATATATATATATAAACTTATTAAGTTTTTTTTTAATGTTTCAATATACTTTTATCCATTATTGTCACGTATAAATCCTTATAACAATCAAATCCTCTAGGTAACTCAGTATCGTGTTTAAATATAAGATCATGCTAAAATAAAAATGCGGATTTCATACTAAAGGAACATCACTGTGCTCAATTTTAATATAGAGCAAACTATATTGTCGTAATTCGTACATCTTTTTAATTTAAAGTTTGATATTTCAATTAAAAGCTCCGTATGCTCATATTATTGTTATATGTGAGTGTAGGGAACACATACTCTAATTGATACTTGTTAAAGAACTAACAGTTATCAATGTTCATTAGTAATCATCGGTTTTTTACGTTGTTGGGCCACGTGCAGTTTTGGCGTGTTTTCCAATTCTCTGATTGTAAATTCCAAGCATTCTCAAGGCTAGAAGAAGGCAAATAAAACTTAGGTGTACATAGTCACCTTGAGTCTGACCTTTTTGATTAGTCCCAGTATTTGTTTTTCTGTTTGTCCCCGATACAGGAGAACTACAGAAGGTGAAGGTCGTATCCAGTATTTCAGTAAAAATTACCTGGTCTCATTCTAATTTCTATTGCTTCGTAAATCTTACGTGTCCAGAAAGAATTTTCCCTGGCAAGTACAGTTGGGTCTTTCACAGCTATTCTGTGATTCGACTCCATGCCATTTTCTGCGACTGCGCACCTATTACATTGTCGTAATGCGATATATAGTTTGTGCTGTTCAACTCGGGTTTTTACGAACTTTCCACACTCGCATGGTATCTGATATATTCCTTTTATTATTAATCCTTCCTTCCTGTCTTTTACAGGGGAAAGAAGACTGGCAATTGCTTCGAAACTCTTAAATAAGTGAGTTATGTCATGCTTTTGTAATATGCCAACTCCTTCGACTTACGGAACCAAAGCTTTAATATTTCCGGAATTTGAATTATTTGGTGAAAATTTGAAGCAGCTATTAACTCGAGTAATGCCCTGTTGAAACACACAGAAACAATTTAAATATAAGTTTTCTTATCCTATGATGAATGAGACCCTTAAAATGAGACAATAGTTCAAAAAAAGTGGAAGAAATACTCTTAAAATTACAATCTGGAAATGAGAATGTGCAGTAAATTCATCAACACGTAGTAACGATAACAAGTGCAAACGAGAGAAAAAAATTCCTGGAACAGAAGTACATAATTCATAAGTTCTTTTGCGTCTTTACAACAAAGAGATGGTGTAACCATGGCGTCTGAAGTTAAGGGTGGCACTCGACGTGATAGTTCCACCTAGCTTTGTTTATTTAGAATTACTGCTGCTAATAAAAGGCCGCAGCTCGAAAAAGATTTTTAAAGGCGGCCACTTACCTATAAACGGGTTTATTTAATGAGCTTGCGTTTCCTTAAGCCCAGTTATGTGATATTAAAGCAGCTTGTATAGATTCCCAGAACTTTTGGTACTACCAGTTAATTACTTATGAAGAGCCTTTATATCTGCGGTAAAATTTCTACAATTCAGCAGTTATTAAAACTTCGGCAATTAATTAATCAAATGTACAGATCACCGAAATAAACACTTGATGACAAAAATACTGAGGATTTTTAAGAGAAAAAATGAAAAACGGAAAGGAATGAATACGTTTACATGAAAAATATTTAGAAATTAATCAAACAAATTGCCTGTACTGAAATTTTATATGAATGCGGCATTTACGCCATTAATATAATTTAACACATGGCGGAGGGCTTTCGTTATTTAATTTTTTCCAGTATATATGCATAATTACTGATTAATTATATATTATTGACACATTTCTCACACAATGGGAAAAGAATCAGAAATTTGACTAAGTCTGATTACGACGCCTTGCAGACAGTTTAAAACGTGTCTTTTTGTAGTCAAAGTCCGAGAAAGGAAAGAGACCACCTGTTAGAATGAAGCACTAACTCTTCACGATAAGTAACACAATCCGATTCCTTAATGGATTTCATTGAGAAAACATTCTGCGTAGTTTTAATGCAATCCGCACGAAAATGTAACGAAGAATTCTCGAGTTAAGCGCAGAACTCTCGTAACATAAAACATTATTGATTTGATGTTAAAAATCAATTAAAATTCGAGCTTATATTTACAAAACAAATATTCTCCAAATAAACTAAATAATTTTATTTATTTATAGCTTGATGTAAAATTGCGACATATTTATAGAAACCTCGATAAATTTATTTATGACCATAGAGTTCTTTTTTTTCCATAGTCTTTATAAATATCCATTCAATCCTGGTCAGGGAGTGGCGGATGAAATAAATAAATTTAATATATGAATATGAAAGTTGTTAATTAAAAGATTCACATAAGCCAGAATGTTACACAAATAAATGTTTGTGAGGGGAATTTTAAGGAATACATTCCAAATCGGAATGAAGTAGAGTATTAAAAATTTATTGGCAGCATCATACAGTTTGGACAATAATTAATCTTATGAAATTTATTTATCGTGTTTGGGTTCTGAATTTTTATCGCGATTTTGGATCTCAGAGATTGTTTACATAGGAAGAAAAACATCGCAACACCATTATTTATATATATATATATATATATATATATATATATATATATATGAGTTGAGTGAATTTTTAACATACAACGTGCCCATTATAAGAGAACGAAGAATCGCTGAGGGTTCATTATGATAATAGATTAAGTATATATTATTACACAATGCCGCAACAACCAATCGACGAGAATTGCTTAATGCAGATGTGAACCGTCCAATCAACGACAAGACAATAGACTCTTACGTATTAAGCAACGTGTATATTTTCATATTCTGACGATTTAAGGAATTAATTGAATCTATAACCGCCAATAGTTGTTAACTTTAACACTCTAAAACCCTATTCACCTGACGACGATAGGAGAGGAGATCAGTAAAACGTTATACATTTAACCGGCTTAAAAACCCGAGAATGTTTTATTGAAGTTTGCACGTAAATTTCAAGCAACATCGGTTAAATAAACTGCATTCTTAGTAAATTTTTCACGGTTAAGCACCAGATTCAGTTTCTCGTTGTTGACGTTTCAACGGTCATTCTCTGCCACGGTCTGCATTCTGTTATATGTAACGAAGTTTATTTTATATAATTACAATCGTATGTTACTTTGCAACTGTTTATAATAAATAAGGTAAATAAGGAGCAATAAAACACACAATTAAAATATTTTATTCAACACTACGACGTTTCTGTACATTTCATCTTATAAATTATAAAATAATATTCAAATGAAATAATAATTTTTCAATTCTTGTAACATAATAATAGTAAGTATCAAACAATTTTTCGCGCATTAATTTTACAAATTTGTACCAAAAAATCAATAAAACTTTATATTTTAAAAGAATTATTCGAAAAGTTAAAAAATAATGGGCTATAAATATCAATTAATTTTAAGGTGAATTACAGTTGTTTTAATAAGTACCATTTCTGATAAATTCCTTTTAATAATTGTTATTCAATGTCTACAATTTCAACATTATTTCAAAAAAATTCATTATTTTCTTTTCTTTTATATGTATATTGAAAATATTATGATTTAAAGTTTTTCATATTAGTTTAATTTTAGGTGAAGGAAAAAAGTTATATAAATTTGTGATTTTAAATATTTATATTGTTTGTTTTTTCACCACTTTTGACTGAAATTTCTTTTATCTTAAAAACATAACAACGTGATGGAAGTACAAAAATATACAGAACGTCTTTTTTTGAATCAACTATTTTAATTGTATGTAATAATGGTCGTTAATTTATATTATAATTACTATTAGTTATTTATACAAATAAATTAGTTTCGTTCGTTATGAGTGTAAGATAATTTCTAAACATTGGATAATTTGGGGTTAGTGTCTTGGAGATCTCCAAAAAAATTTAAACTACTTTTACTCAAGTTTATTGCCTGAATGTTTAAAATATTCATTAATTTAATAGATTAAATTGTTATGATGTTTTTACAATTTTTTTTAAAAAATAGTTTCGTTAAGCCTTGTCTTTAGAGAACGTTTTTTAAAACACCTAAATTTTTCTAATGGTTTCGTAAATTAATAAAAAAGTGAAATTAATCAGGAGTTAAATATTAACTGCACGGGTATATTCGAATTTTTTGAGAAATGTTTTAAGTGCAGTTGGAGGGGACGTTTCTGGTGGATACGTATCTCGGATTAGCTGGGATCATGATGAAAAAGGCCGATGGACGCTATTTGGTGTTAAGCTAATTCCGCCGTTAGTCACAGGTGCCATGCGATTGCGGGGCTGTGAATGGAGGTGATGGCACATGTGTAAGCTACCGGAGTTAAGTGGAATTTGCGTCCGTACTTCGCTCTGCTCGATTGAGGGCGATGTTCTGCTCGGAGGTGCATCCAACACCACGCTAAAAGTCAAAAACAGGGGAGACACTAAATGATGTGCACTTTAAATACCATCAAATACTAGTTTTAGATGCTGATTTACAACGTAAAATTTTTCAGAATTTAACATATTGAATCAAAATATTTTTTTCCCATATTTGAATCAGTTTTTATTCGATATTTCTTTTAAACTTTCTTGCGTTTTATTTGTACATCTGCATGTGACACTAAATATAAACACTCAGTAATATATATCTACGGTCTTTTCTACGAAATTGTGCTGCATTTCAGAACGTACAATATTTCTGTAGAACGGTCGCGTTATTGGATTTTCATGCTGCTACACAGGTTGTAGTTTTTTATTTATCTTCTTTCAAGTTTTCCGAAGACTTGCGTCATTTTATTAAATTTTTAGAAAAAATACCTCCATCAAAACCAATCCTATTCCCTCTATCGAGGTATAATGGGATACGCAAACATACATAAAACTATCCAATAAGTTTTACGATACTACGGTAATGTCGTTTTCGTGTCCTGAATTACAGTTTACATATCACTTTATAATAGTATCTTGTTATCATTATAATAATTGGAAAACATATAACATAAATTGAAATTTATGCCGTCAATATTGTTTTTGGTTCGTGTAATAATCTAAATTTTATAAAAAGTGTTAAGGATCCTGTCCAAAATTTTGACAGACCATATTATTTACACTATCGATTGGTTGGATTGCAAAGCATGTTTTATAGGACAGACAAAAAGTCTTTGATGCGACTGTAATTAAATCAACACATAAAAAATTCATTAATAACTTTTAGATGTTCTTATATGAATTTTACTAAAAACTGAAGAGGTCATAACCCAATGACGTGACATCTTTTAATAATTTAATTTTTTTTCAACAATTAATGTTTTGCTATTAATTGTCTAATATTTTCATTAATTTTATTTCTGACTAAATGCCCATCAAATAAAAGTTTGGTCTTAACTTTATTCTTCCTTTAATTTTCATATAATTTATTGTTGTATTAACATTCGCAGAAATTTAAGAGCTTGAAAGTATCATTTCCAGATATTAAAAAACGCCGTCTCCTTTATTGGAATAATAGTTCAAAAATGTGGATTTTAAACTTCGTGTTAATAATCTTTAGTTGCATGGTTTTTGTAATTTATTGTAAAAGTAACTAGTCGGAGAAAATGTGTGATATTCCCAAGTTTAGCGCTGAAAATATTTGAATACTGTTTTAATTATGAAATTTTTATGAAGATAAAATCGTCATCACTTTTTGCAGCAGACAATTCATAGGAATACGTTAATTTTGGTTTTTAATACGTAGGTCAACATCACGCTGGCCTAAATATCGACCGGATTACGATGTCGTTTGGCTTGATTTATAACTTCATAAAATATTAATTTTGTAGTACATGGGAGAACGTTGCATGGAGGAAATGCCCTTCCTCACAATTTCGGAAGATAAATGCGTCTGTTCTGTCCTCGGTGGAGTTTGGGTAGGAGACGCTGAATTAAATAAGACGTCTTGTGTTTCCTCCAAGGGCAGCGATCAATATTCACATTACATTTCAAGTGTTGACCCACACTAGATTTTAATTATTTTCCGTGTTTTGTGTCGAATTATTAAATGACTACAGACTGCGAAATGGCTAACATTTAATATAGTTAATGTAATAAAGCTTTAATAATTTTTCAAGGTTCTTCTCCAGAAATTTAACAATTATAGTTGACGTTTGACCCGTGTTTTACATTTCGAAGTGCATTTTTATTGTAATGTGGAAAACAGAATAACCGAAAATGATTTCTGATATGAAGGCGTGTTAATTTTTGGTTTCATAGCGTTAAATGATGAACGTGTTTAATTTCGAATGCATATTCTTCAGAATATTACCACGAAAAAACATGTTTCTAATATTTTTAATTGCGATATTGACTATACGTCCGACTAATTCCATTTAATGACTGTGGTCATATAAGAATATGCTTACTGTGTTTCATTGTCTTTCAAATAATTGAAATATTTGATTGTTTGAGTGCTATAACGATATATTTTGTGTTCCAGCGGGAATCTCTGCTTGGAGACGTAAGATAGCTTCTGAAACGCGGTTTCTGCAACTTCGACGTGAAAAGACGCCAAGTTTGGTCCAGAGAGGCGAACGCAACGGAACGAGCGCCGAAGAAGAATCAGTGTAAATGGGAAAATAACGACTAAGACTGGAAGGCATTAACACGTGCTTCGATTTAGCCTTCACTTTGTAAGATTCACCTAAATCAACCAATCGACGAGTGGCGTTGGATGTAAGTTACTGCAAATACGTTTCACATGAAGAGAGAGAGAAAAAAGTGGCTGGTTATTTGCAAGGGTAATGAGGTTAACGTTTCACTTTTTGTTGACAGCTTTGGTTTGGCATTCGAGGCAACGAATTAATATGGTTGTGACGTGATAGAAAAACTTGTAGACTGATCACAAGCACATTAAGTTTCTTAAACATTATCGTGTCTACTTAAATTTTGTCAAATAGACTTGTATGGGAAAATTACGTAAATATTAACTACATAGTTGTAAATTTTCAGATATTAGTTAAAATGTCAATTACTTAAATTTTATGGTGTTTGAATACGTCAATTTACAGAAACTATATCACATATTTTAAGAGCACAGGATGCAGACTTTGTTTCGTGTTCATGTATCAAGGTAAATGGTGAAAGGAATATATATATATATATATATATATATATATATATATATATATATATGTACATTTATATATATATATAAAGATAAACAAAAGCCACCATTTAGAAAGTGAGTGTTACTAACTAACGTCAGACAACGTGAAAATTTAGCAGCTTTAATTGTGATACTGTGAAAGCGTTTGCTTTCGTAAACAAACACGTTTTGTGATATGTTGCTTACATCTGGCCGTGTGACTGACATTGTGGGCCATGAATGCTGTTTTTGCTGCCATTATAATTCACGCGCCAAATTTGTGTATAGTGTATATAATTGAGTCAAATAGAAGGAAATTCATATTTATTTTAAATATAATTAATTATAGGAGATAAAAGTGTCTTGTCACGATAAATGACTCGTTCTAAGAACGCTGGGGTTTGTAACCTGAGAAGGCGCTCTTCTAAGGATGTTGCAAGACGAGGGAAAAAAATGTATTTAAATAAATATCTGACGACTTATATTGATTTGACGGTGATTATTTTATGTGCCAATTTCTTAGGATGGCATTTCGGTGAAAGATCCCTCCCAAATACGACTAAGAGCAGTCGGAAATGAGCTTAAAATTTCCTAATCTCTACTCCCTCATTCTATATTTATTAGCTTTTTTGAACAAAAAAAAATCTTAACGTTTCTAGTAATCTTGCTTAACGAGTATAAGATATATAATGCCTCATATGACAGAGTAACTTGATGTATGAATTAAATCCAGAAGTTCTTCTAAAAGTTAAACAAATGTGTCTTTATAAATATCTTTAAATCTTTGCAGTGTATTTACTCATTAATATTTTTCTGTGGTCAAATTAGATTATCAATTTTCGTGTTTCGTCACATTTACGAAAAAAACGTTGTAGGTGTAGTGGTCACTGTACGTTTGTACTTTAACTACGTTTTTAAAACTAAAGAGTCAATGAACTGAGTTTAGCAATTTTTCTGCTGTAATATTAGTGAATCAAAGATTATTCAGCGTGCACGCCAGATAATTTTTTTTTATGAACTACAAAAATAGCAATAACTTAGTTTTTAAACTATAATTATAACCCTCCCATTTTTATTTGACTTAAAAGATTAAACGATTTCATTTCTGGAATTACTAGAATTATTTTTACGTTTTTAATTTCTTTTGTAGAATGCTATTCTCATTTCATTGCCAAACTACAACTAGTTAGATTAATATTATTTATATCCTTAGTAAGGGTAACTAACTTGCTGTCATCTGTTCGAAACATAGATTTACATATTTGTTTCCCCTTTAATAGCCATTAGACTCTGTAACTCAGAACTTCTTTATCTATCAAAATGAATCTGTATGAAATTTTATTTTTCAGTTGCGAAACCATGCAGCAAGATACAGTATGAAATAATTATTGAACGCTCTGGTTAACATGCAACTTAAAATTTTTATGCTGCACAACGTTTTATGTACGACCAAGTGTATTTATAGATCATGCTATTATATCAATGTTTATTCCTTCCCTCAAATTGTTATTACATGTAATACCAGTTATAACAATAAAACCCATATTTTTCCATTTATTTTTAAAGAGTTTAACATATCAGATTACAATAGAGAAAGAAATGTGAGTTTCATTCCCTTTTTCAGCTCCCTCCGTACTAAACATTCTAAAGAGGCAGAAGTTCTGTCATTGTGACACCAGCTCTATTTTCTTTACATAATATGTGTGGTGCATGTATTTATAATATATTCATGTAAAACAATAACTTTGCTATGAACACGAAAGTTGGTTACTTAATAAAAAACGATTGGTTATCTCAACAAATTGATCATTTTATTTGGACGATGTTATGTAAATTAATTTACTCACGATCCTATTACGTGTCAAAAAACATGTTCATTTGAAATTGTAAATTATTTAAAATTATGAGATAATTTGTTGTTTATTCAAATTAAATCAAGAATTATGTAGCCAAGTTTATTTGTTATCACTCTTTCACTAATAATAATGAAGTAAAGATTTCTGTGACAAAAATTTTTCATTTCAATACAATACCTTATCCAAAAAACAACCGCTTTCCAAAATCAATCTTTCATGGGAAACTCTTGTTGTCAAATAATACAAATTATTAAAGAAATAATTTGTATGTTTCAAGTCAGAAATAATTTCGAAAAAAAATATTTATAATCTTGAAAACATGAGTTGTTAATTGCCGTCTATTGAAGAAATAATATTCAATACAAAATCATTCAAATATGCATTCTGAAGTCTCTTCAAACTGATTTATGGAAGTACAATTAAATTGAATGGACAGTAAAAATTGGAGTAGTACAGTACTGATTATTTATATGATATCCAACATTAACTAAAGTAATGAATAACAGAACAAATCTGAGTATTAATTTCAGTAAAAGACGAGTGAGGTGAGTAAGTTTCAGTAATCTCTGTGGAAAAATTATCTGACCTTAGCACAAGTTTAAACAAATCAAATACTATTTACTACAAAATGGACGATAATTAACATTTATGCTGTGTCAAATAAGATGTTGAATCACGTATCGCCTGTCCTCGGAAGATAAATTCATCAAAGAAGATTCATGCGGATAAAACTTCTCATCTGCTGCAAATCGGCAACCCAAAGTCAGCAACAACGCCATTAGGTTTCACAGTTATCAGGAACCTGACGATTATAAATATAATGTTAACCATATATAACCATATATAATGTTAAATAGGCGCTACGACTAAAACTCCTAATGCAATGCTACGGTTATTATTAATGATCAACATTTTTTAGACTCGTGTATATATATATATATATATATATATATATATATATATATATATATATTTATTATATTTTAATTTCTAATACAACATATTTTAGATAAAACGACAGTAATTAAATTTTTTCATTCATAATTATTTCACATTATTTATGTCAGCGATCACCCTACTGTCAAAGAAAACTTTTCAACGAGATACAATAAACACTTTACATAAAGAATATATTTTTCCTTTATTTGTACTGGCTTAAAAATTCAATAAGTTATGTTACATATGATTTATTACAATACATAATTAAAATGTAAGGGCATCCTTGGGTTCTAAACAAAATAATGGCTGATAACTACTAAATATTTTATGTAGATTTATTTTAGATTAGTTCTTTTGTATTATAGTTACTATATTTCACTGCATTTAATAGTTAACATACCTACAGATGATTAATAAATGGAAATACTACTCACATATTCACAGACAAATAACAATTCTGTAACTACAGTAAATTCAAAATTTACAGTTTCTGTTTATCTGAGAATTACTAGTCCACTCGTTCCTTTAGATGAAAATTAAACAATATGTTTAAAAAACTTATCAGTAAATATATTACTCTATAACGAATAATTTCTTATTTGGTTTACGGTGATTCTGGAAATATTTAAATAAAATATTACTTAGATTACTAAAGATTAATTTATTCATAATGTAATTCAAGGTAATGTACAGGTGTAGTGAATGGTTAATTGGGCTGTCAGTAGCTTTATAATAATAATTTAATATTTTTCTACTAATGACCACGAGGCGCATGCGGGATTTACGTGTTCCATATTTTAAATACATTTAATGACATAATTTCATCGGCGAGTAATTAACGGTTAGTAATATACAAACAATTAAACAAATAATTTATAGTAAATATTCAAAATTAAGAGAAATTTATCCAAAATTTGTATATGTATTTGCTATAATTACATTTGTATTTAACAGATTATACGTTCTGCAAATAAAACGTTAACAGAATGTTCCGATAAACGCGTTCACTCGTTATTTATGTGTCAGTTGGTGCCTCGCCCGTCTCCTGACGGTATGGGTTGTAATATTGCGTAAATGTATAATGAGGTCTGGATATACCTAATTATATACGAATATTGATTCTATCACTTACAGTTTGTCATAAACAGCCTAGATAATTTTTGTAAAGCAAGAAAATCGTAGCGGAGTAAGATGCTATGTAAAAAAAATATTCATTGAAGTTTGAAAAAAGGAAAGTTTTAAATATTTTAGGCTGAAATTAATATTTACTCATGTCTACTAAGCATGCTTAATCCTTCTACCATTTATCTACATGTATTTCTTGTAAATCGAAGATTGTTTTATCAATGTTCAACTTAGGTTGTATGTTCCTTGCCCGGGCGTGATCTTATCAGCACGAACCCCAGACACTCTCTAACATTCTTAAAATATTTCAATCTTATTTAATAAGCGCCTGTGGAGTGCAGACTGTTAATTCAGTAAACGTTGCGTAAAACGTAAACCTCTGCGGAGGCTCTGTTTTAATGGATCATAAAGGAACAAACGATCATAAAGTCTTCCCATAAAAAGATATATTCCTGCTAGCATTTAAGTTTCCTGTGAAACAACTGGCACAGAAAATAACGTGATTTAAATATTGTTATAGGAAAAATAATTAATTTACATTTCTTTTCGTAAAACAACGCCTACTCAAACGCAACCCATCGTACACGAATGCAACTACAGGACAGTTTCATTCCCCTGCGTTTATGTATTGAGAATATTCTTACAATTGCATTCTCGCGGCTCATTTGAGTGTGTTAAAATATATTTGCCTTAGACGAAAACGATAGGTGTTGCAGTAATTTTCTGGAGTAAGAATTGATTTAGTTTCAGTCGTTAAAAATGTTTCCTGAAGCTTAATACAAATATTTGAAGTATAACACGAGTCAAAGTGGCACATTGCAGTCTCAACGATTTGAGTTCAATTTTTTAGATTCAGTGTCAATTATGGAAAGGGCACCGATTTTATGATGTGTTAATAATGAGGCATCTAATTAATAAATTTTCTAAAAAACTAAACAAGTACCTGTGATTTACAATAAATCTTCGACAAGATCCACGCTTGTGCCAAGAAAACTAGAAAGAAAATAATTCAAATTTTGTTATAAATAAGATTTTGTTAAATAATCATAATATAGTTTGGCAAGGCTGCAAATTCTATTCATAGCATATACAGAGATACCGTCATGGATATGAGTT
The DNA here is from genome assembly GCA_037074705.1 of Zhengitettix transpicula. Taxonomy (NCBI): domain Eukaryota; kingdom Metazoa; phylum Arthropoda; class Insecta; order Orthoptera; family Tetrigidae; genus Zhengitettix; species Zhengitettix transpicula. The sequence continues at coordinate 72,621,007 of CM073595.1, read as the reverse complement.
AGCTACAAAACACAAAAGTCTAGTAATCTCGGTATAAATGTAAAATTTCAGATTAAAAGGAAAAAAAAATTGATGCCAAATTTTCATTCCTAAATTGGTTTATAAATAAATGGAATAATATATCTGTAGCTGTGTTTGGGTTAGCCGTCTTCTTTTAATAAATCTATCTTAATTTTAAACTAAATTTTAAATAGAAGTGGTTTCCTATCAAAAATTAAATTGATATTGAAATATAATTAACGATTAAATATACATTTAACTTAATAAAATTATTTAACCAAACTAAATGTGGAGTTTTTTCATGATATTTGTAAAATACATAGTGTAAACATAAACCTAAGTAAAGTTAATCTTGGCATTAAAATACTGTCCAAGACGCCAAGCTTTGAATTTTATATTTTTAATTTCATATGCTACACAAAGAGCCGCTATAAAATAAAGAAAATATAAAAACTCAACTATTTTTTTGTTTAAGCTTTTGGAGATGACTATAATAAAATTTTAGAGCTAGTATCGATCGATAGAAAACTTTTAATTCATATTCATGCCACACATTATACCTGTAAATTAGGCTAACTCAAGTATGCCGTGAGTACCACAAGCAGCCGTCGAATTCCTTGATTAGTGTAGGAACCCTTTTTAGTGCTACTTACCTGCAAGACACGTGTTGCCAATTATTTCGTTGTGACAATGCATCTGGAGAACCCGGTCATGCAGCGCACGTCTTCTCCTCCGCTGTACAAACAAAAGTAATTAGCCAATTACCAGGCGACTGAATTTTTTATTATATTTGTTCGTCAGGAAAGCAGGGAACTTTCTTTCTTCTGTTAGTCCAGGGCAAATAAATATCGCAGAGGAAAGTGCACAGAGGCCCACTTAGTGGGAAATTATTTTACTCTTATATACACAATTCCACGCCTGCAATAATTTAATATTTTTCGTAGTTAGTATGCAGGGTGACGTAACAGCAGTTCCTAAAATTTGTTCATAAATTATCCTAGTGTTATCAAAATGTTTGCTTCCGTCAAATAAAGAAAATAATTTTTGAATAAAAAACCATACCGAACATTTTTAACTATTTTAGTATTAATTATTTTTAATCATAGTTACTGTAAATCTCACTTTCTAACGAATTACAATCGTTTAGTTTGTTTAAATGTTTTCTATATTGAAATTAAAAAGAGTAATTTAAAAGTAACATAAAATGCTACATAGTCTGAATTGTTTTGTTGTAAATACTCCACCTCTCTGTACAGGTTTGAGAAAATGTACTGCTGTTTCTTACATTTACTACTTAGGCGCAATGGAGACTTTTTGCGTCCGACAAAAATTATTGCCACATTTAGTAAAATTATAAACAGTTTTTTGAATTGATTCTCAAAAGTTTTTGAATGTTCCTGCTTTCCAAATGCAATTAGAGGACAATTTTGTAAACTGTATGTACTATTTGTTATGACTATTACTTATTACCAAAAAAACGCACTTATGATTTTCAATTATTTACTACTTACTTTTTATGTCCTTCCAAATAAAAGTGAATATATGATCACAGTTAACCATAAACCGAGCGTTTATATGAAAAATGTGTATTTCCTAGTATAAAATCAAGTGTGGTCTATAATATAGAAACTTCAACATCTAAGCTTGCGACATTCGCCTTAAGCTGCTTTGCAACATCGTCTGGTCGGCCATTCAGCTTGATGCGTAGCCCCTTCATGTCTTTCTAGGAACCATTTTCTATAGATCTGAAGCCTCTCTATCTGCCTTTTAATATGTGTTTATTGCCTCTCGTTCCACCTGACTCTGCTATCACACAGGGTGGTCACAACAGAACCTTCAATTAAAATAAGGCTTAACAAAACACTCTCATGTCTTTCTGTTAATTGAAATTGATCCTATAAATTTGTGCATCATGTCGATGTATTTACGTAGTTACTGAAGATATCTATCCACAACTATTGGCATTGTTCATTCATACATACGTGCTGCACGGGTTTGCCGACCTCACTGGTGACTAGTTCAACAGTGCATATGGCTAACAACCTATGACATATATATGTTTAAGCGTTCTTTGTGAATGTATTCACTTGTCAATATTTCAATCGCGTATGCTTCTATGTCAGTGTATCCATGTGTATGATTGACACGGCTGGTAGCACTACAAAGAAAGAGAAAATTTAGTCCCATTACGCTAAAGAGTATTGGATAACCTGTTTCCTCATGTAAGTGAACTAAAGAAACTACAATTATATAAAATAAAATATATGCTTTGTAATTTTTCTAAAGAAAATCTGAATACACTGTTATTGAAAAATTGAAACAAATACTAATAAGATGGAAGTAAAAGGAGTTTATGGAATCCTCTCCCTACTTATTTTTTTTCATTTATTGAGATAATATAGCAAGATATAATTCTATTCCTAAAATTCACAAAACAAATATCTCTTTGCACTCATTATTACACAAAGTTTCTTCTTATTATTAACCATTATTCCAATACAAAACTCGTTCCTCATCCTTGAATATTTTTAAGGGTTTTAATTGTTAAATTATTAAGTTGGATGAAACATGACGAAATATTTTGAAAAAATTTTCTAACTTATTGCTAAAGAAGTGTCTTTCATAAATTCTGTGAAAACAATAAATCCTTTCCACCGTTTTCCTACTGTATACAATTCAAACTATCATGGAAATCGTCGTAAAATCGAACTTTCAGTGCCGTGAGCCACTTGTAAAAGTTCCGCAACTGTTAAGTTTGCGGGCGGGTGAAGTATAGAAAGCTGAATAGTTCAGATTCGAGACCTTGACTATATGCAAAACCCACGTGGACCGCATTTGCCAACCCAACCCCTAGTCTTCGCGCCGAAGTTAAACTCAAACCCCAATTACTCTGTGCGTTTAGTGGAAATAACTTTTAATTGCTCTCCGTCCGAGTTGTGCGGCTCGCGATAGCAAGAGTGGTGATAAATTTAATTTATGTGGCGCTTAGCAAGTGGGAAAGTGAATTATCAGGCACGCTATCAGTCATTGGAATGGTATCTATTGCATTGCTAAGGCTCCGTCCTCCCTTGTTGCAAATCTATTATCAAACAAAGGAAGGGCACGGAGTCATGTTTACATGGATAATACCAAAACTAAACTAAAATTCTCTAGTGAAACTTTACAATATTAGATTTAGGAATGACTTCACTCTTCGTGAACTACATTTAATTAAAAGTGGAATATAATTCTAAAATCTGTCTGTCTCCGTGGTATACAACATGCGTGAATCCCCAATCCAGTTCGGATAAGCCATTGTTTACCTTCTGATGAATATTTGTAAAGAAAGAGTAAAATAAATTCAAATTATTTCACGAATATGTTGTTCATATATTTTATTTCCACAGCTCCATCTCTACTCACTCTATCTGAAAGTTGGCAGAAGTTTCCCTCCAATAAGTGCGCATATTGATTCCAAGCACTGTTTTCCCCCGCTTGCTCAATGCATGCCAAAAATGAGTTGCTCAGTGAGGAATGAGTTCAAATATTAGTATTTATTCAGTGTATCAAAGTATTATATGCTATATATGTCTTCTCTTACAAGCTTCTCAACAATCACTCTAAGTGAAGTAGTCAAAAGTACACAGAATTGATAAAGCCAAATATTTAATGCGACTGGAATGTATCACGTCATTTATATGGTCCGGAGTTAATAATTTAAAATAAACTTCAGAAACACTGATATTTATAGGAATTAAAATTATCATCGCCTGTCTATGATAACGTTTCTATTAAATTGGAAGTCATGTCAAAATGTTTTTGAAAATTAGTGCAGGTATTATTTCAAGAAAGTGAATTCAATTGATTCATTTGTTAATAGTTATATACCCCTGATTACCTGTCAACGGAATTTCATTTGCGTTTGTTGATAAAATTATAAATTATTATAAATCTATATTTTCTGTATCACACAAAGTGCCATTATAAGCTCATACTTCTTCGAAGTCTCCGGCGTATTTAAGATTTTCATGAAAATATTCATACCAGATAGATTAATCTTCAGTTTATGTGGAGTCATCATTAAGAAGTATAAATTCAGGGTTTTCTTACAATGGCACGAATTCTCTACAGCACAATAAATAAATGTAAGTGTAGCTACGAATCCATGTACAGTCATTGTATTTACTCTTCCCTTGATATTGTTCTGCTGCAATCGGATTTTTACATTTATTACAAAGTTTTGATCAGTTTACGTTCGCTTAAAATACTGTAAACCGATAATTATTGGGCCCATTGTGTTGTTTACATGATAATCTGTGGAAAGTCCATCAGCATTAGTATTTGACCTAGACATTCTTGCTTATTAAAAAAAGAAAATTCATTATCATTATGCAGAAAAAATTAGTAGTAAATACTACGATAAATGTTCGATTTCCTACTAACTTTGGGGAAATAGGTTTCAGGCACTATTTTGTTGGATACTGATCAAGTACAGAAAAATATTGGTAATTGTTACTGAAAATTCGATTTATTAAACTCTTATTAAAAACTATTTGTAAATTAACATTTCTCTCACCCTTATACTGTCATAAAGCACACGGAGAGAACATTTACACATTTTTACAAAAAAAATGCACGCAATCTAAGTTACAAAAGTTATTTACCTCTCCGAATAATTCCGGACAAAGTGACACGTGAAGCTACAGGAAACTAGGTAGATAGCAGATCTGGCTCTTTTATTTCTCTTCCAAGGGGTCGATTATCCGTGTGAAATAGCACCACGCACCGTAAATTCAGAACACGCAAGCCATTTGTTACCAAAATTTCAAAACTACGGCGTCTTCAACTCCACAAAAGCTACCGACTATATTGCCGTAATAAGTTGTTTGTACAATCGAATTTCAGGCTACTGTAACTAAGCATCAAGAAACATATGGTAATGACTAAAATTAATCTACTTTACTATATACAAAATTAAATGATGTGTACGTTCATCTGGATTTTATTTACAGATGAAATAAGTATAAGTAAAAACTCTAACATATGTCAAGAAATGTAATAAATATTAATATTTCCTGGACACTTATTTTAAATGTTTTGTAGATGATTAAAAATTTATTATTTTTTGCAACATTGTTTCAGCGGAATAAATTACCTGCATACCTTTCATTCTTTTGCAGAGTTATTCGAAATTAATTTGCATTATAATTTCAATCCTTAATTAAAGCTTTGAAAACAGTCAAATAACGTAAATTTTCCTCTCGTTTTCATAAAAGAACATAAATTATGTTTTATTTTTTTTTATCAGTACGTCCAGTATTAACTTTACTCGTACATATTATTTCAGTTCCGGTTTATAGCCTTTCAGTTCCACGTATTGTTACAGGCTAAATATGCAAGAATCATTTGTTGACACAGCTCTTGTCTTTTATTACCACTGTTTTTATCCATCAGAATAAATTTACATTTCTCAATCTGAAAATAAATCCTAAATAATTAATTTAACTTCAATTTACATCAGCGTTCATGAACAACAGATTAAAAGTCATTATAGGAAAAATGAAAGAAACAACAAACGAAAAATATAATTAATTTGATGGAAAGGTTACCAAGAAAGATTAACAAAATATCCAGTAAAAATAATTTATTTAACAATAGTCTGCATTATTATCGTTCTTTCAACCATTTGAAGGTAATAATCATATAAAATAAAACCATACTGTTAGAATATATACAATCCTCTCGTTCACAATGCAAAAATTTACACTACAAAAAATTATATTGTAAAATAATAGAGGGGGTTATTGATATTTAATCACACAAATGTTTAATACGAAATTATTAATTTATTATAAGGGGACTTTTCTCAGGGTTATTTACAAACCTTTATCATAATAATGAGCATTTACTTTACTCAAATTATTAAAGTATATCTGCTGATCCGTTACCTTCCCAAACTTTTTAATATGTGAATTTATACTCGTTGTTAGATAATTTATTAATGCTAGGAATTTACAGTATGACTAATTTTTTTCAGGAGTAACTGCAAGGCAGTGTTAGTTTTCTACGTCACTCTCATGCTATTCTGATAATGGTAAATCTTTATGGACAATTTTGTACCCTTGTGTACAAATGAATCATTTAACATGTTTTTTATGAACCTTGTATGCTATTATTCCATCATATTATATAATACAAGACTCTGACTGGGTGTGCATGTTTTATGGAGATAATTAATTTATCATACAATCTAATTTTATGGAGCGGAAATTATAAAGTAACTATTATAAATTTGCGGAAAAGCAATTCTGTTGAATTTATTACAATAATTTTACATTTATTTGCCTCTGTTTCATTTCGTAGAAGTGTTATTCCCCACATTTTTGAAATTTCAAGTTACTTGAAAAAATATATATTGTCACACCGTGATTGGTATTCAAAGGGTGCATTATTTGAAAAACAACAAGCGCCTTCAGGTTGTGGTGTGCTTTTAAACACATGAAAATGTCACCCTGTAGGGGAAATAAGGCAACGACGCTCAAGTGGCTGGCGAGCGCGTTCCCAATAACAGCCAACCATCTCAAATTGGGAAGAGGTGCAGTTGTCAAGTTTCCTTTCTCTGTGTGTGACTTCAATGACAGGGAGTCGTTTTCCGCCGCTGCTCCCTTCGCTAAACTGCTTTGTAGAAGCGCTACCAAGAAATGTGTCTCTGACACTTGAACAAGACTCGGCGAAAGCCCAATAACCCAGGACTCGGATATAACCGAGGGGATTACTTTCAGTAGGAAAAGTCTGATAGACCACGCCAACAAACCGATGGACAATTCGCTTCTAGACGAAAATCATGGGTAAAATATTGAACGCTCATAGCTACTTACTCAATTCCTGTTCAGAAGACCTGTTAAATTTAACGTTAATATTATATTCGTAATTGAATATTTTAAAACATTAAGTGTAGGTATTGACACCCACTTCCAACCGCCATTTCTTTCTTCAGTCAATTTTCGTCCTATAAGCACAACGCCCAAAAATATCTACAGAGATATGTACTATGTTATAGTCTAATTTCCATTATCAGCCCAGTTGTTGGCGTCATAAATCGACTAATTTATACTTCAATAGGAAGAATTAAATGCATCATTACAACTTTACAGATATTGATATATATTGTTGTTTACAAAACCACGAGATATTTCTATCCTAATCTGTTATTTCTGTTTAATAGCCTTTAAGCCGAGAAATTAGTAATTTTGATTTATGAACACGAAAATAGGGTAATGCTCTTTAAAGTGTAGATTGATCAAGCAATGAATAAATTGTGTTTATTGCAGAATTTCTGACATTTGTAAATATTTTTACGATACGAGTCCGATTAAAGTTATGTATTATAAAGTTTGTATAATAATTCATAGGACCAGGCTTATTGAAGATTGAAAATCTTTTCACGTTTCAGTACACATAGTTATCAAGCTTCCAACTTCTTTGTGAATATCGCTGCATGCTCGTAACGAAAATAATTATTATCCACAGTCTATATTGTTTTTATTTTCACAACGCTCGCAGATTATTTTGCTGTTCAATTAATTTTATCTCCACATCGAACTTTCCTCTGCATTTGTTTTCATGTAATAAGTTTCTTAACTGCTCGCTCACACAAGATTATTTTACGTTTATGTACATTCAACCTTATAGAAAGTGATTGTTATGTAACATTTTCAGGTTGTCTTTATTTAAATACATTAAGTTATTAAGTTTTGTACGGATCCTATATCACTAGATTTGTTAACTTCCTTTGCTTCTTGGTTCGGTTCATATGTGTCCTATATCCTAAAACATTATTGTTACTTATCTTTGAGATCTCATAAATTTCATTTTGTCTGCAGTCGTTAAATTGAAAATTATTTCGTCAAGCACCATCTCAAAAAAGTCCTTAAATTTTGATTTGAAAGTCTTCAATTATTACCATATAAATAATAAAATAATACGTAACACTTTTTATGAATAAAACACGATTCTCCCTTGGAGTTAATAAATGATAAGAAAAAGGAAATAACTTTGATCTCAAAAACTTCAAGTCATGAAATGAGGATAAAAAACCTAATTTAAACAAAATTTTGTTTCATTCATAATATTCTCTTAAAAGTTAAAATAAAAGCTTACGAGGGATGAAGACTACCAACAGAGATTGAAATTAGGAAACAGAAAATCATTTCATGTAGGAAATTATCTCGCTGTCTTGAGCAGTAATTGTAAACAGAAACAAGGCAATTATGCAGGGACGGCATTCCCTTTGAGAAATAATGGCCAGTTTCCTAAGCGCAGCCATGGTTTCATTATTGTTTAGCTTGAGGATAAACGCAGTGTCCCCAGAATATGATCATCGCTTCACCCATGCCGTTAATATAAACACCTCATTAAAATCAGTAATCAAGAAATATTTTAATCAACTTATAAGACGTTCTACTGAGAAAAAGCCATTAAATGTTAAATTCTTTAACAGATAGAAATTTCATTTCCCACTGTCGCTATCAATTGAAATGTATCTATAGTAGTAATTGGTTTTACAAGTTTAACAGTGAGTAACTAATAATAATTATGTAAAATTGCTCTTATAATATTATCGATTTCCAAGTCCGTTGAAAGACTTAAAAATATATAATTTGAAATTTTCAATACAATTTAAAATAAATGCACTGTGGTAGTTAAAATCAAAAGTTAGTTATATCAGAAACCTGTGGTTTTAACAGTTTTCTTGTTGGATTTACTCGCTACGTTGACGTTAGTAAATATCTCTAAACAAATTTATTTATATTAAATTTCTGAATTACGTTTTTTTAGAATATTTTAATGCATAGTCCCATTATGTAAATTGACTCAATAATCATGTTTCTACATTCAATTTTCGAATTCTGTATTGGATGTAAAGCGACAAAAATAATGTTTTAAGTAACGGATTAACAAATTCGATAAATGTATAACAGTTTCGTATATTGTATATTACAATGCAATCTTTTTCTGATTTACTGTAGGTGCATGTCAAGGTACTTCGAGTAAAACTTGTTTTCAGGAAATATTTGTACCGATTCATAATCTATGCACGAATATTGGATGCAAGGAGAAAACAAATAGCGTAGAAGGAACACACTAAAATCTCCATCGGGGGAGAGCTCATCTGTTTATGCAGTCCCGCGACTCTTTGCTCGGAAGCTCGAGTCAATGACTTTGTTATGCTGTTTTCAACACTTGCAGAAGCTCCCCTGTGACTTTGCATCCGACAAGACAAGTTTCTCCTTCCTGTTGTAGGAATTTTCCATTTACAACTTTTTATATTCATTCGTCTTTCTACATAACGGGCAGTTTTGTGCAACTTTTACTTTAATATTTGTGTGACTAATCGTCAAGTTACGAATGTGTTGAAGTTATTACTTGCATTTATTTTATTATTAATTCATAATATGTGAAAGGAACTCGATTAAGTAGGAAATTAAAGTCCTTGTTTATCAAGAATAAAATTCTGCGTGCGGTTTCCTAAGAAAAATGGAAGAAGTACAATAATAATTTCCTACTGTATAATTTAATAAATTCATTCGGGGATCGTAGTGAATGAGAAAGTTAATACGTCAGTTTATGGACTGTTATAAATTATGAATGAGATATATATATATGTTGATGATTCAAATTAAAATATCAGTTCTTCCCAGAAAAAAAATTCCTCTAGATTTACTGAAAACAAACATTAACACACAATATTGTATCGTACAATATATTTTGTGGTTTTTAGTGGATACACTTTACGAGTTAACCTTTCTGGAATGTCTCGCAACGTCCTACAGTTGTCTTCTGAACTTTAGGTTAAACTGAAAGAGAATTGAAGTCTTAAAGTGTACTGAGAGTTATCTATATCTTAGTTTACAAAATTAAAGGAACTTAAAATCCAAAATTTCACCTTAATATTGCAATGACAGCCGGTTCTGAAAGTGTACAAATATGATCAGTTTCAAAGAATAACTTCAGCGTATGTAACAATAAATTGTAATATCAAGAAAGCAATTTTGTGTTCCGCAGATCAGGTTAGTTTAAAAGACAGGCAAGGATTTATAAGGATGTTTGAGATTCCTTGTTCTTATATCAAATATAATGTTTAAAATACATGTGTGTCAACTGCAGCAAACATGTTTATTTTGGTGCAGGCAACAGAATATCTTGACGGAACCTCTATGCTATTTCCAGTATGCATTGAAATATATAAACCAGTGCAGCTTACGACCATAACAGTCTAACTTGTAAATTACATGCGCATTTGAGCTAATCGCTAGTTAGCAAATATGTCCACACGTGTCATGTTTGAACTCGACGGGCAGGCAGTACAGGGCTTGCCACATATTCTACACGTCATACCCGACAAAATTGATATTATGCGCTACAGCCGCCGCTGATTTCACGGTTCAAATGTTTCACACAAATATCAGAGGTAAGCGCACAATGTGTTGCACACAACAGGGAGAATGTAACTTATTCGAACCACACGGCTCTCTGGAGCACGGGGTGTGTTCCCACAGACCCCAAGCTAATCACCAAACAAAATAGTACCACCTCGGCTTTTCCAAGGGTATGGTGTTATTCCACATGTTGGATTTCAGCCACCAGTTTTGTCAACAGGAACTAATCAAACTCAACAGTCAAATCGAACGGAAACGAGTACTAGATACTAAGTTACTTATCAAAAACGTCTGATTTCACGGTTCAAATGTTAGATCAGAATTTTGTTCTTAACGTCACATTCTAATCTCATTTTTGAATTTAGTGTTTGTATCCCTTAATATGATTAAGTCCAAAACATAATAAAGCTTCTTAAAAAAATTCGTCAATTCAAATTACTTTATTTAACTCTCCGTTAGTCCCGATTAATCCAGGGGACGGACGCAATTAAATTTCTTTGTTATCTTGGGAGCCAAAATGAACTTTTATGACATCTCAGAAGAATGTGTTTACAATATGCTGCCTAGGCCACACCGTCAATATTTTTCTCATCCTTGCTGCAGTAAAATGGAGTGATGAAATAATTGACGATTATTCAATACTTAAAATTTTATTTTTATAAATAAATATTTTATTTCTGGTTTTTATTACAACTTTCCGTATTTCTCTTTGTGAACAATTGTGGAAAACGAGTAAAAATATAATCTTGTGGTATCCCAAACATTGTCTACCTAGTTACAGTTTATCAAGATAATTTTTTCCAAATTACTTTTTGTTTCCCGTTCGATAACTGAGATCGAAGTAATTCGACACAAAATTGAATTTTTTCCAAAAATATTGTTTGATCCACACACACCGAAATCCAGAATAGTCCCGATGAGTATAGTTTGTTATTAAAATCCTATAAAGCTTTCTCTAGTAAGGAATATACGTATAATTTAATACCCTCTCTTTAAGTCAAATAAGCTGTAGGAATTGAATTAATTTCATTTTAATGTTTACGTCTTTCTCAAGGGGTTTAGAAAATATTAAATTTATTTTTAGTTCGTGTATATGGAAAAATTCTCAGATATTATTTTATTGTTACGGCTATTATTAACTATATATCCGAGGTGTTCGTATTGTTTTCTGTTCGGGACACATGTCTTCATGTTAAAAGTGTAGATATGAGTGCGACAGGCAGAGCATCGGACTGCTATATCGAACACGCCTGTTTCTATCTGTATTGGCTGTATTCATCTCCCTTGTCTCAAACTGTCAACAACTTCCCTTCCCGCCTGACTTTTGCAGCCGGGGAAGAGTGTCTCATGTTGAGCAAGTTTTCGTGTCGTTCCTGTCCGAATGCTAAAGGAACGCGTGTCAGAATAAAGTGGTGAAGGCATTACAGAATTTATGAAGCAGTGCTGCACTAAAGGATGCCTCGAAACATATTTTAAAAACACTTCTCCATCTGGAGCTGTACTTTTCAAGATGTCAAAATATTTGTTCGGCCATAGCACCTCCTGAAGAGTATCTGTAAATTCCTGGAATTCTGAAGTACTTAAAAACAGATGATATATTAACTACTAGTTAACTGATTTTAATATACTTAATCGATACTCATCATTAAAACCCAAAAGGAAATATTGTTGCTAAACTGTTCCTGAATTAAGATATTAGTCTCGACATTGGCACGGATTATTGTAACCGTATTTCTCGCTTTTATCATAACCATAAAACCCATGGATGATAACCATCTGTCACGTCGAGCGCCGCATTGTGTCAATTTCTCACCATAGTTACGGAAGTCAACGGGAAACTATCGCCATTGGAATTAGCGAGGAATATTTTTCAACAAACCAATCCCTGGACTGATGAATAAACATGCGCATGCTTATACGTCGTGAGAACATATTAGTGTGTTACTTTTCTGGTGTTGTATTTCAGCCACTCATAACTTCAATATATTCAATTAATGGAGGCAAACAGTTTTGTATATTTTTATTCTATGATCATAAGAAGGTGTGAAATAGTGAATGCATATTTTCTAGTCTGTGACTTACGATGAAATGGCTCCTAGATTGTCATTTAAATAAGCACAAAACTCCCATTTTATTACAGAGAAATAAAATTTATATCATTACTGATTATAAAATATTTTTAAAGCTTTAAATGTTAATGTTTTCATCAAATATTTCTAAGACAGGACAAATTGCAGAAACCAATTTTTTACATTTATTTGGCTTCCACTTTAAACCTTATTTTGTTTCACAATTACTGGCATTATTTATTATTATTTTGTTTAATATACTTAAATTACTACAATGAGTTTGAAACAAAGGAATATGGGCATGAAGACCGTTCGAGTAAACTAAGAAATAGAATAGCTCAATTACAGTATGGAACAGTCTTTTTCCACTGTGGGTACGGAATTAAATTTTACCGAACTTAATTAAAGCATTCAGTGAAGCTAGAGATCTAAAGGCCAGTTCGATAACTTTCCAAAACTTACAGATTAGAATTATGCTAACTAAATGAAACTTGAGTGCTGAAAATTATCCAACACTTCCTTTGTTATTTAAAGCAATCGATAATAATAGTCTTCTAAAATAGTAATCAGTAAAAACAAAACTATCGTGCGCTGTTAACACTTAATATACGTGAAAGAAATGGTAAAAATCTATATAAATATTAAATTTATTTAACAAACAGAAAAATTGTAGGGAGAGACGTTGCGTAAATCTGAAATTGTCATTTAAGTAATTAAAGTAGAAATAAAGGAAATATTTTGATGTAGAGAGATATTTACGAGCGAGGAAATCTAAAACATGAAAAGAAAACTGCGAGAAATGGAATGGACAGTGAAAAACTGTACTAAATTTATATAATCGGACTGAGTAATAGAATTGGGTCCGACGAAGTAGAAAGAGGTGGAAGTGCTTCGCTACTAACGATAGACGATTGACTACAACCTCGTCAACGTCTGGAATTATTATATAGAACCAGAATAGAAAATAATTGCTATTATGCACACAGGAAATTGAAGTATTTTTTAATTCCGTCTATGTGGACAACGATTATTCGCTTCCTAAGAGTGAAAGTAAAATAAATAACGGGAAAAATTCATTTGTAAACGACTCTTATGTGCTGCTACGACTCCAGTTTCAGTTTATGGTTGCTATTTAATGTATCATTTGACTCATTATCAAAGAAAATCTAAAAGTGTGAGTTTAAGTGAGATTTTGAAATTGCTCAAACCTGCTTTATCGCTCTTCTGACGGTGTTAATTGGGTGTAACCAAGAAATTGGCCGTAGCAATTGATTAGCTGAGATATTCTGGGCGTGATTAAGCTTCTCATTGCTGACATGACTGAGCGCCTAATAGCATGAGATCAGGCTGCTAATCGGAATCGGAACTTCATTCGTAATTTTTGAATAATTCCCAATCTGTTGCTGGTTAACCACGTAAATATTCGTCACAATACGACATAAAAACTTCCGCTTTTTAACTTAAAATAATAGCCCTTAAATAATATTTTTAAAATTATTATTATTGAATTAAATTTTCCTAGCAACTTCGGATAAACCAGTTGAACAAAATATTTTTTCCCCACAATTTCTGTCATAGCCAAATTCTCAAAATTCGTGTTTAATTTCAAACACGAGTAACGTATATCTCGTAATAAATAATTACGGAATATTAATTGCTTCTGAATCGAATAAATGACATGATATTTTGGATAAAATCCGCGAAAGCGTTTTGTTATTTGAATCCGATGACGCAAGGATTAATCCACGTTTGCAGTGTCGATAATGAATATGACAATAAAACGTCGATCACTTTGAATGTTTAATTATTGCTCATCAGACATGTTTCAATTATGATCCAACACTTTGTCACCTAAATTGTGTCACCAATCAAAAAACCCTTTCCGGATGCACAAAAAGTTTTATTTTTCAGGCTTGCAAATGTATATCATTTATAAACTTGAAGATTTTATTCATAATTTACTCAATTAAGTCAGCGTTGTAGTTAAAATATTTATAAATGTAATACTTCTACTTTTTAATCGTTGCCTCTTTATTACCGCTTTACATATGTTGCTTCTGTCCACTTTATTATGACAGTTTTCGAGAGGCGGGATGTTTCTGGAACATGTAGCTATGAAGGTTACGTTTCCAGAGAACACAGTGTAAAACAATAATATCTTCTTTTTCAAAATCATTTTAAATTAATTATACCGAGTTTATCTTTATTACAACAAAACAGATTTTAAAAATTTCCTACGAAACCGATTAAAACGTATTTACTAAAAGAGAGTAATATTTATTTATGTCAACAGTTGTCTTATATGATCACAAATTATCAGTACAGTGAATCGTCGGTAGCCCTCAATAAACACAACATATAATTTGAAGACGAATTCTTTCTCTTTTAGTCCATTCACGAACATTCATCCTCAGGATTCGGGACTAAAACAAATCGCCGGCGAAAAATTTAAGTCGTTCCAACAAGTAGATCGCCTTTATAGCTCATATGTAGGTAATTTGCCAGTTTGGTGGCCCATAAAATGAAAAACGGATAGAAAGATCGTCTTAGAAACACTCTTTCAATGGCCCACCTAGTTTTAAAGGCATTTTTGTACCGTAAAGTGTTAATTAAACAAAACTATATTTGTATGGCACGTGATTTTCTGTAAAAGGTAAATTATTTTAATATTTTAGCATTTAATCATAAAAATTTTATTTTATTGTGTTTATAATTAATAAATTAGAGTAAACTATCACTATTATTGATTATTGCAATTGTCTACTAGCTTTAATCTGCGTCGATTACTCTACCTAAAGAATATTCATGAAGTTTGATGATCAAATCATTGGAATTAAGAAAAAATCGAAAAATACCATTACTTCAATTTAACTTACTGTATAAACCTTGTCTAAAAGATTAATAAAACTATAAATATTGTTGGGAAAGTATTTGAAACTGAATCAAATGTAAATAGAGCAAATGTGGCAATTAAAAATTAAATGTGGTTTAGTCTGCTTTAGATATTAATGACAAACTTTCCGTATGTATTGAACTGATTAGGGAATGGCGCGTAATTGTGTAACGTACAAGTACTAAAATGTTCAGGAAACGTAGAATAAACTTAAGTCATAATTTACTTTACGTATGTTTTTTGTTAATGTTATAAATTAAATATATATAAAAATAAACGTACATAAAAATAATTAATAACAAACAATAATAAATTTAAGAAAAAGAAAACTAATTAAAATATTCAAGCTTTATACCTAATGAATTTATGATACTAGCGTACATTATTTTATATTTAATTAGTAATTAAATTGTAATTTCATGCATCTACCACCGAGCAAACTGCTCATTTGTTGATTAAATACATCACAATAAAATTAAAAATTTAATAAATATATTAACTAATTTTAATTTCATGGTCAATTTTAAAAATAATAAACATAAAATTGTAAAAAGAGTTTGCTCTATGTAACATTTTCACAAGATAAAATTAAAAAAGAGAAACATAATGTTATATATAAAAAATTATAATCTTCATAATTGTGAAAATGTTACATAGGGAAAAACGTGCTCTTGAAACTATATTAAAAGAACATAACTTTAAATTACAATGTTTTCATAATACAACTATTAGAAGAAAACCTTGAATTTAATTAGAAGAATTTTGAAATATTTAACTTTGAAAATTTATTAAAACGTAAGTGATCAGAAAAGCTACATATCAAAACTACTGTATAAACAGTAAACTGACATAACAATAACTAAAAGTTAAGTAATATCTATAATTTATTTTTATAACTTCTGAAAAAAGTTTAATTATATAAATTTT
This sequence comes from Zhengitettix transpicula, assembly GCA_037074705.1. NCBI lineage: Eukaryota > Metazoa > Arthropoda > Insecta > Orthoptera > Tetrigidae > Zhengitettix > Zhengitettix transpicula. Next base: position 72,604,700 of record CM073595.1, on the reverse strand, counting down.
TAGTGCAAATTAATAATTTAATTTGAAAAAATTAGATTCATATAGATCTTATGATAATTATTATTAAATTACAAGAAAGTTGAAAATTTATGAATTGATAATACTTTATTATTATATTGTTTTACATTTTAAGATAGAATATGAAGAAATAAATGTTATATAAAATTGTAATTTTTAATGTTTATTCACACCGTTTATAGCAAAAAAAAATTTCTGTTTCCGTAACAAACGACCTGATGAAAGTACAAAAAGGCACTGTAACGTTGTTGCGATGATTTAAATAATTTAAAGTACCATTATAAAGGACATATATTTAATTTTAAAATATATAATCACGTGTAATTACAACAGTTTTCAATTTATATATAACGAATGACTTACAAGTTATCGTCTAAATAACTTAATAACTGAAATCATCTCATCGCTTATGAACGTCAGGCGCAATGAGTAAATTTTATCCTGAATAATTTTAATAATTACATTTAAAGGCAAACCACGGGAAAATTAAGTATGTCTGTATATATAGTATATTTCAATCAGATAGTATTACTTTTGTTGCTTAAGAGGAAGGTGTTAAATAAAGAACCAATCAGATGGCTTTGCGATGCCCTTTTGAACGTGACAAGTGAAATGAAATTCAATTTTGATTTGACTGCAACATCTGCAGTGCAATTTATGTCAAGCGTGGATGTCGTTTCATTTGCTAAAGCCACGCAATACGAGAATCTGTTTTCAATTTTTGTGTTGCTAAATGCGAAAAGTGATTGGGAAAAGCGACGCCATTTAACCCACAAAAGAGTTTAACAGAATACTCCTAAACAAACGTATAGAATAATGCGAGCGTGGTTTTGTGGTGGATTGTCAATTATTAATGTGATTAACTTACAGGTTTTATAAACACATACTACGTAATCTGAAACGCATAAAAAGCCACGATGTGTTTGACTTTTAGCCTTCACTGATATATGTTGATTGAGTGGAACTTCAATAAATAGAGCGCTTTAGTTCTTATAATTTAAGACAATGGCACAGTTTTATATTTCAATTTTCAATGTTTTCTTCACTATTTTCGAAATATAAGCATCACTCAATTTAATATTAAATGATTTAGATAACCTTTTATGGTCTCAAACATGGGAATAACATTAATATACGTCCATAAAATGTCACAAGGAAAGGAAAGAGTTTGGCCGCATGGAATAGTAGATAAGAAGACGTCTATTTATTTATTATTTAGTTGATTGATTGATAACAGTAATACTATAAAATAACTGCGGTCGAGAAAAGTTACTCGAATGACTAATATATGTATGTATATTATTAGCTGCGATTGGAATCTATCTGAGTGGCAGTTAAAAACAAATATATAAACAATAGTACGAAAAATAATTTAATTAAATAATTTTGAAAGAAGGAAAAAATTAAATAAGTCTTAGAAATTTGTATTGAAAGTTTTTCCACACTTTTAACACTTCACTTAAGAAAAAAATAGACAAGTTTATTCTTGTAGTGAAAATAATAATAAAAATTCACTTAACTTCACGAATCTGTTTAGATTATTCTAAAACCCTTCTTATTGGAAGATTTTCCTCAAACACTGCTACAGGTAAATTGTTCCAATCGCCTATTGATCTGTTTAAGAATGTCAGTTTTCTGCGGTCTCGTTTTGATTTTAAATTTGAGATCATCTATGCCAATGTAAGCTGGTTCTTCGAGTTTATCCGCTCTGTATGTTTTTCCACGTTTTGTTTCCCGTCAATGATTTAAATACAGCGCAAAGTGTATCTTTCTTCCACCTGGTTGTCGAAGATTCTTACCTTTATTTTCCTACCTTTTCTCACCCGTGACCAGGTCCCCTTATTACAATTTTTGCTGGTCCCCTCTGAAACTTTTCCAGGCGTTGTGGTGTTTTCTATAAGAATCCCAACAACTTACACCATAGGCGAGTGTAAGACGAACGAAATATTTAAGCAAGTTCTTTTGTATTTCCACTCCCGTTTTTTAATATTTTTATTACATAAATAAATTTTCATACGCTGAATTTACTTTTTTTTACCACCATACATTTGAGGGCAAAATGATTCCTAAATACTTGCAGCTGTTTACTTGAGGTATTTTCTCCCCGTTTATATTATAATCCAATCGTATATTTGACGATATTTATTGAATAATATTTATTTGCTTTTCTCACTATTTATCTCCATTTCATTTCCTTCCGTCCAACTATTTAGTGCAATTAAGTCGTTTCGTAAATCACATTAATCCGAATCTTTATTGATATTTCATTAGCAAAAAGTTATATTTGGAACCTATTTCAATATATATCAGAAACAATAAAGGCCGTTGAGGCAACACCGAAGTTACATTTTGTTCTATTGACTGATGTCTACCAACATTTATAGTTTCTCTATCAAATATATATATATATATATATATATATATATATATATATATATATAAAATATATTCAACTTCAGGTATTTTGGAAATGTTTTAAGATATTCTGAGGCATATCTAACCCTTAAGATTGGCACCGTTACTAGCGACATCTCAGAACTAGTCTGTGTCTCATCGAAGTAAGACGACGGAATTGAAATTTAAACTCTGACAGCTGAATACAAGTCCTGCTACAGAACTAGCTGAATGATTACCGAAAATGGTCCTAATTATAATTCCATTTTCTACTTCACAAATGTTGGTACGAATAGACCGTGAATTTTATTAGTTGGAAAGGAGAGCACGAAGCAAATCCTCGATAGCTCTGGCAAGTTGGTAAGAATTGAAGTTGCCAGAGGTGCTTTGTGAGGATCGTGCCGAAGTTGCTCGCACAACCATTAGACATGGAAGCCTCCAGGCATACGCAAAGTACTTCCAATCAACACACATTTTCTGAATAACAGCGCCGACAGCTACAGGAAAGTCTGAAAACACCGTCAATGGAGAAGGCTGAAAGATATTTTTGAAGTTTTCCATTGTCTATAAGAAAACGAGATCCGGGTACATTTTTTTGAAGATCAAGAGCATATAAGGGGGAAAAGATTATTTATTGAACTTTTCTAACAGAGAGATATTGTTCCTCTGCAGCTATTATTATTAAATTAGAACACTCCTAAATTCCAGTTCAACTAGAGACTGTACGAGGAACGCACTAAAAATAAATATGTTTAACCTAGTCCTTCACTTTCGTGGTACATTACTTTTTTTTTTCCAAATATTTCAATTGACTGTTACCAATACAGCATCAAAATAATTGTAACCGTTTAAGAGCCTAAAGAATTATGTTTTTTATTTATTAAATTATATTATATATATATATATATATAATGTTTTTGAAGAAATGAAATAAAAGACAATCGCGGGATTTGCTTACGCAAAGTTAGGCTAAGTATAGCCATAGTCATATTACATTATACATACATCCATTTCAATTTTTTACGTTGCATGGGATAAATAAAATGCAGAAATAGATTTAGGAAGTTTTAAAACCTATCAAAATAAATTTTACCTCAAAATGTGTCACCATGAAATTTGTTATTTTGATTATTCTTGGTATTAGAATAGTGTCTAAACATTTTCTATAATTTAAAATGTAAATATGCTCGTTCGTTTCAAAGTACTCACCATTCTATAATTACACTCCATGGTTGCATTAAGAAGAGGTAATACTTTGCAATACTTTTGAAGCGTTCGGGCGTTACAAGTGCGTGTCACGAAACTTCTGCTTGCGAAATCCGTCTCCCCTCTGGGGACCACTCCCTATTCAGCGCCTTTTTCTGGTGCGACGGAATGCTGTCTGAATGAGCCAGGAAGCACGTTTCTTGTGCATACATTCCGACACCCTACCACACACAGAACGGACTCGGCGCCGGCACAATGGAACACATCTTCACTGGAAACCAGATGCGACTCTCACAACTTCAAAGGTAGTGCACCTTAAAGCTCACTCAAAAGCGACATACGTATAGGTCAGTTCTTGACAGGCGTACTTGCTTGATAAAACACATCATAAGACACTCGGCTGTCGTAATGTCAGTAGCTTTACAATGGCAATTAAAATTAAATAAAGGATATTATTGGTGGGGAATACACAGTCTCGTATAGCGTTAAAAATGTTTTTTAGGCAGAAGCCTTTTTTTCATTTTGAACATGTTAGAGCAGAAAAACAGAATGGCTGTGTATTAGTTAACATAAAAATGGACATTGTAGTCATGTACATCATATCAAAAAGCGACGGTAGAAATTTTCAAACATGTTAAAACGGCAGATATTTTGCCGAAAGAAAATTTCCTGGGTCAATGAAAGGTTTCGTTTTTCCAAATATTCTTGTGTATAGTTCAAGACCTGTCGGAATAAGCCAGGAGAACCTATAAGGATAAAAGTGGAGGGGCGTTACATAAAAATACTACAAAAACATCCGAGATTCTAGTCACATCCGGGGTTACGGAAATCCGTGTCTGTAATTATGGAAACCTGGGCAACGCCGTGCACCCAGATAGTTCATAATAATTCAAAAGGGGTATAAAGGTACATTATTTACAATTTTAATTAAATGTGTAAGACAAGTGGCATTCATCAGAATTATGAAGCGTACCACATTGTAAGATTTATGCCTTTTTATAAGTCTTTTCAAAAACCCATCAGAAAATTCCTCAAGGAAGTATAAGATCTAAACTGTTGTAACCGAGCATTAGCAATATTACTTAAGAAGGGACTACGGAGGATTTAAAAACTAAAGTCAAATAATACCGTTCTCCCTACTATTAGAGATATTAATTCTAAAATTGCGTCCCATAAGCCAAGTATAAGAGCTCAGAATTAACTTGGCGCTAACACTTACGCTTTGCCATTTATTGACATTCAAATAGAAAGTCTCTTAATTAATCATTCGTACGACTATTAAAACACATATGAACATATATGAGAAATAAATAAATTAATGAATGAAAGTGAAATTAATGTTGATTTTTCTTAAAAAAATGCACGTGGGCATGCCAACAGCGACTAACTAGATGAATGAAAATTTAGAGAAGAACATAGAAAAACCTATCTTTAATAAAAGTACATAAGGAGTTACGTCATACTCAGAGAATAAAAATTGATACGTTGCAAAGAAGTATTATTTTTCAGGACAAAGAAAAAGTCTCGAATAATACATCCTTACAAAGTTTTAATTTCGACAGACGAAATTCCTCTGAGGTCGTTATTAGAAATTATTGGTTTCCACCCTTGTCGAATCCTCTCCAGCAGCTGATGCGATGTGATCTGTCGAAACAGTTGTCGAGTGTTTTGGATCTACTTGAAGGAGAATTCCCTAGAAAGAAGCGTTGCGGAACTCGGCAGGGAAGGTCATGCTGTCGGTTTTCTGGAACCGTCACGGATTCTTGCTCAAAGGCTATCCTGATAAAGGTCAGACATCATTACTACTGAACACCTCGGAAGGCGTTGCGAAGTGCCGTAGAAATAAAGCCTTGCAATAAGCTCACACACAAAAAAAACACGAGTCTCGTTGCAGACAATTCACTCAATCAGTCATAAAAAGCTTGGAAACAAGGGATGGTGAAAATCAGCTTCTCTTAATTTCGCATTGTAGTCAAATTACACTTTAAATAATTAACTTAATAGCGAAATTTGAATTTATTTAGATAATTATTGTAAAAAATACTGAAAATACATCTCAATTACAATTTACATTCCCCATTCCTCGTAGTTACAATTTGAGACATTCTTTTTCGATGCGGATCGTATTAACAATGAATTTTTTATTAAATTTAAGAGTAGCCAGTGTGATTTTTCTAGCGTGATTCCTGGAATTTCCTGGAGTTTGGCAGTTATTCCTGGAGGAAGAGGTACATAAGGGAGGGCAAAATGTTTCTTCCCCACTTCTTCGTAACTCGTCTCAATACTGCCCACTAAGGTTAAATGTGTAATCTGACTGCCACCTGGTAACTTTCTTCCATAAGTAACTTGTCAAGACTAATCATAACTGTATGACACTGATGACTCTTTCATAACTCATTTCCACATCCTGCTTCAAACTATCTGCCTGTCTAACTTGAAATTATCAACTCCTAACTATGAACCCAATTACCCATACTAAGTAAATGATAACTGATCCCTGATAAAAGTCTATATTCTGAAAAAAATAATTCCTCTAATAGCTAACCGTAGATTATATAAAATTTCTTCCAATTTATCGAACAGAATGACAGGGATCAAATAGATGATATATCACCAATGAACGTAGGATCCCCGGTTAATCGATTTATTAAACGATTCTCGGTTTATGAACCGGGCCAAATTTATTTAAAATTCATCAGTCTACCTGACGACAGCGATGATGATTGTCGCGGAAACGTCGTATTCTGACAAAAATTTAAATTGGTTGTTTACAGAAAGTAATTTAATAAAAAAAAATAAGGTCAATTTTAAATACATGACAAACGTGCTACTGTGCCTGAATGCTCCAATTTTGAAGGTCTATAATGGTTAACTGTAAATTATAATGAGTCATTATAACGACATGGTAAATAATTAAAATATAAATAATATGATTAAACTACTAAAATGAAATAGATCGCCATCAAATATTAAAAATGTTGATTGATGCAATCGAAAAATGAAATGTAAACAAAAGTCACTCGACGATCAACCAGTAACGTGAAAACAGAAAATATATTTTAAACTCAGTTTTTATCTACAATTATATTATCACGTAATTATAAGAGAATTGCCTTCATAAGAATTCATAATCAGTATGTATTCACATATGATATAAAAAGCGTTAGTATCCTGTTTTGACATATAAATACGTTATATTCAAAATTAACAAACTGGTATAAGGTGAAGTACAATATAACGTATATGTTATAATCGTCATGTGAAAGATTTAAGAATATAATTTGTTCTTAATTTTGGAAACATGTTCAATTTATTCAGAGCAAAACCACTTGAAACTTTCTACTAATTAATTAAAAGTTCGCTTATTTCGCAAATTGATAATGGCAATTGTTGAAAAATGTTATTAAAACAAAACAAAAACAAAAACAAAAAGGATTGTTTCGGAAACCTTGTCGATGGTTTTAAATTTTCAGCAATTGAAATTAATATAACAGCTCAATTACATGAAAATGGGTAACAATTAATTTTCTATTATTCCACTATGGAAGTGTGCGATATTTCTACATCGATATTGAATCTGATTCCTCTGAATTCTTATCTGCAATCGAAACTTTGAATCGGTCAAAAATTATATCCGTAAAAATTAGTTGTGTTTAAATATATCCCACAGTTTTTTAATGCACCGTGGAGAAATTTATTTTGACGTGTTAAAAGTTTCTTTCTTTGCACGTTGATCTTAATTCACTGTGAAATGTTTTTCAGATTTTTTTCTACTTCTCAGCTTACCTGAAGCCCTAAAATATACGAAATACTTTTAACTTCTAAGGAAATTTCTCTACACGGGAAAGCTCTCTGTGTTCCTAAACGGTTTTGTTTCCAGCCACATTACGGAGACGCCTTTAAGAAGCTCACTCTTCTTCGACGGCACTTAGTGAAGAAGGAACCTTCTCGGCGCCTGATGCTTAAAGGGAAATATATTTTGTGCGAATTCTTATTTTCTGAATTATCTCTAGAGTTATATTTCAATACTCTAAGTCTTTGTATTGCAGATGAACCTCACACTTACATTTTTATATTTGTAATTGACGTCCACTGTGTAGTGAGAATTTTGTTGATTATGGCCAATGGCTTTCGGCAACATTTGGCACAATAAGGAAAGTATCTCAGAATTCCGAGTGAAATTACAACAAAATTTCAAGTATTTTTATATAATGTGTCCCACTATTTTCAGAATCGAACTGCAGAATCGAAGACCCTATGGGGGGAAATTTAGAACAACCAAGATGTAAAGGGAGATGGAAGAGCAGGTGAGAATTAGTGTGATTTTAGTATTGAGAAGTTACATTTTAGTTATGAGATGTTACACTTTAATTTTCTAGAAGGGAGATTTTAGTTTGGAGGTGCTGGTTTTTAGTTTATGTGGAGTTTGATTTTAGTTATGAGTTTTGAAGTGGAAGTCTGTTTGGAGATTATGGTTTTTTCCATCAAAGTCGGTTGAATAAGACCATAAGACCACCGTATTTTGGCCCACCAACCCCTGTTAAAAAGTTGTGTGTTATTGTTTTTTCTGTTTTGTTTATTTTGTAAATTAGCCGTGGGAATTTAAATTGATAATGAGAGCAGGAAGTTGGTGTTATTTTGTTACTAAAATATAAATTCCTAATTATTGTGATTCATTTCTCTCCTGAAATATAATTAAATTATTTCATAGTTAAACTATTTGAATTAAATTATATATCTTAAAAAACTAATTTAAAAACCCCGATCCTCAGATTTTGGTCGCTTTCTTGCGTATTAAGGTAAAGGCGTAGGATCCTAAGCTTCAAAATGAATCAAACTTGTTTCTTCAGGACCTTTTAATCTTGTGCATCGAATCCGATTAGATGTTAGGGTCTAAAGGCCAAAGGTTCGTATAGGCATCAGGAATATTGATACGTCAACTGACGTCCGCACCTCCTATGGTGGACTTGGGAAATACAGCTTGCTGTAGCAAAGTTGAAAATGGTGCTGAATTTAAGGTTTTAATTGAGATCGTTCCTGCAAAACTTGGTAACAAGTATATTGTTCGCACATGTTACGTTCGCAAGTTGGGTGGTTCACCGACTCAGGCTTGCATTTTAGCCAGTAAAAATCAATCGCTTACATCACAATAAACGTTTTATTTGTAAACTCTTTCAATAATTCTTAAAATTTTCTGATTCTTATTGAATTTCAAACAGCTTTATCATACTGCTTTTGTGAAATTTTTTCATGTCCAATAAAGTATCAATAATGATAAAGCAGCATTCCGGTAACTAAATACGCCATATTACTAATTCCAGTGCGTAAATATATGTGATTATTGATTACAGGGAGATTTGTCACCGTGGTTACAAAAAACACAATTTTTTAAAAAACGTATAAATGTTTTTATGATAACAATTTTATACTTACAGGTGATAAATTTGAATTTTTTCAACCTACAATTTTAAGAATTGGAGATTTCATGATTCAAGCAAGAATATTGTAAGAACAAATACTTTTGGAAGGTAAAACAGTGGCTATCTGATTTATTGGCAATTCGAATACTCGACCGGTCATCCCGATTCAGCATTTACGTAGTATCGAGAAATTGTTGAGCTTTAGTGGCGGAGATGGCAGATTTGACCTGTGAAAATTGTTTTCCAATACTAAACTTAGCTTTGCTAATTAACTAGATAAAACTTCCCTTGTTGACTTTAAGCATCCACTCCGAGGAGCGGAAGATAAATACGTCAGATATGTAGATGTTATGAAAACAATTTTAAATTTTTTGTTTATTTAGTATAGTAATTACGCCAATCTCAGAAACTAAGTTATCCTTATTCAAAACAATTACACAGTTTGTAACAGTGCATCGCCATTATTAATGTACTGTTTTAATTAAATGTACGGAATATTACATTTTATATCTTACTCCAGTTTTTAAATTTACATATGTTTACTCCTTTTTTATACTTCGATTATTATTTTATCATAGCACTTTGATATAAAATGACTTGTATCATGTATATATATATATATATATATATATATATATATATATATATATTACAATGACATATTATACTTTTCACATTATTTATAAAGCTATGTTTAACAAAATCCTTCGAAATGATTCTTAAATATCTCTTTATTGTTCCTGTGTTTCATTTTAGGTTATTCGTTTGTACGATATAATGATTTAACTGGATAAAACTTCCCTTGTTGACTTTAAGCATCCACTCCGAGTAGCGGATGTTTTTTTTAAAAAAAAAATTAATTGAACACGCGTATTGATTTAAATAAATTATAAATTAGATAATTTTGTCAAAAGAAAATCTTTGCACGCTCCGATTAGAATGATATTTACTTTACAATTTTTTCAGTTCGCACAAAAGATTTTCTCAGCAGTGATGGACTATCTGTAGCGGTGTAGGAAATAGTGTACATGAACAAAATAGATTATTTTGTGAAAATATATTTAGTCTTACAGTTTAAATACTTGAATTTTATTATGGTTTTCAAACGTTTCTTCAAGATTTGTATTCGCAATAACATATCTAATCGGGACCAGAAGAATCTCTTTCAATAAAAGCTCATCTCTGAAGATTATGAAGCTCAAGTAACGGATTAGGTCAGAGAAATGTCGATCGGATCAGGAATCGAACCCAGTACCTCCAATAAGCACACGGTCGCTAACCACTGAGCTATTCTTATCAACTCCATCCCAGTCTTTAACCCTTTGTGGACCTGATCACAGACTCGCCTATAATTTACTGAATTATATTCTTCCAGAAATTCTCATGAGATGATTCATCTTAATTTCACAAAAATAATTATATACAATGTAATTCTTACACACAATCCTTACGTTTGGAACGAGAGAATATTACGAGTAGTTCGTAAATTCTGCATTTATTTGAGAAACAATGAAGAGAGGAAGTGGTGAATAACTTGTGAGTATAAATTACTTCCCTCGCTCTCAGCACAATAATTAAAAACTTACGGTAGTCCCTGAAAGTAAATTAAAGCCAAGGAAGCAAGAAGTTGTATTGCTTAATTTTTAATTGATTACAAATTTAACTTTGAAAGTACGAATGAACAATGATCACTCCGTCTAATAACGGTTTTAATCAACACGTAAAAAAGTACGCCATTTTACGCGAGGCTAATGAAGAGTCGCAAGGAATTTGAGCTGAAACTTTCGCAGCGCTCTTCGGGGAGAAGTACTCAGTGCTAACGGCAGAATAGCAGATTCCAAGGCGGCAAACGTAAAAGCTGATTAGCGCGAGGCGTTCCTTCCTTGGTTCAGGACCATTAGCGGGATAATCTCGGGCTAGCACTTCCCCGGAAAAACACAGCCACATACTTCACTTTCCTCTGACCCATTTGCTCTGATTGCGCCTGATCCAGACCAACTCCGCACTAAACGAGAATTCAGGACATGAAGTATTCCCGGGACTACGTCGAAATTTTACTTTGTGTTATTCGGAAAATATTAAAACATCTTAAGGTGATGATTATAGAATTATAGTTACTTTGGGACAAGTATTTAAGATATTTCGTTGTGCGATCTAATGACAGATAGGAAGAGAGCCGAAAGGATTCGCTTACATCAACTGGACAAGTGCCAGTAACAGAGTTGCCTAAATGAAATGATGCCTACATTTATATGAAAGTTCAAGCACGAAAGATTTCCCGATAGCTCGTTCTTCTGGTTTTAGATCGAGGAACGTTTCTACACATCTAAAATTCTCATTATGTGTCTTGTTGAAGAATAACCAATTTATTATAATATTACCACGTGTTGGAAAAATAATTTAATATTAAAGTATATGTCTGTAGTACTAAACTGAGAACGAGGCATATACTGTTTTATTCTCTTTATCTTTCTGTTTTTTATATTCATTTTGCGAATTATTCCTAAATCTTGTCACATGTAGTGTTAAGACGAAAACATCTGAATGCTTTGATACAATTTTGATTTATAGGAGTTGCAGGAATAGATATCCTGGTGATATTTGAGGGCTTTTTGGTTTTAACATACGAGTTTTAACCTAAATCACAAACAACCTGTTATGGCAGAACCCTTCAAGGAAAAACATTTATTTAATAATATTGTGGAAAATAAATTCGTTCAATACGTGAATGATCGTAGTCTCATAAGAGAATTGGGCAGGAATAAACGTTTTGGCATAGTAAAATGCAAGTTCTCTGTAAGAGTGCAATACAAAAATTAAATACACCTTTATTTATAATCGTCTGTAGGTTTTATGTGCGGGTTTCTGCGCTCATGAGTTGGTGGATGGCACAATTACCCCCATGTACGGTAGGTTCCAGCGTTGTCTCTTCAGTTATCTTTGCGATGTTGCGAAGGAAACACGTCACCGCAGCTGTCCGCTTGCTGCATAGTTGAACAACGAAACGAAATTCGGGTTATTGTATTCTGAAACAAATCAGCACTGGAGACGAAACGTGGATCCATAACTTCTAAGCGGATAGCAAATATCGGAGCATGGGTCAGAAACACCACGAATCTATAGTGAAGAAATTTAAGCGTCAAAACCTATGTAGGAAAAATTATTGATCTCCAATTATTTGGTGACCAAATACGCCAATTCTGGAGAATCACCAGGGAAAGGTACTTAAAGAAATTTTAAGAAGGTATCGATTCGAAAATGATTGTCACAAAGTATCGGAAAGACAGTGGAAAGATTAAGCAAGTGGATTGTAAAGCAGAGTGACCCGGTTTGGAAACGATTCAATTCTAAGTATTCTATTAGTGCTAATAAATGAAATGTTTATGAAATTTATATGAATTGCACTACTACAGCACATATATAGTAGTAAAAAATTTTCGCGCCTAAAAGGTAGGCAATCTGTCGTGTCTTATGGAAAAAGAAAGAATTCAGTCAGATATTCATATTTTCTTTTAGATATACAACTTTTCACTAGTTTCGCTATTTTTCGGATTAAATCACCTCTTATGCGATTTTTTTCAATCCGTTGACTAACAAAAAATATTATTTCTTGTTCTTGTGTAAATTTGTATGAGCATATTTAATTTTTGGTATTTCATGCAGTCTTCGTTAACTTAAAATTGATAATATTGAAAACCTTCTAAAACCTCATTGTTGTTGTTTTATATTTAGCTACCCTATATTGATATTATCGTCGAGAGATTCATAAACATTTAGTTAAAAATTTAATACGTTTGTTTTATAAAGTGAACCAATTGTTCAGTTTTCTTTACCATATTCTCTAATAATATTTACAAATTTCAGCGTCTGTTGCAATGTATTTTTAGCAAGCAAATAACTGGCGTGAGGGTTATTTTCGTTTTGCGAGTTTCTATTGTCCCCGGGCAAGCTCTTGCGGCTTCTCCCGTCCCATTACAGTGAATTATAGAACTTCCAAACATTAGGCTTTCAGATAAACGTACACTAGCCGGAGGTGCACTCGAGATGCCTCAGATCGTATCACCATTGACCAAACGAAATGTTGTTTAATTTACTAAAACAGAAATTTAGTCCAATCTACTGCTACTGTTCCAAGGACGTAAGTCATATTCAATAAAACGATAATAATTTACCCGTGCCACAATTTCTCTACCATCAAATAATATAATGATTTTTCCGTTATGTCTGAACAGTACGGAAGTTAAATTTTCTTATTATGATTCATTAGATAAATATTTATAATATTCTACGTCTAATGGGAATTTATTAATCAAATATGATTACGAAGAATTTGAAAGAAAAAAATGATTTAATAGCCAAAATCTTTTGTAATATTCAATTTTTATTTTGTCTTTCTTAATAAATTGTAATAAAATAATTGCATCGTATTATGTTTCATTATTTGTGTGAAACTCCAATATTGTGTTATTAAATTTCATTTTCCGTTGACATCGTGAAGCCGGAATACAAAAGTGCATATGTTTTAGAAGAATTTGTTGGATTTCCACTCAGTATGTTGTAATCTGTGATAATTATTTTTAAAGTTAGTACGTAATTTACATGTACTAGTGAAACAGCAAAAGTTTTTACGATACAAATAAATGTACTGTTTTGGACAAGTTCAATTTTCATTGCTGAATTAAATCGAAGTGTACCCGGTCGCACAATGCATGCAGGAGCGACTCAATGGCGAATGATATATTATATTTGTCCCGTTGGTATTTCAGTATTTTACACAAATCGACGAAATTGTATCTGAGAGTCCATAAGGATCATCTGTGATTTATTTTGTTCATTTAGAACACGCGTCAATGCCACGAAGCCCCAGATATGTAATTCAAACTCGTCCGGGGAGTTATTTAAATACAAATAGGACACGGAACATTAATCGTGGACCCGCAGCCTTCACATTCCCGCTTAGATGTACAGTTTTACAATTTAATCACTTCAACAGATGCTGACAGCGAGCAGTATACAACAATTTTTGTGCGAAAGAAATAAAAATATACTACAGAAAGAGTGTACAAGTAAACCGTGTTGTTAAGATAAAATATCACAGCCTTTAATATCGAATAAAACGTGGATGAGGATCGCTGAAAATTATTTGGAAATCCTTGTAATTGATAGCTTGTGAAGCATTTTCCAAGTTCATGACGGAAGACGGTAAAAACTTTATTTTAATTTCGGCGCTCGTAGAGAATATTCTATTACGTGATTAACTGTCTATAATATTTGTAAAAATAAAATATTCTCCTTTTAACACGGTATTTAAAGAATTATTTAAAAGGACAATGTATAAAAACGATTTTACCTTTTATGAGGCTTAAAATGAACAAGGTCGTATTTTGAACCCTTCGGCGAGAATAATTGTTTTTAACTGCATACGAAAGAAAAGATAATACGGAAGTTGTTAACATCAGCGTTACTTCAAAAACCTTATGGCCAGGTATGAATCGCAACGTGGTCTCCGGTGACGCGCATGGGACAATCACAAAACTCAAGCTGATCTGGTTCAAACTGCTAATTATGCGGCCGATCAACGATATTAGTAATAAGATGACTTGTAATTATGATCTCCAAGCGACAATTAAACTTCAATCTCAAAGAAAGTTAGGCAATAATTCAGACAACCTATTATTCCAACTGCATCCAATAAAATTCCTAAACGACGCTTTCAAACAAATTCATATTTCGTGCGTCTCCAAACTACGATTATCACGTTGCGACTCCCTCAGTCAATAACTTACTTATTCTTTTATAACAAAAAGATGACGAGGTAAACCTCAGACAACAATGCCTCACCTCCGAAAATTATCTTTATCAAAACGATGTCTATAGTCCAAGCTAGATACGAAATAAAATTTAGAACTTTCTGTGTTTTGAATTATTACAATAGTCCTATTATAAACACACGAATATACTACTAGGCGCAAAATACATCTAAGACTGGAGGAAAACTTAACTGGTGTCTTCGGCATTCCTATTAGAAACTTTGGTCAATTATCTTTCATTTGTGAGTTGAAAATATCTTCGACTACAACTGATGTGTGGAGCAGCTTCTAAAAGAATGACGTTTCCTCAATACTTTAATTCGGCTGCTTAAGGGCTGGATATTTTCCAAAGCATTATAATTCATAAATTATGAAGTTCTTTCAGAAATAATGCTTTTGATCTTCGAATATTCCTGATCTATACACGAATTCCACGAACGTCGACTAAACTAATATTACACTTTTCCAACTGCACCTGTGTGGTTCCTACCTTATTTCACAGTGAAAATATATTGCTCAGTGTAGAAATATGAAGAACAGGAAATTTTTTATAAAATTTTGTTTGGTATTAAACATTCTGTGCATTTCTTTGTGACGTATTTTACTAATAATAGAAATACTACTTTGTTCGAGCCACGCAGCGCTTTACTAAAAAAGAAACAGTTTTCTACATTGATGAATTAATTTTGAGGTTGATATGGTTATTGCTGCTTGTGTCCCGTACGACAGCGACGGATATCTCTTGGGAAATGTAACTGTCAAACTAGTTTATCGTTTCGTATGCGACTCCCATTTCCGTGTAGGTGGAAGTGCTTGCTACTTGTTCCTGTAGCCGGCGGACACCTTGAGCAAAATTGATGCATTCACTGAAAGGCGTTTTCGTTTAGTGAGAATTCAACTTATAATTAAAGCAATAAAACTTATATTGTTGAAATTAAATTAAATTATAATTAGACGTGTGTTTTCAAAAGCTTAACCTACCTTAACTGTATACAGTAGATCAGAAAGTATTTAAACTTATCCAGTAATTTTCTGTCAATTTCACTAACGATAACTGTAATTTATGAAAATCATACTTTTATTAATTAATAGAAAAACAGTCAACAAGTTTAAATATTTTACGAGCGTTTGAAACATTTTCCTTTAAGAACGGAAGAATAATGTTTGCCTTACGTCAGTTTTTTATTAATAAGGTAAATTAAATAAATTAAAGAACATTAACAGTTATTTTTCTTTTCAACACAACGACGTTTCAGTAACTTCTTGTACTTACATCAGTTTGTTATCTTCGGTAACGGAATTTTTGTTATAAATGGTGTATTTAACAAACAATATTTCAATTCACAAATTTATTTCTTCTTATTGTAAAATATAAAATAATATAATATTTAAAATAAAATCATAAATTTTGAGAACGGATATTTAATAATAAATAATACGAATCATAATGTAACTATGAACCTTTTCTACAAATTAAAAATAAGAATTAATTAAAAGAATTTATAAAATTATTTACATTCAAAAATTTAAATAAAATGTTAAAAAATGTATTATTTAATTCAGTTATCATAATGTGAATTTTGTTTAATTACAGTTGTAATCTTTAATTTTAATTTTTTAAAAAATGGTTCATAATTAATTTATAATTGGTAACATTTATTATTAAACTAGCCGATTGCCCGGTTTGTCATAAATAAACTCGGCGACATCCTTCGACTCCAAACTCGGTTCTTTTCGCGTTACTTTTGGTTAACTCCCTTTCCCCAAGGATGCTCCCCACCAATACAGAAAGGGGTAGAAATTAAACAAAAACAAACAAACAAACATCGGGAGAAACACTATCAATCTTATTCACTCCGTAAATATTTAATCGACGAAAATTTCGGCCGTTTTAGAATGTTTGAAACTATTTTTAAGTTGTTTTAAAAATCGTCGGCGGAAAGGCGAAATTTTAGATACGTGAAATTTTTGACATGATGGATGGTAGGACTGATAATTATGAACCCGCCTAGGAATCGTCGGTTTAAGAAACCAATTTTTTAGCAATTTATTACCTTTAACCAAAACGGAGATATCGAAAAAATTAAGGAACCGTTTGTTTTAAACTTCATAGATGAAGTGAAGCTTTTAATTATAATTATTGGATAAAGATTAACTTACCAAGTTTTAGGAAAACTACCTGACGACGGTAGCAGAGAACGCCATCGAAACGTTACGTTTTAATAAATATTTAACCCGATTAGAAACCCGACAATGCTTTTAATAAATGTTATATTGTATATTTACAGTGATTCTAGAATAAGCTACAACCGAATAACGTCGCAGATGTTAAATGAACCTTGTCTTCCCATTCACTGGCCACTTATTTTGAGAGCGAATTTTTAAAATTTTAATAATTGCATGGACTCTCAAACAGGTGCTGTCTTCTGAGGAGGAATGCAATTAATTTGATGCCAACGTTACACAAAATCTCGTACTTTTATTAGAAACCTAGAGAAAGCCACGCTATTCAAAATTCTCCGCAGCGCTCAGCCATTATGCAAGCAAAACAAACTTGGGTGAAGCACGATGCCAATTCGCAATAATATTATTGTTTACTTTGCATTTCAATTTCTTTCGAGTCAACGCTCTTATATATTATTTACGAACTCTGTATTCAGCTTCTCCCTCAGGAGCTTCTTGATATTCTTGGAACAACAAACGATTTGTTTACGTTCTTAGATACGCATATTTTATGTAATTTTTTAAAGTAATTCAATAAGAGGATGTCTGTTTAGTTATATACGAAAAAATTATTTACTCGTTGATTACAACGTTAATATATTCTATGAAATTTTGATTTCCACTTGTTATCATGCATAAACACCTTACGGTATTATTTTTAGAGAATTTATTAGTTTATTTACATATTATCTCTATTTGGAGGCCCCTTTTTTGATGCGTGTGAGACCAACAACTTGAACTGTATAAACATTTAGATCCTTCTAAAGTTGGTATAAACCATTTCACAAATATACTAAATCGTAAAAAATCAATAAGGCTAAATTACAATTTATTCGACCGTGAGAACCTAAAAATGGATTTTTTGGAAGAATAGACACATTATTTTTCTCGTTGATTTATTTGTTGCAGATTAAATTATACAAAACTGCGTAATGTAATAAATTATTTGTTGAGTGTATGTTTGCCGATCTCCTGTAGTGTAGGGGTCAGCGTGACTGCCTCACATCACAGAGGCCCCGGTTTCGAGTCACGGCGACGGCATGGATTTCTGTGTGCGTGACAGAAACTCGTCAACTCTTGTCCTCAGACGAGGCAAAAATGAGTAACAATAATGAATGTATATATAAGTAAATATTAGGAATTTAATTTCTTATTTTAACATCAGATTGTCTAATGAGGTTTGAAGTATTCAGCGTTCTATCAATGCAATTAGTGGTAAATCGAGTGATAACCGAAATCGAAACAATTTTGTTCGTACTGCAACGCATTAAATCAATGTGAGGTTTAGCAAAGTTAATTTTAGATTGAAACTCGTAGTGCTAAAAATAAGGCTAACAGGCTTACCTTAAGGAAATTTCAATTTTGTGCAGGCACACGTACGATGGGGGAATTTCTGAGATCTTGCTCGTTTCAAGCATAAATGTTTCTGGATTGACATCAGAAATATTTGGCCCCGGACAGTTGAGGTGAGTGTGTGAATTGACAATATATGTTGTCATCGTCCAGGTCAGGGAGGGCGAAAAATATAACCTGAGGTTCCAAGGCCGTGAATAATGAGAATGGGAACAACGTTGCATTACAATTTAGGACAAAACTCAGATTGGTGGGAAAAAAAGCAAAGAATGATGAGTGTAAGGAGTGGCTTAGGGTCTACGAGGTTGTAAAATATATTTCCACGAATCGGCAAATTGTTGGTAGTTAGGACAATAACAAGTGTCAGATTATGGACATTGGCGCCAATCATTTTTTTTTATTTAAATGAAATATTGCAAAAAGTATACCTAAAAATGTTTTTTATTATTTATATATGAAAAAATTTTACTACTTCACTAAAATATAATTGTTAGCCGATTTCTGCGCTAAAAGTTTCTCATAATCAAAATACGCCTCTATTACCGATACCAAAACACCCAGATAATTATAATTGAGGGAATCTTTGTAGTGGTGAAAGCAATGGAAAGTGAATGGAACAATATTATTTTTCTTCAAATTGTTACAGAAATATTTTTGTATACTAGGTGATAGACTTGTAACGTGTTGTTGTTGTTGATTATAGTAACGACTTCTACTTTACGATAAGATGAAGCAGCATACAATTTCGTGTTGGCATGAGTCTGATCTACAAACTGCCTACGTTACCGTACTTCTGAGGACAGGAAGCTGTTGATTCTTTGGTTCGAAATAATATCCTGAGACACACGAGACATTCCGAGGTTTATAGTGCTACCGAGGAACCAGCGTGTCCGCATTTCCGTCGCCTGGGATAATCTCATGTCTCGGTTGGGATCAAAATGTGAACATGGGTCACGAGCACAGAGACACGACTCCTTAACGCGCACGGAATGAAACATTACGGTTTTCAAACAACCTTTATAGATGAATATCGTTACTTAAATTTAAAATTAATTAACTTTTCATTCCAAGATTCTTTACAGAATAAGTAAACAATCTAGCAATATATGAATATTCCAGAAGGTAATTAACATACTAATTATGGGATGAGTGTACTGAAGGTGTAAAAGAAAGCAATTTGACGTTCTTTAAACAATTTGTATGCTTCCATATGTGGAAATTTTTTAACTGTGACACGTTTTAGTGCATATATATGAAACAAATAGACATAGTTAAATGTTATGGATTAAAAGGTTAAGGTTTTTGCATATCTTTAGAACAATATACACGAATGATGATATAAGGAGAAAGTTTATTTTGTAACTAACTTTATCAGTACAGAATGTTCCCACCCAGCCGTACAATTTCATTTAGGGTGTGCACCCTGAGTCAGCGTCTGTGAGGAAACCTGAATGAGAATGCGCCCCCTCCCCAAAACGTTCTTTATAATATCCCCCGTTCTCTGCTCTGATCACCCTTCTTGCGATTCATTTGAAGCCATTTCCAACCATTGGCGAGAATGTGCTATAAAAAATGGAAATAAAGATCATGCCCACCATCTGGCGAATGTAGCTGTCAGCTAAAATCAAGAATAATATTTACGGCGTTAATGTTTCCTTTTCCTTCGACGTTCAGACCGGAATATTGGCAGCTGATTCTGCTGAAACTTAACTTCCGCCTGAAACAATATCCTGACCGACGTTCATAGTATGAATCAGATTTCTAAATTGAATATTTAAAGAATCTAAATTTTGTGTTTGAAATTTTCTACTTATTATTTAAAACTACGCTAAATCCGCGGTATGCACCGAAGATGTATAATTATACCAACAGCTAATCCGAACGTTAAGAAATCGTACGGATACAAAACAACCCTGGTTTACTAAGAAAAATATTACGTTTAAAAATGGTATGAACACAAAAGAGGCACCCTTAAAATAATTAAAATTAATTGATATTAATTGCATAACTTATCTCAAAATATTTTTTTATAAATTATTGCAAAAATTTAATTCAATAAATCTTCTTCCTGTTTTAAACATTAATTATTTTATGACATGGCGTTTTAATGAGACCTAAATACTCTTTTTGCATTTAAATAATTTAATATTGTTATGGAATCACATTTTCCGCTTAAAATGGAGCTCTGGAAACACCATTTTTGGCCACGTTCGAGGCCCGTTAAATTCTTTCATTTTACAGTTTGTGTCACACCGCATCCGTTGCAAAATCTGTTTTGTTCCCGTCAACGTGAGTGGTCGATTTGTGCCGAACGCACGTGACGATTCGTTCTGCTAGATTTGAATTTTTGAATATTTCCTGCATGGATCTAATTAAATGGACGGTGAGCACTTTTCTGACTTAATTAAATAACAAATGTTGATACAGCCAGAAACGGAAAAATGTCAAAATTTAAATATTTAATTACACTACATAAACATCACTTCGCAACACAAGAGAAAGAAAATAAATTTTAGTTAAGCTGTTTCTTTATCAAACTAACGAATGCTGAACGAAATCTATGTAGGAAATTATTCTTGTTGACAGGACGGTATAAAAATAATGTCAAAATCATCAAACTGTAGGGTGGCATCTTACTTGAGAAAGATGGCAGAGTACGCCATAGAAACGTCGTTGTTTAAGATTACTTTAACTCGGGTGGAAACCAAAGAACTGTTTATCTAAAGAATTATATTTTTCAGAAAAAGAGATGGATACAATCTGTAGAAAAGAATTATTCATAAAATCTTGAGGTCATTGATCTGGTAAACTCATAAATAGGCAAAGAGTCTAGTTGTATTTTTTCTACGTATTATGCTATTATCTTGTACCTCAAAATTTTAATGAAAATGATTTAAAATTCCATGATAAGTTTTACATTCCTTTTCACTCGATTTAAATTTTTTCATATTTATTCAATGATTTATTATCTCATTCACGTAATAATATTTTTTCCTTATTTTATAATTACCTCATTTGCACATATTCTTTTTTATAAATTTATACACTTGTTTACTTATGTATGTTCTCATTGATGAATTCCGTTGTACGAGTATTTTCTCGATGATTAATACACTTAATGAAGTTTTTCCTTTTCCCAGTTTCCTCACATGAGTAACAACGAGTTGCATGCAATTGCTATACTATTTAGCAAGTTATTATTCAAGGCCTTTGATACTCTTCTTGATCACAACTACAGTTACTGACGTTAACAATAAAACCGATATAAGATGAAAAAAAAACAGTTTGAGTGTTATTTTAAATTTTTTTAACATATCCTCACTTCCCGGCTTCTGAAACTGGACTAAATTTATAATGGAAAACAAAGCAGGTAATTAATTTACGTGCTCAAATTCATTCCCGAGTGGTTGAAGTACTTCGTCCACATTTTGAAAATTACCGCAAACAATACGAATAATTTCGTGTATATAATAATCCTTCTCTCGTGCTTCACGCAAAATTAAATTGAGGATTGAGTGAAGTCAGAACAATTATTAAATAACAATAGGACACTTATTTAATCTGGTGAAGCGCTCGCATAGCGAGCGACAAATTCGCCTGCGTTGGAGAAGGATTGACGCTGTGGAAAATGGGGATCCGAAAGTTTTGTATCGCTGCGACTGCAGAGAATTCGATTACTGAAGTTAGATGTTGTGAAACAACGAGATTATCCGTCCTCCATACACGGAGACTGATGATTTTATACGGCCACGAGCTGCTATGTGCACAACGAAATTCATTTAGAAAATTGAATACAGTTACAATAAATGCAATGGATCATATGGATAAATACAAAATTACTGACAATGTTCTTGGGGAAATATTGTAATAACACGGTTAAAGAAAAAAAAATATAATTTTAAAGTGATCCAAAATTAATAAAATATTTTAGAAACATTCCATAATTATGTGGTATTTTTTTACATATGAAATTCAGTAATTCTCTTAATAAATAAGTAGCAATAACATTTATTTAAAGAAGCTGCAACGCAGTAAAAGATAATGATAATATGGAACAGAAAGATCCTGTGATTGCTCATGGTACGTATTTATTAAAATAAAAGGTCTTTATATATCTGAAATACGAATAAAATGATCGCTTTAACGTATTTAGAAATTGAAATGGATAAGTTTTATAGGTTTTAGTGTTTTTTTGTATCTACATTTGTTAATATATTTTGCATCTGTAGGTGGAACGTTGCGTGTAAATGGAATATCTGCCAACGTATTAGCTGATGTATTATGCTAATGAATATTGAGAACTATGATGTGGTTTAAATATGGACTTTCCACGTGTTTATCGATGACATGAAGATCAATCGTTTTTAGTTCGAAAATCGTTAATACTCGTCCACTGAATTTGTTACTTTGATGCAATACGTACAACTTATAAAGCAATTGGGCATTACGGATTGAACAGCGTGGGGAAAAAATTAAGCAATACAGTAAAATGTGGGAGAAAAGTAGGTTAGAGCACAAAGGAATAGTTCACAGACATGCGAACTAGTTTACCGTCATGAAAATTAACAAATATATTTTTCCTTCCATTTCTGATTGAACAAAATTATGAAACGGGAATTTAAGAAGTTGTTGTTCTCATACTTTTCTTCATAGACACTAATGGTTAACAGCTCTAATTAGATTTATAGGGAAAGTCGAAGTATTCAGAGAACTGAAAGATCCTTTTTGTTCATCAACTTCCAAGTACACAATTTCTGTGCTTTTAATTGCACTCCAGAGTAGTAGTTAATGCCATTAAAATAAGTTAGGCCACGCTGACTAGGAAGGAAATTGTTTAAGTTCTACATGTCGTCAGATTATATCGAATCGGGCACGAATTGTGTAATGAATTCATGTGTTTCATGTATCACGATACTCCTACATAACTGTTTCTGGAAATTGGGCCACAAGTCAGTATATTTATTTATGATCAATAAAAGTTGCATATATTAACTAAAATATATCGTAACGTTTCTTAATGTATAGTTAAATGAATTTATATCATCCACAGCATCTCCAAAATTGAGCTCTAAACGTGACAGGTAAATTAACTTTATGCCCATACATCAGCTGTCATTTATTGTGTAAGGGGATATTCACGCACCATAAAGCTATTGACATGTTGATAATACAGATAAATAAATGCAAAAGAACTGTATTAAATGTATTTCAAGCTATAATTCCATGATGAGTTTGTATTAAAAATGTTTTGAAAGTACTGAAAGATGAGGAAATGTTAAAGCAATATCGGTTGTGTTTTTTTTGAGTCTTTACAATCAGAAATAGAGCGAGAAAACGTCAACCGAGAAAAGACAGATATTTCCTGCACCATGAGCTCAGTTCGAACATTAATTTTCTTTTATTACTTGAAGACAACGTTCATTGCTTTTAAGTTACAAGCGAAAAAAGAAAATCGGTGAGTTTCAGAGCGTAAACTCAATCGCAGGGCCTTGATTCGTTCTTATGCAAAGTTTTAAATTGACCAATGCATAGCAAGTTTGGGCTCACTGTCTGCGGAGCCAGTTTAAAACTTTGTTTCTCTTGATTTACATTCAGCCGCTATTGACCCAGCTCTCTTTACAGCCCTCTGAGGAACTTGTAATGTGTTTCCTTCGTAGTGCAGCAACTTATAGGCTGATACAGCCATTTCAGCCATAGGGAAAAAAACACACATTCAACCTTAGACCCCCACCCCTCAAAAAAAACGATCACAAACATTAAAGTGTATCCCTATAATCGTTTTATTGGTACCTCGCAAGACTTATTGTACGTTCCAAACAATTGCTTCAAATACAGACAGTTAAGGGAGCAGTTATATTCTGAAAAGGCAATTTCGATTTTAAATAAATATGATGTAAGGGAAAATTCTCTTAGTGTGAGGATCTGTACAGTGATAGATATTCATGGCGCAACACACTGATGAGTTCAATTTACACATTATGATTATTAATAAATTTACAACCATGATAATATATCAAAACACAGTAAGTTTATAATTTTATTTCTATTCAGTTTTGGCCAGAGAGAATTTTTACGAGGCGAGGCATTGTTATCTTTGGTTTGGCTCATTTAGAGAGAAACGAAGAAACATGTTTTGACTGAGGGAGTCGTGTATATACTTAAATGTATTGAATTGTCGTTCGGAAAGTAATGGAGGAAAACTGTATTACAAATTTCACCCATCTCTTCTTCTTTAATTAGTGTGTCTGAACGATTTTGGTAGTCGGATAACTATTCTTTACTGATCTCCGATCTACTACTTTCATGGTTGTTTCCTGCCATTTCTGCGCGCAATCACCTGGAGAATTTTTCCGGTTCTCTGAAGAAAACGACTGCCATTATATTTATTTCTTGCTTGTACGGTAACAATAATTTTATTTCCACAGAAAGGGTCACAATATTACCCTGAGATCCGACGAGTTTTTAATTCAAGCTTTATAATAAAAATGACATCGGTTTTACTCTTTCTTGATTTATAGTGTGTTTCAAAAATATAGGGCATCATTTCAGGTAAGTATTCCCCATATGTAGACAATAAAAAAAATGTTCATTACAACATGTGTCCGAAAATGATTGGTTTCGTTAATGTAAATTATGTATTAAACATTCCATGAGAAATGTTACAGTTCTGGAATACTTTTATGATTGAATTTTTTTTCTTTTCTTTAGATAACGTCCATCTCTTAGATCGCTATGG
Organism: Zhengitettix transpicula; assembly: GCA_037074705.1. Taxonomy (NCBI): domain Eukaryota; kingdom Metazoa; phylum Arthropoda; class Insecta; order Orthoptera; family Tetrigidae; genus Zhengitettix; species Zhengitettix transpicula. The sequence continues at coordinate 72,579,540 of CM073595.1, read as the reverse complement.
AGCTGATCTTCGGCACTATATTAAAATAAAAAATATTCAAGGCAATTTGGGTTTTATAAAGTAAATCTTAACATGTACTCAATGAAGTGGCTGCCAAAGCAATACTTTTCGTAGTGTCGGAGCTTAACCAACTTTTGTACGTCAATGAGCCAGTGTTACACTTTGGACCTCACCCTTCATACACATAAAACTTTTTACCTAGGATCAGGCTGTAATGAAGCATGAATACAGAATGTACCAGTTTGAGGAAATGTCGAGAAGGAAACGCGTGGTGCTTGAGCAGCTAATTCAACTGGGATCCGCTCCATTATCAGACCTTTCCTGTATTCAAACGAGTGTTTTGCGTACGTCAAACATCTCCCTATCCCCGTTCCTTCTTTTTATCCATATTCGCCAAAGTCACCACAACCGTAGAGTGCTTGATGATAATTTTCCTGCCGTCGCGTTTTGCGCAAGTGGGATCCATCCACGCGAGAAATGGGGTGAGCCTGCCTCTAAACAAATGCTACGAAATGTAAAGACGAGTTAATGCAGCTGCGATGGAGATGCGTTCCCCTTACAAAATGAGATTTGCTATTTAAAATGGCGGAACGTAAAAGAAGTATATGCGCTCGTTCCCACAGGGAGAGCAAATACAACCTCTCGTATGACGGGGGACAACACATCAATCATCTACTAGAATGAATCCTGTACAGATCGGTTGTCCGACGTACATCAAATACTGTAAATTTAGCTGCAGAAATAACAAAAATATAGTAAATAAAGTCCAAAAGAATTAGAACCGAGCTGTATTTGAAAAAATATATATATGAGCTAATAAGCATATTGGCCATAATGTTGCCAATAATAATGACAAGTAGAATGAGACGTCTCGGGAATTCTGCCAGGAATGAGAAGTAAGATTCATACATGGCCACAGTACAAGTGGCCGTATTCAAGTAATAAGAAATGTAGGGCCAAAAAATATCGAATAGCTTCAACCATGCAATAGAATCGACAGATTCAATATTTCCGGACATTTAAAGCCAAAATGCAAATTATAAGTAATATGTTCATACAATTTTTACGGCTATAAAATTGAATAGCGCAATATCCGTTGTTTCTACTGTATTTAATGGAAATAATAAATATAACTGAAATCTTAAAAACATTGGTAAATGGAAAGAATAATTTTAATAAATTTATCGAAACATCCAACGAACGCGTATTTGTTGCATTCATTTTATTAAAGGGGCTATTATGAGGATTGACATTGGAAGAAGAAGAATTGACGACTTATCTGAAATTTGTTGGCAAAAGAAGATGGCTGCAGAAAGAAGAGTCGTGAATTATAATCGTTCAAGAGAACGAACATTTGATAGATTAAACACGGGTATTAAAAACAGGAGAAGGATTACGTGGGTAACCGAATGTAGCAAATAATTAAAAAAAATAGGTATAGAATATATAAAAATCATTATTAAAAATGTTTTGAAATTACTTGACGATTTATTTTGAAAGTTTTATAGAAGTAAATAAAAAAATAGTACAATTAGCATATTGTAAATTAACCAAGGCCCATTTATATCGATATTATTTTCATAAAATATGTTATTCGTACTGTGTTACAAGGTAACAAACAACTAATGAGGATTTTTTCTATAAATTAATTAATGTTGTGTTCGAAAGAATATGAAATAAAAATTAAATCTTGCAATTAAATTATACGCGATTCAGATAAATGGATTTAATGGTATATATTATTATTGTGACCCCATTAAAATCATAGACTTGTGGAACAATATATTGAAATTATCTTTCACTGTTATTGGGAAGACATGAAATCTGTATGTAATTACACTCAGTTTAGGAATCAAATATTAAAGTTATAAAAAATTCATTTTTGAATTCAGAAAATTTAATTTTATTCATTGAAAAATTTTAAACTCTACGGAAAAGCCAAAATGTTTTGTAAAGTAATGCAAAATAAACTATATTATCCAATCTTTGTTATGAGAACGTTTTTTAAAAGTAATAAAGAGAAATAATACATTGAATCAACTACTTATGAGTGATTACGTGGCATAATATTAATGATTATTGGAAATCGAAAAAATTAAAAAAGGTTTTAATTTCTCTAAATTATTAGTTCATTTCAGGCTTTCCAGAATACAATGAAATTACTATTATACTGAAAAATTACTGTTATTAATATTAGTAATATTGCCACTATTATTACATGAATTATATTATTATTATGTAATCAAGTTCTCGATTTTTCCGTTGAATTTGAAGGAAAAAGAAGTATTAACCCTCAAACTCGAGGGCAGGATTCCTGTTTTCAAAACAATTAAATTTGTTTTAGTATTACCTTTTTAAGGGACTTTCTTGTTGAATATAAACGTTCCCCACCAAAAGAAAGTCTTGAAAGAAGACATACGCACTTTTATCTCCACCTTCGTAGCACGGTTTGTATTGAATAATGCTTTGTGTGTGTGTAACTATACTTCTGGATCATCTAGTTATCGTGACCAAATCAAATAGCAACTCCTAATGATCTCATGTGTTTTGTGACGCTTCTTTTATGAGCGTAATGGAATATTTTATGAATTAATGAAACCTTATAACATTAAAAACTGAAGACATTTTCTTTGAAAGCTTTGAGTGACAGCTGAAACACAACGTTCATAGCGTGCTCTCTCTGCGAGTGTGTCCGTGACACCCTAGGCTACTAATTAACACAATTAAATGTACAACTGTATGAAAATCATATGCCTTCATTACACGAAACATTAATGAAACCCACCCTTGTCCGTGCACAAGTTTCAACGTGTAATTACCTCGTTACTCTAGGGTGTATTATCTATATTAATTTGTGTAGAATGTTCTCTGTGTGTAGTAAATAAATAATAATTAATGCCTGTCTCAAGAATAATATCAACTCGATTGTTTAAAGCAAAATATCAGCTTACAATATTTTTTTCTTTCAACAACAAATTTATGAAACAGTAGAATATTATGCTTATTTAAGCTTACTTTATAGAAACTTATAAAAGTTAAAAATATTAAATTATAAGCCTATTATGTTATACTTAATTAGTGTTATACTTAATTAGTGTGTGGGTGATGAATATGTCTAGAACACAAAGATTATATAAGGCCATAGATTATGTTATTCATAATTATGGAACTGGAAGCGGTTCTTAAATATCTTTATTTTAGTTTTATGAAACAATATAAGTAGGTAGTACAATCTTAATAGAACTTTGCAATTGCACGAAAATTTCTAAGAAACTGAAGAAACATTGTGCTAAGGTCGCTGATCGATTCTCCACTTCCAATCAATAACTTAATTCAAGCTACAAAATCCTTTATTTATTTCCAATATTTTATCGCTATTGGTGTTAGAAACGTTTCATAACATTTTTCAAATATATATCGATAATTATTCAGTTATGTATTCTTCTACTCAGCAGTTCCTGACATTCAGGGCAATGAGTCTCTGTCGTGTCTCCGTGAACAATTTCAGTTTCAGACTCGGATTCAATGTGATGGATTCTCCACAATGCCATCTGTGCCTACACTGATCCTTTTCCAGCATTCAAACATATGCGGTCTCTGGGGTGTAGTGATGGAACCAAGTTTCATCGAAGGTTACGAATCTGCGAAAAAAAACCTGCACCTAAACATTGCTAAATTCTGCGTTCTTCGGAATCCGTCCAATGTCAACAGTCGCGCCACAAAGCTTTTTCCATTCATTGCCAGTTTTCCATGGAGGATGAAACTCACTGGTTCAGTTGAGAATACTACAGCACCACACGCACTTTTTTCAATTTCGATATTGTGAACATATTCGATGCTTTCCTGACTGGTGACCTCAATTGGGCGGCCGGAGCGAGTTTCATCTTCTGTGTTTCTGCGACCTCGTTTAAACTCATTAATCGTCAATGCTGGTGCAGAGTCAGAATGAACTTCATGGAATTCTGTTTTTATTTGTGCATCTGTCCAACCCTTGAAATGAAAATTTTTAATGACAGCGCGAAATTCATTCTTTTCTATTGCCTCCGCCTGGCTACACATCTAACACTACAGAAGGCTGCCTACAGTAAACTACGACTGGTATAAGTTTAAAACTTATAGGAATATTCTTGAAAGGATCATGTTTACCAACAATGGCGCAAAAGTGAAAAATTTCCCGCTCTTTCAAAAAAAAGTACCAGACTTATCGAACAACCCTCGTAGATGCCCGGGCAGGTAAACACTCGGCGCCGAAAAGTTGCGCCACTGAGGCATATACTGGACATAAAAAAAAACAAGTCATTGAGCCCGCCCAATTATGCGGGAAAGTTTCTGGATTTTTAAAACTACCAAATTTTGCGTCAGTGGAGGGAAATATGTAGAGAATAAAAGTTTGATGGTGGGCAGGGAGTGGTGGCCTAATCACCACAGTTATAGACACTACATCAACTGTACATAAATAAATTACACCCTGAAGGAAAACCGAATTTTATAATAGTTTTAAATACGTTTTTCGTTGTATCTATTCAACGTTTTGTAAAATGTGAGGATTAATAATCATATAATTTTACTCGATAAACTTTTTAACTTTCCAAGTAACTAATTTCGTTAATTAAATTTAATAATAAAAAAACTCAAATTATATTATAATAATTACAATAATCGTTTTTTAACAGGAATCCAAAACTTCAACACCGGTGTCACCTTTTTACTGACCGAAAAGCTGATACTTCCTTGAATAGTACTTAGAAACAATGTATTCCAAGTGTCATACCCACAGCCCCTGAAGTGAACGGATATTAATAGCAGCAGCTGTTCAAGTATCTTTTCTACTCCAACACAAGGGGCCACGCTGAATAAACAGAGTGAATCATAGATGTGTTCATACACACTTCCTGATATTTTTATCAACATTTTAGTCCGAATGAAAACATTGTGCAGGGTTAGCATGACCTGTGCTCACGGGACTAATTTTCACATACGTAGATTTGTAATCCTAAAGCAGAACCTAATATAACTACAGAGATTTTATTGCACGGGAAACATTGTAAGATGGAGTACAAGTATATTTTGGGAAGTGCCTCTTCTAATCTTCAGGATATTCACCCTCTAATTACCTTCCTCTATTCCTATTTATACATTAAAGTAATTACCGTGTCCATAAAAACATTCAATTCTAAAAAAAGCGTGTTTCTAGACCCTTGTAAACTATAAGAATTGAGTGTTATTTCTTTACAAGTAGGCACAAAAATGTTCAGGATGAAATTAGGATTTAATTCTAAGACAAAAATAACAGTTTTAAATGGTTTATAAGTAATGGTATTAAAATTTGTGAAGCAAAGTAAAAGAAAATTGTAGTCAGGTTAGAGGGAGAAGTTGAAATAGTAGAATAAAAATAAACTAAGACGAGTAAGAAACCTCTCACAGTTTCGATCGAGGAGACGATAAAAATGTTCTGCTGATCCATATAAGGGTATACATATAAAATGTAAAAGTCTCTACTGGTTGACTCCGGTGTTGAACTTTACGTTCTTCTCTTATTTCCTTAGCTCTGCTTTCTTGTACAAACGAATTTCAGCTTCCAGAATTACCTTATCTACATCTACGGCATTTGGGAATTCTTTTACTCTTCCTCAAGTGGTACTTAATCTTCCGCCTTCACAGGACATCAGCTGGGACCACTCCAGTTGTCTTGCCGAAATTGAAATTTATGTAATCCTCCGACTGTTGTGAATGATTAAACCACCCTTTGCGGTTATTATGACACATTAACCGAAACAGCACACCTAACCGTTTGATATATCGGAGCGAATAATTCGTCTCAGGGTGTTTGCCACTAGAATACAGAGCTTTCCTTCCAAACATCACCTGTCTTCAAATTACTTCCCCTCTTCGTTTGCACATTAGTTTAGGTGTTCGCGTATTTAAGCTAATAGTGTTTTAAATATTTCATGGATAAATACAGAAGTATTCAGTATTGCAATTAATTTCTCGCTTTTTTAAATTTTCTGGCACAATACGTCTTTTCATCTTTTTTATATTTGTCTCATAAAGATAATTTTGTTAGCCTTTACTTCCATAAATCTTCGGTTTACTAATTTACAACGCAATTTTGATCTTGATACGTTTCATGAAGTCCTTTCTGTATTATTTGAAAATTTTATCCGTTTATAGTAATATCCAGCGTTTTATATGTATGATATATATTGCGCTACAATATATTTTTCTATTTCTCTTGGACCAAAACGAGGTTTTATCTCTTGTTCGAGGACTAAACAGAACCCAACCCCCCGAAAATTTGTGTCATTGTATAGATAATTTTTCAATGTTTCCGACTCGTCTATTCCTTTCCTTTATTCTCCGAACAAGGGTGAACACTAAAAAAACCTGCAGATAACAAAACAAAATTTCAGCCATTTAAGAAAAAGTACCGACAAAGTCCAGCTAAAAATAATAAAAAAATATTCGTTCAACACGAATTCAATTCCTTTCGCAACGTCAAACTGTCCGTCGCCGTGATTTCAGAAATTTAACATACATTTTACAGTAATTTTTTCGGATACATATATATAATATAATACATAAAGGAATATCGTTAAGGGTCTTTAGCAGAGTGGTAGTGAAGTTGTCTTCATCTTACGCTTTGAGATCGGTGTTCATGTCCACAAATTGATTAGTTGAATATCAATTAATTCAATAATGCTTCTTAACATCATTTTCAATATTTCATTTTATATTTACATCTTTTCCCAGAAATATATATTTTTAAAAGAAATATTTCTGCGAAAAGATGTAAATATAAAATGAAATATTGAAAATGATGTTAAGAAGCATTATTGAATTAATTGATATTCAACTAATCAATTAAAATTCCAATAACTGCCTCAATAATTAAATTTAATTTTAAATTGTCGTCTTCGTGAACGAGCGCCCTATCCGTGGAAAATAGTTCAGATAATTCACAAGTTTGATTTTTTTTCTCATTTTCGCCCTTATATATACACTTTTTCTCTGTTCTTCAAAAGATTGTAAAGTGGCACATTTTAAACCGAATATTTGCATACAACAAATTCTTCCAAAATTTATTTTGGAACATGGAAACATATCGTGTTCAGTTTAGGATATTTTGTACACTATACAACTCATCCGTAAACAACAATGTTCCCCTCCGCCTTCTTCCAACTTCTAATTCGAGTCTCATACGACTTAAATTTTGATTGCACTGTTTACGCAAACAAGTATAAATTATTTAGGAGGCGCCAAGAAAATTCAATGCTCGAGAGGTTTCAGATGTCGTGTCCACCAAAGCTGCGCAGTCGCCCCTTAGGATGTAGTGGGGGTAACGATGAGCTCAGTTGAACACGATTCTTTGCTGCGACAACTAGGAACTGTTAATACTATTCTAAAAACATTGACGCAAAGAAATATATTGTTCTCACTGTACGTAAATTTAATCTTTATTTATGTTATGAAAATTAATCTATTATATTCAGCTTACTTCACAGTCTGCTATCCAAGGCCTTCGTGTCTGACAAAAGAGTTTGGGACTTGTTAAATTTATAGGGGTGAGAGTGACAGGCTTTGTTTACTCTGTTGCTGGGGCATTTAAAGTTTTAGACGGAATCGTAGATTTAAAAAGGTCCGAAACGTTAACACTACAGCCTTGCTGGATGGCGTCTTTAAATTTCGTTTTAAATTAATTAGGTCCTAAATCAACTACACGAAATGTATTAAAATGTAATTAATGATTTTGTAAATTTAACTACATTCGAAGTCAGTTTATTGGATCCGTATATAACGTAAACACTCGCCTGCCAATAATTAACTATCTACTTGGACTAATTGTTAGCTGCAGATGTGAACAATGCGACCGTTATGGTTTCTCCTTTGTTGTTGTATTGCTCTGGGTAAAGCTAAGAAATCAATTAATTGTTCCAAAACGTCACAAAAATTTGTTTGGTTGTGGAAATCTAGAGAAGCAATCGCGTGGATCTGTTGCATGAAAAAAATATATATTTCTTATCAAAGATTTAATCCGACATTAAACGAACGGTAAAAAAATGGCGACCTTAATTCAAACACAGAATTTTTTACTCTTACAATTTTGCAAATTACTCCTTCCATTTCGTATCTCCAATCACTTATTAACCTGCTATGCACAATATTCCTTTTGCTTATTCATTTTCAGTTTATAGAAAATGAAATACTCGAATAATATCTTTGCAAGCTTCATTCCACCACTGGGAAATAACTTTAATTCTAAAGTTTCAGGATAATCCGTAAAATTTAAGAGCTGATAAGTACAGGGTGCCTGTTTATCCCGTACGTAATGACACAATGAATGTTTTCAAAAATGGTAGTAGCGTCTCCCCAACAACTTCCCTAAGAGAAGTTCTCCGCTGACCAAACTCCCCTCCCATCATCTCATTTCCCTTCTTCACTCAGGCTAAACCTCTCGAACTATAAGTAGCATTATCTTTCAATTATCAGTGAGCTTAGTGAATTGTTTATTATTGGAAATATGCATTTGTTCTATTAATGGGTTGAATAAAAGAATAATGGCTATAGATCAGAGTTACACCCTGTTTAAATGTTATTCCTTTATTGTATACATATTTGCATAGCTGTACATATTTCCTTCGAGTTCCATCAGCCGTCAGAGCTCCAGCTTTACTTAAACTTTTCTTCTGTCAAACGTCCTCTCTGAAATTCTTTGTAAGCCCCTTTTAAGGGGAATCGGATATTTCTTTGATATGTTCATATTTCCTGATAACTTGGGGAAAGTTGGCAATATATACTATTCGAAATGCGTCTCTTTATACGAATTGATTTATTACAAAAGTTTCACGTATGACCATTTATATCCTGTGTTAATAAAGAATTTGTTCAAAAATGCTGAACTTTTCCACATTTAATTGAACCTTTGTAAGGGAAATTTTGAGTAATGATGTTGTCATAGAACTCGTCAAATATAAAGAAAATTAAAGAAGGCAAACACAAAAGATGAAGACGGATTCAATATTAACTCCGACAGCAAAACAGTTCGTGACAGGGTGAAGATGAATGAAAGAGCTGAAGGAGAGTAGGATTCAAGCAGAGTACGTCAGTGTAAGGTTATAATGAACATTATAAAAGGGGATATAATAACATCACAGCGTTTCTCATTATTCAGACTTGTGACCTTAGCGTCAGTTCCTGGCGTCGACGACGATACAAAGCTTTCGGAATAATAATTGACTGGATTATTGACCTCTCTATACCTCATATCTTGTACACCATAACTCGTTTCTTTTATCGATTTTCCGGATTTTTATACTCATTTATCTTGTAAAAATGTTAAGCTCGGTAACCGCGAAAATAATCATTCATCATCATCGTTCTTAAATTATTGATCACTCTTCACCACTTATCAGATTTTTTAAGAAACATGCCTATGAAAACTTTTTAGCACAGTTTCAGCCTTTTCTAAGTGAATTAACGAGTAGACAGATTTCTTCCGAAATGCCCCCGGAAAAAATGTATATATATATACATTATAATTATAGTATTTACAAATTTCTTTCAATGTAGCTCATTATTAGAAGAATATTCTACTTTATGTGATACGGGGAAATTATGTAGTTCAATTAATTTTCGCATTTTAACTTTAAGGAACGTGGTTAAAAATTTAATAAAAAACTGAAGTCTATTGTGCCCACAAAGTAAGAAATGTGCATTTAGAACTCATAGGGTAACGGAGTAAGGAACTTGTATCTCGGAGTGAATTTCAATAAAACCAAAAACTGAGGTAAAAAGCTCCGCAATTCGCAAATAGCGCACTGACGATAAGCTCCAACGAAATCGGTATCTTATAAATCGATTGTACGGCCGATTCTGGGATACGGGACTGCCTGAAACACATACAGGCCTTGTCTAGAATACAAAATAAGGCAAAAACACTATGTGGTTACGTAGAAATGGGGAGGAGCAGAAGTTGATTGGAAGAGAAAGGAAAGGGCTAGGCTTTGCGCATTATGCAAAGCTTACATAGGAAATCCAGCCTGTCTGGAATGAAATTGAAACCGTATTGGAACTAACAACTAAATTATCCAAAAACGAGAAAATTAGACAAATCCAAACAGGAGGACAAATGTGGACAAGCATTCAGTACTTCATACATGTCATCGTGAAAAGATAAGTGTCCTGTTTAACATTATTCCGAATAATTTCGATATTTTTAAGTGTAACTGGGTTCCATTCTCCTTACACGTTATTCCCTCCTAGAATTTTAAAAAAATTCTCATTCCCTTATAATCAATTTTTTAATTTTAGTGTGTTTAAAATAGAGGAGGTTCAATTTCCGTAAATTACAACTGATTCGTAATATTACATATATATTCATTTATTGTCCTTACAATATTGTGTGTCGCATTTTTTTTAACTCTGTTCTATTCATACAGTTCCTTTCAGATGATTTATCTTACGTGTGATAAGCTTTTCCTCTTTTTCACAAAACGGTATATTTTAAATTTGAATACAGACGGTCGGAAAATGTGTGCCATCCAAGTTTCAAACCATTCGCAAATTATGGAAAGAAGATATTGATAACACACCGCCCACTAATACATGTGCACGTGTTTTATTTTTCAGTGTCTCTGAAAGTCGTGAGTCTATGATTTGGTGTGTGAGAAATCTGGTTGCATGGAAGGAGATGATTGATCCAGCAGCGCTGTCCTGGCTGTTTGCATCCCGTCACGTATGCGTCCAGTCGTGCGTTCATCCGCAGTGCCTCTGCCCATCGATAAATCCATCCGCTCATCAGCCCTGGATCATTTGTCTCTTCATGGCGTAATATGCGATGGATAGTGTATATTTCCCCGCAGGATATGTACCACTGATTAGTATGATCCGCGGGACAACTAGTATCGATGTGGTTTGAAAAACTTTCATACCCGCGGGTTTACATTAGAATTTCAATCGAAGTGTACAGCCACATTTTTTCTCAGTCGTATTATTTGAGGTTAGATTTTTTCCTGTGGCTTTTCTAACATAATTACCAGTATTTTAATTGCTTTACAAAATTAAACTAAAATTAGTAGTCAAATTTATAAGTTTTAATGTACATCACTATAACGGATGTCAAGTATCGCCATTATAATAAATATACAAATATTTTAAATTACTATAAAATGTTCTCATTTCTTAATGAATTTCAAAATTAATATTAGTGACATAAGATTCACTAAATTTTTCTATTCTATCACCAATGGTTGGTATCAGTAACCACTAAAATTAAAAACAAATTTATTATTTACTAAATTATTTAATTTTTAAAATATAGAGTATTCTGAAATATTGATACTATAATCTGTACACAACATTTTATATATAATTACTACAAAAACAAATTCATTTCAATTATATATATTTGAAATTCTTGTTTAATTGAAATTATTTAAAATAATTATATAAAAATGTTTTGCGGACAGATGATTGCCGAGCAACTTAATTTTTTCAGTTGTACTGGAGGTTATACTTTTTACCCCGACTTTACTAATATTATTATTACCAGTAATTAAATTGGTTTTAAAAATGATCTGTAACTGGAATTGCAAATTTTTAATATTTGTTTCATCACAACAACCGACGTCGTATATCTTCATTGAAATAAGAGTTTAATTAATATATATTTTTAATAAAGAATGAGTTAATTTCTAACACAATTAAAATTATAATTTCTGATATAAGATTTACTAAATTTTTTATTCTATCACCAATGTTTTGTATCAATATCTATTATAATTAAAAACCTAATTAATAATGTTCTTAAATTTTCAATTATTAAAATATAGAGTTTATGAAATATTGCTACAATAATCTGTACACAAGATTTTTTTATATAATTTCTTAAAATATTTTCTATTTTTTGTTGAATTGAAAATATTTAAAACAATTACTTAAAAATGTTTTGTGTGCTGTTAATTATGGCAAAATTGCCGAAATCTGAATTTTTTTTTCAGTCATTCTGAAGGTTATATTTTTTCTTCTGACTTTATTATTATAATTACCAGTAATTTAAATGTTTTATAAATTAACTGTATTTGGAATTCCAGATTTAAAAAATTTAATGCCCCATCTAATATCTTAGTATAAATAAGACGACAATAAGTAATATATCTTTAAACTAAAATATTAAATTATTAAAGATTTTTTCAAGAATTTAAAAAATAATATGTGATGTTTTATTATTTTTTTTATATATTATTACCAGATGTTTATTATTACCGTCGCCATTATAAAACGGAAACTGATTTATAATTTTCTAAAATATTTATTTTCGAATTTTTTTTTTGCTTATAGCAAAATTTTTATATTCATCTGTACACAAAAGAATTACATAAAAAATATTTTGAGTACAGATGATTATTTAATTATTGCAAAAAAATTCCATAAATGTGATTTGTAAGTTTTAAAGTCGTCTATTTCACTTTGATGTTACTGGACTGTACGTCGATACAAAAGTTTGCTTTGCGTGACTGGGCTTGAATAAATGTGTACCTATAGTACCAAGAAGGACTAAATTAGTTTGAAAATCCATCCAATGAATGGCAACTTTCGAGTCATTCATCATTTGTGTGGATAGTGACGTTGTTGTCAACACAGAACTTTGGTTACTTGTCGCTGAGATGTTCTTACCAGTTTTTTTCCTCAATAAACCGCCTATGAATATATCACTGCAATTAATATTAATTAGGTTTGATAATAAATTGTTAATATGAAAAATTTATGTGAATCTTTTAAAAAAAGAAAAGCACGCGGCTCACTATAGTGAAATGTCGACACAAAAATATTCTAAATATGTGAAATAACTGTTTTTAGCTTACAGTATAAGAAACATCTTCAGTGTGTAATTAATATCCATGGTGATGACAGTTACATTGAAACGGTCAAAGATTGAGTATAAATTTTATTATCATTTGCCCGTGCAACATTTAATTACTTCTATACATTTATTTTAACTCGTGGTAATAATAACAATAAAAATCAACGTTGACAAAGACTTGTGGCCACTGCGTAATAATTTACATTCTTTGGTAGCTTTGAAACTTCTGAACTTGAATTTAAAATATACATTATAATGACAAAAATTAATTATAAATTTGAAAATAAAAAGATCTATGACACTACTTTTTATATTGTAATCATTTATATTAATGTTTTGTGATTCAGGTTTAATTTCTACTGCTTGAAATTCATCATCAAATTACATTATGTAATCTACTTTGGCTGACGTAGCAACAAGAAAACGATCTGTGTGTAGACGGGAAATATTGACAGAAAAAAATAAAATCAAGTCCAAATAACAAAAACACAATCGAATAAAGTTTAACATTCTAAGTCTCATAGATTGAGTCCGTTCTGAAAGTAATAAAGATAAAAAAACTTGTATTTATAATATTTTACTTAAATTTAAATTGTTAGAAATTATAAACTTTCACGTTTTCGAATTCTTTGGTACTTTTTTCTTATCTAATAACAATAACGTCATTTATGTATCTTAAAAGACAGTTTAATGCAAGTTGACTGCGAATGTAAATTTAATGAAAGTGGGGTTACCATGAAAAATTAGCTTTCTTTGATGGCTTTTTATAAGAATTTATTTCGTATTATGGCTATAGTTACTTAACCGTTCTCTTTCTATTTATTTTAATGAATACTAGTTGGGTTTACTGGCATTGCCCGTGTTGTCATAATTAAATTCAGAGACATACAGATTTGACTCGGTTATTTTTATGTAACGCAGCTCGACCCCCCCTCCTAAGGGTGCTTTCCTCCCATGCTTAAAGGGGTTGATATTATACACAACCAACATCTGGAGAAATACTATCAATCTCATTGACTCCGAAAAATATTTATACCAGTTAAAATATCGACTGTTTGACCGCACGTGTATGACCGCCCCGTGTACGAAAATTGCTGATATTTGTAGATTTGTATGTGGATTTCATGTCTATTTTATTTATTAGACGACTACAATTAACGGGCAGTTAATGTCTACACATACAGAGGAAATATTAAATATATAAAGGAAATGAGTAACTGAGAATACTCATACTCGTACTTTTTGGAATTGAAGACAATTAACACTGTGTAAAATTTGAAATGTTTTTCCACTTTGATGTTGATTAATACACTTCATGTGGTTTATATTCAAATATTTACTTCCGTATATTACATTATAATACATTCGTGATGTGCATATTTTCGAATAAATCGTATGACGGCTGCTACCCTCTAATATGACAGAGAAATTAATTATTATTCTGACAAGAGAGCAAAATGTAAAAGAACATCACAAATCTTTCAGAGACATGGCAAGTTGTTATTGTAACACAAGGTATAATTCTTCATTTGTGATTTAGCTTTATACCCGAGAACATTTGCCAAAAGCGTCACTATGTCTTAACCCTGAAGAAAAACGAGGGACAAGTAAGCGCCGAGTACAATCAGGAGTGGCATATGGCCAAGCTTTCAGTGGACACAGCATCCCGTATTAAATATTCACAGCTTACACTCGCAAGCACAGTTCCAGAAGCCGAAGGAAAATAAAAGAAAATATGCTTACACGGCTTTATGCAAACAGCATTTCCTAATAAAATTACACAAGCATAGTTATTCGTAATTTTATTATTCCTGTAGATATTATATAAAAATATGATAAGATGTGAACATTAAACATTTATATAACGTATGGACCATTAACTTACAATTGAATAATTAAATACCTAAAATAGAATAATCTTCCGCAATGAAACCGGAATTTATAATTTGAAAATGATATGCATATTTTAATATGGCTAATAAAATTTCCTGGATTAGGATTTCGGCACATAAAATTGGAAAAATTTGTCTTATACTTTCAAATCGTAGTATCAACGTAATATTTTAATTCTGTAGCCTGACATACATTGATATCTATTATACAGCACGTCGATGTTTTCCGGATCCCTCAATCTTCAAATTAGTTTGTCTTTTTAGATATTTGACTCTTTTTATTTACTGACCTCATAAATATAAAGTTAACAGATAAAAATCATATTTCAAAATTATTTCTTTGACGCCAAACTGGAATGAGATGTTTATTGTATCATACAAAATGAGAACAATATACTTTTTGATATTTACATTTATAGTCATAAGGGTTGTACTTTAATTTAAGAACATATCTATAAATAAACAGATGTAGGTTCATGCATAATTCTATTTCTGCACTTGTTCTCTGCCAGCTTATTTTAGAGAAAACGTCGTCCACATTTCTAAAAAATTACTAATAATTTTCATTTAATAATTATGCTTGGGGTAATTACACCGTGATTAAGACTATTAGTATTTCGACTTCCATTCACTTACGCTTTCCATTAGCCTTAAATTTAGGTTTTTATTATTTTAGATGGATGCCCCGCGTTGCCTGGGTTGTCATAATTAAACTGGGTGACATCCATAGTCCCGGATTTGACTCCAATCTCTGTTATTTTTATGTAACTCGCCTCCACCCCCTCCCGTAAGTATGCTCCTCTCCCATGGAAAAATGAATTGAAATTATACACAAAAATATCTGGAGAACATTGACATCTCAATGACCAAAAAAAATTTCTACGATGATATTCGCCGTTTTAACATGTTTAAAAATTTCCACCTACGCCCCTCGGGGTTAAACGTCAAGTTGAATGTCATAATTTAACTCAGAAATACCCATAACCCCGGTTTAGACTTCAGTCTCGGTTGTTTTAGCGTAATTTTTGTGTAACCCACACACCATCCCTAAACGTGTTCCTTTCCAATACAGAAAAGAGTTGAAATTCTACACAAAAAACTACGGGAGAATCACTATCCATGTCATTGACCCCGAAAATGATTTATCCGACGCTTATTTCGGCCGTTTGTTTTATTTATTTATTGGATTTTATTTATTAGAACATAAATCAGCAGCAGATGAAGTATAATACGTTAATAGATGAAATTACATGTTAATAAAACTATGTTCTTGATATTCTTGTAACATAGAACACAATATTTTTCGCTGAAAAATATAACTACGAATACAAAAGAGAAGACAGAATGGAAGCCACATCGACCGGATGGTCGTCGCGAACACAGACCGTCTTACCTCATCTAAAATCCCAAGGAATTATTTCCATATTTTTTGCATAGGAATGAAAATATTACAATTCGCATTAATACACAATTCCTTAAAGGTTAATTAAAAACGTTCAATGAGCAAAATAATTGTTGAACTACGAAATACAAAAGGAAATACAGAGTAACTCAAAAGACGACACACGCATACAAAAACGACGGACAAGTCACTACTCGGAGCTGACATTCAGTAGTAACTCTGGGCTGTACATGAAACAAAGAAAGGAGTAGGAAACACTTAAGAAAACGTATTATAAATAGAATAATTTACAAATCAACATTTTCAACACTTTCGAATTTTTTAGTCCCGTCCGTTTAGCCTAGTATATATCTTATACTTAAGCAACTTAAGCATTTTGTACTAAGTTTCTGAAATTTCACACATCACCGAATGCTTGTCATTATAAAAATTATTTAATGTATTGGATTTTATGTTAGAGACCTTTTTCAATATTTACATTGCCAAGTGCATTAAAGTGGTCGAAGTAAGCTTCCATGCGCCTATATAGTACTGTTCTTAGATCACAACTTTGCATGTAGTTCTAGGACTAGATGCTATTTAATTACGTGGTCGTAAAGATATTAAGTGGGCGCGGCTCTCGCGCGTTACCCGACCTTGAAATCGTTCGTACGTGTTTTCGTATCAAAACTGCGGCTTTCAGCAAAATCCCCTCCCCGTTGTTTCATCAGTGTAAACACTGCATTACCTCCGAGATCGCCATGGAATCAGACTCCGTCGTCTGGGCTTTAAAATTTCAGACCAAAATATTCGCATTTTGCTAATTAATTTACTACTAACACATCCTAAAACACGTACGTATAGAAATTCTTACAATTTTTTGTTAACAATTTCCATGGAATGATAGACTTCGATAAATTTAAATTACGCTGAACTCAATAGTTATGTTACGTAAATCGTAATTTTCGGTGAATTTCGATTAGGTACCATATAAATGTAAAACTTTAGTGATTTTAAGGAAGTATTTTAAAACTGTTATAAATAATTTATTACTAAAAAATAATATACGTTAATAAGGAACCGGAATATTTAGTGAAATAATATTCGTCACAAACTCGATTAACAATTTTTATTAAGGCTGTACGTACACTTCAAGCAGAAAAAATAATCATTAAATTTAAAATTATTTTCATGCCCTCATTCTTTGCATTGTTTAAGTAAATAGGGTAAGGCGGAAAGATACAATCCTTTAAGTCAATTCGAACAAAACACTCTACCAAACAATTCAATTACATCTAGAAATTGCAGACACTGAAGCAACTATAGTCTCTAGAACGCCTATGCTTGTGCATAGAGAGAGGAGGATCTCATTTAGTCGGGAACACGGGAGCGTGAAATTTGGCTACAAACATCGGAGATGGAGCTACCGGATAGAAGCTTTTCGTGCCTTTAAACGCAAGACCTGCCTCATTTCCACGAGAATTTATTAAATTACATGGACACACCTATTTATACCCATTTCAATTAATATTACCGAACGTTTCCCAAATAACATAGGAAATCATTCAGCATTAAATTGTCTCTATTGGTCGGCTTATTATATAATAATATTTATGCCAAAAGATTCTAGGAGCATGGTATATAGAACCAGTTTTTTTTAAATGAACATACGTAGAGAAATGATTTTAAGAAATCCTTGCAAGTATTTATGCTTTACTTGTAAACAATAGAATTAATACATTTTATTATTATATTAATTGTTTTACTATATTTCACCCTAACGCACTTCCTGATAAAACATCGTAATTTGATGGTATATGAATTTGATGTGTTTATGAAGGCACAAATAAATACTCAATTTAGATAAATAAAATATTCTTGTAATGACAAGTTTCTCAAAAAATATAATATACAAAAAAATAAAATAATTAGTCCTTAAAATGTAATTAACGTTATGTGAAAACCAAGTTAATTATTCCACCATAAGATTTAATAAATTTTTAATATAATATATATATAATAAATACCGAAATATACTGTAAGAAACAACTATTATCATTCATATATCTAAGCCTCCATTTTATAGTATGACTGGCTGGGTGCCTGTCGTTGTCCTGCCGGTCATTATTAAACTCAGCGACACCAATAACCACGTATTTTACACCAACCTCTGTTGTTTTTGCTTTTTTTTATGTAACGCTCCTCCACCCCCACTCCTAAGGGTGCTTCTCTACGTGGAACACTTACGCAAACACGTACAATCTTTTTTATTTACTAAATAATAGAATTTAATAAGAAATATTCCATAAATATTACCTAAGATATCAGTTTTCTTTCAAATCAGAAAATACTTCCAAGTTATTTCTCTATAAGTATCACCAGTGAGAACAGTCAATGATTTATAAAAATAAAATTTTCTCACATTTCGGTAAATTTGGAACACTGTATCAAGAATATTTTGAGTATATAAAATTTTGCAATTCATAAATGTATAACTTTTCGTCAAGAATTTTAAATTTAATATGACTGATAGGTTATATTTATATTTCCTTTTATAGGTCATTTTGATAATTAATTTTAATTTTGTCAAATATTTTTATATATTAGATTATTGTTGAATTGAAAATGTGATTAAAAATCATGTAATGTTTTGTACAGACTAATACGGCAATATTTGCAGAATTAAATATAAAGTTATTAATTAGTTTTCTTATTCAAATGGCGACTGATCAGCATTGGGGACAAAATACAAAAACATCCATATGATTAACATAAGTAGGAAATATTGTCTAATCACAAAAATGATAATAAGCATATCTTAAAAGTTATGAATTGAAAGACAAAGGAAAAGTTTTGACATTGGAAGTCAATTTAGTAATTACAATTAAAATCCACGGGGTGAAATACTTATATCTCTGTGCGTGCATAAAAATGCAGAAATAAAAACGTATTATAATAGACATGCAGTTTATAATGCAAACAACTTTATTAATTGAATACATTTACGCAGTGAGAGCATTAAGCAGATTAGGGTGAAAATAAATATAATGCAGCTTCGTTTCATTCCCAAATGTTTTGTCGTAGCGCTGTATTTCCAGCATTTAAATTCAAACTAAATGGGAATGCCACAAGGGAATACATAGCACAGTCATGAAGGAATTACTTCTAAATCGTACATTTTTATGCGAAACGGTTCAATTACCGTACATTCGTGTTGACAGCAATTAATTCCTAATTAATTTATTTCTCTAATGGCACGCCAGTATAATGATCTGTAAGCCCATAATTACCACAATTAATAGCTGACTATGTACTTCTCTCCCAGCATGTCTGTCAGTCACATTATAGTCGCAATCGGCAAACCGTGACAGGATGGAAATTCCGTATTCGTATCGGCGGTATAGTTTCAGAATTTGGATTTAGTCACCATGTAATAGAAACTATCAGATTTTTAGGATAATATCCCACATCACACTACATGTTTATGCTACTAATTTAAAAGTACAATTATTTTTAAAGTCCCTGGGGATAGAACCAAGGTCGGTAAATATGACAGACCTCCTAAACTAGTTTCCATTTCCATATAGTTTTTTTATTGGAATTTTAGATACATAATACAAATTTCGGCACGGAATTATTTTGGGAGTCAGTATTAATATTTATTATTATGGGAAAAATCGACGTTCTGGGACGTTATGTTGCAATTAAAAATTTTGTTAAATTGTTTGGCAACTACCAATCTGATTCAACGTCAAGAAACCTATCCATTAACATATCAAAAACTTATTATGTACTTTCGTTTCCCCGTTACTGAATATTCGAGTAAGTCTGCAGTTAAACAACTGACCGAAAGAGCGTGTAACGTGTTGTATTTAATTCCTGTAAAATTCACTGATCTTTTGTAACCAAAATTTGATCGCAATAAACGTATAGCAGCTAACGTGCAAAATTATAATATTATGGTAGAACCAAATTTACTAGACGTCCAGGTGAAGTACTAGCGCGTTCACCCAAGTTCTAAAATCCCCGCAAACATTATAGCCTTAATTGTATAATATTCTGTTCAATTTAAACCGCGAAACGACAATTTTACTTCGATGTTAGTAATTACAGAAATGAGGTTTATTTTTCATGTCGTTTGATTATTCTGGTGACTAAATCATTCTGATGTTTTATTCTCATTCACTCGATTTCTGTCCAGAGGCAGCTGAGATGGAAGTTGGAAGAAGAAACGCCCACTGTCAGATGCAGGCTCCACTCGTACAGCTCTGCGCTCTCAATGCCTGAGAACTCATAGATTTCGCCAAGGTTTGATAGAGAGTGTCAGTAAATAACCAAATGGAACCCGTTTTGAGTTGCTCTTCCATGTATACAAACATGCATACACACACACACACACACACATGCATATGGACATGCATCTAAAATTAGTTTTTCTCCTAAAATAAATACTGCTGCACTATACATTATATATACTGTGAAATACAAGAGAAAATATTTTAAGAGTTTCTCAGTAATTTAAAATTGTCTGCTCAATTTCCAATAGATTCTGAGTTAAGGTGTATAACAAAAAGCATTATACAATTTAAGACATAGGCAAAGTTTACTTCAAAAATAATAAATCAATATTTTATGTAGCAAAAAATTTAAAATTACTGATCCCAGTTTATAATCACTCTAACAAAAAACTGTATATTTCACAGTACCTAAATAAATAAAAGTAAATGACTAATATAAAATTATAGCTGACACTAACGAACATTAGTTTACTACTTCTTACCTGATCTCAGCCACGACGCTTTAACGTAAGGGCAAGTTTTAATATGTTAATAAAAAATATACCAAAATTTAGATTATTATTTTTTAAGTAAATACACCTCCTTTTATCATTATTGCTCACGCGCCTAAATTAAAGAATAAATATCAGTGTAATGTAAATTCCATCCATTCCTCATATCAATTAAAATAATACGCGTTATTATACGAAACAAACACGGAACGTTACGGACACTGTTGAACAATCATAAAACGTAATTTCAGAATGACGAAAGATTCTGACTCATGTAATCTAAATTGAAGCCAAATCAATGTAAATAAATATTTGTAATAACAGCTACACAGAGCATGTATTACTGCATTATTAAATTGATTTTGTACGTGTACAATATATTTCAGTAATGACTTCGTTACATATCAGTAACTTAGCTCTGGATGCGTTGTTAGATGTGTTTATATCACCGGTAAACGAACTCTAACTTCGAATATGGAAGAACGCTGGAATGTCATCGGAAATCTGTACTAACAGATTAGTTTTAATCCTCGAAGACTGGAAATAAATCACAATAAACATGGTTTATCGTGCCACAAATATTTTATGACTTAATTTGATCTACATTTATAATGGAATTAAATGTCATAACTTGTATATTTTACAGATTTATTAAAATAGTGGTCGCTAATACCCACCGGTAATGTTTGTTTATCGTTTTGTTAGTAGATTTGCGTTACAATATTCACTACCTACGAAACAAATTCCATTTATATTTTGTTCACGTTTTACATAAAATCACTGTAATTGTTTTGTTAAATTCTGCACGCCTAATAATGAAACAATATGAATCAATTCCCACCGCAACTTCGGTTTTTTGTTCGTGGAAATATCGATATTTGTTCTCTTTTGGATTAGTCACGTAACGTAAATAACGAATATGAAGGATGAGTAACCATCTGGTTAGAAACATATTTCCTTATAGAAAAATAAACTTTTATTTTTTGTCTCCTAGATTAATCACGTTGGATTGGGCCACGTTGACTATATTGCGAAGGTAGTACTCGACACCGGCCGTCCTCTTGATATCATTCCTCTAAAATTGTCGATAAATATATCCGCTTCACATAACACTTCTTATATAAACTATTTCGTGGAACATTACGTGACGAAAACGAAGTATATGAGAGTAGTTGTGTAGTTGTATTGATTAATTATAGATTTTCCTCGATTTGTGATACTTTTAGAAGTTTGATGAAAACACACAATTCTAATAATATAAGAATTTAAATCTCTAAGTAATTCTGTAGAGTATATATAATGTTTCATTAATTTTTAAAACGCACGTATTTTTTTTTTGTAAAATCAAGATTATAAGAGAAGATTTTTATTTGAACGGTAAAATGATGGAAAAAACGTTTTGGTGCACCTATCATGTTTTTCAGAAGATTTGACGGCAAGCCCTCTCACTTCCAATAATACATTGTAAAATTGGAGAGGTGAAGTCTACGTTGATGGAAATAAAGCTCAACAAATATGAAAGTGTGCATCTACAAAATTTCTTCGTTATATAAAAAAGAATGGGTATACCACGCGTCAACTAGGAAGGCGGGTGGCGCAATTGAGAGAGGAGAGGCCAACTAGGTCGTTTCCACGATGCGTGCGAAATAAACACACACGACAGAAGCTAACGAAGTCAAGTTCTAGACGCTTACTGAAATTGGGCGCGTACGGTGAAGGGGTACTACCTACGAATAAAGACACTAATTTGAGCCAGCAACGTACGCGACTCCTGCTATGCTTTGTTAATGTAGAAGTTGACAATCACGTTAAATAAACGTTTTGTATTTAAACAAGCAATCATACTAAACAGTGGCCTCTGATATATTTCGCAGAAGAAGCGAAATACTTAGCTAAAGTGCAATTGTTATTTAATATGTAAATAATTATAGTAACAATGGATCCAGTTTTCATCCTAGTACGTGTATAATCCAAAATTGAAAAAGAGTCAACAGTACTTAAAATTCTGTCGTTTACCATAATTAATATCTACATTTTTCAGAATTATGATTCATAATTTTCCTTCTGTCAATATTAATTATCAGTTTTGTTATGACATTTGTCAGCTACTTAGAGAGGGGAGTTGGAGCTACGAAAACGCCTACTTTTATTAATTCGACGTATACGAGAAGAAAATGATAACGCTGTTAGATAAGCTACGAAAGCAGGCCGTATTCCAAATGACTTAGAAGTCTGCATTGTTTATACTGGTAATTGCCCGGTAAGCTAAGTAGCGGACGTTGAGGAAATAATTCATACAGTAATTACAGACTCAGCTTCGGGTGGATGAATTAAAGTCCAGGAAAGCATAGCTTAAACTTCAGCAATGAAGCAGACAAGCGCTTTATAGAGGGCAATTTAGGAGCTTGACCGAGCACACACGATATACATACTGTATAAATAGAATTAAAATGAGGGTCTGTCCTACTTCCAAGGTGTTACCTTACGTACACTTTAAACTGAATCAAATGACATACGGCTCAAATATGAATTATGGGAACGTCTACCTGGAATTTTCGTTTTAATTCGACCTCTATCTCTACAATTATAATCGTTGAGTAAATAAAAATAAAACAACATTTTACGTAAAAAAATTATGATGTTTTAAAAGGAAACTGACTGGCATCCCAGGGAATTGTTGATAGTTTTTTTACATTTTGTTCGTACTAATTGATGAAATGTCAATGAATTCTGTTTGATACTTAATGATACAATTGTAACTTTAAACCACAAAGGACATCATATGTGTAATTACTGCATAAAAGAATATCCAGGGGACGGAAAAGTTGGAAAACAAATTTTCTGGTCTGGGATCTGTTTAGAGTTGAAAGAGTTACGAGAACAATAATCTGTAATCTAATCTTCTCATAAATAAAATAGAGTATTTGTGTGTGTTTGTGTCTGTTCCGTATAAAAATCTTCACCCGTAGCGTATGTACAGTCAAAATGTACGTATATGAATTTCTCATTAATTTACACTTACGTAGGTCTAATAGTTTCTTGACAAGAAAATTATATTGTGTAAATTATTAAATCATATTTTAATTGTAGGTAACTGTCACTGCTTTCTTACAACATGGCTTGTAGATTAATCGCAACAAAATATTTTTTAAGTCTGTTTGACTGCTTACACTGAAAACAACAGAAAGTGTTTTGTATTATTTGGGATGGCGGCTCCCATTTGTTTCAAAATGTAGTAACTGCGGTTGAATATAATTTTTTATGAACGATTATTTCGTTGTTTTATTGGGGTTTTTTTTCAGGAAGACTTGACATGAGCTAAAGAAAATAAATGCGGTATATAAAATGAATAAAGTTCACCAAAAAGGGGTGCAGTTAATACCATGAACTGATGGAGGTGAAAGAAAGTAATGTATAACGGTAAAGATATTTAAACAGAAATTTTTATTAGTTCAGAATTAAAAATAATTGGGTTTCATTTCTTTGCTTAAAATTTTTCAGACATTCTTTCAAAGTTCACCTAGATTAATTTTTACGAATATCCTTTTAAAGTCCTCAAAGAGGCGTGAAAATATTTGAAAGAGAAAACGTGATCAGCACGAATAATATATTTATAAAATTTAAAAATATCTGGCAAACTTTTTCAGTGAATTTACCAAGAAAGGAAAGTAGAATATTTGATTAATTTAAAGTATTTTGTTTGGCGATATTCGTCAAGGAAATTTTGGTAGAATCCGTGAATTGGATGCATCATCCTAACTAAATCGGAAGTGTCACAGTAAAAATGCCTTTCAATCTAATGAACACGGAAAAATAGTGCAAAGGAACACAATTGAAAGTGCCTTTCGCTGTAGCCGAGACTGGTCCATGGACGTATCGTTCAATTAAGGATTCTGCACGACCGACAATAAACTATCATCTAGGTAATACTATTTACTTTGAGTGTTGAAAGAGATTAGGTTGCGTGATAAACGCACTTATACAATTATATTTAAATAATGAATTCTAGATTAGTAATTCAGTGCACCGATTCTTATCATGTAATCATCTGGGAAAGTTACACTCGTACTTATTTACGAAAAATCTTCATTGCCTATTTATTATACCGTTTGGTTGTTCGAGATTCTGTCCGACGTCTAAGATATCCGTATTATATCTAAAATGGTTTGGGGAAGCGACTTACGAAATTGTATATATGTTATCCTTTTAATCCCGGTTTGCATTTTCAAATATAACACTGTCATCCATTCTTACATTAAATCTATATAATAAAAAAGGAAGTATATTTGTATGTATGTATGTTTGTATTTACGTTGTTCTTTATACAAATTTTATCGCGTGGACAGAATGCAACAAAAATTGGTATACGTATTCTGCCAAAATCGAGAATCGGTACTGTGGGGGTGAGAAACCCCTAGAATAAACGTGGAAATAATTATAATTGAAATAAGTTACGAATTAGTGTTAAATTACTGCGCGAGACGATGACGTCATAAGTTTTCAAGACATTGACGCATCCTAAATATAGTTCTGTATTTCGTAATGAAATAAAACATAAATATTTTATTTAATATAAAGTATACATGTGGAAAGAATTATAATTAAAAACCGTGATCATTAAATATTAAATTGCTGCGCGCCAAGAGACAATGACGTCACGCGAGAGAAAGACGTTACTACGCAACGAACAAAGGAGATTATTAGAAATTAAATAAAGCAGAAATATTTTCTTTAAATAAAAAGTATAATTTTATACAGCAATATTCCATCGAATGATAATAAAGAAGAATACGAATTACTTTACCATCCTTGGGGAAAATGTAAGTTAATTTTCGCGCTGTATTAGTTGTGAGTCTAGCTAACAATTTCATCAATGTAATATTTCGTAATGTATGAAGACTGAGTGACGATTATATCCTGAAATACTCAAGGAATATATTTAAGTAATCAATTAAATACTTTTTCGGGTTTATATAAATAAGTACACGAGCAACGCCGGGCACCTAGCTAGTGTTATAATAAATATATCGGTCGTGTTAACATGTTTAAAAATATCCACCCCCCGCCACTCGGGGGGGTGGAAGTCGTTTACCTCCACATGGTTTGTTTCCGGTTCTAAAGGAACACTGGTACAAATTCGATCAAATTTCTTCCACATGTGTAGATTTGTACGCGGAACATATGGATATTTTTATACTCTTTCACCCTCTTATATGGGTAGACGACCAAACGTAACCAGCTTGCTGAATGTTATAATTAAACTCAGCGACATCCATAACCCCGGATTAGAGTTCAATCTCGATTACTTTCACCTTATTTTTTTTAATCACTCCTCCACCCGCACCACGAAGGGTGCTACCATCAGATTCATGTAGGGGTTGAAATTATACACACATAAAAACGGAAAGATCACTATCAATCTCATTGACCCCGAAAAATATTTATCAGACGAAAATATTGGCAGTTTCAGAAGTGGAAATATTCAAACATGCTAACATAGTCGATATTTGCGTTGAATAAAAATTGATAGTGTTTTCCTCGATGTTGTTTGTGTAGAATTTTTTCCCCTTTCCGTATTGGAAAGGAGCACCCTCAGGAAAATACCGCAAATCGAAATTGTTGTTTTTACTGAAAGGAACACATACGACACTGAAAAATGATGTGTGTTTATTCCAATCATCATAAAAAAATTATATTTTTTATTCTCTGGTTTTATATATAACTAGTAGGTTTTCCCGCCATTCCCGGGTTGTCATAACTGAAATCGGTGACATCCATAACACCGTATTTCTACTAAAACATTAAGATTGGTGATCCTAGCGGAATAGTAGAAGACACGTAATTTTATAATTAGATATATATGAATATACGTATTTAATTTACTGTGTTCCTTGTTTACTCCACGCTGTTTTTTCACATAATTACAGGCGGATAGGACAGATATTACCTTCCACGACGTGACGTGAACGCTGTACAACCACCCGTTGCACTGTTGAATGACACATTTTTCTCTATGTTCTATAACGCAGGTGGTTAAGTAATAATTACAGGCAGGGTTTCAGCAGCTCTCTAATAGTCAGGCATGTGCTATAATATGCGGTAACACATTTTCCTTTGTGGATGTTACAAAGCGAAACGGCATACATACGAGTATAGGGCAAAAGAAAGAGAATGAGTGTTTTTGTGGAAGATGTGGAGCTGCTAATGTATTAATTAATTAATATGTAGCAAGTTACGGTTTACACAGACAGTGCCGACACGGGAGAATACACACAAATTATTCATGTAATTTACTATGTAAGCAAAACTACGAGAGTTTACGCCTGCACCGCCTACGCTCACATAATAACGTTAACTGAGCTAAAATCAAGACCTGTCTGCATAATAAAGTTGATTTTTGTGAAATTTGTCAAGTGAGGACGGTATTTGACTCTAAATGGGTTCCATGGACAAAGTACATTTACCTTTACCTCAATTTAGCAGACAAATGGAAATTGTCTTGAAGGACGAAAGCAATCATGAACGCGGTATATTTATTTCATGCAGAATAGATCGTCAGGAACTGCTTCCGAATGCTGCATTACAGCAGGGATTTAGGTCATCGACATTAGACAGTTTTAAATACTTATCTGGGTGTTAACTGAAATCAACGCAAATTTTATTATCGCCGTTAACAGGCGACGATTTGAACGTATCTGCTTCATTTCCATTTTCTTCGTCATATTTTCTAAAATATTAAAAATGTGAAGTAAAGCAAATACTGCTTTAAGTTTCTCAAAACATCTTAAATCATAATGAAACAAAGTTTAAAAAATTCCGTTCTCTCAGATTGGACTCAAAAATTACATTGTTTCTGTATTAAGTTAACAAAAAAAATTTATGAATCATTTTTTGCTTCTTGGATATTGCGTTAAGGAAGAGAGAAGCTACTAAAAATTTCTAAAACATTCTAAAACGTTCCGAAATCATTCGGTAATAATTTAAAGAATTCAGTTCACAATGGTTGCGTGAAAACTTCCATTTTTTCACCATTAAACACACAAATATTTTTTGTGAAGCGTAATTTGCTTTTTTATATTGCTTCACGACAAAGAAAAAATCATTATGAAACAAAATTTTAAAAAATTGGTCTCAGAATTGCATTGTTTTTGCATTAAATTAATAAATTTGTGAAGCGTTATTTTCTTCAACATTGTGTTAAGACAAAGAAATATTAATATAAAATATAAAAAATTCAGTTCACTGTAGGTGGACGGAAAAATCCTTCGTTTTAGATTTAACTAATAAATGTTTTTGTGAATCGTTATTTATTTTTTGACATTGAGCAGACAAATAAATATTAACACAAATTTCTAAAACGTTCTTAATCATTCCGAAACAAAATTTTAAAAAAATCAGTTCACTCGTAGTCGATGCAGATTTACATTCTTTTTCATTTAATTAATGTATATTTTTTGTGATGCGGTATTTGTTTACTTTTCGAAATTGTGTGATGACAAATAAATAGTACTACAAATTTCTAAAACGTTCTTAAATCATTCCAGTACAAAATTTAATCCTCTCTAGGTGGACGCAACATTAAATTAATAAATATTTTTAAGCGTTATTTGTTTTCATGGATATTGTGGTAACTCAGATGCTTATCTACTTAAGTGGTGTTATAATGCAGCAAACCAATACAGTCATTTCCAGGTGACTTGAAGTTCATTCACACTGAAGTTTATTGCTCTTAGAAGTTGCCTTGTAGACCGACAATAAAACTGGAGATACATGTCTTGGCGCTGAGCCCGCAGCAGAAACACGAGAAAACAAAATGAGTAAATGTTCTAAACCGAAATGTATACCTTAAATTCGTTTTAGTAAATGTCGTTATCTGGCGTTAATTATTGTTCCATAGAAATTCAGAAATTAAAGAGCGACACTAAAAATTTAGTAAAATTATTTTCAGTATATTCTACCTGTGATCGTATATTGCTATGTAATCACGGAGTAATGTAGACATTCAACTTCTCTTTCAAGCTAATGTCTATTTTACAATCGTGGAACTTACAGGGTAAATATCGAAAGTTTAAATAGCATCGTTCAGTTACAGATCCATAATACATGTTTTCTAATAACAATAAAAGGAACATTAATTTACGTGTGCGTTTGAAAAACCGAAATATTAATAAATTATATAGCTTGCAGCATTATTATTATTATGTATCGTTTCAAAATAAAGCTGATAGATATTCCATGTATATTGAAACAAGATGTTTCGCTATTTCTAAAAGTGTTTTTTACTAGTATATGCTCATCTTCCGAAATAAAGAGAAAAACATTTTGAGTTTGTAAAAAAAAACAGTGGAAACGTACGGCTTAGTTTTAATTCAAAGTTTGTATGGACCTGAAAACGAAAAAGTATAAAAATAGATACCAATGAAAGAAAAAGCTCTTGGATTTTGTTGTTATGGAGCCTTGTGCTGGTTTACATTTTACGACTTGCAGGTTTGGTTTTCCCAACAGTTTTTCTGCGATTAGCATGAGACTTTAGCAGAAACCTTGTCCTTGCTACCTAAACGGAAAAAAAAATCCGAAGAGGATAGATTTTTGTTTTTCACTCGCCTCATTAATTTTTACTACCAATTTGTTAGCCTGATTTAAGTAACAGTTAGTTTCGGATTTTGAATTGAAAGTTTGTGACAACGTCGTGGAATCAAAATTAGATACTGTCTTGTTTTCCATTGCCTAGATCGGTTTAAGTTAAGGAGGTTTAAGAATAAAAATAGTTTAACAGTAATTATTAGCAAGGGAGAACATTTAGTCAGGTAGAGAAACTGATGAGATTAGAGAAATAAGCCAACGAGAAAAATATAAACAGAAAAATTGGGAAACCAACGTTTCGAATAGAAGATAATACGTTGATTCCTAGTTCTGCCAATTTGCATTTGTTATTAATTCTATTTATAAATACATCTCTAAAATATATAAAAAGTTGTTGGACCTGAAGAAACTCTAGAGACGGAAGAATCGTCGTTATTGATGTAAATTAGATATGTTTTATAATAACATGTATAAATAGTCCATTTATTTATTTATATTATTATAATAAATGTCATGTTTTTCACCAGTCTTAAAGTATGTTGGCACATTATGTGAACCACAGTTCACATTTTTTTTATTTTGTTTTCTGTATATCGTCCATTTTCTTAAAAAAATGAAAACCGTAACTTTGCACGAGCATCTGAAATTGCAATCAAAGAAACGTAATATGTCTGACATTGATTTGAAAGTCTGATTCCTGCCTATTACTGACGACAGGAAATGTGCTCGTGCTCGTGCTCGTGCACGTGGTACTTTAACCTACGTACACTTTTATGGCGTTTCGAATGTACAACTTAACATCAGGATATATACCAAATAGTTTCTTTTCGTCTCCCACCCAAGCAGCTTCTGCAATAAAAACTCCCACACCGAGGTATAAATTCTTGGAGACCAAGTGGGCGTTTTGAAACTTTAACCTTGGAGCAAACGTTTACTGACCGGTAGTTCGCTTCACCTTTAGCACTTTTTTTAGTGGATAAATATTTACAACAAGTTCAATAATAAACACGTTCAGGTTTATCAGAAGACTTTGAATCACTTTAAAACAGTGTTATATTTCACTTTAAGTAACGCAATTTGACTCACGCCCTCCAATATTTGTATTTCACCAGTTACAATAACCATTTAACGTGCCGGTAAAAATTAGACCTGTAATATGGTGGATAAAACTTCAAATTTATCAGAATTTTTGTTTTATACCATAACAGAACTTTATAAGAACTAATATTTGATTAGGCATAACACAAGAGACTGTTTTTTTGTAAAGACAGAAGTGAACGATTAACGAAAAATTTTTGATACGAATTTTAAAAGAAAACATTTAGTTACAATATCATCAGCTTATATTCATTGGAAGTTTCGTAACCTTCAACAATATGTCATTGACGTCTGTTAATTATAGGTCGTGAGATAGTGCAAGTCGTGTTAGGTGCGCAGTAGTAGGGAGCATGTCGTCACTCGGGAACTGTCTCTTGCGGAGAAGCTGGAGCTACGCCACTATCATTAAAAACATTCATTATATTCTTACGAATGGGATGTAAAGTCTATTTATCACACCCTGCACTTATCGTCTCTTAACTTTCACAGATAATTTTTTGTATTGGCGTACAACATATCCTGATCTGAAATCAATATATTTTCAAAATAGTTTTTACACTACTCAGTTGCCGTAACAAAGGTTTGTGTTAAAGTGTTTCCGACCAACCCATAGTTCAATTACAGGGCAGTGAACCACTGCGCATCTCATCTTGAAACGACTAGCAATTTCTCTCCAGCTATACAAATAATTTGTTTCTACATTGTTCTCATACAAAGTTTAAAATTATTTTTAGAATTGAAAATCGATGTAAGGAGTCATACTCGTAACCAGGACATACCTTCACGGTGGCGCCAACACTGTGACTTCTCTTTCGCCTGTGAAAATATCCAGTGTGACGTTACCTTGGAAGAGTTGGGACTTTTTAAAGTTCAAACCAGGCACGTTAGGCAGCATCAAAAGCTTAACGATACTGGTGACCAAAAATAAGAGGCGAATGAGTATGTTATTGCTGAGGAAAGAGCCGAGCGCCGCCAGGCTGCTGACGCTTCATTAGCGACGCTCAAAGGCTGCTAAACGACGCTCGCTCTCGACTAATCGATTTTGCTTGCGGTTCCAGCGCCACCTCCCCGGCCTGATAAGAGTGGATATCGGCACAGCTCAGTCATTGTAATGTGAGACGTCGGCGCCCAAACACTAAACAATTTTCCATTAACAAAACATTCTGTGCGTTCTCACTGCTCTCTCGCTTTCCACACTTCTATAAACGAATGTGAACAAAACAGGAACGAACGTCAAGCGTCAGATCTATAAACATGAACAAAAAATCCATGTTTCCCAATATATTTTTGTACATTCAGTCCCTTGGCTTCTATTTAGTGTGTTTTATATTATTCGGTTCAAACTCAGCCAGATCCAGAGAATTATTCCATGTCGGGGTTGACCTAATTTTTAAAATATGAAGTAATATTGGTAAAGAAAGTATAGTCTGAATTGATACACCCCCTCTCTGTGGAAAACTCCTACTGTTCGAAAGACGGTCTATCCTAATTTCCTCCCTTATTTATATTAATTTATTCATTATTTATATTATTTTTGAAATGGCTAATTTGAATACAGAATAATATTAAACAATTTTGTAACACATTTAGCTTTGACCAACTTTGTGATTCGCATCAGGGGTCCATGTGACGTTCCAGTCATAACTTAAACTAAATGTTGCTTTTAAGTACAAAGATACCACTGAAGTTAACGTTTCCCTCACTCATTTCCTTAATAATTCACGTACACAGACTACAAACTTTCTGACTACCTCACTTAGGGGAAGTATAAAAGATGATAGTTAAATTTACTTTCGTAGTTTGTCCGTGATTAATGTTTGGATCTCATCAAAGTGACCACATTCACGTGTATTTAGTATATTTTTATGTTTACGACGGACGTCACGGTGGACTGTAAGACAGACGTCGCTTGAACGCACATTTAGTCCCAGTATTAAATGTAAAATAAGATTACCACAGATTTCAGGACATTCTAGAATTACAGGTCAACGCTAAATAATAAACAAACGGCTTAAGCGACATGTTGCTTAAAGTTTATTGGAGGAAACATCAAAATGTTCTCGTGTAAATACATGACTCAGAATATTGTTATGGAGATATTTAGAGATATAAGAAGTCTTTTTCATGAGATCAATTTCGTGGTTTTAGCAGTAAGTAGTCAAAATCGACTTTGAACCAGGACAGTACATCCCTATATATACGGTTAAATATTTTTATTAATACTCATAAAATATTTTCTCTATGAATATATAAATGTAATTTATTGAAACAAAAATTAAATGAAATTTTATAAAGGGACAAAGAATTAAATCTATTATTTTTATAAATTTTGAAATAAACACAAATAGTTCCTCAAGGTCGTATTGCGAGTATTTCAGTGAAAACAAAATTTATTTGGATTGTAAGCAAGAAACAGAAGTCTCAACAGTTGAATACGTCACCGAAACTTCACTGAAAATTAAAAGTGCTTTTCCAGATGGGATAATAATATAGGGTCCAATCACCTGAGTCACGCATAACTGTGAGGCCGTCTGCAAATTATGCTCCAGATATACAATTGAAAGCAGAAGAGAAAATCAACCCGTATAAGAATGTATACGACTCCCTCACTCGTTATTGATTGAGCGGGTTGTATATATTCTTTAATGTTTTGATTGGTATCTTCTGCTTTCAATTGTATGTGAGCGTTTCTTAGTTGCTCTCCACGACATAAATTCATCTCTAGTCTATATAATAATTCGTAAATGACTCCCACAGTCAAATAATTTTTCGTGCTTGTTCTCCATACAGCAACTGCATTCATTAAAGTGCATATACGGTTCCCTAAGTCAAATCGCGTTTCTTAGTGCCTATCCAAACAACAAATTATTTATTTCTTGGAATCAGTTCACGACGTAAAGCAAAGAAAATGTCTCGCTTCTCTGTCAAAGAGATACCCGAAACTGAGTACAAATAACTTTATAACTTTCTACGTTTTGAATAATTACATCACACTGGAATGAGCGACTTCTTAAGTCTAAGAAAAGATAAAGATGGGCTAATATTAAAAACAATATGTCACGCATTTAATTTGTAATTTGAGATACGTGCAATCTCACAGACTCACTAAACGCTTTGACTCCTCAGTTAAAATTAACAATATATAATTCTCTCAATTTACGGCATTCTTCCTACATTACTGCACTGTTTGTAATGTTCGGGAAGGACGATTCTTGCCGCGGTACATAGTTTCACGCGCCCTTGAAAAAGTCACTCAGGTGGTAGTAAACTTCTGGATATAACTTTCTTTTCTTTCTGCAGCACTCTCTCGGAGACATGGCTCCGTGAGAACTCAAATGTTTTGCAATAAAAAATTCAGAAAAACAGGATGTCTTCGGTGGCCTATTTGTTTCAATCAACATGTTAGACTTCTACAAAACTTTAAAACAAAAAACAAGGAGCCTGCTCGTTACAAGATATTCTCAACTTTACATTTATTTTCACACACTTTACTTACTGAAATATGATTTATTAATGTGAAACAGACATCGTTGAGTAATTTGTGTAAAATGATAATTATGGAGGATTCACAAATGAGGCATTTCTTATTATTTAAACGTGTTTACAATTAAGACACCATTCCATGACTATAAAAAACATTTTACAATGTTAAAATATTAATAACATCACTTTTAATTTATCGTTACTCTAATCATCCAGTGACGGAGAAATATTTATTGATATTCTGCAATATTATTGTGTATCTTAAACTTCGTTTATGAGTCTAATAACGTAGAATTCAAGGAAACCAAAATAAGATGTAAATAAAACGTTAAATAAAAACGATAAAGGACTGAGTGTATATTTGATTAAAATTATAATTAATTATACCCTTATTTTAATACAATCACATATAAAATATTTTTTTCAATCTAAATCATTAACGTATCATATATTAATATATTACGTCACAAATATTTAAAGATATTTAACATACCTGATAATTTAATTAAAATATTTCCTTAGGCCAACATCCTTGACATGGTTATATATCACATGCTATTATTTGCAATGGGTCAACATGTATACCGTTTAATGGGCAAGGTCTGACTAACTGCTCGTGTTGTATCTACCACAAAACAAACTTCCATATCGATATATCAAGAATATCGATTGGAGACAGAATAATTGCAAATGCTTCAACATAAATTCTTATTTATACGACACCAAAAATTTTGGCGTAATGCTTACCAATGTCACGAATTTCATTTCTGGTGTTCATAGAAATTGTATTATTTTTGTAAATATATACGTGATTCTAAAATTTTTCTTTTTTGTAAATTATTACTTGTATTCAAAATTTTTATGTTATTAAAATACATATTATGTTTCGTTGCTTTGTAATGCATGGGCAATATATGTTTTCGAATTTGGTTTAATTTGACTTTTATGGTTATATATTCTTGTTTTTATATTAGTTGATGAATGTTCTACGTAAATTGATTTGCACCCATTACAATCTATTTGGTAAACTATATATTTTTGAGTATTAATGTGTATTTCATCTTTTGTTTTTTTTAATATGGATTCAAGTTTATTTGCAGATTTAGTTATATATTTAAATTCGTTAATACCATTTTCTTTAAATACTTTTATTATTTTTTGTGTCAATCTATCTATGTATCTATATATATGAATAATTATTTGGTAGTTTAATTTTATTTTTGATTAGATATTTTTATTAGCAACGATTTCATTTACTATTTCTTCTAGTTTTTTCTATATCTTTTTCCTTAATTGGTATGAAGTGTCTCATTACACCTATTGTTAATTTTTTGGATGTTATGTTTTAGTATTAACATTAATAAGCCTTGGTGTTCTATTGACATTATCAGATATTATTGTAGTTTGTTTATTATTGTAAAGCACCATTTATTGATTAGATGTAGGATATAGAAATTATTTTTTAACATATTAAATATTATAATTTTTAATTGTTTTAGGATTAATGTGAAATGTGAAACTTTTTTTGTATATTCGTACATATGTAATATTTAAAAATAGTAATAAAATTTATTAAAAGATTCTCGGTTTAACAACTGGGTCACTTATTTTTTAAAACACAATTGGACTTTTTAGTACTAATAATATTTTAATAAACAGTTGACTCGGTTGATAAACCAAGAATCTTTTATTAAATCAATACACCGGGAAAGTCTACGTTATTCTAGTTACTAAATTCTCGATAAAAATGCCGTTTATTTATTTCATGCATTATTTATTACAACCACAATACAAATTAAAAAGAAATTATATATATCTTAAATATTCTTTTAATTTTTATCTAAAAATCTGGATTTTATAGTTTTTTGAAATTGATTCTCTTAATTAGCTTTTTCCTCTAAATGAGCTTCAGAAAAACGATGTTGGTAAGATATTTTCCAATCGTTAATTAATTAAATATGACTATAACTTTAATAAGGAGCGTATATTAATAACACATTCATTTACTATCATTAAAAAAAGCTAAATATATTATTTCATTAGTCAACAGTCGCATGTACAATCATAATATAGTTCTTGAAGATAAATGTCCAGGTATTGTGGGCGCATTTCTGTAATAATCAAAAAAAAATTTCACCAATATGTGCGTTCGTACTACTATTATCACAAATAAAAATTGTCAGAAGGCTGAAAATCAAGTAATTAAGATATATATATATATATATATATAACATGATAAAAATATATAATATAAATAGATAATATTGAACGGTGTATCTTTTGGTTGACATTAGCTTTTGGTGGGTGGAGTATCGACGCGCAGACCTTGCACCCTCGCCATTAGAGCGTCCAACCCCGTCACCACCATCAATCTTCCTACCCTCTTCGATAACGGCATTATCGCATTTCCTTTCTTTGTCTATTATACGATCTTATTGCAATCCGGATTGATAGGAGCTCCTCTTGGGGTCTTCTGAAGAAAACATCGGAGATAATACTCGGCTACGGTAAGAAGTCACAAACATTTGCACGTAAACTAATGGCCAAATCATGACCGATATAAAAGTAAAGATTCTTAGCAATCACGAAACGTAGTGTTCATTGCCGAGAACTTCAACTTTCATTAATATTTAAAGGAAGTAAATAGACCGCGTACACATTTAATTGAGAATAATTGAGAATAATATCTGTATCTGTATCGTATTATTATATATAAAAAACAGCCTCTTGTCAATTTCGCATAATGAAAATATCATATTAAATAATACTATAAAATGGTACTTGGCTTTTAATTATATGTGGATACTGATTATAAACATGTGTGGTTATATTGCAATATAATTTTTTAATTAACAAATATAATGTTTTCTCTTCTTCGAAAAATTTATATCATTGAAAACCAACAACATTCTTCTATCTTAAATGTTGTAAGGAATAATAAAATGTAAAACAATATAATCTTTATAATCAAGTTATAAATATTCAACATTTCTGTATATTTAATAATAAATGTATCATTCATAAAGTAATTAAAAACCTAATTTTTTTCTCATTTAACTTAAAAGTTTATAGAAAATGAATAATAATTTTTTAAAAATATTATATACAAAGTAAACAATTTTGAATTATAAATGCTACCAATTTTTAAGGTGTCACTATGTGAATAAAGTGTGCTTACAGTTGTTTTAATATTTAACACTTCTGATAAATTACGTGTTAAAAACTTGTTCATTGTCTGCAATTTAAACATTATTCTAGTCAAATTTAGGGTTTTCTTATACTTTATGTACAATTACAAGGTTTTGATTGTTCTTGTGTTATTTTATTCTAGCTTCAAGAGCACATTTAGTTTGCCCTATGTAAATATGTTCATATACTTACTTATGTATTTAAATATATCTGCACAAAAAAGCTAGGTTCAATATATGATATAAATGAACTGCTTACGGAATTTTTTGAATCTTTACCTCTTCAGGACAAATTTTCTGGTAACTCAATGTATTTGTACAAATTTTTGTATAGTGCGACACGAAGAAGAGAGATTTTTACTGAAAATAGAAATTCTCAGATGTTTCATTTTTATAATCACATTCCAATAATAATATTTTCATTTAATTTAATTTTATTGTTCTATTCTTAAAATACGTTCCAATTATTGCGATTAGATGTCAAATTTTTTCTCTACATCTAATAATTTTAATGTTCACTCAGGCCACATGAAGTAACTTAAAAATGGGCATATGTCAAGATTTAAATATTCACTTTATAGATTCAAAACCCTGTGACGTTGTGTAAACTCTGTGCACTATGTTGTAAAATTGTGCACAGCTTTCGAGCGATAAGTACATATTCGAAGGTACTAGTAAGGATTTAGTTTTGTTGAGAAGTGACTTAGAAAGATGGAGTCACTCGTCGACGGTTCTTTAGAGGGCCCGAACTTTCTATTACATCCACGAACGCCCCTGTCGTCGCCACAGCCACTTCAAAGCACTTGCGAACGAATAACCATAATAAAATTACTTGTTAGAACAGGCGCTGATGAAATGCCTCTAAAGCTTCAATGGACACCAACACTGAACATAATTTCGTTATATTTTCCAAGTTGCCCTATGGGTCCCACCGAGCCTTTTCAGAGAAGTTATCCAAGTATAAAATACGTGAGTTGCTTGCAGCAGTGCTTCTGGACCATCGTCTTCATAATCCGCATCACGGAAACTTGGCAGGAAGACCCAAGGAACGCTTTTATTGTTGCTACAAGGGAATGGAGGGAGCCACAAACAAAAACGCCATTCCCTTGAGCGAGTACTTTCGAGCCACTTCACGGAGCGAAGAATACACGGATTAAGTGCTGCTAATAACGTGCCCTTGCGTGTCATTGGGACTAGAATTCTGAAGTAGCAAATTGAAAATATTTAACATTATGATATATATCGCATAATATTTGATCAGCGGCCATTAGGGAGGACGTTTTGGTGATTAACACAGAAGCCAAACAGTTATAGAAGACTACCAAAAAATTAATACCTTTACGTAATGAGTTGACAAAAAACATTGGTCAAAGAGAATAATTAGTGACGTAGACGACGATGGGATAGTAAATGAAGGAGGGAAATAATTTGTAGAATCATATTCTGAGAGGAAAGATATAAGACTGGTTTTCAACCATTACTGAAATTTCTAGCATCACTTCATTTCCAGAAAAGGCTGTGCGTGCCCTGGTCTCTGCGTTTTGGCCTTTGTTAATTACTGTGCACGATTGACTTGACACTTTATGTATATTGTAATGTTTTATCTGGATAGGGGATTTTTATTAATTATTTTTAGTTATTCAAACATTTACTTACTTATTTAAATCTGAAATTATTTAATTGTTCGGAGGCTGATGACATAACGATAGGTTTTTTAAAACTTAAATTACGACACAGTTTTACTTCTGAATATATTCACATTTCTAATGCCATTGGCCACTCGTATGCAAACTCAATCCGATTTTACTAACAGAATATTCTTATGATGGGTTTTTATTTTCAAAAATATGCACCGTCCTGATTACAGTTGTTATAAATAAGCAAAAAAATATTTTTCAAAAAGATATCAGCAATATATGGCACTGTATCCACGAATAATATAATTATTAAGCAGGAAAATTTTTTCTTACTACAGCACGACGTAGACTTAAATAACGAGAAGGAAAAGCATTTCACTTTCCAAATTTTATAATCCTAACTATTTAAAAAAAATTCTAATGCTGCTTCATGTGTGAAAATCTAATGCTACTTTGATTCAAATCGGACCCCTTCCCGCGGAAAGCACTCCCGTCCATTTAAAAAGCTTTTCCCGTCGTAGAATACATTACCATTCACGTATTTTACATTTTATGAGGCCCGATATGTTTCATGAATCAAGATACTACTTCTGAATTTCTCTAAATTAAAAATGTTGGTTCACAAAATTTAAGATCACTACCTCAAGTGTAATAAAGATTATTGATCGTATATTTTTAAATATTGTTTATTTTTTATTTAGTGAACGTAAAAACGTTTGTCAGAGGCCGAATTTAAGGGCTAAAGATTAACAGTACGTTTTAGAAACTGATCACTTATATAGTCACATTTCCCCACAAGATAACAATAAAAATTGGATACAATTTTTTTTTCAGCACAAATTCTTTATATTTCAGTATTATATCAGATATCTTATTTCTGAGGAATGTTTTTTACAAGGCCACGTAAATTTTATCACTTTACTTAGAGAGAAAAAGAGAATCGAAGGGAAAAGTTATAGATACGCAACAATGTTGCCGAAATCATTGGATATTTTATCATTTTATATGTAAATTATATTAACATGTTAGTGAAGATTCAAGAGGTTCAAAATTAACCGTAATCAATAAATAATTATTACGTTTAAGTCTGAATGGGTCTTTTGATGAGGCCAGATGCAGCCAGATCGTGGAATTATAAATTTTCTAGGATGTTAAGTTCATCACTTCTCTGCTCCACTATTCCAGTAATTGAAGACTCTTTTATCGCGACGATGCGTGGCCCAAATAAAGTAATGAAACATGCCTGCTGAATTTAATTTGGGTAGAAGCGGCAGAAAACACT